>CM069434.1:100864438-102331105 GCA_035610365.1 Aquatica leii | reverse complement strand
TACTTGTCGCGAAATGTTTGAAGAAACGCAACATGTTTTGCAATTTTCAGCAATTGCAAAAGATGTTGTAGTTGAACAACAAATGTTAAAAGCTTGCAGAACGAAAAGAGTTTCTGAACTTCTTGATACACAAATCGATGAAATGAATGTCAAGGAGCTACAGGAGCAAATTGCATTTTTGTCAGACGAGTTAAAACAACAACGATTGGACAACGAAAAAGATCGAGAGCACGTCATTAGGTCATATAAAGCCATCTTAGAGGATACTAATAAATATTGGGAAAAAAAAATCGACGAATTACAATGTAAGTTAGCAGAAACTTTGGGAGACGTTAAACATGATATTAAAACACCCGAAACGTCAGTTATTGTTTTAAATAGCTCTTCCGAAGAGAATGACAATGAAGATGAGGAGAATGAAGGTAACGTAGAAGATAGATTAAAGGATGAGATACAGCAACTTCAATTACAATTGAAAATTCAGCAGGATGAGATGGACAGAGCAGAGGCAGAAAGTTTAGATTTAGACAAGATATTAAACGAACAGAAGAAATCTTATTTGGAATTAAAATTGAAACACGAAACTAATGTTAACCTATTAAAAAGTAAAATTATTGCTAACGATGAAAAAATTAAGTACTTAAAAAAAAATACCTAGCTACACTCATTTAGACACTTTTAATGATATATCTGATAAAGAAAATGTTTTTATGTTTGGATATCAATGAATTAATTGTTACTATCTATGTTGTTATTTATTTTTAGAAATACATTGTTTTAATCTGAAACCTAAACTTTTTGTCGGAAATCACACCTATTGACTTTTTTAAAGAACTTGGAACTAGTACGTATTCCCTTTAAGCAAAGCGAGCTACTTGATTTGGAACACTTGGCCAATGAAATGTTATTTTTTTTAGTTTAATAAAATACTATAATAAATAATTATTTTCAGGGTATTTGATACAAAAAAGTTATTAAAGAATTTGTTTCTAAAAACTATTAGGCAATGACTCTTATCTGAAACACATCTACTTTGTCGTTGATTGGTGTACTATACTTGAAATCGCCGATCTTCAGAGTATAGCATTACAACAAGTAACGGTTGGTTGACATTGTAAGTGATTTTGAACACTTAAGTAATGCAGTGGCTGAATCAGGCATAGTCCCACTACAGAGTGAACTATAGCTACACAAAATCCTGAAAACCAGAATGCATGATCGAACATTTTTTTTAGTATTCACTCAATTTTGCCACATTAATACACAATACAACAAAATACAACAACAAAATTTTTAAAAATTGATTACACATTTCATGAAATAATTTATAAACAATACAAAAACAAAACTTAATAATTACTTAAAAATGTTTTAAAAGTAAAATAAGAACATACACAATAATATAAAAAAACTTCCTTATTTAAAAATAAGTAATAAAATAATTGAATTGTTACCACAAAATAATCTTGTAGCTCTTATTCTGATTCTTCCATTTATTTCGCCGCTCTTACAGCTGAATTCCTGAAGCACGACTTAATCTCGTCTTCTACTCCTACGTTGGTTGAATTTGTTGGTAATAGATTTCACCAAACACTTTTAAATTATACTAATAATTTGAAAATATGTCTTATCCAAATTAGTATTTATAAAAACTAACTACAATTATTGTTTCGACTGTATAATCTTAATTGGCAGTCGGCATCAGGTGATAAATTGCAACCAAAATCTACCTTAAAACTTTTAAATTAATTATTGTTATAATCAGAATATAGTTTTTGTAATAAATTTAAAAATGCAACTAATCCCTATTGAATCTTAATAGTGACGCTTCTGACTTCTGATTATAACTACTTTTCTAGGTCCAATCAAAATTTAAGTCCGTATGTCAATATTTAGATATAGTATTATTAGTGTGTAATAGACCTTGGCTAAAAATTTTGTTCTTACCTATAGTGTTAATGTCACAGCGTCTTCCGACTCCACAAATTTAAGTTCTAAAGAGTTCTTTTCCTTGTATCATTAAACTCCTTTCTGCAACTTATTTAAAAAAATGCCCTGTATACAAGAAATTACATGTTAAATATGAAAAAATTAGTCAGAGAGAGTGCAAAAACTGTTCAGTGAAGTTACCTCTAATAGTAAGGTTAACGGAATAAGAAACAATCTTTATGCAATTATGCTTATAATTAAAGAGCGGAAGTTGTGGCATTTGCAATTTTCTGCAATTTTTGGTGTTATTGCAATTTTTCAGCAATAATGCAAATTTTCTTGCAATTTAATAAAAAAAATTAAACTACAAGTAAATTCTACATTTAAACATATTTTAACTTGAAGCTTTTCCCCGTTTTTCTTAATAACAACAGTAACAAATAGCACATTTCTTGACTTCCATTGTCTTTATTTTTTTAAATAAATTAATATACAGTATACAATACGTTTCTGATTGCTTGAATATCTGCAATCGTCATCATATGAATACTACTGTTTCTTAACAATAAATAAATATATACTACGTTTTGATTGCAGATAACAATCAAAACGTAGGTAGTGCATATTAATTTATTTTTAAGAAATAAATAAAGACAATTGAAGTCCAGAATTGTGCTAATTTGTCAAGTGCAACATTGCCTACCACATTCAAACGAACCGTAATAATATCATAATCACCTTATCTTAAAGTTTTGTTATGTCTTTAAAGCGTTTTACCTAATCATAACTTACGAATGAGATATTATGTTAATTACCGACATTTTCATTATTTTAATTCTATCAAGTTTTTGATAGTTTTAGACGTTTTGCACTAATTAGTTCAAGCAACGGTTCAACTAAATACGCAAATTAAAACGTATAGCACTAATCGTGAAATTTATGTGGTGATGAGAAAATAATTTTTTGTAAGTTTTGTGAAAAACTTATCTATACAAGTACAGCCACATACCGCAACTAATTGTATTTTATTCTCTTTTATATTGCAATTTTGCTAGTTTTTAATGCAATTTTTGAAAATTTTATATGCAATTTATGGCGCAATTTTTGAAAATTTTTACTGCCACAACTTCCGCTCTTTACTAATAATTTACCACTAACATATAAACATGACAATGATATTTATCTGTCATCGAATATACTGCTGACAATTACGACAAAGCTCTGCTTGTGTAATGGTTTTGCATGTACTTTCTGTATGTCGATTAGATGGTATCTTTTATTTAGCGAGCAAGCATATGATTAAGCTGCTTTCGAATTACATATTAGAGTACTCTGAAGTGCCTCAGAGTTAGTTACTTCGCGTTCGAATTACAACATAATTTTTGTAGTAAATAACGCTCGCCTTCCTTTCCCTGTCCCCTTATGCACAATGATAAATTTTGGTGCAACAAACCTGATATGCGCTGTTTTCATAAGTTAGGTGTCTCAAGCAGAAAAATCATATGTTTAGCCGGTTCGAATTACAAAGCAAGTTTGCACCGTTTGCACTCTGTATTTTTTTTTGTTCGTGTTCTGACTACTTTATTTATCTGTTCTTTATTTTATTATCTAACGTTATTTGGGTGTTTTAGTGTATAAACAAATTTATTTGGTAAGTTTTTGGTACCTTGTATTTATTTATAATGTATAAAAATCATCATTTATAATAATTATTTTGAATTACTGGATATAATAAAAAGTTTATTGAAATTAAAAGATCACAATTATTAATAATAGTGATTTAAAACCCCATCGCGCGCATATCTATGCCGTAAATTGCAAATATTTATTTTTGTAAAAAAAATTTTTTACTCAAAAAATAATTTAAAAAATGTTTTCTTTGTATTAAAGGTTTAAAAGCGTGACGTTATCACGACTTTTATCGTCGCGATTCACAATAATTCACCTACTACATTGTATCAAACGACAAGAATCTTTTGGTAACACACGAGTCGACTTTACAGTATTAATCAACATGACCGCTAAGGCACAAAATCGCTAATCTAACTAAGAAACTATAACATTATCTCTTTCTTGGTAACAACGTCTTAGCACAGCATAAATAGTTCACAGTTATGAATTTTATGATTAGTGTGCGGATTTCCGGTATTGTATTACTGTTTCCACAATACTTAGTTAGGCAGTTAAAAATACCTCTAGAAATAAACGAAATACGTAACTAAGTTAGTCTTCAACACATTCTTCTGATGAAACGTAAATGCGAAAGGTTTAAAAATTCTTAATGAATTTGCAAAACTGACGTGTTCACAAAAACATTTTTTAAAAACGATTTAAACAATTTTTGGCTGGTTATAATCGATGATGTCTTATGATTTAATCAGTAATATAATCGTCAAAAAGGTAAATCAATAATTTTACAAAATAACCAGAAGTATCAATTTTTCAATTTTTTAATTTAGAAAAATGTAAATTCGGGAAGAAATTATAAAAAATTAGCTAAGGAGGGCCAAAGAACGAGAAGATAAAAATATGAAATAATCTCTAAAAATATTTTAATTGAATGTAATTAGGATTATTACTTAAAAATATAGGTTCATGTAATAATAATTTGTATTTTATTTGATACAGTTATTAAGAGGGGGCTCCACAGCACGAATTCCTCGAGATGGCGCCACTGGTGAAATCAAATGTGATTTAAATAATCTTTTTTAGCCTTATAACGCAAAATTTTCATAAAAACTAAAGCTTACTTTAAAGACTGTTTTTAGCTTTTGGGGCTAAGACTATCTTTATAGAAATAGTAGTTAGTATAGGACCACAATAAATGATTAAATATTCAAAATTTCGAATTTTTTTTTACTTTACGTAATTCAAAATTGTACCATCGCCTGCCAAATTTAGCGGTGCTAATTTTGCTTATTAACGCTACAAATCAAGATATACTAGTTAAATTCATTACAGAGCGAACCTAGCGGTATATTTGTAAAAGTAAAGCTGTATAAAAGTTCAACTACTTCTCGAAGGTGTTTTGTTATTGATATAAATCCGTTTATTAATAATAATAATCATTTATACAGTTATACAGGCTCATACGTATTACATGATCTACCTTACTTAACTAATAATCAGAGATGCTGTCTCTCTTGTACCTACATAACCTACTGATACAACATCTCTTCTCTTAAGTTTCAATATATTTATTTAACATAATCTGATAGCCAGTTCGGCGGTTTAATATTCCGAGAGGGTCTTAGACGTTCAGTAATGAAAGAATCTGACGCCCTCACGTGAGTTTCATTCTCACCTGAATTATCAGGTTCACTTTTCTCATTCCCTGAACTTATTTCTAGATTTACAGTATCGAATGTTTCGATACGTGGCGACACTGTTGGGGTAACCTCTGGCTCAGGTTGAATTTCCTAAGTAGGATAAGATCTGAATGGTGCAGGTATTAAAAACCACCGATTTCTTCTAAATATTCCACGACTCGTTTCGATCTCATAAGATCTAGGTTCGTTTAATTGACGTATAATCCGTCCATAACACCGTAAATCAGTTACCCAAACACTCTCCCCACTACATAATTCTGACAATTGTTTTGTTCTATGACGTTTGTCATAATTTATACCCTGTCTCACTTTCCTTTCTTCCTCAATCTGAACCGACGTTGATGTGTCTATAGTTTGTTGCAACTTACTATAGTCTGTTTTTTAACTAGGAGGAGTAAGTATCAAAGCCCAATTTACACTATAGAAAATCACTAAAAAAGTTACTAGAATAATTTTGCGGGAAATTTAAATTTGCGATTTATAATCTATGTTATTATATAACTGTTCCTATTGACATGTAATGTGGGTGGTATCTATAACATTATAAAAATAAGATTTTTCGGTGTAATCCTAAAATTACTAAAAAAATTGTTACCTAATGATAGACAAGATCATTCTGAGAAATATAGAATATTTCCATCATATACAAACTGAGAAGTAAATAAAAGATCACTTAGTTAGAAAAAAATGTCAACAATAACATTTATTTGCATAAAATAACTCAAAACTTTAAATTAATGTGTTTGATGAGAAACTATATAATACATAAGAATGTCTTGTACATTATGATTCCATAATTAGTAAATTTAAAACAATAATAAACTTAAATTGATTGTTAATCTAAACTCTAAGATAAACTGCTCTCGCCAAGGGAAATAATTAATGGTTAGATTATAACATCCATTATGTCAGCCAAATTAATCATTTTTTCTTCTTCTTAAATAACATGATCAACGCAATTTCTCCAGTCAGTAGGTGTAACATTTTAAACGGCTTGTAAAAATAGTTGCTTTACATCCTTAATTTAAAGGTGCAGTTTTTGGATGCAACTCCATTTTTTATTTTTGCCTATATTAATTCTATTGGGTTTAACTTACAATAATAAGGAGGCAACCTTTATACAATTATTCTTCGTTTTTACTATTTTATCTGTTGAATACAAATCGAACTGTGGTTTATGTAAACGGATTAAATGTAGAAGTTCTGACCTAACCATATCTTCTGAGAAGTCTATTTTATTTGATTGTAACTACTTTTGCATGTTTTTATTTTTGACGATGATGTTGGAACTTGTTCGAGTTTACTGCTATGGTACAACGCATTGTTCCTAACGATAACAGCATTATCTGATAATTTATTCAGAATTTCGGAAAACTATTCTCCAAAAACTGTAGCATTTATTTCTTCATGAAAATCTTTTTGCCTTCAAAAAGCAACAATCCGTTGTTAACAAAACCTACTACAGTAGTTAAACATTTAATAAATGTTTGTCTTTTATTCAGTACATCCATATTTTTTCTTTTGTGTGACCTTCATTGAACCATGATATGATATATATAATAAATGGCTCGTTCCTCCCTTCTATATTGTTTAACAGTTTTTATATACTTTCTTCACCAACAAATTATATCGTCAGGTTTAATTAAAATACTTTTTCAGTAACGTGTCATATATCTATTATTAAAAAAAATTTAGTCACCATGCTTTGGATTTAAGTACTACAAACTTACTTGAAATTTATCTGCTTCATTAATTTATATATCGATTTAAGAAGACATTTTGGCAAATGCAACTGATTATGTATTTCAATTAAAACTTTGTTCAAAGTAGGAATTTCATTCTTATGAAAAAAACTATGTACTATCAGCCGTACTCAATTTTTAGTAGATTTTCTGAATGTTTTAATTAGTGATGGGCGGCAAAATTCCCCTTTTTGTCGATACTTTTTTATTGCACTATAAATAGTTGATTTAGTAATACCTTAAAAAATCTCCGTTAATTTGATACCAGAATTAAATTCGAAAATTTCTTACCTAACGTTTCACTAATTTTGTTTATTACATAAGAAATTTTCATTTTTGAAGCATCACCTAAAATTTGCTTGTACATATTTAATATGCACTGTTTTTCGGGTAGAGATAGGTGACCCAAATTAAAACGCCTACGTTTTCTTGGGGGTGAAACGTTTAAAACTGTATCTGGAGCAGTGCAGCATCCGTATACTTATAAGAACTATTCATTCACTTAAGAATATCACAAAAAAAGGTTTAAAGCGTTCAATGTAAAAAAATGTCAAATTTCTGTCAAACATCATTAATGTTAGTGTTGGGCGATTATGAATGATATAATCGAGATATATCGATTATAGCCAAATAATCGATTATTCGATTATACTTTCGAAATAATCGATATATCATTCATTCGAAACAACCGAGAAGCAGTACTAATGAATGCAACGAATAATACAAAATATAAAATGTCAAATATATAGAAATCGACACGACTCGATACGAGTCGAAACGAACTCGAGACCATGTCTCGAATCATTCGAAATAATCGAAATAATCGAAATAATCGAAACATCATCCACTTGAAACAACCGAGAAGCGATGCTAATGAATGAAACGAAATATGAAATATCAAATATATCGAAATAATCGAAACCGACACGACTCGATACGAGTCGAAACGAACTCGATACCATGTCTCGAATCATTCGAAATAATCGAAATAATCGAAATAATCGAAATTATCTAATGAATGAAACGAAATATGAAATATCAAATATATCGAAATAATCGAAATCGACACGACTCGCTACGACTCGACACGAACTCGACACCAGTGTTGCCAACCATTTTTAACAAAAAATCCCGCAAAATTTCAAATTAACTTAAATTACTCCCACAGAGTACAAGAAAAAATACCACCAAATTCCCACGCTATTTTAAGATTGTCAAAACAGACAAATTTATTTCGTAACTATATATATATTCTAATATATATTAAAGTTATTAAGGATCAATACCAACAGAATAATAATTTTTACCAATAAGGCAAAAAATATATTTTTTACTTGTGCATTCTACAAAATAACCTACGCTAACTGCGTATTACAGAGAGCTAAACTGGCAGTGATTAATGAACCACCAACCGCAACCGTTTACTAATTTGATAGATGCTTGAATATTGGCAGTGAAAAATCACATTATACGATCGTTGGTGATCATTTAAATTTATCATTCATTTAAATACACTATCTACTTTTAATTCCCACAAACTGTCAATATTTCATCAAGAAATCCCTTTTCCCACAATCGTTATTTTAGAAAATGAAAGTACCACGAATCGGGATAATTCCCACGAATTGGCAACACTGCTCGACACCATGTCTCGAATCATTCGAATGATTGATATAAGGTCTGTAATCGACTAATTAAGCTAGTCACGCGGCGCAATATTCAAAATATTGGAAACTTTCATTTTAAATTACTTTTTGAGTAATCGTACGTTTAATTATCACCGAAATTGTTAATAATTAAAGTGAAAATGTTAAACTAACCACTTTACAAGAATTAGTAGATGAATGAAATAAATTTATTAATTCTAAAGAACATTAACTTTAGATTGATTATTATTTAATTTCAGGCTCATTATTATCCATAATAAGATGTAGATATTGTAGATGTAGTAAAGTGTTGTAATCAGAAAACCTTTTTTAATCAAATAAAAAAAACTAAAATAAAATAACCGAATCGCGATTTGTAAGAGGATACTACTATTCGGCCAATAGGATGGCAGCAATTAAGCGCGGTAAATTTAAATTGCTACTCCTACAAATTAGTTTTTCCCACGGATTCAAATCGAAACATATGATCGATAATACTGCGCATGCTCCATTATTCATAATCGAAACATCGAATGATCATTCGATTATGCAAAACGAGATATTTCGATTATTTCGATTATTGAAATATATCGATTATGCCCAACACTAATTAATGTTTACACAGGTTATGTTTCCCAAATTATTGCAATTTCGTGTGTGTAAATCAGGGTCAGCATTAGCCAATCATAAGTCTAGAAATTGACGGGAAATATTTAAAACGCTCCTCCTAGTTAAAAAACAGACAATAGGATTATTTTTTAGATCCTAGATATTGAAAGATTAAAACTTAAATTAACCGATATCTCGGGATAGGTCAGGACGACGAGATTGAATTAACGCATTAATTATAATAGGTAATTGTAAACAGTTAACATAAAATTTATTGTGCAAAATAAGCCAAATTAACTCTAATAAATGCATTTAATAAGAGTTAGCAGGGTACGTAGCGGTGGTTCACAAATATTTCGGTTTCAAGCAGGGTCGCACCGTCCTATAGGGCAACACACGAGTTAGTGCTAACTAGCGCTATGTACTTTTGAGCGCACTAACTTGAATTTCTAATGTATAGTTTTACTCCTGTATTGTTTAAACGTGTATTATAAAAAATGTGTAGTTAATCATCGAATCTTTAATATTATTATTATTAATTCAATTGTAATATGTTCAGTAAGTGCTAAAACCGTACATTAATATTTTTTGTATTTACTACCAAGAGCGCCGTAAGAAGCGGCAGTGCGTATAAGTGTAACTTGCCCGAAAGCGTCAGAAAAACTTGGTGCAACCTTAGTTTCAGAATTGAAAGATTTTACCGAAAATGTTCTGACAAGGATCTCGGAAGAAACATTTTTTATCTTTTTTTATTTGAGACACGTTGGACGGGAAAGTCGCTCACTTTGATGCAGTAAGGATAGGTCGCACACTGATGAATTGATGAAAATTTATAGTTAATTCTAAATACAATTACAACAGTCTTTGTAGCTTTAGTTACATTCCACTGTTTCCTTGGTGAAGACACGAACAAAAGGGGATTGCTGGATGAGATGGACATGATCCTGTGGCTCTACATACAGTCACTGGCGGCGACGCATTAGATTCGGGTGCATTTAATTTGGACTGCTTGGTACATACCTGAGCACGTGTTTGGTTTGCGACGGTACTTTTGAGACAGAAAAACATCGATGGTTGCGACTGCTATTGAATTGATATTGCAGTGTTCGGCGGCAAGATTTGGTCCAGTGACGGAGGTATGGCACAACCAGCTCCTGGATCAATGATATACTAACTGCATGACTTCAGTCAGGAGGTGTGGGTTTTAGCAGTGAAGACAGTTTGTCTTCTTTTATCAACGCAGCAGAACTCTAAATACTTATTCGACTGCGACATCGTTTAGTGTTTTTGCAGAAAATTGTTCTTTACTGAGAGTCTTAGTTTGGTTACACTTTAGATTCCTCCAAGACTTAGATTTTAGTTTTGCTCGTGCATTATTTTTAGACAGGACATCTAGCCCAAGCAGAAGATCCACTGTGAGGTACTCAAAAGACTCGAACAAATAAAGCGTATTTGTATAATATGTATACTAGAAACGAATATTTTCCGCAATTTTTAGCTATCTCACCATTCAATAGTTGGACTCATCTGTAATGTCGGATGACCAAGAACACCATTAAAAAAATTGAATAACGCTCAAATAAATTTTTTTTTACATTTCTTGCTTTTGTTGTCTTTTCAACTAAACTTTTTTTTCACATGGTATCACATTACTTATACTTTTTATATACCTAGCAATAATACATTACAGACCCTGTCTGGGTTGGAAATCTCTAGCAAGTTTTTTTTAGACTTTCGAACTTATATAGTTTCTGGTGACGCCGGTATCTACGATCAAGTTAAACTCTTGCCCGCGTATACGTTGACAGGTATAAATAGAATCTATAGAAGCATTACTCAATGATAGAAGCTAAGACGGGTGGGGTAGATCTGCCAAGCTCTCGATTCACGGACAGCTGGAGCTCTTGTTCGGTGTGATTTAAAGATCTGGATCAAACAACTAATGACTCAACTTGTATGGCACATATACTATTGGTATGTACTACTACTGGCGGAGTTAGAATCGCCTGATATTTTGCGGGTTATATATTCGCAGCCGCTAGCCAACGATTTAAATTCGTTCCAAATATAACCGTTACGTTCCATTTACAATTAGAATAAACTCTGTAAATTTTCATACACTATTTCTAGGTGTCCTTCCGAAAGGATCTGTTCAGGACGACGAAAGAAAAATGCAGCAAACGTTCTTACCATTTGGTCACACGATCGAATGTATACAGTTTATGTATGTTGGTTATATAGAGACGGGTTTTTAATTACTTTGAGTTGATCTATACATTTATATTCAATTAAAGATGCGCGAAATTACGTAAGCATCGTCATCTGGCGGAAAGAACAATAACTAGGAATCCGTTGAGCATGATGTTTTAAGAGAGGGTTCAGAAAGAGTAGAACGTCGAAAGCAGGTGCCTCAGCTTGCGGTACAATAGTAGACTGAGCATTCTTAATATAAAAAAATTGTGTTACGTTTGATTTTCTTGGTGTTTTGTGTTATTTATGATGTAAGTAACTGTATACCGAGAAAATTAACTGTAATTTTTAAGCACATTGTATTAAAATTTCAGCGTTATAAAAACATTACATTATGTTTTCTTTGTTTTGGTAAAACAAACGCATTGGCGGCCATTTCAATTTTGTCTATTCAATCGTGTATGATGCATTTCAAAATTAATTTAAATGGAATTATTAAACGATGTCTTTCACAAATTATTAATTCAAACTTAAAATTTAGATTCGTTGTTTTTTCTTTATTTCATAATTTCACTTATGTGTAATTTTGAAGACAACATTAAGCGGCGTAAATTTAACTAATAATTAATTATTTTATACTTAAACTTAAAAGTTATTAAAATTAAAAGTGGCCTTGTACAGATGTTTCTGTGTTTGTAAAATGAAGTTATTTAAATTTTATTTTTGTTATTTGTATACCTTTGAAGTTTTTTAGAATCAATTTGTCTTAATCTATAAAATTATGTTCTCTGCAATTAGTTATACTAATCTTTGGCTTCAATTCTAAATTATGCATAATCATTTATTTGTTTTTTTATGCGTTTATAATTTGAATATATAAAAGAACTATAAAAGTTGGATCTATGTTAAGACACCCTCTCGATTGTAATATTTACCTATTGATGATGATTATAATTAATTTGATAACAGGGAAAAACAACAGTGCATGCATTTCCTTGTAAAGTGTAACCTAATTTTTTATTTAATGTGAGAGGCAAGATTGCCTGCTGACTGGACCCTGCTTGTATTTTATTTGAAGTAGGTATCTTGGGTCTAGAATATAGAGAAGTGCCTGCTTTTATGTATTAAAGTTGCGGTAGGTAGCTTCCTAATAGGACCCTAACATATCTATAAGTTTTGTTTGATGTATACTCTGTGACATAAAGAATGCAGCACCAAGTAGGCGTTAGAATTTTTCGGTCTCCTAACTGAATGCAAGATCATTACATACTTTAGATTTATGAAGCAACCAGTTTATAATTAAAGATATCAGTAAACATCGAAAAGTTAGATCCCCAAATTTAAATAAATTAAACGCAAACACAGATATGATAACATATTTAAAACCCAACACATATAAACACGTGCACAAACATCATCATATTAAACGGAAAAAGAGTTAGTTAACTGATGGCTTGTCAGTAAGTACTGGGGCCCTGGTTACCAAAGCAACCCAGCTAAAGTTGAAAGGTCTGTATAAATAAACGTGGACAAAAAATACTTTTATCACAATATATTAAAAACATGTTATCAAATGTAGGGTCCATTATTATGGAAGCAACCTACCGCGACTTTAATACATAAAAGCGAGCACCTGTCTATATCATAAACCCAAGATACACTACTTCACATAAAAGTACAAGGTCGCCAAAGTATAGAAGTATCTGCGACCACACGCGGTTTGTTAATCACGGTAAATAAAATATTAGATTACACTTTAAATATTACGATCGAAAAGATGTCCTAACTTCAATATCAAATTATAAATGCAGGAATAAACAAATAAATTATTATGCATAATTTAGAATTGAAGCCAGAAATTAGCATAAATAACTTGCAGAGAAAATGAGTTAATAGATTAACACAGATTGATTCTAAAACATGTCAAAGATATACAAATAACAAAAGCAAAAAGGAAATGAAGTTTAAATAGCTTCTTTTGATAAACAAAAAAAACATCTGCAAAAGCCACTTTCAATTCAAAAAATCTTCAAATTTAACTATAAATTAAATGGTTAATTCTTACAGTCAAATTTACATTGTAAAAATTCAGTAACGCTTAAAGTTAAGTAGAACTTAAATTCCATCTCAACGATTATTAATACAATAATTGCTATGCTATTAGATTTCAAGCAATCCTTTAAGACGTGTGCCAAAACAAAGAAATCGTGATGTTTCTATAACGCCAAAATTTTAATACAACGTGTTTACAAATTTTAGTTAATTTTATCATTAGCTAGTTAATACCTTTAGTTATATAATATATACGCATAAAATTTCACAAAACCAAACATTACACAAATTGTATATTTAAACGCTGATTGTACCGCAGACTGGAACCCTTCTATCTAGACGTTCAACGCGCGTAGCGTGCGCAACCCCCTCTTAAGACAGATCATCAAGTCCTCCAATGGAAACAATTTTTCGATTATCTTGCTCAGTAGGAATTTTGCTTTTATCTCTTCTAGATTTTTATCGATGTGTGTAACTTTTCCTATAAAAAATTGATGTTTTATTATTTTGACAGAACTTTGTGTTTCAAAGCCGACAATCAACCACATGGACACTTCATCATATTCTTTTCCTACTTAGATAAACGTCATTGAAAAATGTCCCATGATTTGAAATTCCGTGCTCTTTAACTTTCTCGGTACAATCCCTATCTTGCTGCTCTTCATCTCTTTGGATTCTATCTTCTTCAACTTTGCATTCTACGTACCTGATAGTGATAACATTTATTTAATAATACTTCCTCTTCCCCAAAACCTGCCGAGCCAATACTGCTATTAATGTCAAGAAGCGACGTCTCCACTTCACTGTCACAACTTTTTTCTGAAGGAATGGCAATTTTTTTGGGTCTCTTCCTTTCAACGGTTTCACCATCCTCGTATCGCATGCTCTTCAAATTTACCACAGAATGATCGACAGCATTTGCTGGATCATCAACGCATTTTGGTAGTCTTTTCTGAAACCCGCTTGTATATTTTTAATTTGACTAGGCGCAATTTCGTTCATCAATTGTTTCACTAGGTTGAGAAACCTATCCTTGGGTATGCTCGCACTCTTCTACCCGTAGCCCATTTTCCACAACTTTTCTCCAAGCCGTCTTCAGTGGTCTGAAGAAGGCCACATCAAGTGCTGTGTTATATGCGAGTTAGACGGCAGATAAATAAAGGAAATATTTTAGTCACGACAACGCTTAATCTATTTAGGAGAAAAATTGGAAGAAAGGTTATCTCCGATTAAAAACTTTTTCCCATGAAGGTTTTTGTAGGCGGAAATTGCAATCCTTATTTCGACCCAATCTTTAAAAGAGCTAGATTCAACTTAACTAGTAATAATTTCCCAGGTAGTGTAGCGGCAAACATAATTAAAATTGCACTTTTGCTGTAGTTGCACTCTCTCTGGATAGCGACAACCCCGCTTAAAAATTACTTTTTTACGACCAGGGTCATCGCTAAAGTTGGTTTCATCAAAATTGATTATATGCGTAGCTAGAATATCTCGTAATTGTGCTGTTATGTTATCAAAATACACATCCTAGCCTATCTTGACTCCTAATCATTTTTCCTCTACTGTCAAGATAATTTTTGATCATCTTTCTTAGATCTAGTGGTCTAAGGTCTAAGGGGTAGTCCCAATGCCTGCATGTTTTAGTTGAGTCACAATCCGTGCTTCTTCTGCAAATGACAGAACCGTTTAGCCCCCTGTTTCTTTAAAGATTTTTGACGTGCCAATACAGAACGGAATAGTAGATTGCGTACTTCTATGCAACCTGCCTATAGGAGAGTAGTCCCCGTTCAATCGACTCAAGCGCCCCGAAGAGTTGCTCTTGGTCAGGTTTTTTGCATCATTTGCTGCTGGGGTCTGGCTTATACTCTCTTGACATCTTTTTGTATATAAAAGAAAGTTTGTTAGGGGCGAATAGAAAAATGCGGGTGAGTAGAAACACATGAAAATCTAACAAGTTTTTCGTTTTCTTTCTTAGTTAGATTTTGGTTGCTTGTTTGAGTTCTTCGATTTCTCTTACGCCCGGATGAAGCCCTTTACGAAAATTGCGAAACGTTGGCAACTTCGGTTACAATGACACGATCCAAACCCGGAAGACGTTCTCATCTTAGTAGACCCCGACCGTGGAAGCCTTCGCTATTACATTTTTAAGCATTGTCAGTATTTACTTTGCGCATCTAATATTTTTTAGTATCTAAATTTACGTTTTTCGTTATCTTATCTTGTATTTTCTCCATCACTTTGTATCTTGGTAACTCTTTCTCCGAAAATATTTATTTCCAATAATTTTTTGTATTGTATCCAACTCTTGTTTGAATTTATTGCTTAATGCCAACTTTATTTTTACAGGTAAAATATTACAATCCAAAAACTTGCACATAATGTATATAAAATTACAAATTAAAGACAAATAGGACAGAAGAACTGATTTTTTTTGCATATTACAATAATTTTTCCGATATTTTGCAGAATTTACCAGGTTTCCTGCCGTGTCTCTGCAAATAGCAGACTTCTTTTTAAATCGGAGAGAGAGGAAAGTTCTACCCTAGCTCTATTTCATTTTAACGGCATTGCAACATCAGCACCTTCAATTACCCTAAACTAACTAGAATTTTTGTAAATGTCCCTAAATAAATGTCATTCTCTTAGGTCATTCTTGACAACCTTTTGACAACAAAACAAAACAATAACCTAACTTTTAATTCATAATTCGTAAACTTTTGTTTTACTTTTGAAAAACACTCGAGGCCTGAAAAAAAATCAAAACAAACTTGAATAAACACAAAAGCAGGGGCCACGTTATGGATCACATGTACAAAGTCATACAAAGTTATAACTTCCAATTATGACTATAACTAGTGATGGACACAATTGAATGTTTAAATGATTAAATTATCATTGAAAAAATTAAATGTATTTCATAATCATATGCAATATGTATATAATACACTCTGAACTATATAATTAAGCATAACTCAAATAATATACAACAAATTCTTGTTAACTCGGTTAGTAGCAATAATCAAAATGAAATAACTATCAGTAGAATTATCGTTAAAATAACTATAAAAACTACATCTCCGAACAATATTAACTGTTCAGATTCATTACGTATTATAAGTTTGCATCGAAAACATAATTGAATTCTTTAGTCGAGTGAAATACTGAATTGTTTCGAACATATCTTATTCAATGTTGGTGTAATAAAAACAAAAATGATCAACAGACTTCAATTATTCTAATGAATAGTCAAACCATTTATTAAGAATTCAAATAATAGTAATAATATAAACAATGTAGGTTAGGTTATTGTCCTTGACTTTTTGCAAAGCAGGTACACCACTCCCTACGTTTATTTAGGGACATGTAAAAAATTCTAGTTGTTTTAGGAATATTGTAGATGTTAACTTGGCAGTGCCGGTAAAATGAAATAGAGCTAGGGTAGAACTTTCCTCTCTCTCCGATTTAAAAAGAAGTCTGCTATTAACTCTTCCATATTTTTCTTGGTTGTCCTTCCTATATTAACTTGTTCTCAACTTTGATGTTTCTTTTTAATATTCATTTTTATTTGCCTTCACTTCCCACCTCTCAGCTTTGAACCTGTTTTTGTATCTTACTTTCTTGCTTCAATTTCCTTTTTATTAGTTCCTCCATATAACTAAAAAGTCGTTACGTTACTTTAATGGCACAGTAGTTTGTTGTTAATTTTTAAGAAGAATTTGTAACTTGTACATGTAAAATAAATTCTAGTTATGAAAGAAAATAAAACCAAAGCTTTTTTCCTTATGAAGGCACAAATTGTAACTCTTCATGATGAATGTTATCGCGTTGGTCTGCGCTAATGCGAAAGATTACGTACATGTCTACTGTGGTCAAGAATTCTTTTTTCAAAATAACTTTATTCTACTTTCATTAAAATTACATTTGGTCAATAATTTAAATAGTAACAGTTATCAATTAAATAACAATTATATAAAGTAAAATGTGATGTTCAATAACTTGTATCACTCAGGGTCGTATGTGAGAAGCACGAAAAAGTACAATAAATAAAAAAATATTGTGCCAATTCTCACTCAATAACCCCTTACCTAATATAATACACACAATGTCCTAAAATACTACAAAATCAATAAGTTTTTAAAAACATTTCAAGTACGATTGTCAATAAAAGCAAACATATTTCAGTCCGAAAAATTTGATATGTTAGTTAAAAATGTCATGTTTAGGATGACCAATCTCGTCATAAGTCAAGTATCAAACATTCTAATACATTCTTTTTTTTGAAATGTAATTATAAAAAAGTTGTCGAACGTAAACATTTAATCGTAAAACTGTAACAATAAGTCTAAAATTTTTATAGAGATGTTATAGAACTGTTTCACAGTAATATAAATCTCTAATAATGTTTATAATACTATTTAATTGATTTAAAAATTCTCAACTTAATTCTTGCCTACAATTATCAAAATATCCTTAATTTTTTTTTAAATAACAAATAATATATGTATACCTAGGAACAACGTTAGAGTAGAGACATCACAGTGCAGTACCAATATTTGGAGAGGCATATATTTCAGCCCATACTGGACAATGAGTGGAAACCGGCCCACCCCAATTCCAACCGCAAGGAATAGCTAAATGAGTTAATCCTTGACGAACAACACCCCAAACTCCAGTAAGTTGCGCTTGACCGCATTTATTTGTTAGAATATTGTCGAGGAAACGATTAATCGCTGTACTTTTTACATTTAAACTATGCGTATTTGTACTAAACGGGAGAATTGCTTGTAACCCTGCTATTTCATCACAATCTGCAACCTTTTTCGATAATGCAGTAAAATCGCCCATAACAAAAAACATATTTTCTTCGTTCGATATCGTATGCTTAATTTTGTCTTCGACGTTATTCAATTCGTTTATTGGTAAGTGAAGATTTAAGACCACCACTTCGATATTATTTATTTTAAAATCGGCTAACGCAATCTGACAGTCATCTACATTACTTTGACCTATAGAATTTAAACCGATAGTTACACCTAAAACAAATGCTTTTTAAAACGCAAAAGCAAAAGCCTTATAACTTACCTGCATTGCAGGTATCGTAAAGGAAGCCCAATTGCGAATTTTTCAAGTCGGACATGCAAAAAGACCATTGTTTACTATTGTTCTTGCACTCGCCAATTCTTCTTAAATTCGGTTTATTTAAAGTATCGCAAATTAGCTTCAGCGCTTCCGAATCTTGAATTTCTTGTAAAGCTATTATCGACCACCTGAAATATAAACACAAAATCATGTACTTTATTCATAATAATACGTCACGCGTAAAATTTATTTTGTAAATTTAATTGTACTTTTGATAAGAATGTTAAATAAGTGATTAATTATTGTTCACATTTCAAGTGCGTTTATGATTGTGCACGTTTAAACAAACTGCGTTTTGAAAGCAACAATGTAGTTAATCTAAACGTAATCGCAGTACGTTTCCATAATCAAGCGTATAATGAAGTGGAAATACTTGATAAATATCATGTTACTTGATGTTTTTAGACACCCAGCGAAGGCCTTCTCAGGTGAATAATAAAATAGTGATCTTTAAGAAAAAACAATCCTCAGAAAAAACCAAAGTCACTCGATTGTATATAGCCCGTTACATATACAGAAGCCATATGCCAAGCATATCCCCATACTCGTGGAAATTTATTAAAAAATATATATATAATCAAATGTAATAAAAACTTTAGAATTAGAACCAAACTATGAGCGAAGAAAGCATTAACGATAGGAAGAAGTATAAATTTAGATTATCGGAAAACTAGTATACGTTCTTACAGTTCCAAAGCGCCAGATTTTAATTTCAACAGAAAAAAACTTGATGCAAACCCATGCCAAAAAAAAACAAAGCAACTACTGGCACCAAGCGCAAGAAAAGGTCTAACTGAGCATTGTCAGAAGATGAGTAAGAACTGGCAAAAATCAGGTGAAAGCAGTCGTAACTGCAAAATGAAGAACCCTGCCAATAAACCTGCACGGAAACAAGATTAAAAGCTGACGGGACAGCTATCTTGAAGTAATTCCTTGAAGATATTAAAATGATCGTCGCTCCACAAAAATTTCCTGAGACCCGACTACTGGAAAAACAGTTAAAAAAAAACTCAAGACACCGTTGTTCAGACAGTTGCCCAGAGGGGAAGGTACACGCAACTAAATAAAAAACAGGATGAAGCCTCGATTTACTTTTGCTGTGTGTTTTATTTAATCTACTACAGCCTTTCCACACATCGAGAGTAAAAAGTGTATAACGAACTTAATACAACGTAGAACGGGAGAGGGTAGTTTTATGACTATACTGCTTATTTTGAACGAAATTTTAATCAATTACTATCTTTTACTAGTTAAATATTTCTGCCAAGTTTAGTCCAAAAATTCTAACGCTTCGTGTTGCATTTTTATGTCATAAAGTATATATCAAACAAAAGTTATAAAGGTTAGGGTCTTATCAGGAAGTAATCTACCGCGACTTTAATACGTAAAAGCAAGCACTTGTCTATATCCTAGACCCAAGATACACTACTTCAAATAAAATACTTGATAATATCAGTTTTGGCAATTTCCTCGAAAAATACACCGAACAAGTTATTCCAGATGAATCAACTTTGAGAAAAAATTATTTAGACATATGTTACCAATCAGTAAGCAGTTTAATTAAAGTATTAATAATTTTCAAAATGCTGGTTTACCTTTTATAGAAAATACAGACAATAAGGAATGACATTGGGGATCATTACCTTTGGGATTCGGTTGATGAAACAACCGATTGCAAACGTCGATATATAGCAAATTTTGTAGTTTGTAAATTATCTGAACTACAACCAGGAAAAGCTCATTTGCTAGCATCCAAAGAAATTCCACAGACTAATCACAAAACAGTTGCAAATTTTTTCGATGATTCTTTACGTGTTTTTTTTAATGATTGATTAATATAATCCAATCCATTAATTACAATTATATAATTTTATGTTTGTAGGACTTCTGTATCCCAATGGCGTAAAAAAAGAAAAGGTTCTCTTATTCGTAACCGATGCAGCACCTTATATGATCAAATCCGCTCAGGCATTAGAAATATTTTATCCGAATTTAAAACATTTAACTTGTCTAGCACATGGAATACATAGGGTGTGTGAATTCATTAGAGACGAGTTTGCAATAGTAAACAAGTTAATTTCTGCCACCAAAAAGGTAAAAATCACTAACATATCAGATTCTCTTTTTGATTATTGGATTTTGTTTCAGGTTTTTGTGAAAGCACCATTACGGGTAAGGGTCTATAAAGAAAAACTTCCAGATCTTAAACTTCCACCGGAACCTATCATAACAAGATGGGGAACTTGGTTATCTGCTTGCATTTTTTATGCCACACATTTTGAAAAAATTAAAGAGGTATAGTTCATACTATTAATCTGACATTGTCTTATACATTAATTAAATTGTCTTACTTCAGGTGGTTGAATTATTTGACAAGACGGCTTCTGCAGCAATTGCTAAATCTCAAAAAGCTTTTAATGACAAAGCTGTTAAGACAGGACTAGTTTTTATAAAAACACACTTTTCCGGCATTCCTGACGAATTAAAGAAGCTAGAAAAAAGCGAAACCGCAATGACCGAATCTTTCGCTACATTCGAAAGTATAAGAGCAATTATAAGAGCATGTCCAGGAACTATAGGAAGAAAAGTTAATCAAAAATTGAATTCCATCACATCAAAAAACCCTTCCTTTGACCTCTTTCAACAACTGACTGAAATTCAAAGAGGGGAGGTCATGAAGCATCAACAGAAAATATCTTTAACAATAACAGAAACATCGGCATTAAAATTTGCTCCGCTAACATCTTGTGATGTCGAAAGAACTTTTTCCTTCTGTAAAAATATTTTAAATGATAAAAAGCAACAGCTTCTTGGTGAAAATATTGAAAAATATTTGATTTGTGCTTGGGAAAATAATAGCATTTAATAAACATTGTAAAACAAAAAAATAAACTGTAGGTAAATTTTAATAGATATTTGTGCCTTTTTTATTGGCAGGTTTAATATGCCTTTGATGCCACCTTTTTTGGTATTTTTTCTTGCCTTACTATCCGCTCTTTTATAATCATCATCAATAGGTAAATATTACAATCGAAAGGATGCAGGCCCGCGCCGTACATAAAGACAAAGTCTTGTGGTGCACGACGGCGCCGAAAAGCCTTAAAACTCAAAAGTAAAAAAAAGATAAAGCAACAAACAACATTATCAAAACAAAATGCATAATGATAAAAAAACAAGTAAGGAATTGCTAGCTATTACATTGTACATTACACCCATGTATAACATCTTATTAATAACATTGTGAATTGTGTTGTTTTTTTAATATCTCTTTTTGGTCAAAATGTCAAAGAAACGCAATTATAATACATGTATAAAATAACACACTTATAAAGTTTCTTAACAGTAGAATGATTTTGTGTCAAGAAATATATCTTCTGCATTTTATATTTTCGTGTGTAAATAAAATTGATTACAACGTTGAATTATCTATTCCTTTGTTCGTCAATGGATGTTTGCGCCCTTAGTCTTTTTGTACGTTTTTCAGTTTAACAATCTTTTAAAATAACGTTAATACAATCAATTTTCTGTTTGCGACACTAGTAGAAAAATAAGACATTTATTTGAATGTTAATACGTATGGATTTAAACGCGTATAATCTTCGTAAAAATAAATAAATCAAAATTAATGTGTCATTGCATTTCCATGTTACGTTCCTTTTTCCTCGTATTTGCCTGTCACCCATATCCTGCTTTACTATAATACAATAAATAATTGTTCTTATTGTATTTTTCACGAATGTCAACTAAGAACAATGAAGTATTTTAGCTTTATATTCATTTACTATTTTTAGTTTTAAAGTTGCTGTTATAGTCTCAAAATTTTAATTGGTCGATCTATTAGTTATTATATGTGAATTACCACAATATTATTGTAAAAGTAATTTTAGTTTAACTTATGATTTAGTAGAAATATACCATCGAGTTAGTAAGTTTCTCTAGAAAGCTATTTGTTGTTGATAATGCCTGCACATACAAGTGTTGATTTGAAGGCTCAAATCATCGTAGAGTTAGCCGTTTAGACGCTTTTAGTGTTTAAGTAATTGGGTTAAGTTAGTAAGTTTCTTTAGAAAGCTATTTGTTGTTGATAATGCTTTCACATAAGAGTGTTGATTTGACGACTAATTACGTAGGTAACAACAACATCAACTAACCACATAGTTAACTTTGTTTTATGCAACCAGGCATTAGTGTTCGAGAAATTTCCCGAATGTTGTGGGACGTATCCGAGTTAAGTGGTATCGCGATAAACAGGACCATCGGAAATGGCAGACAAAGAGTGTCTACAGTGGCCTAGGAGGTCGCGTTATTAGCATATGTTACCCAAAATCCTTTTACAACTTTTCGCAATGCTCTAGCTGACGTCGAATTTCCGGGATGCCAGTTAACCGCACGGGCAAAACTAAAAGAGGCTGGATTTAAAGTATCAAACAACTATGTGGCGGACACCTTTCACTAAATGCATGGGATTGGGCGAGTTCCCGTAGCCCAAACGTTTGTTGGATGATTAAGGAACAACGTTATGCAGCCTATTGTGCAAATTTTGTATCCAGAGAACGATTAAATCTTTCAACAAGTGAGCTTACTTAATACTGAAAGTTATCTTAATTTCTCCACCATTACAATATGCACGTAGAACTATAATAATCCAACAGTTATCCATATAGGGTAATTATAGTTTTTTCAACTGTTATTATTAATTTTGTTTATTCTTAAGGATAATGCTCCTATACATAAATCCAGGTTGGTACCAAATTGAGTATAGCAAAATAACATGATTGTTTTACCGCGGCCAGCAAAAAACCCTGATTTCAATATAATAGAAACAGTTTGGGGTCAAGTTGTTCGTAACATCCGGTAACAAAGTGCCGCCATTGAAACTCCTTGAAAGACGATTAGTGATAATTACCTACGTGTTCTTGTAGTATCAATGCCTAGACGACTGCAAGAATGCATCGACAATCGAGGTCGTACTCATTCTTAGAAATCGTATGTTTATACTAAGATGAGAACGTGTTCCTGGTATGGACCGTATCATTGTAGTAACCGAAGTTGCCAACGTTTCGCCCACTTGCGTGTCAACTTCGGTTACAACAATGTTTTTTTACTAGATAAGATCAAATTTCAATTTCAATGTAGATAGTAACGCTAGAAAATTTCTTCTTATGCTTATTATAAAATATGAATGTAATTGTAAAACGATAATTTTTTCGGTAATGTTCGAATAACGCGGACATCACCTAGCGTTGTGTGCGAGTATTGAAGAATATATTGTTGTGACTTGAGTGAAAGTGTTTATTAAAGTATTTGTTCCTTATTTTTGTGATTTAATTTAATGCTTCCGTAATTGTCTGTAGCGGGTTTCCATACCTCCACACGTGTTCTTTGACTAGGAAAATAATAAGCTGATACTTTGATTAGACAAATTTCCATAATGACGTCACGTCACCGTAGTTAACGGTATCTACACCTTCGAGTGTTTAGATGTAATTATCACCGTATTAGAGGAATACCATATTTAATTTGAGGGAAACTTAACGCATTTGATTGTTTTTAAAGTAAACGTATGATGTCGTATGGAATTCACTTGTAATAACACCATATGTACGTTTACTTATATTTCAGCAAACTTTAGGAACTACTGAGAAGATGCTTCTAGCTAGCAGCAGGTTTCAAAGGAAAACTAAACTATAAGTAATTTATTTCCTACTTTAATTGTTTTCACGTTGACAGTCAGTTCTACACACGACTGTACGCACACGGTTCTTGTCACAACTAACGATAAAATTTTGTTTAGTGTGTTATATAAGATTAGGCGGTAGGCCCTGGTTCTCTACATATATATAACTATAAATTTATTTGCTGTCGGACTGTAATGTAAAAGTTAGGCCAACAAGGTCACTTTGTTGTCCGACGTGTTGCCCAACCGAAAGGGACTCATTTCATATTTTGTTTGTAATACCGACCTACGTACTATGGTCTGATATAATAAATATACTCGTTGTTACAACTTCTGTCTTGTCATTTGTTCTATTACAGCTGTGGGTAGATTTAAACGGCGTCTCCCACTCTAACCTTTCATCGTTTTGGCGCCTTTTTAATTTGTTTTATAATTTAGCACATCGCAAATCACCAAATCAACTGAGCTAGTCGCCACTATTAAAGCTACGAGAAAGTCATCGTAACAAGTTACATCTTTTGTTTAATTTTTTTTAATAAATAGGATAAACTCTAAATGACTGATTACTGTATTGCAATGCAATGAAGTATATAGAGTGCAATAAAAAAAAATAAATTACATCATTTCCTCCACGACGACTTTCGTAAGTTTTTTTAGACTATAACAGCGATTTAAAAACTAAAAATAGTAAATGAATATAAAGGTAAAATACTTCAATGTTTTTAATTGACATTCTTGAAAAATAGAATAAGAACGATTATTTATCGTATTGTAGTAAAGCAGGATATGGGCAACAAGAGAAATACGAAGGTTTTGTTTATCATACTAGTGATGGCGCCTCCTTCTCCCCCGCCACTACAGAAACGTAACGTGTGCCTTAAGCATTGAATAATAAGACCACATCAAAGAGGATTTTCCGAGGGGTTTTCTTTCTTTTAATAAATATCAAAAATAAGAAAAAAAAACTCTTTTCACAATAACAGTATTCGATGGAATCCTTTCGTATATCGCACTATTTAAGACATTTATTATATGTTTTGCTATAGATTTTTTGGGAACTAAAGTACAGTTTCTTGCTTTTCCTACAGCCGGACACAAAATGAAACTAAGACTTTAGACAGCTACCACAGTTTACTTGTTACCATAGTTACTCAAATGTAATCAAAGCACACCAGGACTTGAAATTCAATTTATTCGAGAAATACATACATATTTTTAAATTTGAAGTTTTCACCCGTGCATAAAGTTGTGTATGTACCATTTGTAGCAATATTTAGGCGTATGGTAGGTTGCTTACGCTAATTTTTAAAATTTCCCCGCTTGAAACAACATCTCCTTCATCAACCATCTTTGTCTAATTAACCAAGAAATAAAGACGCTACACACGGGCGTAATTTGCTTTTATGGCCTTCCACGTATTCTTAGCTTCTTTACGCCCTAAATACACAAAACAACTATTATAATACACTGTTTCAATATGGAACTTTTATTTACATACGTAACTATTTCGTATAAATAAAATTCCAATTCAATTCCATTCAAAAATAAGAATATATTTCAATCAATTCAAACCAAGATGTCCCGTTTTTTGTTTAGTTGAGTGTACCTTAACAATGAAAGAAGATTGAATTTGATCTTGAGGTACACAATGGACTGATAGTTCATTGTGGCATGGTAATAGTAGCTACAGATGCAAATTAAATCGACGTTTTCCTCTTCTAAAAAGCGGCTACAACATGTGACATATCCAAATCAAAGAAGTTTAAACAAATAACGGCAACCCATGCGACTTACTACAGTATTCTTATCCGAAGAAAAAAAGTAATCGCATAGTAATTAACAAGTTGCAGAAAAATAGCAAGCAGATTCTCAACGCATGAAGTAGCCCTTGCCAATAACAAAACTATTCCAAATTCATGGCTAATATAAAAAAACCCAGGAAAAGATGTTCTGTCCTGTCTTTAAACCATCATTGTCCAAAATTCTAAGAAAGCGGTTGCCAAACACAATTCAAGCAACTAGCAGCTCCACAAATGGCAAAAAATAGTTTTTCATCCCATATGGTTTAATTTCTTTCGCTAGAAATTTTCTCACTGAAGCAATGTTGTTCCGGCAACATAATTTTTACGACCACACGCAACGAGACAGATTAACACAAAATTTGTCTTCTTCAGTTACAACTATACTGCAGTAATCGTCAGTTTAAGGCTAGCTTCGACAACGGCATCTGTCATCATGCACCACCAAAAAACAGATCAATATTTTCAAAATCTGAAAATTACTCCAATAAAAAATACTTTTTGTTATCATCTGTGGGAGATATTGCTTTTATAAACAATTTTTTTTTAATTTGTAAAAATGTTACAGTACACGATAAAGACGACTTTTGCGACTACTTCTCAGAAAACTCAGATAGAGGCATTTGCTGGAAAAAATCGGAACTCTACTACGCGAACCAAAAAAGAAATGTTTGGCTGTCCGTACCATACGCAGAATCCAGTGTATACAATTTATTGGAAGATTTGCAGTGTAAATGCATCACTCTCAAGAACGAATTTCATGAATATTCTCAGTTGTTGCCACTAATGTAGCTCACGCTGTGAGAATGAAGCAATCTTGATCATTGGCATAGAAACAATACAATCGATTTGAACGTACGATAGCTAAAAACTCGGATTTATCGGAAGAGTCTCCAATTAAACAACAATTCACCGTTTAGATGTTTTTAAATTAGTCGAAACGCAATTGCCTGACAAGTAGCAACCGTAAACCGTGATTGGGAATCTACAAATTATTCTTCATTATGACCACTAGATACGTCAAATCACATATAGTAAAACCGTCAAATTAATGATCCATTAACTGTATTTACCTAATTCCTTTATCATTTTTCTTTGCTAGAAGCTTCAAAACAAAAAAAAATTTTTACAAAGCGAGTAAACCATAAAAATAATTGTATCGATGTCAAAAACGAATATTTTGAAAAACAAAGTCGTTTATTAAATTGAATATGTATGTTTTGTTACATCTTTTCCATAAATATATTTAACCCACGTATGCATTACAAACAGATTTATTTTTATTATAAAACTATAGATAGAAAAGTGACACAGAAAATATCTGAACGAATGCTTGGAGTAAACCCGGAAAAACTTTTTTAATCAAAGACCCGAATTAAATACCATTTGGCTCTGTAAAAAACCATAAAAGTGTAAAAATCAATTAAGTTTTTTAAAAACTAAACTCAAAATTTTAAATTTGTTTAAATTAAATTACATTTTGTAGTCTCTCAATAATAAATTACTATGACTTAGCAACTTCTATTTAACTTAGATAATAACTGTGGGTAAATTACGATGTCAGTATAATGGGCAATTGTAAAAATGACGAAAATAAACATTTTTCATGAATTTATCAAAAAAAAAAAAAAAAAACAAATTCGAAATGATGACATAGTAGTTGTAATTTTTCCCTTTAAAAATCTGTGATAAAGTCAATAAATATTGTAAATAATTTTCTAATAATTGACATTTCGTTTAATTACATTTACTTCTTAAATGGTTAATTTAATTTTATTTAGCAATTAAACCAAAAGAAAACTAATTTTTCCTATATAGCTAAGTCTATTTATTCGAACTTTTGACATTTAAAGAGACAATACGAATCAATATAAAACGTTTAACCCGAAAATCGTAAATTAAGTCGTACATGGATTGTTTTATAAATAATAAATGAGTTGTCTATAAATAACCAACACTAGCGATATACGCATTTATATTACTTTTTTTTTCAATTTGTGGAATAACAAATTTTGCAAATAAACTTAGATAATATGGTTGGGCTTAGATCTTTTCATAATAAATAATGTTAGGTTTGGTTATTATTTAAAACTTTTCACAGCTTCTAGAGTAATTTACAAATTTCTAGTCATGATATTAAAAAAAATCGTTCAAAAAATTACAAAATAATAGTCTCCGAATAAGAAATTACAACGATTTGGCAATAAAATCTAGATATTTTTAACTGTTAATATCGATCTGTCTCTTGAGAGAAAAAAAACGTTTTTGTTTAGATATTGACGGTAACAAGTTTTCTATTCCTTCTTGTGCATTTTTTTCTTTAATATATTTGAGCAATTCTTGCAGATTCATTGTGATTATAAAATCAATTTGACAATTATTTAATTACACGGAAAAAATATTTATTGTTCTAAACTACTAGATATACTTGTAATTGAAGCTTAAGTAATTGTTTATTTTCAGTTTTTATTTTATATAAAATAAAAAATAAAATCTTGTACGCACCACTGGCGTTACGGGTTGATTACGCCCATCGAGCAAGATGCATCCCTCGGGTCAGAGGCCCTTGCGGCGTAATATTCGTAATAACGCCCTTGGTACATGAATAGCTATTATTTTTCATTGCGTTATCATTTACTCATATTATCGAGATACGTAAACATTTACATAACAGTGGCGTTATAGATTCATAACGCCTTCCTACTACGTACTCAAAAATGATTGTGATTATAAAATCAATTTGACAAGTGCATAATTAAACGTCAAATTATTTATTGTTCTAAACTAGTAGATATACTTGTAATAGAAACTAAAGTAATTTTTAGTTTTTATTGTATATAAAATGAAAAATAGAATTTTGTATGCACCACTAGCGTTACTAGATGATTGCGTTCATTGCAAAACATACATCCCTCGGGCTGCATCACGTTGCTTTCCTGGCATAATCATCGCTAACGCCCTGGGTGCATAAATAGCTGTTTTTTTATACTATGTTTTAAGAACAAATAGAAATTAGTACAATTTTTCAGAAAAGCCACGAAAATGAAAAGAACAATGCAAGATATCATCAAATGAAAAAACAATTGCAATTACAGTATCTATAAATTACAACACGTTTTATGCAAGTTAAGTTGACAGTCAAATATAAATGAGTTTATATAAATTTGTTCAACTGTAATAATTAAATAGTAAAAAACTCGGAAACTGAAAAAAAAGAAGAAAATATCAAGTACCTAAAACCGAAATTACCTACAGTTAGAAAGAACAATTTATCCGAAAAAACACAAAACAGATTTGTATGCAAACGTACTAACAAAAAAAGAAAAAAATGTAAGACTGCTCTTCAATACCTTTTCTAATTCGCAAAACTAACTAACTTACAATAAATTTAGATGATAGTATCACTGATAAAAAATCGTTTAAAGATCATTGACAAAGTGCCATTTCTTCAAAAAAATTAATAATGAAGAAACTTTAGAGAAGATTATTGCAAATAGAGAAATGGCTAATACCCGCGTACAAACACGTCAAAAGTTTTTTTATTCAGCACTATGCACTTATTATAAGCTGTATGATCCAGGATTTTTCAACGCCGCAAACCACTTAACACGCCTTACAAAGAACAATCAAGAATTCAGATGAGATAAAAAATCAAACTTTAAGAATCTAAAGCAACGCTATCAAAAGCTCCGGTTCTAAATTATCCTCGACGGGTAAAGAATTTTAGTGTACAGCATTGGAGAATTACTGTGAATTACAGAAGAAATACAGTATATTACTTTGAATTATCGAAGAATTGCTTTTAATTAGTGAAGTAATTGTTAAGAATTACTCGAGGGGCAAACCGCAGTGTGAATTCAGTGTACAAGGTGTGTGAAATCTTTGTGTAATCTGTGAATTGTTTGTAATCTTATTGAAATCTGTGAATTTGTAGTGAAATTAGTGTATTCAGATGAGTAATCACTGTGAAATCCGTGTATTCACAGTGAAATCAATGTATTAGAATGTGCATTCTCATGAATTTATTGTGAAATCTGCAGAATAAATGTGCCGCAATTTTATCAGTTTTCGTTCTTCGTGCGTTCCCGGACCAAATCGCGATTCATCCGAGAATACGGCGGAAGCTGTTGTAAAATGCTGCTTGTATTTTAAGTAGTCTTGCTGCTTCAGCGTTTTTACAAGGTTTTGATGCGTCACATTTACGAACAGTTTTTTAGTGTGTGTATATTCGTGTTAAATTTATTAAAACAATAATTGAGGTAAGATAACACAAAGTATTTAAATCGACAAGTTTGTGGGTATGAATTAAATGAGAATTTATGTAATAATGTTCTGGACAATAATTATTAAAAAAAAAGATTTAATTTAATAAAAACATACCGATGTATCTACTTTTTAAATCAGAAGAGTTAAATTTTTACAGATGTCGAATACGTCTGAAGATACGTCTAATGATTTTACACAAGGACCCGAAAATATAGATGTTTTTGCTCTTGCAGAAATGGGTTTGGGTATTAAAATACCCGATTATGTAAAAAATTTGCTCATTATTAATGGATTTGAGGAAACTGCATTAATTGCAAAAATGGATGCAAATGCTATAGAAGAGACTGAAAGATTTGCACGGGAAGAGCTCATCTCACTGATTGAAGAAGAAGATTTTCCAAAGTATTTTGGGGCATTATTTTCTATAAATCCGAAGCGTTTTAAGTTTGTTTCTGGTCACAGACAAATTCTTAATCTATTAATTAATTTTTGTAAGAAAAGTAACACAAAAAAACATCGAGCAAACCCAAGTAAAAATAATCAAATACTGAATCGAAGTCGTTTACAAGTGAATCGTAGGCCGTGTTCAGTGAACGAATCCACCTCGGAACCCAGTGATTATTTATCATTGTTCTAAGTATACAATGGCACCGAATTTAACCGAGGAAAACTCCGCTATACTACGACAATTGAAATCATGGGCCAAAACTAAAGTAGATGAACTAAGATGGGAATCTTTTTCACTCAACATTGACAAGATACTAATAAATTCGCAATACTCTGAAACTAAGGATCAAATATGTTGTAAAATAACTTGCTTCTGTAAAAATTCTTTTCAAATCCTAAAAATTGCTAATAAGGACAGGACTTCAAATGCTAAACGATGGGTTTTATCAAATTTCTTTCGACATTTATTAACTAAACATATAAATGCATCAACTGAAGCTAAAAAGTTAGATTCTCAAAAAATTACGTCTTTTTTCCAGCCCCCATTAGCTTGTATATCAGATATTCCAAGCACGTCTACAAATGTGAATTCTAAAATAAAAATCTTGTCGAATATTGTCATTTCCGAATTTGCTAACGGTGACGATAATTCTCGAATTACGTCTAAAATTCAGGACACACATTTAATACCAAACATTGAAACTGTAACTGGTAATGAACCTACAGAAAACCGGGATGAAAAGGTTTCGAAGTGGTCCGCTTTCAAATATTCAAGATCAGAGAGATTACGGCGAGCCCGAGAAAAAAATAGCGAAAATCAGACCGTTATACCTGACTTTTTTAAAAGTGTTCAAAAAATGTGTGAAATTGTAGAAAGCGTTCCTAATGCTACTGATAAAATCATATCTAATTTGTCAAAGAATTGTACTTCAAATGATACAGTTGAAGATATGATTTCAAAAAGTGCGGCGCAGAAGAAGCAATTTTTAACAAATTTTCTGGGAAAGCTTCTGTCCAATGCTTACGAAAATGCACGTTTATCCAATAACCACAATGTATTTGATGAATATACTAAAAAAAATTCTATCTACCTGTATTATACAGGGGGAAGATTGTTATACGAAACATTTTACCAAAATTTAAAGAAAAGTATACCATCAATAACAAGTTTGAATAGATACTTAGAAACCAATAGAAGTACTTTGAAAGAAGGTGAGTTTGATTTTAAAGGTCTTGAAAAGCATTTGGAAGAAAGAAAATTACCGAAGCTTATTTGGGTGTCTGAAGATGCAACTCGAATTAAAGGGAAGATCGAATATGATCCTATTTCTAACAAACTATTAGGTTTTGTGTTGAGAACAAAAAACGGAATACCTGAAAATGATCAGTTTATTGCATCGTCCGCTGAAGCAATAGACAATTATTTTAGAATTGGTATAAAAGCATCTTATGCTTACATTATTATGGCGCAGCCACTAACAGTTGGAGCTCCGTCATTCTGTTTGACAATATTAGGAACGGATAATAAATTCACTCATTGCGATGTACTTGATAGATGGACATATATTGAAAAAAGTGCAAAAGAATTCGGTATAACAGTAGTAGGATTTTCAGCAGATGGCGATACTCGTCTACTGAAAGCGATGCAGATAAAATCATCCTTTCCTTTAAGCGAATCGAGGTATGAAATAGACTGGAACTGGTATTATATGGATTTAGCTCAAAACAACATTATTTGCTTTCAAGACTTTGTGCATATTTTGACAAAGTTTCGAACACGATTTTTGAAGTCAAACATAGTTCTGCCAATAGGGAATAAAAAAGCATCTGTGGATCATTTGTATCAATTAGTAAACCAAGTTTCTAAAGATAAACACAAACTTACTTTAAGTGATTTAAAAGCGGAGGACAAAATGAATGCTATTTCTGCCGAAAAAATGTGTTCTACCTTAGTCCTAAATTGCTTAAAAACTATACCCGATAGTGAAGGTACCATAATGTACTTAAAGTTAATGAATTTTGTATCCACTGCTTTTCTGGATGATCGTCTCACATTATATGACAGAGTATATAAAGTATGGTTTTCTGTATTTCTTATGCGAATTTGGAGGATCACAATTAAGAAAAATAGAGAAACCACTCTCAAAGATAACTTCTTAAACTTGAACTGTTATACATCTGTCGAATTAAATGCGCATATGTTAATAAAGCTGATTTTACTATTTCAGAATAAGAAAATTGAGGGTTTGGTTCCCAGCATGTTCAATCTTCAACAATTTTCAAGTCAAACTTGTGAGAAGCAATTTCGAATGGCAAGATCAATGACATCAACATATTCTACAGTTATCAATTTTACTATTAAAGACTTTTTGCAACGTATGACTAGAATTCGAACAATAAATAATATTGTAAACGATGTCCAAAGTGACTTTGCTTTTCCGAGAGAAGAAAAAAAAGCAACTTTCTTCAAAACCATGCAGGAAATAACAGATGCAGATATGAGTTATTTTAACATTAAAGAGTGTGTGGACGCGGCTTTGAAAGATGCATTAATAGAAGCACAGAATATTGGACTACCTATTGAACAACTTGAACATTTTAGTGTTGATCTACCAATAAAACAATTAGACGAAGAACTTGACACTGAAAACATCATCACAGAAGACGATTTTAATATAATTTTCAATGAAGAAGTATATTCGGAATCTATAGACCTTAAAGATTTTTCGGATGAGGTTACAAATGATATCAAAGAAGACTCTAAATATGTCAAGATTAAACTTGAAAATAAACATATTATTATAAAAAAATCATCTTATTGCTGGTTACTAGATGAATCGTCTGGTAGATTGAGTACAGACAGGTTAAAAAGATTTGTAACAAATAACAAAGGATTGCATTTTGAGAATGAAGATAAAACACAACAGCGCAAGAGATCTTTTGGAGCAGTTTTAAATAAACAACCCAAAAAAAAGGTAAAAGAAACAAATATAACCGAAATTACTAGTTGCGAAGACGAAGATGTTGTACCACAGAATATATATGACGATTTAAAAGATATCAACATATTTTCTAATACTAGTACACCCGAAATATTTCTTGAAAAATATTATGCGGTATTGTATGATCAACATTGGTACATAGGTAGGGTCACAGAAGAAATGAATAAAAATTATTTCAAAATAAAGTTTTTAAAAGCTGAACTTGAAACTTTCATTTGGCCAAAAACTGAAGACGTTCAAATTGTGGAATTGAAATACTTATTTTATGGGCCAATAAATCTAGTTGGAAACAGTCCGTTTACATTGTCTCGAAGCGACTTAATTAATATTCAAAAGAAGTATAAATTGGCAAAGCAAAACGTATTACCATGATTGAAGAAAAATCAACTACATAAAATTCAAACATAATCTCGTTGCTGATTTTGAAATTTAGATTAAGTTGTATTTAAATATATAAATAAACATGCTATTCTATACCTGTATATACCATACTCAATATATTATACAACAATCACTGGTATTATTATATTTATTTGTCAAAATTTTGAGAAATCATTCATGCGAAACCTCAAATCTATATATTCAGAGTGAAACCTGTGTAATCAATTGTAGAGCTTGTGAATCTCTGGGAAGTCCGTGTAATTTTGTGAATCTTCGGGAAAGTCCGTGTAATTTGTGAATCTTGTGTAATTTGGTGTACAAAATTTTGTTTGCGGTTTACCCCTCGGAATTACTTATTTAAGTATTACTACAATAAATTAGTGAGTATTACTCACAATTATTCGTGTATTACTAAAGAATTAGTAGAATTACTATACACTATAAGAACTCAAGTACCTACACATTTTTGTCAACTAAAGAACGTTAGTATATCGCATAGAAATGTCAAAGAATTACTATGAATTAGTCAAGAATTACAGTGTGCTACTTAGAAATATCGAAGAATTACTTTGATTTAGTGAAGTAATTATTAAGAATTACATATTTACGTATTACAATGAATCACTGAGTATAAATCAGAATTATTTGTGTACTACTAAGCAATTATAAAGAATTAGTGTGATTACTATACACTTTAGAAGTAGAGTACACATTTTTTGTCAACTAAAGAATCTTAGTGTACTGCATTGGAGAATTACCGTGTATTAGTAAAGAATTACAGTGTATTATTTAGAAATATCGAAAAATTACTATGAATTAGGTAACTAATTATTAAGAATTACATACTTGCGTAGTACAATAAATTACTACGCATTACTCGTATTTTTGTATTAATGAGCAATTAGTAGAATTACTATACACTTTAAGAATTAGTGTACACATTTTTGGTCAATAAAAAATTTTAGTGTTCTTTATTGGAGAATTACCGTATATTACTTAGAAATATCAAAGAAATGCTAAAAATTAGTGAAGTAATTATTAAGAATTAATTACTTACGTATTACAATGAATTACTGTGTATTACTAAGAATTATTCGTGTATTACTGAAGAATTACAGTGTATTACTTAGAAATATCAAACAATTACTATAAATCAGTCAAGAATTACAGTGTATTACTTAGAAATATTGAAAACTTACTTTGAATTAGGGAAGTAATTATTAAGAATTATATACGTATTTCAATTAATTACAGAGCAATTATATGACTTATCACCGATAAAAAATCGTTTAGAGATCATTGACGAAGTGCCATTTATTAAAAAAAATTAATGGTGCAGAAACTTTAGAGAAGATTAGAGAAATGAATAATACCCGCGTACAAACACGTCAAAAGTTTTTTATTTACAGAACTACGCACTTACTATTTGCAGTATGATGCAGATCCAGATTTGTCAACGTCGTGAACCACTTAACACACCTTACAAAGAATGATCGAGAATTCAGTTGAAATAAAAAATCAAACTCTAAGAATCTCAAGCAACGCTATCAAGAGCTTTTGTTCTAAATCTAAATGATCCTCGAGAGGTAAACCGCTAAAGAATTTTAGTGTACAGCATTGGAGAATTACTGTGACTTCCAGAAGGAATACAGTGTATTACTTAGTAATTATAAAGAATTAAGTTTTAAGACCTACGGTCGTAAATCAAGATTAAGTATCTGACAGACTTAATCACAAACAAGATGACCCCGATATAAAAATACTTTCATGAAAAATTGCACGTTGGGACAGATGTAGCGTCAACTACGCAAATGTTTAAGTCGTATTAGGCTCAGCTAAACTTTAAGGTTCTAATGAAAATTGACGTGAGATTTAATAATAATCACCAAATCGGAAAACGATGTTACTGGTGAAGATTATGATCGCAGAAAAATTAACGATATTCAAGATCAGATCCGTTCTAACATTCAAATTGCGAGTGGCAATATAAAAAAGTTACGACATTAGTGAAGAAGATGGTAGATAGCAAACAGAAGAATTCATTTCTCTATACTCAGAGGAGTTATAAAAGAATTGGGAAATATCCTATAGAATACTAACCAGAATTAATAACGTCGTTGGTAGCGTTTCTAAAATTCCTTTTGGAAAACATCAAGTTCTTCATTATTCTTTAATGCACACCGTGAACGAAAGTTTACCAAAAACATCCACTAGCGTTTAATACTTCTATATGTTTAGAATTGTGGAAGCAAAACCGTACATGGCAAAACAAGCATATTTATCATCTAATCCAGCGATTCTTTCCCGAGAAGGCGCGACACCCTAAGAGGCTTTGGTCCCTTTCTAAGAAGCTACGAAACAGTTATTAGAACCTTTCGGTAGTTGCCAAAAAATATATGAAAAATCTAAGGGAACCGTGACTACTAAAACGTTAAGAACCGCCGATCTAACCAGTAACCAAAACGTGTATATAATCTGATGTTTCCAACTCACTACTTCGTGTGTGTCCCTTCTGATTATACCAAATGTAGGTATCAATTATGTTGCTATAACTGGGATATCTATATTTATATTATAAGAATTAATGAAATGCAAAACTTTAAAGACAGTATGTGTAATAAACCGTATACTTAAATTTAATAGTTTTTTGAAATATTAATTTTTTCGACAACCGCAAAACTCCAAAAAAAGTTTTTCTATAAATACCAAGCATTTTACTGTAAAAACATCAAATACATTTGATTTTTTAAATAGAAAAAAATACTAAAATTTTTTATAACTAAACACGTAATCGAATAATTGCTGGCCGTTAATTTTAGAAAGTACTGGATAGAAACAAACCAAAGAGTAAGGTGGGTACAACCTCAGCAGATCTGACGCAAATAATTTCTTTTTTTGGATACACATTAAAGGCAACGTATATAAAAGTACTAATAGTAACATAAAAGAAACTAAGACTACATTTAATAAAGTGTGTTAATTCATTTTCTGTTTATATTTATAACGCATTTGACATTTATATAGCCTGTTAATTCTGTTATTAATATTCATATTTATAACGTACTTATGAGTGTTTCAAAGGAAAATAACGGAATTTATTTTTAAAATCCAATGTAAATACTTTATACTAATTTGCAAATTTAAAAAAAAATTAAATTTTTAATAATATATTAGTTCCCAGCTATTTCAAAAAAAAACGACATGCAAAAATAATCCCTAATTGCAATATTTTTTTAATAAAGAACAATTGCTAATTATATACCAACAAGCTAATACTTATTATAAATTATCTTGATTCTTTAATCAAAATATTTTTATTCCACACAAAGTCCTTGATCATTTATTAAGATTATTTACTTTTTATATAGCGACAGTTTAAACAAGTCAAAAACCAAGATATGGGTTGCAAAATTAGAACAAAAGGACGAATTACTCTTTAACTAGAACAAATAAGTACGGAAGTAAAACTAGAACAAATGAAAGATAAAGCATCGTATTATCAATCATCAGTGTTTTAGAAAATCAACAATTAAATTTAGTTTTAAAATTACGTGACCTTATTATTTGCACGATGTTAAGTGACAATGAAAAATTCAATCGTAGTTTAAATTATTCTGTGATTAAAAAATGATTATTACAATGACGGATTTCAATTAAATTGTTACTCGAATAGACATGAGTAATTATTCGTCAATGAATTGATTTGAAGCAAATCAATTAAATACTACATGATTCTATTGCTAAAGAATAAATAAAAACTAAAAATTAACGTCACTCGTAAATATTATGAACTGCACCAATACACTCCAAAACGCTTGTTAAATACTTTTCTCTATTTCAACATCAGAATTAGCGATTCTTACACTAAAATCCGTGTAAGAATAAGCCAATTCTTACACGAATTTTAGTAATGTTAGTTTTTTCAAAGTTAGTATCTCTGCATCGTAAGTTGACGTTACATGAAAAAGAAATCAAAATTATTGGAAGTTAACAATTGAAATTCAAATTTTGATGCCAAGATAAAATAAAAACGTCCTATTAATTCAAAGTTATTTACTTATAAAGGTATAAAGAGAAAATTTTGTATGAGATTTTAGGTTAACACATAAATTTCAATATGTCAAAGTGTAAGTGCTGCCAATTCAGTAAAATATAAATTTCCCAATGTTGTTTTAAAAATTAAAATTATACGAAAATATTGTATCGAAATAGAGAAAATCGTATAAAGCACACGTCATAGAATACGTTTCAATCACTCGACCGCTTCATAAACTCACCGCTGCGCGGCTCGTGTATGAAATGCGGTCTCGTGATTGAAGTGCGTTCATTCTGTAACTTGTGTTTTAATCATATACATATAAACACCTATACTGCTGATTCCCTATCTTCCCAATGAGCGGAAATCGTAGGCAAGAAAGTGAGAGGTTTGACTACACCGTAACGTATTTAGGCATTAATACGCAGGTGCACCACTACTTCGTTAATCTTCGAGTCGTACATCTTTCCTCCACTTTTACATCGCGTATTTAAATTTAATGCGTAAATGATTAAAAATTTAATGATCTTAAACAAAGTTTAATTAAACACTTACCAAACTAAAAATTTAATAGTAACAATCCAAGTAAATCAGTTTTATTTAGAATTGTGTTCAATAAAAACGTAGATTTTTACCTAACTCTGAATGGATTGTAGTCTTATCGAAGACGTTATTACCTAGAAAGGGAATTAAATAAAAGAGTATTGTTATATATACAATATTTGCTAAAAGTCATACCTAATAAGAAAAACGTAAAATACTATACGTATATGACAGTTAATAATTTTTTTTACAAATGGCGATCATATGATAATACCATGTAAATCAAACGTTCGCGCATGCGCATAGATGAAAAAAATACTTTACGGTGCAGACGTCTGCACTCTAATGTTTCCTACGAGGTCAAGCCAAGCATCAGCAGTATAGGTGTTTATACGTATATGGTTTTAATATACTATTTCCGACAATTAAAAAAATATTTTCATCATCGTGCAAAAATTCTATAAAATCTTATTCGACGAATAAAATTAATAAAATACCGATTGAAGTTTTACTTATTGTTTAGAATTAATCGATTACATTTTAATTCGTCACTCAGAACTGACAGAATAAAAATTTAATTTATTATTTAAGATTCAAATAACCAAAATCACAATTCAATTTTTATATATAAGTTTAGCTTTATTTGTTGCCTAAGCTTACAAATTGGTTCGTGCTTTACAGTTACTACCTATCCCTCCTCTCCTCTGAACTTTTTCCTCCTTCTCCATACTTTTTCCATCCACTCCCCTCCATTTCCGTTTTCGTCTAAGATTTCCTCTATTTTCATAACCTCTTCTCTTAATTCACTGCATTTCTCTCTCATGTGGTTCTCTCTCTCTTCTCCACATAGTCTGCAGATCTTTTCTTTTTTTTTCCCAGTATTTGTTACCTAACTCCTCGTTCCCACATCTGAACCGTGCTATCATTTTTTTCTTTTTGTTGCTTTTATTTTCTATATCCTTTAAATATTCTGGCCCCCCTTCACCCTTGATATCCTTATAATTCCTATTATATTTGCGCTCTTTTATCCTTGTCAATCTTTCTTGTTTTTCGATGTCCCTATCTCTCCTTATTATTTCTTCCCTTATTCCTACTCCACTTCTTCTCTCGCGTACCCGTTTCTTTTGTAATACTCTTCTCTGCCTTCCTGCCCGTACTTCACTTTTCCTCCCTTTATCTCTTTCTAACATTCTTGCAGTATTTTGCATTCTATTCTTTCCCTCAGTTCTTCCTCGTATTTTATGGCCCTTTTTCCTGTCTCTACTTTTATTTTTGCTCCTCTCTCATAATATACCCCGATGTATCTCTGTCCAGTCCCAAAACCCATCTCCAGTATTTTTCCTGTAACCCCTCTACCTCCCTCCACTCCGTCCAGCCCCATATTTCCGCTCCATACATTACCACCCCCTTTATTAACTTTTCAAACAACAACTTTCTTTTTTCTATATCCATCTCGAATACTCTTTCCCCCACACCCCACACTTGTCCTATTAACCTGTTTCCTTTCCTCACTCTTTCCTTTATGTGTTCTCCCTCCTTATTATCCTGCTTCATCGTGTAGCCCAGGTATGTAAATTCCTTCACTTGTTGCACTTCCTCATCCCTCCATTTCCACTCCTCTCTTTTTCTTTTCCCCCTCCTTTTCTAAATACCATTATTTTTGTTTTCTTCGTATTTACTTCCATTTCTTTTCTTTTTCATGTATTGTTCCAGCGTTTTCATCATCTCTTTCATTTCCTTTTCCTCCTTAGCCACCAACACTATGTCATCCGCATACGCCAACGACCATACCTTCGCTTTCCCTACCACTATCCCTCCTGTCTGTTGTCCTCTCATTGTCTCCTCCAGATCCCCCGTATATACTGCAAACAGGCTTGGGCTCAGTGGGCATCCCTGTCTCAACCATATCTTTGTAATGAATTTCTCGCTTTCTTCCCCATTCACTTTGACCCTGCTCCTCGTTTCTTCGTAGATTTCCTCTATTCTTTCTATTAATCTTTCATTGATTTTTTTTCTTTTCATCTATTCCCACACTTTTGACAAAGTGAACAGGGATTTAGATCTACGAATAGTGCCACCATTTTCCCTCTTTTTTCTAGCTCTCTATTTGCCAAGTGTTTCAGTATATATATGTTGTCTATCGCTCTTCTTCCTTTTCTGAATCTTGTCCGTCTGGAACCAAACTTCTTTCGTTTATTTCCTTCTGTAGTCTTCCTTGTAGTACTGTCGCATATAATTTGTATGCCGTGCTTAATAATGTTACCCCTCTATAATTCCTGACTTTATTTCTTTCTCCTTTTTTATGGATTGGGCATATTATTCCCTCTCTCCATCTCTCCGGGAATCCTTCCCCTTTCCATATTTTGTTTAGTATTTCCGTCATCCTTTTTGCTACATTTTCTTTCCCGTATACCCACTCTTCGACTTGTATCCCATCTTCTCCTGCCGTCTTTCCTTTTCTTATCTTCTTAATTGCCTCTATTACTTCTTCATTTATTCTATCCCTATCTCCTTCTTCCCGTCTTACTACTGCGTCTTTTCTTTTTTCTGATTTTGTTCTTCCCCTCCCAGCAGGTTCCTAAAATATATCTCCAATTCTTTAATTTGTATTCCCTTTGTTTTCCTTTCTTTCTTTAGGTACTTCCATACATCTTCTTCCGTTTTTATTCCTTTGATCTGCTCCTCTTGTTTCTTTTTGTTGTCTTCCTTCTTTCTCTCGAATGTTCTCTTGTATATTTTTAGTGCTTCTTTGCATTCTTCTTTTTCTTTCCTCCCTTTGTTCCACTGTCCTAATTTTCTCCTTGCATTTTTCTTTGCTTCCTTGCATTCTCTATCCCACCATTTCTTCCATCCTGTTTTCTCCCTCTTACACTTTCTAAATCTGACCCTCTCTGTTGCTTTCTCCATCATCTCTCTCATTTCCTCCACACTCTCTCGTAATCCCTTCCCTACCCATACCGTTTTCCCTATTCCCATTTTATATCTTTTTATACCATCTTCTGTCCACCTTTTTTTGTTATGTACTCCTCATCTTCTTCTCTTTCTCTTCCTTCCATTGTCAATTCCAGTGGTTGATGGTATGACTCTACCATTTCTCCCACTTTAAATGTCTTCACCTTTTCTCCAGCCTCTTCATTTGTCATTACAATATCTACTCACCTCTCCCTGTGCTTCTTTTTTCCTCCTTTTTTTCTTTTCTTTTTTCATTACTCATTATTCCTTTTCTTTGCCATTTCGTCAACTTTCTTTCCTTTATCGCCCCCCTTCGCACTTTAGTTTTTTGCCTTTTGGTTACCTATTTTCTCTCCCCTTTCTCTGCTCAGGCCCTTATCCCTGTCGTTCCATATGTATCTGTCTCCGTCTATCTCCATTTTTCTGTATCCTACCCATACTCTTTTCCCTTCCGCTTTTTTCTACCGCTATGTTCATTATTTCTCTTTGCACTCTTCTTTCTTCCCATGTCAAATCGTGACTTATATATATGCTTGTATTTCTTAATTTCTTCTTCTCCGCCATTACCTTCTGCTTTTCCTCCCATCCTCCCATTTCCGCCACAACCATCTCATTTTTCTTCTCTTTGTTTATTACTATCACCTTTTTCACTTCTACTTTTACATTTAATTTTTCTTCCAGCATCAATGCTAAATATTTTTGTGGTTCTTCACTTCTCCACCCCTTTATCACAATATTATTCTTCCTTTTCCATTTTTCCTAATCTTCCGCTTTTCTCTTTCTTCTATTTCTTTTTTCATTTCTTTGATTTCTTGCCTCATTCCTTGCATATTCTTCCATCTGTTTCATCATTTCTCTCATTAATTCTTTTAACTCCTCCCATATCTTTCCTTCCTCCTTCTGTTCTTGAGGTTTTTCCTTCAATTTCCTCCGTTATCTTTTTAATGTCCGGTGATCTTATTGTTCTCTTTCCTCTTTCGAATATTTGTTGTCTTCCTTTTCCTCTTCCTCTCTCTCTCTCTTTTATTAATCCCTTTTCCCTTTTTTTTATTAGTTTATTTTTTTTTATTTTTAATTTTTTTTCTTTTAATCCTCCTTACCTTCTTTTCTTGTTTTTTCGTGTTTTAAAACGTCCCACTTGTAGTGATTTTGCTTTAATTTATTAATTTTTAAATTCAATTTTTATTTGTCACTCGAAATCGTTTCAATACTATATATTTAAAATTGTCTGCAATAAGATACGTGTGACTAATTTCGTTTTTTGTTAAAATATATAGTAACTAAAATATAAAAATGTTTATTAGATTCTATTTGAAGCAGTTGTTATCTTAATTATTATCCTTATGAAATATGCGTTAATTGTTTTAAGTACTGTAGTTTAGTAATTTTTAAAGTATAAAAATTGTATATAATTTTTTTTATTCTCTATAATGACACGTGAATATTTATCATTATGTGATAGTAAAGAGAAGGAAAATATTATTTGTGTGTGGAGTATTTTAACTTGAATTAACAAAGCTCAAAGGTTTCAAAATAGAACAGATTAAGTAAAACAATTAGCATTAATCTGCGATAATTTCTGACGTCAGTTAAATTAAAGTATACGATTATTACATATATTAAGGAATTTTTGGCAAACATACAGATATCACGATATAAATTTTTTTTAAAGTCAACGAACTTTTGGCACATGGTATTTAACAAATTATTAAGAATTTATATTATATTCGAATTACGTGGACACCACAATTTAAAATTTGGTTTTTACGAATCTTAATAAAAATATTCATCTAATTCGCATTAGTAATATTAAATTTTTTCAGGAATGGCAAAAGCAAAAATCTCCAAAAATATAAGACCTTAGGAGCCGATTAATTTACGTTTTATTAAATAATCTTAGAACTATATTTGGTGTAACTATACTGTAAATGTTAGTTCAAGTTATAAACGTTAGACTGGTTACAATACATTTGATATTTTTACTTAAATTATTCTAGAAATGGATATTAATAACAAAATGATTAATGATTTGTGAGTAACAATAATGAATTTTATTAATCATGATGTATAACTAAAGTTAATCACAACTAAACAATTTGATGAATACATTGTGGTAATAAATTATGGTCTAAACGTCTAGTATCAGACACGCTTGTCTCATTCATTAGTCAACTTTTCCTATGTGGTCAAAATTGTGCGATTTTGTAAATAAATGAGACACGGTTAGTCAAATATTCAATACTGTTTCAACAATACTAATCTGAGAGCTACTACGAGATTAATGATAGTCAAGTATAAAGTTATTCTTATTCCTATGGCCTAGATTTTATTGATGTCGTTCGTTAAATTAGATTAAATATGTAGGTACTGAATGACAGATTTAATCATTTCCGCGTAGTTGAAGCGGTAAATCAAAGAAACAAAAACTTACGTTCAACATAATTCCGACTTAAAATAATGATTAAAGTAACATCCTACTAATTCTTTTAGAAGCAACTAAACACTATTATGCAAATTCTAAAGAAACTTAAAACATAAATTAGACATACGCACAAATATCACATAATAAATAATATATTGTGACATAATTATCTCGGCAAGTAAACACAAATAAAAAATAAATTACTTCAATAACGATTAGATTAACCATGAGAAATTGTAAAAAATATTTTTTAATCAATATGAAACTAATTAATATTTCGTTAAATATTGAGAATGGTAATTTCATTTAAACGACTGCTTACGTCACTAAATAGCATTATTTGTAACAATTAAACAATGCATTAAAAAGGTTAAGTGTCATTAATAATACAAGTAGGAATTTAATTGCTCCAAGTTTTACCTTTGATCGAATTATAGCCAATTGCGTTTAAATCAATTTATCCATAAATCCTTATTAAAACATTAGCTTGCTATTAAGAATCTATGTTATTGAAGAGATTATGAAGGTTTTTGAAAGTTTTTATCAAAGAAACTGTAAATGAAATTAAGTTCGAAAGGTAAATTATTAAAGAATTTTATCACACAATCTATGACTACATTTTTGTCACTTAACGTAAGCACTAACTTGTACAATTAACCCAATAGTCTAAATGTGCATATATTCAACTTTATGGGATAAAACAATTGAAATATAATTGACTAACTGACGTTTTTATTATTTTTTAAATATCTGAACAATGAAGTGTTAAAAAGGACATTCAATGTCGCTAGAAATACTACATTAATGATACTTTGACCTAAGACTTGATTCGATTATGCAGATGCCCTATTATTGCAATTAAATGGTTTGACCGTCGTACTCCACGTCAAAGGTAATTTTGTAATCCCGACATTGAACTTTACATGATACTTACATACATTACATAAAAATAAATGATTTATAATAAAGAAGTGGTTGATCAAATTAGCCGTAGCAGTACTTTGAGATGTTGGAATCTAAAATTACCTTTATGCAATACCACCAAAAAACAAAAAAGGTAATGTGCCCGATAGTTTCGACTATCGGTCTTATTAACAAGGTCCTTCAAGCCGGAACATGTTAATAATGATAATTACAACTATCACCTCTAATCTGTACGTGTCACGCACGCTTATTGATTACAATAAAATCCAAATTCGAATTTTATTTGCTTTACATTCGCACTGCTGCGAGTTTCAACATATCTCAAAAACATTTCGTTATACTACTTAATACCTAAAATAAAGGGGATGCAATTCCTTTAACCCAAAAAAATTTTTTAAGCAAAATTTTTTTAGTGAGGGTAAATCTGAAATTTTGCTAAGTTGCATCATAACAAAAAAAGGGACAGCACAGTCGCAGCAAACTATATTTTTTATTCATATTTCTGACGTTTATATTCACATTTTTCAATTAATTTAATTGACGAGTGAAAAATCTTTCAAATATAAGTATGGTATATCTTATATAGAATATAAAACATCATTGATACAAACTAAAACAATTTTCAGTTAATTAAACTGGCAGAGTCCAAGAAACATTTTACTTTTTCATCAATAAATAAAAATAAAAGAAATTAATTAGCAAAGCAGTTCCACATCCTCCGTGAGCTTTTGCAGGTGAGGCTCATTCGTAATAATTTCTATTGTATTGTATTGTTCTATTTCTTTAGCTTAAAACACAAATACATTTTTTACAATAGTCACTACTTTATTTTTAAACGTTATTTAATGATAGTCTTCAGAATTAAATTTAAACGGACTTTTAATTTATATTTTTTAGGTTTCTATAACAAAAATTTTCACTTTGAAAATAACAAATTGCCGTTAAAGTAATAATCTCGCAAAGAAATTGTCTTCGGTTTTTTAAAAATCATCGCACACAAGGAGAAATTTTAAAATTGACGGGTAGAATTAATAGACCGTAGACGTCCTTAATGATAAGATAAAAAATTTCAAAAACATGTTCAAATTCCAATGATCAAACGAACAAAAAAAATATCAGTCCTTCTGATAGAAATCTTGTAAAATATTTACAAATAAAAAATCAAATGAATATTTTCGCTTCCTATAAAACTTAAGCATTAGTTACTACAAAATATTGGTATTTCTTGATTATTATCATAGAAAATCGCATTGACGAACGTCACAAGAATTTTTTCGTAGGAAGTGCGCTCCTTTATACAGTCAAAAAAACCAGAAGATTTTGCCATGGCTTGGCAACTGATCCAATATGAACCTCATTACTCGCTGTAAATGAGAGTAAATACAAAACAAAAAAAATAAATTTGGAGTATGTCATATCATGTTAATCCTATAATTAATTAATCTCTTTCCAAAGAATTTTAATACAACTGTTCCTAAAATAAAAATTTTGAAATCATGTCGACTCGATCACATTTGGCCTTAGAATAACTACATAACTAATTTTGAAGTTCCTCGATATTTTTTAAACAAAAATTCGTCCACAAACAATTCCACAGTTCCGGAAATTAATAAAAAAATTGGTTCAACCTATTTGCTGAACTTGGAAACAAACATAATTCTACTCCATTAATAAACTGAGATCAAACCAAAACACAAGAAGATGAATTTAAAAATATATAGTGCATTTTTGTAAGTATTGTGTATAACAAATATTACTTTTAACATACATTCACGAGGTTATTGTGTGTTTTTTTTAAAACAAGTAAAAGATAAAAATGATTACATTAACACAAACATAACTTGACGATTTCAAAAACAAAGGTATAATAATCAGACAAGGTTTTTAACGATGTACTTAATAACCCACACTTAGACATAAAGCATAAGACAATTATAGATCGCATAATTTAGTAAACCTCATGGCAAAAATCAAGACAAAATTTCAGAGTTTTAAAACCACCATGAATTTATTACATTTTAAATTAGATCGTATAAAAATCAGTTGTTGAATTGTTAAACTCGAATTTATTTATTATTAAAGGGTAATAAGTTTCTTTCAAACTTAAACTTTTCCAGGGCAAATTACTAATTTCAGAGATTTCCGATTGCAATTTGAAAATGGAAAGATTATGCACTTCTGTTAGACGATTTCATTTTTTGGTAAGGTTATTCGTCGAAATCTAACGCCGTTCTACCAACTTCCTTTAGCGTTGATTGAGATCACATCTATTGCTCAATTAATATCTTTAGGCAAGCGTTTAGAGTCGAACATCAATTCTCGTGATTCTTTCCACTTCTCAACAACAGAGATTGGTGACAAAGTTCAAAAGCCACCTGTAGTCTTTGCTAGTAAGATTTCTACTTTCGTCTCTTCTGCTATTCCTGCTACTTGTTCTCGTACTGCTTCTACACCTTCTTCTTCTGTGTCTCCTTCTAATTCAAATACTTGTGTTCGTTGTCGTTCTCAAGGTGATAAGCCTTTACGTACTGTTCGTTCTCTTCTTTCTCTTCCTTCTAATTTCTTTTCAGTTTCTAGGATTATTAGGCCTACTACTGATCCTTGGTATTTAGGTATGATTTCTAAAGTTACTGCTTCTCGTCGTTTCTCTCGTTGGTGTATTGTGAAAAATCTCTTATGTAAACGTGTACGCATTTCTTCTTCTGATCCTTGCGTTTGGAAGTTAGTTGTACCATCGGACCAGCGCAAGCAACTTATTCAGGATCGCCACTTTACGTCTGATTGTGATCACCTCAGTGTTAGGCACACTTTGGGAGCTCTTCGGTGTCATTTCTACTGGCCTCATATGAGACCTAAGGTTGCTGAGTTTATACGGCATTGTTCTTGTTCGAACTCGCAACGAAGCAAGCCTTTTAGGTCACGTCACATTTTGCCAAGTAAAACGAAGCTTTCCAACACTGATGTCGCTACAAGGTCTACGCGTATACATAAGGATCGTGCTGTTTCTCCGGATGTAAAAGCCGCTTCTATTGCTTTTGCATCTCCTTCTTCAGTCACTTCTAATTATTCTTTGTTGTCTCCTTCTTCTAATCGTTCTCTTCTTTTTCATCGGCGTCGCAAGCGTCGTAAGTGCTAGTTCCCTTTTTGGGCTTTCGACTTTCGACCTTTGCTATTCTTTTGTTTTGGTTTTGGTGATTCGAGTCTTGGAATACGTCGTCGGTATCTTGTTGGTTGTAGCTTGGATGCTACCCAATTGTTCACCCATTTTGCTGTCACCGATATTCTTTCTTTTTGGTTAAGTTCTGCTAAAATTCTTTTTGTTTCTTTCTTCTACATCTTACTTCAGGACAGACTACCTTTCCGTCTGTATATATTTATATCCGCTTAGTCGGCCTTTTTGGGATTGGTACGTCATCTATAGAATTCTCTCTTCTGCTTTTGAATTTGGTTTTTTTCTTTTCTTAAGTTTTCTATTCCGCTCGTCGGCCTTAAAGTCTTGAAGTATATTTTCCAATTTGGGACAGCAATTGGTACGCTCTTGGTCTATGACTAACTGTGATATCTTTTCTCTTTTCTTCCTTTTTTTTATTTTTTTCTTATATTTGGGCGGTTGGTTGGGCACCGTAGGGTGGTCGCTCTTTTCGTTTCTTCTACGGAGAGAAGAACGAATCAGACATTTACATCTTGTCTTATCTTTCTCCGTCTGTTTCTTTTCTTCATTTCTTGTTTTTCTTACTTCTTATTTGTTTTCTTCTTCTTGACTAGTTGATCACCTGCATGCCACATCTCTTTCTTTCTTCTTCTTCCTCCTAAAGGTTTACCTCTTAGGGCGGTTGGTTGGGCACCGTAGGGTGGTTTCTCTTTTCGTTCTTTTACGGGGTGAAGAATGAATCAGGCATTAACATCGAGCCTTATCTTTCTCCGTCTTTCTCTATCTCTTATCTTTCCTATTTCTCATTTTTATCTTCTTAGGCTTAGGGATTTTCTATGGGACATCAATTCTTTTTTTTTCTTTTTTTTGATCTTATGGTTCACCTCTTGGGTGGTTAGTTGAACATAGAAATACCTAGTCTTATCTTTCTTGTATGTTTTGTTTTTTTCTTTTATATCTTGGTTTGTTGCATGAACCCTTTCTTTTTTTTTAGTAACTTCCTTCTTTAGTGTTCACTGCAGCTGTGTTTCTTTTTTTCCTTTTCTTTCTCAGTTACTTCTCTGGTTTTATTGGGTTTTTGTTTTGTTGTATTTGGGTTGAAGCTAGGAATAGACTGCAGCGTCGCTCCTTGTACTCTGTACTTCCGCTTAGTCGGCATTTTTGATGTTGTCAGTCACCGTTAGGATATTTCTCTTCTTTGGGTTTTTTTTTGCTCTTGGAATATTCTAATCCGTTCTTCGGCATTTACGTTCCAATGTGACATTCCAACACAACGAGCACTAACTCACGACGTTCAATTAGCCAGTGAAGTTTTCTATTCTTTATTGACTCTTGCTTCTTTTTCTTTCTTTCTTTTGGTTTTGTTTTGGGTTACGTGGTTTGGGTTGTCTTTTGGATTGGCACTCATTTAGTGTTTAGCTTTTTGGTGGCTTTGTCGTTGTGACTCTTGGATTACTGATTTTTTTCTCTGCCTTTTAGGTAGTCCGACTTATGTCGACTTTTAATCAGAATCTTCTTTTTGCTTGAGATTTCTTCGTTGGTTTTCTTTGCTTAGATCTTTAGGATCTGTTTGGTTTTTTGGTGGAAGAATCTCATATCGTCTGTTGACGACTTTTTGAGCACAACTGCATTAGTTTTTCTTTTTGACTTTTCTTCTAAATCCGCGTATCACAATTCAACATCTAGATACTTTTTTTTTTACTTCTTGAGCTTAGCTAGCTTTGGGGACTTATATTTGGGGTTGGATTTGTATTCATGGGCTGGGGTTTCAAGGGATGTTAGGGCGTTGTCCTTGACCGTGGTCTAAACTTCTTTCTTTCCTATAATTCTTCTTTTTCTCTTGGTTTGCTTAGTACTGTCGGTCAGTGAGGTCTATGGGACTGCGTTGCTTTCTTGCGTTATAGCGTAACGACTTTTGTCGACTTTCAACGAGTACCTGTTCTGATACTTCTCTTCTGTTGATTGAGTTTTTGGTTCGTTGAAGTATCATTTCGCTTCATGCGACTTTTGGGACACATTTGGTTGGTGATGCTTAGCAAATTGGGAAAACTTCTTTCATCTACGTTTCTTCTTGGGTTGGGTGTTGTGTTTTGGGTTGGTTTTGGATTTTAGGGTTCTATCCTTGGCGTATGCCTAAATTTCTGTCTTCATTTTAGCTTTGGTTTTCGTTATCCCCGCTCCACGCTTTTATCTTGCTGGGGGGGGGAATTCTGTTACGTACGAAATTTTCATTACGGAATACCCTATATATTGAATTGAAATTAGATTCCGGTTTTGACGCCCTCTACCGTTCTTTTCTCGTGGCTGTCATTTTTACGACAAAATCGTGAAGCTGTCAATCGCATAAAATGGTCTGGACGTCTTAAAGTAATTGCAAGGGTCATCCGTAATAATGGGAATCAAATTATAATTACATTACGTTCGTAAAATATTTGAGTCGTCACAGGCCGTTTCCCCACGCTTCGAGCACATGTTCGTTTCAATAAAGAAATGATGAAGATTAATTATTATTAAGAAATACCGTTACCGAACAAGTACGATTTTGGGAAGGCGTATTCTCCACCACGAAAACGGAGTCTCGACAAGCCTTACTGTGGGAGATGTTATTTCGTGTATACTAGTCGATTGTGTTATCAGCCACCTGTTCTAAATTGTTACCTACAGTATACGATACAACGGGTCTTTATATAACATTTAATGATTTATTAATACTACTTTTTTTAGCTTCCTATTCTTTGTGAGTTAGTGTGTGATACGATTTGCTTTTCACTATTTATTGCAGGCCGCTGGCGGGAAAAACGTTTTCTTCGCGAAAGCGGATACTACATTTTAACGTGAGTTATTTGCTTAACTTTTATATCGTGATCACGAAAGTTACTCACAGAATTTTAAATAATGTTAACGACCGTAATTACGTTTATTGCCTATATACCAATAAGGTAACCTTAATCATTCACGTAACTGTATCGCATGCTGTGAGGGAAAAACGTATTTACTACGAGATTTTCGGTGCTGTTCGTTCGATCTAATTTAAATGTGTATTATGTGTTGCCCATACTGCGGGCAATCATGTGCTATAACTTCGATACAATCTTGTAAATCTTATGTGTTGCGAAATCAAAGTCTTCTACATTTGTTAACGAAAATTGTTAGTCATTCTAGTATTTATGGATTGAGAATTTAATGTATAGTTGTCAATTAGCTACGCTACTAAATTAAAGTTGTGACATTTGTTAATTACACGTAGAAATCATTCGAGCATGGATGACTGAAGAAATTTCATATACTTTTGTTAACATTCAACGTTAACACATTAAAGTGGTTATATTTGTTAATCTCTCTTGTTATTTTTCTTTCTCCTGTAATTATCGTTATCTATTACCGAATTTTGGCTACTCGAACATCAGAGTGATAAGGATTACGAACCTCAAATTGAGTTACAAGTTTGGATCGTCTGTCGTGATCGAGGCAGAAGTGTTATCTTGGATCAGATCTAGCGCCCTTAAGCATACTTCCTGTGAACCTCCCCTACCTCCGACTGTGTGAGTTGGCCGTGCAAGGTTCGTAGGACATAAAGCTTGTAACATGGTAAACATTTCATTGCGCGTTCAGGATAATATTTTGGATATAATTTTAGATAGATATTTTAGATTAAAAAAATTAGGGCGTGTACTAGTGTACACATGTAAGAAGTGAAACTTCTTTATGGCCTTATTTTTCGCAAAATGATTTACATGCAACTTTTCAGAAATTGGTTAAATAAAGTTAAATTAGATAAATTTTAAACAAAAGGATTTTATTATCATAGACATGAATACAAATTTTTGTAAATCAATTAACTAATTTTTGTAGATTCAATTTCATATTTCAGTTACCATAAGCCATTAATTACAATAAGAAACTGAGGTTAACCTTAAATATTTTAAATTTAAAATTAGATAAATTTTAAACAAAAGGATTTTATTATAATAGACATGAATACAAAAACTTTTCAGAAATTGGTTAAATAAAGTTAAATTAGATAAATTTTAAACAAAAGGATTTTATTATCATAGACATGAATACAAATTTTTGTAAATCAATTAACTAATTTTTGTAGATTCAATTTCATATTTCAGTTACCATAAGCCATTAATTACAATAAGAAACTGAGGTTAACCTTAAATATTTTAAATTTAAAATTAGATAAATTTTAAACAAAAGGATTTTATTATAATAGACATGAATACAAATAATACAATTATTTCACTTTAACTTTTTGCTACTAAGATTATTACAGCATTTCATTAATTGAAATAGAATTATTAATATCATTGTCATCGTTCAAACAGAAACTGAGGTTAACCTTAAATATATTAAATTTAAAATGTCATCGTTCAATCAGAAACTGATGTTAACCTTAAATATATTAAATTTAAAATGTCATCGTTCAATCAGAAACTGAGGTTAACCTTAAATATTTTAAATTTAAAAAATGTGACGATAAAAAATGTGACGCGTAACCAAAAAAAAAATGTGACGCGTAAGCGAAAAATGTGACGGTAAATTTTTTTCCAACGCCGATAAAGAAGTTTCACTTCAAAAATTACAACAAAATTAGTGAAGATTCTATAGTTATCTAAGATAAATTTCAATAGTTAGTAGAAGCAAACCATATTATGTAAGAACAATTCAGAATAACTAAAAGACTACATCCATTAGGAATAGATACATTTCAAGAAGCCAAACATCCCATATTAAAGCGACTTGCCACTTCGGTAATGAGTGTACAAATAGTTAGGAAATGTAATAAAAAATTGCGAAATGCGCCATGTACAGGAAATGCAGAATAATTTACAGCAATGCTCGCAAATTGCTTCGGTAATACGGCAATGCACGTAATAATTGCGTATGGAATTGATTTGACACAGCAGGTTTCGAGTTTGAGTCGTGATGAGGTTTTTGTAAAGAATGCGATCATTTGGACAAAAGATCGAAAATAGCCATGACCAACCGATACAACAAATTTATGAGATACAAAGGAGTCACAAAAGTTTTCTCAAACGTACCAACCTTCAAATTCTCACAATTTGTAATGAAAATGATCCCAGTCGGATATCTCCATCACTATTGGTAGTAGCCAGTCCTCGAAAGAGTCAATTGATCAGAATTTTTCTACTTCCAGTATTATGAATAAGGCACGTATAGCTTCGGCAATAAATGGAAAAAGAAACTTGAGAAGCCTTGAAGTCTGTGGATGAAATCGAATGTTTTTCTAAGAATACTTTATTTGAAGCCGCAAATATCTTCATCTAAAAAAAAATATTTACTGCTACATCTTGAAAATTTTCTGTCGCGTTTATCCGTATTTTGCATAATTTGTGTATAAAAATGCATAATTATCAAAACATTGATCTTCTTGACATGGTTTTGATTTTTGCAGAGGCAATGCGTAATGCACTAGAAGCTTGTAGAATTTATCGGAGAAGATATCCAAATTGTCAGCAACCAAGTTGCCGCGTTTTTAGAAGAATATGTAGACGTTTCTCAGAGACTGGAAGTTTTCACCTAACAATGGGTGGGAATTCCAATAAAGTTCGTTGAATCTCTACATTTGAAGCTGTTCTTCATATTATTAAAAATAAGCCCAGAGTAATTACAAATAGATTAGATATAAAACACGTGGTCTCCATCCATTTTCTAGACAAATAGTGCAACCTTTTGGAGCTGAAGGCTTCCAGCCAAGATTGTTGTTTTGTCGTTGGAATCTTCAGAGGCGTTTTGAAAAATTTATTGTATTTATAGACCAAGTTTGTTTCACAAGAGACGATGTATTTAATTTTCGCAATAATCACCTGCGGTTGTGATGAAAATCCCCACGCAACATTTATTCGTACGCATCAACGACGTTTTTCAGTAAACGTATAGGCTGAAATCGTAGGGGAGTACGTTATTGAACCCTACCATTCTCCCAAACCGATTAAATGGTGAAAATTATTTATATTTCTTAAATAACGTTATGCCAGACCTTCTTGTTGACTTGCCGCTGAACGTTAGATAAAGACTTTGGTTTAAAAATGATGGAGAACTGGCTCACACAACCCGAGAAGCCAGAGCACTACTAAATAGAGAATATCCGAATAAGTGGATTGAGAGAGTAGGTCCTGTTGCGTGGTCAACCCGGACCCCCAACCTAACTCCAATATATTTTTTTTTCTGTGGTTAGATCTCTATATAAGACATCAGTAAACACCGAATTAGAACTGGTGGCTAGAATAGTAGCTGCAGCAGAAGATAAAAAACAAGCAGGCAGCTCTTCTAATATTAAAACACGCTGCCGAGCTTGCGTTGCTGCAAGTGGTGGCCATTTTGAAAATCAAATTTAGTCCTTCCCTTGTTGTTTCATTGTTTAATTCTTCTTGTTTGTATGTTTGTTTCTTGTTTAATCGCAACCAGCCTACTTTGTTTTAAATGATTGTTGCAGTTTGTTAAAATCTTGTAATTCGATTTCAATAAAAATTTGTTTAGACAGATAAAAAAAATGTTTCAGACAAATGTTATAGTAGATACTTCAACAATTTTATACATTTTTTTGCACTAGTTACTACGCTTGTTTTTAAGACAGTATGTTTGATTTACTAGTTGTTCGGCATAACTCGTCGGTAAGTGGTTTATTTACCGTTCTAGCGCACAGAGAAAATCTTTCAAAAAATAGCATAAGCATCACGAAGTAAAAAGCCCTTACTGTTCTTAATACTTAATATACTATTTATTTTAAAAAGTCCATCGAGTGGTTTTCAAAATATCCTATTTTGAAATTTTTCATCGGTCGCCATTTTATTTGATAATAAAATAATTAATTGTAAATACAAATGTTTTAGAGAACCGAAAACAAATGCTGAAAGTTTTCATATATTTCTTAAAATAAGGGCGTAATGACGATTTTTCGAAAAACAAAAAACGCCAATAACTATGAACTAGAGCTCCAAAGCAAAAATTTGAATTAAAAAAGTTGTTTGTTTCAATGAGTTCTAACTGCCATTTTCGGGTGTTACAACTTAGTATTAACACCCGGTATATGTATATAATAAGTAAAACTGCACAGAAACTTATCAAATGCAATACCATCCTTGATAACTATTCATCTAACACTAGATGAAGGTGAATGAGTCATCGAAGAACATGGCTGAGTTAAAAATATATGTTCATTAGCGAATGGATAAGTATATGAAATGCTTCCGTAAATAAAGGCGTTGTTAAAAAATTATTATTAAAAAAGAATTGAAAAAGATGAACAGTTCTCACCGTTCGTGTATGGAGGAACAGAGATTTATGTTCCTCATTTCTGCGGTACTACAATTTCTTCACCTTTGTAATTGACCAAGACACCTAGGCCTGATATTTCCAGTATTGAAGAAGACGACAATGAAGACGACAATATGTTAATTTTAATGTGTACGTTACAACTATAACAGTGATTAACAATAATTCATCTATTCTATTAGCACTATCATTTGCTGGAACGTACTGAACTGACAAAATTACAATTTTTATACGCTCGTGTGTGTCTCAATTAGTTTTGTTGATATAAATTTTAGTATTTTCAAGAACAGATATTTTCGCTAGATTGTTTTTACGAAAGAAAACATTTTTTAAACGAATCAAATTTCATTAAATTAGTTACCAAACGTCAAAATGAATTTCAAAAGTTGCCTTCGATCAGGATAATTATCAGAATACAATTCTTCAGCAGCTACTCAATTTTTGTGAACCAGATGTCATTTTACGTTTTGTGTAAGACAAAAAGACAACGCTATCCCCTATCGTAGTAATGATTTTGTCTTCATGAAATCCGCAAATGGTAAAAAAACCAGAAATGACCTGTTATCAAAAAAAATAATTGTCTCCGTAAAAACTGTAAATGAAAAAAAATGTATTTGCGGTACAAAGTAACACGTATTGATATGGAACGCCGTTTTGCTTTTTATTACTAAATTTAATTCCGTTGCATTCAAACAAACTTTAATTTTTATTAAGTTTATTTTTATGTTTGTCTATTTATTTTAGTAGATTTAAATGGTTTGTTGAACAAACTTAACACATTTAAATTGTTAAATAAAAACGTATTTACTGATGCAATACATTTTGCTCAAAATGTCAAACAATCATATTAAAAACTTTAATTTAAACTGAGAAAAAAAGTATATGAACAAACATTTTAATTCATGTAACACTTTTTATATAACAAACAAAAAATAAGAATCATTTAAATTGTAGAATTAAAATGCATGTCGAATTAAAATGTTACATGAATTAAAATGTTTGTTGATAATTTTAATTCTTCAATTTTAAATCAAGAACAAAATTACCAACAAACATATTAAATCTGAATTAAAATGTTTGTTGATAATTTTAATTCTTCAATTTTAAATCAAGAATTATTTTTTCCAACAAACATATTAATTCTGAATTAAAATGTTTGTTGATAATTTTAATTCTTCAATTTTAAATCAAGAATTATTTTTTCCAACAAACATATTAATTCTGAATTAAAATGTTTGTTGATAATTTTAATTCTTCAATTTTAATTAGCGCTGTAGGCTGCGGAGGTTGTGAGTACTCTAACCAGTGGTAAACTTGCACTATAGTTTGGTTAAAATACTCACAACTTCCGCAACTTACAGCGGCAATTGAAATTGAAGAATTAAAATTATCAACAAACATTTTAATTCAGAATTAATATGTTTGTTGGTAAAATTAATTCTTGATTTAAAATTGAAGAATTAAAATTATCAACAAACATTTAAATTCAGATTTAATATGTTTGTTGGTAATTTTGTTCTTGATTTAAAATTGAAGAATTAAAATTATCAACAAACATATTAATTCATGTAACATTTTAATTTGACATACATTTTAATTCTCCAATTTAAATGATTGTTATTTTTTTGTGTGTTTAATAAAAAGTGTTACATGAAATAAAATGTTTGTTCATATATTTTATTTCTCAGTTTAAATTAATGTGTTTAATATGACTATTAGAAAATTTTGAGCAAAATGTATTGCATTACTAAATACGTTTCAGCTAACAATTTAAATGTGTTAAATTTGTTTAACAAACAGTTTTATTGTATTAAAATAAGTAGACAAACATGAAAACAAACTTAATAAAAACTGAAGTTTGTTTAAAATTGTAGCAAAACAAATTTAGTATTCAATAGTAAAACAATAAAGTAACTAAAAGATTTAATTGAAATGTATGTTATTGATTTTTACCACATTTAAAATGTTGGTTTAAAAAACTTGGTGTTTGTAACTGTTAGTTGATTTAAAATGTTACTTGAATAAAAATATACGTTGAAAATAAATGAAGTAACATTAGAAATCAATTAATTTTTATGAATGAATATAAATGCTAGACTAATTTTTGACAACTTACATTTCAAATGCTAGAATTAAAATGTTAGTTGATAATTTTAATTCGTCGCTGTGATCGGTGGTAGCTTTTGAAACTATTTCAGTATAAGGAAATACATGCACATTTTAGTTCTAAATGACGCCACCGATTGAAGCGACCAATTAAAATTATCAACTAACATTTTAATTGTATCATTTAAAATGTTAGTTGCTAAAATTTATTGTAGCATTTTAATTTATTCGTGAAAATTCGAGTATTTATAATGTTACTTACTTTAATTTTAACATTTATTTTGATTCAAGTAACATTTTAAATCAAATTACAATATACTACGCGAAAATTTTTAAAGTAACATTTAAATTCTAACAAACATTTTTAATATGCACAAGAAGTTATTTTATAAGTTACGTATAAAAACGGGCAATAAAAAGTAAAACGGCGTTCCATATATTGAGCACAATTAAGTATGTATTTATGTATTTTGTAGGTTAGAAGTATGTGACTTTTGACCCAATGAAAGACCATGGCTATGAATTGGATTATCTGAAATGAGTGTACTGCGGTTCTATCATGTGTACTTTTTAAGTTCAAAGCTAGGATTGAAATGTAGATAATTATACTACTATTTACATTACGCAATAAAATTAAAAAATAATTTAATATTTAACTTTGTTTCTACTCGTTAAGCTAGATAACCACCTATTCTTACTGGTACTTTGGCGTAGCCACTGTTTAGAACCATCTATTGGAATTTTTTTTAAACTGATGTCACATTTTACGTTAATACTGGTTTAAAACTTTGTTTTTATAACAGTTTGTACCACATTGACAGGTTTTACTCAGAAGCTTTTAAAAAGTGTTATAAATAAGTGATAATTTAAAATGGCCCGTAAGTATAACTCTTATTACTGTATACTTTCATTTTTTGTAAGTAAAAATATTGTTTTATTAATTTTCTGCATTTTGTATCATCTAACACGTGGTGGTTGAGAGGGATGATCACTAGGAATGTACAATTACGTTCAAAAAATGTCTAAGAATCTATTATTGTGTTACAGATAAACATAAGTTGAATTTTGCCGAGCTTGAGGCCGTAAACGTTGATCGATTTATTGCAATTTTAACTAAATCCCGTCAGATTTAGAATCTTTAGCGGATGCTTATTGAAAGTTTGTCGGCCGAAGTGAATATTAATAGAGACATATTACCAAATAATGTCGAAATCGACAGTTCTGACGAACTATTATCTCCTATGTGAAAAAAATTGCAACGTAAAGCTTCTAAATCTTGAAATGTAGTATAACAAAAAGAAAATTTTTATCAGCAGCATGCTGACTGTGTTTTGGCACAATTGAACTTTCTGCAGATGTTTTTCTATGTTTATTTCCAAATAACTTATTAGAGTCGATGGTCTTCAACACTAATTTATATGCAACCCAAAAATGTACATTTCAGTCGACTACAATTGAAGAAATGAAACTGTTTTTGAGAGTTAATATTGTTACGTATTTTATTTATTAAAAACTAATTTATTTAAAACGACTAAAAATTATGTTTACTTATATTCTAGAAATATATACACTTTTAAATTAACCGAACTAATTAAATCTAATAATAATATTTAATGAAAACACTTACACGAATTTATGTATAGCCGTTGTATAACACTATCACTAACACGAGATAAGATAACGTCCGCGGGTAGCTTCACAATTGTTTGTTTACACTATAAGTCACGTTCACTCGATTCGGTGTACACTGTTATTTATTTAAAACTTCGCACGTGCTAATCACTTATTTATCTTCACTTGGATAATCTTCTTAATACAGCTGCATTCGCGTTTCGACAATAACTGACTTACGATCTGTCTCGTAGCTATATATAGACATACGGAAATCCTTCTCGATCGTTCCTCACTTTTCGCTATAACTTCTAGAAAATAGATAACAGCCTTCTAGAAGGCTCTTGCATTTGCAAGTAATTTCTTGAACGTTTCAATATTTAAACGTACGAGAAATTATTTTCAAGTCCGAGAACTTTCGCGAGGTTTTTGTACATTTCCAGAACGTTCACCGAAAGATATAAAACATTCGCGAATGTTTCGCCAAAATGTATAAATGCGGTACAAACAAATCATAGGCCAGTTAATTCAATAATTCGAAGTCGGCAATGTTAAGAAGATTATTCAAGTTTAAATAAATAAGTAATTAACGCGTGTGGATATAAACATACGGAGTATAACCTTGTACGTGACTTTAATGTAAACAAGTGTGTTTAGATAAACCGAAGTTATCCGCGGTGAGTGTACTATATAAAATTAGTAAATGTTTGTTTATTAAATATCCTTAGATTTTAATTCGTTCGGTTAGTTATAAACGTATGCATATTTTTGGTATAAATAAATTAGTTTCAATAATAAACGTTACAATATTATGATGGGAATAAAAAAACTTCCAACTTGAAAGATTACTGGTCTTCTTAAGCAAAAGTAAGAGATGCTTACATCTCTAAAGTTATTTCCCGTGATAGGTTTTATTGGCTGTTGAGCAATTTACATTTTGCTGACAATATCTTGCAACAAAAAAAGGAGAACCAAATTACAATAAACTTTATAAATTGAGATAACTGCTGACTACACTTAGTAAGACGTATAAAGATTAATTTACACCAGGAGAACAGCAAGCTTTGGACGAAAGTATGATCGAATATAAAGGCAGATCGTCCATGAAACAATATATGACAGCAAAACCAACCAAGCGTGGTTACAAAGTTTGGGTGCGAGCGGACGATTCTGATTATATATGTCATTTCCAGATCTATCCCGGAAAAATTAGTGTTTTACCCGAGAAGGACTTAGAAGCAAGAGCAGTAAGAGATCTAATGCTTGAATTAAAAAACAAAAACTGCAAGGTTTTCTTCGATAATTATTTTTCTAGTGTTTCACTTCTGTGGGATTTGAAGCAAGATCAAATTTATCGAAATTTATGCTTGTGGAACGCTCAGAAACGAAAAAAAATATTTGCTCCATGATTTTATTGAACATAAAAGACTAACTAGAGGTCAGTGTGATTGGATAATGACAGAAGATTCATTAGTGTGTTTGAAATGAAAAGATAAAAAACCAGTATACTTTTTATCTAGGTAACTATCATAATCCTGAAGATATTATTAGCACCACTAGAAGAAACAAAGATGGATTACTAGAAAAAGTAAGTTGTCCTAAGTTAGTCTCTGACTACAATAAACACATGGGATCAGTAGATAAAGATGACATGTTGAAGAAATGTTATGCTAGAAAGTGGTACCACAGGATCATTTGGCATTTTCTTGGTACCATTGTGTACTGTTTTAAATCTTGATCTCAAGCAATTTTGATTGAATGTAGTTTCCGGATTAATTGGTAGTGGGTATTTATCTAGAGAGGCCGAAAATCTGTCAAAAATATGAACTACTTTAAAAAGTACGTCAGCATTGAACAAAAAATAGATAAATCAGCGTATATGCTTATGTATGGTAAATCTCGTCGGTGTGCCTTACGTAGTACCAAGAAATAAACTCATAGAAGTTTATGGACCTGCACTATATGCGATGTTGGTCTTTGTCTAAATGATATACGTAATTGTTTTTTGACTTACCACAGATGCGAATAGTCCTACTACACTACCACCATTTTTTCAACCAATGCACAGTGGTTTCTACGACCCGTTTTCTTGGCCAAAATACGTTAGGTTTTGTTTTATTGTAAAAATCATTGTAATTGTTTCATATTTAGAATAAGATAAAAGGTGCTATTTACGAAATATAATGTTCTATACTATAAACCAGTAGCGTGCCGGGGGGAGGAGGGATCCAACCCCACTATGAAGAATGAAATTTTTTTGTGTTTTAGTAATTTCTTTGGATTTTGTAGTAAAAAGTTTCTTGTCAGTAACTTAATATTATTTACTCGATAGAAAATTTGTTTTAAAAATGTATTTTTTTCACAATCTAAGTCCTAAAAATCAATAAATACTAATACAAATTTACACAACAGAGTTTGTTTTTGTCATAAAATTGACAAAAAATAAAGCTTAGAAGCGAGATTTTTTATTTTATATAAATTTACAAAAAAATTAAACATGTAATATAGTAGATATGTACTTTATTGTAAGTACATATTGTGCCGTTTTAAACTTTAAAATTGATAATACAATCTTAAAATTAAACATAATTATATAGCGGAAAATACATATATGATTTAATTTGAAATGTTTTGATAATATATTTTAAATATATAACTTTTATTAGCATTTCTATAATAATTACTAGATACATAATTACATTATAATACATAAGTTTATTTAAATTGGGGTAGAAAAACATTACCAAGTTTAAGTAAATATATGAATCAATTTCTGTTTCTAATTCTAAATTGTCCAAATAATAAAAATCAAACGCTTCTTCTTTTTTTTCTTCGTCTTCTTCATTTTCTGGAGATAAATTAGTCATGATAGGAATATTTAGTTCTTTAAGTAAATTTAATACTTCTTCCCAACCAATGGTCATATTTCGTTAAAAAAAATGATGCGATCTCCTTACGTTCTGCCAACGCGTTGCAACATTAGAACAAAATTTACGAACTTCTTGAATATTACAATTATTTTTATTATAAATATTTTCTCCAATCGCCGTACAAATATAAGAACAAATAGCAGTTTGCTTTCCATTAATATCATTTTGTTGATGCCACAATTTAAATAACTCTTCATTTTTAAAGCGATGCATATCTAAACAAACAAATATTGTAATGTCTTGCACTTTCTTGCAGCTAAAAATCATACAAAGTAGAAGTAGAGGCATGCCTTCATAAGTTTTAATTGAAACATTTTGCTAGCAAACTTAAGCGTTTTTGTATATGATTAATTATATTTTAGTTTCTATTATAAATGACAGAAAGTGCGCCACCCCAACAAAATAATTTTTTATAGGAAATTATTGTAAGATAACAAATAAATGTAAAATATATAATAAAATGCATACTTGTACTAATGATATTCCAAACACTTTTTGACAATCCACTAAAAAGCAAGCGAAATCTAGAAATTCAAACAAAGGTAACTTTTTGTCTAATAGCGTGCGTACTGGATGATTTGTAAAATTCAACTAGTTTAGGTATACTTGTACAGGTAAGTTTCTTTCTTAAATTTGATAAAAGATAAGAAAGTGGCCTTTTGGAATGTTTACTTTCGAATGAAATACACTTTTGTACTAAAAGTGAATGTCTGTTTTTTTTTATTTTGGCCACGAAAACAGGTTGTAGAAACCACTGTGCAATGGGTTTATTTTTTTTTCTTCTTTTGTTGTTTGTTTATACTTTAAAATTAGATCTTTATAATAAAAGTTAATTACAGACCTAAATGGTTAACATGCACTTGTTATGGTTATGAACAATTATAACACATAATATTAGGATCCTTCGACTTAAAAACAGTTTCTTTGATTTACAGTTAATTTATTTCAATGTGAATTAAACTGACAGAACTTTGAATAAGTTATCTAATTATAAACAAATTTGCAGAAAAATCAAAAATGACTATCTTTGTGAAAATTGCGTTTGTTTATACGGGAATGTAAGCTGAGCATTGCTGCAACTTCGACGTAAAATAACTTTTTTTTAAGAAATAACCACATCGTAATTTTTTTATATGTTATTAATAATTGTTTAATCTAATTATAAACAAATTTGCAGAAAAATCAGAAATGACTCTCTTTCTGAAAATTGCGTTTGTTTATACGGGAATGTATGCTGAGCACTGCTGAAACTTCGACGTAAAATAACTTTTTTTTAAGAAATAACCACGTCGTAATTTTTTAATTTGTTGTTAATTATTATTTAATCATAAACGAGTTTTCAAAAAAATCAAAAATGACTATGTTTGTAAAAATCGCATTATTACAATTACATGTTTATTGAAATTGTTTTTATTTTTAATAAAAATTATATACCGGGTGATGCACGTAAGGGGTGAACATAGAGATTTAACATGTAAAATTAGTTTTAACTGCATGCAAAACTGTTTTTACATTTCTTATTAAGCTTTTAGTTTAGCCGCAACTTGAAAAATAAATTCCAAAATTTCTGATAAAATTGTAGCTATTGCCATGACTGTTTTTTACAAAAGTTATTTATAAACGTCGAAGATTGAAGTTTATAAACGTCAATCTTTCTTATAAATAAAATCAAATCAAACAAAACATTGTTATTAATAATTATAACAATATGTTTTAAACACACAAAAATTAAAGACATTACAATAAATATTCAAATAAGCCACCATTCTCAGCAAGACAATAACTCAGTCTATTGTAAAACGAAGTTCTAACATTGGCTAATTGCACTGGTCTGCATGAAAATCGGCCCTGATACCATTCTTGACGATTCTAATGTAAAATGACCTCCTGAATCCAAAAATGAGCTCCGTTTTTACCCATCACCCACCTATTTTGGGGGGACCCCATTTTTATTTTATTTTTTGCATTTTTTTAAGAATTTTAACTTATAGCCGTTAAACATCCCAAAGCAGGTAATAAAATTTATACCAAAGTATATGGCAAAAGTTTTGCTATAAAATGTATATAGAAACAACAATAAAATACAAATATATAAGAACAGTAAAAAGATATCAATAAACAGTTAGGAAGATTCACTGCACCACGCTGGCGATCTCAATACCACATGCAGGTTTGAACAGGAATTTTCGACAGGCTTGAACTTGCATTACTCTTCTCATTATAGTACATTACATTGTTTGTTTAACTGCTTCGACCAATACATCTATAGTTATTGCAGAGTTAACTTGTCGACGTTTTAAACGTGCTGGATTTTGTGTTCATTTTTGCTCATTTGTGTAAAACAGTAAAACTACTTTTACTCCGGATTTTTTCAAGTGACTAAGTGTGATTTGTGGTTAATGTCGGGCGTTGAATTAGTGTTTAATTATGCCACGCGAGTGTAAAAATCATTCCGATAGCTTCTGCTATGTCTGCGCGGAATTAACTTTAAAAGCGCAACGAAAACCCCTTTCTCCGCTTGTTAAAACAGCTTATAAATTGTACTTTGATTGTCAAGTTGGCGACCAGGACAAGACTTGGGCTCCATCAGTTTGCTGTACGACTTGTTACAGTAGTTTGACCAAATGGCTCAAAGGTACCCGTAAATCAATGCCATTTACTGTGCCCTTGATTTGGCGTGAACCTCGCTGTCATCTTACAGATTGTTATTTTTGTATTACTTCCACCGTCGGGTTTTCGAGCAAAAGTAAGCATACAATTCAGTATCCCAATATTCCGTCAGTTCTAAGACCTGTTCCTCATAACGATACTTGGCCAATCCCAGAGCCCCCAAACACTTATACTCTAGAGCCGGAAATTGATTTAAAACACTCTGAGCCACAACCTGGGGCTTCGAATGATACGTTCAATGATGACGAACAGTATTCCGCAGATTTAGTTTCTCGGCAACCTCACCTCCTCACTCAATCGGAATTAAATGATCTTGTCAGGGATTTGCAGTTACCCTAGACTAAATCTCAGCTCCTAGAATCTTGACTTTAACAGTGGAATCTCTTAGAAAAAAGAGCAAAAATATCTTCTTACAGGACCAGACGAGCAACCCTGAAATGTCTTTTCTCAGAAGATAAAGGTTTAGTGTTCTGCCCTAATGCAAATTTATTGATGACAGAGCTACAGATGCCAGGTGACCCAGACAAATGGAGACTGTTTATAGACTCATCAAAAACAAGCTTAAAAGTTGTCCTGTTGGCAAATAGAAATGACTTCCCATCAGTTCCAGTTGCATACTCTGTTGATATGAAGAAAATGTACGAAAACATCTTCATGATTATAAGTGGAAACTTTGCGCTGACTTAAAAGTTGTTGCTCTACTAACGGGCCTGCAATCGGGATTCACAAAATATTGCTGCTTCCTTTGTGAATCGGATAGCCGAGCCCGAGATAAACATTACATCGTACGGGACTGGCCTCTGCGAGAAAATCTTATTCCTGGTCAGAAAAATGTCGCCCACAATCCTTTGGTTCCGAAGGAAAATATTTACTTACACCTTTACACATCAAACTTGGATTGATCAAGCAGGTGGCGCATTTCAATTTTTGAAAACTAAATTTCTTCGTCTTAGCGAAGCTAAAATCAAAGAAGGCGTTTTTGTTGGTCCCCAGATTAGACAACTCTTCCAAGATTCGACGTTTATTGAACACCTAAATCGAAAAGAAAAACGAGCTTGGCTTGCATTTCAAAACGTTTGTAAGAACTTTCTGGGTAAGCACAAAAGTGAAGATTATGTTGTTACGGTAATTTTCTTTATGCACGCCTTTGTCGTTACGGTCGAAATTTCTTTGGCGCACGCCTATGTGTTTCGACGAAAAATTAATTTACGTTTTGGACGCCCCCTAACGATCGTTTACGCGTGACTGTCATTTACGACGAGCTCTTCAACTTGGAAACTACTTGAAATGGCCGGCGGATTGACAAGTGAACATTTTCTAAAATTATACACCATCATGGTGACCAATCTATAAGTGAAATACCATTAAAATTCGTTTGCGTCATCACCGGGTAAGATTGCAACTCTCATTTATTAAAACTTTGTGGTAATTTCCTGTATTTTGACAGCCATTCCGCCACGTGCGCATACTTAGTCCTAATTGTTAATTGTTAATGAGGAGTCCGTTTCGAATAACTATTTCGTCAAACAAATATTCGGAGGCCGTAACTTAACCTTGATAACTATCACCTTATTCGGAAGATCCTAATTATTGGATACGAGTGAATTCTATTCGAAGGCCGTAACTTAACCTTGATGACTATCACCTTGTTCGGAAGATCCTAATTATTGGATACGAGTGAATTCTATTCGGAGGCAATTGCTTAATACCATCATAGGCGTAACCTTAATGTAACAGCATACGATAAGTGTCGGTTCGATTACTGTCCTTTAAATGTGTCTTTATTTGTAGTTTGTGAGTCGCCAGGTAGACACGTCTATGTTTTTCAGGAAGTTTAATTGCAGGAGGCCGTAGGAAAAACGTTTTTCTGAAAGCACTCTGGAATTTGGTAAGTCAATTTTTTACTTATTTATACGTGGTCGCTACGGTGTAAACTCACGACTTATTATATTTGCTAATCGTACGTTCGAATTGATTTGTTACTTGTGTTTGTTACTAAATTAATTTAGATAAATTACTTATCGCTTGCTGCTTATATCCACAATCAATTATCATTGCTAATGTTACTTACTGATAAAATTTTATACATGTTATAGTACTTACACGCTTGTTTAACGTGTAGTGTAAGTTGCCGATCCTACTGCTATTCTCTTGTTTATATTCTATACAGTACCGGTGTATATTTGACTATTTAGTTGTTAATAGATTTATCTTTATAGAGGAATTAAAGTACCATTGTTATTAACGATCGAGTTTCTTTCCCTTTTATTCGTTTCTTTCAGCAGTTACGAAGTTAACACCTAGTTACAAGTTTCTTACCATTCTGTTGTGAGCAGGCAGAACTGACTTTGGATAGGCTCTGGCGCCCTTAATTATCTTACATATATTTCTAGAAAACCTACCCCCTCTCCGACTGTTGAGAGTTGGCCGTGCAGGTTCGTAACCAGCAAAAGCTTGTAACAATGTCGCACACGTCGAGGAACTGCTTTTAGCGTACAAGGACATAGGATGTAACATGTTTCTTAAAGTTCACTTCTTTCACTCGCATCTGAACTTTTTCCCTGAAAATTTAAAAGCAGTCTTGGATGAACACGGGGAACGGTTCCATCAAGACATCGCTAAGCTGGAGAAGAGATTTTCAGGGAAATGGAATGCAAGCATGTTGGCGGAGTACTGCTAGTTTTTGAAACGAGAGAGCTGTACCTCAGGGTATAAAAGGAAAGCAAGCACCAAGTAACGATGAATATCTTTTTATTTATTACTGTTTATAGCTAAAATAGTTCTTTTTTCCCATTTAAATTAAATTCATGTCCATATATTTATTATTATAATTATTATTATTATCGTTCGATAAATAAATTATAATTAATTTATCGAAAAGTGGTAAAATTAGAGATTTGGGGCTCCCTCGAAAATGGTGGGTGATGGAAGAAAACGGAAGACATATTTGGATTCAGGACGTCATTTTACATAAGAATCACCCGGAATAGTGTCAGGGCTCAATAAAAAATATTTTTTTGCAGGCCAGTGCTGTCTGGCAGTAATTCGATCACATTCTTCAAATATAGCCTCTTTTAACAAATCTAAATTCCCATATCTTTTAGAATAAATTTTGTTTTTAAGATTGCCACACAACTCGTGACAAAAAGGGGAAAAGAAATCAAAGTTACTGTCAACTTAATTTATTCATGTAAACAAAAAGAAATAATTAGATACGACTATTATCCATAACCCAGACAGAACTCGACAATAAATGATTTACCTTCGCAGAGAACCAGATTAAAAAAAAAATCATCAAATTACCAAACCTATTTAAAAAAAAAAACACGAAAAATCGGAACGCAATAGTGCGGGGCAAGTGTCGTATAATTGACACTTAAGTATTACCTGCGTCGTTACTGAATAATGTCAGCGGTGAGTATTCCGTTCGTAAGGCCTTTCGATACGTGCAAAACCGCGACGAAATAGTACGCATTAAGTTAAAACAAACGTATAAGCTAAGCCTCCCGCATTATTCTCCATAATATTTACATGAAAATAAATAAATTCAAATTTTATTCCGGCTCCCGTTGACGGCAGTCGCGACACAATTAATGCTTAATAGCAGACTTCTTTTTAAATCGGAGAGAGAGGAAAGTTCTACCCTAGCTCTATTTCATTTTACCGGCACTGCCACGTTAACATCTACAATATTCCTAAAACAACTAGAATTTTTTTACATATCCCTAAAAAACGTTGGGGGTGGTGTACCTGCTTTGCAAAAAATCAAGGACAATGAGGACAATAACCTAACTTTTAATTGAAAATACAGTTGGATAATTCCAATGAAAATAATCTACATAGTTTATATTATTACTATTATTTGAATTCTTAATAAATGGTTTGACTATTCATTAGAATAATTGAAGTCTATTTATCATTTTTGTTTTTATTACACCAACATTGAATAAGATATGTTCGAAACAATTTGGTATTTCACTCGACTAAAGAATTCGATTATATTTTTGATGCAAACTTATAATACGTAATGAATCTGAACAGTTAACATTGTTCGGAGATGGAGTTTTTATAGTTGTTATTTTAACGATAATTCTAGTGATAGTTATTTTATTTTAATTACTAACCGAGTTAACAAGAATTTGTTGTATATTATTTGAGTAATGCTTAATTATATAGTTTAGAGTGTGTTATATACATATTGCATATGATTATGAAATACATTTGATTTTTTCAATGATAATTTAATTATTTAAACAATTAACTGTGTCCATCACTAGTTATAGTAATAATCGGAAGTTATAACTTTGTACATGTGACCCTTGCTTTTGTGTTTATTCAAGTTTGTTTTGGTTTTTATTTCAGACTTCGAGTGTTTTTCAAAAGTAAAACAATTAAAAGTTAGGTTATTGTTTTGTTTCGTTGAAGGTTTGTTGTCAAGAATCAAGGTCAAGAATGACATTTATTTAGGGACATTTACAAAAATTCTAGTTAGTTTAGGGTAACTGAAGGTGCTGATGTTGCAATGCCGTTAAAATGAAATAGAGCTAGGGTAGAACTTTCCTCTCTCTCCGATTTAAAAAGAAGTCTGCTATTCAAGTTACTTAACCTTAACCTAAAAATTAAATATAATGCACTTTCGTATGATAGCGGATATAATAATTATAATAAACACAGAAAACGTTCATGTGGGACACGTACGGTAATAATACTTTGTAACAGCGACAATCGACTTATAATCAGCTTTCGCAGGTAAACAGATATTCTTTATATTACATCGTAAACATAACCTCTAATCTGTGCGCTTAAGATTAGGTAAAAACTAAAACCCTCTGACCTGTGTAGAGAAGATACAACCGAGAGGAGAACCTCCTTGGTGGAAACGTGGGTTCAAGTGCCTGGCTCAGTGGTTCGATAAGGAGTTGCCACTCTCGATCTCCTTCGACGGATGGTGTAACGATGTTCCTGTGGTTAGTTTTTGTTACCTGGTGGCAATAACGGAGTAAGCTTCTGGCCACACTGGAGCTGTTTACGGGTAGAATAGAGGCGATACTTAAAAGGTGATGTACTATAGCATATCTTCGAAACATATACTTTACTATCCAAACTGAATTTTACGTGTAGGAGTTTAATGAGGAGAGAAGAAAAAAAAGCCTAAAAGACATGAAGTGAATAAAGTTAAAAAAGTGGAAATTAATGAAATCTTACCGTAGGTGGTGGGTGGCTTTGAAGTGGTTTGACCAAATGTGCTCAAATCCCAGAAAATCTGGAGTGTAAATGGGTCTACGATATTCAAATTAACAATTCCAATGACCACATTCACATAATTTAACAGGATGGCTTGAATAAATCCCAAAATATGGTTTTAACGAGTACCTCAAGACCACCATGCACAATTGTCAAAAGGAAACAAAATTTAAAGATAAGAACTGTGGGGAAAGCCTAGTTCTATTCAAAAGTAATCACACTTCCTGTGATAAGAACATTTTTGAAAAGAGAATCAAAAGAGGGAAATTCAAACGAAGAAATATGCAAATTTAGAATAGGAGTAGAATTAACTGTAATTTAAGAATAGTTTTTTTAAGGCACAAAAAAAGAAAGACAACAATTTGTGGACAATAAAGTAAATTGTCGCTGTAACAAGATGTCCCCATAAAAAAATCGCAAGGAGCTAGGTCTGGAGATCTTGCAGGCCAATTTATTTCACCACCCCGGCCAATCCAACGATTCGGGAAAACAAAATCTAAATATTCTCGCACATTTATCCCATAATGCGCCGAACACCCATCATGTTGGAACCAAGTATCCTGATCTGGATGAGCTGCATCTTCCAATGTAGGACCAACATTATTCTGCAGAAGTTCAAAATTACTATTTGTATTTATATTTCCGGTAATTTCAAATACCCCTGTTATCCTGTTGTTAAAAATTCCAGCCCAAATATTAATTTTCTGAGGATATTGACTGTGCGTGCATACATTTAAACGGGGATTTTCTTTGGCCCAAGTACGAGTATTTTGAACATTTGGTTCTTTATTTAAAGTAAATTTACTTTTGTCAGTGAAACAGATAGAGGAAATAAAGTGTCGATCACGTTTTGCTTTTTCTTGCATAATTTCGCAAAAAATGTTTCTACTTTCTAAATCAGGTAAAAGAAATTCTTGATGGCATTGAAGTTTATAAGATTTATATCCATGTGTTTTAATAATTCTGAGGGCTGTTGCATGGTGCATATCACATTCAGACGCAATATGTCTTATACTATAAGTAGGATTTTGATTTATCATAGCCAATACCATTTGTTCATTCTCTTCGTTATGACGTATTCTGGTATTACTTTCATTACCTTCGTTGACAGATACATTAGCTGTGCTCTCAAATTTTTTAACCAATTTTGAAATTGTTGCTATGCTTGGTATTGGTTTATTTTCATATTTTATGGAAAATAAATCCCGTATTCTTCTGTAACTATTTCCAGCATAGTAATATTTTATAATAAAAACTCGTTCTTTATTCATATTTGATAGTTAACGTTTTGCAAAAAAATTCACAGAATAATATTTTTTCAACATTTGACATACAAAAGAAACAAAAGTCATTAAAGTTGCGGCTAAACCAAAAGCTCAATAACAAAACTAAAAACAGTTTTGTATGCAGCTTTTAATTTTGAACATCTTGCTTCTCTACAGTTTTTGCCCTAAAATGAACAGAAGAGCAGAAAATCCCATAAAACTAATTTTACATGTTAAATCCCTATGTTCACCCCTTACGTGCACCACCCGGTATAAATATATTAAATCATGTTTGTAGCGTGCATTTGTATTATAACTTTCATTTCGAAATGTTTAAAGGCTTTATATCGGCATTAAATTCAAAGTAAATTTCTATGGCTAGATCCGTGGCTAACTTCACACCGGTTTTTTACTTCATCTGTCATGTAAAAATGCGTTTATAAAGTTTTAATATTAGGATGACCCTCTTACAACCAGCCGCCACTGGTAGGAACAATCTATAGACCAGCCTGTAAAGAGAACTGTCAGAAACTTAGTGGACACCAAAGGTTATAGGCTACAATTCAATGTAAAATTCAAGTGGAATTAGGTATACACGCATTAAAGAGTGAATTGCCTCCTAGAAAAAGTTTATTCGCAGAGATATTTGTGCCAACTAAGCAAATTTCCTTTTTTTATAATGAAATGTGATTTTTACATCGCAATGCTTATTTAAAACAAGTTTAGATGAGTTATTAACCACCCAATTTCATTATGAATAAAAAAATATAGATTTTCAATAAAATACTTTTCTTCAAACAAAGACCATCTGTTTAGTACTAATAAATTGTAAACACAAACATAACAATAATCAATGGGTTAATCACCCGAACATATAAATATTGATTTACTTACTTGTTTTCCAAGATAGTTCGACAGATAACTTCTCGCACACCCAAATTTTGAGCCTTATCAAGTGTAAAATTTTGCAAATTCCAAGATGCAATTCTCAAAGCCTTCTCACCATTCCTCGCGTAACAAAAATCTTCTTCGGGTATAGGACGATATGAATAAGCAGATAGCAGTTCGAAAATATCGTTTATAGAAGCAGCTGATAAACCGTTACATAAAGAAAGTTTTAAAGTGGTACTCGGCGATCTTCGATGATTTGTATTATTATTTATGCCATTAGCACAATTACCATTAACTTGTACAATCTCAGTCAACTTATCTTGATCTATTGTGAGAAATGGCGAAATATTACTCAGGTGCATTAGTGTTATACCTTTTACTTTTAATAAATCGTCTAATTTTCGAAAAGCTCCTTTTTTGCTACGATAATCGACTACGTTGGCTGCTAATTCTTGGGTAAAACCAGGCACACACTGTAATTCGAATATATTAGCGCGATTTAAATCAGTCACTTTATTAGTTCGATAATTCACATGCGAATCTAAACTATCGAGACTTTGAGCACGAGACGAACTACAACTTTGATTTCTACGTTTATTAACACAAATTTCTGGTCGTATTTGATCGAGTTTTTCAGCACCAATTCCTTTGACTAAAGCTAAATCCTCGACTTTTTTGAATCTGCCGATTGCTTTTCTATGTTCTACTATGTTTTGTGCGATGACTCGATTAATTCCAGGTAACGTCATGAGTTCTTCTTCGGATGCCAAATTCACATTTAAAAGGTCTACTTTTTGATTATCTTCAGCTATTGTAAAAGTTGCACTTAAATTTGATTTTGACGATCTTCGCAGGAAAGGAGAGCGTAGCGACTTTCTTCGTATTCGCAGCGGCATGTTAACACTGGAACTGTTTTGTCCCATTATGTGAACGAACATTAAATTATATGTTCGAACTGATAAATAATAGCGAGCTAACCACCTGCAACTACATTTAACCTTTGAGACATGACAAATCGTGATAATGATACCAACAAAATCCGAGCTTGGTATCTCCTCGATAAAAATAGCAAGTTATTAAGTTGGCCATGGTCGAGGCCGCGCCATGCATAAAACCAGGATGCGTGACGCTAAAGATAGATCACTTGTTATTAATAAAATGTTTTCGTTTTCTATTTAGTACAAAAACACTTTTTCCGACATTTTATCTAATAATTTACTATTTGTTTATGTTACTTACAACAAACACGCTTTGGTTTTTGATTACGTTATCGTTATTTAGCAAAAATTGGTTACTTCCTATACGATTTTTGATAAAACCGATAAACTCACATAAGGTTACTAAATACGCTTAAATATCGCATAAAAGAAAACATTACGTTTAAAATATTATCGGAACGATATAATTTACGTTAATTAAACAATTAATCGCTAAGTAATTATTTGCGCCTTAACTTTTTATGTTTTTTAAATGACCTATTACTTTTACTTTATTTTTTGTGTTATTGTTAGATTTAATAACTTTTTCAAATCATTCTGATATTTTCTCAAACTCGTTTCTACTTAAATAGAAAGTTAAGCTATCACCTCATATAACACAGTGGATATTTGGGTGTGAACATTTCGTTTCGGTGTCCATAAGATATCTATGTATATTAAGTACTATGGACTTCGAATGTACATTCATAGAACGTCCAGATGCCACAACTTTAAATGTACTTATGGCATCCACACAGTAGATGTCTTATAGACAGCCGCACAAAGAGGCTTTGTAAATATCCATAAAAAAATGTGAATATAATATTACTATAGCATTAATGTATAAGGGTTTCTAATAAAGTTACTTATTTATGACAATAAGATAAAAGGTATCAATCACCTCACAACGTCGTATATATAAAAATGACAAGAATATTAAAATATAGAACCACGAAGATGCAAACGCTCGAGCAGTTTTCTATAATTCTTAAACCGTGACTACTTTATTTATCTGTTATTTTTATTATCTAACGTTTTTGGGTGTTTTAGTGCATAAACAAATTTATTTGGTAAGTTTTTGGTACCTTTTATTTATTTATAATGTATAAAAACCATCATTTATAATTATTATTTTGAATTACTAAACATTAATAAAAAATTTATCAAAATTAAAAGATCACATGTATTAATAATGGTGATTTAAAACCCCATCTCGCGCGCATACCTATGCGGTGAATTAAAAATATTTATTTTATGCAAAAAAAATTTTTTTTACTAAAAAAATTATTAAAAAAATGCTTTCTTTGTATTGAAGGTTTAAAAGCGTGGCGTTATCTCACGACTTTTATCATTGCGATTCACAATAACTCATAAAAAAATTCACCTACTACCTGATGAAACGTAAATGCGAAACGTATAAAAATTATTAATGAATTTGCAAAACTGACGTGTTTACAAATTTAAAAAAAAAAATGATTTAAACAATTTTTAACTGGTTATAATCAATCATCTCTTATGATTTAATCAGTAATAGAATCGTCAAAAAGATCAATCAATAATTCTACAAAAGAAGTATTAATTTATCAATCCTTTAATTTAGAAAAATGGAAATTCTGACTACATAGAAATACCAAAATAAGTTTATTGTATTAACTTTTTTATCGACTCTTTATGACGATTACCATCTCTTATGTAGTTGCATTGTTTCAGGCGCCACTTAAAAAAATTGGGAAGAAAGTATAAAAAAACTCGCTAAGGAGGGCCAAAGAACGCCGGGATCGCGAAGATAAAAAAATGAAACAATCTCTAAATTTATTTTAATTGAATATAATTAGGATTATTATTTAAAAATATATTTTTATGTAATGATAATTTGTATTTTATTTGATAAAGTTATTTTTATTCATTACGTCAAGTCGCAGAGAAGTACGTTAAGTCTCCTTACTGAATAAAAAAAACAATAGAAAAAACCACAAAGTAGATGTACTTTAACTGGAAATGGCACTTTTCTTGATAAAAATATAATATACATATATAGTAGTAATTACGAGAGCTCGAGTAAATCATTGCTTAAAAGCCTATGAATTTAACAACAGAAAACGTATCTCCCCCAACACACGTTGCATTGAAAGTATCGATCGACATATTAGTTGTTATTTCTTTTCTCAATTCTTGTTTTTTACTTAATCGAGTCACACTCGAGCCACAGAGTACAATCTGTGCTCGAGCTCTCGTAATTACTATATACCTCTGCTATATATAAATATTTTTCCAATTCAATATGTAGAAAAGACGAACGATGACTACCTCCTACACATCCTACAGTCATATAAAAAAAGACGTTACGTTGCGGATGCCCTAAGATGTCCTATAAGGACATCGTAGGAATGTACACACTTGTGACAAAATAAATGTCCCTACGACGTACACAAACCCAAAATGGGATGACTTCGGGACATTCAGTGATCCGCAACATCATGTCCCCGGGACGTCCTTAGGACATCTTTGTGTTTGTTGGGTACAGATATCGAAACAATGACGTCCATCGAGCATCTGGTTATAGATATCCGGATAAAAGACAAATCCACTATACATTCATGAATATATGTCTCTGTATACCAGAATGGCCACCTAAGTTAGAAAAAACAATTTTTGAATAAAAATAATTTTATTAGAAAAATTAAATAACTTAATAATTCCCGTTAAAAAAGTTATTATTAAACGAATGAATGTGCCCACTTTAAAAACGTTGTACCCATTTGTGCCCATGGGTAGATATGTTATGCGACATGATGAGTGCTTTTTCTAAACTCAAACCCAACTACAAAACGTTAAAAACCAATGGCGGTTGGTGATTAATGTTACAAGAGCGTCATTTCAATATTAGAACTTCAAAAACGTATTTTTCTTAATAAAGTTAAAAATTAAATACTTTTTAGTGTTATTTTTAGAAGTAGTTGGCCAAATGCTACTTATAGAAAAGTCACCGCTGTTAAAAACGAATATTCGCCAATAAAAGAATTCAATCATCAACGATTTTAATTATAGATATATGTATACTTGGATGATCAGTAAAACTTGGAGATCGGTAGGACCAAGTTGAGTGAGGCGTCTTCCATAAGCGTGGGCGACCACCAAATCCACGATCTCAGCAGAAGACTCTACTTTCTTCCTCCACCACAATTTCCTCTAGTTTTAATCCATGCCGTATTCTTTAGCAATAGTAATTCAATCTATTTGTTTCTCACCTGTCTTGATCCAATCAGCAAGGAAACGTCTTTTTCATGTTTTAAAAACGTTACAACGTTTTAATATAGTCGAAATAAAAGATATTTTTCAAAAAAATATTTTTGTTGCGTTTTAAAAATATTTCATATTTAAAAAATGTTTTCTAAAACATTTTTAGTAACATAAAAAACATTTTTACTTTATTAGAAATTATACTTTTGCTTGCTTTCACCTATACACTTTTTTCTTTTATATATTGTAACAATAACACAATTATATAAAATTTTGTTACATATTATTAATAAATACATACTAAACCTTTTCGTTTAAAGTACCAGTATCTGCGTGAAAAGATGGCTATTTTGTATATTATAATTGCATTATATTTTAAGCTTTAACTAATCAACAATTTCCATGGTATTATACACGCTATGCTGTGTAATGTATTATTAGTGTATCAATTTAATCGTTTACTAATTTGCGTTCTTGTGAAACTCAAATAGATACTTTTAGGTTTTAGTATATGTCAGCATTTATTATGATGGTACGTTTTTCGTTGCAAGAAATTTTGCTGAAGTGTAATATTATTTGTTACAGCAGTGGTACACTAAAACGTTCATTCTACGTACTTCATGATTTCTATTCTTTGTGATGTTTTAAGGTTATCAAATTGATATGATGTTGGCTAAATGGGAGATTTGATCGTGTATATTAACCAATCAATCTTGGTATGTAATTTTTTCTGATATTGATGCAGCATTATTTTGTGTGTACAAAGTTCCAAAATCTTAGATTGTTAGTTGTTCTGGTTTTCGTTTCTACACAAAGAGGTACATGCATAATTAGTCAAATGTTTTTTTATTTTATGGAGAGGATCCTTCGGTGTAGAGGAACGGCAACAATAAAAACAACATTTATTGTTCAGGCTTTAACAACAAATAAAGGTTGTTTTTATTGTTGTCGTTCCTCCACTACGAAGCATCCTATCCATAAAATAGAAAAACCTGTGATTAATTAGAAACTTTTGTGAGGATTATTATAATTATTTCAATTAATATAAAGTAATTACATGAATAAGGTTTATTTTGCTTTTATGTTAATGTGTTAATTTTTGTTATAGGTACCAAATGCGTTTGCAGCCACAAATTGAAGTATTTTGAGTACACAAAGATTGTATTATCTATTATTTGTAAGCATTTTAGGGCTGGTTCTATAATAATGGTATAAATGTTAGTTAAGCTATACTTGGTTTGATTGTAAAATGCCGTCGTTATTGGCTGTGTTATTGGTTAGTATAAATAAAACTAACAGCAAAATGTGTCCGTATTTTAAAATGAAAGCAAGTATAACTAACATTTATACCATGATTGTAGAAAAAAAGCGTTGATTATAAATTTTTTTATACATTAATGTAACGGTTGTAAAATATTATAAATATATATAAATATTTTTTAAATATTTTTAGAATGTTTTTCTAATATTAACTATGGAACGTAATTCTGGCCATTTAGACGTTTTTGCAAAGTTTTTAAAAATGTAAATATATCTTTTCTAAAACGTTGAAAAAAAGATTTCAAAAATGTGTCCTTGTTGATTGGTGAGAAAGTCTACAAGATAATTTTAGATCGTACATCTCTTGTAAAATCCTACTCTCAACTCATACCTGTCCTTCTGTTTCACTTTATAAAAAAAAAATTGTCTTCATTACTGAAACACACCAAAATTCTTTAAAAAGAAAGATCGCAACTCCCTAAACAACTACTGCCTTGTTAGTAAGACTTTTGATCGGGTTAACCACCCAATTCTCCTGAATGAACCATATCTATTTCTCTCACATAATATCCTCTTAGTTCTCTACGCGAATGATCTGATCATTATAGCAAAACGTTTCACCTTAGATTATCAAGTAGATGCTGGAACTTCTTCATTTACTCACACTATATTATTTCTTGTTTGCCTCCAGACTGAAGTAGAGTATAGAGTTGTAAAGTTCCTCATTCATTCTACCAAAAGCTTTCCGGTGCCAAACAACTGCGTTGCGTCTAATTAAAGCACTCCTCTTAATTCTTCTTGCATAATTAGAGAAAAATCCAGGGTGTCCATCTGTCAATATTAGAGTGCTCTCTATAAAATTAGTCAAAGCTAAAGTTAGGGAGTGTCTGAGCAGACTAAAGCTCCACTCTCTAGAGCAGCGGTTCTTAAGCTTCTATTAATCGCGGCCCCCTTAAAATCCGAAAGTCTATTCGCGGTCCCTTTAAAATCCTAAAATATTTTTGCGGCCAGTACCGCCCTCCCCCCTCCCATTAGGTAACATATTCGTAATTACTCGTACAATAAAAAATCAATACAAACGATAATTAAAAAATAAACCAAAAAGCAGAACTTAACATTATAGATTTATATATGTATATTTTTTTACGTTGAGGGCGCAGCAAGCGCAAACAAATAGCTAACTTCACACATATGTATATAAAGCCACTAAAAATGAAATTGTATATACATTACGTATAAAAACCATAACTATAACCACCTAAAAAGAGGATCGACGCAAGAACGCATTTATTTGACGATCCCTTTGGCCGCGATTAGACTACAGTACCGTACGATCATGCATTTCAGTTTCTTAACGCCGCTTTTTTAATGTGCGATTGTTTATTTTAAAAACTTAGTAAGTACTCTTGAAAAGTAATAGATTTGTGGTAAAAGCACATTCATGGATAATTTGAAAACAAATTTGTTCAAAATATCTTTTTACCTAAATCGACATTCGCATCTTTCTCAAACATTCGCATATTTAGTAGCTAAGATACGCACGTGCATCATAATAAATTTATTCTGACAAACAAACATGTTTATGTTACAAACAAACATGTTTATGTTACAAAAAAACTTGTTATTTAAAATCATGATAACCGAATTATTCATATTTCTGTATTTAATTTTAAAATGTCTTGGAATTTAGATACACGCCGATGGATATTAAGTTCAATCTATTCATAAGTAATCCCCTTTGGAGATAAAAGTTAACCAATGTAATTTTATTTTCGTATCATTTATTAACACTCCTTTTCCAATGCGGTTAACTATGATTATCAAACGTGTGGTTTGCAATACATATTATTTCGATAAGTATCACTAACAAAAATGTTGGAACTGCATTAGCTGCGCGAAAAGTGATTGACGTTCCCAATTTTGCGTAAGATGAGTTTTAGTATCAATTTTTCTATTTATTCTTTTTTATTTGTAAAGATCTAAAAAATTCTAATATTTTTGCGGCTCCTCTACATACTTTTCGCGCCCCCCCAGGGGACCGCGGCCCCCTGTTAAGAATCGCTACTCTAGAGAACATTTTATATTACTGCACTGATGGTCGGAACCCTTCTTAAAACGGATCATGCGCATTTTTGTAGTTATCGTTTTTTCCGCCAGATGAAGATGCTTACGTAATTTCGCGCGTCTTTAATTGGATTTAAATTTAAATCCTAATTAATTTAGTTATTTTGATTTATTTTAAATTTCCAAATGCTAAAACGTTTAACATATACAATGCACACCGCTTAATAGAATCACTTTGGGAAGTTTTTGTTAACAATAACCCAGTGCCGTAAAATTAATTAACGTAATTTCGTAAAATGACGTGGATAAATCCGTGCAGCGTATATCTGAATAAGAAGTTGTTAATTTAGAAATTCAAATCATAACATCTATACAAGCAAAAATAAATATTCAAAATTCAAAAAATAAAAAATCGAAAATTACGGACCTGTAGCACTAAATAGTTTGTTGACACGGTTAATAAAAATAAATTAAAAATAACGTTATGACCTTTAATTCACTGTTCTAAGAACTACACATTTTTTCTCAGTAATTTGCTAAAATTAAAAATAAAAATTAATGCAGAATAACGTTATCACACATATAAGACATATAGCTAAATAAAGTTGTTATTCTAAGAATGCACATGCTTTCAAAATACTTGAAGAAATAAATAATATTGCAAAAATAAAGCTAAAAATGCAAAACAGCTAATTTTAGGATACAATGATTACATTTTTCACTTGACCTAAACATGCGTATAGTAAAAATTCATAAAAAATAGGTTATTGTATATACAATACATAAACCGAAATTATAATTACTATAAACGGTGTTTTTTCTATGTAGTAGCATACGTCTTGTCCGTTTTATAATAAAGTGGCAACCCGACTGATAACATTGGCCGTGATTCCAATAAGCGGCTTGCACTGTATATTAATACTACCATTACTATTATTGCTACGGATTAGGTTTTGCACCATACATAGCACAAGAACGTTTCAAGTCCATAGGATTTACGTTAACCGTCCATAGGATGTTCTTTTGTCACAAAAATTGACATTTTCTAGACACCGCGTACGAACATCCGCTAGATGTCCACTGGAGAACATGGAAAGTACGTTCATATCGCATGTAATCTAACGGTAATCCATAAGACATACATCCAACCATATCGCATTTCTAAATCACTTTTGCGTTATTACAGCACGTTTTTAACGTAACTTCATGTAACTACAAATATTTTCATCGTAAAATGAATTTGATTATGTAAATTTAATCTTAATGTCAACAATAAAAAAAATTGGTTGTACACAAATTAATTACAAAACAATTAATAACACCAAATGGCGTATACTTTTTGCGACTGCGAAAAAGATTGCAGAAACGACGAAATTTAGTGACGTTAATTTCAGGAAATAACAGTTACGTTTATTTAACGTCATTAGTCATCTATGGTTGCTTGGGTAACTGTATGTTATTCCAGAATGCTTTTGGTTGGTTTTGTTTTGATCCTCACTTAAACCATCTTCAATAATTGCATTTACTTTGTTATTATCGTCTAGTTCCAATATGTATAGGTATAATATCCTTTTAGTTACACATTTTTTATTTGTTCTTCTATTGATCGCACTGTTGCTTTTTCATTAATTAGCATATGTACATTTTCCGTTTTCGTTAGTCAATTGCCTTTTTTAATGTTTCTGTTATCGTAAAAATTTATATAGATTTTAAACAGCCCGCCGATAATTATTACTAAACATGGAGATGTAATTATGGTACGCCTGCATACCTGCATTTTAAAATGCAATTTATCGACTTGTACTTTTAAGGTTAACCATTTCTTGTTTGGATAAAAAGTTTTTAAATAATGAATCGCCTTTCTGCCGCTGCAAAGTCTTTTAATAAAGTAACGCACGTTATTTTTGATTTAGATGGACTTTTATTAGGTAACTACTCATTTGTACTAACAACTTTGGAATTTCAAAGTATGTTATATAAGAATTGCAACATTTATTTACTTATTTAAAGTGTTTTTCTTGTAACCGACGTATCTGTCCCTATAATACCCAATTCCAGATACAGAAACCATTTATACAGAGGCAACAAATAATGTTGTCCAGCATTATGGAAAAACATATACTTGGGAGATAAAAAGCCAAATAATGGGTTTAACGGGAGAAGAAGCTGCCAAGCATATCGTAAAATTACTTGATCTACCCATTACATGGGAAGAGTATTATAGATTGGCACACGAACAATATAAATTATTAATGCCTCGTGCAAAATTTATGCCAGGTATGTTGTCAATATATTTTTGGTTGCAGATACTGAGGTTGTGTATAAAAGTGTAATTTCGGCTATTGCTAAGGAACATGGAAAAGTGTACACCAATGAAATACGGTTAAAATTATTGGGTTCACCCGACACAGATGCTTCACGCATTTGTGTCTCGGAAATGAAATTACCTATGACCACAACCCAATTTCTAAATGATTTTAGAAAGCGGTCTAAACTACTCCTCGTCTCTTGTCCATTCATGCCAGGTACACTATTCTACAAAATACTAAGTAACCGCATAAGCCTCAACTTTAATACACAAAAAACAGTTTTTTATACCGAAGTTATCTATTGTAGGAGCTGAAAATTTAATTAAACACCTACATAGAAGTAAGATACCAATGGCAGTCGCTACTTCTTCAACTAAGGAAAGTGCAGATCTGAAAATTGCAAAATATAAAGATATCTTTTCATTATTTAATCACATGGTTATGGGAGGATCTGACCCAGACGTAAAGCACGGCAAACCCAGCCCAGAAATATTTTTAGTTTGTGCTTCAAGATTTGAGGACTCACCTGCACCAGAGAAGTGTTTAGTATTTGAGGATGCACCAAATGGTGTTACGGCAGCAAAATGTGCTGGAATGCAATGTGTCATGGTACCAGACAATCATATAACAGCTGATCAAACTAGTCATGCCACTGTTGTGGTAAAGTCATTAAAAGATGTGAAACTAGAACAATTTGGATTACCCTCGTTAAAATAAAGATTACTTAGTCACAGTGCTTTATATACTTCCATTGTGCGACTATTAGGGACAGTTAATATATATGTTATAAAACAAAAATGTTAAAGTAGCAACAACTCTCAATTTATTATTGTTGTAATTAGGCAATAAAATAGTTTTTAAAATTCAATTATTATATATCTACAATTTGACGAAATCAAATTACTTTATTAAAGCTTCAAATTTTTTAGCTACATCTGAATCACTTAAGTCTGTTAAAGAAACTGAGTTTTCTTCGCCATATTCTAAAAGTGAGCAATTCGAAATTAAAAATTACAATTAAAAAAAAATTAAATTATTTACCATATCGTGCCCACAATCTTGGCTGTACTCCACTACATTCCCTTATTAAAATCGGCGAATTTGGATTGCTAGATTTAATAGTAACGTAATTTTTCTCGATAAAATCTCTAAAGAAAAGTTATATAATTTTTTAGGTTAACATTAATTCGCTCACCTAATGCCTTTGGAAGCCCGGCCTGTAGGGCATAAATGAATTCTTATTTCTTTTATATGAGATCCAAATTTAACTGCTTTTAGCATTTCTAATTAATTTTCTTTAAATTTGTTTAGTTTTTAGAAGTGAAGTATCTCAACCAACTTAGAAATATTAAAGTTACTAAAGAATAATGGTTGGTGATGGCGGTTATTTAATTTTATTATTTTGTATTGGTTTTTACAAAATCAACATTATTAAACTAATTTTAATGATTCAGCTTTTTTTATTTATGTAAGAAAAGTATTTTTTGATTAGAATTTTGCATTTTAGAAAATAAAGTTTTTTTACATTTTTTAATGTATATATTCTAAATTATTTTTCTTTAATTGGTGTAATTTATTCATTGCAATTTAGATAATAAAAATCCTTAACTTATTTCAGAATTGTAGCACATATAGTTCTCGCAATTTAACTTTCGATGCACGTCATTAATGACGTAAAATTCATACCACCCTATTTATAGCAAAAAATAAATAAATACCGAATTGTCTTATGGAATTTTTTTTTGTCGCGTTGTTGGTGTGCTTACTAAAGTTGCAGCGTTGTTGGCATCTGTCAAATTTAATTTGTGTTTTTTACGTCAAAGTAATATGTCAAAGTGCTCATTGTTTTTTATAATTATTTTTGATACAAAACTGTACTATTTTGAGCTTGAACGAGATAATGGTGGTCCATTGATATCAGTAAATGCTGTGCGAGAGGTACCCTTTTACATAATATTTAAATTGTGGTAATACATACATATATTCTACAGTTATTTCTGTATGTACAGCGGTTGCTAACAACGAGGTTCTTAGATCTCCTCAAAACGTAAGCGTAGTAGTACACCTGTTCCGAATGTAGAAACATTTAATGAAAACGTAATTCGCAATGTAATATTAAGAATGTACGAAAAGAGTAAGTTTACATGATAATACCGACAACATGGTTGAATAACTACGTCACTGACGTGCATCGAAAGTAAAATTGCGAGGACTATATCTAGTTAGATTTTGTAAATGTCCCTAAATAAATGTCATTCTTGACTGATTCTTGACAACAAAACCTTCAACAAAACAAAACAATAACCTAACTTTTAATTGTTTTACTTTTGAAAAACACTCGAGGCCTGAAAAAAAAACCAAAACAAACTTGAATAAACACAAAAGCAGGGGCCACGTTATGGGTCACATGTACAAAGTCATACAAAGTTATAACTTCCGATTATGACTATAACTAGTGATGGACACAATTGAATGTTTAATTATCATTGAAAAAATTAAATGTATTTCATAATCATATGCAATATGTATATAATACACTCTGAACTATATAATTAAGCATAACTCAAATAATATACAATAAATTCTTGTTAACTCGGTTAGTAGCAATAATAAAAATGAAATAACTATCACTAGAATTATCGTTAAAATAACAACTATAAAAACTACATCTCCGAACAATATTAACTGTTCAGATTCATTATGTATTATAAGTTTGCATCGAAAACATAATCGAATTCTTTAGTCGAGTGAAATACCGAATTGTTTCGAACATATCTTATTCAATGTTGGTGTAATAAAAACAAAAATGATCAACAGACTTCAATTATTCTAATGAATAGTCAAACCATTTATTAAGAATTCAAATAATAGTAATGATATAAACTATGTAGATAATTTCCATTGGAATTATCAAACTACTTTCATTTATAAGTTAGGTTATTGTCTTTGACTTTTTGCAAAGCAGGCACACCACTCCCAACGTTTATTTAGGGACATGTAAAGAATTCTAGGTATTTTAGGAATATTGTAGATGTTAACGTGGCAGTACCGGTAAAATGAAACAGAGCTAGGGTAGAACTTTCCTCTCTCTCCGATTTAAAAAGAAGTCTGCTATTAAAATATATTTTTTAATGCAATTTATTATTTTTTATGATTGTGTGGAAGTAATAATAAACTGTAATGATGCCAACTTTAATACAATAATTAATAGTCCTTATCTGTTGTAAAAATACTTTTATTTACAATTGCTTATAAGTAGCTGCAGAACACCAAGAATGATGCGTTTTGTCAAATAACATGTTTGGAACGGCACTATCAGAAAACATGGCAGCGGTAGCTGACTCAAAACCAACGTTAATGCATTTTTCTTCGCTTAAACCAGACAACATAGCTACTATAATACCGCTAGCTAAACAATCGCCGGCTCCACTTACGTTGACAAAATTCTGAATTCGATTAGCAGCATAATGTCTTACGTGAATAACTTCATCAGAAGTTGGTTTATAATTGAATAAAGGATCTGCAGAAGATGCTTTTCTTACGACAACAACTCCATGTTCTCCTAAAGTTATAATCAGATTTGGAATGTATTCAACTAAAATCTTTCCGACACGACTAGCTTCTTCGACAAGATTTAACGACGATTCCGGAAATGATATATTAAGAGTCTTTGCTATGTGCTTTAGTTCTCCCAGATTCGGAGTAATATATTTGATCGCTTTCCAGAGTTTCGTTTTAAACGGATTAGAGCAAATAGGAACGTCGGTTGGTTCAAAGAAAACTGAAAGCAAAATTAAGAATTAGTTGTTAAAAAAATATTTTAAATATATTCGGCGCCATGCATGTTTTCTGCTTTAGCAGCGTTCTTTTCGATATTAATATAATAATGATAAAATCGTTGACATTCTTACTACTTTTCAATCACTCTGTATATCAACGTTTACGTTTTAAATATTTACGTTATCGCGGTTGGCGTGTGTGGGGTCACAGTAGGTTAAGGAACAATGAGTAATAATAATAATGGCGATGAAAACAAAAACGGGTCTTAGTGCGGTTGCACTTACGGTTACATCATTTTTGTTTGTTTTAATTGCTTTTTGTACCCCTTGCTGGCTAGTAGCTGACGGAAGACTACCCAATCCAACTTTTGAAAGAATAGGTAATAATTTGAATTTCCTAACCTAAGAGGGAGTGGTCAATAAACTTTTTATTTTAGGTCTTTGGCAAGTTTGTTTTAACAAATTCGAAGATTTCCGTCATCAATATGATTTTCAATTCACCGGCTGTTGGTGGGTTTTTGAAGAAGAATACTACATAATTCATGACTTCCTTTTACCCGGTTTCTTTATTGCAACCCAGTTCTTTTTAACACTATGCATTACGTTGTTATTGATAGCTGCATTCTTAACGTGGCTTTATTGTTTCTGCAGCAGATACCATGACAAATACGTCCTTCTTTTATTAAGTATTGGTACAGATTTAGAAATTGCGGGGGCGTGTGGCTTGATTGGTGTGAGTATATTTGGTGCATTCGGAGATAGTCGGGATTGGATGAATGATTGGCAACACAATGGTTTAGGATGGTCTTTTGCTTTCGCTGCAATTGGTTCCATATTATTGTTTCCTGCAGGAGCCCTGTTTTTAGTGGAAGCGAGACGTTGTAGATATCGAAATTTACAAGAATCTCAACCGACTTCTCAGTATAGCATGGACGTTCGGAAACCTTCTCAAACTGATATTTAATTAACACTATTTAAATTAAAAGAGATCTGTGTTTTAATAGTATTTTACATATAGTATTGTAAACTTATTGGAATATAGTCCGTCCAAATTTTATATTTGTAAGTTTATGTGTTTATCGTTTTCATAACATTTGTTACATTTTGTACAAGCAGAAGTTTTGTATTAATAAAGTTTCTACGAATTTTGTCAAATTTGTAATAATCAATTAGGTTTCGGCAATTAAAAGTTTCTATAAAAGAAATAGTGAAGAAATTCATCTAATATAGTACGAGTAGTTGCAAGTTGGTTTATCACGAATAGATTCAAGTAAACAAAACTTATTAAAACAAAATTTAGCAGCTTTTAGTAAAGTATATATGATAAAACATTAAATTCAGTTAACCCTTGTATATTACATGTACTAATTAAAAATATAATTCACAAAAATGTTGCCGTAAAGTACTAATTAAAGTTTAAAAAAAATTGTGAATGACACCACATGTAAGTTTTATGATTGTGTTAAAAAAAGTTGTTTATAAACTAAACCGAGTTAAGACTTACAGTGAAGTAATAATTGTAATATGCACTATCAAAAGACTCCAAAGCAATGGTTGTCTAGTGAAGGCGGCAGAACCACTCTGCAAATGAATAGTTTTACGTCTGGTTATTAAAATTAAGTAACACAAACGGGTTCCAAAGTGTCCAAATTTATGTTAAAATGATAAATAGTGCAATACATCATGAGGAGCATATTTGCATTCAGAGGTACAAGCTTTTTCATGGCCTCTAGCAGTTCTCCTGATCTCAATTCAATTGAGAACGTATATGAAGCTGATATAAAATGCACTTGAAATGATAATATTGGTGCGCTTCGGGATAAGACACTACTTTCTATATGTGGGTTTAGGGATGTTACGTAACTGTCATAGGTAGATAGGTTAATAACTAATAAAATTTTAATAATTGTGAAGCGTTCCCGAAGTAATTGGAAACTCCGTGACGCTAGTCGAAAACCACGGAATATTCTGTATTCAGATAAAGAAAGAAAATAAAAAGTATTCGAAAAAAATTGGAGTCAGTTTTTTAAATCGAGTCGGAAGTAAGAAGACTGTCGGTTTAAATAAATAGTTTAACGCGCATGCTAAAATAAATAAAAGTGCATCAAATGAAAATAAACACCAGTGTAGGTAAATTTAATCAATTTAGTTTCCCACAGCACCAGATATCTTCTTAGAACAGTTGGCTATTTAAACCATTGAGACAACAAAACGTAGTAGACTCTATGGTTAGCTGTACCTAAGCTATAACGCTAGCCTTGAAGTTTAAAGCATCAAAACAGGCATCGTATCGAGACGGTCATAAAATGCGCTGTCCTGCAGAAGTACCTTCGCAGACACTAGAAAGAGTTGACCAAAAGAGACAAAAATTAATCTCATCTCGTCTAGTTATGTGCCGGAGATCACAAGGCATCGCCTATAAACCAATTATACAACATTTATCTCGATGGCAAGATCAATAGACTATTATTCGTGTTATATATAATTTATGCCGGTGACGCGTTTGCAAGCAGTTAAAATGCATTCAAAAATATTTGAAATTTTCGAATCGATGAATAAAAATATGGAAGAAAATAATAGAAAAATGGGCAAAAATTTTCAGAAAATTGAAAAAAAACTATCCAAACATTTTCAGGAAATAGAAGAAAAGTTTCACGAAAATTCCCAGAGAATGGAGGAAAATTCTAGAAATTTAAAAGAAGAAATACGAACGAGCATTGAAAATCAAATAAAGACTATTTAAAAAGCAAATACAAGTTAGTATAAAAAACCAAATTAAAATGCTTCATGAGAAAACCCAAGCAGATATGTTAAATTTTATTCTAAAAATTAATTTATTTAAACTACTAAAAATATGTACACATTTAAACTAACCGAACTAATTAAATCTAAAGATATTTAATAAAAACACTTACACTTTAATTTATATCGCACTGTTACTTACACGAAGATAACTTCTATTTATCTAAACGCCGAAAGTTGTTTATATCAAAGTCACGTACTCCGTATCTTTATCGATCACTTATTTATTTTCAATTGAATAATCTTCTTAACACTGCCGTCTTCGCATTACGGAAATAACTGACCTCGGATTTGTTTGCACAGTATTTATACATTTTGGCAAAACGTTCCTGTATGTTCCACATCCTTCGGCGAACGATGACGCTTTAACCTATGCTATCGAGTTCGAGGGGGCAAAACAAGCGTCGCACCGAAGCAGCCATAAGCTCCGTTGTGCTGCAGAAATACTCTCGGACACAGAAGAAAGCATTGAAGACATAGTGCGACGTGTATTTCGGGAACAAGTAGCTCGAGGAAGAGAAGTGTCGTGCTGGAACTACGGAGAAGTGGGCCATGTACGACGACATCGTACTAAATCCAAGAAGAAGATAAGAAGAGCGCTCGAAAATTTGAACGAGTTGACCAAAAGAGACAAAAGTTAGTCTCATCTAGTCAGGTTTCGGAGATTACAATTCCAACGGCATCGCCGATGGTGCAATTGTATAGCATTAATCTCGATGGCAAGATCAATGGGAGAAGTGTTCAGTTACTGGTTGACACGGGAACAACGAGGACCATCATTCGTACTGATTGGGAAGCCACTTTTGAGTTTTTATTCGGATCGAATGGTGGAAACAAAAGTAGTATGTGGTTTGAATCTACTTTCTTAACAAATACATGTATATACTTGATTCAGACATTGGTTTTTCGTTATTAATAAGAAACACCACTGATAATACTAAGTTCCAAATGTACAAAAAATGAAGCTTAGGTGCCCTTTGCAACAAAAATTTTACGACAACGGCCATACCACGTTGAAAGCACCAGTTTTCGTCCGATCACTGAAGTTAAGCAACATCGGGCGCGGTCAGTACTTGGATGGGTGACCGCTTGGGAACACCGCGTGCTGTTGTCACTTTTTTTTTAAGTTTTGATGATTACTTTTTTTCAAATTTTATTTTTGTCAGTTCAGCAGCAGTACTGCTATCCATACCATTTTTACAATACGTAAATGTTAACACTATAATCGCTTAATACTACTTAACATCAAAATAAAATTAAAAACAGGTAAGAATTAAAATATAAGTAAAAGGAATCTCTTACAATAACACTACAAATAAACGTCCTGTGTCAATTTTCGTTTTAATCTTGTATGAATATTTCTACGTCCTAATTTATAATATGCCGCACCTTCACAGCTATTTAATTTTTGGAGTCACTGATTGTCAACATACTGAAACGTTCTCAAATTCAAGAGCCTTCTCGAAGTTGTTATCTATGTTCTACAACGTATACCGAAAGATATGAAACATTCGAGAAGGATTTTCAAAATGTGTATAAATACGGTACAAACAAATCGTAGGTCAGTTATTTCCCATAATTCGAAGACGGCAGTGTTAAGAAGATTATTCAAGATTATACATAAATTACAGTCTAAGTGTTTTTATTAGATTTCCTTAGATTTAATTAGTTCGGTTAGTTTAAACATCTAAATTTTTTTAAGTATAAATAAATTAGTTTTTTAATAAAATTCGTTACAAGTGATGTCAAGTGTGGGGTTCGCAAATTTTTTAGTGTAAATATCATTAAGTAATTTAATATCGTCCCCGTTATAAAAACATTGATTGCGTAAATAATTAAAACTTTAGTTCGCGTGTTTGTTTATAGCATTTAATCTTAGGTGTTCTATTTCGTTAAACCAGTGTCAGGCTTTATTAAACTTTAGTGCTACTAAATTTTTTTTAAATAATTATTCATGGTTAAATTTATGCCGGTGACGCGCTCACAAGCACTTAAAATGGATTCAAAACTATTTGAATTTCTTGAATCAATAAAAAACGGCCAAGAATCGATGAATAGAAAAATGGAAGAAAATTCCCAGAAAATTGAAGAAAAGTTTTACGAAAATTCGCAGAAAATGGAAGAAAATGCTAGAAAAATAGAAGAAAAATGTTTGAAAAATTCTAGAAGTTTAAAAGAAGAAATACAAACGAGCATAGAAAATCAAATCAAAATTGTTCAAAAAGAAACCCAAGCAGATATGTTAAATTTAAAAGAAGAAATTTGCGAATCTGTAAATGACAAAATAGAAGAAGTAGAAGACAAATTAGAACAAAAGCTAGAAAAAAATATGAGAGAAAGAATACAACTGCTTGAAGAAAGAATGAACCAAATGAATTGTCACGGCGAAGGAAGCATTATGAGCGAAGATTTAATAATGGACAATCGGGAAGAAACCACTCTGTAACAGGTTAAAATTTCAAATAACAATTAGGTCCTATGCAAGTTAGGCACCATAAAACAACATTCTCGCCTAGAAAAAGGAAAATTGATTTCTATATAATTTTTTTTTCGAATCAAATGTTGATTAGGATAAGACGTCAAAAAGGAAATTATGGTCATTTTTGTTCTTATCACTCTGATACGAGGTAGGCTGACTCCAGAGCTGGTGCATAGTGCACACGAAAAATTCCCGGATTAATTCTGGAATTACAGCAATTAATATTCTCAATATATATATTGGGTCATTATGTATATTTTGTTAAATCATAATTAGACTTGAGAATTTACCGTAATTAACGGGATAAAAAATACCTCAAGTATATTCAAGCCACACAGCATTAGGTAAGCGCATTCGATTTCCTTTTAATCGTTTGCTTGGATCAATGTTTCGTGATTACGTTGCTTCGCTGTAACCTTGTTGCGATTTTGGACCATCCCATGTATAATTCATCAGAGGGAAATTCTGTATAAAATAAATCGCAATTGTTTACTTACTGGAGTTCTGCTGTATCTGTTATCACCTTCTACTTTTAAATTTGAAACGGTTAAGATTTATGTGAACTTTAACTCACCTTATACCACCAAAAATAAAAACATTGATATCACAAAAAACAGATAAAACAAAAAGGAATTCACCAAAATAAAATCATAAAGCATTCAAAGAAAAATTTAACCTCCATTAAACACGATTTTAGATTCAAACAGTTGCTATTTGCGCTACTGCTCGTAATTAGAAAAAAATCCCATTAGTTAAAATTCCTTTTTAGCGGTCATTCATTCTCCTTTTTTTGTATTGCGATTCATTTGTTATTATTATAGACAGTGTTGTAAATTATCTATATAAATTCATATAGATAAATTAATCTAGATTAATATTTTTTATCTGTTTATATGTATCTAGATACAATCAAAAAATATATAAGTTATATGTATCTGTATATATATAATTTTTTATTTAAATTATTTAAATAATATTTATAAAAAATCCAGTGTCTCGTAAAAATCCAGTTATAATATGTGTTTTTCTGCAGTAATTTTCCGCCTTCCATAGTAGTTCTTCAAATGAACTCTATTTATCGTTGTTACTAGATAGATTATTTCATCTATTATCTGTTATCTATATAAACTTTAAATAATTTATCTATTATCTAATACTAGATAATTTTTGAAAGAAAAAAATGTATCTATATCTATATAATTTAAAAATTATCTATTTACAACACTATTATAGTTAAGGTGATAAATTATCTATTAAGGGATTTAAACGAGTTCCGCTGTTAATTTAATTATAAGCATTTATTTATTCATTTATTTTTCTTGTGGTTAATAATATAACACTTTCTGCGTATATGTATGCATATATACAATACTATAGATATTATTACTTTTTTGGGTAGTGGCGGATGGAAATCTCCAAAAAGGCTACATACGCGCGATTGAACCAATGGAGGGCGACTTAGTTGAAAAGGGACTACTCGTTGGCAGAACTTGATTGAATACGAGTGAAAAACACGATGCCAGAAGGATCTTAAATATCAACTCGGATCCTGTAACGTTGCAAAAGAAGACCATGGTAAGCGAATGCACGCCAGTATCTCAAATTGTGAGAGATGCGTGAAGTCTAATAAAGATACGTCGCCGAAAAAGTGCCTACAACATCTATTGGACATTCTTACCTCCAAATGCCAAAACCTCAGCCAAGACCATCTGGCTAAAGTTAAAGTGTTGATCCAGCAGTATCAAGATGTGTACGCGCTGGAGAGTGGTTCCAAAGGAAGAACTAACGCGTTGAAACATAAAATTAATACCGAAGACGCTCCGCCGATACGACAACATCCACGCAAACTCCCTTTGGCGAAAAAAGAAGAAACCAAACAAATAATTACGTATATGGAGAAAGAAGGCGCGATTGAATCTTCAAATAGCCCATGGGCGTCCCGCGTGGTACTCGTAAAGAAGAAAGGTGGATCAACGGGGTTTTGCGTAGACTACAGACAGGTAAACGACGTGACCATAAAGGACAACTGCTCTTTACTCAGAATTGACGATATGTTAGACACAGTGTTGTAAGTTTATATATTTTCATATATAGATAAATTAATCTAGATTAATATTTATTATCTATTTATATGTATCTAGATACAATCAAAACATATATAAGTTATATGTATCTGTATATATATATATTTAAATTATTTAAATAATATTTATAAAAAATAGTGTCCCGTAAAATTTCAGTTACAATATGTGTTTTTCTGCAGTAATTTTCCGCATTCTATAGTAGTTCTTCAAATGAACTCCATTTATCGTTGTTACTAGATAGATTACTTCATCTATTATCTGTTATCTATATAAAGTTTGAATAATTTATCTATTATCTAATACTAGATAATTTTTGAAAGAAAAAAAATGTATCTATATAATTTAAAAATTATCTATTTACAACACTGGTTAGACATCCTGTCAGGATCCTAGTGGTTTTCTACGTTAGACTTAAGTAGTAGTTACTGGCAGGTAGAATTGGAACCCAAGGATCGTGAAAAAACGGCTTTTACGATCGGAACTGGTTTGTGGCAATTTACTGTGATGCCTTTCGGCCTGTGTAACGCTCCTGCTATGTTCGAGCGTTTGATGGAAACCATCTTGCGCGGACTATCTTGGAAGACGTGATTGGTTTACTTAGACAACGTGATCGTAGTTGGAAAGTCGTTTCAAAAACACTTGAACAATTTAAAAGAAGTGTTCCAGCGACTACGTGGGCCAAACCTCAAACTGACCCCAAAGAAGTGTCACGTATTTAAGAAAGCAGTGCAATACCTTGACCATGTCGTATCTAGAGATAAAGTAAAGGCTGACCCAGACAAAATCCGAGCAGTGCAAGCATAGCCGAGACCAATTGACAAACATCAAGTCCAAAGCTCCCTTTAGTTGCGTACCTATTATAGAGAATTTTTACCCGGATTTGCCAATATTGCCAAACCTTTGACGAAAATGACCGAAGAAAAAGCAGAACTTAGATGAAATGAAGACTGCAAAAATGCTTTCCATCAACTAAAACAGGCCCTAGTCACTTCTCCAATTTTGAGTTATCCAAGAGAAGATAAAGAATTTGTTTTGAATACGTACGCAATAACAATCTGGCCATAGGCGCGGTCCTTTCGCAGGTTCAAGATGGACAAGAAAAAGTTATCGCGTATTCTAGCAAGGTTTTGTCCAGGCCAGAAAGAAATTATTGCGTGACTAAGAGGGAGCTGTTAGCAGTCGTCTAGTCGATAGAACATTTCTACAAATATTTGTATGGACAAAATTTTTTACTGAGAACGGACAACACCGCTTTAAAATGGCTACTGCAGTTCCGTAACCCAGAAGGACAAGTGGCAAGATGGATCGAGAGACTGCAAGAATATGACTATGACACAGAACACCGTGCCGGAAACAGTCATCGGAACGCTGATGCCTTGTCTAGAAGACCATGTCCAGCGGACTGCAACTATTGTTCGCGACTTGAAGAAAAAGTCGAATGCCTCCGGAGAACTGCTATGGTTGGTGATAAGTGAGAACCTGAGCAGTTGCGTCACAAAAAAGAAAACGATCCTGATATAAGACTACTACTGAACTGGAAAGAAAATGGCCGATGACCAACCTGGGAAGACGTGAGTGCTTTAGGCAAAAACCTCAAAGCGTACTGGGCGCAGTGGGACTCTTTGATAGTAGAAGACGGTCTTCTTAAGCGATTCCTAGAAAATGTCGAAGGCACGGGAAACAAACGGGTGTCAGAAGTGTTGAAGCATCTCCACGATGGTACATCAGGAGGACACTTTGGCATTAAGAAGACACTGGGGAAGTTCGAGAAATATTCTACTGGGTGAACTGCAAAGAGGCCGTCATGAAATGGTGTCGTAAGTGCACGGTTTGCGCATCAGGACATGGTCCAGCATGAAAGCGCAAAGCACCCATGAAGCAATACAACGTAGGAAGCTTTTTGGAAAGAGTAGTGATTGACATCGCAGGGCCGTTCCCAGAATTCGATTCGGGAAATAAATACATCCTGGTGGCGACGGATTGTTTCACGAAATGGACGGGAGCTTACGTCATACCCAATCAATTAAGAAGCAGCTACAGTTGCAGACGTATACTAAAAGTTTTTCTGCCGGTTTGGAGTTCCGTTGGAATTACACTCCGATCAGGGTCGGAACTTTGAGTCTGGGCTGTTTCAAAAAGTTTGCCAATTGTTGGGAATTAAAAAAATTAAAACGACGTCTCTCCATCCTCAATCTGATGGCATAGTTGCGGATGAATCGAACAATGGCAAAATACTTAGCCAAAGTAGTGTCCGAACCCCAAAAAGATCAGTATTTGCACCTGTTCCTTACGGCATACCTATCATCCGTTCACGAAAACACAGGCTAAACACCATCCTGTGTGATGCTCGGTCGCGAAATACGACTCCTCTAATTTGGAGGAAGACCGGAAGAAGAAGTTGGTAGAGAAGACTACGTCAACAATCTGACCAAGAGGCTAGACGATGTACATGAGGAGGTCCGTAAAAACACACAAAATGTCAGCGACAGAATGTAGACTAGATATGACGTCAAGGCACAAAATGATGGGTTTCAACCTGGCGACATGGTGTGGTTGTATAATCCCCACAGAAGGGCCCCGATGAAGTCGTGCAGCGTATTAATGACGTCATATATCGCATTCGAAAACCAACCGGAGGCAAGCCAAAAGTAATCCACGTCGATCGTTTAGCCCCGTTTGCTGGCGATAACCAGAACACACAAGTTCAAGTCCGAACCAGAGTAATAAGCGGCAGAACCAGAAATCACATCGAAGAAATGGAGCTCGATAAATTTATGAGCTTATACGGAGGTTTTGGAAAAGTTAGGTTCGGAGTTATCACCGAGGAACAACAAGACCGGTTCCAAACACAAAAAGATTACGCCATCGTTTTAATAGTACGTGGTGACAGACGCTTCGTTTTGCTTCAAGTACCAAGCCGTTATACGAAAATCTGTGGCGGACATGGAATCTCAAGAGAGGAATGGAGTTCTGTTAAGAAATTGGCAGTATGTGGTTTAGATCAACTAAATTGGAGGACAGTTCGAAACATGCTGGAGGTCGTCTTCCGAGGAAGAGACGTTCAAGTGTTGGTCTGTAGTTACCGACCAAGGCGAATATCGGGTCAGGAAAAGTCCATTGACTGTTACTTTTATAGTCAAGAAAGTTGCCAAAATGGAAAAAGCTGCCGCTATCGCCACGATCCTTTCTACCGGTGTCGCATCCAAATTTCTGTTCTGGGACAGAACTGTAATAAGAAGGAGGCAGTGAAACGTACGAGAAATTATTCTGAAGTTTGGGAACTTTTGCGAGGTTTTTGTATATTTCAAGAACGTTCACCGAAACATATAGAAAATTCTCGAACGTTTGGCCAAAATGTATAAATACGGCACAATCAAATCATAGGTCAGTTATTTCAGTAATTCGAAGTCGGCAGTGTTAAAATTATTCAAGTTTAAATAAATAAGTGATTAACCCGTGTTCGAGTATACGGAGTATAACTTTGTAGGTGACTTTAAAGTAAACAATAAGTGTTAAACTAAAGTTATACTCGCGGACTTTATCTTCGTGTAAGTGATAGTGCTATATACAAATTGGAAACCGAGATCTAGGTAAACCTAAAAAAAGATTGCGTCAATGAAGACGGAACAGGCGATAACTTATACCTTAATAAAGTGCAGAAGAGGAAAAAGATAATATGGGTTTCGGACCGGCCTGGCAAAGTAAATAAGACGAAAATTCAACATAATTTACACTGTACCCGCCGAATCATCCGACAAGCCACTGCTGCTAATAACTGATACAAGATAATTGCTTCAATTTAATTAGATAATAATTGATAATTATAACTAATGTAAATTTAAAAGCATTAACTTTAATTGCAATCTAAACTATTCATACATGTTTATTCTAATTGATTTTACAAATGGTTTTTAAAACAGTGTTTTGCACAAAACGCAAAATTTAAAATACGAAACTTAATTAAACAACAACAAATACGTTTTTGTTTCCCACATTTTCATTGTTTAGCGATACATTTATCTTGAACCTTGTACCACTTCGTAATTATAAATTACAAATTTTTTGTATTTGGTTTGAAAAAAAGCAAAGATTTAGATGATGTGTTTTCACAAATATTTCAAGTTGCACTATTCTTTGCGCATATAATGAACAAGTAAAAATTGAGCAATAATTTAATTAGCCCCATTTTGGGACATTATGTAAGCAGGGTCAGTCCTTGGAGGACAATGCTATTGTATTACGAAAGTAAAATTATGACTGAGTAAAGCAAAGAAAAGTTTTCACACATTTTTATGTGAGATAAGCGGATAGAATTTTTAAGGTGAAGTATTGATTTTTTTGCATTTGGTTTTAAGTTTGCATTGCTTAAGTAATTATCGGTAAATCTTTTTCGATTACAGCGTAATTTGACTACTTTCGAGTCGTTAACTTTTAATGATCGAGTTAAATCCTTATGAATGAGTGAGTCATTAAAGAGTTGTGGTGGTTTAAACGGACGAAATTATGTATGTGCCGCTTTGTGGTAATAGTGGATTTTAGCTTGTGTGAGGTGCTTCTGTGTTAGTACGCAAGGTGTGGTTGCAGGTTGAATGAATAACATCTAATTAAAAGGGATTTTTAAAAACAATTGTTTATGGTAGCACACACGCACTGCTTTTCTTGTTCATTTAAAACGTAAGTAACCGCCTTTACACCATTTTTTTTAAATGTTAACAGTAGTTAAATTTTCAAAATTTATTATTACAATTTTGAAATTAGTTAGGTTAGTAGTACGAATATACAACTACTAGTAAAATTCGTTTTTTTATTTGAATTTAATTTTGTAGATGTCACGCAGATCACTTTCAGGACTTGTAGCATTGGGCTTCTTTGCAGTAGCATTCGTACTAATAGCAGTAGCATTTGCAACACCAAGTTGGTTAGTATCAGATTATCGAATCACAGGTGCCAAACTAAATCGCTTTGGATTATGGACACACTGTTTTCGTTCACTATCCGACCTGCAGGACCCGCATCAGAAGCGTTTCTTTGTCGGGTGCCGTTGGATTTATGATCCTTTTACAACCGGTTATGATGAACTTCGTGGATATCTACTGCCCGATTTTATGATAGCGACACAGTTCTTTTTCACTGTTTGTTTTATATGCATGTTAATCGGAGCAGTACTTAGTTTATTGTATTTTCTCTGTTGTGGTCCTGACATGGACAAGTTTGTTTTGTTAATTAAAGTAAATGCGATTATTGTGTTAGTAGGAGCTATCTGTGGAGCCATAGCAGTTATAGTGTTTGCATCGCTTGGTAATCGTGGAGGGTGGATGCCCGGGCATTCGAATAACTTTTTCGGTTGGTCATTTGCATTAGCGTGCATAGGTGTTCTCGCAGCATTTGTTTCTGCAACTTTATTCTTTGTCGAGACAAACATTCAAACGAAGAAAAAGGAAAATTTAAAAGAATCTCAGAGCCGATTTGAACTTGACACCAAAGCGTAACATTGTATAATGTGTTCATTCCACTATCCGTCCATTTTAAAATTTTTATATTAATTTATAAAAGCATACATCGATTGACAATTTTTTTATACTTTTTCACCTATGCAAAGCGTTGTAGTTGATAGTTTGTTTATTGTAATGTTGGATTTGTCTTTACACTTTTATAAGTATTAGTTGAATAAATATTTTTAATATAACTTGTTTTTGTTGTCTTTTTGGTTTAAGATCAAGCATTAATACACAAATGATGTCAAAACAATATGAAGGTACTAAGAGTGCTTGACAAATTTGGTAAAGGTTGCTTTACAATGTGCGACATAAGCGAAGACACGTGCACAAAAAATCTAGCATTTTTACAAAAATTTTTCCTGGTGTAAAAAAAGAATTTGTGCAAAATAAAATCATACGCATATCAAGCACGCTACAAAAAAATACTGCCTAGGTTGGCCAGTGTGTGAAATCTAGTGATAAAAAGTAGAAGGAAATGTAAAAAAAAAGGTAACGAGAAAAAGCAAAAGTTTACGCATTTATGAAAGCAAGCTTATAAAATAAGCTTACTGCAATGTTCCACGCTTGGCAAAAGACAAGCTTATAACAAACGTTATAACATAGTCGAGACAAGCTATACTATCATACTGCAATTCATATATACACTGAAGTAATTATAGTTGCCTAACATATAGCTCATATGGGACATAGATGAAGATTCTGCTCATGCAGCGATGTGCCTGTAATCTACATCATATATGATCATTAAATAGAATATTTTGCATAAGATTGGCTGGTGGCAGAATTTATGATTATGTAATCAATTTATTAATTTTATATGGTTTTAGATCTAAATTTTGAGTTTCTGTGGTGCATATAAAATATGCATTAGTTTTTACTGCATAACTTTTATTGGCGCATATATTTTGGTTTTATTTAGCATAACCATAGAACGTATATGCTCTTTGGCATAACAGAATACATTTGAAAATATTTATTAAAAGTATTCGAAAAAAGAAGAGTAGAACAATAGAAAATTAGAAATGTAAATACATAATCCTATAACAAAAAAAGAGAAATGAAGGTTTTGAAAAAAAATTAAGCTTGCTAGTACGAATATCCCTTTAAAAATAATTGCTCATCGAATTTTTAGAAAAAATACAAAAACCATTATTTCATCAAAAATATTTAACTTGTATATATAAGACCGTGGAAAAAATTAAATTAAAAACCATTATCTATTGTAGCGAATTTTATTATTAAAGCTAATTTATTTAAACTACTAAAAATATTTTTACTTATACTAAAAATATGTACACTTTTAAATTAACCGAACTAATTAAATCTAATAATAATATTCAATGAAAACACTTACAGTATAATTTATATATAGCGCTATCACTGACACGAAGATAAGATAAAGTCACACACTTGTTTACGTTAAAGTCACGTGCCAGATGATTCACCGTAGGTTTATCTCACACGCGTTAACGACTTATTTATTTAGACTTGAATAATCTTTTTAACAATGCTGTCTTCGCATTACGGAAATATCTGACCTACTATTTCTTTGTTCCGTATATACACATTTTGGAAATCCTTCTCGAGTGTTCCATATCTTTCGGTATACGTTCTAGAAGATGGATAACAACTTCGAGAAGACTCTTGAATTTGAGAACGTTTCACTGCCCCCTCTTTAGGACTGTTCTGTCTCAGAACAGAAGACTGGATGCGACACCGGTAGAAAGGATCGTGGCGATAGCGCCAGCTTCCTCCATTTCGGCAACTTCCTTGACCATAAAAGTAACAGTCAATGGAATTTTCCTGACCCGATATTTTTCTTGGTTGGTAACTACAGACCAACACTTGAACGCCTGTTCTTCAGAAAACGACCTCCAACATGTTTCGAACTGTCCTCCAATTCAGTTGATCTAAGCCACAACCAAGTTTGGGTACTGCCAATTTCTTTACATGGTGGAACTCTATTTCTCTCTTGAGATTCCATAATGTTCGCCACAGATTTTTGTATAACGGCTTGGTACGTGAGTATTTCTTGGTGAACAAATAGAAAACGAAGCGTCTGTCACCACGTAGTCCTAAAACTTTTCCGACTGCCGGTTGCTGTCTTCATAATTCATCTAGCTGCCCAAACTTCGTTTTAAACACGACTGTAACATCTGTGGACATGTCAAGATCCTCGCTCACGCAATGTGCGATGGTGTAATTTTTTGTGTCTGGAACAGGTCTTGTTGTTCCTCGGTGGTAACTCCGAACCTAGCTTTTCCAGAATAAACTTCTCGAACTCCATTTCTTTAATTTGATTCCTGGTTCTGCTGTTTATCACTCAGGTTCGGACCTGAACTTGTGTATTGTGGTTATCGCCAGCAAACGGGTCTAGACGATCGACGTGGACTACTTTTGGCTTTGGTTTTCGGGTGCGATATATGACGTCATTAATACGCTGCATGACTTGATAGGGGCCTTCCCATTGCCTTTGCAGCTTCGGCGACAAACCACGTCTCCTTTGAGGATTATACAATCAGACCATATTGCCTGGTTGAAACCCACTATTTTGTGCTTTGACGTCATATCTAGTCTTCATCCTGTCGCAGGCAATTTGTGTGTGTTTACGGACCTCTTCATGTACTTCGTCTAGCCTCTTGGTCAGCTTGCTGACGTAATCTTCTCTAGTAACTTCTTCTTCCGGTTTTCGTCCAAATTGAAGGTCGCATGGCAATCGTATTTCGCGACCGAGCATCACACAGGTTGGTGTTTGGCCTGTGCTTTCGTGAACGGATGATCCGTATGCCATTAGGAAAAGGTGCAAGTACTAATCCCAGTCTCTTTGGTGTTCGGACACTACCTTGGCTAAGTACTTGCCCATTGTTCGATTCATCCACTCAACCATGCCATCAGATTGAGGATGAAGAGGCGTCGTCTTAGTTTTCTTAATTTCTAACAGTCGGCAAACTTCTTGAAACAGCCCAAACTCAAAATTGCGGCCTTGATTGGAGTGTAATTCCAACGGAACTCCAAACCGGCAGCTAAACTCTTTTGCTAATACGTCTGCGACTGTAGCTGCTTCTTGATTGGCTATGGCGTAAGCCTCGGTCCGTTTCGTGAGATAATTCATTGCCATCAGGATGTATTTATTTCCCGAATCGGATTCTGGGAACGCCCCGATGTCAATCGCTACTCTTTCCAAAGGGCTTCCTACGTTGTATTGCTTCATGGGTGCTTTGCGCTTTCTCGCTGGACCATTTTCTGATGCGCAGACCGTGCATTTACGGCACCATTTCATGACGTCCTCTTTGCAGTTCATCCAGTAGAATTGTTCTCGCACTTTACCCAACGTCTTCTTAATCCCAAAGTGTCCTCCTGATGTCCCATCGTGGAGATGCTTCAACACTTCGGACACCCTGCTCTTTGGCACTACCAACTGTAGTGTCTGTTTCCCGTGCCTTCGGCACTTTCTAGGGATCGTTTAAGAAGACCGTCTTCTACTATCAAGGAGTCCCACTGCGCCCAGTACGCTTTGATGTTTCTGCACAAAGCACTCACTTCTTCCCAGGTTGGTTATCGGCTGCTTTCTTTTCAGTCCAGGAGTAGTCTTACTTCAGGATCGTCTTCTTGTTCGCGACGTAACTGCTCAGGTTCCCACTCATCATCAACCATAGCAGTTCTTCGGAAGCATTCATCTTTTTCTTCCAGTCGCGAACAAAGGCTGCAGTCCGCCGGACATGATCTTCTGTACAAGGTATCAGCGTTCCGATGACTGCTTCCGGCACGGTGTTCTGTGTCATAGTTATACTCTTGCAGTCTCTCGACCCATCTTGCCACTTGTCCTTCTGGGTTACGGAACTGCAGTAGCCATTTTAAAGCGTCGTGGTCTGTTCTCGGTAAAAATTTTCGTCTATACAAATATTTGTAGAAATGTTCGATGGACTTGACGACTGCTAACAGCTCCCTCCTAGTCACGCAATAATTTCTTTATGGCCTGAACAAAACCTTGCTAAAATACGCGATAACTTTTTCTTGTCCTTCTTGAACCTGCGAAAGGACCGCGCCTATGGCCAGATTGCTTGCGTCGGTTTCCAAAACAAATTTTCCATCATCTCTTGAATAACCCAGAATCGGCGAAGTAACTAAGGCCTGTTTTGGTTGATGGAAAGAATTTTCGCAATCTTCATTCCATCTAAATTCTGCTCTTTCTTCCGTCAATTTCGTCAAAGCTTTGGCAATATTAGCAAATCCGGGTACAAATCGTCTATAATAGGTGCACAACCCAAACTTCGGACCTGATGTTTGCCGATTGGTCTTGGCCATGCTTGCACTGCTCGGATTTTGTCTGGGTCAGCCTTCACTCCATCTCTATATACCACGTGCCTAAGGTATTGCACTTCTTTCTTAAATACGTGGCACTTCTTTGGACTCAGTTTGAGGTTAGCCCCACGTAGTCGCTGGAACACTTCCTTCAAGTTGTATAAGTGTTCTTCAAACGACCTTTCAACCACGATCACGTCGTGCAGGTAAACCAAGAACGTCTTCCAAGACAATCTGCGCAAGATGGTCTCCATCAAACGCTCGAATGTTGCACGAACGTTACACAGGCCAAAGGGCATCACAGTGAACTGCCACAAACCTTCACCTTCACGATCCTTGGGTTCTAATTCTACCTGCCAGTAACCACTCTTTAAATCTAACGTGGAAAACCAGTGAGATCCTGACAGGGTGTCAAGCGTATCGTCAATTCTGGGTAAAGGGTAGCTGTCCTTTTTGGTCACGTCGTGTAGCTGCCTGTAGTCTACGCGAAACTTCGTTGATCCATCCTTCTTCTTTACGAGTACTACTGGAGATGCCCATGGGCTACTTGAAGGTTCGATTACGCCTTCTATCTCCATATCCGTAATTATTTGTTCGGCTTCCTTTCTTTTCGCCAAAGGAAGTTTGCGTGGATGTTGTCGTGTCGGCCGAACGTTTCCGGTAGTAATTTTATGTTTCACTACGTTAGTTCTTCCTTTGGAGCCACTCTCCAGCGCGAACACATCTTGATACTCTTGGATCAACACTTGAACTTTAGCCAGCTGGTCTTTGCTGAGGTTTTGGCATTTGGTAGTAAGAATGTCCAATAGATGTTGTGGACACTTTTTCAGCGACGTATCTTCGTTCGACTTCACGCTTCTCACAATTTGTGATACTGGCGTGCATTGGCCTACCACGGTTTGCTTTTACAAACGTTACAGGATCTGAGTTGATGTTTAAGATCCTTACTAGCATCGTGTTCTTTACTCGTACTAAAGTTCTGCCAACGAGTAGTCCCTTTTCAACTAAGCCGCCCTCCATTGGTTCAATCGCGCTTATGTAGCCTACCCTGAGATTTCTACACTTTCCGTCCTTGCAGGCAGAATCACGTCTTCACTCAGATCCAGTAACGTAGAAAAAGAAGACGGTGATAGGCCAATGCACGCCAGTATTTCAAATTGTGAGATGCGTGAACTAACAAAGATACGTAGCCAAAGAAGTGCTCACAACATCTATTAGATATTTTTACCTCCAAATGCTAAAACCTCAACCAAAACCAGCTGGCTAAAGTTAAAGTGTTGATATTGGAGAGTGGTTTCAAAAGATGAACTAACGTGGTGACGCCTAAAATTAAAACCGGAGACGATCGGCCGATACGACAACATCCACGCCGACTTCCTTTGGCGAAAAGAAAAAAAGCAGAACAAATAATTATGGATATGGAGAAAAAAGGTGTGATTGAATCTTTAAATAGCTCAGTGGTACTCGTAAAGAAGAAAGATGGATCAACGAGGTTTTATCATAATCTTAGTAGTTTTCCACGTTAGTTAGCTTTTACGATTGGAACTGGGTTGTAGCAGTTTATTGTGATGCCCTTCGGCCTGTGTAACGCTCCTGCAGGAACATTGCAATGTTCGATTGTTTGATGGAGACCATCTTGCGCGGACTGTCTTGGAAGACGTGCTTGATGGTTTACCTAGACGACGTGATCGTGATTGGAAGGTTGTTTGAAGAACATTAGAACAACCTAAAAGAAGTGTTTCAACGACTACGTGGAGCAAATCCAAACGGAGCCCAAAGAAGTTCCATGTATTTAAGAAGGAAGTGCAATACCTTGGCCACGTCGTATCTAGAGATGGAGTAAAGGCTGACCCAGACAAAATCCGAGCAGTGCAAGCAAGGCCAACACCAATGGACAAACATCAGGTTCGAAGATTCATTGGGTTGTGCACCTATTATTGACAATTTTTTACCCGGATTTGCCAATATTGCCAAACTTTTAACGAAATTTTCCGAAGAAAGAGCAGAATGCAGACAGCGAAAATGCTTTCCATCAATTAAAACAGGCCCTAGTCACATCGTCGATTTTAAGTTATCCAAGTGAAAAGGAAAAATTTGTTTTGGATACCGACGCAAGCAATCTGGCCATAGGCGCGGTTCTTTCGCAGGTCCAACATGGACAAGAAAAAGTAATCGCGTATAGTAAAGTTTTGTCCAGGCCAGAAAAGAATTATTGCGTGACTAGAAGAGAGCTGTTAGCAGTTGTCAAGTCCGTAGAACACTTCTAAAAATATTTGTTTGGACGAAATTTTCTAGTGAGGACGAACCACACCGCTTTAAAATGGCCATTGCAGTTCCGTAACCCCAAAGGACAAGTAGCAAGATGGATCGAGAGACTGCAAGAGTATGACTATGACACATAACACCGTGCCGGAAGCAGTCATCGGAACACTGTTGCCTTGTTCAGAAGACCATGTCTGGTGACTGCAGCCATTGTTCGCGACTTGAAGAAAAAGTCGAATGCCTCCGGAGAATTGCTTATGGTTGATGACGAGTGGGAAACTGAGCAGTTGTACCGCGAATAAGAAAACTATCCCGAAATAAGACCACTTTTAAATTGAAAAGAAAACGGCCGACGTGCAACCTGGGAAAAAGTGAGTGCTTTGGCTACAAATATCAAAGCGTACAAAGCGCAGTGGGAAATTGGGATAAGTTCGTGAAAGATTCTACTGGGTGAACTGCAAAGAGGGCGTTGCTGGAGAAGACTACGTCAGCAAGGTGACATGGGGAGGTCCGTAAAAACACAAACTGTCAGCGACAAAATGAAGACTAAATATGACGTCAAGGCACAAAATGATGGGTTTCAACCGAAGCTGCAGAGGCAATGGGAGGGCCTTTGTGAAGTCACGCAGGGTATTAATAACGTTATATATATCGCATTCAAAAACCACACAGATGCAAGCCAAAAATTGTCCACATCGATCCTTTAGTCCCGTTTGCTGGCGACACATTACGCAAGTTCCGTTCCGAACTAGAGTAATAACTAGCAGAACCAGAAGTCGAGTCGAAGGAATGGATTTTGATAAGTTTATGAGCATATACGGAGGTTCTAGAAAGTCTAGGTTTAGAGTTACAACGGTTCCAAACACGAAAAGATCACGCGATCGCACATTGCGTGAGCGAGAGTCTTGACAGGTTGCAGTCGTATTTAAAAAGAAGTTTGGACGGCTAGGTGGGAAAAGTTTTAAAACATCGTGGAGCCCTACGTTTCGTTTTCTATCTGGTCACCAAGAAGTACTCATGTACAAAGCCGTTATACAAAAATCTGTGGCAAGCACTATGGAATCTCAAGAGGGAAATCGAGTTCCACAAGATTAAGAAATTGGCAGTATTCAAGCTTGGTTGTGGCTTAGATGAACTGAATTGGAGGACAGTTCGAATTACGTTAGAGGTTGTCTTCCAATGAATAGGGGTTCAAGTGTTGGTCTGCAGTTACCAACCAAGTAGAATATCGGGTCAGGAAAAGTCCATTGACTGCTAGTTTTATGCTCAAGGAAGCTCCTAAAATGGAGAAAACTGCCGCTATCGCCACGATTCTTTCTACCGGTGTCGCATCCAGTTTCCTGTTCTGGAACAGAACAGTCTTACAAAGGAGGCAGTGTAACGTTCTCGAAGTTATTGTCAGCTTCGAGAAAATTTTCAACACAGGTACCAGAAATTTATAAAAAGTATTCAAAAGGAGCTGTGGTCAGCTTTTCGAAGTTGAGAGTTAAGAAGACTGTCAGACTAATATCTGTAGCTTATATAAAAAGCAATACCATAATACTACGGATACGTGCATACTTTTTTCCGTTTAAATTTGCTTAATAATGTAATTAATTTTTAAAGCTATGTAACATTTGAAAAGTTACAAGCAGTATTTTGGAATGAAATGTGGGTTGCCGCCACTACAGGGTTAAAAATTTGTTGATACTTTGGCGGGTCTTCGTAAGGTATTTCCGGGGTTATCTTGAGATTATGATTAGAACTAGATAAAACAACAAGAGTAGATTTTATTTGCAAAGTTGAAGTGCTTTAGATCACAAACAAAAATTTAAAGTTGTAAAATTCATGATTGCCCAGAATTACCATTGGGGTAAAAGAAAAAATAAACGTAACTTCTAAGAATAAAACAAAACTCATAATTAAAATTTTAGCGGCTAGTTCCATTGTGACCAAACCCTAAAGTAGTCCACCACTTAGAGGGGATAGTTCTAATCGGTCGTTTCTAAAAAGAAGATATGTTTATTCAAGCGATGTTGCCAAAGAGTACCCCATTGGAAGTGCCTTACGAATGACACAGGTATTGACCTTTTTTTATTTGCTGTTCACACCTTCTAAGGATTCCCTGGCTTAAGCGTGCGGAAAGGACTGCCAACCGTACTGCTACCTACGACAACATAATACAATATATATATATTAAATAAGGCCTTAACCAAATTACTGTTAGACTGTCGGGACAATAACAAGTTGTTTTAACAAATTCACTAATAGATCTCCGCAGTTAAGAGTAGGCGAGGGGTCGGGTTATTTTAAGAACACAATGTGTGTGGGTATTCTTATGCTGGTATAGGGAGCTCCTTCTACGTAGCCACAAGTAATACGTTGGCCGAGATTAACGTAATTAAGTTGGTAAATTTACCTATAAGATTTTTTCTTAGGTTAAATCGTTCGCCTCCCCAAACGTGTTAGAGATACTAGGGTTCAGCATGCAAGGTAACTTACCCTGTAGTAAGTAGGTGTTATTGGAACCGAGAGTACCCTGATTTTTTGTATCTTTATGTGTTTGTCTGCCTTAATTCAATCAATTAAAAATCGCATTGATATATCGCATAACGTAAAAAAAAACTTGACTATAGGGTTTTTATCTTTTTCTTAAGTACTACCAACTACAATTTATTAGGTGATCGTGTCTAAAGCACCCAACACGTGTACATAATAATTCTGTTTATGTTCTATTTTACAACTGATTACAACTCTACCTCAATAGCCAAATATATACCTTACTTTTAGTTAATACGTTTTTTTTCTTTTTATTTACTGAACTGACCACCGTCGTTTGTGGTGTCCCTTTCTATTTTTTTTAGTTTAGGTGGTTCGTTTAGTTGGCGCCCACAATTTTTATTGCAGCTAGCACGTGCACCTACGCACCCTGCCTCCGATCCAGAAGCTAGCCGGCTTTCTTGGCAACAACGGCGCAGTGCAAGAAAATGGCGCCCAACGTGGGGCCCGACTAACGTCAACGTGCATCAATTTATTTCTGCAATTTATTCTTTTTTCGTTTTCTCGTTTTTCCAACTAGTTACAGTTTCTTGTAAATTACTTTAAGTATTAGACTTTCTAATCTAGTTTGTATTATAATTGTGAGGTATATATAAAGCAATATTATGGCGACAATTAAAGTTGGACGATTATTAACTGACGAAGTAAGTTGGGAACTTTTGATAAGAGGTAGTGATCCGGAAAAGTTAACAGCTGATCAACGGAGAGCGGAATTAAGATTATTATTACGTAGGGGATCCCAGGTTTCTTCACCCGTTCTGTGTGGTTATCAAACTCATATAGACACTTGCAATTCGAAAATTACCAAATTGGAAGTTGAAGTAAACAAATTCTTGACAGCACCAACTTCGAACATTGCTGAAATTTTATCACAACGCATAGAACACGTCATCAGAAGGTTGCAATATTGTGTCGAACACGAATCGTCATTACCAAAAGAAGTTTCTTCGGCTATAAAAACTTTATTGGATAGAGCTGGTGATATTTTGAACCTTGTCTTGGAGGCATCCGAATCGCAGCAAATTTCTATTAATGATGTAACACACGTTCTTGATGTCATTAACATTGAAGCTAAATCTAGTTCGAAATTGATGGAGACTGATGAAGCACCTCATACCGTGGTCTCTCAAGGATTTCAGACTGAAAGTTCTCCTATTTTAGCAGGAAAGGTGGAAGCCATAGTTTTAGACCAGGACGACGCTGAACGTGGAAACAACAGTAATGTAAACAACAATTTCGCTTTACCGGTGGAGTCTCAAAGACGGTCTACTTCTAATCACATTTTCAATCCAGCAGCTGGCCCTTCGTTTGCACCTCTTGCACCATATTACCTACGACCAGAATCAATCGAAAAATGGCGTTTGAAATTTACAGGTGATACTTCGATAATGGGTGTCAATGCCTTTTTAGAGCGAGTAAATGAATTAAAAATTTCACGTCGTGTTTCGGACGAAGTTCTCTTTGAAAGTGCGGTTGAGTTGTTTAGTGAACAGGCGTTGATATGGTTTAGGTCGGTGAGAGCTAGTGTTAACTCATGGAATGAATTGATTAACTTATTGAAATCTACCTATGTTCCTTCGGATTACGATGATGCGTTATGGGATGAAATTCGGTCGCGGAAGCAAGCCAGTAACGAACCGGCTCACTTTTTATCGCAGTCATGCAGAACTTAATGACTAGAATGCATGAACCTCCCAACATCAACAAGCAATTGCGTATTGTGATGCATAATTTAATGCCGAAATATGCTCAACAATTAGCCTTCATACCAGTACATTCTTTTGATGATTTGCGGTACCTTTGTAAGCAGATGGAAGAAGTCGAACGCAGGAGCGAATTATTTTATTCTCAAAGTCCCATTAGTAAACCATTGGAACCTGACTTAGCTGCTGCTTCATTGGTAAAAGTCAGTACTTTGCCCGCGGCATCTGATTCGAAGTTTTCTACGGATACTAATCCCCGTACAAATTTTAGAAGCCGATCAATAGGTAATCGTGCTCGAGCTAGCACCAGATGCTTTAACTGTTCCAAACTAGGACATACTTTTCACACATGTTTGGAAGAGCGTAAATATTTTTGTTATATTTGTGGAACTCCTGATGTAACCTTTAGTAACTGTACAAAGTGTCAAAAAACGGAGCAGGACGGAGGTAGGTGACGGCCGCTTATCCTATCGTCCTTATGCTTGTAAGACTGATAGCAATGAATGGCAAGATTGGCTGATGCGTGTTCGAAAGTTTTGTTGTTTGAATGCTACTGTTAGTACCCTGTTTGAACATCGTGGTTTAGATAATCGAGGTTATATGGTTGTTCATGTTAACGGTGTACGAATTCTAGCATTGTTGGACCCAGGGGCGAATCGAACCATTCTTGGACGAGATGGACTCACCTTAATCAACAAATTAAATCTTAAATTGAATCGACATTCCTTTTTGAATGTATTTTCTGCGGATGGAGCTAAGCAAAACGTTTTAGGTACGGTTGTAATGTCTTTAACGGTGGATGATGTAACTCATAATCTGTCAGCAATCGTTTCTGATACGGTGGAATATCCATTAACCCTAGGTATCGATTTTTGTTATATTTTTAAATTGAAAACAGATTATGCTAAGGATGAATACGTGGTGGCTGATATACCATCGAGTTGCGTTAGTAGTGTTAAAGTCATCCAGTCTCGTTCTGATCTCTCTAGTGAAGAATGTCAGCAATTAGAAAGCATCATTGAGCAGTATAAAACCATGGGGACTGATCGATTAGGTAAAACTCATTTAGTCGAACATGTGATTGATACTGGCAACGTTCGACCCATCAAGCAACGTTACTTTCCCTTGTCACCGGCAATGTTAGAGAAGGTTAATATGGAAGTAGACGAAATGTTAAAATTAGGTGTCATTCAACCATCTAACAGTTCTTGGAATAGCCCAATAGTTATGGTTAAGAAGAAATCAGGTGATCTTCGTTTTTGTTTCGATGGTAGAAGATTAAACGAAATAACCAAACCAGATGCTTATCCACTACCTTATGTAAGTGACATTCTAGATCGCCTAAGGGATGCTCGTTTCTTATCTTCTATTGACCTACGGAAGGCTTTTTGGCAAATCCCTCTTTCGCCAGAATCTAAGGAGAAAACAGCATTCACTGTGCCGAGGCGAGGTTTATTTGAGTTTACCGTTCTTCCTTTTGGTCTTCACAATAGTCCTCAAACCCTACAACGGCTAATGGATCGATTGTTTGGACCTGAACTGGAAGGAGTGTTCGTCTATTTGGATGATATTATCATTGTGTCTGCCACGTTTCAAGACCACATGAAGACGTTAGAAAAAGTTGCGTCACAACTAATACGCGCAGGTCTGACGGTAAATTTTGAGAAATGTGAATTCTGTCGGCCATCTCTTGAATATTTGGGATTTGTTGTTGATGCTGTCGGCTTAAGAACATCTCCTGCTAAAGTTGAGGCAATTACTAGCTATCCTACGCCCACTACAGCTACCGAGATTAAACGTTTTCTGGGAATGTCTGGATGGTATCGTCGGTTTATTCCGTCATACTCAACTATTGCCAGCCCACTCTTGGCACTTCTTAAAGGAAAAAGCAAAGGACAGAAAATCATTTGGACTGCACAGGCAGACAATGCTTTCAATATTTTGAAAAATTTATTAGTTTCAGCTCCTGTACTTGCGAGCCCTGATTTTCGTAAACCATTTGTTATCCAAACCGATGCGTCAGATGTAGGCTTAGGTGCAATTCTTGTCCAAGGTGAAGGAGAAAACGAGAAAGTCATTGCCTATGCTAGTCGAACACTCACTAAGCAAGAAAAAATTATCATGCGATGGAAAAGGAGTGCTGTGCAATTCTTTTCGGTATCGAAAAGTACAGACCTTATATTGAAGGAACTAAATTTGCCGTAATTACGGATAACCAAGCTCTCAAATGACTCGGTACTATTCAAAGCCCAAGTGGACGTTTAGCCAGGTGGAGCGTAAGGTTAAATCAGTTTGATTTTAACATTGTACACCGGAAAGGAAAATTCAATGTAGTGCCGGATGCTTTATCGCGAGCACCTATTAACTTGCATTCCATATCTATTTCAATCGAAGACAAAGATCGTTGGTACCAACAATTACTTGAAAAAATTTTAGCTAATTCGGAGCGATATCCTAATTTTAAAGTAGAGGATGAAATAATTTACAAGTATGTGGCTAACAAACATAACATAATTTCTAATCTAATCGAATGGAAACTGTTGGTTCCGAAGTCTCGTAGGTTAGACATTTTGAAAGATTGTCATGATAATCCCCTGTCTGGACATTTGGGAGTTTTTAAAACTTTTAGTAAAATTGCGGAAATTTATTATTGGCCGAAGATGAAATCGGACATTACGCGATATGTTCTGAAGTGCGACGTTTGTAACGCTAGTAAGGCTACCAATATGTTACGCCCGGGATTAATGGGAAAACAAAAGCAGGTAGAGTACCCATTTTAATTACTTTCCATTGATTTGATATGACCATTTCCGCGTACCAAGAAAGGCAATACCTACATTTTAGTCATTTCAGATTGGTTCACTAAATTTGTTATTGTCCATGCCTTAAAGAATGCGACTTCTTCATCAGTTACTAGGTTGATTGAGGAAACCTTTTTGATGTTTGGTGTGCCACAGATTATCATATGTGTGATAACGGTACACAGTTTACTAGTACTTTATTCAAGAATCTTATGACTGAATACAAAGTGAACGTGTGGTACAATGCAAACTATCACCCTCAAGTGAATCCAGTGGAGCGCGTTAATAAAGTGATTGGTACTTGCTTACGTTCATTTGTAGAAGAAGATCATCGCACTTGGGATGTTTATCTGTACAAAATTGCTCATGCCATTCGTAATGCTGTACATGAGGTAACCGGTCATTCACCCTCTTTCTTAAATTTTGGTAGGACTGTACCTAACAGTGGAGATTATTATGGAAAGTTGCGTGAAGCCAACCCTGAAAATGTTACATTAGCTGACCGAGAACAGATAGTGACGGATGTTAATAATGTCAGTGAATTACATCAGAAGGTTAAAGCACGTTTGAAGGCTGCTTATGAGAGATATAAAAATCGATATGACTTACGCAAACGACCTTTAACTTTTAAGAAAGGAGACACCGTGTGGAAGAAAAACTTTGCGCTGTCTAACGCTAGTGATCATTTTTCTCAGGAGATAGGTGCGAGATATGTAAAATGTACAGTTAGTGAAGTTACTGGTCGACTTACCTATCGACTAAAGGATGAAAAAGGCAAGGATGTAGGAGTTTTCCACATTAAAGATTTGAAAGCAAACCCACTATAAAATTTTTTGTTAAGATTATTTTTTTAGAAATATTTCTCTGATTTGAGATTCTACTATGGGGGTTGAGAACCAGTTCGCCCCAGAAACATTTTCTTTTTGCAATTTTTGCTGTTGAATGATTGACAGAATAGATTTTTTTAACTGAGTTTGGCGCCTTGGCCCTGGATTAGGTGTAAATAGCTAGATTTAGGTTTTGTAGTATAAACTAATGCCAGTCGCTTAGCTGAACCAGAATTAATTTTTAAGTTAGTTATAAGTAGGCCTACGAAGTTTGGGCTAGAAAAAAGTAACCTTTTTGTTTATGAACTGGAATTTTCATATGGTTTTAAGAATTCAGACATTACGATGGTTTTGCTAGTCGCGTTTCGTGAATAGAGTAGAATTCGATATTCTCTTTTACAATTCTCCTATAGGTGATCACAGTTTTTGTAATCGAACCGGAATTGGATGTAGAATTTCACCATTCCAAACATGGAGTGGGTTTGCGTTTCGAGGTGTTCTTGTAATTATAGCATTAATCAGTGTTTAGTATAAGCGGTGTTGTTAGAGTTTTACGAATCATTTTCTGCCCCAGTGGTAAATTTGGCGGAGGGAGAGTGTAACATTTGAAAAGTTACAAGCAGTATTTTGGAATGAAATGTGGGTTGCCGCCACTACAGGGTTAAAAATTTGTTGATACTTTGGCGGGTCTTCGTAAGGTATTTCCGGGGTTATCTTGAGATTATGATTAGAACTAGATAAAACAACAAGAGTAGATTTTATTTGCAAAGTTGAAGTGCTTTAGATCACAAACAAAAATTTAAAGTTGTAAAATTCATGATTGCCCAGAATTACCATTGGGGTAAAAGAAAAAATAAACGTAACTTCTAAGAATAAAACAAAACTCATAATTAAAATTTTAGCGGCTAGTTCCATTGTGACCAAACCCTAAAGTAGTCCACCACTTAGAGGGGATAGTTCTAATCGGTCGTTTCTAAAAAGAAGATATGTTTATTCAAGCGATGTTGCCAAAGAGTACCCCATTGGAAGTGCCTTACGAATGACACAGGTATTGACCTTTTTTTATTTGCTGTTCACACCTTCTAAGGATTCCCTGGCTTAAGCGTGCGGAAAGGACTGCCAACCGTACTGCTACCTACGACAACATAATACAATATATATATATTAAATAAGGCCTTAACCAAATTACTGTTAGACTGTCGGGACAATAACAAGTTGTTTTAACAAATTCACTAATAGATCTCCGCAGTTAAGAGTAGGCGAGGGGTCGGGTTATTTTAAGAACACAATGTGTGTGGGTATTCTTATGCTGGTATAGGAGCTCCTTCTACATAGCCACAAGTAATACGTTGGCCGAGATTAACGTAATTAAGTTGGTAAATTTACCTATAAGATTTTTTCTTAGGTTAAATCGTTCGCCTCCCCAAACGTGTTAGAGATACTAGGGTTCAGCATGCAAGGTAACTTACCCTGTAGTAAGTAGGTGTTATTGGAACCGAGAGTCCCCTGATTTTTTTGTATCTGTATGTGTTTGCCTGCCTTAATTCAATCAATTAAAAATCGCATTGATATATCGCATAACGTAAAAAAAAAAACTTGACTATAGGGTTTTTTTATCTCTTAAGTACTACCAACTACAATTTATTAGGTGATCGTGTCTAAAGCACCCAACACGTGTACATAATAATTCTGTTTATGTTCTATTTTACAACTGATTACAACTCTACCTCAATAGCCAAATATATACCTTACTTTTAGTTAATACGTTTTTTTCTTTTTATTTACTGAACTGACCACCGTCGTTTGTGGTGTCCCTTTCTATTTTTAGTTTAGGTGGTTCGTTTAGTTGGCGCCCACAATTTTATTGCAGCTAGCACGTGCACCTACGCACCCTGCCTCCGATCCAGAAGCTAGCCGGCTTTCTTGGCAACAACGGCGCAGTGCAAGAAAATGGCGCCCAACGTGGGGCCCGACTAACGTCAACGTGCATCAATTTATTTCTGCAATTTATTCTTTTTTTTTCGTTTTTCTCGTTTTTCCAACTAGTTACAGTTTCTTGTAAATTACTTTAAGTATTAGACTTTCTAATCTAGTTTGTATTATAATTGTGAGGTATATATAAAGCAATATTATGGCGACAATTAAAGTTGGACGATTATTAACTGACGAAGTAAGTTGGGAACTTTTGATAAGAGGTAGTGATCCGGAAAAGTTAACAGCTGATCAACGGAGAGCGGAATTAAGATTATTATTACGTAGGGGATCCCAGGTTTCTTCACCCGTTCTGTGTGGTTATCAAACTCATATAGACACTTGCAATTCGAAAATTACCAAATTGGAAGTTGAAGTAAACAAATTCTTGACAGCACCAACTTCGAACATTGCTGAAATTTTATCACAACGCATAGAACACGTCATCAGAAGGTTGCAATATTGTGTCGAACACGAATCGTCATTACCAAAAGAAGTTTCTTCGGCTATAAAAACTTTATTGGATAGAGCTGGTGATATTTTGAACCTTGTCTTGGAGGCATCCGAATCGCAGCAAATTTCTATTAATGATGTAACACACGTTCTTGATGTCATTAACATTGAAGCTAAATCTAGTTCGAAATTGATGGAGACTGATGAAGCACCTCATACCGTGGTCTCTCAAGGATTTCAGACTGAAAGTTCTCCTATTTTAGCAGGAAAGGTGGAAGCCATAGTTTTAGACCAGGACGACGCTGAACGTGGAAACAACAGTAATGTAAACAACAATTTCGCTTTACCGGTGGAGTCTCAAAGACGGTCTACTTCTAATCACATTTTCAATCCAGCAGCTGGCCCTTCGTTTGCACCTCTTGCACCATATTACCTACGACCAGAATCAATCGAAAAATGGCGTTTGAAATTTACAGGTGATACTTCGATAATGGGTGTCAATGCCTTTTTAGAGCGAGTAAATGAATTAAAAATTTCACGTCGTGTTTCGGACGAAGTTCTCTTTGAAAGTGCGGTTGAGTTGTTTAGTGAACAGGCGTTGATATGGTTTAGGTCGGTGAGAGCTAGTGTTAACTCATGGAATGAATTGATTAACTTATTGAAATCTACCTATGTTCCTTCGGATTACGATGATGCGTTATGGGATGAAATTCGGTCGCGGAAGCAAGCCAGTAACGAACCGGCTCACTTTTTTATCGCAGTCATGCAGAACTTAATGACTAGAATGCATGAACCTCCCAACATCAACAAGCAATTGCGTATTGTGATGCATAATTTAATGCCGAAATATGCTCAACAATTAGCCTTCATACCAGTACATTCTTTTGATGATTTGCGGTACCTTTGTAAGCAGATGGAAGAAGTCGAACGCAGGAGCGAATTATTTTATTCTCAAAGTCCCATTAGTAAACCATTGGAACCTGACTTAGCTGCTGCTTCATTGGTAAAAGTCAGTACTTTGCCCGCGGCATCTGATTCGAAGTTTTCTACGGATACTAATCCCCGTACAAATTTTAGAAGCCGATCAATAGGTAATCGTGCTCGAGCTAGCACCAGATGCTTTAACTGTTCCAAACTAGGACATACTTTTCACACATGTTTGGAAGAGCGTAAATATTTTTGTTATATTTGTGGAACTCCTGATGTAACCTTTAGTAACTGTACAAAGTGTCAAAAAAACGGAGCAGGACGGAGGTAGGTGACGGCCGCTTATCCTATCGTCCTTATGCTTGTAAGACTGATAGCAATGAATGGCAAGATTGGCTGATGCGTGTTCGAAAGTTTTGTTGTTTGAATGCTACTGTTAGTACCCTGTTTGAACATCGTGGTTTAGATAATCGAGGTTATATGGTTGTTCATGTTAACGGTGTACGAATTCTAGCATTGTTGGACCCAGGGGCGAATCGAACCATTCTTGGACGAGATGGACTCACCTTAATCAACAAATTAAATCTTAAATTGAATCGACATTCCTTTTTGAATGTATTTTCTGCGGATGGAGCTAAGCAAAACGTTTTAGGTACGGTTGTAATGTCTTTAACGGTGGATGATGTAACTCATAATCTGTCAGCAATCGTTTCTGATACGGTGGAATATCCATTAACCCTAGGTATCGATTTTTGTTATATTTTTAAATTGAAAACAGATTATGCTAAGGATGAATACGTGGTGGCTGATATACCATCGAGTTGCGTTAGTAGTGTTAAAGTCATCCAGTCTCGTTCTGATCTCTCTAGTGAAGAATGTCAGCAATTAGAAAGCATCATTGAGCAGTATAAAACCATGGGGACTGATCGATTAGGTAAAACTCATTTAGTCGAACATGTGATTGATACTGGCAACGTTCGACCCATCAAGCAACGTTACTTTCCCTTGTCACCGGCAATGTTAGAGAAGGTTAATATGGAAGTAGACGAAATGTTAAAATTAGGTGTCATTCAACCATCTAACAGTTCTTGGAATAGCCCAATAGTTATGGTTAAGAAGAAATCAGGTGATCTTCGTTTTTGTTTCGATGGTAGAAGATTAAACGAAATAACCAAACCAGATGCTTATCCACTACCTTATGTAAGTGACATTCTAGATCGCCTAAGGGATGCTCGTTTCTTATCTTCTATTGACCTACGGAAGGCTTTTTGGCAAATCCCTCTTTCGCCAGAATCTAAGGAGAAAACAGCATTCACTGTGCCGAGGCGAGGTTTATTTGAGTTTACCGTTCTTCCTTTTGGTCTTCACAATAGTCCTCAAACCCTACAACGGCTAATGGATCGATTGTTTGGACCTGAACTGGAAGGAGTGTTCGTCTATTTGGATGATATTATCATTGTGTCTGCCACGTTTCAAGACCACATGAAGACGTTAGAAAAAGTTGCGTCACAACTAATACGCGCAGGTCTGACGGTAAATTTTGAGAAATGTGAATTCTGTCGGCCATCTCTTGAATATTTGGGATTTGTTGTTGATGCTGTCGGCTTAAGAACATCTCCTGCTAAAGTTGAGGCAATTACTAGCTATCCTACGCCCACTACAGCTACCGAGATTAAACGTTTTCTGGGAATGTCTGGATGGTATCGTCGGTTTATTCCGTCATACTCAACTATTGCCAGCCCACTCTTGGCACTTCTTAAAGGAAAAAGCAAAGGACAGAAAATCATTTGGACTGCACAGGCAGACAATGCTTTCAATATTTTGAAAAATTTATTAGTTTCAGCTCCTGTACTTGCGAGCCCTGATTTTCGTAAACCATTTGTTATCCAAACCGATGCGTCAGATGTAGGCTTAGGTGCAATTCTTGTCCAAGGTGAAGGAGAAAACGAGAAAGTCATTGCCTATGCTAGTCGAACACTCACTAAGCAAGAAAAAAATTATCATGCGATGGAAAAGGAGTGCTGTGCAATTCTTTTCGGTATCGAAAAGTACAGACCTTATATTGAAGGAACTAAATTTGCCGTAATTACGGATAACCAAGCTCTCAAATGACTCGGTACTATTCAAAGCCCAAGTGGACGTTTAGCCAGGTGGAGCGTAAGGTTAAATCAGTTTGATTTTAACATTGTACACCGGAAAGGAAAATTCAATGTAGTGCCGGATGCTTTATCGCGAGCACCTATTAACTTGCATTCCATATCTATTTCAATCGAAGACAAAGATCGTTGGTACCAACAATTACTTGAAAAAATTTTAGCTAATTCGGAGCGATATCCTAATTTTAAAGTAGAGGATGAAATAATTTACAAGTATGTGGCTAACAAACATAACATAATTTCTAATCTAATCGAATGGAAACTGTTGGTTCCGAAGTCTCGTAGGTTAGACATTTTGAAAGATTGTCATGATAATCCCCTGTCTGGACATTTGGGAGTTTTTAAAACTTTTAGTAAAATTGCGGAAATTTATTATTGGCCGAAGATGAAATCGGACATTACGCGATATGTTCTGAAGTGCGACGTTTGTAACGCTAGTAAGGCTACCAATATGTTACGCCCGGGATTAATGGGAAAACAAAAGCAGGTAGAGTACCCATTTTAATTACTTTCCATTGATTTGATATGACCATTTCCGCGTACCAAGAAAGGCAATACCTACATTTTAGTCATTTCAGATTGGTTCACTAAATTTGTTATTGTCCATGCCTTAAAGAATGCGACTTCTTCATCAGTTACTAGGTTGATTGAGGAGACCTTCTTGATGTTTGGTGTGCCACAGATTATCATATGTGTGATAACGGTACACAGTTTACTAGTACTTTATTCAAGAATCTTATGACTGAATACAAAGTGAACGTGTGGTACAATGCAAACTATCACCCTCAAGTGAATCCAGTGGAGCGCGTTAATAAAGTGATTGGTACTTGCTTACGTTCATTTGTAGAAGAAGATCATCGCACTTGGGATGTTTATCTGTACAAAATTGCTCATGCCATTCGTAATGCTGTACATGAGGTAACCGGTCATTCACCCTCTTTCTTAAATTTTGGTAGGACTGTACCTAACAGTGGAGATTATTATGGAAAGTTGCGTGAAGCCAACCCTGAAAATGTTACATTAGCTGACCGAGAACAGATAGTGACGGATGTTAATAATGTCAGTGAATTACATCAGAAGGTTAAAGCACGTTTGAAGGCTGCTTATGAGAGATATAAAAATCGATATGACTTACGCAAACGACCTTTAACTTTTAAGAAAGGAGACACCGTGTGGAAGAAAAACTTTGCGCTGTCTAACGCTAGTGATCATTTTTCTCGGAAGTTAGCCCCGAAATATGTAAAATGTACAGTTAGTGAAGTTACTGGTCGACTTACCTATCGACTAAAGGATGAAAAAGGCAAGGATGTAGGAGTTTTCCACATTAAAGATTTGAAAACAAACCCACTATAAAACTTTTTTTAGTTAAGATTATTTTTTTTAGAAATATTTTTCTGATTTGTGATTCTAGTAATGGGGGTTGAGAACCAGTTCGACCCAGAAACATTTTCTTTTGCAATTTTTGCTGTTGAATGATCGACAGATTTTTTAACTGAGTTTGGCGCCTTGGCCCTGGATTAAGTGTAAATAGCTAGATTTAGGTTTTGTAGTATAAACTAATGCCAGTCGCTTAGCTGAACCAGAATTAATTTTTAAGTTAGTTATAAGTAGGCCTACGAAGTTTGGGCTAGAAAAAAGTAACCTTTTTGTTTATGAACTGGAATTTTCATATGGTTTTAAGAATTCAGACATTACGATGGTTTTGCTAGTCGCGTTTCGTGAATAGAGTAGAATTCGATATTCTCTTTTACAATTCTCCTATAGGTGATCACAGTTTTTGTAATCGAACCGGAATTGGATGTAGAATTTCACCATTCCAAACATGGAGTGGGTTTGCGTTTCGAGGTGTTCTTGTAATTATAGCATTAATCAGTGTTTAGTATAAGCGGTGTTGTTAGAGTTTTACGAATCATTTTCTGCCCCAGTGGTAAATTTGGCGGAGGGAGAGTGTAACATTTGAAAAGTTACAAGCAGTATTTTGGAATGAAATGTGGGTTGCCGCCACTACAGGGTTAAAAATTTGTTGATACTTTGGCGGGTCTTCGTAAGGTATTTCCGGGGTTATCTTGAGATTATGATTAGAACTAGATAAAACAACAAGAGTAGATTTTATTTGCAAAGTTGAAGTGCTTTAGATCACAAACAAAAATTTAAAGTTGTAAAATTCATGATTGCCCAGAATTACCATTGGGGTAAAAGAAAAAATAAACGTAACTTCTAAGAATAAAACAAAACTCATAATTAAAATTTTAGCGGCTAGTTCCATTGTGACCAAACCCTAAAGTAGTCCACCACTTAGAGGGGATAGTTCTAATCGGTCGTTTCTAAAAAGAAGATATGTTTATTCAAGCGATGTTGCCAAAGAGTACCCCATTGGAAGTGCCTTACGAATGACACAGGTATTGACCTTTTTTTATTTGCTGTTCACACCTTCTAAGGATTCCCTGGCTTAAGCGTGCGGAAAGGACTGCCAACCGTACTGCTACCTACGACAACATAATACAATATATATATATTAAATAAGGCCTTAACCAAATTACTGTTAGACTGTCGGGACAATAACAAGTTGTTTTAACAAATTCACTAATAGATCTCCGCAGTTAAGAGTAGGCGAGGGGTCGGGTTATTTTAAGAACACAATGTGTGTGGGTATTCTTATGCTGGTATAGGGAGCTCCTTCTACATAGCCACAAGTAATACGTTGGCCGAGATTAACGTAATTAAGTTGGTAAATTTACCTATAAGATTTTTTCTTAGGTTAAATCGTTCGCCTCCCCAAACGTGTTAGAGATACTAGGGTTCAGCATGCAAGGTAACTTACCCTGTAGTAAGTAGGTGTTATTGGAACCGAGAGTCCCCTGATTTTTTTGTATCTGTATGTGTTTGCCTGCCTTAATTCAATCAATTAAAAATCGCATTGATATATCGCATAACGTAAAAAAAAAACTTGACTATAGGGTTTTTTTATCTTTTTTTTCTTAAGTACTACCAACTACAATTTATTAGGTGATCGTGTCTAAAGCACCCAACACGTGTACATAATAATTCTGTTTATGTTCTATTTTACAACTGATTACAACTCTACCTCAATAGCCAAATATATACCTTACTTTTAGTTAATACGTTTTTTTTCTTTTTATTTACTGAACTGACCACCGTCGTTTGTGGTGTCCCTTTCTATTTTTTTAGTTTAGGTGGTTCGTTTAGTTGGCGCCCACAATTTTTATTGCAGCTAGCACGTGCACCTACGCACCCTGCCTCCGATCCAGAAGCTAGCCGGCTTTCTTGGCAACAACGGCGCAGTGCAAGAAAATGGCGCCCAACGTGGGGCCCGACTAACGTCAACGTGCATCAATTTATTTCTGCAATTTATTCTTTTTTTTTCGTTTTTCTCGTTTTTCCAACTAGTTACAGTTTCTTGTAAATTACTTTAAGTATTAGACTTTCTAATCTAGTTTGTATTATAATTGTGAGGTATATATAAAGCAATATTATGGCGACAATTAAAGTTGGACGATTATTAACTGACGAAGTAAGTTGGGAACTTTTGATAAGAGGTAGTGATCCGGAAAAGTTAACAGCTGATCAACGGAGAGCGGAATTAAGATTATTATTACGTAGGGGATCCCAGGTTTCTTCACCCGTTCTGTGTGGTTATCAAACTCATATAGACACTTGCAATTCGAAAATTACCAAATTGGAAGTTGAAGTAAACAAATTCTTGACAGCACCAACTTCGAACATTGCTGAAATTTTATCACAACGCATAGAACACGTCATCAGAAGGTTGCAATATTGTGTCGAACACGAATCGTCATTACCAAAAGAAGTTTCTTCGGCTATAAAAACTTTATTGGATAGAGCTGGTGATATTTTGAACCTTGTCTTGGAGGCATCCGAATCGCAGCAAATTTCTATTAATGATGTAACACACGTTCTTGATGTCATTAACATTGAAGCTAAATCTAGTTCGAAATTGATGGAGACTGATGAAGCACCTCATACCGTGGTCTCTCAAGGATTTCAGACTGAAAGTTCTCCTATTTTAGCAGGAAAGGTGGAAGCCATAGTTTTAGACCAGGACGACGCTGAACGTGGAAACAACAGTAATGTAAACAACAATTTCGCTTTACCGGTGGAGTCTCAAAGACGGTCTACTTCTAATCACATTTTCAATCCAGCAGCTGGCCCTTCGTTTGCACCTCTTGCACCATATTACCTACGACCAGAATCAATCGAAAAATGGCGTTTGAAATTTACAGGTGATACTTCGATAATGGGTGTCAATGCGCTTTTAGAGCGAGTAAATGAATTAAAAATTTCACGTCGTGTTTCGGACGAAGTTCTCTTTGAAAGTGCGGTTGAGTTGTTTAGTGAACAGGCGTTGATATGGTTTAGGTCGGTGAGAGCTAGTGTTAACTCATGGAATGAATTGATTAACTTATTGAAATCTACCTATGTTCCTTCGGATTACGATGATGCGTTATGGGATGAAATTCGGTCGCGGAAGCAAGCCAGTAACGAACCGGCTCACTTTTTATCGCAGTCATGCAGAACTTAATGACTAGAATGCATGAACCTCCCAACATCAACAAGCAATTGCGTATTGTGATGCATAATTTAATGCCGAAATATGCTCAACAATTAGCCTTCATACCAGTACATTCTTTTTGATGATTTCCGGTACCTTTGTAAGCAGATGGAAGAAGTCGAACGCAGGAGCGAATTATTTTATTCTCAAAGTCCCATTAGTAAACCATTGGAACCTGACTTAGCTGCTGCTTCATTGGTAAAAGTCAGTACTTTGCCCGCGGCATCTGATTCGAAGTTTTCTACGGATACTAATCCCCGTACAAATTTTAGAAGCCGATCAATAGGTAATCGTGCTCGAGCTAGCACCAGATGCTTTAACTGTTCCAAACTAGGACATACTTTTCACACATGTTTGGAAGAGCGTAAATATTTTTGTTATATTTGTGGAACTCCTGATGTAACCTTTAGTAACTGTACAAAGTGTCAAAAACGGAGCAGGACGGAGGTAGGTGACGGCCGCTTATCCTATCGTCCTTATGCTTGTAAGACTGATAGCAATGAATGGCAAGATTGGCTGATGCGTGTTCGAAAGTTTTGTTGTTTGAATGCTACTGTTAGTACCCTGTTTGAACATCGTGGTTTAGATAATCGAGGTTATATGGTTGTTCATGTTAACGGTGTACGAATTCTAGCATTGTTGGACCCAGGGCGAATCGAACCATTCTTGGACGAGATGGACTCACCTTAATCAACAAATTAAATCTTAAATTGAATCGACATTCCTTTTTGAATGTATTTTCTGCGGATGGAGCTAAGCAAAACGTTTTAGGTACGGTTGTAATGTCTTTAACGGTGGATGATGTAACTCATAATCTGTCAGCAATCGTTTCTGATACGGTGGAATATCCATTAACCCTAGGTATCGATTTTTGTTATATTTTTAAATTGAAAACAGATTATGCTAAGGATGAATACGTGGTGGCTGATATACCATCGAGTTGCGTTAGTAGTGTTAAAGTCATCCAGTCTCGTTCTGATCTCTCTAGTGAAGAATGTCAGCAATTAGAAAGCATCATTGAGCAGTATAAAACCATGGGGACTGATCGATTAGGTAAAACTCATTTAGTCGAACATGTGATTGATACTGGCAACGTTCGACCCATCAAGCAACGTTACTTTCCCTTGTCACCGGCAATGTTAGAGAAGGTTAATATGGAAGTAGACGAAATGTTAAAATTAGGTGTCATTCAACCATCTAACAGTTCTTGGAATAGCCCAATAGTTATGGTTAAGAAGAAATCAGGTGATCTTCGTTTTTGTTTCGATGGTAGAAGATTAAACGAAATAACCAAACCAGATGCTTATCCACTACCTTATGTAAGTGACATTCTAGATCGCCTAAGGGATGCTCGTTTCTTATCTTCTATTGACCTACGGAAGGCTTTTTGGCAAATCCCTCTTTCGCCAGAATCTAAGGAGAAAACAGCATTCACTGTGCCGAGGCGAGGTTTATTTGAGTTTACCGTTCTTCCTTTTGGTCTTCACAATAGTCCTCAAACCCTACAACGGCTAATGGATCGATTGTTTGGACCTGAACTGGAAGGAGTGTTCGTCTATTTGGATGATATTATCATTGTGTCTGCCACGTTTCAAGACCACATGAAGACGTTAGAAAAAGTTGCGTCACAACTAATACGCGCAGGTCTGACGGTAAATTTTGAGAAATGTGAATTCTGTCGGCCATCTCTTGAATATTTGGGATTTGTTGTTGATGCTGTCGGCTTAAGAACATCTCCTGCTAAAGTTGAGGCAATTACTAGCTATCCTACGCCCACTACAGCTACCGAGATTAAACGTTTTCTGGGAATGTCTGGATGGTATCGTCGGTTTATTCCGTCATACTCAACTATTGCCAGCCCACTCTTGGCACTTCTTAAAGGAAAAAGCAAAGGACAGAAAATCATTTGGACTGCACAGGCAGACAATGCTTTCAATATTTTGAAAAATTTATTAGTTTCAGCTCCTGTACTTGCGAGCCCTGATTTTCGTAAACCATTTGTTATCCAAACCGATGCGTGAGATGTGAGGCTTAGGTGCAATTCTTGTCCAAGGTGAAGGAGAAAACGAGAAAGTCATTGCCTATGCTAGTCGAACACTCACTAAGCAAGAAAAAAATTATCATGCGATGGAAAAGGAGTGCTGTGCAATTCTTTTCGGTATCGAAAAGTACAGACCTTATATTGAAGGAACTAAATTTGCCGTAATTACGGATAACCAAGCTCTCAAATGACTCGGTACTATTCAAAGCCCAAGTGGACGTTTAGCCAGGTGGAGCGTAAGGTTAAATCAGTTTGATTTTAACATTGTACACCGGAAAGGAAAATTCAATGTAGTGCCGGATGCTTTATCGCGAGCACCTATTAACTTGCATTCCATATCTATTTCAATCGAAGACAAAGATCGTTGGTACCAACAATTACTTGAAAAATTTTAGCTAATTCGGAGCGATATCCTAATTTTAAAGTAGAGGATGAAATAATTTACAAGTATGTGGCTAACAAGCATAATATCATTTCCATACTAATCGAATAGAAAATGTTGGTTCCGAAGTCTCGTAGAATGGATACTTTAAAATACTGTCATAATAATCTCCTATCTGGACACTTGGGAGTTTTTAAAACTTTCAGTATAATTGTGAAAATTTATTATTGGTCGAGGATGAAATTTAACATTAAGTAAATGTTCTTAGGTGAAACGTTTGAAACGCTAGTAAGGTTACCAATATGTTACACCCGGGATTAATGGAAAAACAAAAGCAAGTAGAATTTCAATTACTTTCCATTGATTTGATATGACCATTTCCGCGTACCAAGAAAGGCAATACCTACATTTTAGTCATTTCAGATTGGTTCACTAAATTTGTTATTGTCCATGCCTTAAAGAATGCGACTTCTTCATCAGTTACTAGGTTGATTGAGGAAACCTTTTTGATGTTTGGTGTGCCACAGATTATCATATGTGTGATAACGGTACACAGTTTACTAGTACTTTATTCAAGAATCTTATGACTGAATACAAAGTGAACGTGTGGTACAATGCAAACTATCACCCTCAAGTGAATCCAGTGGAGCGCGTTAATAAAGTGATTGGTACTTGCTTACGTTCATTTGTAGAAGAAGATCATCGCACTTGGGATGTTTATCTGTACAAAATTGCTCATGCCATTCGTAATGCTGTACATGAGGTAACCGGTCATTCACCCTCTTTCTTAAATTTTGGTAGGACTGTACCTAACAGTGGAGATTATTATGGAAAGTTGCGTGAAGCCAACCCTGAAAATGTTACATTAGCTGACCGAGAACAGATAGTGACGGATGTTAATAATGTCAGTGAATTACATCAGAAGGTTAAAGCACGTTTGAAGGCTGCTTATGAGAGATATAAAAATCGATATGACTTACGCAAACGACCTTTAACTTTTAAGAAAGGAGACACCGTGTGGAAGAAAAACTTTGCGCTGTCTAACGCTAGTGATCATTTTTCTCGGAAGTTAGCCCCGAAATATGTAAAATGTACAGTTAGTGAAGTTACTGGTCGACTTACCTATCGACTAAAGGATGAAAAAGGCAAGGATGTAGGAGTTTTCCACATTAAAGATTTGAAAGCAAACCCACTATAAAATTTTTTGTTAAGATTATTTTTTTAGAAATATTTCTCTGATTTGAGATTCTACTATGGGGGTTGAGAACCAGTTCGCCCCAGAAACATTTTCTTTTTGCAATTTTTGCTGTTGAATGATTGACAGAATAGATTTTTTTAACTGAGTTTGGCGCCTTGGCCCTGGATTAGGTGTAAATAGCTAGATTTAGGTTTTGTAGTATAAACTAATGCCAGTCGCTTAGCTGAACCAGAATTAATTAAAAAATTAAATTAAGTTAGTTATAAGTAGGCCTACGAAGTTTGGGCTAGAAAAAAGTAACCTTTTTGTTTATGAACTGGAATTTTCATATGGTTTTAAGAATTCAGACATTACGATGGTTTTGCTAGTCGCGTTTCGTGAATAGAGTAGAATTCGATATTCTCTTTTACAATTCTCCTATAGGTGATCACAGTTTTTGTAATCGAACCGGAATTGGATGTAGAATTTCACCATTCCAAACATGGAGTGGGTTTGCGTTTCGAGGTGTTCTTGTAATTATAGCATTAATCAGTGTTTAGTATAAGCGGTGTTGTTAGAGTTTTACGAATCATTTTCTGCCCCAGTGGTAAATTTGGCGGAGGGAGAGTGTAACATTTGAAAAGTTACAAGCAGTATTTTGGAATGAAATGTGGGTTGCCGCCACTACAGGGTTAAAAATTTGTTGATACTTTGGCGGGTCTTCGTAAGGTATTTCCGGGGTTATCTTGAGATTATGATTAGAACTAGATAAAACAACAAGAGTAGATTTTATTTGCAAAGTTGAAGTGCTTTAGATCACAAACAAAAATTTAAAGTTGTAAAATTCATGATTGCCCAGAATTACCATTGGGGTAAAAGAAAAAATAAACGTAACTTCTAAGAATAAAACAAAACTCATAATTAAAATTTTAGCGGCTAGTTCCATTGTGACCAAACCCTAAAGTAGTCCACCACTTAGAGGGGATAGTTCTAATCGGTCGTTTCTAAAAAGAAGATATGTTTATTCAAGCGATGTTGCCAAAGAGTACCCCATTGGAAGTGCCTTACGAATGACACAGGTATTGACCTTTTTTTATTTGCTGTTCACACCTTCTAAGGATTCCCTGGCTTAAGCGTGCGGAAAGGACTGCCAACCGTACTGCTACCTACGACAACATAATACAATATATATATATTAAATAAGGCCTTAACCAAATTACTGTTAGACTGTCGGGACAATAACAAGTTGTTTTAACAAATTCACTAATAGATCTCCGCAGTTAAGAGTAGGCGAGGGGTCGGGTTATTTTAAGAACACAATGTGTGTGGGTATTCTTATGCTGGTATAGGGAGCTCCTTCTACGTAGCCACAAGTAATACGTTGGCCGAGATTAACGTAATTAAGTTGGTAAATTTACCTATAAGATTTTTCGTAGGTTAAATCGTTCGCCTCCCCAAACGTGTTAGAGATACTAGGGTTCAGCATGCAAGGTAACTTACCCTGTAGTAAGTAGGTGTTATTGGAACCGAGAGTCCCCTGATTTTTGTATCTGTATGTGTTTGCCTGCCTTAATTCAATCAATTAAAAATCGCATTGATATATCGCATAACGTAAAAAAAACTTGACTATAGGGTTTTATCTTTTTTCTTAAGTACTACCAACTACAATTTATTAGGTGATCGTGTCTAAAGCACCCAACACGTGTACATAATAATTCTGTTTATGTTCTATTTTACAACTGATTACAACTCTACCTCAATAGCCAAATATATACCTTACTTTTAGTTAATACGTTTTTTTTCTTTTTATTTACTGAACTGACCACCGTCGTTTGTGGTGTCACTTTCTATTTTTTTAGTTTAGGTGGTTCGTTTAGTTGGCGCCCACAATTTTTATTGCAGCTAGCACGTGCACCTACGCACCCTGCCTCCGATCCAGAAGCTAGCCGGCTTTCTTGGCAACAACGGCGCAGTGCAGCTAATATATTTATAAACAAATTACACGATTAGAACTACACATAACTAATTAAACCTAACTAAATTTAAGAAAAACACTCACACTAATTTATATATATATATATATAACTATCACTCGAAAAATAATGTACGCGATAACTTCTGTTTATCTAAACCGGTATTTGTTTACATTAAAAGCACGTGCGCTTATACCGGCACTCTATCTATTTATCTTAGCACACATGTTTATCACTTATTTATCTTAAACCGACAGTCTTCTTAACTTCCAACTTCGAAAAGCTGACCTCAGCCCCTTTTGAATACTTTTTATATATTGCTGTTCTCTTCCAACAAACATTTTTTACTGGTCCTTTAACGGCTGTGCATTGTAAGCCCTGAAGCAGCAGTACTGGCTCTGATACACAGTATAGAAACAATTCAGTAGTTTCACTTCACAGGCGGCACTTTGATCTTTGTGTAACATATTTAGCCAGTGCGCATTATGCTGCGCTTTTGATGACGAAATCAGACAAAACTACGACGCTCTTTTTTAAATTTGTTTGCAAATGTTTAAATTTTCTAGTTTTTCTATAGTAGTTGCTGGTAACATTTTAAGCAATTCACTATCTTTGGAGGCAAATTCTGTAGTATTGATAATGAACTGTTTAATAAAACGTATCTCACTGTTTGCTGTTTAAACAGTAGTGAATACTTTATTTAAGTGCAATACAACGAGAATTTCATTCTGAATCGGATTATTGGGAAAACGCGTGCACAAACGTAAACAAAACAATAATTTGTCACATGTCTTCAGTCTTCAACTCTTAGCCAATTAGCTGCGCTCTTGCAGAGAAGTAACATAAAAGAAACTTAACTACCAACAGCACAAAAATATCGAAATAAAATTAAATTACATTACCGTTTGGCGTTTACTGGGCCAGTGTACAGACAACGTATCCATTATTAATGTGCCGTTGCCAGCATTTACCCGGCGTTGCCGGAAAAAATCCGGATAATGGCCGATGCAGAATTGTGTGCTGGGCTGTGTCGAGAATTTTCTACATAAATTAAGATTGTTCTGTTCCAGAACAAGAAACTGGATGCGACTCCGGTAGAAAGGATCGTGGCGATAGCGGCAGTTCTCTCCATTTCGGCAACTTCTTTGAGCATAAAAGTAGCAGTCAATGAACTTTTCTTAACCCGATATTCTACTTGGTTGGTAACTGCAGACTAACACTTGAACGCCTATTCCACGGAAGACGACCTCCAACATATTTCGAACTGTCCTCCAATTCAGTTGACCTAAGCCATAACCAAGCATGGGTACTGCCAATTTCTTGATATTGTGGAACTTCATTTCTCTCTTGTGATTCCATAATGCTCGCCACAGATTTTCGTATAACGGCTTTGTACTTGAGTACTTTTTGGTGACCAGATAGAAAACGACGCGTAGTTTTAAAACTTTTCTGACCGCCGGTTGCTATCTTCGTAATTCATCTAGTCGTTCAAACTTCTTTTTAAATACGACTCTGAACCTAGCCTTTCCAGAACCTCCGTATATGCACATAAACTTATCGAAGTGCTATTCTTTATCTCTGATTTTTATTCGATTTTTGTCTTTGACCAAAAAAGAAACCCCAAAATAAAAACAACGTAATAAAAATTTCTAGTAAGATCGATAGTAATAGAAATGTGTACAAACTAATGTAGGTGCTCACATTTAAAACATTTTTTCAAAGTGTTTTGGCTCTATTAAAATATTTTAAAAACCGTGTTCAATTATATAATAATATGGCTGGACACATCTAACACTATGGTTTGCTATGGTTCCGGGTACAGTAAAAATAATAACGAAAAGTGTATAACAATTTTAAATAAATACGTTATTAACTCATCTTAAATCTTAATAAGCTTGGAAAAACGTGAAATAACATGTCTAGTTTTAAACTAAACGATGACTAAAAAAGTAATTTATTTTCCCGCTCAAAAATTCAAAGCAGTTATAAGGCGTGGTTATGCGTCATATGTTACTTGATTAGTAAACATTTTTATTAACACTAATTATAATTTACTGTTTTTAAGTTCTATATGGTCTAGAAAAAGATTTTTCAAAATGAGTTTTGAAAAAAACGACTATCCAAAAGCTTCCAGTAAGCAAATGAAATAAGTATACATTTTTTATAACGAAAGTTATGATTTTGCAGGTTACCTGGTAAATGGGGCTCTACTATCGTACATTGCAGGTTTACTGTTATTAATTTCATTCTGTAGGTAAGATCAAATGGTTTTTCATTGCTTTTACATATAATGAAACTTACGGTTGGATTATAACTGTTTATTTCTTTTAGTCCTTATTGGGTCCAATCCTTCGAAGAAACTTTTTCGAATTTCAAACATATGGGGTTATGGGAATATTGTTTTGAAGATTTTCGATATCCGTATCATCAATTTGATCACTTATTCAATGGTTGCAACCACGTCTTTAGTTACGAATATAATGCCATAAGAGAATGGATGTTGCCGGCGTGGTTAATTATCGTACAAACTTTTGTAACGATTTCTTTTTTACTCAGCTTCAGTGCACAAATAGCAATGGCTTGTCAGCTCTGCAGATGGCCTCTTGAATTTATATTGCAATATGAGTGGATAATTTGCATTATTGACTTTGTGTGTCTGGTTATTACGGGTAAGTCGAGTATTTCTCAGAATTATTAGTAAATGAAAAGAAGTGATAACAAACTCTTTTCAGCATTTTTAATGTTTTTGGCTGTTGCAATATTTGGTGGTTCCCATGCTCGTCGCGATTGGCTTATGTATCCTAACTGGAATTACTTGAGTTGGTCTTATGGTTTTGCAGTAATCTCATTTTTCCTACATGCATTTGCTGCAGTTTTTCTGTACTTTGCCGCTAGACAAAGCTATGAACTAAGAAGAGAATCTCGCAATTTAATTATGCAAATGCACCCTAACCCACAGCATCGTTTGGGTTGGTAAAATATTTGTAATTGCAGTAGTTTATACCAATAGATGCCTATTTTATAATATATAAATAGCATTGTAATTGTTAATCTCTAAGATGCACCTGACAGCTGACTGTACAGAATGACCAATAATTTTTTTGTTTTTAAAACATGACTAAGTCATTGAACGTTGCAATTCATAATTATATGCATTGTTACAAAGTGTTAGAATTGATAAACCACATATTTTTATACTCACGTAAAAATCAACGTATTTTCTTACACATGTATTTATATGATTAATTTTATTTTATGAGTTAAGCCTTTATTTTACAAATAAGTATTAGTTTATTCCGTCCTTATACTCCTGGTATTTAAATTTTGACTATTTTTATATTTTGTAATAAACACTTAATCACATTATGGTGTGTTTTATTTACTTTTGTTACTATTACGGTTATTGCATAGTGATTTAAAACATTCCATTGAAATCGATCCAAAGAAGTACAGACCTCATATTTTGTAAGTATAAAAACTTAAAGGCTAGGTAACCCAAATTACAATCATTTCTAAGGCTACATAAATAAAGTCAAGTGTATTTATCTGTGCAAAGTAAAATCGACCACAAACCAAACGAACTTTTCTGCACGACTATTATCGAATGTAATTCTTCTGAAATCATTTTAATAACAGAACTAGGAAGTAGGGCTAGGCAATTAGTCGCGAGCTACCCAGCTTACGAAAAAATAAAGAAGCAAAGCAGATTCAATAGAAAAGATCTTCAGATCGAATTATACCCACACAGCACACAATATTTTTAAAATATTCATAAATGCTTCAGATTATAGAAAAAATATTTGTAATATTATTAAAACATTTATAAAATTATGAGTAAAAAATATTTTTTTGTGAATATTATGAAAATATTATTAAAACATTTAAAATTTGGAGACATAAAACATTTTATCAATAACATCATTAAAATATTTTTAAAATGAATTTTAATCTTGAAGTAGGTTTTCATAGTTTTAAAATAATTTTAAATATAATAACAGTGCACAATGAATTTATAACTGTTTTTATATTTGTTAAACTTACTTCAGCTATTGTTTTTTAGTCATTTAATAATTTAAATTTTGGCGCCAATAATATATACAACGCTTCAGCAACGCTTGTGGATCACATGACTTAAGCACTTGCCGCCCAATTTTTGTGTATTTAACGATAATTACTGACCAGTTACCGACTCTTTGTCTTAAGTTTGGTCCTATGGTTTTGTCGTTGTGCTTAAATAATAGTCTAGCGTTAAATAATGCTGATGTTTCTGTGAGTTCATTCATTCATATACGTAAAAATTGTTAAGGTAAGTTTAAATCTAACTACATAACCTTTAAACATAATACTAGTTGGCAATGTATTTTTAGATATATGTGCGTGTAGTAGATCTGATCAACAAATTTGTGGAGGTAAATATTATTCCCGATAAAAATATCTAGTTAGTATATCATCAACTTCTTAACAATAAATAAATAATGCCGAAGTTAAAATCTACGAGACAGTTGAATAGGCAACTTTGTGTTGAAACACGTGCTTCAAATTTATTATTAAATGATGCTGTTAAAGAAAGTTCTTATAACATTAATTATGATGGTAAGTTTTTGCATTGTAATAAGTCACAAAGGTTTCACGTACAAAGTCATATAAAAATAAATTGTGGTGAAGATAATTCAAACAACGTTAGAAATGTTTTGCCAGTTGTAGAACCAATAGATCGTAATACTTTTGCAAATTCTTATGTTTTGGACAACATTTCAGTTGATTATTCTGAAAATAGTGACAATTGCTCTAACAATGGTGTTACAAATAATAATCCTGTTCATTTAAAATTATCTAACTGGGCATTGACAGACAACATCTCACATTCTAGTTTTTATCGATTATTAAATATTTTAAGAACTGAAAAGGACCCTTCACAATTTAAAACATTACCTAAAGATCCAAGAACTTTGCTGCATACTCCAACAAATGTAAAACCTAGAAATTTAGATCCAGGAGTATTTTACTATTTTGGCATTGAAAAATCTCTAAATACAATGTTTCAACAAAATAATTATAACATTACAGAAAATGACGTTTTTGAGTTAGCTGTAAATATAGATGGTTTGCCACTTAGTAACAGCAGTGCTAGTAATTTATGGCCAATTTTAGCACAGGTTAAATCTTTACAACCTATTGAAAATATTGTTTTTATGGTGGCTGTTTTTCATGGCAAGGAAAAACCAACCAATGTTAATGAATATTTAACAGACTTTGTTAATGAAATAATCATTTTAAGTAATCAGGGTATTTGTATCAGAGAAAAATATTATAAGTTCAAATTATCAATGTTAATTTGTGATGCCCCCGCGAAGTCATATGTTTTGTGCATTAAGAATCATACTGGCTACTCTTCATGTACTAAATGTACTGCTGAGGGAGATTTTATTAACAATGTCTTGTGTTTTTCCGATATAGAGAATCTTAAAAGTAGGAGTGATTGTGATTTTAGACGTCAATCAGACGAAGCTCATCATATAGGTACAACAATTTTGACAAAAATACCTAATTTTAATATGGTGTCTGATGTTCCTATTGACTATATGCATTTATTGTGCCTTGGAGTCATGAAGAGATTATTGGTAAATAAAAGGTATGGATGGGTTTTTGGTAAACAACCCTATAAATTACCTTACAGAGATGTTCAATTGGTATCAAATACATTAGTACAACTAAATAAATTTGTACCTTCTGAATTTTGCAATCGCAGAACTAGGCCAATTGAGGAATGTAAACGTTATAAAGCCACAGAATTTCGACTTCTACTTTTATATACTGGACCATTAGTTTTTAAAAAATATTTGAAACCTCGTTATTACCACAATTTCCTAATACTCCATGTAGCAAGCTTGATAATGTGTAGTGAAAATTTTCATAAATCTGCAGATATGCTCACTTATGCTAAACAATTAATGATATATTTTGTAAAGAAAATATCTGAAGACTATGGTTATGATTTTATTAGCTACAATGTCCACAATCTTTTACATTTGGCTGATGATGTAGTTCGCTTTGGTAATTTGCATAGATTCAGCTCATTCCCATTTGAGAACTACATGCAATTATTAAAAAAACTTGTTCGGAAAAGTGAGAAACCCTTACAACAAATAATTAACAGGGTTTTTGAGTTTAGTTATATTCAGCAAACACCAAAACATATATCCCATATTGCATCTAATGAACATTATGAAGGAAATTTGCCAGAAAACTGCAGACCTCCTCAGTACAAAACTGTAAAAACTATAAAGTATACATTAAAAACAAATTTAAAAGATTGCTATGTACAATTATTCAATGATGACATCGTCAAAATTAATAATTTTGCCTATTGCGGCGATGAATTAAACATAATTGGTAAAACCTTCTTGGAGAAGAGCAATTTTTTTACAATCCCATGCAATTCTTCTTTATTGGGAATTTTTTGTTTAGATTTAGAAAAGTTAAGCCATGTAGGGAACTGGAAATTAACAGATATTAAACATAAACTGATTTTTGTACCTTTTGAAAATAATTTGGCCGTAGTTTATCCTTTACTTCATTAGCCTTTTACTTATTTTTCAATTCTTTGGTGTATTGTAGCAATTTACGTATCCAGTAAGTGAAATAAATTAGCATAATCAGATTTTAGCAGTAGTTTGATTTGTTTTATTTAATTGCTTTTTGAATTGCCTGCGGTAAAGGTTGTTATTAAACAAAAGTTGGGAATTAAATTGGAAAATGATGATATTTCTAATACATGATTTTTTTTCTGAGATGAGTTGGATTGTTGCACATTTTCAAAAGGACAACACTGTGGAAGTTGTTCCAAAATCCTGGACATGTACATCAGATGACAAAGGCGTGGAATGTTTTTGGCCTTCGTACCAAAATAAAATTAAAATTATAGAAGCAGTTCGAACTACAGCATCGCCTCAATGTGATTGGAAAATTTACAGCATAAACATTTTAGGAGCATATGGTAACTATTTATGCTACTTTACATTATTTCATATTATGATACATTACTTAATGTTAGACAACTATGGGAAAGCTCAAAGCAAATGTAATAAAGCCAAGGACACAGATGATTTGAGCAGTTAGGCCAAGTGCTGGCGATGACTTTGGTAAGGGTTTCGTAAACCGGAAAAAAAGAGAAACAAGGAATACCTTTATGATGAGGAAGAGGATGATTATCTAGATGATCTGCCAAGCTTACCACATACTCTGGTTAACATAGATAATGCAAATACTGTGTATGTATATATTTCCATTATTTTGAATTTAGTTACTACAGTTAAACATTTTAGGCACAACGTTAAGTTAAACCAGAAGCAGTGTCGTGTAAATGCGGAATCTACTAATACATCATTCGCACTTCCTGCATCAGGTTAGAATTTTTTAATTAATCATTCTAATTAATTTGCAATGCCATAAAAAATTTGATTTTGTTCTTAAGCAAATAAAACTGATAAAATTTTTATGAGTAGTTCAGTAGTAGTATCTTTTGTGTTGTAATTCTAAACATATTTTCCTTTTTTATCTTCACTAATACAATTGTTTTTGTAGAATTACAAGAGTTCATTAATGATTTTAGGCAATGGATGGTAACAAGTACGGGTGAGTTACACATTTTTCTGTAGCTTTTACATTTGACTGCTTTTTTTATAGAATTCTATAAACAACATACCAGAGAACTTCATCTAATCAAATTAATAGTAAAAGAAAATAGAGAAACACTAGAATTTTTAATGAAAAGCGGAACAAAGCAAGGAAACTTAGAGAACCCACCAGAGGAAAATGACATAATAAAACTGATAACCCCGTTACTACCTTTGAAAACTGAGGAAGATGTAAAAAATTTAGAATCAATAATCGACGAGAACGAATCGAACATGCAAATTTTAGTATGTTTTTCTTAATTTCTATGGTGTAGAAAGTAATACTTAGTGTATCTTTATTAACAGATACTGTAATATATTATATATTTTTATTGTGAACTCTTTGTAGGTCAAGGATATGTCATTACTGGGAGTGTCTACTACAAAAGAGCTTGTAAGGAGAATAATGTATCATACATTTAGTAGTAATGTAGGAGCTTTGTACAGTTACGAAGAACAAAAGGGAAAAAAGTTTTTAAAACGCTGTTGTTACAGACTGCGATTCTAAGTAAGTTAACTATTCAACATCTGTGTTTTGTTATAAATAATTGTGTTCCATTAGAAGCAGTTCGTCGTCAATTTAATGAAGCTACAGATTTGGAAATAGTAAATGGCATTAAATCATGGTTAGTCGCAGCAAAGTTTAGAGGAAAAAAAGGAAACTAACAGTCTATATTATTTTTTACATAAAAATTTCAGTTGTTTTAGTGTCAGTTTTTCAAGAAAAATAAATTGTTTTTTACTAATTGGGAGTCAATTTTCATTATACGCCTTTTCAAGTTGATTTATTAGAACATTTTGTATCGATGTCCGCCATAACTTGATTGTTAGACATTTTCTTAAAGAGTTCTATAATATTGTGTGTATGAAAATATTTGTCTTTTAAAGTAACGTGTGTCGCAAAAGAATAAGAACTGGGTGTTGGCTATAACGATAGATTGAGATGCATATCGATCATAGAACCATGGGACTAAATGAGCAAGTCTCCTTGATTATGGTTCTAGGAGCGACGTCCATTTCTCGCGTTACTGTCAACGCCAATTCCAAGACTTTTGTGGGATACATACGTTATTTATTAAACATTAATCTGTGGGACATTTATATATTTTAAAAATATTTTATTAACATTATTTTTGGTATATCGAATGTTTTAGAAACATTTTAATAATTTCAAGAAAATGTTTTTGAAATATTTATTAAACATCAATTTGCGGACATGTATATATTTTAAAAATGTTTTATTGACATTTTTTGGATATATTGAATGTTTTAGAAACATTTTAATATTTTCAAGAAAATGTTTTTGGAATATTTATTTAACATCAATATGCGGGACATGCACATATTTTAAAAATGTTTTATCAATATTTTCTTGTTGATATTGAATGTTATAGAAACATTATAATATTTTAAGGAAAATATTATCTTAGCATTTTAAAAATGTGTTTATGCTGTGTGGGTATGTGAGAGAGCTGTTGAAGCTTATTTTAACTAGATCTACTTTGAAACAAAAAATGGATATTGCCACTCTTTATGATCAAATTGAGGTTCAGTTAGGAGCACTTGAAACCTTGGGCATAACTTCTGACAAATGTTCGGCCATGCTGTTTCTATTAATAGAATCGTGTTTACCGAATAAGTTACTAAGAGTTTGACAACGTTCTACGATGTTTAAAAGTTTTGCGGATTCTGAAGAAACTTGAATAGATAAGAACCATTAAAATGTGACCTTGAAACGAGAGAGCAAAGAGCTCTACCCTAGCTTTTATTCTTTTTAATCAGTTTCACCAACACATCAATGCTAAATTACTAAAACAGAAAAAAATTGCACCATTTATTACTAAAAAAATTCATAATCTTAACCTTACATTTTATCGTTGTTTTACCGCCGTTACTATTCTCGTTTGTTTACCGTTTTTGTTCCTTTTAATACCATTTTCTATTTTGTCATCTTTCATATTACTATCTTTCGCTAATTCATTCTTTTACACATTCCTTTTTCTTATTTTGTCTTCATTACCCTGTATCCCTTTACCTTTTAACAAACAGTCTTTATCAAGACTAATTCCTTTGACTAATTCAGTCATATTAGCTTTTGTTAATAGTACACACCGGTTACTCTGTAAGTATAAACCTTAATGCACTTGCATATTTTTTATAGTAAATTTTGTAGAATCCGAAAATGCCGAAGTGTTCGTATAAAGATTGCCTAAGTACTTCTAAATCGAAGAAGTATAAAAATGTCAGATTTTATCCGTTTCCTAAACCTACAACAAATCGAGCAAAATGTTTGTTATGGTTGGATTTATGCGGAAATAACAAATTAAAAATTGAAAATATTTCAAGAAATGTTTATGTTTGCGAGAAACATTTTATTGGAAAGAAGACTAATGATGCAAACCCGATTCCATATGAACATTGTCTTGATACGTATCGAAAATCCTGCAGTTTGGACATTGCAAGTTACACAGAAGTTGGAGGCAGTGTTGCTGGAAATAGTAATGTTTACTCAAAATTATTATCGTCTTTAAACATGGATGATCATGGTTCCCTAAATGTAAGTGATCATTCCTATACAAAGAAGCGAACAAGTTCCTCCCGAAACAACGCAACACAAACTACTGCAGTGGCATTGTTTACGACACCAGGACAGCTTAAGTCGAAACAAGCAGAATTTCGATATTTCTTCTTGTTTTCATCATTATCTCAAAATAACCATTTTAAATATTTTACTGGTTTGACAGTACCAGAATTTGAAGCATTATACAACTTCTTAGATGAAAGTGTAATGCCCTATTTAAAATATAGCAGGAAGAATAATACCCCTACAAGAAAAAAGTATAATCAACTTTCCTTCAAGGACAAATTGTGTTTAATGTTAGTGCGATTGAAACGGGGATATACACTAAAAGAACTTTCTATATTTTACAATATCAGTGCTACTCATATAGGGCGAATATTTTATACGTGGGTGCAATTTGTGCATCTCCAGTGCTGTTGCCTACGGAATGATTTGTTTAAAGGAGCTAGAAATACAGAGAAAAGTCATATGCCAGCTTGCTTTCGATCTTTAAACGATAAAGTGACTTTGGTGTTAGACAGCACTGAAATTAAAATGCAAATGTCTCGTAATTTTCAAAGGCAAGGATGTACACATTCTAGTTATAAGCATTTTAATTCTGTAAAATTTTTGGTGGGCATCAGTAGTCGAGGGGCGATTGTTTACAACAGTGAAGGGTACGAGGGATCGATATCAGACAATGAACTTTTCAAATCATCTGATTAATTCAGTTTTTTAGAAGAAGGAGATGTAATTATGGTTGACAGAGGGTTTACAATCCAAGATGTATGTGACGAAAATAAATTGAAACTAATTATTCCACCATTTTTAGCTGGACGCTCACATCTTACAGCTGAAGAGGAGCTGTTTACGAAAAAAATTGCGAAATGTCGCATTCATGTCGAGCGTTCTATTCAAAAAATTAAAACCTATCAAATTCTCGCAAAACCTATACAAATAAGTATGTTACCAATCATTTCAAATATTTTCAATATTATATGTTTTCTTGTAAATTTTGAAAAACCATTAATTTCATAAAAATTACATATTTGTATTTTGTACAAACTAAATAGTTTAAGAATTATAATAATACAAGTGATTACAAATTATTTTATTTCATACACTGGTAAATTTCTAGGTACCTTCATTAAAAACAACTCTGGTATATACATTTCATAGTATCGTTTTTTTAAATCAATAAGTATTTTATGAATAATTTCATGTTCCACATTACTGATCTTAATTTTAATCACTAAAATATCAACACTAGACCAAATGATAAAGTCACATTCTGGCACTTCAAAAACTAACATAGATGTTACAATTTGGTACATGTATGGATGATTTGATTTTAAAAAAAATTGTCCGTTTTCTTCATACAAACAAAAATTATTCAATTGTTGCGATGTCAAAACATTGTGGAAATGAATTGGATTTTTGTTTTCTAAAATTTTGGGGCATTTTATCTCTATAATCCTAATAATGGATCCATTTTCTGTTACTACACCATCTGTACTGCATGCTAAATGGGGATGATTTTTGTTTACATATAAACCGACTAGTTTTAGCTCTTGACTTGTACTCAAGTATTTCTGTACATATTTATCTCTTGCTTTATTTTCATTTCGACCATATAACATTGCTGGTATTACATAATTTGGTGCGAGTTGTCATAAATTTTTTTTTATAAAATTAAATATCGCAGAAGGTGATGAAAGTAAAACAGCAATTTTCACGTTAGATGCTGTAAAGAAATAGCATCTCTATGAGGACCATCCTTGAGAACCTTGTTGCTCTGCCCCTCTTATTTGAAATATAGGAGTATCATATGTAGCCATATAATCACACATATTATTTTTAAACATCTGTACTTGTTCTTGCAAAACAGTTTTTTCATGTAGATTCAAATCAAAATCTTGATATGAAAGTTTCAATACCGTTTCGAACATGGTAAGCTTCATCCCACGTTGCAGATCGCAAATAAAATCATTATTATTAGTAAACCTTGTATACGTCTCAGGTCTTGGGTCGAACACACTTCTCAATAGAGGCTTAAATCTTTTAGTTGGGTATTCTTTTGATGCCACTGGACCTGGATGTTTACGGGTGCTTCCTAATCCCCATTCCCTAAGTTTGCTAGTACTTGATGCATGGTCAAATCCACTTCTTTCAGTGTACCTTGCCAAAAACAGTAATAGTGCACTTACGTGACTACACTTGCCTAAAGCCGATTGCTTGCACTCACATTTTCCATATATCACTGCACCTGACATACTGTTTAATGAAATTTGCACCAAATAAACAGTTTTCTTATTAAAAGAGGCAAAACACTTTGCTTTAAGAAGATAGCATTTTCCATCTTTGGCATCATATACTTCATGAATATGATCACTATCAACATACTGCGTTCCTCTTCTAAACGGTTTTTCAGTAACACCAGTTATTTCACCAGCTTCATAATCTTCCGTTTCAAAATGGGTACCAACTATATAGGTGTAGATGTGACCCTTATTAAAATAATGTGCGATTAGTTGCGCAGGAAACTTAGTCCACTTAATGGATTTAAAATCTTCTATAATTACTGCAGAAGAAGTAGAAGCAATTGGTATTAACCTACGTTTCGCATCGTACCACTTTCCACCATCGATGCCAAGAAAAATATTATTATCTGTACCAGCCTTTATACAATTGGTTACGCTAAAAATAAAAAAAATTTTTAAAACATTTTCTACGATGCACAATTTCACTTACCGTTGCACTAGGTCAGATTTGGTACCACCCTGTTTTAAACATCGACATGCTAACCATCTTTGCAACTGTAACTTCGTGTGATCTTCAATGCTCAAGTTCGGACTTAACAAAGCACCCGGAACGTCGTCTGGTTTAAGAGTTATCGAAGCATCCACTAATAATAATTAATTTAATAACAAATACAGATTAAACATTTACAATTACTTACTTATCAAGTGTATAATATGGCTGTATTAGTCTTGAAAAAGACTGTTTTGTTAAAAGGTAAAGGAGTACAGGGTAATAAAAACAAAATAGGAAAAGGAATGTGTAAAAGAATAAATAAGCGAAAGATAGTAATATGAAAGATGACAAAATAGAAAATGGTATTAAAAGGAACAAAAACGGTAAACAAACGAGAATAGTAACGGCGGTAAAACAACGATAAAATGTAAGGTTAAGATCAGAGAGAAGATATACTTAGAGGGGAATCTCCTGTATATAAACTTGGAACACAGTTTATGGCGCCCTACAACGGTTGTGGGGAAAACAAATAGCGCGAATTTTAAACTTAATGTGTGGGTGTGGATAGCATCCATTGTTATTAAAATTATTTATTTTGAATGTTTTCTTGTTTTTGAAAGAATAGTTATGAAAATTGTCACTTTTTTATAATTATGCATTAAAAAACGCGACTTATTTTATATAACATTTTTTATTTGCACAAATACTATATAAATAACTTCCAGTTTCATTCGAATCAACACCGTGTGAATATTGTAACAACTTTTCTTTAAAACGAATATGAAAACCTTCAGTTTTTAAATAGTAATAAACGTTAGAATCAAACACGTGTAAAAATAACTTGCATTATTTAGTCGATTTTATTCGAGAAATGCAATTCAGCGTTTTTAGCCTTCAAGGTACGAAAAAGAGGGAAATAAAATTTGCTGTGTTTGTATTTTTTACCGATAATTATTACATAGTGGCCTCTAACGGTTGTGGGGAAAAGTTAAAACGTTATTCCTTTTCTCTCAATTGAAGTTACTCGTCTACAAATACTTAGTTTATGGTTAAGATTATGAATTTTTTTAGTAATAAATGGTGCAATTTTTTTCTGTTTTAGTAATTTAGCATTGATGTGTTGGTGAAACTGATTAAAAAGAATAAAGGCTAGGGTAGAGCTCTTTGCTCTCTCGTTTCAAGGTCACATTTTAATGGTTCTTATCTATTGATGCTTTTTCTCAGGCAGGAGATAGACAACAAGCAGTTGACTTACTCTCAGAAAAGGGATGCAGACCAAACATTGACCAACCGGACCAACACGCAGGTGTTTCCGCAAACTCTAGGAACGACCTTGAAGAGAGCTAATGGTTGTAAAGTGATTAGAGCACTGAACGATAGTGGATCGCAAAGGTCTTACATCTTAAAGGAGACTGTTACACAACTAGGATACCGACCTAAACGTCTGGAAAAAAATCGTTTATTGTTTGTTCAGTGGGTCAAAGATGGTAAACACTCACACTCATATGACGTCACAATTTGTAATGGGACGTATTTTTACACATTCGAGGCCTTAGATTAGCTGACGATTTGTGGAGAGGTAACTCCAGTTTCTTATGGACCATGGGACCAATGAGATGCGCATCTTAAATGTTCAAATATCTGCTGGGGTAGACACTTATGGGTAAAATGCCGTCTATTAGTGTACGTTCTAATATAGCTATGAACACTTTGAATCTATTTGTGAAAAATGCCTCCATAACAGATTTGCGGGAATTTTAAGCGCTAGGAATAAGGAACTTTATGATAAGCGAACCAAGGAGGAAACAGCCGTGGCAGCTAAGAAGTTCTTCTTGCAAACCGTGAATGATAATAAAGATGGGTGTTATGAAGTTTATCTTCCATGGTTAGAAGACCACCATCCTCTCTCGACTAACTATAAATTGGCTCAAACGAAGCTAGATTCGGCTGTCTGTAAACTATAGAATTAAGACATCATAGACATTAAGGGCAACAGTGCGACAACAAAAATTCGACCTGTGTACGATGCGTCTGTGAGCGAAAAGGACAGACAATCGTTAATGCTGGAGAGATTGTGGAAGAACGAGTTAACTTGGGATCAGTTAGTGGATGATGTCACGGCTCAAGCATTCAAAAGTTGGATGAAGGATTTGCATCACTTGTCGAAAATTGATCTACGTCGCTATATACTGGTGGGCGACCCGTAATCACGTGATTTGAGCATACATACATTCTGTGATGCGAGCCAAGATGCCTATGCTTGTGTTGTGTCTGCGCGAGTAGTTTTGCGTGGCAACGTTTCTGTATTTTGTTGGCTGCCAAAGCTAGAGCTAGTTCGAAAATCACTATACCATATTTGGAGTTGCTAGCGGCAACTATAAGTCCTCGACTGTATACGCATGTGAGCGTGAACATAGGGCAGATTGATTGTTTTTTCTGACCTCGATTGGATGCTCTCTTAGACAACTCTTTGGATCCAGATGGTGTGAGGGCTACACGAAGCACATAAATGATGGCTGTCCGTGAAAATAATCTGCAACGAGGATGAAATTAACGGCGAGCGCAAGAAGATGTTGGTTACTACGCTTATGAATTTTGGAGACTGTTGCGCTTGGCATCTAGACTACTTTTCTAAATACACTAAAACTGTGCGAATGATGGCTCGCATACTTCGGTTTGTTCAAAATTGTAGGCGTCCAGATCAGAATTGTGGTGAATTGTCTTTTGAAGAACAAAACTCGTCGGAGACGTTAATTTTCAGATTGGTGCAAAAGGAAGCGTTTTCTAGCAAGAGAATTAGTAGTCTCAATCCTTTTAGCGACGAGCAAGGTCTTATTTGATTAAGATCTAGGGCGGTGATCTAGAGACTTTAATAGAGAAGACACTGAAAATTATCGGTACCCCATTGTGCTTTCTTCTAAACATCCTTTCACTAGGAGTTTGATCATGAACATACACGTAAAATCATGCCATGTTGGGACTCAAGGTATGTTAAGTTTTTTTTAGGGAGAGGTTTTGAATCTTGGACGGTAGGCGGACAGTCAGATCAGTTATATCAAAGTGTGAAACATGTAGAACGCAAAACCTTTAATTGTAGAGCCTCCGCCATTATCATTAGACAGGGTTCGTGACGCAGCTCTTTTTGAAGTGACGAGAGTGGATTTTGCAAGGCCGTTCTACCTAAAAAATGGTGTTAAAGTTTGGATATGTTTGTTTACGTGCGCTGTTTTCCGAGCGGTTCATTTAGAGCTGACGACATCTCTGTCTACTCCAAATTTTCTACATACCTTACAAAATTTTGTGTCGCGTCGGGACAGACCTCGAATAGTTTACAGTGATAATGGGACGAACTTCGTAGGCACCGAGAATGCCTGATCGCTTTTAGATTGGGACTCAATCATGCGTGAAACGTCCGTCGAACGCATTCGCTGAAAAGTTAACATATAACCTTGCGTACGCGAAGCGGCTTGACCTCCTGAAGAAAATGAGGTATCATTCATAAAAATCGGTCGTAGGAGGAGTAGGGAGACAGACAGACATACAAATGCAAGATTTTATATACCCGTGCGTTAGAGGGTAAAATAACCTGTAAATCTCGATAGAAACAAAATATTTTTACAGTGTGCAACTTCCCATTCAACCGGAAGTAGCTATTAATTTTGTTATTTTAAACAAAACACCACGTGTATTATTACATTTTTAGATTTCCCAAGCAATTCGGCGATGATGTGTATCCGGTATTAATAAACCTTAGTATTTTATACAGGATGATGACAATAATTAGTTAACCTATTTTTCGTAGTGGGTTCAGAAGTACCCTTGATGTCTCCGAGTCAAAGTTCATATTAGTACAAGGAGTGATGTCTAGTTTTTTTTTTATTATAGTTTTTCAACCACGACCACTCACAAATATTGTAGTTAGCTGCGGTGACGTGGTTGTTACTAACGGAAGCCACTACCGGAAAGGTTGCTAACAAATTTAACTTAGGACCCTTATATTTAACTTAGAGTGAAATGGTCTGACCGTTTCCAAAAACAACTATAAAGAAAACAAACAAAGTAAAAATCAGGAAGGAAAAGTTACGGATTTTCACCGAAACTACAGAAAAAAAAATCGAAGCTGAAAAAGCAATATGTAAAACACTCAAGGATAAAAGATATCAAAAGCGAGTTTTAGAACCAGTATTCCCCGAAGAAACAACCTAAAAACTGCTGAAAAATAGAAGTGAAAGCTGAGCACAAGCAGCTTAACATTGACGGCTCTACTTGACTTTGATAATATAAAAAGTGTCAGTCTTCTGACAGACAGTGACGTATTACAGCAGAATGTTTTTGTTCTCGTAAAATTGAACCTAAAGTCTGGGGCATATTTTTATGTCGGAAAAATATCAGGAATAATAAGCCCCAGTGAATTTGTGATGACATATTTGCATCGGAGAAGCACAGGTAAGTTCTATTTTCCATATGTTAATTAAATTACGAGCACCAAACTCAACCAACACAGCTAGGCCATTGTCTTTACTCATATTTAACATGAACTTGTCTTCATATAATTGCCATATTTACTCTGGAAGCGCTTTTGTATTGAAGCGTTGCCGAAGTATTTGGAAACTTCGGAACGCTCATCGAAAAGAATGGAATATTCTAGATTCCTGTAACGGATGAATATAAAAAGTGTTAGGAAGAAGTTGGAGTCAGTTTTCGAATTGAATCAGATGAAGACTGTTGGTTTAAATAAATTAATTGTTGAACGCGCGTGCCGGTAAAAAGGAAATATAACATCGCGAACGTGTTGTAAACATAAACAAATACTAGTTTTAGATAAATGAAATGTGCGGATAGTAAACACCGAGTGATAGTAATATATAAATGAATGCAAGTTGTTTTTCTTAAATACCGTTGCATTTTATTAATGTTAGTTAAAAGTAATTAAATTAAATCATGTAAATATTTAGTTTGTCAATAAATTACAGGTGTGCGGTAATAAAAATAATTTAATGCATTCAATAATAAAAAATCGGGCATTATTAAAATTTAGTTTTCTTAAACTTTTTATCCGTCTTATAACTTATGCTGGTAACTCGTTATCAAACAAAAATGGTTGCTAAACTGTTTAAATTTCTCGAATCAATAAAAAATGGTCAAGAATCGATGAATAAAAAAAATGGATGAAAAATTGTACGAAAATTCTAAGAAAATTGAGGAAAATTCTAGAAGTCTAAATAAAGAAATACGAACGAGCATTAAAAATTCAAGACTATTGAAAAACGAATACAAGTTAGTGTAGGAAACCAAAATGAAATTATTCAAGAAAAAACTCAAATGTTAAATTTAGGAAAAGAAATATGCCAACTTCTAGAAAACAAAATAGAAGCAATAGAGAGAAAATGAGTAGACGTCACCAGTATCAGGACGATTTCGAAAGGCAACGGGCAAAAAAATACCTAGTCATGAACAAGTACAAGTGACCATTGGTTTGAAAAATGGGGTACTCGACCATCAAGCACTGGTAGCCATAAAGAAGTATGGGCTCCATTTGGATATGAAGAACGATTTCCTAAAGATTGACAGTGAAGAAATTCCTTTTCATTTATCAAAGAAGACAGCCATGCGAGTCTTAGTGAGTCAAGACGTGACTCTGCCTGAAATGACTGAAAGTGTGGTGATGGCACGCCTTAATAGAAATTTCTAGGAATGCTACATTCGCGCTATTGAACCAATGGAGGGTGACTTGGTTGAAAAAGGAGTACTCGTTGGCAGCACATTAGTACGAGTGAAAAACACGTTGCCAGTAAGGATCTTGAATGTCAACTCAGATCCAGAAACGTTGAAAAAGAAGACCGTGGTAGACCAATGCACGCCAGTATCTCAAATTTTGAGGTGCGTGAATTCTAGTCTATTATTATTATCTAATATAGTGCATTAGACATTCTTACCTACAAGTACCAAAACCTCAGCAAAGACCAGCTGGCTAAAGTTAAAGTGTTGATCTAGCAGTATCAAGATGTATTTAGAGAGGGTTTCCAAAGAAACAACTAACGTGGTAAAGCACAAAATGAATACCGCAGACGCTCAGCCGATAAGGCAACATTCACAAATAATTACGGATATGGAAAGAGAAGATGTGATTGAACCATTAATTAGTCCATGGGTACCCCCAGGGGTGCTAGTAAAAAAGAAAGATGTTTCAACAAGGTTTTGCGTAGATTACAGACAACTTAACGACGTGACTAAAAAAGACAGCACCCTTTACCGAGAATTGACGCCACTTTAGACACCCTGTCAGGATCCTAGTAATTTTCTACTTTGGAGTTAAAGAGTGGTTACTGGTAGGTAGAAATGGAACTTAAAGACCGTGGAAAAAAAGCTTTTACGATTGGAACTGGTTTGTGGCAGTTCACTGTAATGCCCTTCGGTTTGTGAAAACGTATTTGGTTTATCTAGACGACGTGATTGTGGTTTGACAGTTGTTTGAAGAACATTTGAATAATCTAACAGCAGTGTTGCAACTACTACGTAGGGCAAATCTAAAACTGAGAGTAAAGAAGTTTCACGTATTCAAGAAAGTAATGCAATACCTAGGGCACGTCATATCTAGAGATAAAGCTGACCCAGACAAGGTTCGAGCAGTGCAAGCATGGCTAAGACCAATCGACAAACATCAAGTTCGCAGTTTTCTTGGGTTGTGTACCTATTATAGCCGATTTGTATCCGGATTTATCAATATTGCCAAACCTTTGACAAAATTAACTAAGGAAAGAGTAGAATTTAAATGGAATGAAGACTGCGAAAACGCTTTTCATCACCTAAAACCAGACCTAGTTATTTTGGTAATTTTAAATTATCAAAGAAAAACTAGAAATTTTGTTTAGATACCGATGCAAGTAATCTGGTCATAGGTGCAGTTTTTTCACAAGCGCAAGATGGAAAAGAAAAAGTTATCGCGTCTTTTAGTAAAGTTTTGTCCAGTCATTGACTGTATTAGAAGAGAGCTGTTAGCAATCGTCAAGTCCATAGAACACTTCTACAAATATTTGTATAGACGGACTAAGGACGGAACACGCCGCTTTGAAATGGCTATTGGAGCTTCGTAGTACGAAGGACATGTAGCAAGATGGATCGAGAGACTGCAAGAGTATGATTATGACACAGAACACCGTGCCGGAAGCAGTCATCAGAACGCTAATGTCTTGTGACAGACTGCAGCCATTGTCCACGACTTAAAAAAAAAGATGTCTCCAAAAAACTGCTATGATCGATGAGGACTGAGAACCTGAGCAGTTGCGTCGCGAACAAGAAAACGAGTCCGATATAAAAGTATTCCAGAACTGAAAAACAAACGGTCGACCATCAACCTGTTTCGAACAAAAACATCAAAACATACCGGGCGCAGTGGGACTCTGAAAGTGGAAGACGGTCTTCTTAAACGATCCCTAAAAAGTGTCAAAAACACAGAAAACAGAGTGCAGTTGGTAGTGCCGAAAAGCTGAGTGTCACAGGTGCTATGCATTATTTCATGAAATGGACAGAGACTTACGCCATACCCATTCAAGAAGCAGCTACAGTCGCAGACGTTTTAATAAAAAAGTTTTTTGTCGGTTTGGAGTTCCGTTAGAATTACATTCCGACCAAAACCGTAACTTGGAGTTTCTGTTTCAAAAATCGAATAATGTGAAACTACTTAGTACTTAGTGTCTAAACACTAAAGAGATTGGGATTAGTACTTGCACCTTATCTTAATGACATACCGATCATCTGTTCAAGAAAGCACAAGCCCAACACCATCGTGTGTGATGCTCGGTCGCAAAATACGTCTGCCATGCGATCTCCAATTTAGACTAAGACTAGAAGAAGAAGTTGCTGGAGTAGACTACGTCAGTAAGTTTATGAAGAGGCTAGACGAAGTACATTAAGCGGTCCCTAAAACACACACATCGCCAGCGACAGAATGAAGACCAGATATGACGTCAACGGTCGACGAAGTCTTAAAACTACGTGATGACTGACGCTTCGTTTTATATCTGGTCACTAATGTGCCGTCATACGAAAACATGTAGCGAATATTATGGAATCTCAAGAGAGAAATGGAGTAACATTAAGAAATTGGCAGTACCCAATCTTGGTTGTGACTTAAATGAACTGGATTGGAGGACAGTTAGAAATATGTTGGAGGTTGTCTACCGAGAAACAGACGTTCAAGTGTTGATCACTAGTTACCATCCAAGTAGAACATCGGGTCAGATCCATTGACAGCTACTTTTATGCTCAAGGAAGTTACCAACATAGAAAAAAACTACCGCTATCGCCACGAACCCTTTTTACCGGTGTTGCGTCTAGTTTTCTGTTCTAAGACAGAATAGTCTTAAGAAAGAGACAGTGAAGCGTTCCCGAAGTATTTGTAAACTTTGGGACGCTTATCGAAAAGAATGAAACATTATGCATTGCGATAACGGAAGAATATAAAAAGTCGGAGACTTTTTGAATTGAATCGGAAGAAGGTTTTGTCCGTTTAAATAAATTAAGTGTTGAACGCGCGTGCCAGTAAAAAGATAAATATAACGCCGCGAACGTGTTGTAAACATAAAAAAACACCAATTTTAGATAAATAAAAAGTGCGGATAAATACCGAGTGATGGTAATGTATAAATTAATGTAAGTTGTTTTTCTTAAACACCGTTAGTGTTAATGTAATAGCAAAGGTTTCCACGGTCAGAATCTATACTAAGATAAGAATGTTTTCTGGGTTTGGACCGTGTCATTGTTGTTGTAACCGAAGTTGCCAACGTTTCGCCCACTTTCGTAAGATGCTTCATCAGGGCGTGAGATAAATCGCAAAACTCAAACAAACAACCGAAAACTAACTAAGAAGTGCGCGAAACGTGTTAGTTAACTAAACTGATTCACATAAGTTAAAGATATCTCTGAAAATCTGCTCAATTCTTTAGTTTTCAAATTTTTGTCATGTTTGACACTTTATTAAAGTTGCTAGTTATCGTACTTATGTCATACGGATAAATGTAGCATTCCTCTCTTTCAAACCCGTTCTAATAAATCAATTGTTTGTTTGTTTCACTTTGTTGACTTATTGTGCAAATTTTGTATCAAAATTTTGTTTGTTGCTGATTCCCAATGCCTAGACATCAATTAACATCTGACGAAGCAAATAGAGCAAATGGACAAAGTGACGTAGCGACTTTTTTTCAATTTAGCCAATGTGTTATTTCTAGACTTTTTAACCGTTTCCAAGCAACTGAATCTGTTGAAGAAAGACCCATCAATAACTACCAGGGGTACCTGAAGACCGATATGTCACCATTTCTGCACGCGGAGAACCTTTGAGCACATATCGAATGTTGAGCAGAAGACTTGCAGAAGCCAGAGGAACAGCAATATCAGCTGAAACTGTCAGAAGACGTTTAAGGGATCTCAATTTACGTTCTAGACGACTTTTTAGAGGTATACCATTGACTCGTGAACATAGGCGACTAAGAATAGAATCGGCAAGAGAGCGTGTGTCAATTGGACAGAAGAGTGGAAGCAGCTGGTTGACAATTATTAGCCGCCGGAACAAACAAGATTCCGCAAGCACTATAGTGTTATAGATCAACTGCAAACAATACGTAACATAAGAAATATAGTTTAGACTTGTACTTAGCTTTCGTCAACTACAATAAAACATTAGATATTGTAGAAACATGGGCTATAATAAACTCCTTTTAAAATTGACACATTTGGGACAAAGAAAACATTACACAAAATTTAGACCACAAACAGTATTAACCGTTACAATAAAAGACAGAACGACAATAGATTAAACTTTGCAACAAAATGGAATGAGCAAGTCACATAACTCTAATGCGACGTACACAATAGTCATGAGTAATCACATAGTGGAGACCATGGAAAAAAAACTAGGAGTAAGTCGCTTTCTAATCAAGTGGTATGACGATATTAAGACAATACCTGGAAACTTTTTTAGAGTTCTAAAGATAATATTAAGATAATGAGTAATTATAGAAATTTGATATTTTGTTAATCTCGATTCTTATCTACAACAAACGTCAAAATGCCATCTCAGAAAAAATAAGCAAAACTGTCAAACAAAAAATCTTGTCAAAATGTTTTTCTGCATAAAGCAGGCCCTTCTAGTTGCGAAAAATAAACTAAAGTTGGAAACATCGCGAACAAACTGCGTTGTGGCTAATTTTTACTTAATTAAGAACAATGGGATCTAAAGTTATAGGCATAGGCGTGTGCACTTTTGTTGTGAGAAAAAAACTGCTTAGTTTTTGAACTAAGAGGATGTAGTGCACGTATTAAATCACTAGTTTTCAAGAAACGAAAAAAGCATTGATTGCTTTGGGCGAAACAACACCCGAATTAAACTAGAAAGCAAGCTTTCAAAGAACCCACTGTTTGTGTATGGAGAGGCATATGTTGTGATGGCCGTACGGACTTGCTGTTTATTCCGGGAAACATGAATTCAGAAGTATACTTGAAACAGGTGTGGATCTGGTTTTCTGTTTTTGGACGATAACGCTCGTCCATACCAATGCATGTCAGTTGTGAATGCATTTACCTTTACCTGCTCTATCGCCTCATTTAAATCCGATAGAGCATGCTTGGGATCAGTTGCAGAGAGCTTTGGATCATCATAATCCCCAACCATAAACAATGGAACAATTGAGAAATTTGCTTCCACAACACTGGGAACAGATTCCGCAAGAAAACTTTAGTGATCTCATAACCAGCATGCAAAGACGTTGCCAAGCTGTCATTGAAGCCACTGAGGTTATTGCTGAAAGGGAAATTAAGAAATAATTTGTTCATTTTCTTTTTTTTTATTAATTTGAAATTATGTTATTAGTCACTTTCACCTAATTTTCATTTTTTCTTGTCTTTTTGTTTAATTTTTTTTTAAAATTTGTTAAATAAAAAAAAACATTTTAAAACTAAATTGCTTAAAATTGTCTTTGAAAAATTTTGTTTTCTTTTGAAAAATCAATTTTCAATATCCCTAACTTATGTGGAGCAGTTTAGTTAAATTAAATCGTGTAAATATTTAGTTTATAAATAAATTAGTTTTAAAATTCGTAACAGTATTATTTGGTTGAATAATTTGATCGATTTTAATAAATGACGTATCACTTAGAAAGACAATAACAAAAATAAGAACTAATAAAAATAGAAAAACGATATAAGAACTAGAGCAATAAAAAATAGAATAAAATAGACGTCTTGAAGTCAACAAATACAGTACTTGTATTAAAAAAATTCAATAAAAGGATGTAGAAAGTCAATGTATCACTTACTTTTAGAAATAAATTTAGTTGGTTATACTCCGCTTTAATAAATCAGTCCAATAGTTTGAAGTATCTCAGACAAAGCAGTTTCCCTTTGTGAAAATGATAAATTAGTTACAGAAATACATAGTACATACACAGAGAAACTCGATTACATACTTGTGGCAAATTCCTTAATGTTTCACATGAATTAAATTGCATTAGGTTGTATACGAAAGTGTTTGTCAAAATAAATGTATTCCATTTTGGTAGCTATTTCATTTTCTTTTATTACATTTACAATTTTGAAAAATAATGAAATTAAAACTATTAATAGATTCGATAACTAAACTAAAAACTTTTCGTTAAACACGAATATTCCTAAAATATGTGAAACGATGCAAGAAATAAATTTAAGTAAACACAGATGAAATATTCATTTTCTGTGTACGTTCTACATGTAAGAAAAAATAAACACGATCAAAGTTTACAAATATTTCTGAGCATGTGATTTTAAACGTTCTCAATATTTTGAATAATGTTGAAACAGTGTTTACGTTGAGTGACGGTTCGAATTGATGCCGAAAAGATTAAAAACATTGCATATTACAATGATATTACTTACACGTTTTGTCCGCTATTATGGTAATATTGCTATTTTCAATTTTGTTATATGTCATAAAAGGTAAAAGTTTAATCTGAAACTAAAAGTTTGAGAGTGTAATTATTGAAAACTTTTTTTTCGATGAGGATCCTTGCGACACCGTATACTATTTACTACCAAAATCCTTAGATGGTTTAAGAGTTAAAGTACATAAACTTAATATTTTTTTATTTTGTTGTTTTTGCTTAAACCAAATTTTAGTCTATACACCTACTTGCTTTTATTTTACTACAAGCACTTTATGGAAAATACTTTGTGACGCATGTTTTTCATTTCTTCTTGTGTTTACTTGTTATTCACTGTATATGGAACGCCGTTTATTATTTCAATAACTTTTTCGTTTTTCACCTAGTGACTGGTGTTATTCAATTTTATTACAATATTTTATCCAAAACACGGTATGTACGAAACTTCGCGTAATCGCATACGTTGTTTGTTTATTTACGTTGTTTATTTAAGTTCTATTTTAACCTTCCGATTACCATTGGGGTATTTTTTGACTCCAGACGTGTTGTTTTTGTTGTCTTTTCGTAAGTTTTTTTTACTGTTCCAATATTTATTTAGCTGAGTTTCTTTCAACAATGTTTAATAATATATAACAAATTTTTCAATTTTTATATGTTTTGCGACGTAAAAAATATTGTCGTTAGGGTCATATTTGACCCCACTTGGTAACCGACGTTCTAAAATGTAATTCTAATATTTTGTCTGCATTTGTCATCTAATCTGCTTGTTTCAACGTGTTTCAACGTGTTATTCGTCTGAATCATGATTACTACCATTCCGTCTTTAGTCATTACATTCGGTGAGTTTGTTCGAATCAGTGGAAAAGTGTGTCTGCTGTGTTATAACATTTGATTGGAAATAGTTGTTGTTGAATTATTGCTAGAAAATATTTGTCTCAGGGTGAAGTGGAAGAAATAGCTAGCAATATTAATTTACTGAATGAAATTGAAGATGAAATTTTATCTGACGATAGTGATGTCGAATTTGAAGAAGTAAGTGTACCTGATGTAAACCCGATTGAAAGTTTGGAAGACGATGACAGTGATGATAATTCGCCCAATGATAAAGATTTACTGGTGGGTAAAGATGGTTCCATATGGAAAAAAGATAAGCCTCATGTTAGAAGACGAAATCAGCGAAATATTCTAAAAACACCGCCAGGATTAACAAAATTCAGTGAACAAATTTCAACATGCCTAGATGCTTTCCATTAATTTATCTCGAATGACATTATGGACATAATACTTAGAGAAACAAACATTCGAGCTAGAAGAATTGTAGGCGATACGTGGAAGCCAGTAGATACGAATAAGTTACATGCATTTTTTGGATTACTGCTTCTAGCTGGTGGTTTGAAAGCACGCCAAAAACCAATATTGGAGCTGTGGAGTACGAAATACATGTCTCTCGACAGACCAATTTTTTGTGCTGCAATGTCTCGTAATCGAATGAGAGACCTTTTGAAATACATTCGATTTGACAATATGGACACCCGAGAAGAACGACGGGCAACAGATAAATTAGCAGCTATTCGTAACATTCACGATATTCTCGCTGCAAATTGCAAAAAATCGAATAACCCTAATGCTGAAGTATGTATTGATGAACAACTTGTTTCTTTCCGTGGAAAATGTCCCTTTCGAGTGTATATGAAGTCGAAGCCAGATAAATACGGAATTAAAATCTGGGCTTTATGCGATGTTAGTAACAGATATTGCTGGAATTTCCAAATATATACTGGAATGGTAGACAACGCTCCAGAACGGGAACAAGGTAAAACACAATTTTATCGTTTTGGTATTATCACAGATCATTTTTTTACTTCTATGTCTTTGGCGAAGGAGCTACTGCAGCAATCAAAAACCTTGACCGGAACAATTCGTAAAACACGTAGAGAAATACCAAAAGAATTTTTGCCAAAAAGAAATCGAGCAGAATACTCAAGCGAAATTCTATATGGTGAAGACACAATTTTAGTATCTTACGTACCTAAAAAATATAGAAGCGTTATGCTACTTTCAACGCAACACCAAGATTTGGAATTGTCCGAAGAAGACCTCAGTTACAAACCGCAAGTTATCTTGGACTATAATAGCTGCAAAGGAGCTGTGGACAGCGTCGATAAAATAGTGAAGGAATACTCGTGCAGAAGAAATACAAATCGCTGGCCTCTTGTTCTATTTTTCAATTTCCTTGATTTTGCTGCCATGAATGCATTTATTCTATACACTACGAAATTTGGAAATTTTGAAAAAGGGAAAACATCCCGAAGGAGATTATTTTTGCAGAAACTTGGGTTTGAATTAGTAATCCCACATATCAAAAAACGTACACTTCAAGGATTACCAAGACATGTGCAGAATGCAATAGCGATGGTTTTGGCAGACACAGAACCAAAGGAAGTGGGACCGCAAGACGAAGCTATCGCTCGCCCAAAAAGAGGTCGTTGTAAGATACGTCCAAGAGCAAATGACAAAAAATGTTCGGAAACATGTGAAAAGTGCAAACTCTTTGTATGTAAACAACATTGCCAGAAAAAAACTACAATAATATGTAATAGTTGTTGCCCTCACTAATTTATGTTTACATTTTATTTTTATATTTTTATTAGTTTATATGAAATCTAATCTTAATTTAAAATATTAATAAAGGTTACCATTACACATTAATCGGTTTTTCTTTACAAAATAAGAAAAAAACTTCAAGTCAAGATTTCTGTGTGAATTAGCTGATTTTGCATTCTGATTGTTAAATTAAAATAAGGCAGTATTTTGTAAACTTTCGTGAATTAAATACCTTAAACTTGTAAGGAGAATTATTACTTAGAAAATCATACAAAACCTCGGCCAAACGCCAGCCAAAAGAATAGTAGAGAAAATGTCAAGACTCATCATCGTCGTCATCAAGTTCTAGTTCAAATGACAATTCAAGTTCAAGCTCCACATCCAGTTCCTACATCTACAAGTGGGAAGATTTAACCGTTGTCGAACTAGCTAACAGACTTACTGGGTTAGCCAGAAGATGGTATGACTTACAAGATTATTTAACTGCAAGCTGTAAAAATATAAAAAAGCTTATAGTAAAGCAGTTTAGCAGGCTACTACCTTTGGCCAAACTACTTCCAGAAGATGCATTGTACGAGACACACGTCGGTCAAAACTTCAGCGAGTACTGCTTTAACAAATTAGATAAACTAAAAACCCTAAAATTAATTATTCCCGACACATTGTTAATTGACGCCGTTATTGGGAGCAGTGCCAGATTTAGACCTTGGGGGGCCCGGGGCACTTCAAATTCGGTGGGCCCCTTAAACACAGAAATTGAGATGTATGGCAATTCACGAAATTTGTCAAATAAGATGTAATCTAGCATTCTTCAATATTTACAATTTACAAAAAATCTTTTTTTCTACACTTGGCATCAGAGAAATCTTTAATAAACTCTTCAAATTGCATCATCTTTAGAACACTGCTTTCTACATCCAGTAGACAAAGAGCACTTAATCGTTCATGGGTCATCGTAGTTTTCAAATAATTCTTTATTAACGCCAGTTTGCTGAACGATCTCTCTCCTGAACATTTAGTGACCATCATGCTCAAATATATTCTAAGAGCTACATTAACACCAGGGAAGGTATCAGCAAGACCTAAGTTTGGCAAAAGCTGCAAACTAAACTATTTCTTCTATGAACACATAACTGAAATGACGAGGGAAGGCAGTTGTAAGGTTTTCAGCTTTATTTCGTAACTCTGCATCTGATAGACTGCATAAGTTAATGATTACTTTGAATTTGTCATATACTGATTGGTATGCTACTCTACGTTCTTGTAAGGCCACAGACAGCTGATCTAAAATGATATTGAAAGTTCCACATCTGAATTTTTCTTGAGGAGAGAGGGAAACTTCTGATGCTGATGAGCATCGCATCATAACGTTTGCTTATCTTTCTTGGTCTGCTTGTAGCGGCTTTGTAATGTTAATGATTACTTTGAATTTGTCATATACTGATTGGTATGCTACTCTACGTTCTTGTAAGGCCACAGACAGCTGATCTAAAATGATATTGAAAGTTCCACATCTGAATTTTTCTTGAGGAGAGAGGGCAACTTCTGATGCTGATGAGCATCGCATCATAACGTTTGCTTATCTTTCTTGGTCTGCTTGTAGCGGCTTTGTAATCTGTGTTTCTACAAAAGCTCCTGGCAAATTTCAGCTCTTCGTACCTATTACGAAGGTGATTCTAGAAACCTTTCCAGAGAATCAGTTAAATCTACCACTTTCTTTAGATCAATTTCAACTCCTTGAAAAGCTTTATTTGTGCTGTTAAAGCGCACCAGAATAAAATTGGCTATCAGAGCAGTTCCGAGGTTGTTCATTTTATCTGCTAATGTCCGGGCTTTATGTCTTGCTTCAGGTGTTTGCTCCAAGTCACTTTCAATATCTCTGAGGGCATTTTGAATTTGGTTGTATCCTTCTACAAAGGCTTCAGTAGCATCAACTCTTGCTGACCAAAAAGTGTCAGACAATGACTTCACAGTTAGAATTCTTTTATTCCCTTCTAAAGATTTCGTTAAAATTGCCCATCTGTGTGTTGACGCAGAAAAAAAGATGTATAACCTCTGTATGAAGCCAAAATAACTAACAGCTTCAACACAGCAAGAGACAGCAGCCTGTCTAACAAGATTCAATGAGTGAGCTGCACAGGGAATAAAAACGGCTACTGGGTTTTTATCCTTGAGTCTGGCTTGCATTCCTGTGTAGCGTCCAGACATATTGTTGACATTGTCGTATGACTGTCCTCTTCAGTTGTCAAAATCAATACCTTCTTTTTCTAGAAATTCCAGAAGAGATGTAGCTAGTACTTCAGCTTTGTGAGAGCCCGCCTGTGGGAAAGTTGAAAACCTTTCTACGGGCTTCCCAGAAACAACATATCGCACAATGACTGTTAACTGGTCATGAGCCAGGTCTGGTGTTGAATTAACGGAAACTGAAAAGTACTTGGCAGTTTTAAGTTCTTTCACAATATAATTCTTAACTTGCTTTGCCACCAGCAAAATAATTTCTTCATATATGGTTGGTGATAAGTATGACTGCTAACCACTTCCAGGATTGCCAAATTCTTTAAGGTGACCCATCAGAAACGGATCAATTTGTGCAATAAGTTCCATAATACCTATGATCTCTTGACCTTCCCTAAATGCCATGCCTCTCTCAGCTAGAAAAATTATCACGGCTACAACGCGACGCAATATTTCAGTCTAGTATTTCTTATTTTCTTGCACTTGCTTTTCAAACACTTTGTCAACATGAGAAGATTCTCTACATCGAAAATTAAACTTCAGCACAGAATCTCGGTGGCCTTGGCTTCGTTCGTGAGTCTTCATTTTTTCCTCTGCTTTTTTCCAGTCATTAAAGCCGTCCTCTCTGGAAAATCTGTCAGATCTGCTGGACATCAACGTACAATAAAAGCAGTAAACTGTGCCGTTTGATGAGCTGTAAATGAGCCACTTTCTCAAATGCTGTTCTCCGTTGTCATGGTTAGTGTAAAACATTGAATTTTTGAAATAACGATAATGCCCATGCAACTTGTCCTGACTTTGACCTGATTGATAATGACGTCGAGATTCTGGATAGGAATCAGAGTCACTTCTGTTTTGATGCATCATAGCAGATTTTGACCAAAAAGACACAAGCTTTACTCCAATAGGAAACCAAGTAGCTGGATCTGGACCATATGATAATGATTGACTATCCATGTCTGAAGTATCTGAAAGAGGTGATGAACCAACACCTTTAATATCTTGATTTGATATGTTACTTTCGTTTTTTGCAGATGCACATGGTAGTGACGGTGGTTCTTTACAAGGGATATATAGCGCTGGTTGTTCATTAATTTCTATGCATTCCAGTTTTGCTGCAGAGAAAAATTCTGTAAAGCGTTGTGTTTTTGCCAAGACAGCAGCATTTTTCTCATTCCTTTCTTTAAAGGCTTTTCTCTTCTGAGCTCCAGATAGTGGAACTTTCCGTGGCATTACTGAACCTGTCTTTTCTAGCTTCTAAATTCTGTACTTTAAACTTTTATATAAAATACTTCAATAATAAATTGTAAGATTTTCCCAAGTTAGGATATAGCTGTCAGGGTCACGATGACTTTTGGTCTAGATTGTCTGAACCGAAATGACGTCTTACGTCTATTCCAAGCAAGGTCTAAATGTAAAGTTGCTCTAAGGTAAAAGACAAATCTATTATAATGCGGAGTATGTCTTGATCGACGGGATCGCCCGAACTGCGAACAACAACTTATGACAGTAAGAAGTTTAACAACGTAGCACAAATTAAATATTAGCAATCTAGTATTAAACGTTTACATAAAGAAAATAATTAAACATAAGTAAACGATTAGTAAAAGAGTAAAACAGCACTGTACAGAAAATTATCTTCTGTCGGAGTCAAATTACTGATAGAGGTACATACTTACTACGTAATACTAGCTTTTTAATTTGATAAACGTTCTGCCGATTCGGCATGGTCACGTTCTTAGTTTTGCAAGGTATTCCAAATTCGAATCGCTATTATTTTCTAGTGCTAGCTGTGAAAGACAATTTTCTATCTAATTGAAACTAAACGCCAAGTTCGGTTAATAACGAGGTGTGTCAGTTTTGAACCTAGCGACATAATGTTACAATTTGTACGAAAGCAAAAAAATTATCAATACAAATCCAGACCCTTGTAGTCAGTAAGTCAGTAGACCAGGGTGACGAACTGATTTTTGAGGAAGTAAATATAGAATAACAGCTGATTATGTAATTTGTTTGTCTTATATATTTGTCATTTTGTAGAAATATGTTTTGTTTTCTTTTATTAAGTACTACCTACATATTATACATATTTATTTTTTGTAAACAAAATTTGTACTCATAAAAAATCATGATGTTGGTAAGTTGGGGGCTGCAATTTTAAACAAAACAGGTCATCGTACGATAATGTACAATTTCGATGCGCTCCGACGCCGACCATAATTTTTTTTGCTGACAGTCGGGCAACACTGATTAGTTTAAATGTTATGTCTCAGATTTAAATAGGATGTAGTCATGTAGTCGACACGATAACAAAAAAAGGCACCTACATCAGTATATTATCTAGCACTTGTGTTAACAAGAAAAATGCCACTTATCTGAGGAGAGTGTAGATGATCTTGCTATGTTCTTCGTGCAGGCGTAAGTTTTAAACAAATTCATTTCATGGTAGTCCAGACTCGAGGACCGCGTGACGAACACGAATTATAGCACACACAACCTGTCAAGACACTTGCAGTCCGCGAGGAGGCCCCTCTACCAGGGGGGCCCGGGGCAATTGCCTCTTTTGCCCCCCCCCTCCCCATAAATTTGGCCCTGATTGGGAGCTTTACTGACGAAAAATACAAACAAATTTTATTCGTACCTGAGTACACTAGGTAAAATGCGGCGGACATTCTCGCATTGAGGCGACCAGACAAATAAACCACCTTATCCGCAACGTCATTAGAACACAGTCGTTTGACAAACAACCAAGTACAGGAACTAAATTAGACGCAAAGGCAAGTACGAAATGTTACAATTGTGAAGGAACACATCTTGCTAGAGATTATCCAAAACCTATAGTGGAGTGTTACAACTATCATCAGTTGGGCCATATACAGAGAAACTGCCCTAAAAAGAAACGGCAAAGTCAAAATGTTAACACAACAAAAACTTTGATATTGACAAGTGTAAAGAAAATCCGTACATTACGACCGTGCTTTTAAATGACTGCAAGTTCAAGTGTTTAGTTGACAGCGGTAGCTCGTGTAGTGTTTACTCTTGTATGTGCTTATATATTGTTTTGTGTACGAGTATTTCCATCTGTGTGATACAATGATAATTATGTACTACCCTTTCTTTTTTTTGCGTATTGCGTGATGGATTATCATTCTGCACCCCCATCGTTGAAAAGAATGTCGCAAGTGTAACACGCTTACATTTTTGTTTTGTAATTAGTAATGAAATGTATTTAATTGATGAGTGATTTGCTTAAATCAAACCCAATTGCCAACATGGTCTTTCGAGTAAGATTATTTTAAAATTATCTAAAGAAAGTGCAAATTACGCAAGTTTCCCGTCGAGAAATGTGAATTTCCTTTGCTAACTTTATTTCCTAATATAATGCATTTCTAAATCGTATAAAAAATATTTTGCTTTATTCTGCAGCGTCATCATTGATTTTAAATTCCATAAATTTGAAGTTCATGCCTTTAACTTACAGTTACATCAAATTTAAGTATTAATATAAAAATTGCGCCTTTTATTTTCAAACGTTGTCTACACAATAAAACCCTTAACGGTATTAGTGACGTCACTTGCTTGCTTTATTCGTCATCACGGATTATTTTTATCGTTTCCTTTAAAATTGCTTATTGCTTTATTTGGAATTAAATATTTGCCGTATAATGGCCCTAACAATGAAATCATTAAAAGTTGAACGCGCAGTCATCAAACGAAAATTAACCATGTTTGAAAAGTTTATCTAAACCTTACCAAACGATGTCGCGGAAATTACAATTAAACATAAAACGGAATTTGGAAAGCGTTATCAAACTTTCAGAGATTTAATGAAGTCATTCGACACGATACAAACACAGATAAAATGCGAGTCGAAAGAGCCTGAACCTGAATACGTTGAACATGAGTCATTCGATGCGAGATATTATTCAGTTGACGCCAAAGTCGAAATATTGTTGCGCGAAAAATCTGAAAAAGCTACGAATTTAAATCATTCATTAAACAGTAGCGATAATTAAACATCATACTTCCGTTTGCCAGCGATAGATATTCCAAAATTCAGTGGCTCACACCAAGCGTAGATTGAGTTTTGGGATACTGTCAAAAGCTTAATAAATAAAAACGATGCGTTGCAAAATATTCAAAATTTTAATTATCTTAAAGCCAGTTTAGTCGGCAAAGCTGCTGATATGTTTAAAACGCAAAATACTTCTGTGGAAAATTACAATAATACGTAGAATATAATTTGCAGCGGCACAACGACAAACGGGGTTTAATTAGAAATCACATCAATGCTTTTTTTTCCGTCGATAACAACATTAAGGAATCCTCAGCTAAATTTAGAAAAAATATCGATAATACAATGCAGCATGTAAAGTTTTTAAGATTGCCTGTTCCTAAAGATAAGTTAGGCGAAGTAATTATTATCCACTATTTAGTCGCTAATTTAGATTCAAGCACTAAATTAGACTGGGAAGCGTCCAAAGGCATCAACAACTCTCCTACAATTTCCGAATTTTTAGATTTTCTTGAATTGAAGGCTAGTATAGCTGAAGCAGTTGCAAATGACACAGGAAAGCCTATGCATTCACGCGATGTATCCTAAATGCTTAGCAAACAAATTGCAAAGACGTTCATTTAATTTTGTGCTGTGAAAAGTTTAAATCGTTGCCTGTAAACAATCGAATTAATTATGCCAAAGAGGACAACCTAAATCGCGATTTAGCTGCCGTTACTGTAAAGGCAGACACCATTCATTGCTTCATTTAGACGGTGATATATCTGCACCATCCAACCAACTATCTCAGATAAAGTCGGACGTAATTTAATTTTGTCTTCGTTTGCTTCTAACAACGTTCTCTTGTCTACAGCCGTTGTTAAAATTGCTAATAATGATGGCCAATTTCATCTTGTTAGAGCATTGCTTGATTTGGGAAGTCAAAGTAATTACATAACTGCAAATTTATTCAATCGCTTAAAACTTAATAAAAAATGTGAATAAGGGCAAAACATAAAGAATATCATTTAAAAATTTCATGCCTAATAATACCGATGATTACGGGATTTCTGCCTAACGTGGAGGTTAAAACAGAGCACCTTCAAATTCTAGGTAATATCACATTAGCTGATACAAATTTTATGAAACCTGGTTCTATTGATATTCTTCTTAGCGCAGCATGCTTTTACGATTTGCTATGTGTAGATCAGATTTCACTTGAACCTGGTCAACCAAAGTTACAAAAAACTAGGTTTGGTTGGATTGTCAGTGGTCCAATTTGAAGTGCTCCCTCTTTACAGAATGAAGTCCGTTGTCACTTCTCTGCTGCTATTCAAGATCAGTTATCTAAGCTTTGGGAAATTGAGGAAATTACTCATAAAAAACCTCTGTCTATTGAAGAGACAGAATGCGAAAACCACTTTGTTATAAATACCAAACGAGATTCTTCTGGACGATTTATAGTTCGTCTTCCTTTAAAAGATTCGCCATCTAGATTGGGCGTGTCTTATCAAACAGCAAAAAGGTCATTTTTTGAATTGGAAAAACGTCTCTCACGCAATGAGCGAATGCGAACTGAATACGTCTCATTCATGCGCGAATATCTGCAAATAGATCTCAAACGACCCACGAGTGCTAAATCACGTAAATTCATTTGAGGTACATCCAAATCTGATAACATTTGGAAAATATGAATCTACAAAAACTCTCGGTTTATCGTTACAGGCTGACACTGATAATTTAATTTTTGTGATTCCTTCATTATGCTGCACTAAGATTACCAAGAGGTCGATTTTATCTGAAACTACTCAGATCTTCTAAGTCCATGTACAATAATTCTAAAATTAATTTTGCAACAACTATGACTTGAAAAATTGAACTGGGATGAATCGATTCCTTTGGATTTACATCAGAAATGGCTACAATGTCGAGCATCAATTACGAATCTGAGCAGTCTAAAGATACCTCGTCATCCTATCTGCCGTGATTACAAGTCCGTTCAATTACACGGGTTTTCAGAGGCTAGTTCTCAATCATACGGAGCCTCCGTGTACCTTCCTTCTATTAATGCAGACGCAAAAATTGTATATAATCTTTTATGCTCCAAGGCAAAGGTTGCGCCACTAAAGTCTTTAACAATACCCAGATTAGAAATCTGTGGATCACTACTTCTTGCGCGTTTGGTTAACAAAGTGTTGAATTTTTTAAATCTTCTAATTAATTTCTGTTTTTTATGGATGATTTGACCATTGTGCTAAGATGGATAAAAACCTGTCCTCACTTGCTAAAGACCTTTGTTGCTCATAGGGTAACGGAAATATAAACTCTCACTAGAAATGCTACTTGGTGGCATGTTCCCACTGCTGAAAATCCGGATTTATTGTCAAGAGGAATTTCACCCGTACATTCTTACTGTTAACTGAATCTCTTTAACCCAATTGAGATCCAGTAGAAGACAGCCTTCCAGAATTAAAAAATAATACAAGAATTTTTTTAAAAATCGAAAATTTTACTATTCCTTTCAAACGATTTTCTAATTTGAGAAAACTTGAGAGAGTCATTGCTTACTGTTTCTGATTCATTCATAATGCTTCTAATAGAGGGATGCTTCGCCGTAATTCATTCCTTAGTATGGATGAGATCAGTAGAACTCATACTTGTTTAATTAAAATAGCTCAGTTAGAATCATTCCATTTAGAAATAAAAAAATTGGAAAACAGATCAGTGCAAAAAGTTCAATTTTGAACTTAACCCCATTTATTGACCATCAAGGGATTGTGCGCGTAGATGGTCGTTTACAAAACTCTAATTACGATTTTGAAAAAATGCACCGTATTCTTCTTGATGGGTCGCATACTATGACAAAGTTACTTTTGGAGCGCGAACATATTCAATTAATGCATGCAGGTCCTCAGCTGCTACTCTTTTCAATACGAGAAAGATACTGGCCGACACGTGGAAAGGCGTTAGCAAGAAATATTGTCCACTCGTACCTACGTTGCTTTCATGCTTCTCCTAACGTAGTTCAGCCCTTGTTAGTACGCGCAAACATCATTTAATGCGGGTAGTTGGCAATGCGTTGCTCACTTATGAAGAAATGTTCACAGTACTGATTCAAATAGAGTCTATTTTAAATTCGCGGCCTCTATCACCACTTTCCGCCGATCTAAACGACCTCTCACATTTGACTTCAGCTCACTTCATGATTGGGAGATCAATGGTTGCTGTTCCCGACTTAAATATAGCCGCAATACCCACATCACGTTTAATTCAATTCCAAAGCTTGCAACAAATTGTTCAGCACTTTTGGACCAGGTGGCATCGTGAATACATTAGCGAATTGCAACAACGTACGAAATGGATCAACAATATTGGCTCATTATGCACAGACTAATTAGTCCTTATCAAGGAAGATGGGGTGCCTCCTCTACGATGGCGCTTGAGGCGAGTAGTTGATATCCATCCTGGTCTTGATGGAATTACTCGAATTGCATCGATGAAAACTGCCCAAGGCATCATATTTTGAAACTTCTTACTATTAGATGTTTCAAGGAGAGCGGTATGTGGTTATATATTGTTTTGTGTACGAGTATTGCCATCTGTGTGATACAATGATAATTATGTACTACTCCTTCTTTTTTTTGCGTATTACGTGGTGGATGATCATTTTGCACCCCCATCGTTGAAAAGAATGTTGCAAGTGTAACACACTTACATTTTTGTTTTGTAATTAATAATTAAATGTATTTATTTAATTAGTGCTTTGCTTAAATGAAAGCCAATTGCCAACATGTACAGTTATTAAAGGAAAAGTAGATGCAAAGTTGAATTTGTCTGTACAAAAGAACAACGCGATGATAAGAAGTTTCTCTGGCGGGTGCGTCGAGTGTGTCGGTACAGTTAAAGTAAAAGTAAGGGTTGGACAACCCGGTGCCGAATTATGCACGTTTGTGTTGGACGACCATAAGATGAAATACGATTGCATCGTCGGTTGTGATTTTATAAAATTGCCTGAAGTAATGCTAATACATAGGTTCGGTGTTTGTGCGACGACTGGAAAATACTAAACAAATTTGGGAGTTAGAGTGCTCTGAAGTTAACAGAGTCAAAACAACCGAACTAGTGTTTGGAAAAATCAACGACCATGAGAGATTATAGTCGAGTTCCGCCTATGCCAGCCATATTCTATTTAGAAAAAAGAAAACTAGAGACTATCGCATGTGCGTAAAGTACAGTTGAACGCTATTATTATCAAGGATAAATATAGAAAAACAGATAGATTGATTGGGAACAAAGAAAGATGGCGCCCGATATAAATACTTCACTGGGTTAGATCTGGCATAAGGATTTTATCAAGTGCCAATGAACGAAAACTACATTGACAAAACAGCGTTTATAACTCCGGACTCATTACGAATTTCTGCGAATGCCTTTTGGGTTATACAATTCACCCGCAGTGTTTCAGCGATTAATGAACAACGTGCTAAGACCCTTAAAGAACATTATCGCTTTTCCGTACATAGAAAACAATACCATCCATACGGTCAATGAAGGTCTAGATAGATTGCGAATAGTGCTGGAGAGGTTGCGTAAACACAATTTAAAGTTAAAAGTAAATGTACTTTTTTCACCACCAAAATAAACTATTTCTGAGGCTAAATTAGTGAAGAAGCTGTACGCCCAGATAAAAAAAAAATCGAAGCTGTGTTAGCAATGTTGCCGCCACAAAACGTTAAGCAAGTGCGACAGTTTCTTGGACTAACCGGCTATTTTAAAAAATTTGTGAAGGAGTATTCTCGAATTGTTGAACCGTTGACCCAGCTCACGCGAAAAGAAACTAAGTGGTGCTGGAAGCCCGAGCAACAACAAACTTTTGATAAATTAAAGTCTATACTTACTACGAGATCAGACCCGTACTAGCTATATTCGATCCCGTATTACCTACAGAACTACATACAGACGTGAGTTCTACTGTAAGGAAACTACAGTAGACCAAAGACAGTATCACTCATACAAACTTGATACCATGGCTGTTGTATATGCTTTGCAGCACTTCAAAATTTACTTGCTGGGGCTACAATTTACAGTGATTACAGACTGTAACGCTCTGCGCAACGCTTTTTCTAAAAAGGATCTTGTACCGAGAATCGGTAGTTGGTGGCTGCAAGTTCAAGAATTCAATCTTGAAATCAAATATAGACCCAGAACACAAATGTCTCACGTAGACGCGCTAAATTAACAACCTGTTAATCAAATACACGCTGTATGTATTTACTGCTTTCTAACAAATTAATATACATTTTCTTCTGAATTATGAATATTGTTATCATTCGGTTATTGTTATCAAAAAACCTCAATTCCCAACGTAATTCTATTAAGCGGGTTGCACTGCACTATGATATGACTTTGTCATCAAATTTTGAGAATGATTATCCTTATCGTACATAAATATAAAGCTATAAGGTTTGTTGATGCAATAGTGGAAATACATTAAAGCGTGTCCTCTACTGCTGATGAGCCTCACGCTGTGGTTTTATTCTGTAGTTTTCTTCAAAACTATTTTGTATTACACGGGTGAAAAAATCCACGTTCTGCGCTTGTATAGTTATTTACAGAAAAACAAAACGTTTTTCTGTGCTTTTCAGTGACAAAATAAAGACCATGTATGACGTTAAATTTTAGAACGGTAGGTTTCAACCGGGCGATATCTTGTGAGCTATATAATTTTCAGAAACGTGGTGGTCTACCAACTAGATTAATTAGAAGCAAAACCAGGAATCAGGTCACCGGAAAAAATTTCGACCAATTCATGGCTATGTACGCAAGTTTTAGAATGTTTCGGTTTGAAATTAGGACGGTAGTGCAACAAAACCTCTTCAAAAACCAAGAGACTACATTATTGCACACTGTGTGGTTTAAGACTTTTACATGTCCAAAGGGATTGCGGTAGTCTTCAGAAAAGAGTTTAAATAATTGGATAAACTTTGAAAATGAGATGAGCAATTCTATATGGTCACCAAGAAACACTTTCGTGTGAATCCGTTAAGCAAAAATCTGTGGGATGCATTGTGGAATCTCAAGAGAGAAATAAAGTTCCATAACGTTCAGAAACTGGCAGTATTTAAGTTTGGTTGCGGTTTAGACCAACTGGATTGGAGAAACAGTTAGAAATGTGCTTCATTTAGTTATTATTCAAGCACAACATCTGTTGTTACCGCGACCATTTTTATCTGTGCCGCATTCACCTCCAGTTCCAAAATAGAGCAGTCTTAAAAAAGGGACAGAGTAGGATTCGAGAAACTCAGCGTAAGTTTCACCTTGTATAGAAAAAGTCTGAATTTAGTATACGACGAAAAGATTAGTTATATAAACATGCAAGAAAAAGGTCAAAGTCAGGCTAAGGATAACGCGCGTGTTATTCACACATAAAGGTAAATATTTAGCCAGATGTGATTACCTATATCGCAATTTCAAAAGAGATATAAACAATTTAATAAGTTGTTGTGTTTTGAATTAATTTGTTTATAATTTTTTTGATTCGTCGTGTTATGTATCAGTTATAGTAAACAAACGTTTTAGAAAATTAAAGATTTTTTGTATATGATGCATAATTGTTATGGCTAAACGTACGAAAACTGAAGAAAAGGTACTACTTAATGGGTTTTCCAAGTTCCATTGTTTATTCCAATAGTTGTTGGTGTAAGTTAGACTTTCGTACGTAATGGGGAACCTGTTGTACCTCGGATATACTTTTATAAGAAACACTATAAAAAATTAGGTTTTACATTTATACGCCTAGTTTATTTTTTTTATAAAACCTAGCATTGTTGTGCATCTGTTTAGACGTTTTTATTAAAGAAATTTAAAATTTGGAATTTTGGGAGACAATACTAATAAAAGTTGAAAAGTGTCCTAGGTACAACATGGGTGATGTACCTTGGCCATATATGTTTTGTACCTTAGACATTGGAGTAAAATTACATCAAATAAAAACAAATTATAAGCAAAACATATTCTCATAAAAAACTTAGTAAAAGCGCAACTTACAAAAAAACTTAAGTAGTTATCATAAAATTTGTTAATAATCGTCTTCAATAAACTTATTTATTTCGTCTACCTTATAAATTTCTCGTCTCATGTGAATCTTTTTTGGGAGAAGGATTTTTTGAATTACGTCGTTCCACAAATAAAACATTGAGTCTGGTTTTTTAGGCCATTTCCAGCTCATTTTAGTTTTCTGCATTGACATTATTACAGGTCCATTTGTCTTTATCTCAGCAATTTGTCCTGGAAAATGTTTGTTTTCATAAACGAATATAACGAAGTCTCCCACTAAAAAATTTCTTGTCTCCAGTAATTTCATTATCGATAGAATCTTTCACAGGGTCGTCAGAATGTTCCACGGGTGAGAAATATACTGGCCCACTCGAATCATCTGTATCGTGTAAGAAGATGGAATCAGAACTTGAGGATGTCTCTGAAGAAGAATCTTTCTTTTTTGAAAATACTTGCCTCCTGGCAGCTTTAAGTTTTGTGGGCTTAATTTTTCGTTTATTTTTTAATGCTTTTGCTTCTTTAAGTGCTTCTACTTCAGGTGTGTCAGTCAAAATGCGAGATTTTCCTTTTGCGCGTCCTTGACGGGTGTTCTTTCGTGGGGCAGCCTTAGGATGTGGTATTATCTTAGATGGGGTAATAATGCCTGATATATTTGCTTTAGCTGAGTTTAAGGAAGAATTCATTTCACCACTTGTGCAAGACTTTGGACTTGACGTGGTAATTATTCCTGCTGCAGATGCTTGACTTGAGCTTGAGTTTTCAATTTGCGAAGCAGAATCATTTTTAGCGATTGTGCAGGGCTCAGGACGATTTGTTACATCGGAAGGCGCAAAGTCGCAATCTTGAAATATATTTTCATTTAAAGGAACAAAACCTGTTACTTCAAAGCCTTTTGTGATGTTATTCGGTGTAAAGGCCAATGGAAAAGATTTGCCGACAAGATTTGCAAGATCGTAAATTGTTACTGGTTTTCCTACATTACCAGGAGTAATCATAAACTCGTTCATTGCAGTGTTGAAATACGTTTTGCAAGGGCCAAATACCGTTCGATCCAAGGGCTGCATTTTATGACTGGTATGAGGATGGAAGGTTACCAAAATGACTTGATTTTGTTTCGCTATTTCAATGACTGGAATTGAAATGTGACTTTCGTGATTGTCCATTAATAGGATACACGGTGCATATTGAATAAAGTGTTTAAAAAATGTTATGAATAACTTCTCGTTCGACCAGCCAGATGGATTGGCGCCACCAATGGTACCTGGTGGCATAACATAAAATCTTTGGAATTGACACGCGGAAATATTAACATCGGAGGAATAAATCCACCCCTAGCATTGATTGCCGGAATCATAGTAATATTTGTTCCTCTTTCTGCGCTCGTCATTGACCCAACTTGTTTGCAGCCTTTAGGTGCCAAATCTTTTGGAAGGACATGAGCAGTCGTTAGACCTGTCTCATCACAGTTTCATATATTGGTAGCAGGCAACGTGGGACATTTTTCTAAAGCTGCTTTGTAGTTTTTAAACATAAGTTGAACGTTGGTGCGATTAAATGCTGTTGAACGAGCCAAGCTTGTTGCTTCTGGTTTACGCAGCACCACGTCGTTCTTATACTTTTTTCTGAAAAGGCGCAACCAAAAATCCCCAGCACGTTGGTTAACGTCCCAACTGGATGGATAGGCTTTCTTATTTTCTACCGCAAATATATAGGTTCACAAACTTTTTTTTAACGTTAGACCGTATTGTAAATTTGCAGCGTGTTTAACATATTCAATAAGCATGGATTCCTCTTCCTATGTAAAAACTTGGTGGGTGGCCTTATTTTCTCGAGGAGAAAAATTTTCATTACCGGTCCTCCTGAAGTTCTGCAAGTGTCGCCTTATGGTAGTTCTAGATAAGCCCGTGTGTTTTGCAGCACCAGATAATGACATTCTTTGTTGCTCTACTAGTTTTACGGCACTTCGAAGTTTTTCCGGATCCAGTGGATCCCTTTTTTTTCCTGTTTTACTGCGAAGCATGATTAGGCCTTAAAATATCGAAAACAAAAAAATATACTAAGATAAGACCTTCTTTAAAAAATATCAAATTTGAGCTTTAAAAACTTTAAAAACATGTATTTTTCAATATCTTAAACTTGCACTAAAACTAATGAATAATGGTTAAGGTAAAACATGATGTACCTCGGACATGACCAAGGTAGAAAGGGTTCGTAATGTTCAAGGTACAACACAATGCAATGTTCTCAAAAACTGCGCGTAAAAAAATTGGGGTTAGACAAACCTTATTTTTCACCATGCGAAATTACGTGACAAAAACACGAAAAACAACCTAGAAATTCAAATCTACAATAATAATACAAAACTTACTTTTTTGTTAAAAAAAACTGCGATCGTTGTAGCACGAGTTCTTTCAACATTATAGATTCCAAACTAATTATGCAGTGCACTCTGGTGGACAGTTCGCGAATGACGCTTGTCGTTTTAAATTTAAAGCCCGCTAATTTGGAATTTTGTTTACATGTCCATGGTACAACGTGTCCAAAGTACAACAGGTTCTTCTACTATAATTTTGAGGCACAAGTTTTGCTATGTGGTGAAGATTACCGAATATGTTGGCAAATTTGATAAAATTGCCCTACGTTTATTTCAAAATGTATGTTTAGTATCTCAAACTCAAACATTCAGAATATTTTAGTACTACATAAGATAAAAATATAAAAGATATCCAAAAGAAATTAAAACTAGTCTAGTATAAACTTTAAATAAATAATCGCAAAGTCAGTGTAACGCGTGTGTCGTACAGATAAATAAATGTAAGTTATTAATTATATTATCCACGGACAGTGTTTATAAATCGATAGTCATATATAATTGTTATTTTTGTTAAAATTACTAGTTTGTTATTTTACTTAGCTTGTTGTATTGTCTTTTTTTTTGTTTAGTAAAATTAGTTTCTAATAATCGATGATAATGAGAATAGTTAAAATAAATTAAGTTTTAAATTCGATGCAATATGTAAATAAGTATTAAAAGTTTATTAAAGAAAAGAAAAGTAGGTAAAGATATGCTTTTTTTCTTTTGTTAAAGGCATTACGATACTAAAAATTCAATTATTCAATGTTCAAAAATTGTTTTAGCAGTAAAAACTTTTTTTTAAAACATCTGTTTCAAAGCACGGTTAATATAAATAATTTTTTTAATTAAAGAGTCTCCATATTACAGAAAAATCGTGTTTAATTAAATTAAATCAATGCAAATAAAATAGAAAATTAGAAGTACTTTGATGTGCCACGTATAAATAATATAAATAAAATTCAACAATGTTTTTCAATTCTAATTTATAATAATAACAGTCTGAATAAAATTTAAAAACTTACCCGGAATGTCATGTTGTTGTGCAAGTTTTAAAGCAGTTTCCAACGCATCGAGAGTTAAATTTCCATCCAAAACAAGCAAAGGACATTTCTTAATTTCGTATTCGTGTTTTTTTATCTGTAAGTAATGTGTTTAACATATTTACTGATACATTCATTGCCAAAGTACCATATCTGGTGTTATTTGTGCATGTATGTCCATGTCACCAATTAAAATTTTACATTCACCGTGATTGTCGAAAACAACATTGCACTGAGCTGTATTATGGTTCGGTAACTTGTAAATGTACTTTATGCATCCTTCTGGCAATAAAGAACATATGTTATGACCGTAACTGTCATCCCCAACGACCGATATAAAAATTGGTGGACATCCTAATTTGGTCAACGCTTCGGCAATGTTTCGTGCAACTCCTCCTGGATGCTGTTTAAATTTTGCTTCCATTATAGTGCCATTTAACTAAAACAAATAAAATTGACGATAAGTACGTGTTTAATACCGAGGAAACTAATTTAAAAGATTATGTAAGTTCATTAAGAGGATTTCAGGTATCCCGAGAGAGTTCTATACTTCGCTACGAAATTGAACTATAATTCCTATAGGAGCAGTATTCCTACATTGGAATTCTCTTCAAGTGCAGGGCGCGTTTTATTTAAATTGGAGAAATTGTTATATCGATTCAAGTCAGGATTTTTCGAATTCAGTTAGATATTAACTAGCAAAGTAAAATATCGTCAACATATCGATTGTGGTTTTATAATCTAATAGCAATTTTCAAACCAATATTTATATAACGTTAAACTGAAATAACTAACAAATAAAATAATGCAAATTTTTCTGATAGAATAGTTTGTCGTTACTGATTTTATTTTATACAACGATTTCTGGTAATTGGACGTTACTCATACGTAATAATATCGACTAGGAGAACAACAAGAAAGAAAAACAAAAGTAAAATTGTATAGATTTACTATATTCAAGCTGATGATAGTTATTGTTTGTATTTTAAAACAGTATGTAACTTTCAATTAAACTAAAAAACTTCGATTAATGCAATTAAAATTTACTAACTAGTAAAAATGTGTTAAAACTAAAAATATATAGAATTTTTGTAACAACACTCTTTGTAACAACCAAAAAATAAAACAAAAAAAATCGTAAATATCTATTTAGCCTTCTTAACCGTAAACTGTCTTTTATAATTCTTAGTACATCAAATGTATTTTGATTTTTACGCATATTATTATAAGAGAGTAGTAAAATTCTTACAATGCGGTAAAATAAACACTAAATTCCAGACTTTAAAAAACATCTAAAACATTATATAAATAAATGTTACTTTACATTATTTTTAATGATATAAATGTACAAAAACGTAAAGATTTTTTAATTTATACTTTCACTAAAAAAAACTGGTGCGGTCACCACACGACTTTCCTATAAAGAACGTCTACATATTTTTTTAAAGTTATATTGTCATAAAACCATTTTGAAGTGATATGTACACGTTTGTATTGATTTCTTAGCATGCTATAATTTTTTTGAAATTTCTCTCCTCGAAAGATCATATCGACTAACCCTTATATTTGTGCGCCTCGATATTATTTAACCCTTTAGTAAATCAGCAAAAAGAAATCGTCGCAGGCAGGAAACTATATTATATTTGTGAATTCATTTTAAATTACAAATTAAATATCTGATAAAATGTTAATATTAGAAATTTTTTTATTTAAATAAATTGTTAGGAAGAATTATCTCTATAAGAAACAGTAAAAATAATTCGAATAATTTACATACGTACAAAATTATATAAGAAAAACTGTTAAAAACGACGGATATACCCACTTCCGGTTTTATTATTAAACCCATCTTTTGACAAAGCAGAGAGAATATAAAAAGCCAGCTCCATACCAATTTTCAGGTTACTAGGACTTTTGATTCGAGAGTTATCATGGGTACATCTAAAGATAATTTAAATAAGATGCAGCACTCCGTATATAAACAAGTTAAACAAATATAGAACAAAATTGTTATTTTCTAACGTATGTTGATTTCCCTTCAAAGTATGGAATTTTTTTCTAAAAAAAAATTGTCGTAGGCAGGATTCGAACCTAGGATTATATCCGAAATTCACCTTAAATTATAAATAAAATATCTAATAAACTGTTAATGTTAGAAAAAATTTGTATTTGAATAAATTGTTAGAAAGAATGAACTCTATAAGAAACTAAAATTCGAATAATTCGAATAATTTACATACGTACAAATTTATATAAAAAACTGTTAAAAATGAAAGATACACCCACTTCCGGTTTTTTTATCAAACCCATCTTTTGACAAAACCGAGAGAATATGAAGAACCAGCTCCATACCCAATATCAAGTTACTAGGACTTTTGGTTCGAGAGTTATCGTGGGTACATCGAAACACACAGACACCCAAAATTTTGATGTCAAAAATACATTTTTCTGATTCAAGAAACCTTGAAACGTGAAATTATGCAATAAAAATTTTTTGAAAAAATTTGAAATCGCTATATTTTCTTTATAGGAAAGTAACAATGATGCAGACTATCCTAAGAAAGTCATAGAAAAGAAAAGTAGATTGGTACTACACATGAAGGAAGCGAGAAGTAAAGGATATAAAGCCTAATTAAGATACGAAGCTAATTAATAACAAAGTATATAGGGAACATATTTAATGACAAATTTAAACGATATCTACAACTTAACGTAATATTCAACGCCAGGCGGATAAATGTTTGATCTTGAGATGCTTATGCAAAATACTTTAAAATACTAAGATAAGAACGTCTTCCGGGTTTGGACCGTGTCAATGTTGTAACCGAAGTTGCCAACGTTTCGCCCACTTTCGTAAGGGGCTTCATCAAGGCGTGAGAGAAATCGAAGAACTCAAGCAAGCAATCGAAATCTAACTAAACACTTCTCAAAAGTTAGGTAATCCACTTGTGAACCAAGCCAGATTCTAAACTCAGAAAAGGTAAGAAAGAAAACGATAAACTCGAAAAAGCTCGTTCTTATCTTAGTATAGACTCCGGCCGTGGAAGCCTTCGCTATTACATTAACAATCTCTACGGGGAGAATATTTCTTCCAAAACCTCCGTATTTTCCAAACTTCGCCACAAACTCGTCAAACTTTTGTGCACTTTAACCTTTCTTAGTCGCTGTCGTGACCACAACAACATTCCTGCATTTCTCAGAATCAAGTTTCATATTCAGACACGTTCTTCGAAAAACATCTTACACCGTGCTAGTCTAGCGTTGGTACGCGAACGGATTAAGCAAACTAGGCGAGAGTTAGACACCATTTCGAAACAACTCTTTTACCTTCATCTTGAGGTGGCCAACACTCTTTCCCCGGATGACTGGAATCTCTTTGACAACATTACTTACCAGCAGTCTGATACCACTCTACGACTAACCGCTGAAGGTCATCTCAAAAAGTTTCAAACATTGGAATCCAAGGATCGTAAAGTTTCATCTACTACTAACTCTTTAAAGACGGTTGTTAATTTATCTAGTTTGGTCCTCACTTCAGAACAGGAATCGGTGCTACTAAGGGTTTGAATTTTGCGGTTGCTCCCAAACGTATTCCTAAGGAAGATATTTTATGTGCTGTCGAGTCTTCTATAAGACACCTTCCTCGCCACATCTCAGATCCTATTCGTATCAACACTGGCAAAATCCTTGAATCTTCTAAAATTCCTAAACCCAACATTTCTAGGTCGGAAGAGTTAGCCCTAAAAAGTCTTCGTAAGAACCCTGATATTATTGTTCTTCCCGCCGACAAAGGCAATGCTACTGTCGTCTTGAACCATATTGATTATGTTGCGAAAATCCATTCTATTGTGTCTGAGGAAACGTACGCTCTTCTAACTCGTAATCCCACTTCGAGGATTGAACGTGAGGTCAGCCAAATCATCAAATCTTCCAATCTACCTCCTGAAAGTAAACGTCGACTTACCCCTTCAGATTCTAAACCACCTCGTCTATACGGACTTCCCAAAACTCACAAACAAGGTATTCCTTTTTGACCTATCGTTAGTACTATCCAATCTCTTACCTACAAGCTAGCCAAGTTCTTGTCCAACATTCTTTGTGAGTTTACAGGTAAAACCTCTTCTCATATCCTCAACTCTCAGCATTTTATTGAACGTCTACAAACTATAAAACTTGAACCCCACGATCTTCTTGTGAGTTTTGATGTCACTTCACTTTTTACTAAAGTTCCTATTAAAGATTCGCTGATTATCATCGAACAGATTCTGTTTCAACATGACAAGGACTTGAGTTTGGTTCCTCTTATTGATAAGTGTCTATCCTCTACTTACTTCCAATTTGATAATAAGTTTTACAAACAGGTTTCTGGTGCTGCTATGGGTTCTCCTCTATCACCTGTTGTAGCTAACACTTTTATGGAATCTTTCAACACCTTACAATTATCGGAAGGTGTTGAAAACAAACACAATAATACCTACGTAATATAATGAACAAGATTTATTACAATTTTCAAAAATAAGAATGCATACATAAATAATAAAAAAATAAAAAAAAACAAACAACTAGTATTCTAGGTAGGGGAGACCGGGGAGACTATGGACACAGGGAGAGAGTGGACAGATTAAATTCTGAACGCAGTCCCAGCAGTCACTAGCCAACCTTTAGTGTCTATGTGTAGCGGGCTGTGTTAATTGTTGATATATTTTAAGTGAATAAAAAATCATTAATTATTTGTTGTTTTTCGTAAGTCTGATGTAATATTTTCGCATGTTTGTATAAGCTTTATCGGCCAAGAAAATAATTTATTTAAACTCATTTTCTGAAGTATTGTTTCAGAGTCATTTGAAAGCTAGGTTATAGTTTTGTAACACGTAAATATTGGCGAGTTTAAAGTTTATGACGCTAAATTAAAAAAAAGTGCGCCAGGGGAGACATTGGACATGTGTCCACACTCTTCCCGGTATTTGTATTTATTCTGTATATTTATGTTTTTATGGAATTTTAAATTAAATAATCAAATAAATATGCCGAGGTACTATAAAAAGAAGAGCGAGGGAGAATTTGACCCGGATTCGCTAAAGCAAGCCGTAACTGACGTGTTGCAAAATAACTTGAACATAAGAGAAAGTGCTAAAAGAAATCAAGTTACAAAAAGTAGATTGTGCAATTACATGAAGAAGGCAAAAGATAATGGTTTCGATAAAGTAGAGTTTAGCCCCAATTTCCGTAAAGCGCAAATATTTAGTGCCAATATGGAAACTTCTCTTCAGGTTTATTTATTAAAATGTTCTGCCATGTTTTATGGTCTAACACCTAAGTTAGTCAGACGGGTAGCTTATGAATATGCGATAAAATATTCGTTGGTTGTTCCAACAAAATGGGTGGAAAATAAAAGCGCTACCAAGGATTGGTTGACAAGGTTTAATAAGACAACTGTCAGAGAGTTCCAAGATATCATTTCACGACATTCTTTCATACCTGAGAAAATTTTTAATTTGGATGAGGTAAAATACTTTGTTGCTAGTTAAGAAATCTGTTATTAGACTGGAGTTACTACCGTGCAGAAAATTGTTGGTAAAAAAGGTAAACACCAAATAGGCCAGGTTACATCAAGAGAAAGAGGTGAGGTAGGAATTATTTGTGCTAATGTTAGTACTATTCCACCTGTATAGATTTTTTCTCGACATCGATTTGACCCTAGCAGGATGATGAAAGGCATAACAGGTAAAGGTCTAATAGGTTTAGTTTATCCCAGCGGCTGGATGACCTGTGAAAACTTTATCAAAGTTCTAGAACACTTTGTTAAACACGTCCGATGTTCTCTAGAAAAAAAGTGCTGTTAATTATGGATAATCATGAATTGTATTTATCTCTAGATGCGGTTGACTTTTGTAGAGCGAATGGAATTATAATTTTAACTCTTCCACCGCATACTTCAAATAAACTGCAGCCATTAGACCGCACCGTGTTCGGCCCTTTCAAGACTTTTTTCAACCAAGCGGCTGACTTCTGGATGATTTCGCATTCTGGAAAAACTTTAAATATTTATGATCTTCCACTTGTGTGCCTTCAGTCATGGCATAGAGCAGCGACTCCTGTTAATATTAAATCTGGATTTCTGTGTACTGGAATCGTCCCATTTGATCGCAACATATTTTCGGAAGAGGATTTCCTATATTCTGCTGTTACAGATCGCCTGTTGCCAGTTAATGAAGATCTTGAAAACATAGCTCCTGCAGGTGCAGGTATTCCTCAATGCCATAATAAGCCACCAAAAAAACGGCGAAATACGTACAATTTCGATCAGCCATCTGCGTCTGTAACATCAATTTCGAAAAAAAAACGCCACTACCAATCTAACTTTAAGAAAAGTAGAAGAGGAAATATTTATACCACCGGAGGAGATTAAACCTTTTTCAAAGGGCGCTCGAAGGAAACAAAATAGCAGTCTAGGAAGAAAACGAGGGCGAGGTATGATCGCCACAGATACCCCAGAGAAGCTGATACTAGAAGAAAAGAAGAGACTAAAAGAAAGTAGGATGTCTGGGAAGAAAAAAAGCCAAGAAGAAAGTATTTCAAGAAGAATCCACAGATTATAAAGGTGAAGAAATTGTTTTGAATGACAACTCGTCAGATGATGATGTATCTCATGTCTCTGATGAAGAAATATTAGTCGAATGTGTTTCCAAAGGTGGATACATTATTGCAAAAGTTTTTGAAAAATCGTCTGTCAGAAAATATGTCGCTGTCATTGACGAAAAACATTTTGACGGTTATGATGTTCGCTTTTTAAAACGGAACATTCCTTTAAACAGGTTTCGTTTTTTGAATGAATCGCCAACAGTTGTTATGTTTAATGAAGTCGTAATGGTTTTACCTGATCCCATCAAAAATTCTAGACCAAGATTTAAGGATATTGTCTACTTTAACATAGATCTGACTGAACATAGTTTACAATAGTGTAGTGTGAGATACTTTTCTATAGGTATCTTCATATAAATTGTATGTTACCTTATGTTACCTCTAATATTTTGTTTAAAACCCAATAAATATTAATGTTTCCAGTTTCAATACTAATATCCATAGTCTCCCTGGTATGTATCCATTGTGTCCCAAGCCCTGGAAGATATTGAACAAAAATCACAACTTCTATTTATCGATTATAAAACTTAAAATATAAAAAATTAAGTGTGGATTTTATAAGGATATGTTCTCGAATAACTAAGCTGTGATCGGCAACTTACACCAGTTTAATATCCTTATAAATAAAAAATCTGCGGTGTTATTTTTAAAATTTGTCCAATGTTTTCCCAGTTTCCCCTACATATTAAACGAAAATAGAGTCGTATGATAATTCACCAATAGTTTGTATTTAACATTTGTTCATGAAATGCCTGAGAATTGTTTCCCATAACCTCTTCATTGCTGGAAGATGATGAATCAGTACCACCAATGACTTATAGAGAAACCCGATCGCGTTATCTTAAACCCAAGCACTTGAAGAAACATCATGGCATGTAAATAGGCCGGCGTCACTGATTTTTTTGATTTTTGTAGTTCAACTTGTTTGCTTATTATACTTCCAAGAGGAACGGGAACTGTGCTCGGCATTGAATTAGTATTAAAGACTCTAAATCCAAACACTCCCGGTTGTTGTTTCCCATTTATAGCTTTAGTAGTATGTAATAGTTTAGTGCAAAATGATTGCAAACTGGAGGGTACTTCTTTTATAGAAAATTTTTGTAGCGAAGCACAAAAATGAGTATTTTGGTCTAATCTTTTCAAATCGTTAACAAAATGCTCAATAAACTTTGTCATACATTCGCAACTCTCTTTATTCCACCAGTAGTACACTGTTGGCACCAACGTTGAGACGCGATGTTTTGGTTGTAAAGTTTTTTACTTTCTTAAATCTAAGCCTTGTTTAAGCAACAAGTATTAGGAAATATTTGGGTTGTGTTAGCAACGTTTAGGTTCTTTTTTTCAAGTGATGTAAGGTAAGAAACACAAAGCAAGTAAAATCTCAAAACATCGAACTTTATTTGACACAAAATATGTTCAAGGCCAAAAGTCACTTTCGCAAAGCTCAAATAATAATATTGCGCTCACAAGCATGTTATGCTAGGAAAGGTCAAAAAATTGAGATTCACACCCACTGACTGTCATTTTCTGCTGGCTTATATACGGTTGAGAGCATTCGGATAAATGTAAAATTTTCTCTAGACACAGTCAATTTTAGAGCCAAAGTGCAACTTTCAGAAATTTAGCCAGACTTTGATTGAATACGCTTGGATTAAATAAATCATTCAATGATTAAATAAACAATTTATATCGCGTGATCCCTGCAATTGTTTTACCACCCTCTAATTAATTGACGCGCATTTAAAAAAACAACAGAACTAAATGATTACTGAATTTGACTTGCAATTTATAGCAGCTCACAGTTCAACAGCTTCTAAGATTAGAACACAATTCGAGCTACGTTGCCACATCCCTTCAGATGCAAAAGTTACAAAGTAGAGATTTCACCTTTGGAAATTTAAAAACTAGACTTTTTTCAACAGTTTGTCGCCTTTGCGATTCTCTGTCATATATAAAGAAGGCTAACAGCAGATTGAACTCGTAATAAAAACATTTCGCGTCGCGAAATAATCGACATGCCTATTTATTAAATTTTCTAGGTGTTCTTAGCATGATCTTTTAGCGCAAAAAACTAAAACTAATCTTATGAGCGACTTGTTAATTGCGAAAGACAAAGAAAAGAAAATATTAAATTTGCTCTCTCTGTTTACAACAAAAAAACTTCGTTTAAGCGATAGAATTAAATTTAAATAATCATTCTCAATTTTCTCGCGTTAGACAGTTCATCGCAACTCTCGTACAATAATCAAGTAAAATAGTTACAAATGCATATCCAAATAAATATAACTAATTCCTGACCTTTTTATATGGCATTTAATCCTCAAATTGAGGATTACGTATTGCGGTTTGTTGGGTCCTGACTGGACGCAGGTTAGGAACCACGTAACAATTTGTCACTAACTAATATCTTTATACAAAACGTACACTCAAAGAAAAATAATAATAATAATAAATGTACGTGAGAGAAACCACCCCGCCAGTAACTCTCTTTTCGCGAGTATGAAAAAAAACCCACCCGTCAGCAAATTTTCTTCGGATAAGTGAAAAAAAAAACCAACGCGTAAAAAACTTTTTCGAGTAGGTAAAAAAAAATCAGCGCGTAAATTAACTCCCTTGCGCGAGTACGTATCTTCTTTTTCGCAAATAAGTCAAAAGAAGAACTGCCGTATGCAACTCTCTTCGTTTTTGGACCGTGTCAGGGTTTTTAAAACTCTCCTCCTTCTTTGTACGCAATTTTGACTTTATTTCCTAGAACGTTTTTTTTTGATTGGTTAGGTTTACGAACCCTCTCAGTGCCAAATCTGCCAATTGGCTTTTTATTACTCAATCTGTTGAAAGCGGCGTTATGCTTCTTTCCACCTTTAAGATGTTACGACGTTTTGTTACCGGGCGGCACTCCGTGTTTCAAATAGAATAAAAATTTACCGATCCTACAATTTTTTCTCTTATTAATATTAATCAAATGCGTTATTGACTATAAAAAAGCATTAAAGAGATGAACTTTACTTTAACATCAATCCTTTCTCTAGTCTTAACAAATTTATAAGGCTAATAATATTTACAATTGCTTGACTGTTGGTACAATTGCAACATTCAAAATTTACTCAAATTTTATTTTACATACTTTCCTCCTATGTTGATAACTTTACAGTGAAATTGTTTATGACTTAAACTAGTAATTATTGCTAGTTTTAAATAAGATTTATTAATTTATTACTTGGTTTATGCATTTTAAAATTTGAACATAAATTATCGGCTTAGTAGAACATGTGTGTTTCAGTCGAGTTTCTTTTGGTGACCACGGCGGCTAAGGGTAGCTTTGTCGATGTAATATTACACCAGGTATCTAGAGTTGTTTTTCTTGTAAATCATGCCTACATCAAAACCGCCACATCCAAAATTTACTATAAAAAAAATCGGCGGAAGGGTACAATTACCTTCAATAGTTTAGAAGATACAAGTGTGCAAAGTTGCACGAAAATGTCTCACATTACATTAAGATTCTGTATCTCTTAAACTATTAGATATAATTATACACTCCCGCGTACTTTTTTGTAGTAAATTTTGTGCTCAATAAATTGTTTATGCGCAATTTTCATCTATGTATATTGTACAAAGCGGAAACTCGCGCGAATCTAATTTTACAACTACTATAATTATTTTTTATCACTGCTGAATGAAATTTAAACTTATTCTATTTTTAAAACATAAAACGAATCATAAGGAATATCTTGTTTAATAATAATAAACACTACATCCAAAAAAGAGAACAAATGAAGTGAAGTTCCAGCTTTGTTTCATCTGAGCGTTTCATCGTTTCGTTACACGAACATTCGAATCAAGCATCCTATAAGTGTTTTCAACACTAAAAACTGCGTTTGTTACATGTCGACTCGTATATTTTGGTTCGTGTCGGAAAAACAATTAAGAAAAGGACTTTTTTGTGGGAACTTTCAAATTCCAATAAACCTCAAACTTACCGCCCACCAAAATCACTAAAACCACGTGATTTTTATGTGTTAAAAACAAATAAAATTAAACTAAACTAAATTAGTTGCCCAACCGGTAAACAATTTTAAATATTTCAACTACAAAAAAATAAATTAAAATAAGTTAACAACTATTCAACAGACTTATGCTGCGGCATGGGTGCAAGGGCAAATATGTCTCCCCTGCATTCCATTTTGATTTTCGTTTTTCGAATTTGTGTTTTCATGCAATTAATTTTGTTATTTTATGTTTATTTATGGATCTTTTGTATTTTTAATTTATTTTGTTTTTTTTACCAAGCGAAACTATTCATATATATTAACGATTATATTTTTGGTTTTTTATCGCTATTCTTCTTATTTGTTGTTTCTCACCATTTGATTTAAGAAAAAACAAACTACGATTGTAACTCTTTACACAAAACCTTTTCTTAAACAATCATTGAAATTTTTAACTGTCAAAAATTTTTTTTTAGAATTTCAATAATGTTTTTTTCTTAAATGAAACTATGTATTTTTTCTTCCGTATGAAACGCAAAATTTAATGTTCTTTCACCTAATATAAGATTGTTGCCACTTATTTCCAGCAGTTTTTGAGATATTTAAAGATTTTGGAAATTTCTGTGAATGCGCTATAATCTTGTATGCTTTGGATAACGATGTGATTGTTGCAAAGTCGCGGAGATGGCAGTGAGTAATCTGACAGCCGTAGCCGATTTTTGTTTCCCAAAAATACCTTCCGTTTTTGTTAAGTCATAAGTTGATTTATCTGGTGTTCCTAAGTTTGCATTGTGTTTGTTGTTCTATTTTTGTTGTTTTATTGTTATTCTTTGTTCATTTTCAATTTCTTGCTGTTTTTTTTAGTCTCGTTTTGTTGTTGTATTCTTCAAGATGGCTTTAAGTTTAATTGAAATGATAAACATGGTTTTCGTTTTTAGAAAGTGTAATAGATCTCCTGTTGGCATCACGCATTTACTCCCAGCGTTTTTCCAGAAAGACAAGCTCTTAGCCAAAACAGTTTTGAAAAAGTATTGCGAAGGTTTCTCGCCAATGGCTCCATGAATCCTTTACCGAGGAACAGAAGTAATCTTGAAGCAACACAAATACCATCCGTACCACATTCAGTTACATCAAGAATTACTGGCCAGGGATTTTTGATCGCGGACGACGCTTGCAGAATGGGCCACTAACAAATTTAACAAAAAAGAGAACTTTTTAAAAAAGTCCTCTTTTCTTTTGAATTGACTCTCCACAAAATGGGTTAGTTAACAGTTGGTTGGTTGATTTTTCGATGGGAACCTGAATGGAAGAATGTACTTAAACTTTTTACAAAACCATCTTCTCGAATTATTAGAAGATGTGCTCATGGCAGTAAGGCAGAATATGTGGCTACAACACGACGGAGCACAGTGTCATGCTACTCGAGAAATCAAGAATTTTTTAACCGCGTATTTCCTGAATCGGAAGAAGAGGGCCAATTCATTAGCCAGCAAGATCGCCTGACTGTACAAAATGCGATTTCTTTCTTTAGAGCTACATAAACAATAAAGTTTATGCGTATCAACCTACTACAGCAAAGAATATGCGAAACAGAATTACAGCTTCCTTTAGAGACATTACACCAGATATTTTGAAGAATATCGACAACAACTTTAAAATGCGAATGCGAAAGTGTTTAGAGCACAATGGTATGTATTTCGAGCATTTGCTGTAAATTAATAAATATTATTAAACTGTTTTTTTTTCAAATCTTAAATTTCATTATTTTTAAAATAACCTCTATAATTACATTTACTCAGATCATTACGATGTATAATAGCAATAAATTACAATGGGAGTCACATTAGACGTAGACAGCCGTTTATCCAATTTTGAAACAAGCAAACCGTTATCCAAGGCATGCAAGATTATAGCGCATTCACAAAAATTTTCAAAATCTCTAAATAACTCAAAAACATCGGAAAATAAGTGGCAACAACCTGCCATCAGAAAAAAAGAATTTAAATTTTGCGTTTCATAGACAAGAAAAAAATTTATTGACGTTTGAAAAAAAAATTGACAGTTAAAAATTTCAATTTCTCAACCCAAATGGTCCAAACCGCATTGCTGTAAGTGCGATAATTCTCGAGATATTCAAAATGTCGTAAGACGCTGCAAAAGCAGTTTTTTCGGATTATCTAGAAAACTAACGGTAAGTATAAATAAGGCTTATTAAACTGACCTTTAGTTTGACTAAGAAATCAAAAAATGCAATAAAAATTGTATGATTTGGTTTGAAAAAATAAAGTTAGGTCCGGCCCAGTAGATATGGGACACTAAAAATAATTTTAGGAAATGGAGAATTAGATTTGATAAAACTTATTTTAAGATTATTGTTCGAAATTTTTATTAATAAAGGAGCTATCGAGGAAGTACGCTTAAGTGGGACACCCTGTTGATAGCTGTACATTCTATTATCGAATTCGAACCGCTCAAATGAGTTCTTCAAACTACTTTTTTGCCCAGCAGTTCGTCACTCTGCTGTGCATTCTGGCTTCGTTTCTTATAGACTGATGTGCTACTTTGTTGTCTTCGTGATTTTTTGCCATTTTTTTCGATCTTGTATCTTCCCTATTACTCGAGTTATTCCCATCTTTTTTATATCGTTTATGACCTGGTCTTCTCATCGTAATTTAGGCCTTCCTCGCTTTCCGTTGTTGGGTGGGTTCCATTTCATTATTTTCTTTATTTTTCTTATTTCCGCCTCATTTGGTTTTCTTTGTATGTGTCGGTACCATTTCATCCTATTAGCTTTAATTACTTTCGTTATTTCTTTCAAGAATCTTCATCTTCTCTTCGTATTGATTAGTTAGACAGATGGTCTCTTCTGCGCACGTTACTATAAGCCTTATCGCTGATTTATGTATTATTAGCTTTGTATGTTTGCTTATATTTCTACTTTTCACGATTTATTTGTAACTATGGAATGCATTATGTCCAGATTTTATCCTTTGTGCGACTTCTATACCTCTATAATTTTTATTATTATTATTATTATTATTGTTACTCCTAAGTATCCAAAATTTTGTACTACCTCATATTTATGCTTCCCTATTTTGATTTCTTTTTCTTTTTCTATTTGCTGTCATGTACTAGTAATTTTCACATATTTTATCTTTTTTTTTGGTTTATTTTCAGTCATCCTCTTTTTGCTGTTTTTTCTATTTTGTCTATAATCTCTTCTAAACTTCTTCTATCTCTGGCTATTACTGCTAGATCATCAGCATTTGCTATTATTTGTACCATTTTATGTGTAATCAAGTCCTGTATTTCACATTCGTTTATTATTCCTGCTATAGTTGTATTAAATAATGTTGCAGATAGTCCGCCTCCCTGCCTCACTTCACGACTTATTTCTATTCTGTTTGTTATTCCTCGATACGTTTGTACAAGAGTTCTAAAATTTTCCATTGTCATTTTTATTAAATTCCTTATTTTTTTAGAGATTCCCTGGTTATTTGCATCTGTAATTAGCGTCTTCCTTTTTATGCTGTCAAAGGCTTGTTTGAAGTCTATAAATACTATATGTATTTCATTACCCTTTTTGTATGTTGTTTTGATTATTTGATTGAGTGTATGGATGTCTATTGTAGATTTTTCTGGCCTAAATCCAATTTGGTGTTCACCAGTGATCGTCTTTGTGTACTCTTTTAACCGTTTTTGTATGATTATTGTTAGTATTTTATACGTTGTGTTCAGTAGCGTTATTTTTCTGTAATTGTCACAAATCGTTAACTTTCCTTTCTTGATACAATAAATCCCATTTTCCATTCTTCCGGTAGAGTTTCCTTTTTCCATACTTTGTTATTATTTCTTATAGTCGTTCTCTTAATTCTTTTCTCCCATATTTCAACATTTTGTTATATGTTATCTATACCTGTCGCTTTATGATTTTTTTGCTTTTTTATTATTTTGTACATTTCTTCTTTTTGTGTTTTTCTTATCTCCAAATTTTCCTCTTCTACTTCCTCTTGTGTTTCCTCTTTATCATCATCTTTCTCCTTTTTTAATTTTTGGTATGACTTGGTATTGTTCTTGTTGTCTGTTCCTATATCTTCCATTACTTCGTCTATATATTCACGTTTTTTTTCTGCCATTAGCTTGACTCCTTCTTTTCTTATTTTCTGGTATAACTTGTGATGTTCTTGCTTGTTAATTTTTATCCACATTATTCTTGCCTTTCTCATTCTTTTTATTAGTTTTTCACATTATCTGTCCAACCATCTTTTTCTATTTTAAACTCTTCTTGTTCCTTTTACACGTTGCTTTAACGAAAATTGTTTTAATTACCCATCCTTCTAAGTTTTTTTTTTATTTCCTCTTGCAGTAATTTGTTTATCTCAGTCTCATACCTTCTTCTTTTTCCAAAGTTTCTATGTCCCACTTCTTTTTTTTTGCTGCTGATGTTTTCCTGTAACCATTATTGATTTCGCTTTTGCTATTACTAGGTTATGATCAGTTGCTACACTTGTTCCTCTGTATGATCTTACGTCGTTTATCATGTTATCTCTCTTCTTTTTAATTAAAATATGACTTCTTTGATTTCCTTTGTTTTTCCAGTTATATTCCATGTGATTTTATGTACTTTTTTATTTTAGACATAAAAGTTTCACCATAAAACATATTAAAGATTTTTTTAAGGTAAATGATGTATTAATTAAATACACCATTTACTTTAAAAAAAAACTTTATAACACTTTTTTATGTTTAAATTTGGTGCTTACAATATTCATGCCTGTTTGTGTTGCCAGGTGACATAGATATATTCCATTATCTAATTTTGTTTCATGGATAGTCTCCTTTCCTGCCACATTTTTTATAAAATTTTCTTTACAAATAATATAATATCCATTTTAAATTGAAAACCCGAAGAAATATCTCTGAATAAGCAAAGGTTGAAGACCCACAGATCTTCCATCTGGTTCAAAAAGTAATATTTTTTTGCCTAGGAAAAGGGTTCGTCAAACAACCCAACTTTTTTCAATAGCAATTTAATTTAATTTATTTTTTATGATTTATGATTTTTATGTCTTTGCTCAGCATGTTTCCAGTCAGAGAAACTATTTAAAAATAAATTTTTGTTGTCTCCACTAAAGAACAGACAAGGAGCACAGTACACAGCTCCCGTTTTTGCAAAATAAACTAAATATTCGCTGTGTCTTGATTCACTGTTCACCATAGAATTTGTAAAAGGTAACTTTGACCTATCAGAACTAAATAAAAATTTCCTAACACCTAATGTTGTGTGTTACACAAAGCTTCAATTAATACTCAAAAAACAAGCATATGAAAGTATAATCCAAACTACGTAATAAATATTTTAATTACACATTTATTATTTTTTTATCCTACTCTATTTTGCATTTTGCTTCTTAACGTTCAAAATGTAGAATGTGGAATTTATTGTTAGTTTTGCAATTACATTTTTTTGTAGTTTCGTTTTTAACCTTTGTTTCAGGTATTGCTTGTGCTAAACGGAATGCACTTCGGTGTATTATATACGGTCACCCATGTCTTTGTCTAAAGTTTTAAGAGAACAGCGACGTTTGTATTTTAATTAGTTGAATAAGTTACTATTAAATGCTAAACATATGTGACAAAATACGGAAAAGCAGTCGGGACGTAAGTCAATATTTAATTTAAAAACAACGACGAATTTTAGTAAAATACTGTTCATGTAAACTCATGAATAAATATTGGCAAAACTATATACCAAAAATTAGTTAGAAAATAGTATTTACGTTTACAAAATATCCAGTTACTTGCAGTAATTTTCCACCTCTTAAACATAACGGATTGCTTTACATTTTCGTAATATTTTGCAGACGTAATAAACCATAAATTATTGTAACAAATTTTAAATTTAATTTGTTTGAAAACTAGATATTTACACGATAAAAACTACACGTAGGTAATTAAATCTAACGATATTTAAGAAAAACACTTAATTAATTTATGTATTACTATCAATAGGTCCGCATTTTTTAATTTTATTTAAAATTGAATTTATGTTAACAACACGTACGCGGCATATTTATGTTTCACTAGAACGGGCACTTTATTTATTCATTTTTGCACACACCTCAATCATTTATCTATTTTAAACTGACAAAATCTTCTCGATTCTATTCGAAAAACTGACCTCGACTCCCTTGGAATACTTTTTATATATTTTTGTTATCTGTGAATGTTCAACATCCTTTGGTCATTGTCTCGAAGTTGACAATACCTTCGAGAACGTTTCATTATTATGCATTTAAAACATTTTATAATAATAGTTTAACTATCGTAGTATTAGAATTGACCAATTACAAAAAAGAAATAATGCGTTATAAACATTACCATTAGTAACAAATCTTGGTATATTTAGAGAAAATTTGTGATGATTAAATTAGGTCGCGTCAATGACACGAACTAAATTGAACTAAGATATATTATTTCGAACAAAAGAACGATAATATACTGATTTCTAACAGATCAAACAAGTTGTAGAATTTCTAAATCGATTCGGTAATGTAGTACAGAAATGTACAGAAAGAAAATCACAAGACTGTAATAAGATTCAAAGGGTACGTTGACGCAAACTTATTGATTATAGATTAAACTATTTGATGAACTACAGCTTAACTAAGTACGTTAAACTTTATATAAAAAGTAGTACAAGAAATTAAAATATTGTAGCACAAATATAGCTCAAATGTGTTTTTTTGAATTTAAATTGGTTTAAGTCTGGATGTATCCTAATCTATGTATGCATGTGTGTTTTAATGTTTTTATATAATTCCACTTCAAAGTAACAGTTTAACCACCAAATCCTACTTGAAGAGGTCTTAGCAATAGTAACTTTTCTATCAGAATTTTGCAGAGTAGTTTTATACATCCATAAACAGATATTTTTCATTTCCTGGTTAATTTAGTTTTTAAAAACTTTTTTTGTTTTAGCAAATTGTTATTTTTTTAGATTATGCAAATAGTCTTTTACAAATTATCTACTCGCAACAATGTTTTATGAGTTGTTATGAGTTCGGTTAAATATTTTATAAAAAACAAAACATAAACGTAATGGAACAATCTGAGAAAAAAGGAAGAATTAATTTATTTGTGTGTGATGCTAAATCAATAAAAAAAACGGTTTCCTTTAATGTGAAAAATTTATACTCTTGTTATTTTTTATTTATTTTACAGCACTGTTTGTGGTTTCTGTGTAATTTGATTCGACTAAAGGTTTTTATTGTAAAATTGTTAACCATATTAAGAGTAGATTTAATCAATTGAATATATAGTGTGTCTTTAACAAACATTAATTGTTAATTAAAATAATTATTAGTTTTAATGTAACAAATAGATTAATTTAAGCAAAATATAATACTATTAGTATATCTGTTTAGATGTTAAAAAATTAGTTGAAGCTGACATTTTTTGATCGGTCCACATAAAAAATCTATAACCGCTACATTCACGCCTATAACAGAAATAAAATATTAATTTTACAATCACAATAAATTTTTTTAGTTTATGTATTCTTCCTTCTATACTTCTTTAGTTAATTTTGAGTTTGCTTAAGTTCGCTTTTGTAGACACTTTTAATATTTACTTTTTGATTTTCTTTACTTGCAACAGTCATTTGTCTTAGGTATTTGTATGTTTCTCTTTATCCATGTTGTTGTTTCCAATTTTTATTCATTGAATTATTCATCAAGTTATAGTGTCTTTAAAGTTTTACACTTTAAAATTATTGTTAACTATACAGAGTATTTCATAATATCAAGACAACACAGAGTTACAGAACAGAGGTTTACTTTAGAATGATATAAGGCTATAGGTACTTTAAGTTAGTCTTTACAAAACTATAAGCAGTTTTAAATTATTTCTTCAAAATTTATGACTTTAAAAAATGACATGCGTTTGAGAAACTTGGCAGGAAAACAAGGAATATTTGAAAGCAACGGTAAAATTTAAAACACATAAATTAAAGTTAAAAACAGGCAAGAACTATAATAATTTAGTATCTGGTGTATTATCTTCTCTGGTTCTATTTAGGTTCCAAATGGGAGATGTATGCAAATAGATTTTGTTGCATGCGTCACGTCGCGGAACTAAAAACGGGAACAACTTAGTGGAAGCTTGTGGTAATCAATCCCTCAAGAAAACTACGTCACAGCAAAACTAAAGAGGACAAACGGGTAGTGGTAGAGTATCATAAATTGGTCATTCTACTACACTAAAAAATCCAAACGCGACGGTTTCCATATTGGACGGCTTCTTGGTCTGCGTCTGTTCTGCAGTTATTTAATGAGGAAGGCAAAGAGAAACCACCTTAGTATTTTTAATCCCCAGAAAAATCTTTTGCATGATTGAGAAAACCAAAAAATTGGCTCTCAGTAACCGGTAGCTCTTAAATGAGCAGAGGGTGCTAAGAATCTCCGGCTCAATCATGAGAAAGATAGCTATGTGGAATGTACGGAGTCTATTTTCAAGCGGTAAAACGCACAACACTATTAGAGAAATCGGAATATTAAAAATAGACATACTTGGTATAAGTGAAATGCAATGGCCCAATACTGGACATTTTGTGATGAATCATCATCATGTTTCTGATGATTCTGGTAACGATGATCACAATCATTTAAATGGTGTTGGTATTATCATCACCGAAGAATTCAATAAATGTATGAAAAGCTGGCTACCAATATCAGACAGTTATTCTCATCCAGCTCAATGCAAAACCGTTTCCACTAAACATAATTCAAGTCAACACAGAGTTACAGAACAGAGGTTTACTTTAGAATGATATAAGGCTATAGGTACTTTAAGTTAGTCTTTACAAAACTATAAGCAGTTTTAAATTATTTCTTCAAAATTTATGACTTTAAAAAATGACATGCGTTTGAGAAACTTGGCAGGAAAACAAGGAATATTTGAAAGCAACGGTAAAAATTAAAACACATAAATTAAAGTTAAAAACAGGCAAGAACTATAATAATTTAGTATCTGGTGTATTATCTTCTTTGGTTATATTTAGGTTCCAAATGAGAGATGTATCCGAATAGATTTTGTTGCATGCTGTTAAAAAAACTTAGCCTCTACTCCTCAAGTCCTACTTCATGCTTCCACGTCGCGGAACTAAAAACGAGAACAACTTAGAGGTAGCTTGTGGTAATCAATCCCTCAAGGAAACTAGGTCACAGCGAAACTAAAGAGGACAATCAAGTGGTGGTAAAGTATCACAAATTGGTCATTCTACTACACTAAAAAAATCCAAACGCGACGGTTTTTTATTGGACGGCTTCTTGGTCTGCGTCTGTTCTTTAACTTGAAACGGCAGTTATTTAATGAAGAAAGCAAAGAGAAACCACCTCAGTATTTTTAATTCCTAGAAGCAGAGGGTGCTAAGAATCTCCGGCTTAATCATGAGAAAGATAGCTATGTGGAATGTACGGAGTCTATTTTCAAGCGGTAAAACGCACAACACTATTAGAGAAATCGGAATATTAAAAATAGACATACTTGGTATAAGTGAAATGCGATGGCCCAATACTGGACATTTTGTGATGAATCATCATCATGTTTATGATTCTGGTAACGATGATCACAATCATTTAAAGGCTGTTGGTATTATCATCACCGAAGAATTCAATAAATGTATGAAAAGCTGGTTACCAATATCAGACAGTTATTCTCATCCAGCTCAATGCAAAACCGTTTCCACTAAACATAATTCAAGTCTATGCGCTAACCTGCGACGCCACAAACGACGACATTGAGTTATTCTACTCAGACATAAACAAAGCTAAGGAATACGTACAATAATCAGAAATCTTAATTAATATAGGTGATCAAATGTAGCGGGCGAGTTTAGTTTGGGAAATACTAATGAACGAGGAGACCGCCTAGTGCAATATTGTCAAGAGGAGGATTTTGTGATTATAAATACGTCCTTCAAATTGCCACCTCGACCTCTATATACATGGACATCTAATGCAAACAATAATGTAAGGAACCAAATTGACTACATTATTATAAACAGACGATTTCAAAATTGTATAAAGAGCGCAAAAACATATGGCGGTGCGGTTGTCTACTCCGACAACAATTTACTATCGGCATCTATTAAACTCAAGCTCAAACAAAAAAAAGAGACCAAAACTAACATTGACATTAAGAAACTGCGAGACCCTACAACTTATACAGTACCGTCAGTACAGTCAACGTTTCGAAGTAACGAAATTCAAATGGTAATGTTGACACAAAGGTCGAAGACAAGTGGAACAACATCATGACAATAACTGAAAATGTAACATCAGAACAACTACAATTAAACGAAAGACTAAAAGTAAAGCCTTCAACTTACACAAAAAAATGAAGTAGGCAGCAGATGAACACAGGTTTAAACGCACGGGCATTCTAATAAACAATACAGGGCAACTATCAACGTAAACTGAACAAAAATTAAAAAACGGGATAGTTATATACAAACACTTTTCCATGATCAAAGAAGTGCTAATCTTAACATTAACAGCAATGACGGTTTAGATATCCCAAGAGATTAAATAGTAAAGGCATTCAAATTAGCTAAAACTGGAAAAACTCCCGGTCCAGATAAAATATACGTCGAAATATTAACGGTTCTCAAGGAGCATAGTGCATTCTCTACATTGCTGACTCTTTTCAATAACATATACAGGACAGGACGGAGTTTTAGTGCAGCGTTGTCGTGATGTGAACGTCGATATTTTCACCTGTTCCATTGGTTACGAAAAAGCTTTTGATATTGTACACGATAATCTGATTAAAATTCTCACTGATGTAGAACTAGATGGACAAGACATTCGTATAATCGCAAACATGTACTGGAATCAGACTGCTGCAATTCGTGTAGATAGTGATATTACTAGAACCTCAAAAATCTTAAAAAGCGTCAGACAGGGCTGCGTGGTATCACCGCTCCTCTTCAGTTTGTATTCAGAAAGTATCTTCTGTGAAATTATGGAAGACATTGACATTGGCGTCGAAATTAATGGTCTCCCAATCAATAATCTGAGATACGCAGACAATACTGCTTTGATAGGTACTAGACAAGAAGCTGTTAAAAGTTCTGAAATCGAACTGAAACTGAACGTAAAGAAGATGAAATGGATGGTAATCAGCAAAAACAACAAACCTAATCATTCGTATGGTAGGGGAGAGTGTTCCACAGTGAAACATCAGTAGTTTAAAATATAACGCGCAGGTCATAGATATTTATATAACTTCGTTATATATGCGGCTTTCCGAGGATTGTGTTGTGCTCTACGTAAAGAAAGACAGAGATAAATAGTACAATTAAATTGCGCATGCGTTTAATTTACACGTTTTTGCTATAATATTTAAATGTAGATAATATGACGATTCCTCGAAATTTTATCGAATTGAAACTAGAAATACAATTTTTAAAAAACAAAGTATTGGATATTTGTTAATATTTGTTAAAGGAGTTTTCATTTTCATCAACAATACATGTTATTTCCGCGCCGGCGTGTTAGAACTGTACTATTTCAGAGTACAATTTACCGCACTTTCCTCTTAGCTCTGCATTACTATTTCAATAACATTAAAGCTGAAAGCCGTACCTATAACGAAATTATATAAATATCTATGGCGCAGGTATACAACTACCGCCATCTCGTGAATAATATTAATGAACATTCTCACTTTTTAAACGAAATTACAGTATCCTACAGGCCGCACTTTTGGCGGTGCAACACATCAGTTGGCAACAAACCGTTAAAGTTACTATTTACGTGACGTTTTAAAAACGATTATTAGTTTGGAAGTGTAAATTATTGTGTACGTAATTATTAGTGAAGCAGAAAGCTCTGGTAGTGTACAATGCAAGTAAGCTTTGGAATGTCTCTAACTATTTCATGTTCAATTGTAGCGATTTTTTTTGTTTCACTGTGGACCATTGATGTTTTAGTGTTCCCACATATGTTTCACCGTGCCTCGTGCATTTTCTTATATCTATTTCTTTGCTGCAGATGGCAAGAATTCGATCACAAAAGACTGCTATTGGTTTAACCCCCGCAGAAACGATGCAAAATGCTATAAACCTGTATAAAAGTGGTTTAACTCTAAGAAAAGTTTTTGAACGTACAGGTGTTCCTTTTGTTACCCTTTTCCGTTATGCAAGGAAATTAAAAGAGAAACTTCTTGAGCAAATAAGGCTTACACCTAAATATAAGTAGTATAGTAGTGCGGATCCTGGCTCAAATTTTCCCGCGCTTCGGGAAAGATCGGGCAAGATCGGAGTTTCTTCGTATAAGTTTGTGTGCGCGCGCAATTTTCAAATTCGAATTTCGTGTAAGTTCGGGTTCGGACAAGTTCGAGTTTTGGGAGGGGGTTGGGGGATAGCAACCAAATTTCCCGCGCATTTTAATATATTTGAATGTCGTACAAGTTCGGGTGCTTTGTATTTCTATGATTTGAATATTATGCATATTAATACATAATTAAGTTAAAGTATTATAAAAAAAATAAATCTATCATAAACAACAAAGGGCTAACTTGTTCATCCCAAAATATAAAGAATGGTTCCTATCAAAAAAAATTTTTTTTACACATCATATTAAAAAGGGTGTTATATTCAATTGTGTATTTGGTAAATCAAAACAATTAATTTTTTGAATGTAAATTTAGAATGATCAATGAATATTCGAGATAATAATGTCATATTCATAACCTATAATGATTAATGTTATTTATTATTGAATACACTGTTGCCAACTTAAGATTACAAAATTTATTAAAGATAGCAAACCTTGATACTCTTATAATATGTAGACTATTTTATGCATTTCAAATTAATACATCATTAAATTAAAGTAACTTAGAATTATATATAGAAATTACATATTTATTTACTATTACAGGTTGAGAACCTTTAATGATTAACTTTTTATTTACTATTAAATACGCTACCAGCAACTTAAGAAATTTACTAAGTTTATAAGGTCCACCCGGTAAATTTGATTAAAATAATAACTGAAATCAATACAAAATACAATACAATTCAAGACAAATTTTTAATAATGACCAAGAGAAAGAATTGGTAAAATATTTTCTCACTATATCAAGAATGGGTTATGGATTGACAGTAATAAAATGCAAGAAATGGGTGTACGAAATGGCGAAATACAAATTCCCGAAAATTAGACAAAAAATAAATTGGCAGGGTTGAAGTGGTTTAGGGGTTTTAAGAAACGTCATTCTAATATTAGTATTCGTTCTCCTGAGGCATCTGGCTTATCAAGAATGACATCATTTAATCCACATAATGTAACGACATTCTTTACCAAATTAGAGGCGGTTTATTCCCGAAGTGAAAACTTTGCTGATGGTTCAAGAGTTTTTAACTTAGACGAAACATCAACCACAACAGTCCGAAGTCCTAAAAAATAATTGCTGGGAAAGGAATTAAACAGGTGAATAATACCAGCGGCGAAAAAGAGCATAATGTTACCACATGCTGCATAGTTAATGCTTTAGGTACAGCGTTACCACCAGTGATGATTTTTCCACGCAAAAATTTTAAAACTCATATGGTTAATGGTGCTCCTCATGGTACGTTAGGCCTTGCCACTACTTTTGGGTGGATGTGCCCTGAGATATTTTCTCTAGTTCTCGATCATTTTGTTAAACTTACATTATCTAGCAAAGAAAAACCTACGCTGTTAATTATGGACAACCATAAGAGTCACATTTCTCTAGCTACTGTAGACAAAGCTCGAGAGAATGGTGTTACAATACTAACACTACCACCTCATTGTAGTCACAGATTACAACTTTTAGATGTAAGTGTTTTTGCTTCGTTCAAAGCTCATTACAATTCCGCAGTTGGTTTCTTCATCATCCAGGGAGGCCAATGACTATATATCAAGTAGCTGAATGCGTTGGAACCGCTTTTGATCGATCTATGACGCCAAGCAACATAAAATCAAGTTTTAAAAGAAACGGAATTTTTCCGCTTGACAAAAATGTGATTAATGATTGTGATTTTATGACTTCTGCTGTCACAGATCGACCTACTGTAAGTAAGCAAGAAGCTTCAACTTCTACAGCTGGTGAGTCTGTATTAAGCAAAATCAATGAAGACAAAGAAAATCAAGAGCCCAAAAAAAACTAGATTTTGTTTCACCTGAACAGTTCAGAGGTTATCCTAAGGCTTCCAAAAGAAAAAATACACAGAATAATAGAAGGAAAGGAAAATGTATGATTGTTTATAGAAAGCATCAAAAGATAGCTGCCAAATTTGTTTTGCCAAGAGATCCCGATATCTTGACCGTCGCTGAAAGTGCCATTAAAATGATTCTGCCAAAATCAAATAAACATGGAAAAACCAAACGTCAGGTCGATTTGATTTCGTTTGAAATAAGTTTTAACAAAATTGAAGTACGTTAACGATGTTAATCACTACCATTTAAATGTCTTTATTTAATTTATTATATTTTTTTTATATCTGGACTGATTAATTCTAGCTTAATTTTGTTTATTTTGATTTTTATTGCATTTTAGAATGCTGTTTGTATGTTTATCATGGATAAAATTTCAATGTTTTTTATTATTTTCATCCAATCATCCAGTACGCACGCTATTAGACGAAAAGTTACCTTTGCTTGAATTTCTAGATTTCGCTTGCTTTTTAATGGATTGTCAAAAAATGTTTTGAATATCATTTCTACAAGTATGTATTTTATTATATATTTTACATTTATTTGTTATCTTACAATACTTTTCTATAAAAAATTATTTTGTTGGGGTGGCGCACTTTCTGTCATTTATAATAGAAACTAAAATATAATTAATCATATACAAAAACGCTTAAGTTTGCTAGCAAAATGTTTCAAACAAAACTTATGAAGGCATGCCTCTACTTCTACTGTGTATCATTTTGAGCTGCAAGAAAGTGCAAGACATTACAATTTTTGTTTGTTTAGATATGCATCGCTTTAAAAATGAAGAGTTATTTAAATTGTGGCATCAACAAAATGATATTAATAGAAAGCAAACTGCTATTTGTTCTTATATTTGTACGACTATTGAAGAACATATTTATAATAAAAATAATTGTAATATTCAAGAAAAAGTTTGTAAATTTTGTTCTAATGTTGCAACGCGTTGGCAGAACGTAAGCAGATCGCATCAAGTTTTTTTAACGAAATATGACCATTGGTTGGAAGGAGAATTAATAATAGACGTATTAGACTTGAAAAACAATAACGAAAATCAACCAACAACCTCTTCTGAGAGAAAAAGTATTCCTTACATAGAGCAGTCTGAACGTACAAAAAGACGACGTGCATCGGAGGCTGTCCAAGACTCAACATTATGAAACAGAGCTATTATTACAGGCTGCAGGTATGTCTGCACGACAACATGGTGAAAAAGATTTGGCAATGATTTTAAAAGAAGCTTCTAAATCACTGAACCGCCTATCAAAAATTAAAAAGAAGTTTTTTGTTCAAGAAACTGAAATTAAAGCTTATACTCCAGAAGAAGCTTTAGAATTTATTCTGGACAACAATTTAAGTAAGCAACAATATATCAATATAAGAAAAGGGGCTATTGCAAGAAATGTTTTTATTTATTCGGATTATAAGCAAATTTGGAAATGTAAATCGGCTTGTAGACCAGCGGATATACAAATCACAGAAACTGTTGTAGAAGTTTTCCTACAAAATTTATTAGAACACACAACTAAGCGTATTGTTGAGCTTCAAAAGAATGTAATACCACAGGCAATGAATAACCAAACAATAATACACATAGATATTATATTTAGTTATGGTTTTGATGGAAGTTCTAGACATTCTGCTTATAAACAAAAATTTGACGCGAAAACAGTATCTGACACCTCTCTATTTGCTACCACAGTTGTGCTTTTAAAAATGAAATATAATAACACTATTCTGTGGAATAATAGAACTTTTCAGTCACCGCAGTTTTGTAGACCTTTAAAACTAGAATTTACTAAAGAAACAAAGCAACACATTCTGCAAGAAAAACAAAGACTTGATTGGGAAATTAAAAACTTAAACTTACTTGTAATTAATTTGTCAGAAAACAAATCTCTACAAATTAAGTTTATTCTAGCTATGACACTTATAGATGGAAAAGTTCTAAAAATTATAACAAATACGAAATCCACCCAAGCTTGCCCAATTTGTGATGCCAAACCAAAAACTTTTCAGAAGGTTGAAGACTTAAAATCGGCAATGTTTACTCCAAAAATCGATGCATTGCAATATGGCATAAGTCCACTACATTGCTGGATTCGATTTTTTGAATGTATCTTAAAAATTTCTTATAGAATTCCATTATTGAAATGGCACGTACAAAAAGAAGACAAAATAATTTATGAAAATCGAAAATCTTTAATTCACAGTAGGTTTTTGAAGGAAATGGGCCTTAACGTTGACAAACCCAAAGCAGATGGAGCAGGTAACACAAATGATGGGAACACTGCTCGCCGAGCTTTTAGCAATTATATAGTTTTTGCATTGTTTCCGTACTGCAAGCATTTACCACAAAAAATATTCTTGGTTTCCGATGCCAAGTATCATTCACAAAGTTTTGGAACACAGTGGACAAATAATTGAAAACAACATTCTTCCCTTAGGATATCTTAGCGAAGAAGCATCAGAATCCAGAAATAAATTCTATAAATATGATAGGAAATTTTATTCAAGAAAAAATAACCGCAAAAACACCATGGAAGACGTTTTTAACAGAGCAATGGACACTTCGGATTCATTAGTTTCTAGCATTAACCTTGAGAGAAGAACTAGAAATAGAAAAAAATTAAATATTCCGAAAGAAGTATTAGATTTACTTAAAGAACTAAATATTCCCATCATGACTAATTTATCTTCAGAAAATGAAGAAGACGAAGAAAAAAAAGAAGAAGCGTTTGATTTTTATTATTTGGACAATTTAGAATTAGAAACAGAAATTCATTAATATAAAAATATAAATTGATATATATTTACTTAAACTTGTTACTGTTTTTTCTACCCCAATTTAAATAAACTTATGTATTATAATGTAATTATGTATCTAGTAATTATTATGAAAATGCAAATAAAAATTATATATTTAAAATATATTATCAAAACATTTCAAATTAAATCATATATGTATTTTCCGCTATATAATTATTTTAATTTTAAGATTGTATTATACATTTTAAAGTTTAAAACGGCACAATATATACTTAAAATAAAGTACATATCTACTATATCACATGTTTAATTTTCTTGTACATTTATATAAAATAAAAAATGTCGCTTCTAAGCTTTATTTTTTGTCAATTTTATGACAAAAACAAACTCTGTTGTGTAAATTTGTATTAGTATTTATTGATTTTTAGGACTTAGATTGTGAAATAAATACATTTTTAAAACAAATTTTCTATCGAGTAAATAATATTAAGTTACTGAGAAGAAGCTTTTTACTACAAAATCCAAAGAAATTACTAAAACTTATTCCAAAAAAATTTCGTTCTTCATAGTGGGGTTGGATCCCTCCTCCCCCTGGCACGCTACTGGTTTATAATATAGAACATTGTATTTCGTAAATAGCACCTTTTATCTTATTCTAAATATGAAACAATTACAATGATTTTTACAATAAAACAAAACCTAACGTATTTTCGCCAAGAAAACGGGTCGTAGAAACCACTGTGCAATGGTTCGTACTCAGTACGAGGACAATATTCAGAACTGTAGCAGATAAAATTTAAAATAATGCAAATGGTTACCAACGTTCTCGGAGGACATGGTACATAAAGAAGAAGAAGTTCTATTTACATGTAGGGTGTCCGTCTGCAAACCCTTAATTAAGCTGCAGAAAGACTTTTGAAAGATATTATCCCGTTCTTCAAAAACAGCAATTCGAAGATGTGAAGCTGCTGATGCAGATCTCTTTCTTACTCTCTTATCCAAGTTGATAGTTGATTTCTCGCCCTAACGTATGTAGAAGTGCGGTTTTCTAACGGCCGTAATGTGATAAAACGATCATCAGCAGTTGTTTTTCTTTTCTTACCAGATCCTTTGCACACATTTTTTAACGGCTGTACAAGTACAGTGAAAAACTCTACCGACATAACATAAACTTTGACCATCTTCCACAAAAGCTTTTGCAGAATCTGCGGCGTTTAGGGGCATAATAAAAACAAAATTACAGTCCAACAGTACACTAAAAATTTTAAATACCACATTCAATTCAGTGATGAGCGCGTATCATGTAGAAAATTGAATTTTCTACGCGTAGAAAATAACAATTTTCTACATTACACATTTGATGTAGAAAATTTCGAGTATGTAGAATATGTATAAAATACAAATAAAATGCGGCAAATAAAATATTTAAAAGAAAACTAAGTTCTTAAAAAGTAACAGGTTCCAAGAAAAAAAATAAATGGTTATTAAGTATTTACTGTGGTACCCCAAACACAAAAACGTCATGTAAAATATACCTACGTACTACACGATTTACCTGCGCAAAATTTTCAAATCATCAAATATTTGTTTATAAATTTCATCGACGTTTTGGTTCCATTTTACGTTGTTACTAGTTATATTACTATATATTGTTACAGGTCAGTAATTTTCGATTTATTTGGCTCAAAATTTTGATTTTTTTAAACGTTTGATCAACATTTTTATTTTGCCATTTTCTGTTTTTATTGATGCTATGATTTCATCCTCTAACCTGCTAATCAGATACACGATGTATGTCTTTACTGCTTTCTAACCAATAAACCTTTATTTGTTTTTTTTTAAATTTCGGATATTGTTATCATTCGGTTATTGCTATCAAAAATCCCAAGTCCCAACGAGATTCTATTATGCGGCGTGGCGTGCACTGTATTTTAATAAACAATTTTTCTACTTGTAATTATTTCTATTCGACAATAATAAAATGGAAAATATAATAAATAAATAAAAGATTGGTCATTACTAAAACTAAGTGTCGAATCTGCTCGATACACACTAATGAAGCTTCAAATGTACATATACAAACAGGATAAAATACAATGTCTACAATTACAATGTGGTAAAACTAAATTATAATATAAATATAAAGCCGCATTTTTACATCAATCACTATTTTTATCGATATCTTGATGGAAATCGTTGAACCTACTTTAAAATAAAATAGGATTCTTGACATAAGTTTTTTTACGTTTTCGTGATAATTATGAAACAAATTTTATTTAAAATTGAAACTGTTTTTTGGGTGTTTTGCTTTGACTTAGGCAAAGACCTAAATTTTGCTATTCGGTTCACAGTAATACTAATTTTAATCTGCAAATGTCAAGTTTTAACTTCAACAGCTGATGGCAGGTTGGGTTTTTAAAATGACGCTTATTATACATTATTTACGTCATTATCTACATTGTCTTAATATTATACATTATATACATATTTTCTACGTATACGTGTAGAAAATTATTTTATCGTGTAGATGCCCATCACTGATTCAATTACTCAAAGCCGGGCAGGTGATTAAAATTATAATAAACTAGTTACTATAGAGCGCCGAAGCAAACATTACCCCCGGAATATATGTGAACTAAATTTAAAAGTTTGCAGCGGTAAAACAATAATTCAATCAAAATTAAAGAATCCTAACATAAACCTTTCATATCAAAAATTGTACTCGTGTTTATGTTTTAATAGTTAAATAGTTTTCGTCAAACGGAAAGTACAGAATACTTATTCTACATAACTGCAACCTTACACAACCTAATAAATTATGAACGTTTGTTTTCGTTTAGATTAATTTAAATTTGTGTAGTTTCTACGTTTATTTTTTTAATACATCAACGTCAATCATAATTCAATTTGAATAACAGTGATTAGTTTGCAAAATATTAGTGAATTCTAACATTTTGATTTTTCAGTTCAAGCCGAAGCTTGAAGCAACATTACACTTGTCGTAAAGTTCTACGACAAGAATTAATAATAGCTGCTGATGTGTGGTTTCCTTTAGGCAAAGCAACCGAATTAGTTGATTATGCAACCGGAAAGTCAACAAAGTTTATAAAATGAATAAGGTAAGTTAGTACATATTTAAAGTATGTAAATAAAAAATGATTTTATCAGGAGACAAGTGTTATAAGGTGAGCATGGAATATTAAAATCTCCCTCGAAGAGACAAAAAAGTGGTGGTTCTAACAAAATTGTTTTAAGTATCTTGAAAGAAAGTGTTCATGAAATTGATACTATTGTTATAGTCCTCGCAATTTTACTTTCGATGCACGTCATTAACGTCAGTGACGTAGTTATTCAACCATGTTGTCGGTATTATCATGTAAACTTACTGTTTTCGTACGTTCTTAATATTACATTGCGTATTACGTTTTCATTAAATGTTTCTACATTCGTAACAGTTGTACTACGCTTACGTTATGAAGAGATCTAAGAACCTCGTTGTTAGCAACCGTTGTACATACAGAAATAACTGTAGAATATATGTATGTATTACCACAATTTAAATATTAAGTAAAAGGGTACTTCTCGCACAGCATTTACTGATATCAATGGACCACCATTATCTCGTTCGAGCTCCAAATAGTACAGTTTTGTATCAAAAATAATTATAAAAAACAATGAGCACTTTGACATAAAAAACAAAAATTTAATTTGACAGATGTCAACAACGCTGCAACTGTAGTAAGCACACCAACAACGTGATAAAAAAAATTCCATAAGACAATTCGGTATTTATTTAATTTTTGCTATAAATAGGGTGGTATGAATTTTACGTCATTAATGACGTGCATCGAAAGTTAAATTGCGAGGACTATATTTAATAAAATTCCGAAAAAATGATGCTGTAGGAGAAAACAAGAAACCTATTGAAAACAATAGTGATGAAGATCACAGTGGTTAAATAATTTTACAATTCTTAAATACATAATATTTTAGAGGTGGTCAAAGAGAATCCCACCTGAGTAGTTAAACTGTAACAGTTAATTTTTTTTACAATAACATTTATGTTGTTACTTATTATAATGAAATGCATAATTGTCTTATGGTTACTGTTATCTTAGAGATAGTCATAGATTTGTGTCTCGATAATTAGAGCATAACAATTAATTGCTTTTGTAATAACATTTATCTTCTGTTTTCTTTATTACAATGCAATACATAATTGTCTTATGATTATTATTATATTGTAAATCTAATTTAGTGTGATGCAAAATCCAGTAATCAATGCAAAAATAATAATTAAAAATTTTCATTGTAACTCGTAAAATTACTGAAGATAAATTGTTTTTTTCGAAATTAACGAATAATACTGTTACAATTTATTTACTATTAACTAATTTATTTATAACGACTAAAAATACTGTTTACCTACTCTAGAATATACACTTTTAAATTAACCGAACTAATTAAATCTAATAATATTTAATGAAAACACTTACAGTATATTTATGTATAACCGTTGTATAACACTATCACTTAAGATAAGATAACGTCCTCGGATTTCACAATTGTTTACACTAGAAATCACGTACACGATTATTCTCGGTCAATTTATCTAGACACACGCGTGCTAACGATTTATTTCCACTTGATAATCTTCTTAACACATTCGCATTCCAGCAATAACTGACCTACGATTTCTTTCTTACGTATTTATAGACATCGGCGAATCCTTCTCGAGCGTTCCTTACTTTTCGCTATATCTTCTAGAAAATGGATAACAGCTTCTAGAAGGCTCTTGCATTTGCAAGTAATTACTCGAACGTTTCACTGCCCCCTTCTTAGGACTGTTCTGTCCCAGAACAGGAGACTGGATGCGACACCGGTAAGAGGGATCGTGGCGATAGCGGCAGCTTCCTCCATTCCGGCAACTTCCTTGACCATAAAAGTAACAGTCAATGGACTTTTCCTGACCCAATACTCTCCTCGGTTGGTAACTACAGACCAACACTTGAATGCCTGTTCCTCGGAAGACGACCTCCAACATGTTTCGAACTGTCCTCCAATTCAGTTGATCTAAGCCACAACCAAGCTTGGGTACTGCCAATTTCTTAACATGATGGAACTCCATTTGTCTCTTGAGACTCCATAATGTTCGCCATATATCTTTGTATGACGGCTTGACACGTGAGTATTTCTTGGTGACCAAATAGAAAACGAAGCGTCCGTCACCACGTAGTTCTAAAACTTTTCCGACTGCCGGTTGCTGTCTTCGTAATTCATCTAGCTGCCCAAACTTCTTTTTAAACACGACTGCAACCCCTTTGGACATGTCAAGGTCCTCGCTTACGCAATGTGCGATGGCGTAATCTTTTTGTGTCTGGAACAAGTCTTGTTGTTCCTCGGTGGTAACTCCGAACCTAGCTTTTCCAGAACCTCCGTATAAGTTCATAAACTTCTCGAACTCCATTTCTTCGATTGGATTCCTGGTTCTACTACTTATTACTCTGGTTCGGACCTGAACTTGCGCAATGTGGTGATCGCCAGCAAACGGGGCTAGACGATCGACGTGGACCACTTTTGGCTTGCCTCTGGGCGGTTTTCGGATGCGGTATATAACGTCGTTAATACGCTGCACGACTTCATAGGGGCCCTCCCATTGCCTTTGCAGCTTCGGCGACAAACCACGTCTCCTTTGAGGGTTATACAACCAGACCATATCGCCAGGTTGAAACCCACCATTTTGCGCCTTGACGTCATATCTTGTTTTCATCCTGTCGCTGGCAATTTGTATGTTTTTACGGACCTCTTCATGTATTTCGTCTAACCTCTTGGCCAGCTTGCTGACGCAATCTTCTCCAGCAACTTCTTCTTCCGGTCTTCGCCCAAATTGAAGATCGCATGGTAATCTTATCTCACGACCGAGCATGACACAGGATGGTGTTTGGCCTGTGCTTTCGTGAACGGATGATCGGTATGCCATTAAGAAAAGGTGCAAGTACTGATCCCAGTCTCTTTGGTGTTCGGACACTACCTTGGCTAAGTACTTGCCCATTGTTCGATTCATCCGTTCAACCATGCCGTCAGATTGAGGATGGAGAGGCGTTGTCCTAGTCTTCTTAATTCCTAACAGTCGGCAAACTTCTTGAAACAGCCCAGACTCAAAATTGCGGCCTTGATCGGAGTGTAGTTCCAACGGAACTCCAAACCAGCAGAAAAACTCCTTTACTAATACGTCTGCGACTGTAGCTGCTTCCTGGTTGGGTATGGCGTAAGCCTCCGTCCATTTCGTGAAATAATCCATCGCCACCAGGATGTATTTATTTCCCGAATCGGATTCTGGGAACGGCCCTGCGATGTCAATCGCTACTTTTTCCAAAGGGCTTCCTACGTTGTATTGTTTCATGGGTGCTTTGTGCTTTCTCGCTGGACCATTTCCTGATGCGCAGACTGTGCATTTACGGCACCATTTCATGACGTCCTCTTTGCAGTTCATCCAGTAGAATCGTTCTCGCACTTTACCCAACGTCTTCTTAATGCCAAAGTGTCCTCCCGATGTCCCATCGTGGAGATGCTTCAACACTTCGGTCACCCTGCTCTTCGGCACTACCAGCTGTAGTCTGTTTTCCGTGCCCTCGGCACTTTCTAGGGATCGCTTAAAAAGACCGTCTTCTACTATCAAGGAGTCCCACTGCGGCCAGTACGCTTTGATATTTTTGCCCACAGCACTCACTTCGTCCCAGGTTGGTCGTCGGCCGCTTTCTTTCCAGTCCAGGAGTAGTCTTATTTCAGGATCGTCTTCTTGTTCGCGACGTAACTGCTCAGGTTCCCACTCATCATCAACCATAGCAGTTCTCCGGAGGCGTTCGACTTTTTCTTCCAGTCGCGAACAATGGCTGCAGTCCGCCGGACATGGTCTTCTAGACAAGGCATCAGCGTTCCGATGACTGCTTCCGTCACGGTGTTCTGTGTCGTAGTCATACTCTTGCAGTCTCTCGATCCATCTTGCCACTTGTCCTTCTGGGTTACGGAACTGCAGTAGCCATTTTAAAGCGGCGTGGTCTGTTCTCAGTAAAAATTTTCGTCCATACAAATACTTGTAGAAATGTTCAATGGACTTAACGACTGCTAACAGCTCCCTCCTAGTCACGCAATAATTCCTTTCTGGCCTGGACAAAACCTTGCTAAAGTACGCGATAGCCTTTTCTTGTCCATCTTGAACCTGCGAAAGGACCGCGCCTATGGCCAGATTGCTTGCGTCGGTATCCAAAACAAACTTTCCATCTTCTCTTGGATAACTCAAAATCGGCGAAGTGACTAGGGCCTGTTTTAGTTGATTAAAAGAATTTTCGCAGTCTTCATTCCATCTAAATTCTGCTTTTTCTTCGGTTAATTTTGTCAATGGTTTGGCAATATTGGCAAATCCGGGGACAAATCTCCTATAATAAGTGCACAACCCAAGGAAACTTCGAACCTGATGTTTGTCGATCGGTCTTGGCCATGCTTGCACTGCTCGGATTTTGTCTGGGTCAGCCCTTACTCCATCTCTAGATACGACGTGGCCAAGGTATTGGACTTCCTTCTTAAATACGTGGCACTTCTTTGGGCTCAGTTTGAGGTTAGCCCCACGTAATCGCTGGAACACTTCCTTCAAGTTGTTCAAGTGCTCTTCAAACGACCTTCCAACCACGATCACGTCGTCCAAGTAAACTAAGCACGTCTTCCAAGACAATCCGCGCAAGATGGTCTCCATCAAACGCTCGAACGTTGCAGGGGCGTTACACAGGACGAAGGGCATTACGGTGAACTGCCACAAACCAGTTCCGATCGTAAAAGCTGTTTTTTTCACGATCCTTGGGTTCTAATTCTACCTGCCAGTATCCACTCTTTAAATCTAACGTAGAAAACCACTGGGATCCTGACAGGGTGTCTAGCGTATCGTCAATTCTGGGTAAAGGGTAGCTGTCCTTTTTGGTCACGTCGTTTAGCTGTCTGTAGTCTACACAAAACCTCGTTGATCCATCCTTCTTCTTTACGAGTACCACTGGGGATGCCCATGGGCTACTTGAAGGTTCAATCACGCCTTCCCTCTCCATATCCGTAATTATTTGTTCGGCTTCTTCTCTTTTCGCCAAAGGAAGTCTGCGTGGATGTTGACGTATCGGCCGAGCGTCTCCGGTATTAATTTTATGTTTCACCACGTTAGTTCTTCCTTTGGAGCCACTCTCCAGCGCGAACACATCTTGGTACTCTTGGATCAACACTTTAACTTTAGCCAGCTCGTCTTGGCTGAGGTTTTGGCATTTGGTGGTAAGAATGTCCAATAGATGTTGTGGACACTTCTTCGGTGGCGTATCTTCGTTCGTCTTCACGCATCTCACAATTTGTGATACTGGCGTGCGTTGGCCTACCACGGTCTTCTTTTTCAACGTTACAGGATCTGAGTTGATGTTTAAGATCCTTACTGGCATCGTGTTCTTTACTCGTACTAAGGTTCTGCCAACGAGTAGTCCTTTTTCAACTAAGCCGCCTTCCATTGGTTCAATCGCGCGTATGTAGCCTTCCCGGAGATTTCCATCCAGGCGTGCCATCACCACACTTTCAGTCCTTGCAGGCAGAATCACGTCTTCACTCAATAAGACTCGCACGGCTGCCTTCTCTGACGAATGAAAAGGAATTTCTTCATTGTCGATCTTCAGGACATCGTTCTTCATATCCAAATGGAACCCATACTTCTTTATCACGTCCATTCCCAAGATAACTTTTGCCGTGATGTCGGCTACCAGTACTTGATGGTCGAGTACTCCATTTCCCAAACCAATGGTTACTTTGACTTGTCCGTGAGTAGGTATTTCGTCGCCCGTCGCCGTTCGAAGTCGTACTGTTACTGGTGATGTCTTCTCGTTTTCCACTAAAACGTCAGGACTAATGATGGTCTTCGTCGCTCCTGTGTCAACCAGTAACTGAATGCTTCTTCCATTGATCTTGCCATCGAGATAAATGCTATGCAACTGCTCCTTAGGCGACGCCATTTGAATGGTAATCTCCGGGGCATGGCTCGTTGAGGTCGACTTTCGCCCCATTCGGTCAACCCGTTCTAGTTTTCCGGACGCTCTTCTGGTCTTCTTTTGGGCTTAGTACAACGGCGTCGTACGTGGCCCACTTCTCCACAGTTCCAGCACGTCAATTCTCTTCCTCGAGCTTCTCGTTCCCGAAATACCCGTCGCACTATGTCTTGTTACGTACATAAATTTAAATAATGTAGTACCCTGTATATCAATTTAATTAAAAGTTGCTTTTATATTTCTTGACGCCATCTATCGGGTTCGTTGGTCACTTTGTATTGCGCATCCGGTGTCTTTTCCGACATTTTTAACTTTAACATTGTAACTGGCAATATCGCGGGCTGCGTGAGTGAATGTTGGTTCTCTAAAATCATCCACGTGTTAGGGACACGATGGAAATTATGTAGTTTCTTTAATTAACTGATTTACTTCCGCAGCGTAAGTAATTTTATTTATTTCTGTAATTAAAAGTAATTTTTATGTCTTTTTGGTTTCAGGGCATTCTGGCTATAATTTAAAGCCCATCAGGGAAATTGTGTGACTTCGTTACAATCGTGGGATATTTGTATCGTCACCGGCTATTCTTACCTCCATCTGGCCCATGAATTCTATCCGATACTGAAAGACGAGAGATAACCCTCGACGAATATTATGTTGGAACGATTCTAAATATTTATAAGGCCTACTGTTGGAATTAATTAAATCATAGAAAAGGGTATAACAGCATCCGACGTTCGGTTTGTGTTTTGTGTACATTTTACAATTTACGTAATGACTTTGTAGATTTCGATTTCGTGAGCTATTAGGTTGACACGATTTGCAATTAAAATTAATTACAGGGCACGTGTCGAAGGGAGCGCTTCCTCCGCATAAAAGGAACCCCTGTATTGGTGGTAAGTTTTTTTATAAATTTTCTTTCGTCGTCAACGAGGTTTCTCACGAAACTTACAATCATCATAACTTCGTACTGATTAGCGTAATGGTAATATTTTTAGTTAGTAAATTTGCTTATACTACGTATGCTGTTTATGCTTATTTATTGTGATAATTTAATGTTAATGTTATACTAATTATTTTGCCTTATTGTCGTTACTACCATATTTCTAGTTATGTAAATGATATTTACTGCGAATTATTCGTAGCCATGTTCTGCACTTATGTCATGTAAGTTGCCTATCTTACTGTGATTCGATTTTGTATATTCTCACTAATAACTACTCCGATTTGACTATTTAATTCTTATTATATTTATCGTGATAGAGTAATTAAAGCACCATTGTTATTAACGATTTAGTTTTCTCTTTTATTCGTTTCCTTCAGCAGTTACGAACTTAACATCATAGTTACAAGTTTATTACTATTTCTGCTGTGAGCAGGCAGAAACTTACTTTGGACAGGCTCTGGCGCCCTTAATTATCTTATATATATATTTCTAGAAGACCTACCCCCTCTCCGACTGTTGAGAGTTGGCCGTGCAGGTTCGTAACCAGCTAAAACTTGTAACAGTCTTCAATGCTTTCTTCTGTGTGCGAGGATACTTCTACAGCACAACGGAGCTTATGGCTGCTTCGGTGCGACGCTTGTTTCGCCGCCTCGAACTCCAAAGCATGGGTTAATGCGTCATCCAACGTCTTCGGTCGAGCTAACCGGAGAGTCTGCTGTGTTTCGCTGTCTCGGAGGCCGTCTACAAAGGTTTAAATAGCCAATTGCTCCAAGAAGGTATCTGGCGCTGTAGGATACGCAAGCCGTGTTAATCTAGCGATGTCAGCCTCAAACTCTTGAAGACTTTCGGCAGCTTTCTGAACCCGACTTTTAATTCGAGCTTGATAGACTTGTTGAAGATGGGCATCTCCATATCTCATTTCTAATCGTGATATTAAGAGTTCTTAATTTTCTTGCAGGTGGTCCGGAACAGTTTGTAAAATTTGGCGGTACAACCTTAAACTTGTGAGTGCTTTCATCCCGGCGGTCCATTATTAAATCTTCACTCGTGACGCTTCCTTCACCGTGACAATTCATTTGGTTCATTCTTTCTTCAAGCAGTTGTATTCTTTCTCTCAATTTTTCTTCTAGCTTTTGTTCTAATTTGTCTTCTACTTCTTCTATTTTGTCATTCACAGATTCGCAAATTTCTTCTTTTAAATTTAACATATCTGCTTGGGTTTCTTCTTGCACAATTTTGATTTGATTTTCTATGCTCGTTTGTATTTCTTCTTTTAATCGTCTAGAATTTTCCATCAGCTTTTCTTCAATTTTCTGAGAATTTTCTTCCATTTTCTGCGAATTTTCGTGAAACTTTTCTTCCAGTTTTGCTTCGATTTTCTGTGAGTTTTCGCCCATTTTTCTATTCATCTATTCGAGAATTTCAAGTATTTTTGAATCCATTTTAACTGCTTGCAAACGCGTCACCGGCATAAATTTAAATATAACACGAAAGTTTAAGTTCACTACTTTTTAAAATACAGTTTTTGTATAACACAAAATTTTAATAACGATCCACTTGTTAATAATAAACGGAAACGAATTTAATTAATATCGCGATCACGCACTTGTTAAAAGAAAAAGTTTAATAAACACTATTTTATACTTTATAAATAAACGCGCGTATCGCGAACAGTTAATTCAATGTTCTTTATTACGGGAGCGATATTAAATTACTTAATGGTATTTACACTAATAAAAATCGCGAGCCCGACACCGACACCACTGTTACAATTTATTTACTATTAACTAATTTATTTATAACGACTAAAAATACTGTTTACCTACTCTAGAATATACACTTTTAAATTAACCGAACTAATTAAATCTAATAATATTTAATGAAAACACTTACAGTATATTTATGTATAACCGTTGTATAACACTATCACTTAAGATAAGATAATGTCCTCGGATTTCACAATTGTTCACACTAGAAATCACGTACACGATTATTCTCGGTCAATTTATCTAGACACACGCGTGCTAACGATTTATTTCCACTTGATAATCTTCTTAACACATTCGCATTCCAGCAATAACTGACCTACGATTTCTTTCTTACGTATTTATAGACATCGGCGAATCCTTCTCGAGCGTTCCTTACTTTTCGCTATATCTTCTAGAAAATGGATAACAGCTTCTAGAAGGCTCTTGCATTTGCTAGTAATTACTCGAACGTTTCAATACTATTTGTACATAAAAGACATATAATGCAACTGATATAACCGAAAATATTTAAATTTACCACTGAAATGCTTTTTACTTGGAATGTATCGTTAAAATGAAAACGCCCTCAGTCACGCCACTTTGCGTCACTTGTTTGCTTATGTCAACGGTATCTAAACTGTTACCATCGACTTTTCCTAAAATCAAATTTTTGAAGTGAAACTTCTTTAACAAGGCTAAATCTGAAATTTTGATAAGTAACGAAAAACGATATTTTTTTATATTTACACATCTGACGTTTATACTTAGGGAAAATGTGCCTATGATAGACCCTCGCCAATGATGAACCACTAGCTGTATTTTCAAATATACCGCGCATAATACACTACCAACATATTGGTTAGGTTGATTAAAGTTTCCAAGTAGTTGTTTACAAGTGCTCACGTGAACATGTGCAGTTTCTGTTTAACTGCAAAAATAATTTAAAATTGGTAAGTATCGATGTAAGAAAGTAGCTTGGCATGATGTTAGATATATTTTGTTTTACGTTCAACTATAATCTGCTTTTGTTACTGCAGCTTAAAGGAACTATTGTATGTTAATTGTCGAGCAACAATTGAGATTATTCGAAAGAACAAAACATTTTGGGATTTATATCTGATTTTTGCAATGTGGCCTTTGATGGACTACTTATCTGTGTCCTATGAAGAACCAGTGGGTCCATCATGGCCAATGAAATAATTTCACCACGATTTGCCTTTCTTTTTCATTTATAGGAATGGCATCCAAAAAAAGACAACAGTAGGATGAGCATGACATGCAACAGGCTATTCAGAACGTGAAAAACCACAATATGGGCTATAAGTTGGCTGCCAAGACTTTCAATGTTCCCAAAACAACTTTGCGAAGGCGTTTGGATAAACAGGACGCTTCCAAGGGTGATTTGGGAAGACAAAGAGCAACTTTCTTTAAAGCCATCGAAAAAGAGATTGCAGTGCATATTATTGAGATGGAAACAGGTTTTTTTGGACTAATTTCCGAAGATTTAAGGCGGATAGTATTCGAAGTAACCGAAAAAAATAACATCAATCATGGGTAGGTTGGAAATGGATTAAAGGATTCCTAAAGCGCAATCCACAAATATCTTTGCGTAGCCCAGAAAGTACATCATTAGGTAGAGTCCAGGCTTATTGAAGCCTATTTCAAGGCACTAGATAATACTCTGCAGAAGTACAATTTTTTCCCCGAAAATATTTATATGAACGAGTTGGGTTTGACTACGGTCCAAAAGAAATGCCAAAAAATGTATGCGGCAAAAGGCCGTAAGCAAGTTGGTGCACTTAGTAGTGCAGAGCGCGGGCAGCACGTAATCGTAGTGTGTGCAATGAGTGCCATAGGCAACTACGTCCCTCCTGCTCTTATTTACCCTCGCTAAAGGATGAACGAGTAGCTGATGAACGATGCTCCCCCTGGCAGCATAGCATTCCCACAAGAAAAAGGCTGGATGACCAGTGAAATTATTTGTAAATGGTTTAAGCATTTTGTTAGATATACGAAGGCTTCAAATGTGAATAAGGTTCTATTACTCCTAGATGGGCACAGTAGCCATTACAGTCTTGAATCTCTACAGTTTGCTAGAGAAAATGGTTTTGTTGTGTTTTGTTTCCCTACACTGTTCTCATCACGTTCAACCATTGGACGTCCTCTTTATACATATATCAACCAAGAAATACAATTATGGCTCCGTCAAAATCCAGGAAAGGCAGTAACCCAATTTAAAATAGCAGGCCTTCTCAATAAAGCTTATTTGAAGAGTGCTGTACCAACAAATGCGATAAATTCCTTCAAAAAGACTGGCATCCATCATTTCAATCCTCATATCTATGAAGACTGGGAGTTTGCACCAGCTTTAGCTACGGATAAGCTGATTCCCGAGGCTGAAGACAAAAACCAAATGGAATTAGAGATGCAAGAGCAATCTAAATCTGGTCTTAACTCGTTTTCATCCTCAGTTCTCGACATTTCGTTGAAAAAAATTTTACCTCCTCCTCGAGCGGTAGCCATTGGCGCTAATAAACGAAAAGGCAGAAGACGTGGAAAAACAGGCCGTTTGAATTCAACACCAGAAATTCAAGAACTTAAAGAGAAAGTTATTGACAAGAAAATGAAGGTGAGAAAACAACAAGTCAGGCCAGTAAAACGACGAATTGTCATTGACAATGACGCTTCTGATGAAAACGAAGTCATTTTGGAGGACTCAGACGATGATGATGATGCTAGTTGCCTTTACTGTAATGAATTGTACTCGAACTCACGTCTAAGAGAAACTTGGATTCGATGCCAAATATGCAAGTCGTGGTGCCACAATGAATGTGCCGGCGTTACCCCGCGTTGAAAATCTTTTACTTGTGAACTATGTATATAATATGTTATTATGTTAAATTGTTCTATTTTATTATGTTAGTTGTTCATCTATTTTGTCAAATAAAACTGTTTAAAGACACTTTTATTAATTTATTTTAAAGGGCGCCAACATGGGCACATATATGCCAATGATGGACCACTCGGTTATTTTTTAAAAATATACCGTGTTATTAAATATGAAATTAATTGATCAAAAATTTATTGTGTATTATAATAAACATCGAACTAATTATATATTTTCATATAAAACAAAATAATAATTGCAAAACTAAAATAGTTATAATGATATTTACTTATGGGGTCCAACATAGGCGCACTTCCCCTACACGAGCTATTATAACCTTTAATTTCGTTGTGACTACACATGTTTTTATGAAGCGTTGTTTTGAATTATTTTTAAATTTTCAATTGGTTTATTTCATGAGTGAAACATTTTACACCCTCAAGTAGAAGAGACAAAAAACTCGCGACTTAGTTGACTTTTTAAATGACGACGTTTCGTGACGCTGTTCTGAGCACTTCGTCATGGTCAATAAAAAAAAGGTGATGAGCCGTTCGGTTGAACTGGTCACAAATTTTAAAAATCAAATAAAAACAATGACATTTACAGTGCGTGTAGAAATAATAATACAATAAAATACAAACGGTAGGCATCTACACAGACATACATAAATAGGTTATAACAGAAATCTCTCCTACCTGAAGGTGTAATAAATAGAAGAAAAAATTACCAATGACACATTTTACTTTTTCATCAATAAATAAAAACACAAGAAGTTAATTCGAAGTTTCACTTTTTCCGCGAGCTTATGTGTGGCCTCGATCAACTTTTTTAAATTTTAGTTTAATGTTGATTTTTTAGAAAACTAATAGAAAAAATTACTACAATTTAAGTTCCGACATTTTTTCGTGGGATAAGAACTTTTCAGAAATTTTTTTTTATTAAACTTGCTTCACAAAATTAAAAAGCGTTTGCCATATTAACATTAAAACACTGGAGTGCTTTAAAGTTGATATTGAAACAATGAAGTCATCATTAAAACAAAAGTTGTATTTATAATTTACACATATATTTAGTGAGATATAACAAACAGTATCATTTTTAAAATGTTATATCTGCACGGATACTGTGCCGTATATAGTGTGTTAATTTGAAAATGTTTAGATTGGAAATATATTTACAACAAAAAATAATATCAAAAATTACAAAAACCTGTTTCCACAATACAGAGAAAAAACCAAACTGACTGGTCTGTGGCATACCCACACTTATCATTTCTCCCCAGCCACCTCAACTTCAAAAATGTAAATTGCAACCCCTCACTTATGATACATTGTTGAAAAGGTCTTTAAAAATGGTATGTAGAAATAAAAACAAAAAAGTGACATTCCACTTGACAGGTTTGAAATAATTAGCAAATAACGAACTTTGGGGAGGTGCTATCAACCTTTAAAACTACGCTGTTTCTAATGAAAAATTTTTAGTTATCACAGAATATCCAGCGCAACTATTTTTGAGGATATTGGGTGTTACACTCTTGTACAATACAACGAGTTATCTCACCAACGATATTCAGGAAACGCAGATAAAACTTTTTGTAATTTTGATTTATTAAAGCTGTTTGTTTGGGCCTTTCACTCATTGTTTAAGTATTTACAAGTCAGTATTTAATGTTACTTTGAAGTGTATCATTGTTAAATTATATACGAACTGATTTTTAAAAAAGAATTTGTACCTAGTTCTTGAACGGGTTAAAATAATTTATCTTTACTCACGTGAAAATCCATTACCGCGTTCAATGCAAGGTATCTGGATAAAAATTTCAGCAATGATTACGCGCGACAAATTGAAACCACTGGTTCTGTAGCAACTATCAAGGTAAAGCAGCCAAGAATTTTTGATGAAAAGATACAAACGGAAGTTTTGGATCAAATCGCCAAGTGTACAACGTCACTTTGCAAAGTTGCAGAATTATTGAGAGTGTCACATAAATCAGTTCAAAAAGTCTTAAAAACACATACGCTTTTTCCTTACATAATGCACATTTTTCAAGAACTAGGAGACGATGATCCTGATGACGAATTCAGTTCTGTAAAACTATAATAGAAAAACTTAAATAATATCATTAATAAATCTGAGGCTAAACGCCATCTTGTAGAAACAGAGCTACGTACAAGTTAATACACATGTAGGAAACTATAAAGTTAAATTAAAAAAAAATGTATTTGAATTATACGCGGCATAATATTTCTAACTGTACTACGCAAGTGCAAAAATGTGTTTATATAATTAAAGAAACCATCATTAAAGAACAGTGGACAGCTGCTTCGTCCTATTTATACTCTTCAGCACTAGAATACTCTAATGCAGTTTTCACAACTACACAAAACAAATTGTCATAGTTTTATCCCATTCGCGTGTTAAATTTATTAATAAATCGAAGGTTAAACGCCAAATAGGATGACACAGGATTTTACATTCTTTTTAAACGAGCAGGTCAACAAACAAAATCTCTCCTTATTGAGATAATGAAAATCCGCGTACTGTACGAAAGGATCACACCCAATATCCTCAGAAACTAAATGCTTGGACTGTCATTTTAGGAAATAAAATTCTTGGACTTTTGTTTTTGAATGGAAACCTTACAGGTGATATTTTGAAAACACAATAGAGCCGTTGATTAGAAGATCAAATAGATGGCAAGCGGCGATTAGATGCAAATCTGCTTCACCTTCAACTGGATGGTGCTCCACGGCATTACGCCGGCATTGCCTAGATAAGCATTTCCAGGAATGTGCATTGATTGTGGAGGAGCAATTGAGTGGCCATAGCAATCGTCTGATTTGACACCGCTAGATTTCTTTTTGTGGGACCACATCAAATAAATCGCTTATAAGAGGAACCCAGCAGATCTACAAGAATTACAGCAACGAATTATTGACGTTTGTCGTTCCATAACATTCCAAAAAATGGGGCAAATTATTATTATCTTTGTGTTTAGAAAAAACGGTGAACATTTTAAACACTTCTTGTAAATACTTTTTCAAATAAGATTTCACAAACAGTGTATTTTTAAAGCGTTAACAGCATCTCATCAAAACTTCATTATTTGTTAATTACTTTAAAACTGTCAAGTTTCGTGCTAAGTCTTTGTATGTTTTGATAATATATGGATAGAGTGGATTCGTTTAGCAAATGGTTTGTTAGTTTTTTATAACGGTAATACGAAGAGCATTGTTAAAGTAAGTAATTCGAATCAATTATTTAATTTTGCAGATTCGTTATTAAGAGCTGGAGAGATTTAATAGTTTCAACTCTAGTCAAACAATTGTGACAGTAAATTCTTAACGCCTTAGCTCTAGAGCGGGTGATACGATTGATGTCATCCGTCGTTATATCAGCACAAGTTGCGTGTATGCAATTTTGGCATCCATCACATTGTACTGATTTAAATTGTGAATTAATATTTTGTTACAATTTTGACATAAAGACATTTTCTTCTAAGAGTGATAAGACTATACTTGTAGTTACGTACGAAGAAGATGTTTTATCAGCGTTGACAGCAATCGAAAATAGGATGTCTCAAAAAAAAAGATTCTAAAAATTTTGGTGTGCCGCGACAAACATTGCAGTTTAGAAAAAGTTCTAAATTTAATCATAAAACTAATTTGGGGACCAATCCTGTACTCACAAGAGAAGAAAAGAATATATTAGAAGAGTGGATACTAACTGGCTACAAATAAGGATTTCCCGCTAGAAAATCAGATATTCAAGCATCAGTTAAAGAATTTTTAGACCGTAATCTTCGTAAAAATCCATTTTATCACAATCTTCCCGCCGAAAGATGGTACAGAGTTTTTCTAAAACACCACCCATCTCTGACTCATCGAACACCGGAAGCAGTTACTGCAGCTAGTTCTGTCGTTTCAAAAGCAGACATTCGGAAATGGTTCACTGGGGTAGAAAAATATTTAAAAGAAAAGCAATTAGAACATATATTAAACGATCCAACTATAATTTTTAATGGCGATGAGACTTGTTTCTTTTTGTGTCCAAAAAATTCAAAAGTTATGCACCAAGAGGTGCAAGGAATGGGTATGAGGTAGATTCAGACCAGGCAAAAATGAATATAACAGTGATGTTCACGTTTTCTGCGACATGTCAAGTAACTGAGCCAATGGTAATATATCCTTATAAAAGACTAACAGCTGCAATACTGCAGTCAATACCTAATTCTTGGGGAGTCGGCTACAGTGACAACGATTGGATAAAACTAGAATTGTTTTACGAATACATTGGACAGTGGTGTCAAATTTTCTAATACCCTTTTTTGTAGATGGTCATACTACTCACCAGACATTGAAATTAAGCGAACTCTGCACGAAATTAGAAATTATTTTGATTGCGCTTTATCCTAATACAACGAGGATTATGCAGCCTGCTGAGATAGCTGCATTTAAACCTTTGAAAACAGGCTGGAAAAAACCGTGTTACAGTTTAAAAAAAAATCCTTATCAAATGCTGACAAAAGAGCATTTTGCTCCATTTTTAAAAACGGTTATCGACAAATGAGCCAAAATAAGCACAATAAGAAGTGGTTTTCGATAGAGTGGTTTATTTCCGTGGGATCCATCCGCCATTGATTACACAAAATGTCTAGGGATAGGAAAGAGTACAGATACCAACGAATCAACAATCCAGAATAAACAGATGCGGAAACAGGATGAGTTTTTTACTATTTTGTATAAAAAATTCAAGAATATCGTTGGCGAAGATACAATAAGAATATTTGAACAAATAGAAAGCTACAGTAAGACAAATGATGAATTTATTGTACTTTACAAAATATACAAGGAATTTAAGAGAACTGATGAAAAAGTTACTACAAGTTTGGTTGTTGAAACTGTAAGCAATAATAATAAGGAGTTAGAACATCTAGATATACAAAAGTTATTTTTGACGATAACATAATATCAACTGTAGAGCCTAAAGATTTCAGAATAACTAATAACATAGATTACTTAAACGTTTTGGAAGAACATGTCACTGACTCGCATTTTAATAAACAAAGCGAGGCCAAAGTTATAAAAACTTTAGAAAATGAAGATAGTCACAGAAAAAATCAAAATAAACGAGAAAAGATCAAAGATGATCCAGTGATGTTATTAGGAGCTGAAGATGGAAAGAATGAGAATGATACATTGAATTCCAGTCTTCGAGATTACGTGATTTGGCCCAAGACTCCCTAAAGCAAAGGAAAAAAATTGTAATAAATTACCTTTTGTTTTAACAAACACACAATGGAAAAAAACTTAAAACGGAAAAATTAGAGTCCAAGAGAGAGGAAGAAAAACAAAAAGAAAATCGTAAAAGGTTACGATGTTTAAAAATAATGGAAAATGACAAAAAAGCAGAGAAAGCAGCAGCCTTTAAAAGACAAAAGATTACGAAAAGAATAGTTGCCCAAAAACCAACTGGAAACAAAAGAAAGAAAAATCCAATTCATAATAACAAAATAGAAGTGGAAACTACAAACTCGATATTAATTGGCAAACAAAAGGCATCAAGTGCCATGACTGCATAAGAAACTTTCATAATACTTGCATTATGAAAATGACTCTGTCAAGATGTTTTTTATTGCAAAACGTGCTTTATACCAAACGCTATAAATAGCATAATTAATTTGTATTTGAAATTTCAAAAATTGTTGTATTGAATAAAATTTAAAAATTGTTTTTGTTCAATCATAGCTTCCATTTATTTTTCTGTTTACCTAAGTAGGTAACAGAAAGGACTGTTTCGTCCTATCCAACAATTTTCAAAATTTTCATTTAGCCAAATTCTCATCAAACGAGCATTATAATTAGGGCTACCATATAACTGTAACTTTAAATTAAAGCGGTATCTTAATGGTAAATCATCTAATGCGTTCCCAAACCCATTTTCAAGTTATCGTAAAAAAAATGAACCAATTATTTTGACGCATAGTATTCCACATCAAACATTAATTTTTTGAGAACATTGTCTCCTTGCATTTGAATTCTGGGTCTTGACCTGACCAGTGACGACAATTTTGACTCAAAACCACCCCATTTGTAGAAAAGGTGGCTTCGTCCCTGAATAAAATTTCCTTTAAGAAGTTTCCATGATTTAGATATTCTCCTTGCAACCAATAGAAAAATTCTAATCTAATTTTGGCTTAAACGCTTTTGTTTTGTTTTGTCTCAGACATCTTTTTATACTTTCTATAGGTATATTAAGGTCCAAACTAGCCGTTCTTATACTATTTCGGGGATTGTCGTTAAAATATTGCAAAATTTGGTTGTTATTTTGAAAAAGTCCACGACGTCCATTTTGTCTCGCTTTAAGCAAATTTTTGGAAATCGATCCAATTTCATCGAAAATATTATTTATGCGCTACACAGTACTTCGACTTACTCGTCTATTTGGATATCTGATGTTGAATTCTGCCGCAGCCTCTGCTGCCGAGCGCACGTTGTCGCCAACAAGACGAGCAATTTCTGTCTTTTCTCTTAGACTATTTTCCATAATTATAATGATTAATAATTTAGTTTGTATTAAGTACAAACAAGTTCTAATATCGGTTTAGACTTTATTTGTTTGACATTATAAACAATTCTTTTCCATAGCAAACTATGAATTTTTGAAAATAAATTAGCACTTAGTGTGCAATTTTTAATTCTTCTACAAAATCGCTGTTACTTAAAAATTTTTGATAAAATTTTGTGCAAGCCCGTTTTGAGAGGTGCTCAATCTAGTGGAATGTACAGATTTATTCTAAAAAAATTGCTAATATGGTTTATTAAAATTTTGCTTCTCAAAACTGTCATAGTAGGCCTTGGATTTTATATCAGGCACAGTTATTCAAGCTCTATAATTTAACGAAAAATCGACCAAAATCGCATGATTAATAAACTTTTTACAGACCGACCCCAAAACAAATGAGTCACACTGTCTATTATATTTTTTAATTCATTTTAAATTATAAATAAAATATCCAACAAATTGTTAATGCTAGAAATTTTATTTTGAATAAATTGTTAGGAAGAATTATCTCTATAAGAAACTGTAAACATAATTCGAATAATTTACATACGTACAAAATTATATAAGAAAAATTGTTAATAACGGCGGATACACCCACTTCCGGTTTTTTTATCAGACCCATCGTTTAAAAGAACCGAGAGAATATGAAAAGTCAGCTCCATACCCAATTTCAAGTTACTACAACTTTTGGTTCGAGAGTTACTGTGGGTATATCGTTACACACAAACAGACACACACACAGATACAGAGACACACACACAGACACTCAAAATACAATTTTCTGACTCTGGAGACCTTGAAACGTAAAATTATGCAAAAACATGTTTTGAAAAAAAATTGCGATCGCTATACTTTTCTTATAAGACAGTAAAAACAGGCGTGGTCACTGTCACTGATATAAGTTGCACATTATGGCAACATAGCATATATGTAGAATAGAATAGGAGCATGTGCAATATAGAGATGGTACACGGAGAGAAAAGTTTACTGTAATACAGCAAAAACAGCTATATTTCATGCAAATAGGCTGTTGGTTTTGAGTCAAGCCGATGTACGCTTAAATAAAGCTTTTATTTTATTACAACAAATATTTTGAAAAATAATTGTATAGATTTTATAATATATCAATTTAAGAAAACATCGTTTTCTTTTATCATTCAAAACTTGCTTAATGTGATCGCAGAGAAGAACCATAGTTATGACAAGTACTGCTTTTTCTTATCTCTGTTGATTGTTGCGTTTTATCATAAATAGGTTTATAACACTTCGTATTAATTTAAGCACGCAGTGTCATAATGTTTGCTTTTGTGCAGCTTCAGGGTATGAATGATTTCAGTAAATATACACATAGTTTAAACGTATTTATTTGCTAAATTCAAAATAAACGTGTTACATTTTATCATCACTACAGTTTATGGTTTAATCCTAGATTGCATTAAAATTTATAATTATTGGTAATATTACCGATCCAAATAATACTGTCCTTGACACCAATATGTACACGCATCAGCATTAATAGTATGTTACACTTAGAATATTAGTCGAATCTACACCATCCGAGTTAAATAATCTTCTTGTAACTTTTGGAAAGTTATTTTTTTCTGTCAAAGGGTTCTCCAACTACTAAACTTTAAAATCAACCCAAATTCACCTTCCTTCAATATGTCCAAATTATTTTCCGTTAGGCACACAAGGGATGTAACATCAATTTCTTGTTCTAAAAGAAAAGCAAATGCACGATAATTTCATTTCATTGCAAAAAACTAAGTCATACATGCCAAAAAATGTGCAAGCTTTGCGACATAATTCTAACATATAACGACTGTGAACAATATTCAAAATCAGAGTCAATACTTACTTGTAAGTTTCTGATAGTTTCCAATCATTCACTAATTGATGTAGTGAGTTATAGATTATATGCTGCAAACAACTTGTTATAAAATGATGGATCCATGTCGTATAGTTCCAAACAAAAAACTGTCGGAGTCACGGTACACGTTAATTTATCTTTGCCACAGCTTTAGCAAAAAGTTTAGCACATATTGCAAACCTTAACGTAAATTAAATTGCTGATACCTTATTTTAGACCAGCGTGGAACAAATAGTGATAACATAAATGCTTACTTGAAATGCCTACTTGTGGTTTCGTAGTAATTTATTACGTACTTTAATCGCAGATATGATTTCTTATAATAATTAGTTGAATTTGATCAATTTGTAGTCTTAATTTTAACAAAAACTTTTTACTTGTATCATTATAATTATGAATGATTTAATAAAAACATGTTTGGATTGCAATAAGAAATTTAATTTAAGTTTTAGAACATGTAGGTTTAATTTTATTTGAATGTGAATCAATTTTAGAAAAAAAGCAAATGCTTTAAATATGAAATTGTAATGATTAAATTCAGCATAATATTTCTCTCCGTGTATCAGACATGGCGACCGATTAAGTAAAGGTTAGTTTAAGAAATATTTGTATTGTTAAGCATTGAAATATACAATAAATAAAGTACAAATAATGATTACAACTTTAACCATAATAACATAACATAACAGTCACCACACAAATTTTCTATAAGGAATGATGAAGGAATGTCTACATATTTTTTTGAAGTTACGTTGTCATAAAACCACTTTGAAGTGATATGTACACGTTTGTATTGACTTCCTCACATGTTATAATTTTTTTGAAACTTTTTTCCTCGATTTCATTACCAAAATATGGTAAATAAAGCTTATGTTGTCATGTCGACTAACCCTTATATTTGTGCGCCTCGATATTGCTTTCCTCTTTAGTAAATCAGTAAAAATTGTTATTTCAACGTATCTTGATTTCCCTTCAAGATATGGAATTTTTCCTAAAAAAAATCGTCGCAGGCAAGATTCTAACCTATATTATATTTTTGAATTGATTTTAAATTATAAATAAAATATCTAACACACTGTTAACGTAAGAATTTTTTTTATTTGAATAAATTGTTAGAATTATCTCTATAAGAAACTGTAAAAATAGTTCGAATAATTTACATACGTACAAAATTATATAAAAAAAATTTTTAAAAATGGCGGATACACCCACTTCCGTTTTTTTATCAGACCCATCTTTTGATAAAACCGAGAGAATTCATACCATATTTCACGTTACTAGGACTCTTGGTTCGAGAGTTATTGTGGGTACATCCAAAGATAATGCAGGGAAGATGCAGCACTGTATAAACAAATAAAAAAAATATAGAGAAAAATTGTTATTTGTAACGTAACTTGCTTTCCCTTTAAGATATGGAATTTTTTTCTAAAAAAAATCGTCGCAGGCAGGATTCGAACCTAGATTATATATGGAATTCACTATAAATTATAAATCAAATATTTAATAAATGTAAGAAAAAAATTTTATTTGAATAGAAAGAATTATCTCTATAAAAAACTGTAAAAATAATTCGAATAATTTACATACGTATAAAATTATATCAGAAAAATTGTTAAAAATGGCGGATAGGATAGGATTACTTTTCTATAAGAAAAGTAATAATATAAAAAGTTTGTTTAATTAAAACTTGTTATTTATAAAACTACTAGAATAAAATAGAAAAAGAAAAACATACTGAGCTCATTGCAATCATAAAAAGCAGTATCGAAGAATGTTAGTTTGAAATGTTAAAGAAAATTAATTCATTACACTGCTATATAGTGGTTTCAAGGCATTAAAACAACGCAATTAATATAATAAACAAATACAGACCATTGTTAGTTGGAATACGTTATAAGCAGATATAGCAAAAAATGTTTCCATTTGCAAATAGTTTTAAAACCTTGTTAAAAAAGCTCTGTGAGAAATTCACTACAATTACATTTCGCCAGGCGTCTACATATATAATTATGCAACAACATTATAGAATAGTAAACCAATTTAATTAATATTAGAGCTATGAATGTAAACAAATAAAAAGTATAGAGCTGTAATTAAATATCTAAAAAGATTTAAATAGATTTTACCCCATGTAGCTTCTTAGAGACCAAACATCTAAGGATAAAACTTTTCTAAACTTGTTACACATAGTGCGATAGAATAAATTAACTAATTTCACCATTTGTTTAATTAAAACTTTTTAAATCTTAATAATAAAAAATGATTACTTTTAAACAAAACAATTTTAAAATTAACAAACATTTAAAGAGAATTTATTTCAAAAACAAAGCAATCACAAGGTTATACACTATAAAGCAAAACTTTTTATTATTAAAGTTTTGGAATTGATTTAATAACTTTTAATCAAACTTAAGACAAATAATAATCTTCATACAACTGATATATACTAAACTAAAAGTATCACGCACAAACAATAAAATTTCAATAAGAAAAAACTGAAAAAACAAGTATCGAAACGATTCTTATGTTTACGTGTCTATCAAAGCACGCAAAAAGTGTTTATTTAAAGCTTCCTAAAATATGTTTTAGACTGTTTTGATTCATGAAATAATAAACCAAGGTTAGTTTTTGCAAAGTAAAATTAGCGCCAATTAAAAATAATTTTAAGGTTCGAGATTTGGGTGTCGATATTTTAAGGCGTAGTTGTAGCGTGCCCCGATGACATTTTGCTTTTCTAATTAAACCAGATCTTTCCTTGATTAAGGAGCATAGAAAATAGAACGTGCATTGTACAATAAAAATTGAGCGTAACAGAGTGTGGCTGCTAAGAATATCCTTTGGAATGATAACTACAGCATAATAGCACTACTGCCAAAACTTATAAGTTATAAGTGACGTCGCCGATCTATTTATAGGTGAATATAAACGCCATTAATCGAGTTTATACAAAAAAGTTTGTTTAAAAAAATGCATCGCAAGCATCTTGACCTTCATAGATCAAGTATCGGCATAATTAAAAAAAAATGTTTCGACAAGGATGGGAAAATGTCGGAAGCTGCGCTTTGTTCCCATGGAGACCGGACATGTTACGTCAACTGTTCCCGCAGGTTTGTAGTTGCGCCAGTCAATAAATGCGTTACTTATAATTAATAAACAAGTTTAATTAATTCTTAGCTATGGAAAAATCGATATTTTTGTTTTTTAAATTGGTTTTTCACTAGGCGCTTGTAAATAAATTTAAATGCGAAAGATACGTAAAAACTAATACGTTTTTCAAAATACGTTACTGAAAATAACTATAAAAGAAAAATATGCGAAGTTGAATTTTCATAAAAGGGTGGATGCGCCGGAAAACCATGCAGGAACACGGAGAAGTAAGGAGTGGGGCGTCCCACCCCGTTTTCCGTCGAGTTTATCAGTGTCGTTGCTTCAACCGTGTGGAATCTGTATGTCGCAATTTCTGCGTACGCTTTAAGCCGGCTTCGTGTAAATTATGTGTAAATTGTCGTCATTGACAAAGCGTTCTAAAAAAATTAATAAAGTATTTGTATTGTGTTAAAAAGCGTTGTTTACTGGCAACGAAAAAATGACTATAATTGTAATTTTACAGTAGTGAACAAAAATGAATATTTCAAAATGTAGACAAATACTTATTTGTTACGCACATAATTAAGTGATTTAGTGTTAAAATCGACGCCAGTCTTTAAAATTATCGATTTTAGTTGGAAAGGAATTAGAAGCACTACTTGGCAAAGTATATAAAAGGTACGGTCTTTTAATGTATTAAAGGCGTTCATTTAAGAAGTGCTTTTTCATATTTTAAAACTAAATATTTTGCAAACAAACTTAGTCTGTTTGTGGATATTTTTTCAAATCCTTTGCATTTAATATAAAATACATTCATTTATTACATATTTCAAATTGCATTGAAGTAATTGGCTACACGCCAATATATCAAAGTATTGTTAATATTTATAATTCATTAACCAAAATCCTTTTGGTAGTTTTTTTAAATATCGATTTAACTTAAAATAGCTGTAATTAAGTATTTAAATACGACTTCTTTAATACGGTGTCCTCGAAAAATGTACTAAGAAAAGTTGCATGTCATTTCCTGATGGCTTCGTGTATAAAAAAGACACGAATCCACTTTTGACATACATTTTTTTTATATATCGATTGTCACTTTAATTAGAAATTTTTATTCATAAAAAGGCACAAACGTCAAAATGATTCTTTTGATAATTTATTCTGTTGACTTTTTCGACTATTTCCTACTCACGTTAGAAAATTCTGACGTTAATGTACAATTAGTTTAAGTTGAAATCTATTATAAAAAAACGTAAATATTTGTTCTTTGTCCTCTAATTGATTGAAAAAACTTGAATGGAAACTTTGATGGAAAAATGCCAGTTGCAGCAAATGTAAATTCCAGGAACATCAGAAAATAAGTGCATGTTTGAAAATCATTAATAATTAACGTATTTAAAATAAATAAAAATAAAAAACAAAAAATAAGCATTTTTTAAAACAAAATATTTTTATGTAACAAAAGAAAATTTTGCAAAAGAGCATTGCAAAATATGAATTACTTGCAAACATTAGAAATTATTTGCAACCTCAATAAATACTATCTTTGATATAAATATATTGATTTTTTTTTCATTTTGGTTTTGTGTCTTCCACAATTTGAATTAGTACTTCTTTGATCGACTAAACCTTTACTATTTTCTGTTTCTTTACAGTAATGATGACCAAACGCAAGACCAAGACAAGACCATATAGGTCTTAGTCTTGGTCTTGTTTTGATATCCTTGATCTCGGTCTTGCTCTTGGTCTTAAATATAAAGTTTTAATCTTGTTTTTGGTTTTGCACGCAAGACTCTTGCAGTCTTGCATTTTTTACACCGTACTATTAATGAAACTTCACAATGAAAGTCAATGTTGTTAAAAAAAAATTTTTAATGGATATTTAATTAATAACGAACAATTAAGTTACTTTATTAAAAAGTAAAAAATTCTGTAGAGCCCACATAAATTATAATAGACAAGATTTGTTTCGGCTTTTTTAAGCCATCTACAAGTACAACTTCATCTGTAAATGACTTAAATATTAAAAAAGTGGAAACATGCATTGCTCCTAATTTTTATTATTAAAAATGAATGTAGATTAGACAGAATTTTTTACTTTTCATCAATCTACTAAAGCTGCAATAAGAACGATGATACAGAATATTAAGTTACTTTATTTTTAATTTTACATGTCAACGATCTAAAAAAATTTAATTTAATTTAATTCTCAATAAACTATCAAAATACAAATACATTAATTAATTTCAATTCTTAATTTTAAAGGACCTTAAAATTGTATATACCTACATTTTTTATTAAATACTAAATTTAAATTACAGACAGGTAAAAATATTGGTGAAGGTACAACTTATTGAAATGTGCTAAAAAAATTGACAATTTTTTACACACAAATATTCAATAATAAGCACTACTGCAATTGCAATGCGTGCGTTTTATTTTATAATATATGTACTTTTAACTTTTGAAAATTCAGTTGTTTTGAAAAAGGAACAACGCCTGGGCATGTTTAAGGGATTTGCATGAGTATTACAAGCGCCGTGCTAGATTAAACTCCTTTGTAGATGACTTAATTGTAAACTTTTTGGTACAAATTCAGAATTAAGAATTTGGGACTTTTCCACAAGTTGTTATATTACGAATTATTAATTTAACTGTATATACTTTTATTAGATCATAGAAATGTGAAGAGTTTATATTCTATAAAAAATATTAAATTAATTCAAATAAGTTAAAGTTGCTAAAATTCGTAACAGCGTCTTTTAACAGTCTAGGAATCATGAGAATTAATATTTTATTTGTACCTATCTACCTATATGGTTTCTAATCATATATGACAGAAAAATATTTTTATTTAAAGTTTAGAATATCGTTTTGTTTAAATACAAATTTACTGTAAACTTTTTTCTTCTAGAAAACTAAATTTGTTTTATTGTACACCTTAATTATAAAATGCTTTCTTGACATAATTTATTTCAATTAAATTAAATATACTTATTAGTTATAATTTTATTTTTCAAACAAACATCATTTTACTGAAGTCGAAACAACCCTTTTTCTATAAACGTGCAAAATATAAATAGCAAAATAGCAAAAAATAGCAGCAGTCGAAACACAGACCTCTGGGTGTGAGCTTGAATGAAAGTAAAATACACAGGCGTGAATTCCTTTAATTTATTTGCAACTATAATATAATACATTAACTATTTATATTGAAGAAAAAAATGAACATTATTTGAATTAAAACAATATTTGGATTAAAACAATATTTGGGCGCCAATCACTTTGAAATTGGTGATAAATAAAAACATAAAAATTACTACACTGGTCCGCAAAAAAATATTTTTTATCGAGCCCTGACACTATTCCGGGTGACTCTCATGTAAAATGACGCCCTGAATTCAAATATGTTTTCCGTTTTCTTCCATCACCCACCATTTTCGAAGGAACCCCAAATCTCTAATTTTACCACTTTTCGATAAATAAATTATAATTTATTTATCGAACGATAATAATAATTATAATAATTATTATGATAATAAATATATAGACATGAATTTAATTTAAATGGAAAAAAACTATTTTAGCTATAAACAGTAATAATTAAAAAGATATTCATCGTTACTGGGTGCTTGCTTTCCTTTTATACCCTGAGGTACAGTTCTCTCGTTTCAAAAACCAGCAGTGCTCCGCCAACATGCTTGCATTCCACTTCCCTGAAAATCTCTTCTCCAGCTTATCGATGTCTTCATAGAACCGGTCCCCGTGTTCATCCGACACTGCTCCTAAATTTTCAGGGAAAAAGTCCAGATGCGAGTGAAGGAAGTGAACTTTAAGAGACATGTTACATCCTATGTCCTTGTACGCTAAAAGCAGTTCCTTGACGTGAGCGACATAATCTTCACTTTTGTGGTTATTCAGGAAGTTCTTACAAACGTGTTGAAATGCAAGCCAAGCTCGTTTTTCTTTTCGATTTAGGTGTTCAATAAACGTCGAATCTTGGAAGAGTTGTCTAATCTGGGGACCAACAAAAACGCTTTCTTGGATTTTAGCTTCGCTAAGACGAAGAAATTTAGTTTTCAAAAATTGAAATGCGCCACCTGTCTTGTCTACTGCTTTCACAAACTGCTTGATCAATCCAAGTTTGATGTGTAAAGGTGGTAAGTAAATATTTTCCTTCGGAACCAAAGAATTGTGGGCTACATTTTTCTGACCAGGAATAAGATTTTCTCGCAGAGGCCAGTCTCGTACGATGTAATGTTTATCTCGGGCTCGGCTATCCCATTCACAAAAGAAGCAGCAATATTTTGTAAATCCTGATTGCAGGCCCGTGAGTAGAGCAACAACTTTTAAGTCAACGCAAAGTTTCCACTTATAATCATGATAACTACTTTTTTAATGGATTCTGAAGATGTTTTCGTACGTTTCCTTAATATCAACAGAGTATGCAACTGGAACTGATGGGAAGTCATTCCCATTTGCCAACAGGACAACTTTTAAGCTTGTTTTTGATGAGATGATAAACAGTCTCCATTTGTCTGGGTCACATGGCATCTGTAGCTCTGTCATCAATAAATTTGCATTAGGGCAGAACACTAAATCTTTATCTTCTGAGAAAAGACATTTCAGGGTTGCTTGTCTGGTCCTGTAAGAAGATATTTTTACTCCCTTTAATAAGAGATTCCACTGTTGAAGTCGCGATCCTAGGAGCTGAGATTTAGTCTTAGGTAACTGCAAATCCCTGACAAAATCATTTAATTCCAATTGAGTGAGGAGGTGAGGTTGCCGAGAAACTAAATCTGCGGAATACTCTTCATCATCATTGAACGTATCATTCAAAGCCCCACGTTGTGGCTCAGAGTCTTTTAAATCAATTTCCGACTCTAGAGTATAAGTGTTTGGGGGCTCTGGGATTGGCAAAGTATCGTTATGAAGGAACAGGTCTTAGAGCTGACGGAATATTGGGATACTGAATTGTATGCTTACTTTTGCTCGAAAACCAGACGGTGGAAGTCATACAAAAGTAACAATCTGTAAGATCACAGCGAGGTTCACGCCAAACCATGGGCACTGCAAATGGCATTGATTTACGGGTACCTTTGAGCCATTTGATCAAACTACTGTAACAAGTCGTACAGCAAACTGATGGAGCCGAAATCTTGTCCTGGTCGCCAACTTGACAATCAAAGTACAATTTATAAGCTGTTTTAACAAGCGGAGAAAGGGGTTTTCGTTGCGCTTTTAAAGTTAATTCCCCGCAGACATAGCAGAAGCTATCGGGATGATTTTTACATTCGCGTGGCATATTTAAACAGTAATTCAACGTCCGACATTAACCACAAATCACACTTAGTCAATTGAAAAAATCCGGAGTAAAAGTAGTTTTACTGTTTTACACAAATGAACAAAAATGAACACAAAATCCAGCACGTTTAAAACGTCGACAAGTTAACCCTGCAACAGCTATAGATGTACTGATCGAAGCAGTTAAGCAAACATTGCTATACACTATAATGAGAAGAGTAATGCAAGTTCAAGCCTGTCGAAAATTCCTGTTCAAACCTGCATGTGGTATTGAGATCGCCAGCGTCGTGCAGTGAATCTTCCTAACTGTTTATTGATATTTTTTTACTGTTCTTATATATTTGTATTTTATTGTTGTTTCTATATACATTTTATAGCAAAACTTTTGCTATATACTTTGGTATAAATTTTATTACCTGCTTTGGGATGTTTAACGGCTATAAGTTAAAATTCTAAAAATAAAATAAAAATGGGGCCCCCCCAAAATAGGTGGGTGATGGGTAAAAACGGAGCTCATTTATGGATTTAGGAGGTCATTTTACATAAGACTCGTCAAGAATGGTATCAGGGCCGATTTTCAGGCAGACCAGTGCTATTAATCGATATCAAATTCAAAAGCAATAAACGTTTAATTTGTTACAGAGTATGTATTCCGAAAAGTTTTTGATAACACAATTTAATTAATTTGAATTTAAAATGTAATAAGTAGTAGCATAACTTCAAGTTGACTCACCATATAATATGACGTTATCTGATATCTTCTATTTATAGCACATTCTTTGTTCAAATGATAAGCTTCTTCCAGCACAAAATAACGAATCAAATGAATGTAGATTGGAAAGCAAAAACAGCAGGCATAAAACCAAAAGATATAAATCCAATAACAGAAAAATCCAGTAAATAAAAAAAGTTCCATAAAGAAAAAAAAACCTAAATATAAATAATTAGAATGTTTTTATTTGACATGAAATCACTTACGTTGCCATAGATACAACGGTCTTGAAATCAATTCCTTTGTCGAAATGTATTGCGTCACATTGTGAAATCACTAAAAATGTTGAATTTAATAGAAAAATTATATCGGAATAAAGATAAACTTACCAGCAATTAGTTGAAAAGAATAAAAATTAATTTGTATACGTTTTTACGCCATAATTGAGAAAATTTGTCTTCCTTGCAACACTTACGTGCAAGTCTAAAAATGGCTCAAACGGAAGTACCAACAAAAATCGATTGCTCGGTCGATTCGAAATACGACGCGACGTTGCCAAACTGGATAAATTTAATTGCAATATTAGTTGCAGAAAATAAACGAATGCAAAATTCAATTTTAATTGTAATGAACTCTTAACGAGACGTTACAATACAATAATGTTTTTGTAAAAACAAATGTTTTTTTGTATGTGGGATAAATAAAAAAAAATCGTTCGTAATAAGAAAAAAACTGCAAGAGTCTTGCAAGATAGTCTTGTTTTTGCCGATATCTTGCAGAGCTAGTCTTGCATCCAGTCTTGGTCTTGCAACCTTGAGTCTTGGTCTTGCTAAAGGCGTTGTTATCTTGCTCCTGGTCTTGCAAATTTTGCGAGACCCAGATAAGACTGCAAGACCAAGACCGATCTTGGCCATCACTACTTCACAGTAAAGCATTGCATCGTAAAACATCTAATTAATTTTTAAAAACTATTTTACAATAAAAATAAGATCTAATTATTTGAGATATTATACATATTTTCAATTGACGATTGTACCTACGCAAATGAATAATTTGGTGTGATTTGACATTTTAAGTGTCAAAACAGGAAAGTACTGCTTCTAATATTTAAACATGTTGTATATAGTTACTTTAATTGTTTCCAACATATTTTTGTTAATCTTATCAATTTTTACATTTAAAAATAAGATTTTTGCGTTCACAAACATTTTATTCAGCTTCCAAGTAGTGCTAAAAGTACTTATGATTTTTAATCAATTTAAATTTACCTATTTTGCCTTGAAAAAAAAGTTTTTCTTTATACCTCTGTCGAAAGTACGTACTTTCGTCCCTAATAGCAGGGACGGAAGTTAAACATTTACTCCCTTTGAGAAGTACACGCGCGCCCTCTATAACGCCGGGAGGAAAGAATTTCTCATGCGTATTAATACTCGTAACTAGGGACTATTTATTCTGTTGCTACAACAAATCGTTAACCGCTGTCACTACTGTTGCTATATAATTATCAATGTAGTAGAATTAATAACGTGTTTTCGACCGGCTATGAAGAAAAATCGTATAAACTACGCGGGCCAAAAGTTAAAATCTCGCCCAAATTATAAACAAAAATTATAACTATAACAATGAACCGCCTATGCTGAAACATAGTGAGAGCTATTATCGAGTGAGATTATACTAATAAAAAACATCAAATTTTTTTGCGGTGGACACTCCTGCATCATCAATTTTTTTTACAAAAAAAATCTAGAAGATAATAAAAACGTTCACTTCGTATTGTAAATACAAAAAAAATTTACAATAATATTCAGCTGAAAAAATATGGAATACTTTAGAACACGAGTGCTTAGCAGTCTAACAAAAAAAGGGATGGAGATAGAACTGAGTATTGTTGTTACGGTCATATACGATTTTTTTGTTACTGACCAATTAAAGTCTGATTTCTATTAGTAAGTAGAAAAAATACAATGTAAGTATAAATATATTCTTGTTGCACACTCAACGAAACAAAAAACGATACACTTTGGTTAGTCCGATTGAAATAAATTAAAATATTTTCTTGTTTAAATAAAACAGTACTTTATAAATTTTATTAAAGCTATCTTTGAACACATTTTATATTACAACCTACTAATAACATTGTAAATATAAGATTCTTAAGTTTTAATACATGTTAAGTAATTTTAATATGTCTTTTTGGTCGAAATGTCAAAGAAAGGAAATTATAATAAAATGTCTTAAATAATTGCTAACACACTTACGAAGAGTTATTTACCAGTAGAATGATTTTGTGACAAAAAAGATATTTGCTGCAAAAATTGACAGCAGACAATCGCCGTGGCAGAAATAGTTTCAATTAAATTTTTTTATTGCACTCCATATAGCTCATTGCAGTGCAATATAGTAATCAGTCATAACAAGAAGCGATTTTTAAATAAGTTTCAATTCTTAATTTATATTTTACAGTAAGGCCAAGTAAATATTCTCTAGCGTTATCATCTAAATTGAAATTAAAATTTGATCCTACCTAGTAAAAAAAACTCATTTAATAATGAGTATGACTTCCTTGATTGTCGATGCAACCTGCAGTAATCTAGGCATTGATGCTACAAGAACACGTAAGTAATCATCATTACTTTTCTCTCAAGCAGTTTTAATGGCGGCAGTTAATTCTGACGATGAAATTGACCCCTTATTGTTCCCGGATGATACAAACAACTTGACATCCGAATGAAGTTATATTGAATCAAGGCTTTTTACTGCCCGACAAGTTATTTTGCTGTACCCAGATTTGCACCAACCATAATCTATGTATAGAAACATTATCTTTAAAGAATAAACAAAATTAATAATAACAGTTGAAAAGACTATATTGTGAGTAACTTTTGGATTATTGTTCGACGTGCATATTCTAATAGTGGAAGAATGATGTTAACTTTAAGCATTAAGGAAGTTTACCTGTTAAAAGATGTAATCCTTTTATACGTATGTATGTGTATTATGATTATTTTAACAATTTATAAGACATCTATCTAAATGAATCGACATGGAACCTGTTCCTGGATGTAAATACATTATTTTATATTAAATATATGGTCATATTTATTACATAATATTTTTACAATAATAAATACTTTAAACGAATAAAAAAATATTTTTTTTGTTTTTATCTAATGAAAAAGTTGCCAATCAAACAAGATCAAGCAGTAAATTTTTGTTTATAATGTGCGATAATTTGCAAAGTTGCCGTATTTTACAGATAAAACAAACGAAGTAATCTACCTAAATGAATAAAACATCAACGACGTAAGAACGTTATAGAAAAAGTGGGGGCCAGCGGCAAACATGTAGATACATGACTTTCATGGCGGGAGAGGGTGCTCGCAATTTTTTCCAAAATGGGTATTTGAAATCAATGAAACAAAAATAAATAAACAAAACTTTTGTTGTAATAGCGAAGGCATCCACGGCCGGAGTCTATACTAAGATAAGAACGTTTTCCGGGTTTAGACCGTGTCAATGTTGTAACCGAAGTTGCCAACATTTCGCCCACTTTCAAATTCACTATGGAAATCGAAAGTAATGGTTCTCTCCCATTTCTTGACGTTCTTGTGACTCGTAAGCCCGACGGACTTCTGCGCCATTCTGTTTATCGCAAACACACCCATACTGATAGATACCTTCATGCTTCGTCTCCATCATCATCCTGCACAGAAACGTCTGTTATTGAATCTTTGGTTCATCCTGCTTTTTCTATTTGTCAACCTGAGAATCTAGACTCGGAACTTTGTCATCTTATTAGAACTCTTGTGAACAATGGTTATATGAAGCGAGATATTCATAGAGTTATTAATCGTCGTCTACATCCACGTACTCGATTACCTAAAGACATTTCTACTCCCGAATCCAATCCGAAATTGGCCTTTTTACTTTACATTCACAAGGTTACAGATCAAATAAGGAAACTTCTTGTTAAGCATGGTATCATACCTATTTTCAACTCGATAGGCAAAATCTCTCAGATTCTTTCTTCTCCGAAGGACAAATTTCCTACACTTTCATCTCAAAGTGTATACCAAATTCCTTGTTCATGTGGTTTAGTCTACATTGGTGAGACCAGTCGTTCCGTCATTACTCGCATTTCAGAACATGATCGTTGTATAAGGAAAAGGCACATTTCTAAGTCTGCGGTTGCTGAACATCATTTCACTACAGGTTACAAGATAGATTTTGATAACGTTTCGGTGATTGCCAAATCTCTATTCTTTTTTAACAGGAAATTTTGAGAGAGCATAGAAATCATCAAACACTTCAATAACTTCAATCATGATCATGGTTTTGAGCTGTCCCCTCTTTGGTCCTTTATCCAAAACACGCCCTCGTTCAACCGTAACCCAATCAGAGTCGAGCTTATCTAGTCGTGACGATACTTCTTATTTATATACTGAGACTATTTCTTTTTAAGTCACTTCTATGGAGTTTAGAATCTGGCTTGGTTCACAAGTTGATTACCTAACTCTGTAGTGGTTCTTTGTTAGATTTTCGTTTGCTTTTTCGAGTTTATCGTTTTCTTACTACCTTTTCTGAGTTTAGCATCTGACTTGGTTCACAAGTTGATTACCTAACTTTTGAGAAGTGTTTAGTTAGATTTCGGTTGCTTGTTTGAGTTCTTCGATTTCTCTCACGGCCTGAAAGTGGGCGAAACGTTGGCAACTTCGGTTACAACATTGACACGGTCCAAACCCGGAAGACGTTCTTATCTTAGTAAAAACGTTTGTTGAGAATATAAAAATTCGATATTTTACATCACTTTCTTTGTGGGGGCCAAAAGCCTCCATGGCCCCCACGGTTTCTACGCGCGTGATCGACATGATTACTGTTGCTGGATGTAATTTTATACTAAATATATTGGCATATTTATTATTTAGTATTTTTATAAGTATATTAACGTTAAATAAATGAACAAATATATATTTTATTGATTTTATTTAATAAACAAGTTGTGAATCAATAAAGATTTTAGCTAGAACAAATGCTTCATAAAAATAAAAAACCATAAAGTGTATATTTAATTTTTTGAACAAAATACGGGGTGATTTGTTTAAAAAAATTGAGAAATTATGTACTTGAGATTTGGCTTACTCAATATTTAATTGTTGCAATAATTTAGAAATAAGACTTTATTGCAACAGTGTACTAGTATAATAAAATTATGTTTGCAAAAAAAAATTGTATTTTCGTATGCCGTAAATTTAAAATATCCTGTATAACATAATTAATCTCTATATTGGAAGCAAGGGAAAGATGAGCTTATTCTAAATTTGAAAAAATATATAAGGTGACTCATTCAAAAAGAAGTATGTTTGGTTCACATTGGCAATACGTAACACCGTGTATAAGCAAAAATAATTATTAAATGAGTAGTTTTAAGTTACCTATAATTTTTGTAATTAACTTTATTTGCTATTTTTTATAACTGAGATATCGTATTACGCAGTAATGCCGCACCCTAAAAATAATATATATTCGAATCAACATATGAGTTCTATCTTCTTAACACTTTTCCTTAAAAAAACCTTAGCTAGAGCATTTTGTCTGCCATTCTCGACGATCCTGTTTATCGTGTGTTTGCAGTACCATTTAACTCGGATACGTCCTACAGTAGTCCGTGAAATCATAAACATTTAAGCAATTGCTCGAACACTAAGACCGCGCGCTGACTTTGTTATGATTAAAGCTTTTAAATCAACACTCGTATGTGGAAGATTTATCAACAACAAGTAGCTTTTTAGAAAAACTTACTAACTTGGTGCTATAATTAAACTAAATTATAAATAAAACTAAAAACTACAATTACTCTTACAATAATTAAGGGTGGCGGTAATTTACATTCACAATTTAGGTAATAAATAATAGACCGACCAATTAAAATTTTTAAACTATAACAGCAACTTAAACGCTAAAAATAAAATATGAATATAAAGGTAATATATTTTATTGTTCTTAGTTGACATTCTTGAGAAATACAATAAGAACGATTATTTAATGTATTATAGTAAAGCGGGATATGAGTGACAGGAGAAATACAAATTTCTTGTTTATCATATTAGCGATGGTGCCTCCCCCGCCACTAAAGGAACGTTAAAGTTAAGGTTAATCGCGCAGAGATGCATTGGCAAAGGAATAAATAGTTCAACGTTGCAATCAATTTTATTTATACACGAAAGTTGTAAAACTTTAAAAATTTTTTAAGCGTTTCTGAAATATAATTAAAATCACACAAAAACCATCCCTCCCCCCCTAAACAATATAAGTAAAATCACACAAAAATTGCACTCCCCCCCATAAACAAAATATTCCGTGCCTGTCCTTATGAGTGTGCTAGCAATATTTAAAACATTTATTAGAATTGCTTTTTATGGACATTTCGACTAAATAGGGAAAGTAAAAAGACAACTACTTAAAATGTTACATGGGTTTAATACAAAATGTGTTAAAAAAATAACCTTAACAAAGTTTATAACTCCCTGTTTCAATATAGAACGTTTATTTACATACGAAAATATTTCGTATAAATATAAAATGCAGTTCATTGTTCAAAATCATTCAAAATAAGAATATATTGATTATTTAGTTTTTGAGGATAAACAATTTGACCTTCTGGTATTGTCAATGTTTATTATTTATCAAAATTTGCATTTCTTGAATAGCATCGCGAACGTCCACTTATGATTGCTATTGATTTTTTTTTAATTGAGTGTACATTCAATTTATAATAAGGTATATGTACATTGCGAAAAAGCCAATTAAAATAATTTCATTATTTATATTACTGTACATATTTATAGAGAATCCTGAAACACGTCAAATTTAAATTATCAATTGACATTATTCAATGTGAAAATGTGACCCGTTCCTTCAACCACTTTCGAGTGACAATTACAAACCCAAACTTTTTATCGTTTGAAAGATTTCTTTATTCTCTATACAGAAATTTTATCGTTTTTAAATTTATTGCAAAAATTAACCATAACAGTATTCTTTTTAGATGGTATTAATTAAAAAGACATATTACCATGGCAATGTTAATTTTGTTTAAAAGGCCTTAGCAAATTGTGTTTTAATTATTACTGCATGACAGTAGTTGTCAGTGTTATAATTTTTGTTTGAATTTCATTAACTGAAATTTTGAAAGATTAAGAGAAATACATAGAATAATAGTTTTACAAATGATTGGTTAAGAAGATAACACCCGAACACAACTAGAAGTTGCTCGCCTATTCCACGAGAAATTAGAAAAATAGAAAAACAGTTTCGCGAGACATGTGAGGCAGATAAAGAAAGCAGCTGCGCGATGATACCAAATTAGACGCGATGCTTGAGCTTGAGGAAAACCCGCATACATGGAGTAGACAAGTATCCGCAACATTGAATGTTAGCCATACATCGATTTTAAACAACTAAAAGAAAATAAAATGCATCCCTATAATATGATACTACCTCAGGAGCTCATGGAAGACGATTATGATAGGAGAAGTTATTTTTGTGAACAAATAATGGAATTGTTCGATAACAATATTATTCAATTAGAAGACGTTATGTTTTCCGATGAGTGCACTTTTACACTTAATGGTAATCGCACAAAATTGCCGCTACTGGTCAATGTGCCATCTTTGACAAATTTCTACCCCTATCCAGAAAACCCTCAATATCCAGCAAATACGATATGGTTTTAGCAAGATGGAGCACCGCCACATTACCAACACAATATCCGGCAGTACTTCGACGCAATGAATAGAAAAACGAAGATCGATAGAATGGCCAGCGCGATCACCTGAAGAGTACTGTGTAGTGTACTAAACTAAACCACTTGATTTAAATTACTTAAGAGAACGAATAGTATCTGCAATTAGGTCGGTCTGATATGTTAAATAAAGTTAGAAGGCATTTTTATTTAAGATTAGGATGTTGCTAAGATGTTCGCGGTGAGTGTTTTGAACATCCACTTCATTAACATTCGTGTTTTTTTTGTTTTTTACATTATGAACACATAAGTATTACACATTAGTTTTTCAGTGTGTTGTGGCGAATTTCGGTAACCAGAAGATTTAATTTTTTTGCGTTAATTTTTGCAATGCATTTGAAAACGATAACATTTTTGAATAGAGAATGAAGAGTCTTTTCAAACGATATATTTTGTAACTGACACTCGAAAGGGCTGCAGGTAGAGATCACATTTTCACGTTGAATAATGTCAATTTATAATTTAAATTTGACGTTTTTCGGGATTTTCTATAAATAATGGATTTATTCCATTTGACTTTTCCACACTGTATAATAATAATTATATGTACATCTATATAAACAACATACATTAATCTTTGAATGTCGATGCATGTTCTTTACATACTTTTGATACTGAAACGTTCAAGAAATTACTTGCAAACGCAAGAGCCTTCTAGAAGGCTGTTATCTATTTTCTAGAAGTTATAGCGAAAAGTGAGGAACGATCGAGAAGGATTTCCGTACGTCTTTATATAGCGACGAGACAGATCGTAGGTCAGTTATTGTCGAAACGCGAATGCAGCTGTATTAAGAAGATTATCAAGTTGAAATAAATAAGTATCGTTAGCACGCGTGTATGTGATTATTAGTGTAAACAAGTGTGAAATCCGAGGACGTTATCTTATCTTAAGTGATATAAATTATAGTGTAAGTGTTTTTATTAAATATTATTAGATTTTATTAGTTCGGTTAAATTAAAAGTGTACATATTTCTAGAATAAGTAAACGTAGTTTTAGTCGTTTAGATAAATTAGTTAATAATAAATAAGAACGTAACAGTGGCGTCAGGTGTTGAGGTATCGAATAGAACAAACCGTTCGCGATTTTTAGTGCGAATACCATTAAGTTATTTGATATAGCTCCCGTAATAAAAACATTGATTACGTAAATAACTTTTAAGTTTGCGATACGCGTGTTTATTTATAAAGTATAAAATAGTGTTTATTAAACTTTTTCTTTTAACAAGTGCGTGTTCGCGATATTAATTAAATTCGTTTCCGTACACTAGTGGTTTAATATTAATAAGTATATAGTTATTAAATTTTGTGTTATACAAAAACTGCATTTTAAAAAGTAGTGCATTTAAACTTTATATTCGTGTTATATTTAAATTTATGCCGGTGACGCGTTCGCAAGCAGTTAAAATGGATGCAAAACTATTTGAATTTCTTGAATCGATAAAAAATGGTCAAGAATCGATGAATAGAAAAATGGAAGAAAATTCGCAGAAAATAGAGGAAAAGTTTTACGAAAATTCACAGAAAATTGAAGAAAAACTCTCCGAACATTCTCAGAAAATGGAAGAAAATTCTAGAAAATGGAAGAAAAGTTGTTGGAAAATTCTAGAAGTTTAAAAGAAGAAATACGAACGAGCATAGAAAATCAAATTAAAATTGTTCAAGAGGAAACCCAAGCAGACATGTTAAACTTAAAAGAAGAAATTTGCGATTATGTGAATGACATAATAGAAGAGAAGTTAAATGAAAATTCAAGAACCATAGAAGACAAGCTAGAGAAAAAATTGAGAGAAAGAATACAACTGCTTGAAGAAAGAATGACCCAAATGAATTGTCACGGTGAAGGAAGCGTCACGAGTGAAGATTTAATAATGGACCATCGAGAAGAAAACACTCACAAGTTCAAAGTTGTACCACCGAATTTTGATGGTAAAGTTCCATGGTCAACCTACTACAAGCAGTTTGAAGCCGCAGCTACTGCTAATGGTTGGAGCAACAAGCAGAAAGCGACGTCTTTAATAGTGTCCTTACGTGGAGAAGCGCTTGGAATTTTACAAACTGTTCCGGACCACCTGCAAGAAAATTACGAACTCTTAATATCACGATTAGAAATGAGATATGGGGATGCTCACCTTCAACAAGTATACCAGGCTCAAATTAAAAGTCGGGTTCAAAAAGCTGTCGAAAGCCTTCAAGAGTTTGAGGCTGACATCGCCAGACTAACACGGCAGATACCTTCTTGGAGCAGTTGGCTATTCAAACCTTCGTAGACGGCCTCCGAGACAACGAAACGCAGCAGACTCTCCGGTTAGCTCGACCCAAGACATTGGATGACGCTTTGGTGCATGCTTTGGAGTTTGAAGCAGCAAAACAAGCATCGCAACGAGATGGTCATAGACTCTGCTGTGCTACAGAAGTACCCGCGCAGACACTGGAAAGCATCGAGGAGATAGCGCGACGAATACTTCGGGAAAGAGGAGTGACAGCTTTGAACTGCGATGAAATAGGCCATGTACGACGGCATCGTACTAAACCTAAGAAAAGGACAAGAAGAGCGCTCGATAATTTGGAACGAGGCGAGCAAAAGAGACAAAAAGTAATCTCATCTAGTCAGACCCCGGAGATTACCATTCAAATGGCATCTCCTAGGGAGCAGTTGTATAGCATTTATCTCGATGGCAAGATCAATGGAAGAAGCGTTCAGTTACTGGTTGACACGGGAGCGACGAGGACCATCATTCGTCCTGACATGTTATTGGAAAACGAGAAGACATCACCAGTAACAGTACGACTTCGAACGGCGACGGGCGACGAAATACCTACTCACGGACAAGTCAAAGTAACCATTGGTTTGGGAAATGGAGTACTCGACCATCAAGTACTGGTAGCCAACATCACGGAAGAAGTTATCCTGGGAATGAACGTAATAAAGAAGTATGGGTTCCATTTGGATATGAAGAACGATGTCCTGAAGATCGACACTGAAGAAATTCCTTTTCATTCGTCAGAGAAGGCAGCCGTGGGAGTCTTATTGAGTGAAGACGTGATTCTGCCTGCAAGGACTGAAAGTGTGGTGATGGCACGCCTAGATGGAAATCTCCGGGAAGGCTACATACGCGCGATTGAACCAATGGAGGGCGGCTTAGTTGAAAAAGGACTACTCGTTGGCAGAACTTTAGTACGAGTAAAGAAGACGATGCCAGTAAGGATCTTAAACATCAACTCAGATCCTGTAATGCTGAAAAAGAAGACCGTGGTAGGCCAATGCACGCCAGTATCACAAATTGTGAGATGCGTGAAGTCGAACGAAGATACGTCGCCGAAAAAATGTCCACAACATCTATTGGACATTCTTACCACCAAATGCGAAAACCTCAGCCAAGACCAGCTGGCTAAAGTTAAAGTGTTGATCCAAGAGTACCAAGATGTGTTCGCGCTGGAGAGTGGCTCCAAAGGAAGAACTAACGTGGTGAAACATAAAATGAATACCGGAGAGGCTCGGCCGATACGACAACATCCACGCAGACTTCCTTTGGCGAAAAGAGAAGAAGCCGAACAAATAATTACGGATATGGAGAGAGAAGGCGTGATTGAACCTTCAAGTAGTCCATGGGCATCCCCAGTGGTACTCGTGAAGAAGGAGGATGGATCAACGAGGTTTTGCGTAGACTACAGGCAGCTAAACGACGTGACCAAAAAGGACAGCTACCCTTTACCTAGAATTGACGATACGCTAGACACCCTGTCAGGATCCCAGTGGTTTTCTACGTTAGATTTAAAGAGTGGATACTGGCAGGTAGAATTAGAACCCAAGGATCGTGAAAAAACAGCTTTTACGATCGGAACTGGTTTGTGGCAGTTCACTGTAATGCCTTTCGGCCTGTGTAACGCTCCTGCAACGTTCGAGCGTTTGATGGAGACCATCTTGCGCGGATTGTCTTGGAAGACGTGCTTAGTTTACCTGGACGACGTGATCGTGGTTGGAAGGTCGTTTGAAGAGCACTTGAACAACTTGAAGGAAGTGTTCCAGCGATTACGTGGGGCTAACCTCAAACTGAGCCCAAAGAAGTGCCACGTATTTAAGAAGGAAGTCCAATACCTTGGCCACGTCGTATCTAGAGATGGAGTAAGGGCTGACCCAGACAAAATCCGAGCAGTGCAAGCATGGCCAAGACCGATCGACAAACATCAGGTTCGAAGTTTCCTTGGGTTGTGCACTTATTATAGGAGATTTGTACCCGGATTTGCCAATATTGCCAAACCATTGACAAAATTAACCGAACAAAAAGCAGAATTTAGATGGAATGAAGACTGCGAAAGTTCTTTTAATCAACTAAAACAAGCCCTAGTCACTTCGCCGATTTTGAGTTATCCAAGAAAAGATGGAAAGTTTGTTTTGGATACTGACGCAAGCAATCTGGCCATAGGCGCGGTCCTTTCGCAAGTTCAAGATGGACAAGAAAAAGTTATCGCGTATTTTAGCAAGGTTTTGTCCAGACCAGAAAGGAATTATTGCGTGACTAGGAGGGAGCTGTTAGCAGTCGTTAAGTCCATCGAACATTTCTACAAGTATTTGTATGGACGAAAATTTTTACTGAGAACAGACCACGCCGCTTTAAAATGGCTTCTGCAGTTCCGTAACCCAGAAGGACAAGTGACAAGATTGATCGAGAGACTGCAAGAGTATGACTATGACACAGAACACCGTGCCGGAAGCAGTAATCGGAACGCTGATGCGTTGTCCAGAAGACCATGTCCGGCGGACTGCAGCCATTGTTCGCGACTGGAAGAAAAAGTTGAATGCGTCCGGAGAACTGCTATGGTTGATGATGAGTGGGAACCTGAGCAGTTACGTCGCGAACAAGAAGACGATCCTGAAATAAGACAACTCTTCGGCTTGAAAGAAAGCGGCCGACGACCAACCTGGGAAGAAGTGAGTGCTTTGGGCAGAAATATTAAAGCGTACTGGGCGCAGTGGGACTTCTTGATAGTAGAAGATGGTCTTCTTAAGCGATCCCTAGAAAGTGCCGAGGGCACGGGAAACAGACTACAGCTGGTAGCGCCGAAGAGCAGGGTGACAGAAGTGTTGAAGCATCTCCACGATGGGACATCAGGAGGACACTTTGGCATTAAGAAGACGTTGGGTAAAGTGCGAGAACGATTCTACTGGATGAACTGCAAAGAGGACGTCATGAAATGGTGCCGTAAATGCATAGTCTGCGCTTCAGGAAATGGTCCAGCGAGAAAGCGCAAAGCACCCATGAAACAATACAACGTAGGAAGCCCTTTGGAAAGAGTAGCGATTGACATCGCAGGGCCGTTCCCAGAATCCGATTCGGGAAATAAATACATCCTGGTGGCGATGGATTATTTCACGAAATGGACGGAGGCTTACGCCATACCCAATCAGGAAGCAGCTACAGTCGCAGACGTATTAGTAAAGGAGTTTTTCTGCCGGTTTGGAGTTCCGTTGGAATTACACTCCGATCAAGGCCGCAATTTTGAGTCTGGGCTGTTTCAAGAAGTTTGCCGACTGTTAGGAATTAAAAAGACTAGGACAACGCCTCTCCATCCTCAGTCTGATGGCATGGTTGAACGGATGAATCGAACAATGGGCAAGTACTTAGCCAAGGTCGTGTCCGAACACCAAAGGGACTGGGATCAGTACTTGCACCTTTTCTTAATGGCATACCGATCATCCGTTCACGAAAGCACAGGCCAAACACCATCCTGTGTCATGCTCGGTCGTGAGATAAGATTACCATGCGATCTTCAATTTGGGCGAAGACCGGAAGAAGAAGTTGCTGGAGAAGATTACGTCAGCAAGCTGGCCAAGAGGTTAGACGAAGTACATGAAGAGGTCCGTAAAAACACACAAATTGCCAGCGACAGGATGAAAACAAGATATGACGTCAAGGCGCAAAATGGTGGGTTTCAACCTGGCGATATGGTCTGGTTGTATAACCCTCAAAGGAGACGTGGTTTGTCGCCGAAGCTACAAAAGCAATGGGAGGGCCCCTATGAAGTCGTGCAGCGTATTAACGACGTTATATACCGCATCCGAAAACCGCCCAGAGGCAAGCCAAAAGTGGTCCACGTCGATCGTCTAGCCCCGTTTTCTGGCGATAACCACAATCCGCAAGTTCAGGTCCGAACCAGAGTAATAAGTAGCAGAACCAGGAATCCAATCGAAGAAATGGAGTTCGAAAAGTTTATGAACTTATACGGAGGTTCTGGAAAAGCTAGGTTCGGAGTTACCACCGAGGAACAACAAGACCTGTTCCAGACACAAAAATATTACGCCATCGCACATTGCGTGAGCGAGGATCTTGACATGTCCAAAGGGGTTGCAGTTGTGTTTAAGAAGAAGTTTGGGCAGCTAGATGAATTACGAAGACAGCAACCAGCAGTCGGGAAGGTTTTAGGACTACGTGGTGACGGACGCTTCGTTTTCTATCTGGTCACCAAGAAATACTCACGTGTCAAGCCGTTATACAAAGATCTGTGGCGAACATTATGGAGTCTCAAGAGACAAATGGAGTTCCATCATGTTAAGAAATTGGCAGTACCCAAGCTTGGTTGTGGCTTAGACCAACTGAATTGGAGGACAGTTCGAAACATGTTGGAGGTCGTCTTCCGAGGAACAGGCATTCAAGTGTTGGTCTGTAGTTACCAACCGAGGAGAGTATTGGGTCGGGAAAAGTCCATTGACTGTTACTTTTATGGTCAAGGAAGTTGCCGAAATGGAGGAAGCTGCCGCTATCGCCACGATCCCTTTTACCGGTGTCGCAACCAGTCTCCTGTTCTGGGGCAGAACAGTCCTAAGAAGGGGGCAGTGAAACGTTCAAGAAATTACTTGCAAACGCAAGAGCCTTCTAGAAGGCTGTTATCTATTTTCTAGAAGTTATAGCGAAAAGTGAGGAACGATCGAGAAGGATTTCCGTACGTCTTTATATAGCGACGAGACAGATCGTAGGTCAGTTATTGTCGAAACGCGAATGCAGCTGTATTAAGAAGATTATCAAGTTGAAATAAATAAGTATCGTTAGCACGCGTGTATGTGATTATTAGTGTAAACAAGTGTAAAATCCGAGGACGTTATCTTATCTTAAGTGATATAAATTATAGTGTAAGTGTTTTTATTAAATATTATTAGATTTTATTAGTTCGGTTAAATTAAAAGTGTATATATTTCTAGAATAAGTAAACGTAGTTTTAGTCGTTTAGATAAATTAGTTAATAATAAATAAGAACGTAACAATACGATGGAACCTAATTACTAATTAAGAATCACCAGCAAGATGACATTTTGATGACATCGTTTTGATAAGTTGAACTTAAACGATCCGGTTATTTGAAGCGCAGTTTGTTTTAAATATAGGCATTTTTCTTCAAATACATATAATGTGAAACAAATAATAACAATAATACTATTTTTCGTTCATTATAATACAATCACATTTAATTTTGTTGTACTGATTGTGTATCTGTTATAAATAAACATTATACGATTTTTACGCAAAATCGGCAAATATCCTTATGGATTAATAGTGCAATTGCATTAAAGATGTCGTAAAAATAAGTTTATTGCTTACTGAGCTAATACTACGGAATGGATAAACTTCTTTTCCCCATCGTGTAAATAAAAATGTAATAACGACGTGTAAAAATTTTTAATGCAATGAAAAGCAGGTATTTTCTTTCTGTCTAAAGTTCTGAATAAAGCAACAAACTGGTAATTCTAATTAGCAAAATCTACACAATAAGAATCAATACATCTATAAACAAGAAAAAATCGACAATTACAACAAAAATATTTAAGCAGATGATTAATAACATTAATTATTTTTTTTAAACAAGTGTTTTAAACTAAGTTTTATTACTGGTAACTGCCAACCCTGGAAAACATTGATTAAAAAAAAATCTCTGTATACGTTATGAGTAATCTTTAATATAATATCAGATAGTAGATGCGCGATTTGATAAAAATATGCTTATATGTACTTTGACATTGTAAAATGACCTATTAATGTACGAATTTTGCTAGTAAACGTAAATCAATAATTTTAAACGAGATTTTGTTAGATGATTCCGATAATAAAAATATTTATAATAATATGGTTTCTTATAGTTTGCTCGCTATAAAATAAAGTGTACTAAAAATTTAAAAAAAACATTAAAAAGTAAAAAAAAAATTAATTTATAAAGTAAATAAAGAAAAATTATTCAGTTGAATTGCTATAACCAAGATGGAAATTAAAATAATACTTGTTTGTTCTTTCAAATATTGTACTTGGCGTTAGCTATTTTTTTGGACGAAAATTAAATATTTAGTAAAAGAACACTATTAGTATTAATTGTGGTAACTTTACTTTCGATTACCATTGGGGTCTTTTTTGACCCCAGACGTGTTATTTTTGTTGTCTTTTCTTAAGTTTTTTTTACAACTGTCCCAATATTTTTTTAGCTGAGTTTCTTTTAACAATGTTTAATAATATATAACACATTTTTCAATTGTTATTTGTTTTGCGACGTAAAAAAATATTGTGGTTGGGGTCATATTTGACCCCACTTGGTAACCGACGTTCTAAAAAGTAATTCTAATATTTTGTCTGCATTTGTCATCTAATCTGCTTGTTTCAACGTTTTTCAACGTGTTATTTGTCTGAATCATGATTACTACCATTCCGTCTTTAGTCGTTACATTCGGTGAGTTTGTTCGAATCAGTTGAAAAGTGTGTCTGCTGTGTTATTACATTTGATTGGAAATAGTTCTTGTTGAATAATGCCTAGAAAATATTTGTCTCAGCGTGAAGTGGAAGAAATAGCTAGCAATATTAATTTACTGAATAAAATTGAAGATGAAATTTTATCTGACGATAGTGATGCCGAATTTGAAGAAGTAAGTGTACCTGATGTAAACCCGATTGAAAGTTCTGAAGACGATGACAGTGATGTTAATTCGCCCAATGATAAAGATATACTGGTGGGTAAAGATGGTTCCATATGGAAAAAAGATAGCCTCATGCTAGAAGACGAAATCAGCGAAATGTTCTAAAAACACCGCCAGGATTAACAAAATTCAGTGAACATATTTCAACATGCCTAAATGCTTTCCATTTATTTCTCTCGGAAAACATTATAGACATAATACTTAGAGCAACAAACATTCGAGCTAGAAGAATTGTAGGCGATACGTGGAAGCCAGTAGATGCGGATGAGTTACATGTATTTTTTGGATTACTGCTACTAGATGGTGGTTTGAAAGCACGCCAAGAACCAATATTGGAGCTGTGGAGTACGAAATACATGTCTCTCCATAGACCAATTTTTTGTGCTGCAATGTCTCGTAATCGAATGAGACCTTTTGAAATACATTCGATTTGACGATATGGACACCCGAGAAGAACGACGGGCAACAGATAAATTAGCAGCTCTTCGTAACATTCACGATATTCTCGCTGCAAATTGCAAAAAATCGAATAACCCTAATGCTGAAGTATGTATTGATGAACAACTTGTTCCTTCCCGTGGAAAATGTCCCTTTTGAGTGTACATGAAGTCGAAGCCAGATAAATATGGCATTAAAATCTGGGCTTTATGCGATGTTAGTAACAGATATTGCTAGAATTTCCAAATATATATTGGAATGGTAGACAACGCTCCAGAACGGGAACAAGATAAAACACAATTTTATCGTTTTATGTACGAGTATAAAATTTCATTTCTAGGGAAGCGGGTAGTTTTGGATTTGGTTGAGGGTTTGAGAGAGGGTTATGGTATTACCACAGATAATTTTTTTTACGTTTATGTGTTTGGCGAAGGAGCTACAGCAGCAATCAAAAACCTTGACCGGAAAAATTCGTAAAACACGTAGAGAAATACCAAAAAAATTTTTGCCAAAAAGAAATCGAGCAGAATACTCAAGCGAAATTCTATATGGAGAAGACACAATTTTAGTATCTTACGTATCTAAAAAATATAGAAGCGTTATGCTACTTTCAACGCAAAACCAAGATTTGGAATTGTCCGGAGAAGACCTCAGTTACAAACCGCAAGTTATCTTGGACTATAATAGCTGTAAAGAAGCTGTGGACAGCGTCGATAAAATGGTGAAGGAATACTTATGCAGAAAAAATACAAATCGCTGGCCTTTTGTTCTATTTTTCAATTTCTTTGATATTGCTGCCATGAATGCATTTATTCTATACACTACGAAATTTGGAAATTTTGAAAAAGAGAAAACATCCCGAAGGAGAATATTTTTGCAAAAACTTGGGTTTGAGTTAGTAATCTCACATATCAAAAAACGTACACTTCAAGGATTACCAAAACATGTGCAGAATGCAATAGCGATGGTTTTGGCAGATACAGAACCAGAGGAAGTGGGGTCCGCAAGACGAAACTATCGCTCGCCCAAAAAGAGGTCGTTGTAAGATATGTCCAAGAGCAAATGACAAAAAATGTCCGGAAACATGTGAAAAGTGCAAACTCTTTGTATGTAAACAACATTGCCAGAAAAAAGCACAATAATATGTAATAGTTGTTGCCCTCACTAATTTATGTTTACATTTTATTTTTATATTTTTATTAGTTTATATGAAATCTAATGTTAATTTAAAATGTTAATAAAGGTTACCATTACAAATTAATCGGTTTTTCTTTACAAAATAAGAAAAAAACTTGGGGTCAAATCTGACCCCACTTGGTAATCGGCGCGTCAAAAATTGCTTGGTAATACGAAGGTTAATAACTAGATTTAGGATAATTATGCATTTGTATAACTGCATATGCAAAATTTAGTCATTTTTGGTTATACATTTATCTTTAGGATGTGTTTATTATACGTCCATATTTGCCCTATTTTTAAAGAGTTTTTTTAAGTATCATATGTACTACCAACAGAAACAAGTCTTAGAACGCTGATTTAAAAGTATAAGTATAAACTTTCTAATACTGTTATTATTAAATGACAATGAGTTTCTTTATCAGATGGTTAACGTTCAGCTAACAATGAAATACATTTTCTGAAAACAGTTAAACTCTATATTTTTTCGGGCGAACACCAAATTTGATTTTTAAAATGGCGAAAAAAAAGAAGTGTTAGTGCAATTTTACATAAATTTGTCAAAAAAAAACAACTTTACAACTGACAGAAGTGTATTGTTTTGCAAGTACTGTGAAGTGACTGTAACAGCTACTAACAAATTTCAAGTGACGCAGCATTTGCAAACTGATATCAAAACAACATAATTCAAAACAGCAATGGCAAACTACAGCATATGTTGATCAAGATACTATCAAAATCTAGACCTAAGCATTTAGCATTTAACCCAAACTTATGTGCTTTTATTTCTGCAAATATACCATTGACCAAATTGAAAAATGAGGTGTTGAAATTTTTTTAGAAAAATATACCAGACAAATCAACGTTAAGAAAAAGTTACGTTAGAAAAGAGAATTCAGAACAAATCGATGTTGGTGTTGTTAGATAAAACAATTGACACACAACAGCAAAGTGCTTTTATTCAGTGTGCTAGATGTTGAAGTAGAAAAAAACAAATTGTATTTACTAACAATAAAGTGAATCATTCGACAATTGCTGACAAGTTCTATGCATATTCAAAAATGAATCATAATACTTGTGTGACACATACTTTGCATAGAGTAGCTAAACCAGTGGGTCGAAAATATTCAAGCGTTAATTTACTGGATCGTCAGCAAAAAAAGCGTTTTTGAAAGCACTACTTTGTGTGACCAAGCTTGGGAAAATTGCCGGTACTGATCTAAGTTTACTTCCGTTTGCAGTTTTCACACGATGGGGTACTTGGATCAAAGCTGCTTTACATTACCCTCAAAATTTTGAACTCAAAATGTTCTAAATAAAAAGAAACTTATACGCGAATACTTGATTTTTATAGAATCTAAGTTTACTTGTATATCAAAAGCTATACTAAAATTAAAAACCAAACGACTATTATTAAAAAAATATGTTCAAACAGTTAAAAATGTTGTTAACAAGTTAACCGAATTAGAAAACCCACTTTTCTTAACGATCTAACTTCAGTATTGTCAAAAAATCCTAGTTTCAAATAATTAAAAAACTTATCCATATTTGCTAATTATAAGATAATTAACTAAATAATATGTTACGATAATTTTCTTGCAACTAAACCTTTGCGGCGTAGTGGTATAGTATACATACCACCCTTTAAACAAATTATTTTCTTGAAGCTTGGTGGTATATTACGTACCATCAGCTTAATATGATATCTTGAAGTGCGCCCTCTGTTGTTTAATAGCTAATTTCAGTTTATGTTATTGCAGTTTGACATAACACCCTACTTAATGTTTTTGTGACATTTTTATTAAAAAATATCAGAAAAAATGTCAAGCATTTGTTAGTCAAGTGGGTCCATTAAAATTTAAATAAAAGGTTGATAACAAAATTTTTGGAAAATTGTTAATTTTACGGCAAGTTTTTGTATGGTTTTTATCATTTTTTTTAACAGAAAGTAAAAGTTGGTTTTATGCAGAACTAAATTCGAAATTTGTTGGCAGAAATACCATCTGATTGAGAGTCAGAAGACGATTATGTCGATGATGAAATCAATGCTCTTCAAATAATTTTGAAAAATAATGTATCTCTTGACGATGCTCCGCTGACAAGTGTAATTCCTCAAGCAATTATTTAACTGAAAAGCCACAGTTGCTGCCATTGCTCAAGTTATAAATTTTTTAGAAGGAAATGAGCCTAAATTGCCCGAAGAAGTCGAAAACCCCGTTAAAGTGTTTACGTGTTTGATAATTGAAGATTTATCTGAACATATTACATTCCAAGCAAATCTATACGCCACCCAAAAAGGGAAACCTTTTATGCCCACAAACAATAAAAAAATTAAGTTGTTTATTGGCATTAATTTACTGATAGGCATTAAAAAAATGTCTAGATATAGAGATTTTTGATCTTCACGCACCGGACTCAGAGGTACTTACGTACCTAATTTGATGAGTCGGAATAGCGTTGATTGGCTCTTGCGGTACATCCATATTCTGCAACCAAAACGAGGAAAACAAAGTTTTGATAAGTTATATAAACTACGACCTTATCTGGATTCGGTTACCCAAACTTTTAAAAAATTTTATACTGTAAAGAAAACAATTTCAATAGACGAATCGATAATAAGGTTAAAGAGCCGCTCATTTATTCTTCAATATATACCCAATAAGCCAATTAAATGGGGACATAAAGTTTGAACCATAGCGAACAATACAGAGTATATCTTTGAATTTCAAATTTACACCGACTAAACTACCGCATTACTAGAAAAAAACTTGGGTAAACGAGTTGTGCTAGACTTGACACGTTTTTTGCAAGGAAAAGTGTTTTTTACGTCTTTTATTTTATTGCTGCAACTTAGAGCAGAAAAAATGTATGCCAGCGTGACAATAAGAAAACACAGAAGAGAAATGCCTGATGATTTTCTACCCGATAAAAGTTTATCTCGCGGAGAGTACGATTGGAGAAACACAATAGATGGTATAAGTTGTGTAAAGTGGATGAACAAGAAAATAGTTCTAATTGCCTCTAACTTTGAGAATCCAACAGAACTGGATATTGTAAAAAGAAAACAAAAAAAAGGGAAAATTGAAAAAGTTGTTTGTCCTATGGTTCTGAAAAATTATAACAAAAACATGGGATTTGTCGACAAAGCAGAAAAAATCTATCAAATAAACAAAAAAAGCAAAAAGCAATTACATAAAACGAGGTAAACTCTAAAGGTTACACATCTCGAAAATAGTGGAGTAATCCTACAAAACTTGCTAGTAAAAAGTTAACGTGACGATGCGATTTTTGGAATTGCTTTCCTAACTGTGACGTCGCGTAATTAACCCAATCGCCAAATCCGACCAATACCTGGAATACGTTTTCCTGAGCACATCCACTAAAAGCGTAATAGAAATCACTAACGAGAAAAATTCAGTAGAAAGAAAAATTACTTACATATCGTGAAACAGCGCCAAATACATGAACGTTCGCAGCCGCTAATTTGAATTTAGAATAAATATTTTGGACAGCTACAAAATAACGATATGTAACAAATAATTATAAATAATTACATTTTTAGCATTTAAATGAACAACATGGATGTGTAAAATAGTATATTGTATAATGAGTAAGGAACGGTTGTCCTGGACAACAAGTATGAAAATTGGCAGTCGAGCCGAAAGCAAAGATGGTAATTCATACGAGTTGAGAATGCACGTTTTTTACAAATTATACACTATACTTTTTCTACAACTATATGTTTAATTATGAATAAAAGTCAAATAATAATTAAACTTTTTATATGGACAAATAGCGCAAAAAACAAATAATCTAAAAACAAATATTTTCGTTTAAAAAATGCAAGATATAGTTAATTATCCCAATAGATCTAATATGCTACAACAATCTACTGTAAAATTCGTTTAAGTATAAGAAATATAGCGACAAAAATAAATTTTTAACAAAACAAATGTATTGTAGCGTAGCAATCTTGTTATTTAAGCAAACAAGAAGTCAACTACAAAAGTGAAGATAACGTTGATTGAGTGTTTGTGCTTGTGATTACTTTTAAATATGTTTTTTCCCATTGTATAAAACAATGATTTGCAGTAGTCTTGTAACAATTGATTGCTTTTGTAATATTAAGCTTGTGCTATTTATTATAACGTAAGTACAAAGTTTTTGTAATTAAAATTTTAGCAAGGTGACGATACTATTAATAGATTGGTTTTATAAGATTATAATGTAATACGTAATAAAAGTATACATAAATACTTATAAAAACTGCATTAACATAAGCATAAATAATAACGTACAGATATGTTCGGAAAAAAACATCTTGCTATTTTGCAACTATCGATGAATGGTAAAAGATAAATAATCTCTTCTGAATTGTCATGCAGTTCAAAAAACTGATCAATGTTAATCAAAACCAATTAATTTGAGGAAATTTCAGTCACTATTGTAAAGTCTCTAAACAACTGATCTTTACAACTCCTTTATAACACTGCAAAAATCCTATAAATTACTGTTGAAGCTTTTTTTTCCATAAAAAATTCTGCAAGAAAATAAGTAGTAAAGTAGCCAATTAGGTCTTTTCGTTTTGTTCTAATTACCAATAGGTTACTATTTAATTATATGAAAATCACCACTAAATGCCAACGTTTGTAAACATAGCCTAAGCTATTTAATTTACAAACCAAACCTTTTTTTACTCTATACGTTTGTTTATTCTAATGGAATAGCATCCATGCAATCCTAAATGATTTCGTTTTAAAATTCTATAAATGTGGTGCACGGAATATTAGTAGAAGTTCTTTAAATTATGTTTTTATAACACATCATTATCCTGAACGTTTTAACCTGTACGGAAATGACTTTGACCTGTACAGAAATGAAATTGGTCAAACACATTGCACAATGTTGCCTAATCACAAATAAACATGCAATGTATCGTATTATTTGCTAGTCGTATAAAAGCAGGTTTTTACATCTTTAACTCAAATAAAATATTATAGTGCATATTTAACTGTATATTTTTAATCCATATTAGTTTTTTAATGCATAATTATCCCAAGTCTAAAATAACTATCTTATTAGTCTATTTGTTAAAATATTAGGAACATTTTTTAGTTCTTACGTTATACAAATAGTTTAAGAAACTGTAGTATTGTTGGAAACATCCCGTAGACAATATTATCAAACAAATAAATTTGAACGTTTTCATTATAAATAAAATATGTAATCGAGAAACTTTTATTTAATAAAATCTACTAACTTCAACTTAAATGATGAAATAAATAACCAGTTAATGGTAACATATTTATACAAACTCTTTGACTCTTAATAAGAAATATTTCCGGTGCATTTCAAAACATCCTGTATACGTATAAACTAAATATAGTTATTTGGAATAGCTTATTTATATATTTAAACAGTAAATAATTTTGGCCGCACTAAATTATACTTTAATATCAATCAAAGCAATAAGCATTTTCATTTTTCTATGTAGAATATTTGACAGTAGTCAAATCTAAAACTTTGCGTATATCATGTCGCCACGTGTATTCAAGAAATTGGTAAATGGTGTTTACATAATTTACTAAACTTATAATCACATAAAATACGCTATTTACACAGTAAGTATTGGTAGTAAAATTAAATAGTATGTAGAGCAGAACTTGATTAGAAACATTAAAGCCTCAGTTAAATTTACACATTTAATATACATAATAAAGTCTAGCTTACAATCAAAGTATGTATAAATAAATATAAGTGGGTTCATTTACATTCTAATAAAATGTGTCTTACTTGCGGATCAATATTTCGTTCCAGTTTTTATTGAAATATTTACATGATATAACTTAAAAGTGGTTATTCTTGTAAAAATTTATTATATTATTAGTTATATACTTTTTGATATGATATACTTTTCAATATGAAGCAAATTAACATAAACAAAAAAAATGAATTGTCAGTTTAAGTTTTTGTTTATGGATTCGTAAATACTATGATCTGTAACTAAAAAGCACTTACTAAATCATTTGTAAAAATAACAAAATATTACAATTTCTGTGTAATACAAAATTTTTACATATTATGTTAAATTGATTTTATATAATCATAAATGTGTCACTAATGTTTAATAATAACCAAAGACATTTTCTAAGGTATATCTTAAAAAATATAGTTTTAAAAATTATCATTTGATTTAACTTACCATGACACTTGAATTAATGCGAAAAACAAAGAAAATTTGTTTACTTTAATTAAAAATATCCAGGTTTTATTTCAAAAATCACGATTCTAAACAATATTATTTCTTTATAGTTTTTATGCTACAAAATAGTTTCTACAACAATCGCATTAACTGTAATACTTAAAGTGATGCAATAGATTGATTACGCCAAGATTGCTTATTAAATTCAACAATACAATACAATTTCTTTTGCTATTGCTTCATCGTGTTGTCCATTATAAACAAAAACTGTAAAACAATATAATGATTATAAAAGTTTAAGTGTTAATGATTCAGATACGTCAGTCGCTTTAAATTGTATCAAACTTAGATTTTTTGGAATGATTCCATTTTGTCACGCCCCCAACAGAATTTTAAATAATTTTCTTGTTTCATAAAACCTTTGACTCGTTTAAGCAAAAATTTTGTAACCGATACGTTAATAACTATTGAAACGTTTGCAAAATTATTGTTCGAAAACGTTCACGAACTTCTAGAACGTTACCCAAAGAATGTAAAAAATTCCCAAAGGTAACAGAAATGTATAAAAACAATTCAAAGTCAGTCAGTTATTCGAAGTCGAAAGTGTTAAGATGTTTAAATAAATAAGTGATTAACGCGCGTTTGTATAAATATAACGGAGTATAAACTTACGTGCCTTTAATGTAAACAAGTGTCAGTTTTAAGATAAACAGAAGTTATCCGCGGACATTATTTTTCAAGTGATTGTAATACACAAATTAGTGTAAGCGTTTTTCTTAAATATTGTTAGATTTAATTAGTTCGTGTAGTTATAAACGTGTAAATAATTTGTGTATAAATAAATTAGATGACTACTGTAAAAACACCCTGGCAAAAAAAGTTTTTTTCTATCAAGATCGATTGAAACAGAAGATAAATCTAAATAAAATCAAACCAACGACGATATTGAAATATCACGGAATAAATGAGGCTTTCATAAAAAGAGGTTATTTCATTAAATAATTTCATCTAAGCGGAAAACTAATATCACAATCGCAATGTTCAAAATATGAGAAAAAGCAGATCCACAAACTTATTATGGAATCTGTTTATATTTATTATATATTTGTTGTTTGTCAAATACTTAAACAAAGTATTAAATTTAGCAAAACTGCATTTATGTTTTATAGACTTCACACTGATTTTCGCCAAAGTGAGGTTGGAGGATACTTTAAATCATGTAAAAATCTTTAGTTTGAACTAAAAAAATCAAAAATAAACTAATTGTATGCTTAGGTCAACAAATCTCAACAGATAACGAAAATATGTCCAAGGAAATAACAAGAAAAACACAAGTAAGTTAGGCTCCATTTAGAAAGTTTAGCTGCGTATTAGAAAAAAAGAAATTTCAAACCATTCAAAAGCAAAAATTTACAACCCAACGTACGGCTGTGACACATGAAGACTAACGATCAAAATAAAACTAATAGATAAAAAGCGGAACATTTAGATACATCAATAAACAAGCGACATTATAGAATCACACAGATAAAATGTCAATGGGCTAGTCATTCATCACAAGAAAGGATAATAAATGGACCAAGACTACATTACAATAGAGACGCGAATCCTATAAAAGAAGAAAGGGAAGAGAAACACAGTGGATGCCGTTAATTATAAACGAAGAAAAGCAAAGAATTTTGATGAAACAAAGCTTACTGTAATCGTGAAAGAAAAAAAAACATCCATCAATAACAGATTAGCATCGTAAAGAAAAGTAGGACTTTTCTCGTTAGCCACACTTTTTTTGTTCATTTTATTTATTAGTGTAAGTTGTAAACAAACGAATTATTAAATATTACACTAGAAAATGAGAAAACTGACCGCAACTCAGACACGCTTGCTCATACTGTTGATGTTGACGTTTCACAGGTTGAAAATTGCTCTTCAGCCAAACTATTAACAACTTCGTTAATTGTTTTAAATTTTCAAGAGTTTTTACTTAATTTTTGATATTATCCTATTCTACCGTAACACTACGCCAGCCGTTGTGTCTCTTCAAAACTTGGATGTCAGGTGCACTGACGGCCAAAGAAGTAGTTGATGCCCTTAAAAAAAATAGCTATTTGACTCCGGTAGTCCTAAGTACGCAGACATTTTTATTGGCATATTGTAGAAGGTGCTTATAGTAATTGGTTGCCTTGTCCATTTGCCCTCAAATTCAAATATTTTTTGTAAAGCTTAATTCCGAATACTCCATCTTTCGATGTAACTGCAAAAACTTGTTTTTTCTTTGTTTTTGTGTCACGTACTGTTATGATTAAAATATGCTCGTAATATTCTACAACCATCTACTTTTAGTAAACGCAGTTTTTCTGCCCAAGATAATTTTATACTATATATATTTATTGATAAGACTTCTTGCACTCACCATATGAAGGTTTCCTTCAAGTTTTCATCTTAATTTCTTTCTTAAATTTATTTAAACGAATAAGAGTTATTAAAATACTAATATTAAATCTTCACAAATATTACCTTTATATACACACAACAGCATCTCCACCATCACTGCGAACTTTCCCGACAAATCTAGATCCGAGCATACCCGAAACGAAACGACTCCTACGACGTTTTGCAAGTCCCCCACCACCAATACTATCTATCCTGACTTACCAAATACGAAAGCAACTCGAGCATACGCGAAACGAAACGATAGCAACGAATTTTCACGATCTCTTACGAATCTTACCCGAGTAATTCAAAACCGGCTTTACTGTACTACTTACATGCAATGCAACTACCAACGCTACTTTCATGAACAGAAAACTGGCATTAGGAGCTTTTTCTAGAAACTGTTTTACATTATCCATCAATAAATTTTGAGATTTTTTTGTCACACAAATAAACCAGCAATTTTTATATAAAGAAATATCTAAATATTTATTTATTTATAAGGTACTTCTCAGCATCGAATACACTGACTATAGGCGTTGAAGCTCCCCAAGAAGAAAAAAGTACTCACGTTTTTCCCAGGGAAAAAAGTAATTTTCAAAAAGTGACTGTTTAGCACCTGTCAAATGACACAAAACCTCATATTTTTTCCCGTTACAGAAAAAATAATTTTTTTTAAATAGTATTAAATAAAATCTTTTGTCACCGTTAAACAATTTTATAATCTTTTTTTTAACTGTTACAGAATTGTCAAAAAATGTATGTTTATTATTAACTAGTATATTATTTTATTTTTACTTTTTTAAATCTCAAAACCTTCCCATTAACTTGACTTTTTATTTTAATAAACGCTACATGTTTCGACGTATGGTCATCTTCAAGCATAAATTATAAAATTAATATTATAAAATCTTATTTTAAACATGAACTTACTACTTTAAATTGAAAAATTGAAAATCAAACTTCAAATATTAAACTTTAAAAATTAGAAATAATTATAGAAATCTGAAAAATAATATAAACTAAAATAAAATAAAAAAATTATAAGAATAAACTTACCAACATTTATTAATCAAATTAAATATTTGAAATTTTACAATTTCAAATATGAAAAATATAAAATTAGCTTAATAATAGAAATGTACTGGGTTACAACAAAATAATATAATAATGGAAACAATCAAACAAAAACTAATTTAGAAGAAGTAAATTTATTATTAAAGTTAACAACTTCATTAAAAAATAAAAAAAATTTCAACTGGAACAAACTACCGATTGTTCAACTGATCGTTTTATCAGTAAATGTAGAGCTTTGCGGTCAGAAATTCCTGACAATTTGACAGAAAAATACAAATTGATATGGTTTATGGATTAATCCATAAACGCATACGAAAACGTATAACTAGAGACAGTATAAGTACATTGGTTGATTTTTTAAAAGCTGCACGTGTTGTAGAACAGTCTTTTGAGAAAAAACCTGATCCTAAGATTAAACATGAACAACCATCTAATAAAGAAAACGTAAAATGTAAGAGTAAGCTACGATGCAATTACTGTAGAAATTTAGGGCATACTATTGACTGACTGTCAAACTCTACAGAAGAAAAAAGAAAGAAAAGATGAAGTCGATGAGGAGAACAATCCAAAAGTCGTAGAATCATTGAAATCTACTATCACCTGCTACGGATGTGGTAATCCAGGAGTAATACGTGCTAACTGTCCTTAATGTAAACTTGCAAGTGCGCAGTCTGCGCAATTTGAGTGGATTTGATGTATGAAATTTGATCTATATGCGTGAGTTATTTATATCTATCTACATTGCTTTCGTTGATTAAAGACTGCTTCATAAACAAACTTGGTTTTTCTTCTTAAAAAAAAATAACATATTTGAACGTAACTTATTAAATGTTTAAAAAAATAAAATTCTCTAATTAATATAAAAATTAAATTTGCGTACCGCAAATATTTAATGTAATTCAAAATTGTTTCTTATTATATGTAAAGAAATACCGGTATTATCTTAGTTTTAAGTTTAACCAATTAAATGATAAAAATTTCTATTCTTAGTTTTAAGTAACCTTACTGATTTTACCTTAAGTTTTCTTTTGTTTTTGAATATAGGATTATAAATCTTTTGAGATTGAATCAACAATTTTTTCCTGTGTAACTTTTATTGCAGATAAGACTTTAATAGTTTAGTCTTAAAATCAAACTATTTGGCATCCCTGACATCGGAAGTTAATTGACCAATTTTGACAATTTTTCTAATTGTTTAATTAATTTCTTTACATCGTTTGTTAGCGCACTCTTCGCTTATCTAAACTACCTGAGTTGCGCTACAGTTTCAACGATTAATGGACAGGTTCCGTGCGGGGTTTTCAGAAGTAAAGTTACTCGCTTACTTAGACGATATTGTATTATCAGATAGTTTTGATAATCACGTTAGAGACTTGAAAAGCGTTTTCGAACGTCTTAAATTGTATAATTTACGCACTAAACGCATGAAGTGTAATTTTGTTAAAGACAAAGTGAAATACTTGGGTCATATCATTACGCTAAACGTAACGTTAAAGAACTTATATCTATGCTACAAACTAGTTCTTGGTATTAGCGTTTTATTGAGAATTATGCTGCCATTCTAGAGTCACTATCAAGATTATTAAAAAAAAAACTAATCCCTGGATATAAGGTGACAAGCAACAGTTAGCCTACGAGAAACTTGTACATTTGCTAACCACCGCTCCAGTACTCATACAAGCTGACCAAGGGCAACCGTACGTTCTTCGTAAAGATGCCATCGATTACGCATTGGGAGCAGGTCTAACGCAAGGACACGGTATCGACGAACATCCTGTTGAATATGCCAGCCGACTTATAACGTCAGCTGAAAGAAATTATACTACTACAGAGAGGGAAGCACTTGCCATAGTGTAGTCTTTGCAGAAGTTACGAGGGTACGTAAAAGGTACCAAAGTGACACTTGCTACTGATCATCAGCCTCTTCGTTGGTTAATGACTATTAAAACACCAACTGGTCGACTTGCCAGGAGGGCTCTTCAAATTCAGTCGTACGACTTGGAAACTCAGTACACCCCTGAAAAGATAAATGTGGTTGCCGATACGTTATCTCTCCCACCAAAATTACCTAATAGTGACGCGGAGATCGGAATTAATATAGTAATTACTGATCTTCTACGACGTTCTTGTGACGAGATCAGAAACGAACAATTAAATGATCCAGATGTAAAAAAATCATTGATGCTTTTGAATCAGAAATACTTAACAACAATGCCGCTTGGTGGTGCGAACGAGGTTACATAATGTCAAATGGGGTTCTGTATCATTACGATCATGATTAAGATATCGAAGAAGCAGAACTCGTGGTTCCTGAGAGTGGAAGGGTCCAAGTGTATCATGATGCCCTAACTGCCGCCACAATGGTGCTGAGGGAAATATTCAACGTATTGTGCGGAAACATTATTGGCCAGGACTGCGTAGAAGTGTAAGTGACCATGTATGAAACTGTATCGAATGTCAACGATACAAAACGAGTAATCAGAAACCGACCGGATTACTCCAAACTCCGCCGTACGCAAATCGGTTTGAAGTACTGTGTATAGATTTCTTTGGACCCTTGCCAGAAACGCATAATCACAATCGTTGGATATTAGTAGTCGAAGACTATTGTACTAGGTGGGTCGAGTTATTTGCCATGCAACAGGCTACAGTTTTTAAAACAGCCAGAATACTCATTGATGAAGTTTTTATGAGGTATGGTCTGCCACGTAGAATCCTAAGCGACAATGGACCCCAATTCGTAAGCGAAATTATGCAACAGATGACACATATCTTGGGTATTAAGCAATTGTTAATCGCAACCTACCATCCAGAAGCAAATCGAGTAGAGAGGAAGAATCGCGAACTCAAACCACAGTTTGCCATTGCTGTAGGACAGGATAACTCTATATGGGATACGAAGTTATCTGCAATTAGGTTCTCCATGAATTCGGACAATTGCCAAAGTACAGGGTATTCAGCAGCCTACTTAATGTTTGGAAGAGAGATACGTACCACTTTTGATATACATCAAGATCTCACCCCAATTGTAGAAGCTGACAATTTTGTACCAAGTATGACTCCTTATCTAAGGAAGCTAAGTCAAAATCTTTTTGAAGCCAAAGAATCTTTTGAACAAGAGCAAGATCGACAAAAGAAGTATGCCGATCAGAAATGTCAACCAGCTCCTATTTACGAACCAGGAGCCAGGGTCTTGTTAAAAACACACAAACTCAGTGATGCTAGTAGAAGTAGTACTCAAAAGTTTATGCAAAAAAGGAATGGACCTTATAAAATACTAAGGTCTGTCACTTGTACGACCTATAAAATTGAGGATCCAGACAAGCCAGGTCAAGCGCTACATACATCTGACATCGTACCTTTTGTTGGGAAACCGGACCAAATCGATCCGGTTTCCAAGAAGAATAGAAGGAGAATGCCAAGAAAAACTGCCCTCGATGTTGCTGGTTCTGCCGCGAGACGCTTTCGCGAACCAGAGGGGGAGACTGTAACGCGCGATGCGACTGCTTTTTCAAGCGCGTAGAAACACCTATGCGCGAAGAGTAGAAGAACGAAGTAATGAACGTTAATGTTTAATAAAAATATCGTTTTGTGCTGTTAGTTATACCATCGCATTGAGATTTTGTTATTTAAACTTATATTATAATCAAATAAACAGTTTGTATATTTAAAAAAAACTAATAAATACGTTTTTTGCAACTAAAAAATTTAGAAAGAAGTTATAAATATTTATTTCATATTTCATCAGTCATATACTGATGTAATCGTTACAGTAGAAGGTGTATACTTTTATTGAAATTTTAGATATCAAGATTTTTTACAATAAAATGTAAATAATTTTGACAATGAATAAAAGCCCACCCAATAGTTACCGGTCATTAAGCATTCCTACACGGAATAGTAATCGATAAGAAGCTGTTGTTTTATCACCTATCCTCTAAAAATGTATCTTTATTTTATGTTGCACTGAAATTATTTTAATCAATACAATTTTTAAAATCTTCGCTTCTCGAATTAACTATACGTTTTTGACCCAGGTTCGCTTTCTCCGATTAATTCAATTAAATTTGTTCTTGGCTCATATTTGCGTGTCCCCTAAACATCCTTTGAGTTGGATGTTAGTAAACAACCTAAACATTATGATTAAAATCTTACCATTTAACAACGTGTAACAACGCTAATGCCTTTGCCTATAATTAATCAAAACAATTTTACCCTAAAATCTAATAATGTATTACCTTAAAGTAATCAGTTTAAGAAAAAAGTTAATTGAAAAAAAATTTTCACGAAGCAGTAATTAGGCAATTTCGTTCGTTCAAAATAAATTTTCCCATATTAGACAAACATACGTTTATATATTACATAATATTATATCTTTGAAACCTAAACAATATTAAGCGACCGCTTCGGTTTTGTCGAGTTGCGTATTTTTATAGCATTTGCAACCGAAGTTTTCCAGTTATCGTTACTTTCTTAAAACATGTTTAAGTTATTACTTTATTTACTTATCAAACTTTTTATTAAAATCCAAGTTAAACAAAAGTACATTTATTGAAAAAAGTAGGTTTTAAACAATATTAAATGCAGTTTCATGAAAATCGAATTAGAAAATCCGATAGTAATGTTAAATAACTTTGTTACTACAATGTTTATTTGTATGCCGCTTAAAAAAAACTAACTATTAAGTAATATACAAAATTTACGCAATAACCCATTTTTGGTCAATGCTTCTTCTTGAATGGTAGTTACAATCTCATTCAAATTAGTAGTGTATGGTCAGTTTTAAGTTTTAATTTAAGTTATGCTAATACGCGTTTATTATACGTTTCTAAAGTTTATTAATAAAATTTTCATGTTCTTTTCAATGCTATTATTAGAAAATGTGTTAAGTATTATTTATTGCAGTCCAGAATTAATAAACTTTCATTTTTTTTATTACGCGTGCATTGGTTTTTGTGTAGTAAATAAAATTCAAAGTAACAGATACGGGCTTTATAAAATTATCTTAAGCCGCTTTTATCTTATAAATTATTAAACCAATTAAGGTAGCCTCAAAATCGTCTGTTTAAATAAATATCGTATCTTATGGTTTTTAAGGTATACGTTAGTTTCCTAACACAAAAGTCACAGCGTAAAGGGAATTTTATACATCCAATGCTAACATGAAAGATGTAGATCTGTTGGAATTATTTAGGAAATATTCTGATCTGCGTCCGTCACCAACTAAAAATTTTGGTTGATGTTTTTCTTAAAATATCAAAACAGACAATGTACGAGACAACCTGTTGATAATAATATTGGAAGCATACTTGCCATGTAACGGATATACGAGACGTTGTTTTAAAAGAAAGTATGCCACGATTTTGAGTAAAACTATTACCAGAATCGGTGTTTGCGAAGTTTTAAATGAGGATAATCCAACAAAAAAATACAATTCAAAATGTTTAAGATAAGTGACGTAAAAACACAAAATATAATAGTACAATGTATTGTAGATAATGTGTTGGAAATTATTAAATAAAAAACTACTACAGAAGAAAAAATAAAAACTTTAAGAGGAACGTACCTTTGGAATATCTACGCAAGTTCAGCTACAACGAAAATTGAAATAATTAAAGTGTGTATATTGCAGGTACCCTATTGCATGTTTTTTTTTTACTTAATTCAAACATGTTTATGAGCTGGAGGCCGCTGGTGGAAAATTAGAGCAAAGTGAGATGTTATAGTCTTTTCAAGACGTTGTAACAGCCATTGACGTTGTTTTTTTTTCAAGGCAAAAAAAAGTTACTCTTCACTTTGTTAAGAATAAGGTAATAATAGAAGAAGTACGGCAAATAAAGAGTAATTTAGATTTGATAGATAGTCTTTACTAGATACAAAAAAGAAAACCCAAAATATAGAAACAATTATGGTAACTTTATTTTATAAATGTTATAACTATGGAAGACAACGACATAGGTGAGCAGAATGCAGAAGCAAACAAAGAGGTAAACATTTTTGATCTGGAATGTTAGTTAAAAAAAATCAAACAAACTCAACAAAGAAAACTACAAACGAGAGTGAAAGATCATGGGTCATCTCTCGAGATATCCTTTAAAAAGAATTTGTGAAATTAATAAGTCAAAAGACCAAACAAACAAAACAATTTTTTATACAAACATAAGGTCATAAATAACCAAGACAAATTTTGGAAATAATTTTTAATTATGTATGCGAACCAATGAATCCTGCAACTCATACTTTGTAAGTTTCATTAATTATTTTTCTCATTCCTGCATAGTATACTTACTAAAACAAAAAAACAAAATCATTAAAAAATTCAAAAAATATTTAAATCTAGTTAATATAAAACTTGCAATAAAAATTAAAAAGCTGTTATGTGATAACGGCGGTGAATACTCATCTACAGCATTTAAATTTATATTCTGCAAAGGGAAGGAAATAAGGATACAATATTGTGTGTCTAGAAATGCAAAGAAAAATAGCGTCTCTAAAATTAATTAAACATTGATAGGAGCAAGAAGGTTTTTCATCTTCGATTCAGATTTAGATAAATCGTTTTGGGTACAAGCAGTTTGAGTTGCTGCATATTTGATTAATAGCACTAAGTTAAGTATAACAACAGAAATAACGATGCCTGCGAAAATATATAATTGTCACAATCCTGACTATAAAAAATTAAAATTATTTGAATACACAGCATTAACTTAATACCAAAAGAAGATCGATCATCAAAACTAGACTCGAGAAGTGAGAAATTAATCATGATAGCTCTCCAGAAAGTAGTTACAGATTATGGAAAGACAAAAATGTTGTATTAAAAGAAATGTAGAATTTGATGAAAAACACAATAATTACCATGATGATTATGTATGTAAAAAAGAAGAAAACATAAAAGCATAAAAAGAAAATAATGAATCATAAACTAAAAAAAGTAGAAGAGTTAAGAAAACTCCAAACTATTTACAAGATTATTACACGACCGACGAATTTGAAGGAATTTGTTAGCTGCTCTTCAAGTCAGAAATTTAATCTCACGTTTCTGCTAAAACTTCCACTTTTGGATAATTTTCAAACCAATTTTGTTTTATATGTGCTGTATGAATTGTGCAATTATTGCACAAAAACGAATGTTTCCTCTCATCTTCGGGATACAGAGCACGAATAGTAAGTAACATCACGTCTTCTAAAATGCAATGTAGGCTCTTGCGTTAAATCTTGACGGTGTTACTTGCAGAATTTAACCTAAGCAACTTTTACACATCCACCCCAACCAGCATTGATGCGTCCACTTGTTCTTTTAGGAAGTATATTATTTAAATTTTATCTGGTTCCGTTTTGTCTCCATAATTGCACACGAGAGTCCTGCAATGACAAGTAAGCTTTTTCATGCAAAAATACAACGTTAGACCAATCCTTATTTAAATTTTTTTGGCGGGTTGACGACAATGTATTCCTTGATCATGTAGTCGATCCATTATAATTCTTCTACTACACAATAATTGAAAATTTTCATTAGCTTGAAGCGTTGATACAAAACGTTCATTATCAGCCAGCTCTATGATGGCATTATCTTGAATTGGTGTTGTAACACGTGATGGACCTGATTTATTAGTGTCCAACTATCCAGTTTCAATACGGCGGATTCAACGGGTTACGGTTTATCTCTGAATTAAAAAGAAATACTTTTTTAAGATGCCACGATTATAAATCGATTTAATACGGGTACTGACCACAGACCACAGCAAAAATTGTCATAAACACTTACCTGAAAAGTAAAAAAACAAACCGAAAAGAAAAACACACCACCAATAACCTATTTACGGAAAAAAGATAATACAATAATATAATAGAATGAAAACTGGAACCCATAGAAAATCTAGACAAACTGAAACTAAACGAACTTACAAAAACTACAAAATAACAAGCTGCATAAAAACTACCGTTACACAAGTCTGCTTCTAACGACCAAAAAAAAACGAAAAGATTAGCAATCAAACATCCAAACTTAAAACAAAAAGAAGAAAAACGGACAAAGATTGCCCGAATATAAAAAATTAAATAAGAAAGTGAAAAAATCATGGGAATGTATAACACTCGCATGATTAAGGAACTAATAGGAAATAACATGAATATGAAAGTGCTAAGATGGAGAAGAACTAGAGGAAAGCTAGTGATAAAGAAACTGAAAACCCACAAAGGAACCAAGCTGACTGATAGAAAAGATATTGCAAACACTATACAGAAATTTTATCAAAAACATGTGCAAATGACAAACGAGCTAAAAGAGATTCAGTAAATTCGAGGAGAAATCAAGAATACCAGGTCTAAGGGAATACTCGAGATCGATGTGACAGAGCTAAGAATAGCAATAAAACAAATTAAGACATGCAAATCGACTCACGCTAAGCTCGAATTCTATCAACCGGTTGAACAAGCGGGCTTTAGAAAAGGCTACAGCACAATCAACCACATACAAGTAGTTCTAAGATTTATCGAAAGATGTACTGCATACAACATCCCACTTCACATCGCATTTATTGGCTACCATAAAGCTTTCGATTCTGCTGAAATCTGAGCAGTACTAGAAGGAATTGCAAGAGCGCTGATCGATTCACAATATATTACGCTCATCAAGCACGTACATATAAAAAAACAATGTTGAAAACACAAATTAATGAAGATTTGACGTTCGATAAAATATCAGTAGAGAGAGGAGTGCGACAAGGAAACACCATCTCCCCTAAACTTTTCGCCCTGGTACTTGAGGACGTTTTCAAGACACTACTCTAGCAAAATAAAAGCATTAACATAAATGGAATAAGATTAAACAATTTAAGATTTGCGGACAATATATGATAGTTTTAGTAAATAACAGTGCAGAAGAATTAAAACACATGATGCATAAATTAGACGAGATCTCCCAAACAATAGGCTTAAAAATGAATATCAAAAATACTAAAACTATAAGTTCAGAACAATTAGAATCACTTTAGAAAATCAAACTATAGAGAATGTCCAAGAATATAAGTATTTAGGACATAACATCAAAAGAGGAAAAGAAAACCAGACAGCCCAGCTAAATAAAAAGATTAGTCTCACATGGACAGCTTTCGCAAATCTTAGTTATATCCATAAAAACACCAAAATACCAAACAATCTCAAGTAGAAGGTATACCATGCATGCATCTTAGCATATGGCATGGAAACAATAACGCTAACAAAACACATCGCAAATAGATTACGAATTTGCCAATTAGCAATGGAATGAGCTATGCTCGGAGTCAGCATAAGAAACAAGATCCGAAGCGAAGTCATAAGATAAGAACGAAGGTTGAAGATATTGTAGAAAAGATTGCGAGGCTGAAATGGCGTTAGTGAGGCAACGAAAAATGGACAAAAAAACTATTACAATGGCGACCACGAGAACCAAAAAGAAATGAAGCACGATGGCAAGATGATCTGAAAAAAAAGGAGGTTTATGTGTTGCAGTGGACTCTACAAAGCTGAAAAGACTTTCTTTGAATGGCAAAGGCACAACCAAAAAACCTAAGAAAATTTTAATTTAAAAATGAATGTAATTTATCTATTGCTTACTAAACAAGTTTAATCTGTGAATTATTAAATATATTAACACATAACTAATTTTATTATATTATTTTAATCACATAGGGAGACAGTAATAAATTATATATGTTTATTGCAAAAACGATATACGTATATAACTGAACTAAGTTCTCAGTTTTCAGTACGTGAAAAGTAAATAAGAAGATTAAAATGTTTATTGCACGCTCATAAATTAGGTTTTTTTAATACTGTAACCACGTCCTTCAAGTTCTACCTGAACGTGTTCATTTGCACTGTTTATGACTGTACCACAAAATTATACGAAAGCTATAAGTGACAAAGAATGGAATGATATAATTAACAAATAACTGAATTCTTTAAAAGATGACAACACTTGGGAGTTGGTAAAATCTTCAAAGTAGCAATAATATACTCAAACCAGTGTTTTCAGGAATGTGACAATGTCCCTGTGACGAAAATGGTAACCATAATAGTTTTGGTTTTTTTGTATTTGTTTGTACAACAATTAAATGTTAAGTCTGCTTTTACTTACAAATCTTTCAAAAAACTTTGAAGTTTATTTTAAAAACTTTCGCGGCCATGTTGCTTTAAAATATCAAGATTTTTGGGTTTTGATCCGCGTTATATATTAACACTTATTAACAAAATTTACAACACTTTACAAATTTTGCAAAACTAATTAAATTTGACGTTTTGACTATTATGTTGCTGTCTTTATCAGAAAACTAAAACTGAAAACATCAGATCCTGAAAATTGTGTTTTTCGTGCCATCGGTTTCTTAACGGTCAATGCCATCTATACTGAAGTTATCATAGTTTCTGATATCGACGACTTTTCTATATAATCTGGACAAAAAGTGGCTAAAATTGTTGTTTGCTCAAATTTTATATTCGACAAAAAAATGCTCTGCGACAGCGACGACGACACACCAGATCGGCTGTTGCAGAGCATTTCTTGAACACGAACTTTATTTTGTAAAAGCTTGTGTTGTATTGAATAGAATGAATTTAACCTATGTTCACACTAATAAATAAATAACTGACCAAACCGTTAAGTTAAATTTGTTAGAATGCTAATGCAGAATTGCGAGGAGTTGTGAATTTTGCGTGAGCAATGGCGACAAAAATACATGTGCACAAGTGTAAATTATAATCGTTGGAATAGTAAACGTGATGCATTTACATTACTTTAACAAAAATACTGGTAGTTAATTGTTTCATAAAGACTAAAATTGTTTTTGGAACGAGGAGTTTTCTCTTGCGAATCCTAAAAATTCATTGTTTTTACGAATTTAACATTTGTTTTTCAACGGAAATAAACTACTTTAACAATAGAAAAATCACATTTACAAGCAAGGTAGAAAAGTTTTCAGTACTTCCAAGACCTTTATTAATTTGGTTATTACTATAGTGATACTGAATAAAAAAATATTTGCTTTTGGTACAATAATCTTAGATATTTGCAAAGTCTCAAAATAATCTATTTTTTCTACAAAAAAATTAAAATATGCCATATTCGAGGTTTTAAAGCAATTTTTAGTGTTGAAAACACTTATAAGATGCTTGATTCGAAGGCTCGTGTAACGAAACGATGAAACGCTCAGATGAAACAAATCTGGAACTTGCGGTGGTGCCTAATTTCACTTCCTTTTTTGTATTTTTTGTATGCAGTGTTTATTATTATTAAACAAGATATTCCTTATGATTCGTTTTGTTTTAAAAATATAATAAGCCCTAATTTCACTCAGCAGTGATAAAAATTAATTAAAATTAGTAATTGCAGAATTAGATCCGCGCGAGCTTCTGTCTTGTTCGCTATAAAAACGGTACAATATAGATAAAAACTGCACATAAACAATTTACGGAGCACAAAATTTGTTACAAAAAAGTCCGCGAGATTGTATAATTATATCTAATAGTTTAAGAGTTACAGAATTTTACAGTAATTTTTGTGCAACTTTGCACACGTGTATCTTCTAAACTATTGAAGGTAATTGTACCCTTCCGCCAACTTTTTTATAGTAAATTTTGTCCTCCATAAAAATGTTTATGTGCAACTTTCCTCTATCTTGCACTGTTTTAGAGTAATAATTTATTGGTTATTTTAAGTTATTAAGCAAATCATTTTAATACAAAAATTGTGGCGGTTTCGATACAAGCATGATTTACAAGACAAACAACTCTTACGACACCGACAAAGCTACCCTTAGTCGCAAAAAAAGCCGCGGTGGTCACCAAAAGCAACTCGACTGAAACACAGATATTCTACTAAACCGATAACACTGGTCTGCATGAAAATCGGCCCTGATACCATTCTTGACGATTCTTATGTAAAATGACCTCCTGAATCCCAAAATGAGCTCCGTTTTTACCCATCACCCACCTATTTTGCAGGGGCCCCATTTTTATTTTATTTTTTGCATTTTTTTTTAGTATTTTAACTTATAGCTGTTAAACATCCCAAAGCAGGTAATAAAATTTATACCAAAGTATATGGCAAAAGTTTTGCTATAAAATGTATATAGAAACAACAATAAAATACAAATATATAAGAACAGTAAAAAAATATCAATAAACAGTTAGGAAGATTTACTGCACGACGCTGGCGATCTCAATACCACATACAGGTTTGAACAGGAATTTTCGACAGGCTTGAACTTGCATGACTCCTTTCATTATATTATAGTATATTACATTGTTTGCTTAACTGCTTCGATCAGTACATCTATAGCTGTTGCAGAGTTAACTTGTCGACGTTTTTTAATTTTGTGTTCATTTTTGTTCATTTGCGTAAAACAGTAAAACTAGTTTTACTCCGGATTTTTTCAAGTGACTTAGTGTGATTTGTGGTTAATGTCGGGCGTTGAATTATTGTTTAATTATGCCACGCGAGTGTAAAAATCATCCCGATAGCTTCTGCTATGTCTGCGGGGAATTAACTTTAAAATCAGTTTGCTGTACGACTTGTTACAGTAGTTTGACCAAATGGCTCAAAGGTACCCGTAAATCAATGCCATATGCTGTGCCCATGGTTTGGCATCAACCTCGCTGTCATCTTACAGATTGTTACTTTTGTATAACTTCCACCGTCGGGTTTTCGAGCAAAAGTAAGCATACAATTCAGTATCCTAATATTCCGTCAGCTGTAAGACCTGTTCCTGATAACGATACTTTGCCAATCCCAGAGCCCCCAAACACTTATACTCTAGAGCCGGAAATTGATTTAAAAGACTCTGAGCCACAACCTGTGGCTTCGAATGATACGTTCAATGATGATGAAGAGTATTCCGCAAATTTAGTTTCTCGGCAACCTCACCTTCTTACTCAATCGGAATTAAATGATCTTGTCAGGGATTTGCAGTTACCCAAGACTAAATCTCAGCTCCTAAGATCGCGACTTCAACAGTGGAATCTCTTAGAAAAGGGAGTAAAAATATCTTCTTACAGGACCAGACAAGCAACCCTGAAATGTCTTTTCTCAGAAGATAAAAGTTTAGTGTTCTGCCCTAATGCAAATTATTGATGACAGAGCTACAGATGCCATGTGACCCAGACAAATGGAAACTGTTTATAGACTCATCTAAAACAAGCTTTAAAGTTGTCCTGTTGGCAAATGGGAATGACTTCCCATCAGTTCCAGTTGCATACTCTGTTTATATGAAGGAAACGTACGAAAACATCTTCAGACTCCTTGATAAAACTAGTTATCATGATTATAAGTGGAAACTCTGCGCTGACTTAAAAATTGTGGCTCTACTCACGGGCCTGCAATCAAGATTCACAAAATATTGCTGTTTCCTTTGTGAATGGGATAGCCGAGCCCGAGATAAACATTACACCGTACGGGACTGGCCTCTGCAAGAAAATCTTATTCCTGGTCAGAAAAATGTCGCCCACAATCCTTTGGTTCCAGAGGAAAATATTTACTTACCACCTTTACACATCAAACTTGGATTGATCAAACAGTTTGTGAAAGCAGTGAACAAGACAGGTGGCGCATTTCAATTTTTGAAAACTAAATTTCCTCGTCTTAGACAACTCTTCCAAGATTCGACGTTTATTAAACACCTAAATCGAAAAGAAAAACGAGCTTGGCTTGCATTTCAAAACGTTTGTAAGAACTTCCTGGGTAACCACAAAAGTGAAGATTATGTCGCTCACGTCGAGGAACTGCTTTTAGCGTAAAAGGACATCCTTCACTCGCATCTGGACTTTTTCCCTAAAATTTTAGGAGCAGTCTCGGATGAACACGGGGAACGGTTCTATCAAGACATCGATAAGCTGGAGAAGAGATTTTCAGGGAAGTGTAATGCAAGCATGTTGGCGGAGTACTGCTGGTTTTTGAAACGAGAGAGCTGTACCTCAGGGTATAAAAGGGAAGCAAGCACCAAGTAACGATGAATATCTTTTTATTTATTACTGTTTATAGCTAAAATAGTTCTTTTTCCCATTTAAATTAAATTCATGTCCATATATTTATTATTATAATAATTATTATAATTATTATTATCGTTCGATAAATAAATTATAATTAATTTATCGAAAAGTGGTAAAATTAGAGATTTGGGGCTCCCTCGAAAATGGTGGGTGATGGAAGAAAACGGAAGACATATTTGGATTCAGGACGTCATTTTACATAAGAATCACCCGGAATAGTGTCAGGGCTCGATAAAAAATATTTTTTTGCAGACCAGTGTAATTTATGTTCAAATTTTAAAATGCATAAACAAAATAATTTAATAAACCTGAATTATAAAGTTTTATAATAAAAACTATCAGCAATTACTGGTTTAAGTCATAAACCATTTCACTGTGAAGTTATCAACATAGGATGAAAGTATGTAAAATAAAATTTGAGTAAATTTTGAATGTTGAAATTGTATCAACAGTCAAGCAATTGTAGATATTATTAGCGTTGTAAATCATTTAAGACTAGAGAGAGGATTCATGTTATAGTAAAGTTCATTTTTTAAATGTTTTTTTATAGTCAGTAGCGCATTTGTTTAATATTAATAGGAGAAAAAATTATAGAATCGGTAAATTTTTAAATTGTTCAGGAGATTCATTGATATTGGTCAATTCTTAAATTATTTAAATTACCAGCCCACCAATAATAAATTCGTTAACTTTCAGAATGTATTTTTTACATATCTTTCGAGCTTTCAAATAATGAAGCTCATCTTCAGAAAAGTCTTCAAAAATATTTACTACTTATAAAAAGTTAAGATCAAAATTTTTAACTTACATTTTTTTGAAAAACGTCAAATATGAAAATTTCTAACTAGATAATTAAAGAATGTAAGTTTTACAAAATATTAAATGTAAATTATTTTAAAAAAAGAAGATGGTGCAATTTAGAAACAAACCTAACAAAATTTAAGTTTAAAAACATAATTGAAATTGGTTTGATCGTTCAACAAAAACATTTTATTTTATTTATTATATCTAGTAATTCAAGAATTTGTTTGTTATTGATGTTAATAAAAAGATGAAACAATTTGTAAGAAAAGAGAGTATGACGATTATCCAAAACATGTTGTGCAAATATAAATTTTACTGAATTTGGATTAAAAAATAGTTCAAAATACATTAATAGTATACATTCTTATTTTTGAAAATTTTAATAAACCTTGTTCATTATATTGCATAAGTAATATTGTGTTTGTTTTCAACACCTTCCGATAATTGCAACATTTGCGATATCTGTGAATTTTTTTCTTTACGACTATTAGATAATACGCTCATTCTTGTTTCGTATTATTTGGAATAATAGCGAAAATTCTTCAGATCGCGATTTCTTACAACGTAAATGTCTCTAGATTAGCCAGTCACATCTTATTTTTCAGAATTCACGCTAACATAAAAAAATCATACTGATGTTAATAAGTCACCATTTAAAACTTCAATTACATATATCAATTATTTATTGTTGTTGTCGCGTATAATTTTTATTAATATACCCAAATTTATACAACTTTTATAGAATGGAAACAATCCAATATTAATAGATTTTTAAATCTAATAGTTTAAGTGTGAATTAAAGATTTGCATTAAAAATTATGTATTAGGGATGTAATTTCTTGCATAAGTCTTATATTCGTAAAGAAAGTATAGTCTTCTACATACGTAGAACGGCTATATTATTCACTTGGATGATTCCAGCACTCCGCTCGCTCGTGGGGAAAACTTTAACTACGTGAATAATAACCGCTATTGTACGCTCGTTGAAGAATGTACTAGTTTTGTTATTCATGTTTTGTCTAGTTTTTGTCACTGTTTGAGCTAGTTCTAGTTAATGAATGAAATTCACAACGAATACGATAATATTCAACAATTTCAATTCTGTAAAAAAAACTGCACAGTTTTTATAATTATGAATTAGTATTTAATTTGTTAAAAATGTTAAAACGTTATTAAAATATAATGCTTTTATTTGATTACTTTAATTTTGCTTACGTAACCAATCAAACTAAAATGAACGCAATTCATAATTTAAAAGACGATATAATCGTACTACACGATAACGTATGTGAAACATCGAATATAATGTAGGTATAATAATTGTTTTGTAAAGCGGTACATGTTACTCGAATAATTATTAAAAATTTCGTTATTAATTAGATTACCATAAATTAAACTTCAGAAGGTACTTAAAATTAAATTGCGAGATCAGAGCACCTTTCCGTAAATTACGTAATCACCAATTTTTTGTTTCTTTAACTATTGTGGGAACAATCTTAAAGTAGATTACAAAAAAATACAGACCCAATCAAAAGTCATAATTAAAACAATTAAAAATAATTACGTTTTGAACCAATTTAGATATTTCGAAAGCCAGTTCAACCCTGATCATTTATCTCTATACGTTACTAGTTTTTCTAATTTAAATATTAATAAAATAATATTATAAAATGTTTTTAAATAATTATTTTAGAGTAATTTATTTTAAAATACTTCTTCAAAGTTGTTACGCTACCGTATTCGTTATGAAGTTAATTAAAATTAAATTTTATCTGCAAAACAAATAATTTAGTAGTATCTACGTTAAAGTTAACGTTTTTATTGTACTGCTATGTACACTTTTCTCTTAGCAAATATTATTATTAATTTAAACAAAAAGATTTATATTACCTTTTTGAAATTTTGCATAAACCCCATTTTGTTAATTGCGTTATAACTAACAAGCACAGAATACAATGTATTGTATACTCTATTAGTTGTTTCAGTTCAATAAAATCACGAGTTAATGCTAATGGCTAAACATGTATAAAAAAATATAAAACAATGTTATAAGTGTTTACATTCTTTTATGCAAGATCTATATTAATAAATATATGGCAAATAATCGCAAGCGCACAACCGGTAACAGCTATTTACGTTACTAGACCGGTAATAACGTTTTTATGAACGCAGGGCCATAATACGTCTACCGGTTGTGTGACGTATAAATTTTTTTAGTACAATGTAACAAGTATTTAAAAACAAATAATTTTAGATAATAATTTAAATCAAAAATGTGTTTTGGCTTTGAAAAAAATTGTAATGTGTTTTTCCAATGACAAAAAAAATCTCTGAAAACCAATTTAGTAATATAAGTAATTGTATAATTAATTTTTATATAAATAAAAACCACTCGACAAATTTTACACGACACTTCTTACCAACCGTCGCGCCGTGTAAAGTAAAACGATCTAGTTCATAAACGTGTGTCTACCGGACTCGTCGTCAAGGCGGTGGACACCTGTTACCAGCACAGTATACTAAAATATGGTTTATTGGACAAAACCTTAGATTCAGGACGCACAATTTAGACCGCTTTTTCCTATATCAATAATTTTTTCATTTTTGTACTATTTATAATACTTAACCATTTAGTGCATAGTGAGTCGTATATAATACATACAAAAAACATAATGTTCTGTAAGATTTTGAACTAAAAGAAACCGAACTTGCACGATGTATCATGTATTGGACCGAGTTTATGAGCCCAAGCCAGAAAATATTTGATTTCAATAGATAAACTTTGGCATTACAAAGTATTCAAGCCGTTGCACGTTGAGTTCTGCTAAAACAAAGATTTGTACCTTATTGTAGTGTATATCTTTTTTTTCAAAACAACGTAAGTTTCTAAAATTATTTTTATTTTACCAAGCGCTGTGTCCCATATTTTGTTATGTTAAAAAGTTAGTAAGTAAAAATTTTTCGAGTATAAAATTTGTCCTCGACACACCCACTTTTCGTGGTCGATGTCAAATGTTTAAAAGCACGACTTCATTCTTCTTCCGGTAACGTTTTATGCAACACACAGACTTCTACGCCCAACAAGGCTTTCATCATTAAGTTATTTCACGCAATTACACGTAGATATGTGGTCGAATTTTATGTATTTTTGATTGAAAGCGTATTCGGGGTAAGTCGTTAGATTTTCTTTGTATTGAGGGTTTAAATTAATTCTTTAGCGGGTCGCCGCCCCTCCACATGTGACCTTTATCAGTGGCGCTGATAAAACACATGTTATTTTAAGAAAGCTTCCATGACGTCACGTGGCTGAAGTCCAGGGGTTGAATACAATTTTATTGGAAGAAATATATACACAAATGCAAAGTTAATTAGAGGCTCGGCGTATTCATTTACTTCAATTAGTGTATAAATTAAAGACATGATTTACTTGTGATAACGCCCTGTGTCAAATTTCATATTACGCTTTAGGTATTACTGGTACGGGATTAGCTAATCCCCTACTGGATATTACACAACTGTAGTATTGCATCTTCTATTTATACAAGTACTACTTCGTTGGTCATGTGGATTGTTAGAATGGCCATAAGTACATAATAGGTTGTAATCACAATTAATGTTAAAAGTTTTTTTGTGTGTCGCATACTTATCCGGTGCGCTTTGATTCTCTAGATTTTTGTATTTCTGTAATTTAACTTAAGAAAGTCAAGTCATTTCTTCGTTAAATGTAAAAGTTAGACCGTTATTTATACTTGGCCTGTGATATCAACCCATGTAATATTGTTTGTAACTTTGATATAACTATACTTATGTACTGTCTTCGTCTTCTTCAACTGCTTATGTGATTAAATAAATATATATATTCTGTGTTATCACTTCTGTTGTGTTATTTTTTCTTTTCCAGCTGCGGGTAGAGTTAAACGATATCTCCCTAATTTAGTATTTCATCGTTTTAGCGCCTTTTTAAATTTCATTTATAATCTAGCATCACAAAGCCTGCGACTCACTCTTCGGAAACAACTGTGTTAGCCGTCGCTTACTCTTTTTGTTACACAAAAAACAGCGTAACAATTTTTTTTTATTCATATATAGTACAATTAGCTTTTAAATTTGTGATAGTTTACCATGAACTTCCGAAACAACACACAAAAAATATTGTTCTTTTCAGATAGATACAAAATAATTTTATGGGAACGAAATACGTTTGATTTATACCTGATAATAAAAGTGACGACTACAATCTAGAATGAAAATATTTCTCTAATGAGTAAATAAATAAAATAAGATTTTCAGGAAATCACAATATGTCACAGGAAGTGATTGATTTAGACACCCAATTTAATTTTTTTAAGTTTTTGTTTACAAACAAAAGTATGTCCAGAATAACTGCACAAACAAATTTATACAGTGTTCAAAAACGCCCGCAAAAACCAGCAATATTTCAGAACATGAATAGAACAACTGTATGCGTTCGCTATTCACTTATCTTAAGTAAGACATTACTGGTCGCCTCATTTGGGTCATCTAGCGGTTGTTTTCTGTTAGGACTTGCAACAAATGGGAAAATATAAAGCCTTTTTTCATTTTAACAATAATGGCAATACCCGTAGGTAGAGAAGAACATCATCTATATTTCAAAATAAACCCTTTGCTAAAGATTGTTTAAAAAAAGTTTAATTTGATTCCAACGGAAGAAAATGTTGTGGTCAATGTTCAGATTAATGATAAAACAATACAATCTAAAAAAACTTCACAAACTGGGTTACAAAGTACTTTTTCTATGCGGAATCTCCGGTTTTAGTTCCTATTTTTACGTTTTTGCTGATCTTGGTGCAAGTGGAACGTTGTGGTAAAGCTTGATAAAATAATACCAAAATACGTCAATCATAAAATTTTCTTTGACAATTGGTTTACTAGTAGTCTCCTAACGGTATTCTTTCACTTGATCATTAAACCGTATACGTGAAAGAGAAAACTGCTGTCAGACAATGTCAAAATTAGTCTTTTTTCTTGGTATGGTAATAAAGTTATAATAACGTTATCAACGTATGTATGGTCACAACAAACATCACCTAAAGAAATATTTTTTAAGTGAAAAACGTCACAAAGTATACTAAAATACAATTCGTATATCGAAGGCGTGGATTAGATTCTATACTAGGACTCTATTGTATCAAAATACGGCCCAAGAGATTCTACTAATTTTTTCCAAATATTGAATGTGTGCTATAAATGAGTAGCTGTTATAAAAAAAGCAGAAAAATATTTACATCCCACTTGTTCAATTTAAAATAGTAACGCTGATACACTATGCAAATCTGAAAAGTCTAGACTTGCACAAAAAAGAGGAAGGCCTAGTGCCGACCTTTTCAGTCGAAGAGCTTATTTTTAATGCAGATCCCGCTGGTCCCCGCTCTTGTTAATAACACTAAATAAAACTAATAGTACCTTAAATAGTATTGTAATTTAGAGTTAAAATGACATGATGCCACTGGACATCAATGTTGATTGCACTGTCCCAGTCGTCTACGCTAATGCTCAAAACATAGAAGCAACCGTAATAATGCCCTATTGTAGTGTACAATTGCAAGTAATTTGTATAAAATCTTGTCGTTCTATAGCGGTCCACCATTTATGCGCAATTGCAGTTTTTGATACGTAACGATTGTGATATGAGTATCAGGGGAATTATTGTCGATGATAATAGCATAATTATCGAAATGCGTCCGAGTGTTAAAGTTATTGTGGTATCTAGTGTAATATTTTTTTTTCAAAATATATAGATTGTTGCTTTGCAGAAACAGATTCAAATCATTCAGTTTGTTAAATATATCGCACAAACAGGCTAGTTTCCGCAAAACATCTGGCTTGGCAAAATACCTACAGCTTTTATGCATGCTAATTTTTTGACGTAGGTCAAATTAGTTAAAGCGTTGCCACGTGAAAGCCATGCAGTATTATACAGAAGAAGATGCACGGAATTTAGCTGACATTTCCACGCATAGTTTTTTTTGAAAAGTATGGTTTTCAGACGATTAGTTTTTATGTAGTCTACTACGTTTACCACAGTCAATTGAAAGCTCCTCGGTTTTGATGCAAGTGCTTTTCTATGGATATCGCAATGGGTCCACATAGCATGTGCTATTTTTCTGCGAATAAACGCGTGTAGAAATCGATCAAAAATTAATCGAGATCTATATATACCGATACACTTGCAAGTAAGTAAGTCTTGAATCTTTGCGCTTTTAACAATCCTTTGTATATCTTCAACGTTAATATCATCCGGCTACTAGTGTAGTGTACTAGTGTTGTCAGGCGCGGATCAAGAAACTCATGTTGGGGGCACCTATGAGCCCGTTTAGTATGACGTCAAAAAAAACATAAAATTCAAATTGGAGTCATAAATTGAAAAGTGCCAGTGCTCTTTACATACAAAATCACTATTCAGGAGTTAAATTATCTCTTATTATCTGTTGAGAAAGTTGTTGTTATGCATTTGTATTAAGATGATTAACTTGCATTGCTTGTAAGAATAATTATGTATCTGGAGCATGATAGATCCACGGTTGAGAATTGTTGAACAAAAATGTTTTTGAAATTCATTTTCCTGCTAATTGTTCTACCATAATATTAGCGATGTCTAAAGCAGCCGGTAGAGTAAGCTTTTCTACGATTGTATAAAGCTTTGCCGTTCGGTATGCGCGACCTTGAAAGATGCTAGCAGTGCGTTGGTTGATATTGATGTTTGTTTAGTAAACACACAATTTTGCTTTTGTGAATTTTGCAACTTCCTACTTAAGAGTTGGCGAGATTTTTCAACCATGTTAGAATGATTGGTTTTGGTATGTCGTTTTAATTTATTTAAAAGCATACGCGTTTTTCCGTTGTATTACAATTTTCTATACTAGATAATGATCCAAAACGAAAAATTATAATATCAAAATAATTGTTTGAAAACAAAATCATTTTGTTTTGCATATTGTTAAAGTAATAGAAGGGTACCTGCAGTAAACGGTAAGTTCAGAGCCATGGATAATGAGTCGTAGTCGATCCTTGATGTACTGATTATAAAGTAATTAAAAGAGCGCTAAAACGGGAGAAACCTACACTATAGATGCCGGTTTACATATGACAGACACTGAAAGTAAACAAGTAAAACAAATATAAGTATATAACAAATATATGTATAATCAGTAATTACGACGTATATGAATAAGAAAAGAAAATAAATCTAGTATCAGCAGATCCTTAACATAGGCAATACCTTATATACGTAAGTATATAAGTTAATAGTACTAAATTTGAGAGTATAATTTGATAAGCAAACAAAGAATAAAAATGGAATCTATGCGAATCTAGTGATTAGGTAATCAGAAGCAAAACACACCGGCGATAACTTTAACAGGTAATTACACAAGCAAATTTGCATGAATTAATTGTGACAACATATATATCTAAGTCGCGCATATCTACTTTAGACACCAAATAAAATTATGAGATAATAAAATGAAGTTACTTACGATTTTTTCCTGATATGAAATTAGCTAATGCCAAACCAGTTCCCTAAAATTGCTAAAAGTGTAATAAACAGATATATAATGATTTTACAAGTGATGTTGCAAACAGTTTATCAAACGATTATTCTAAACAGAATGAACCATACTATGATACAATCGCAGGTGTTTCACTAAGTCTTCGACATTAATCGTCCATCTCACAAATATCGCATCAACTTGACCTCAAATCAGCTCTTAAAATTATTGTTTGTATTTAATGCTTCATACGTCCTCTAAGTTATCGACTAAAAAGATATGTACTTGAAAAACATTTAACAACTCCAAAAGGACCGACACGTGAAAGTGACCCAACTTGCTATGATAATACGAGGAATTTAAATCGCGTCGTAAAATAGAAGTAAATTCCTACGCCAGCAAAACTTTCACAGGTAACACATACATATCGAAGTTGGTTTACTCATTTACAACGAGAATGCTGTACAATATTTAAAAATAAAGATCTCATTAAGCACAGCGTTAATTTCACGTGCTGTCTTCTTCAACGTCAAAAACGGAAGTAAAAATTAATATATTTCCATACGCAAAAGATGATAGTTACATTCCTGGACAAAATTCATACAGCACGCAAACTATACCAAAATGCTTTTAACATATTTGTCGCCTTGAAATTATGCAGCCCAAGTGCATTGCACTCTGGTACGAAGCGGGTCTGATTCTTCCAATATTTTATTGTTTTTGATAGATTTTGGGTTAAGTTTGATCATGTTGGCTTTGGACAATATACTGGAATCTTCTTCTTTATTTGTAATCTGTGCTAACTGTTGAGCAGATTGTTAAAGCCAAGTTCACTCCTAACGAAAGAACCTGAACAAGCATCAACAATCACAAACAAACATTACCGAGCGCGAAACGAGCACTTATGATGATTTTTTTAGACAGGTTCGTTTATAGTTGCAGATGCAGGCCTATCTAATTTTTTACAATTTTTTTCAACTACGTCAACTACGTAAATGAGTCAACCAATACTCGTTCACGTAGTTGAGGTTTTTGTAAAACAATGTTTTATAATGCAGTTAAATCTGACTCATAACTCAATCAAAATGGCTATCAACAATGTTGGTTTTTGAGTAACTGTCATTAAAAGATGCAACAAAAAAACTATCGATTTAAATACTTAATTTATGATAAAAATGGTGTACTTTCTTCTTGCTTAGTACTGCGACATAACAACAAAAACTTTTATTCTTTAGCAAAATTAAGTTAAAATAAATTTAAATTGTTACAAAATAAATGACAAAAAATTCATTTCAGAAGCAGACGTCATATAGTAATATTAATAGATAAGATTCGAAACACAACAACGAAAAACAAATGGAAATAAATAATTTGTTCTCTGAGAATCTGAAAACAAAATAATTGCATCGGTATGAACACAAAACTGGTTACATAATAGATGAATAATTTCATTGTACTCCTTTACTTTATTAAATGCAATATTCTTGCAAAACACAATCATTTATGAATTTTTTATGTTACGATATTTACATTTTACCGTCTAATATTTATGAATTTTTGTTTTTTATTTAAATATCAGTTTTGATTTTGTCTTATTAAATTATTATTAGTACAAACTATATAACCGTGTAATTAATGGATCATTCCAATAACGCTTTATTAATTAATTACTAATTAGTTTAATGATGCAAATATTAATGTTGTTGCAAATGCAGATCATATTATAACAGTTTTTTTTTCATACACGTCATAATAAGCTTTGATCATATTATATACAACTAATTAAATTAAGCAATGTGAAAAAATTTAATTGTTGAACATTGTTTTAAATTATTAATTAATAACCAACGTAGATTGTTAATAATGTAAAATTGTGGTAAATAGTACTGTAATCCTAATTTTGATAATGGAAAATCTATACTGAAATCAAATAGTCCATCATGTATATAAAGCTACTGAAACATTTTTTATTAAATACTTGATTTTCAGATATTAAAATTCAGATCCTCATTTGTTAAATGTACAGTAAATTACATATATCATCGTTAACCTAAATTATATATTGTTTCTGTCTCGACGATTTATTAAGAAATTTTAAAGTAGTAATTAATTGTTGCGTTTTGACATTGTAGTTTAGATATAATTAATGTACATAATATTTTAAAATAATAGCAAATAATTAATTCTACGTGTTTTTAAGAAGAAAAATTGTGTCACAAAATTTAAAATTGTATTAAGTACACAAAAATCTGTGATAATTACTACATAACTGTTTGTATAATCAAAATTACAAGTGATCGTATCAATTTTGCCAAACAGAACACAAAGCATGTCGATATTCTCTTCAACGTTTACGCATTATCTGAATATTCTTAATAAATTAGAATTTTTTTAAAATAAGCACAAAAGCTGTATTAGCAAGTTAAATTTTTTTCTTTTACTCATTTTTCTAAAAAATAATAAAAATAGATTTTATAAAAACCATAACAATAATGATTTTAATTTTAACACAACTTTTAACGGATATAAATTAATTGGATCATTTAATAACACATCGCTGTCATAAGACAAAATGTAAATAGCTTTTACAATATTGTTGCGTATTTATTTATTAAAAACTAATTTATTTAAACGACTAAAAATACGTTTACTTATTCTAGAAATATGTACACTTTTAAATTAACCGAACTAATTAAATCTAATAATATTTAATGAAAACACTTACACTAATTTATGTATAACCGTTGTATAACACTATCACTTACACGAAGATAAGATAACGTCCGCGGATAGCTTCACACTTGTTTACACTAAAAATCACGTACACGATTATTCTCGGTATATTTATCTAGACACACGCGTGCTAACGACTTACTTATTTCTACTTTAATAATCTTCTTAACACTGCTGTATTCGCATTCCAGCAATAACTGACCTACGATTTCTCTCTTCGGTATTTATACACATACGGAAATCCTTCCCTATTTTTCGGTATATTTTCTAGATGATGGATAACAGCTTCTAGAAGGCTCTTGCATTTGCAAATAATTTCTCGAACGTTTCAATATCTAGTAAATCTCAATTGTTATTGATAGGATGTATCATTGATAATTCTGAAAAAGTGTGTTTATTACTAATGACATGTTCGGCAACAGTAGATTTTAGTGAAAACAAATTTGAATTATACTTGAGTGGGTTATTGAGGTATCTAAGATGTTCTTTTAATCTAGTGCCGAATGATCTAGTGGTTTTTCCTACATAATATCGCTAAGTGAATGCAGAAGTAGCCTATGACGCAAAAGATGAATTTAACAGGAGACGCATTTTAATTTTATGTAATAGTTTTTGTTTGGTTTTTTATTTTTGTAGCTGTAAATTATAGGCGGGTTGCACAAAGCAAATCAAAAATGTAGCAAGTGATTATTTCTGAAATCAATTGTTACATCACGAATAAACGTTGTTTCATTGGCTATGTAGCAATTGTTTTGAGAAATAATCAGTTTTGATTTGCTTTGTGCAACCCGCCTTTAATCTTTGATAAAAGTTTTTTTGGAGCATTTAGATTAACTTGCAGTCAGTTTTTATGTCCTTTCTAGAAAATTGAAAATTTTGAAAACTAAGGCTTTTCAGAGACATAAGATACCAGTACTTATTACCTGTTATCCTATGTCCATCATAATGGATATAAGATACTAGCGTTTTTTCCTTTCTATTGTACATCAGATAAAAGCGTTTACTACTTTGGCCACGTCATTAACACAGCCTGCATTAGACCAGCTTTCTAGAGCTAGCCTTTTTTAAAAAAATAATATCTAGTCATTGACAAGTAACTTTATTTTTTAAATTCACATTGTTTGATCTTTATTAACATATGTACCTTTAAAGTAATAAGCAAAAAATAATCTTAAAATAAGACACTTTAAACAGAACTAGTCCTCGTCTTCATCATCAGAATTTGTGTTATTATTTTCCATCTGGTGGTTTGACTTGTAAGGCAGGCTAGAAAAAAATCATGATATTCAACTGGAATGGTTTTGCTTTTGCATAAAGTTTGGAGAACGTCAAATTTGTCTTTACGAATTGGTTTTTGTGTAGTAGTATTAAGTATTCGCTTAGAATAGGAAGCATTCGTCTTCCTTTTTTCAGTAAGTGTACTTGTTTGAAACCTTGCTCTCTGCAGTCGGTTTTAAATAACAAAGAATATGGATTTTCAGGATAAGATTGAACTACCCTCACTCGAGACCAGCTAATTTTATTATTGTCAGTGTCCTTCTCCCAATGGATCGTGGTATCCTGCAGCAATGCTTTAAGATCTCAAAATATCATATAGAGACATTTCTCTAACAGTGTAAGGTTTCTTTCTCTTGGCACTGCGCACCGGCGCATACCACTGCGAAGGTATGTAAATTGGTATATTATTTGCAGCTCTCTCAATAATGCTGTAATCATTTATAAAAAATTGTGTGTTATAATTACCCCATACTTTACAGAGAAATAGGCGTATAGGCAAAACATGAATCTATTTCGATTTTGCCCACTGCAGTTATCAGAGAACAAGCAAATCTCTTTTACCCCTTCCTGTACATTATTGGTGATGAATTGAAAAATGCAGCTACCAATTTCGTTGGAATCCCTCGCAGCAATGCCCTCATGTCACATAAAACAAGTACAATCTTTGCTTCCTAAGTCAAATACAGTTAAATTGTAAGTTGCCAGTTTTTTCGAGTAATAAACTTGATCCACCTCACACTTAGGAATAGCCAACACTTGCTGAAGGTCGAATACAGCAGCGCAGAAGGAAGTTTCTGTTATAGCTCGCTCCTTGTTCTTCTACTTGTGCTCTCTTGAAAGTAATTTGTTGACGTGGGTTTCCATAATTATCGTCATTTTTGATTTTTCCTCTACTGCTGAAATTTCGAATTTTGTGCAAACTAATTAAAAACTTGTCTATAAACTGATTCGGACGCAAAATGCTTTATACCTTTAACTTTACAATAGTCTTTGTACATTTCATACATTTTAGTTACGTTAAGAGTTGTCGGAAAAAATATTGCATTAGTGCCTTTTCGGCAATAATAGCTTTCTACAGGCTCAAATGCTTGTATATGTTGACGAACTTAGTCTTTTATGCTATCAGGTAACCTAGAATTGCACTGTGCGTGTTCCCGTCTATCACTTTCAACAGTCCCTGCCGTTGTCAATTTTTTGGCAACTTTCTTAACCGTTTGGTGACTTACATCTAAAGTGTGAAAAGAAAATGTTTGACATACACGAACCTTTAGATCGTTGTCAGATGGAACATGGTATATGTATGTCATTATTCTTCAGCTGCTATTTGTAGAAGTAACACTGTCAATCTCCCCTTGACCTACAGTCGGTACTTTGTTGGTTGGTGCTTCATATTCCTTTCTATTCTTTGTTCTTAATCGTATTCTCTTCTTGGGCACAAAGTCTACATAATTCTTAATAAAATCCCGCTGTCTATTTATGTCTGTTAACTCCCAAAAGTGTGAAAATATGTTTTTCCTTTGGACTTCAGTGATTTTTAAAGTACGTTTCAGTTTGCAGCTTTTGCATGGGTTTTTTATACTTCTTTCTTTTATGCCTTTTCCTTTCCAGTTACGGTAGCCTTTACCGCTGTTTCTGCATTTCTTCATCACGCTTCTTCTCCATGATTCCTTGTTTTGATTCCTCTTCCTACCTAAAACACTTTTCTTGGCATTCTTGCTACTGTAATCGTCATTTTCAACTTGTACAACATTATTTTCCATTTGAAGTGGATAGTCCTTCTCTGTTTCACTATTACTCTCATATTCTGAACTCGATACGTACGATGAACCACTATCGTCTGCGTATGGATACTCATCGGAATATTCTGCTTGTGAATTATTACCTGATATTACGCAATCAGTATTTTGATTAAGTTGAGGGAGCATATTTTGAACAGTATTTTGATGTCGATTTTCAACAGAGGCGGGAGTTGAGGCCATATTTTTATATATATTGTCTACGCTTATTGTATTAGAGATCGGATCCACTGAAGGTGTCGTTGCGTTATGTTGTAATGCCTCCGTAGCACAAACATCTCCTGTGACACAAATTATATTATATTATTTATGTTAATTCGGCAATTTTTCCTTTTAAATTTGTATTCCCCAAAAGCAAGTTTATTTTGAATTTAAGAAAGTTTTTCTCTATGATTGTTTCGTAATATGTAAAATAAAACGAAATTTAAAGTCGCGCCGTTGTTAACCGATGTTATTGTTAATCTTTTCTAATCTTATAAAAAAACACATACTATAAAAAACTAAAAGCTTACCTCTATTTTTCTTTTGTTCAATTACAGTGGCAGATGTTCTAACCATCTGCAGTATTTTCATTCCCCACTTTCCATTTTCACTTCACAAAAACTATAATTTTCACAGCATACCTTCACATCAAATATCACAAGGTATAACGCAAAAGAAACTACTGCATAATAAATTTTTAAACATTGTTACATAGGATAATTAGAATAAGGACTATACTAGCGCAACGGTAAATATGTGGAGTTAGGATTTTTCTGCATACAAAGTGAGCCTCTTTTTGTGGACATAGGTGCATATAACTCAATTTCCTTAAATCTGGACATAGGCTACTTCTGCATTTACCTATTGATATTTTTCACATGAACAAACAAGTTTATAGATTCCACTAAAATCCATATTAGACAAAGGGTCAATACCGACATAGAAAATGCAAAGTAAGTTGACTGTGTTAGAGAACGTGATTGTAAATTCATTGTTATTGTTTAATTTTTTGATAATGTATTGAAATTCTGGTATAAACGAAATCGAAAAATATTTTGTAGAAGCAGATGAAAAAGAAGAACTTGGATGTATATTTTTAACAAGATTTTTTGGTATAAATTTATGATTAATTGTAGTGGATATTTGTTCTGTGTAGCTATGGAAAGAATCGTCACAAATTATTTCTTGTAACTATTGGTAGATAAAGGTATATTGACTAGTCTGTTAAACAAATTGTGGAAAGATGCAAATTTGTCAGAAAACAAATGATTGTAGTTGTAGGTTTACTGTAAATATTATAAGACACTTTATTGTTACTATTAAGAAAAATTTCAGGAAATTCAACTGTGAATTTATTGTACTATAGATATTGTTGAACTAGAAATGTATTAATGGTAGAATTGGAGCTTTTTACAATACAGAAAATGTCATCTACATATCGTCTCCACAGTAGTATATGGTTAGTAAAGAAATTGTTTTTTGTTATGACAGGATTCTAATTGTGATAAGAAAATTTCCGCTAACATTGGTGAAAGTAGGAAAGCCATAGCAGTTGTTGAAAAAAATTTTGGTTAAATTGAAAGAAGAAATTATTAAGGCAAAATTGTGTTAAATTTAAAATATCTAAGGTGACTGAATCTGGAAAATCGGTCTCGTATAGAGATACGCCAATTAGTGGTAAAACCTCTGATGGAGGAACAGAAGGAAACAAGTTGATGATGTCAAAAGATACTCAAGTATCTGAAGAATGTCATAAGAGCTAAATCATTATTAGAAACAACCCAAGTTTACTATTATAAAATTATCAAATCAATCAACGAATTCAAAGTTAGCTTACCATAATTACATTATAGCCCTTATCAACAGTAAAATCTACACAGCAACATCACATCAGAATTACACCTGGCGATCTGGAGTTCCCTCGAAGATAACCCTAGAGGTAAGGTATCGTGTTTTGGTTTTAAACTTGAAATAAATTAAATAACAAATTACTTCATTTAAACCATTTTTCAAAACCAAATTTCAAGTAATTAAAGACTTCCAATTAGTTTTTTAAATATAATGAGTTTAAGGCGTTTGTAGATAAAAATACTATTTTCAATTTCCATAACAGCATAAACAAATTTACAAATATTTCTTTTAATAAAAATAAAATGAATTTTTTCAATAAAGGCTTAAAATTAGCCTTTTTAATATCTTATTCCACTAAACACGTCAATAATTTCAAAGCCACTCTGGAGCCAGTTTCGCACAAATTCCCTAATACTAATTTATCAAATCTAAAAAAACTACCAAAAAATCTGAGTCAATTTCATCAATCTCACATCGATAAAGATCTAGTAAATTTAATTAAAAGCATAAAACAAAAAATATCCGACAATAATTTAATAATTTGTAAAGCAAATAAAGGTAATAGCGCAAAATAAGAATGATTATATTAACAAAACTTTATCCTTTTTAGATTCAGCTGACTTCATATGTTTACCTAAATCACCTTTTCCATCATTGACTATCACTAACAATAAATTAAAAAATATGGAAAACACAGTTTTAAATATTTCAACATTTCTTATTCTCAGTTAAAAGTTGCAAACCCAAAAATTTCAAAATGTTTTAAGAAAATTTCATATCGATGTAAATTTCAGAGTTTGATCATTTTCTCATAAATCCCATCATAAAAATTTGATCAAGTTTAAATGTGACCACTCCTAAGGTACCACTTTTCTAATAAAAAAATAATCATGAAAATCGGCCAAGAGTGATTGCTGGAAAAAAAATCTGACGAATTGAGAAACGCCTCCTAGTTTTGATTTCGTTTGAAAAACACAAAAAGATATGGTACAAAGAATATCGTATATATAAAATATTGAAAGAAAATAGAAAATAAAACATAAGGAACAAAGCAATACTAAATAGTAACGGACAATCAGAAATTGCGGAACACGATGTACATAAAACACTCAAAAAGATAATAAACAACAAAGCCTCTAGTCCAAAGAATATAAGAATGGAACTGTTGAAGTATGGATAAAGGACAATATTTAACAAAAATATTCAATGAAACAGAAAAAGATTTAAAATCCTCTAAGAATAGAAGACTTCATTTATCAACTCAATATATAAGAAAAGATGCTCAAATTACAGAGGAATAGAGTAATTCCCTCCATAGCAAGATTTTTCTTAATTGTAATTTAAAACAATTAAAAAGGTTATAAATCTAAGATAAGAACAAAAAGGTTTTCGGAAAAATAAAACATGTTTGGACACTACACAGATAATAAGACAAGTAATAAAAAAAATTAAAAAAAACTCTATGACAAGGAGAGCCAACCTGCGGCTCGCAAGCCACATGCGGCTCATTGAAGGGTTATTTGTGGCTCTCGAAAAATGTACCCGAGTTCCCTTTTCACTTTTATGTTATTATATTTTAAACAACGATTATTGTTCCATGTGTGTTTCAAAATGTCTTTTTAAATACGTAATTAATTGTGGCTCGCGAAAAATTTCAAATTTTGAAAAATGGCTCGGGCTATCAAGGAACTTCGCCACCCCCGCTCTATGACAACATACCAAAAGCTAAAACACGACCGGTGATGAGAAGAATAGGAATTAAAAAAAATAGATAAATACCTTGTAAAGGCTATATGCAAATAACAGGTAAAATTAAAATAAGGAAAACAACCACAAAAATAGTAATAACAAGAGACAAAGATGCAGGCTATCATGGCTTCTCTTCAATATTATATACATCTGTACCCCAGAAACATTTTTTAAGCGTTAAACTTTTTTTATCGAATTACGTCACTCTGTAACTGCTTGAGATAATCCACTCATTTTTTTTAGTTGTTAAAAAAGGAAAATGTTTTTAATACAGCTTAGTCATATTTAAAATAAACCAAACCATTTATATTTTGAACGTCTTAACTTTATCTGGCTAATAGAAAAATATTGTTATTTGAACATAACCTTAAGCCAATATGTGGCAATACCACTCATGGCAAAAAATGTTAAAATATATAAGTCTAAAAAAGAAGAATGACACTAGAAACTAAATGTTCAGTTTAAGCACTATTCGGAACATACATAAAAAAAACCAAGCTGCTTTCAAAAAAGTAGGTTCTGGTTTTAATCAGTACCGAATTGTTGTCACCGCGCCAAGATTAGTCTAAAAATGGTGAAAAACTGTCGACACCCATTGTAATAGTTTTTGTAAATAGTTATATTTGTCTGTAGAAATAGTTTTAGGTCCTTTTCTAACTTTTCTTAAACAATCTAAAATAATTCCAGTTCTCTTCGTCCTCATGCTAAGATCCAATTGCTTCAAATCTTTTTTATTATATATATATATAAATCTGTTTTATATAAACCATTTCAGCATTTTCTCTTCTAACTTGTAAATATACTATTTTTGATATAAAATCTATTTTTTTTTCTCAAAACAAATAGAGAGGAAAGTACGTCACTTAACTTTTTGAAATTTTTCATACCGTAAACGAAAATGATTTTTTTGCTAAGTATAACCTAGCCAGTTGCTGCCAGTCCTACGGAGTAGTGATTTCAAACTAAGGTATTTTCTTATTATGTCTTTCTATTACCAAATGAGCCGCATCTGCCTACAAATGGGTATGTCCTCTGGCATGATTTACAATGTTTATGTTAGGTTTTATTTTTAAAATCAAAAAATAACATATAACCATAACTACATTTCGATTATGTGAACAGTTATCTGACCAAACACACAGCTTGGTAATAGTATATGAAATGTGGCAGATAACATATTTAGTTAAACAGAATGCTATTTCATTTCTACACGTGTAGCTATGCTTTCGTCCCGCATCATGCAGTGGGAGTCATATATTACCAAATTGTAAGTCCAGTCATTTTTCCAGATCTATGATGATTACTTTTTTAAAAATGTTCTTCTTTGAAAGGTTTTTATCTTCTTATTTCAACTTATAACGGTTAGTGGCATCATCCAGAAGTTGATTATATTGTTTCTGTAAAACAAATCGATTACGTACGAGTACGTACGTATCGTTAGTATGCAAAATTAAATTCGTAGTTGAAAATCTCTGCGTATAACCATGCGTTGAAATTACATTTTTTTGGAATATTGTTATCTGAACATTCTTTTAAATATAAGGCGTACATTCTTGCTATATTGAGATAGTTACCCAAATACCTCTTTTTTGAACTTTTACGTTAGTAATAGGACTGTAATTTGGGTCTGCTTTATTCATTTTGTTTTCTTTAAAATCATTTGAGTAATTTCGCATTAATTTATTGCAGTATTTGACGTTTTCAAATTCATCCTAATTTTAATTTTTACTTTATAAGTACGTGTTTAGTGCATATGCACTTGAGTCATATAGGTCGATTTTATTGTCATACGTTTTGAGTACATTTTATGATTTATTACTTCTGGCAATCTTTATTATTTGGTATCATAGATTAAGATTGTAATTTTATATTCCAGTACGCTCGTTTGCTTTAGTTATTTATGTTTGATTATTATTTGACAATTTCGCGTTTTTCAGCGTGTGAGACGTCTTCAAAGTATACGTGTACTGCGTTTTGTTTTAATTTTGCATCTTTGTCAACGTTATGTTTATCGTTTAAAATCAATTGTAATTTTCTTTCGCGAATTAAAGTTATTTAAAAACTTTGATTTCAATTTAAAAAAGTATATTGCTTGTTTATCGCACCTTTAAAAGGAGGACCCTACGACCTTTATAATTTCTGGGTTGTTTGTATTATTTTAAAGACAATATGTAACAGATTTACAATTTATAATATCGACGTTAAAAGCCCGACATATTAATATTACCGGATATTGGATTGATTTTGTAAAAAGCAAAAGGGCAGCCCTTGCTTTTTAACTAAAACACTAAAAATTGCCGGTAACCACACTTACTAAAGCCACGCGCTAAACGTGATTAAAATAGTACAGTGTTGCAATATGTCCTGAGGTAAGAATGTTATAGAAATTTAACTGCCGTTCGTTCTAGACTTAAGTGTAACTAACAGTCATAGCTAAAGTACAAAATACATGAACCGTCGTACATAAGCTTATATACCACGTATAGTTACTACTATTGACGAAGAAGTGTCGGGTTGTTAAGTTAGTAGTGATATTTTCCTTTTTTGGTTTATTTTTGTTATTGTCGATTGTCGTCTTATTTCACGACTGCATAGTAGACAAGGTAGTTTGATCAAGTTTATATTAAAAACATTCATTTATAACATTTGTTAGCAATTGAATTGGTTGTACAGTGGGTTGCCTGAACGAAAAGGCCTATATTGATACTATAGCTGTGATACTAATATATTAGTCGACAAATTTGTAATTGTTATTGGTCTATTTCTTTCTGTTGGTTTTAATGACTATTCTCTCTTCTTGAAATTAATATATTATTGTTAGAAGTTGTGTTTTGTCAATTTGTTCTTTTTAGTGATTGACAGATTTAAACAAGGTCTGAATTGGAAAATATTTACTTATTTCGGCGTCTTTTTAATTTTGGTGTAGGATTAGCACACCGACGCTTACGACCTGCTTGCCGATAGAACTGAATTAGCCGCCAGCAATAAAGACAAGACGATATAGTCCTTTTTGCGGAAGACCAAAATGACATACAGTATGCGCTTTGAAATAAAAAAAAACCCTTATCCTAGTGTGCAAGAATGAGCAAACCAATATATATGGTATTTTAGGGTAATTTTTTAAACGTGCTTATTATATAGAAAATTTAAGACGTTTAAAATTTCCAGAAATGCTTTTTCTTGGGTACAAACAGATCAGTTCTTATGTAAGGTACGATATGCATGTAGTTTTGCAATTAAAGTAGATGTAATAACAATATTGATTAAACTACATTTATATTATTGCTAAAGTTTTAAATTAATAAAAATTTGTTTCCAAAAATATTACAAAAATTATGTTATAAAAAAACGATAGAAATGCACAAAAATTTAATAACATGTTGTAACGTACCTTAATCTTAACCAGGCTGAGTTCAGATTTTGGTGTTGAGACTACTAAAAGGAAGTGGGAACATTTTCAGGGTTGTTTATGTTTTGTTGCTTGTCTGCCAAAAAAATAAAATCAACGAACAAAGTAAAAAAAAACATAGATGGGCGCCAATGAATTTATTCAAGGAAAAAATTCAGAAAACCTTGAAAGTAAATAGAAATCAACTACAAATATAAACCAATTAAATAACAAATTATAAAGCAAACACTTAAAACTAAACACAAATATACAACAATAAATAAACACAAAAGAAAGGGGTAAATATCCTAAAATTAAATCGTATTCAGGATCCTTTACAAAGCCAATAACTAAACGGTAAACTAAAGTAAATACAAATGTCAGTTATGCAAATTTGTACTAATTACTTAAACCCTAATAATCATTAATTTTGACAAAATTCTTCCAAATATGTAATTTACATACAAACGAACGACATCGATGTAATTAGCAGTGTTCACATATTATCCATAAAGTAACGTTGTTGCTATGCATTGTCGTTTGAAGCACATATAACCGATAAGTACTTAATCGGTTCCAATTAAATAAATAGTAAAAAAACTTTTAACACTTACAGTAATCACTGTTCTTCAAATTTACAAGCAACGCAATAGCTGCAGAATTGAAATGATATTTTTTTCCGTGCACTGATCATCCACATTACATCATACGTAATTATTATTATTTTTCTTATCAAAACGCAACGCAGTATTTAAGGAATAACGAAAGACGGTCCTCAACTAACAATTTCCATTAAACTGTACATACAACATCATAATCTCGTCATATCTAAAACTTCTTTTTTTCTTATTTTTTTATTTTACAAGCCAAAAAAACAAACTCCTTTCTTTTTTTTAAACTAAGAACGTGTGATAAACGGGCACGTTACACTCGCCCACAACTTTAAAAAAAAACAAAAAAAAAGTGAAAACTATATTGGAGAGATACGTAAGATAACGTAACGAAACTGAGCAAGACTCAAATGTATAGGTAGTTAATAATTAAGATACAACATGTCTGTACTACTAACTAAAGTAGGTAAAAACTATATAAAAGATCGGTATCTGTAAATGAAATTTAAAAAATAAAAATGAGACGTACACGACAAACTACTATAAAACAAAAGAGGAAGCAGCTGATGTAAATTAGATTAGTTTTTGTCAGAAAAGTCACAATAATTTTTTTAAGGTCTTTGACGTGAAAGCATCCAAGATCAGTACCATCAAAATCTTACAATTGATAAACTAGAGGAGAAATAACCTTCGTAACTTTGCATGAAACAAATTTTGGAGCGAGTTTTTTTGAATAGTTTTTAGAAGCATCAGAGAGAGTAAAATTTTTCTTCCAAACTATATCACCAAGAGAAAACGTTACATGACGTTTACGTAAATTATATTGTTTTGAGTTACTTTCATAAGCTTTATGAAGTCGCTTCTTCACGTCTTCATATAGTTCAGGAAGATGAGATAAGTCTTTAGACCAAAATAATCTGTTGGCGATTTCGATTTTATCGGTAGACGGGGCAGGACCATAAAAATCACCAGAGACTGGCACGTGCCTACCGAACATTAAAAAAGAGGGTGACACTTGAGTAATTTCATGTCGAGCAGATCTGATTGCTTGTGCAATCTCAAATATATGACAATCCCAATCACTATGATTGTCGTTGATATAGGAAGATATAGCTGTACCTAAAACAAGGTTAACTCTCTCTGTGGGGTTAACTTGAGGGTGATATTTGGCGTTTAACCAAATTTTCTGAACCTTGATTTTAGTTAGAAAATTATTAAATTCTTTAGAAACAAATTGAGATTGATTATCAAACATAACTAATTGAGGAACGCCAAAGATGTTAAAAACTTGTTCTTGCAGAAACTTGATAATTGGTTTTGTGGTAGCGATTCGAAGAGGTTGAACCATAACAAATTTAGTAAACCAATCAGTCACTACAAACAAATATTTATTTCCCTTCTTATTTCTGGGCAGGGGACCCATCAAATCCATACTAACTAACTGAAACGGAAAACTAATATCTTTTTCTTTTCCCATAAAACCGGGACGTAAAGTGTTTTCGCTTTTGTGAGCTGCACAAATTTTGCAACTTTTATTGTATTTACTGACAGAGACTTTTAACTTAGGCCAATAATACAAATCTGTTATTGTAGTCATAGTTTTAGAAACGCCCAAATGAGAAGAGGTAAGGTCATCGTGACACTGTTGTAAAATCTTGGTACGGTTAGGAAAAGGAACAACTAATTTCCAATCGGGTAACTTTGATTCCAAAGGTAAAAGAGAAGGTAGATACTTATACAAAAATTGCCCGTCGACTTTAAAGAACGGATATTGATCCGGGTTTGATAAAACCTTATTAATCATATCAAGGTACCATTCATCAGGAGAAAAAGTAGACAAGTCTATAGAATATACGGCACGAGATAACGCATCAGGCACAATGTTTTGTTTTCCTGACCGATGTAAAACATTAAAAGTAAATTGAGACAAGCGAAGACTTCATTTCGATAGACTACCTGTTGATTCCCTTAAATTATTCAACCATTTCAAAGCAGCACAATCCGTAATAACGGTAAACTGAGTACCTTCAACGTACCCACGAAAATGCTTTATTCCATAAATAACACCAAGTAATTGTTCTGTAGCGGAATACTTCTTTTCAGCAGACGTTAACGTACAACTTGAAAAAGATATGGGATGTTCCAAACCGTCATACAAACGTTGAAATAATACAGCACCTAACGCTACATCACTAGCATCAGTTTTAATGAAAAACTCACGACTAAAATCTGGAGAGGCAAGAATGGGAGCTGACGTGATACGACGTTTAATTTCCTGGAAAGCAATTTCAACTTCATCGGACCACGCAATAATTTGACCCTTACATTTTCCTTTAAGGAGAGAAGTAATTGGCGCAGACAAAGTAGCACTGTATTTAATGAAACGACGATAGTAACCAATAAGTCCGCATACTCGTCTTATTTCAGTTGTGTTTCTAGGCGTGGGAAAATTTACAATGGCGGAAACTTTACTAGCATCAGACCGTAAACCCTCTTTATCAACTACGAAACCCAAAAATGAAAGAGATGGTCGACAAAATTGACATTTTTCGAAATTTATTGTAAAGCCAGCTTTCTTTAAACATGATGCAACTGAACGTAGGGTACCGATATGTGCTTTAAAAGTAGAAGACGCAACAATAATGTCGTCGAGGTAAACAAAAACTTGATCCAATAAAACAGCACCTAATACACGATTCATAACACGCTGTAATGTTTGTGGGCTGTTTGACAAACCAAAAGGCATAACTACAAATTCAAAGAGGCCTTTGCCAGGAACACAAAAATCAGTTTTGGCACATGAAGATCTTTCTAACGGAATTTGCCAGCAAGCTTTACGAAGATTTATAGAACTTAAGTATTTTGCATCACGTAGACGATTTAAGATAGCATCAGTACGAGGTAATGGGTACGAATCATTCTTTGTAACAGCATTAAGACGACGAGCATCATAGCAAGCTTTAAGTTCGCCATTTTTCTTTTTTACTAATAAGACTGGACTACTCCAAGGACTATTTGATTCACGAATAACACCTAGCTTCAACATTTCATCAACCTCTTTATGTAAATGTGATTGCATGGCAGGAGACAGAAGGTATTGTCTTTGTTTAAAAGGTAACTGTTGTTTATAAGAGAGAGTTTCCTTATCACAAACAGTAACTATAGGAGAGATAGAGACTGAATCAGATAAATCAGAATTGCTTTGACTATACGATAAGGAACTAAAAACTTTATTCTGTAAATCTAAATGAATAGCAAAAAGGGAACCAAAATCCATACCAAGAATTATTGACTGAGTGATAGAAGGAACTACAAGTAACTCTAAAACTTTATGGACTTTGTTCAAAGTAATCGGTAATAGAATTTTCCCTTGACAGATTTGAGACGAACCATCAGCCGTATGAATTTGCAAGTTTGAAGATAAAATATTGTATGTAATATCATGTGAACGTAAAAAACTAAATCCTGATTCACCAATGACGGAAACAGAGGCACCACTGTCTAATAAACAAGGTAACTGAAAACCGCAAATATACAACGTAAGGTAGACACGGTTATCAAAAGGTAACGAAGTAGCGACAGGAGAAATCATTTTAGAAGAAGTCATAAAAGAATTCACTGTGAGTAACCAGTTATTCCATTCCTCAACGGGAATAGAGTGCGCAGACTGACGAAGTTTTTTTTTTATTAAAACGTTTTGTCGAGACGTAATTGCATTTATTGAATGATTGTAGAAGTATTTGGTGTCGTACCGGCGGGGATTTGAGATTGATTCGGCACGGCACCGCGGTGCACGTTTTTTGAATTGCACGTAGGGCAGGAAGAACTGTAGACATTTTTATGGCCACAACGATAACAAAAGACAGTTTTTGAATCGGTACATGCACGATGAGAATGCCCGACACGAGAACAATTCCAACACTTACTTGATGGTAAAGGTACAGAAGCATTAACTTCATTAACTAAAAAAGGTATATCTTTTACTGAGAGACAAGCTAAATCAGGCTCCAATAGACTAGAATGGCGAGAAGGAGGAGGTTTATATTTCTCTTGCCGCAATTTTAATTCTTGAACGCGACGACAATAATCTTTTAATTCTTTTAAAGTTTGAATATTTTGTAAAGTGACGTGATCCGCAAAGAAGGGATTTAAATTTCTGATCATTTGTTGCACTACTTCATTATCAGACGGTTGTTGACTTAATCGTTTGAAAAGTGCTTCGACAGCAATCATGTACAAAATAACATTTTCTTGAGGGCCTTGAGTACGATTGTGAATTTCTGTACGCAAGTCGTAGTCATAGTCGAAAGGTAAAAAGTCACGCTTAAGACATTTAACTAATTCGTCCCAATTGGAAACATCATTTTTAATATTACGGTACCACTGTAAAGCGGAACCAGTAAATAAATCTCTAGCTGAAATAAATAAATCAGCGTGACTAACATGTCTAGTAACACACAAATCTTCGACTTGTTCAAGGAAAGGCATAAGACTATGTTTAGAATTCAACCCAGTAAAACTAATGTTCCACTTATAAACAGGTATTTGTTTCGGAAGAGAAGATAGCGTAGGTACGGTAACGGAATGACAATCAGGAGTCATAGAATCAGTACGCTCCAAAAGAAGTCCTTCAAACAACTATAAGTCAGATATAAAACCAGCAATGACAGCTTTATCGTTTTCATCACAAGAAGGAAAAAGATTAATTCGATTAGTTAAATGTAACAAACGAGATTTAATGCGACGACAATCATTAGCTGTAGGTGCTTCATTTGGATTGTCAGGAATTAATAACTTATGAAGATCATCAATAGTTTCTTTAATTTCAGCAGTATTCGTTTTGGAATCTATAGGTACAACATAACTAACTGGACCGGAAATTTTTTCTTTGGTGCACCACGTAATTGAATACGACGAAAATATTGAGTCTTTTGAGGACTAATACTACGAATAAGCAACTCAAAACGGAGTTCATGTTGTTTCAAATGATTAGGCTCCATAGTTGACGAGTACTTAATTCATTAAGTAACTAAATTATATAACTTAGTAGTTTACGAAACAACAAACAACAAAAACAAAGCCCTACGTTTTGGGCGCCAAAGTGTAACGTACCTTAACCTTAACCAGACTGAGTTCAGATTTTGGTGTTGATACTACTAAAGGGAAGTGGGAACATTTTCAGGGTTGTTTATGTTTTGTTGCTTGTCTGCCAAAAAAATAAAATCAACGAAGAAAGTCAAAAAAAAACATAGATGGGCGCCAGTGAATTTATTCAAGGAAAAAATTCAGAAAACCTTGAAGGTAAATAGAAATCAACTACAAATATACACCAAATAAATAACAAATTATAAAGCAAACACTTAAAACTAAACACAAATATACAACAATAAATAAACACAAAAGAAAGGGTTAAATATCCTAAAATTAATTCGGCTTCAGGATCCTTTACAAAGCCAATAACTAAACGGTAAACTAAAGTAAATACAAATGTCAGTTATGCAAATTTGTACTAATTACTTAAACCCTAATAATCATTAATTTTGACAAAATTCTTCCAAAAATGTAGTTTACATACAAACGAACGACATCGATGTAATTAGCAGTGTTCACATATTATCCATAAAGTAACGTTGTTGCTATGCATTGTCGTTTGAAGCGCATATAACCGATAAGTACTTAATCAGTTCAAAATAAATAGTAAAAAAACTTTTAACACTTACAGTAATCACTGTTCTTCAAATTTACAAGCAACGCAATAGCTGCAGAATGGAAATGATATTTTTTTCCGTGCACTGATCATCCACGGTACATCATACGTAATTATTATTATTTTTCTTATCAAAACGCAACGCAGTATTTAAGGAATAACGAAAGACGGTCCTCAACTAACAATTTCCATTAAACTGTACATACAACACCATAATCTCGTCATATCTAAAACTTCTTTTTTTCTTATTTTTTTATTTTACAAGCCAAAAAAACAAACTCCTTTCTTTTTTTTTTTTAACTAAGAACGTGTAATAAACGGGCACGTTACAATGTTCGTTATAGTATATTGTGCACTATTATCGAAATAAAAGAAAAATTGATTTTCTATTTGCCGTCCCTTAATTAATTTTTAAATGCGTCTTTAGAAACTATATTTATGTTTTAAAAACGTGACACATAAAATGAAACTAAATGAGTCAATTTTGACTAATGGTATTACAATATTAGAAATGAAAGTTCAGCTATAGGATTTGCACACTGAAACTTATTTTTATATACTTCCGATTCAATTTAAATTGGTACACGTCTATAAAACATAGATTAAATTTGGCGCATCTTGGCGTTAGTTCAAACATACTACTATCTTTTTTACCGTCCATTACTGACGCAGTTAATTTAGTTGTGCATTAAGTTTAATGCTGATTTACTTTTGATGTTTTAATAAAGTATTGTTTTTGCCAAACAACAAATGTTTTCTATTACTTTTCGACGTGTATTAGTTTAATTTTAAATATATATATTTACGTCAGTAACAGTGAAATAACGTTCATGTAAAACGTTTCAAAAACAGCAGTTTTTCAAACGTTTAAATTAAACTGTCCGTGTTTGTGTTATGCGTAAAAGAACGATGGCAGAACTCGTATGTCAAACACAATCTGAAAACAAACAAAACCATTTATACTTTCCTAAGAAAGACTTATAGATTTTCTTTAGACGTGCGTTGTAAACATTACCTTTCCATTTTACTTCGCGTCGTTTAAGTAAACGACTTGCCCTATTTTGAGATCAGAACTCACCCTTTACGTCTTTGAACTTTCCAAAAGCTACCTTAATAACCAAATTTAGCAGAACCTTTTAGAGAGGTTTCTTTGCAATCTTATTCATTTATCTTGCATATTAAATGTCGAAGCCTGTATTGTTCTCGAAAATTATTAAAAAGTTACGTGTTTTATTACTATACCCAACTCACTTTCTCGTTTTGCATAACAAAGTTAATAAAAACGAATTAAGAACTAATTTTTCTAAATTATTATTTAATATATCATTTCAAAGTCAAATAAAAATGTTTTTATATATTCTTTTTGTCATAGTAAAATTATATTAACTTGAATTTCAGGAATACTAAATTAATACAAATATAAAACGTAATTTAAATTTTGAAACAAAAACAGCATTTCCTTGTTTTCAAATAAAATATTAATACCATAAGTTTTAAATTATACAAAAAGCAAATAAAAAAGTAGATTATTAATTGTGGTTATTAAAAAACGGTTAAGAAAAACCAACTCAAAAATGTTTCTAACCGAGTGTACAACAAACAAAAATAAACCTTTCTAAAGCAATTGCAAATCTACAAAAAAAAATTTTTTAATCCAAAAGTTCGTGTTACATATCCAGTTATAGTAGAATTCATGTTTCCACTGTTTGCATTTGTAATACAATTTTCCATTCTAGATAATTCCCGTGTTGTCGTTATCACACAAGTTGAGCTTTCGTCACACGTCGCAGTGGACATCTTCAGAGCCCGAAACAAACTAATTGATTGCTCCGTGAAATCTCGCTTTTATAGACCAACCTCCAATCGCTAAAACTCGTTTCCAAATCTGCGGTAAAGGAAAACTAGAATTACGGTTAAGATTAAAAAGATTTTTAATTATTTTAATGGATTCCATAGTTCTTTGCTGATAGTAATTAGAAACATTCACCAAAATTTAAATGTTTTTAAACATAATCCGATGATCCGTTTCCAGCACGTGCTCCGAGACTTCAAAGACTGTTTAAGACGACTACACCTTTGATGCTCCTTACTACGAGTTCTCACCTTTCTCTTATGTATGCACGACCACAAGAGCAAAGAATGCTATAAACGCCGTCAGATTGAAAAGGAATAACGTACTTCAACGGATATAACAGTTAACCCAACTTAAGAAGAGTAGAAAACCGAGTAAAAATGTTGTGTTTAGACAACATTTTTCTAATAATCTTCGTGGTACCTTTGACATATGGTAGATAACAGGTAGACACTGGTTGAAACATAAATTCCACTGTTTGGCTTCGCAAACTTTGTAATAGATTGTTTAATACTTTTTCTTTAATGCATTTGTTTGCGACTAACACCTTGATTAGTTGATTCAATTATTTTTAAAGATTTTGGGTTTGACTTATCGAAACAGCTTTGGACACTAAAGAATTATCTACTGATAATTTCTGAATAAGATTATAATGACACAATCTATTTAAATATCAACATTAGAATGTCTTCCGGGTTTGGGCCGTGTCATAGTTGCAACCGAAGCTGCCAACGTTTCGCCCACTTTCGTAAGGGGCTTCATCAGGGCGTGAGATAAATCGCAAAACTCAAACAAGCAATCGAAATCTAACTAAGAACTTCTCAAAAGTTAGGTTATCCACTTGTAAAACAAGCCATAACCTAAACTATGAAAAGGTAAGAAAGAAAACGATAACCTGAAAAAGCAAACGAAAATCTAACAAAAGAAACACTACCGAGTTAGGTAATCAACTTGTGAACCAAGCCAGATTCTAAACTCCGTAGAAGTGACTTAAGAAGAAATGGTCTCCGTATTTAAAGGAAAAGGATCGTCACGGATGATCAAGCTCGACCCTGATTGGGTTACGGTTGCTAGGGGGCGTGTTTTTGATAAATGACTAATAACCGGGAACCAGAGAGGGATAGTTCGAAACCATGATCGCGATTGAAGTTATTGGGGTGTTTGATGATTTCTATGCTTTCTCGGAATTTCCTGTTGAAAAAGAATGGAGATTTGGCAATCAACGAAACATTATCAAAATCTATCTTGTGACCTGTAGTAAAATGATGTTCAGCGACCGCAGACTTGGAAGTATACCTTTTTCTTATACAACGATCATGTTCTGAAATGCGAGTAATGACGGAACGACCGGTTTCACCAATGTAGACTAAACCACAAGAACAGGGAATTTGGTATACACCTTGAGATGAAAGTGTAGGAAATTTGTCTTTGGGAGAAGGAAGAATCTGAGAGATTTTGCCTGTCGAGTTGAATATGGGTTTAATACCATTCTTACGAAGGAGTTTCCCTATTTGATCTGTAACCTTGTGAATGTAGGGTAAAAAGGCCAATTTTGGGTTGGATTCGGGAGTAGAAATGTCCTTAGGTAATCGAGTACGTGGATGTAAACGACGATTAATAACTCTATGAATATCTCGCTTTACATAACCATTGTTCACTAAGGTACTAGTAAGATGACGGAGTTCTGAGTCTAGATTCTCAGGTTGACAAATAGAAAAGGCACGATGGACCAAAGATTCGATAACAGAACGTTTCTGTGCAGGATGATGATGAGACGAAGCATGAAGGTATCTGTCCGTATGGGTGGGTTTTCGATAAACAGAATGGCCTAGAAGTCCGTCGGGCTTACGAGTCACAAGAACGTCAAGAAATGGAAGAGAACCATTACTTTCGATTTCCATAGTAAATTTGATATCTAAGTGTTGATTGTTAAGATGATCAAGAAATTTAGACAATTCAAGATGACCATGAGACCAAACAATAAACGTGTCGTCAACATATCTAAACCATACTTTAGGTTTTAATATTGATGATTCCAAAGCAACCGTTTCAAAGGATTCCATAAAAATGTTAGCTACAACAGGTGATAGAGGAGAACCCATAGCAGCACCAGAAACTTGTTCGTAAAACTTATTATCAAATTGGAAGTAAGTAGAGGATAGACACTTTTCAATAAGAGGAACCAAACTCAAGTCCTTGCCATGTTGAGACAGAATCTGTTTGATGATAATAAGCGAATCCTTAATAGGAACTTTAGTGAAAAGTGAAGTAACATCAAAGCTCACGAGAAGATCTTGGGGTTCAAGTTTTATAGTTTCCAGACGTTGAATAAAATGCTGAGAGTTGAGGATGTGAGAAGAGGTTTTACCTGTAAACTCGCAAAGAATGTTGGACAAGAACTTGGCTAGCTTGTAAGTAGGAGATTGGATAGTACTAACGATAGGTCGAAAAGGAATACCTTGTTTGTGAATTTTGGGAAGTCCGTATAGACGAGGTGGTTTAGAATCTGATGGGGTAAGTCGACGTTTAGTTTCAGGAGGTAGATTGGAAGATTTGATGATTTGGCTAACCTCGCGTTCAATCCTCGAAGTGGGGTTATGGGTTAGAAGAGCGTAAGTTTCCTCAGACAAAATAGAATTGATTTTCGTAACATAATCAATATGGTTCAAAACTACAGTGGCGTTGCCTTTGTCGGCTGGAAGAACAATAATATCAGAGTTCTTACGAAGACTTTTTAGAGCTGACTCTTCCGACTTAGAAATGTTGGATTTAGGAATTTTAGATGATTCAAGGATTTTTCCAGTGTTAATACGAATGGGATCTGAGATGTGGCGAGGAAGATGTCTTATAGAAGACTCAACAGCACATAGAATATCTTCTTTAGGAATACGTTTGGGTGCAACCGCAAAATTCAAACCCTTAGAGAGCACCGATTCCTGTTCTGAAGTGAGAACCAAACTAGATAAATTGACAACCGTCTTTACTGAGTTAGTAGTAGAAGAAACTTTACGATTCTTGGATTCCAATAATTGAAACTTTTGAGATGACCTTCAGTGGTTAGTCGTAGAGTGGTATCAGACTGCTGGTAAGTAATGGTGTCAAAGAATTTCCAATCATCCGGGGATAGAGTGTTGGCCAACTCAAGATGAAGATAAAGAGTTGTTTCGAAATGGTGTCTAACTCTCGCCTAGTTTGCTTAATCCGTTCGCGTATCAACGCTAGACTAGCACGGTGTAGGATGTTTTTAGAAGAACGTGTCTGAATGTGGAACTTAATTTTGAGGAATGTAGGAATGATGTTGTGGTCACGACAGCGACTAAGAAAGGTTAAATTGCACAAAAGTTTGACGAGTTTGTGGCGAAGTTTGGAAAATACGGAGGTTTTAGAAGAAATATTCTCCCCGTAGAGATTGTTAATGTAATAGCGAAGGCTTTAACAATCTCTACGGGGAGAATATTTCTTCTAAAACCTCCGTATTTTCCAAACTTCGCCACAAACTCGTCAAACTTTTGTGCAATTTAACCTTTCTTAGTCGCTGTCGTGACCACAACATCATTCCTACATTCCTCAAAATTAAGTTCCACATTCAGACACGTTCTTCTAAAAACATCCTACACCGTGCTAGTCTAGCGTTGATACGCGAACGGATTAAGCAAACTAGGCGAGAGTTAGACACCATTTCGAAACAACTCTTTATCTTCATCTTGAGTTGGCCAACACTCTATCCCCGGATGATTGGAAATTCTTTGACACCATTACTTACCAGCAGTCTGATACCACTCTACGACTAACCACTGAAGGTCATCTCAAAAGTTTCAATTATTGGAATCCAAGAATCGTAAAGTTTCTTCTACTACTAACTCAGTAAAGACGGTTGTCAATTTATCTAGTTTGGTTCTCACTTCAGAACAGGAATCGGTGCTCTCTAAGGGTTTGAATTTTGCGGTTGCACCCAAACGTATTCCTAAAGAAGATATTCTATGTGCTGTTGAGTCTTCTATAAGACATCTTCCTCGCCACATCTCAGATCCCATTCGTATTAACACTGGCAAAATCCTTGAATCATCTAAAATTCCTAAATCCAACATTTCTAAGTCGGAAGAGTCAGCTCTAAAAAGTCTTCGTAAGAACTCTGATATTATTGTTCTTCCAGCCGACAAAGGCAACGCCACTGTAGATATTGATTATGTTACGAAAATCAATTCTATTTTGTCTGAGGAAACTTACGCTCTTCTAACCCATAACCCCACTTCGAGGATTGAACGCGAGGTTAGCCAAATCATCAAATCTTCCAATCTACCTCCTGAAACTAAACGTCGACTTACCCCATCAGATTCTAAACCACCTCGTCTATACGGACTTCCCAAAATTCACAAACAAGGTATTCCTTTTCGACCTATCGTTAGTACTATCCAATCTCCTACTTACAAGCTAGCCAAGTTCTTGTCCAACATTCTTTGCGAGTTTACAGGTAAAACCTCTTCTCACATCCTCAACTCTCAGCATTTTATTCAACGTCTGGAAACTATAAAACTTGAACCCCAAGATCTTCTCGTGAGCTTTGATGTTACTTCACTTTTCACTAAAGTTCCTATTAAGGATTCGCTTATTATCATCAAACAGATTCTGTCTCAACATGGCAAGGACTTGAGTTTGGTTCCTCTTATTGAAAAGTGTCTATCCTCTACTTACTTCCAATTTGATAATAAGTTTTACGAACAAGTTTCTGGTGCTGCTATGGGTTCTCCTCTATCACCTGTTGTAGCTAACATTTTTATGGGATCCTTTGAAACGGTTGCTTTGGAATCATCAATATTAAAACCTAAAGTATGGTTTAGATATGTTGACGACACGTTTATTGTTTGGTCTCATGGTCATCTTGAATTGTCTAAATTTCTTGATCATCTTAACAATCAACACTTAGATATCAAATTTACTATGGAAATCGAAAGTAATGGTTCTCTTCCATTTCTTGACGTTCTTGTGACTCGTAAGCCCGACGGACTTCTAGGCCATTCTGTTTATCGCAAACCCACCCATACGGACAGGTACCTTCATGCTTTGTCTCATCATCATCCTGCACAGAAACGTTCTGTTATTGAATCTTTGGTCCATCGTGCCTTTTCTATTTGTCAATCTGAGAATCTAGACTCAGAACTCCGTCATCTCACTAGAACCTTAGTGAACAATGGTTATGCAAGGCGAGATATTCATAGAGTTATTAATCGTCGTTTACATCCACGTACTCGATTACCTAAGGACATTTCTACTCCCGAATCCAACCCGAAATTGGCCTTTTTACTCTACATTCACAAGGTTACAGATCAAATAGGGAAACTCCTTCGTAAGAATGGTATTAAACCCATATTCAACTCGACAGGCAAAATCTCTCAGATTCTTCCTTCTCCCAAAGACAAATTTCCTACACTTTCATCTCAAGGTGTATACCAAATTCCCTGTTCTTGTGGTTTAGTCTACATTGGTGAAACCGGTCGTTCCGTCATTACTCGCATTTCAGAACATGATCGTTGTATAAGAAAAAGGTATACTTCCAAGTCTGCGGTCGCTGAACATCATTTTACTACAGGTCACAAGATAGATTTTGATAATGTTTCGTTGATTGCCAAATCTCCATTCTTTTTCAACAGGAAATTCCGAGAAAGCATAGAAATCATCAAACACTCCAATAACTTCAATCGCGATCATGGTTTCGAACTATCCCCTCTTTGGTTCCCAGTTATTAGTCATTTATCAAAAACACGCCCCCTAGCAACCGTAACCCAATCAGGGTCGAGCTTGATCATCCGTGACGATCCTTTTCCTTTAAATACGGAGACCATTTCTTCTTAAGTCACTTCTACGGAGTTTAGAATCTGGCTTGGTTCACAAGTGGATAACCTAACTTTTGAGAAGTTCTTAGTTAGATTTCGATTGCTTGTTTGAGTTTTGCGATTTATCTCACGCCCTGATGAAGCCCCTTACGAAAGTGGGCGAAACGTTGGCAGCTTCGGTTGCAACTATGACACGGCCCAAACCCGGAAGACATTCTAATGTTAGTATAGATTCCGGCCGTGGAAGCCTTCGCTATTATATTTAAATATCTATCTGTATGGGTAGGTTTGAGATAAACTAAATGTGATAATAAACCATCTTTATTTCGATTAACTAAAACGTCCAAAAATAGTAAAGACGAGTTCTTTTTTAATTCCATAGAAAAACACATATTTTGACGAATTGAGTTAAAATGACATAAAAACTAGTTAACCGTAGAAGAACCATGTTGCCAAATGACAAAGGTGTCATCAACGTATCTGTCACAGCACTTGAGTTTTAGATAAAATGTGGATAAAGCCTTTCTCTCAAATTTTCCATAAATATATTAGCAACAATCGGTGAAAACGAAGAAGCCATGGCGGCTTCTGATGTTTGAAAAATTAGGGACTCCGTTGAAATAACTAATAATATTTTTACTATCAACTGAGATTCTAGTTTTCCTTTACCGGAGATTTGGAAATAAGTTTTATCAATTCGATGCCGGTCTACAAAAGCGATACTTTACGACGCAATCAATAAGTTTGTTCCACGCACTGAAAATGTCCACTGCAACGCGTGACAAAAGCTCAGCTAGTGTAATAACAGCAACACGGAAATTATCCAAAATGAAAAATTGTATTACATATACAGTCAGCTTTAAAATAAACGCCAGTATTTTTCAGTATGTATAAAGATGAAAATTAAACCAATTCTATAAAGTTTTCCAAAGTTCCTGCTGTATTATTAATTTGTCAACTATTGACAATTATTATTATTATTATTATTATTAGATTTAAAGAGTTAATAAAAGTAGCAATTTCTACATATACCAAAAAAGTTAGACAACCGTTTGACTAGTTAAAGCATGCTAGTTTTAAACAGACAAAAAAGTTTTCGAAATAACTAAGTAAAGAGTCAGCTCATCAACAGCGACTGAAGGTAACTAATTAATAATTTTACATACCATTAAGAGTTTTATTTCCCACAAAACATGTGTTAAGCACACCTAACAATTCACCACCCAGCCTTTCTTGTACACCGCTAGACATAGGCTTCCTCTAGCGATTTCCATATTTATCAATTTAGATCAGTTGCTACTTGAGGGTTATACTTTTTAGACCATTCGTCTATTTGTTTGTGAGTCTGCCTCTACTTCGCTTATCTTCTGTAAGACGCCATGCGACTATACGTTTTGTCCACCTACATGTCCAGTCCATTTTTACTTTAGCTCCGCAATATACAGTATACACACGATGTCAGTTAACTCAGTTCTTAAGCGTATGGTCTTGATAAGGGTCCTGTCTCGTCTTGTGATTCCTAGCATAGTCCTCACCATTGCACGTAGAAATAATTTCAGTTTCTAATTTACTGTTCTAGTACGAGTCAGCGTTTCAGCACTATAGGTGATCACTGGCAACACACGTTGCTCAAACACTCCCCGTTTTAAGTATAGGGTAAGCCCGGAGAGATAGACTATCGAGTGAAACCGACCAGTACCAATAACTTAAAAACAAAGCAATCGAGAGCTCTGCGTGCCACATATTTGATAGTGTTAGTTGAGTTTGTTGCGTCAAATACGTTAACACGGCCTGAGACAACAGCGTAAGTGTATAGGTTAAGTTTAAAAATATGTGCTAACAAAGTTTTTTCACTGACGCTAATAATATTTTAAAGACGGTTAGCTTTATTTAACAATACTGGATGATAAATTATGCATGGAGCTATAATATAACTTCAAAAATGTAGGCGTTTCTCAGTTTTCTTCGGTTAACAGTGGTCGATTTCTCCGGTTATTTTGATATAGTACGACCAAATCAATCCGAGAGAGACCAACCACAAGCACATAAATAAAATAAATAAAAATACTGTAAAATAATATTGTTACAGAATAAAAAAAATATCTACGAGTTACAAAAGAAAAAATAGAAAAAAAACTAAATGGGTGTAAATAAAGTCGCCAGACAATTTGGAATTCCTAAAACAAAACTAGAACTCAAAGATAGGAATAAGTAAGGGAGCACCATAAAACAACACAAACAGATTCCTCGTCAGCGTTTAGAGAAGATGCGTCACATAAACATTTGAATTTGCAACAGATCGGGAGTCCGTCAGAATATGGGCTTTTCAGCTTGTCGAAAAACTAAAACTAATGCATACGTTTAAGAAAAAAATGCAAAACCGGCTACAATTTTAACTAATTTTTCCAACCACATCCTGATATATCCATTAGAAAAACCAAAGAAATTTCTATTAATCGAGTGACTGGAATGAACAGTGTGACTGTGAAACATTATTTTACCTTTTTAGAAAATGTTCTCGCTGATAACGAACTTCACTACAAACCTTCAAATGTAGTTAACATCGACGAAAGTGGTTTGAAACTGAACAATAGACCAACCCAAGTGTTAGCCACAAAAAGACCAAAAAATGTTTTTTTGTTAACGTCAGGGGAGAAGGGTGAAACAATTTCGGTTATAGCGTGCTACAATGCAGAAAGAATGTTTTTCCTACTTTTCTCAATATTCAAAAGATAAAATACAAAAGAAGAAATTCTAAATGGAATGCCACTTAGCTCCTAAATTACCATGTTGGAGAAATCGGCTTATGTCAACGCTACCATTTTCAAGGATTGGTTAGACTTTTATTTTTGTTACAAAAACCAACTGGAAAAGTATTGCTAATAGTCGATGGCCATACTTCTCAGACAAATTCGATGAAAATATTGGAATTTTCCGCAGCTAATAAAATAATTCTACTTGTTTTATTGCGTCACATTTTTAAATCACTGAAAACAATTTCTTAAAAGCAAAGTATATAAATAACAAGGATGATTGTTGGGACAAGCCTGGGAGAAGTCGGCAACTGTAGAAAATGGGATGTCTGCTTTTAGAACTGCAACTGTTGCATCTTTTAATCCAGAAGTCACTCCAAATTATGCCTATATTAATAATCAAATAAAACAAGATGTAGAAGCTAGGCCTGGTTTAAATAATATAGTTAAAAATACATTTCTTCCTTTAACGCCCCGGTTCCCTGTCAATTGTTATGTTAAAAGTGTTCTGATATAGATTGCGTACTGTATAAGTTTTGTTCCAGAACGCCCTATTGCTACCTTCAGAGTGTTGGTTGTTATTTTGTTTTCTTGACGGGTAGAATTATTCAAGGAAACAATATATTTCCAGTGACTTTGATACGGATTGTACATCTAACGTGGGCGCCCAGTAAAGCTTTCAGTTCTAAATATTTGCATTCATCCACGTATAAATGGGTGTATTAGTTTTGTTTCATATGTAAATATCTATCTGGGGTAAGAATTGATTTTTATTTTTGTGACTTAATTTGATTTTTCCGTAATTGTGATAGCGAATTGGGATACCGCCACGTCTTTGCTACTTTGGGATGGTACATGTCAATTGATTATCTTTCGCTGGAAAGAATAATTAGAAGTACGTACGAAACGTAATTTGGAGACAAGTCATTGGAAGCACACCTGCGATAAGAATAGTGAAAGTCACTCGGACGCTTGACGCATTTAGTTACAACGATTCATTGGTTGACTTACAAGCAACTTATTTGTGATATTTTATATGTACTTATTCTTTTTGACGCTTTTGGAAATTTTAAGGAACGATTCAGGCATGTTGATACCTATTAGGATGAATGGACAATCGAAAGTACAATTTCTTTAATTTCTATTAATTCGTGTATTTGTCGAACGTACGTGCGACGTAGGTATAGATGTTATCACGTCTAACGAACGCAAATTTGTTTGTATAATTACGGTTTGAATTTGCGTAGTGGGATTTGCTTCTCGTTTAGAATTTACTAGATTCGCATGCAATCAAAGTTTAACTCTTCGATTATATATTAACTTGTATTGTCATCCTGTACTACGATGACCATATGTATGGAGTGTTTCTGATCCTCCAGTACTTGTATCAATGTTATTAACTGTAATGCTATGTAATATACGAACTCTTAGTTGTTACTATATATGTAATTCTGCCTTGCTTATTTTCTTAACTGCTTTTTCTTTCATTGTTAAAAATAAATATATTCGTTGTTATAACCTGAGTTTTGTCGTTTGGTCTTCTTTCAGTGTTGGATAGACTTAAATGCTGTCTTCTATTACTGATTTCCAACCCTTTTGGCGCTTTTTTAATTTATTATAAGACTAGCACACCAAGACTTGCGACCCACTTGCCGAATCATATCAAGCTAGCCGCTAGCAATCAAATTACATGAAAAGTCTTGTAACAAACGTGATTTCGCCAATTCCAGAAACTAGTCCAAAAGCTGTAGTTAAAGCACGAGGTAAACAGCTTGCAACTATTCCAAACAGTTTACAACGCATTGAGGTTCAGAAGAACAAAAATAATACAAAGAAAAAAAAACTGATGTGCAATTAAGAAGAAAACTGTGGTTAACCAGAAAATCCGGTTAGTATCTTCAGATTTGGACAGCAAAAGCAGAAAACTTAATTCACAATCATCTTCACTAAGCATCGGCGATTACCGTATTTATGTTGTTTTTAGTCAAGCATTATTTTGATCAAGATCTTTTCAACGTTCTTTCAACCGACAAAGGAAACGCTACTGTCATTGTAAACCAAAATGATTACGTTAAAAAATACATTCTATTTCGTCAGAGGATACGTGTCTTTAACTAGAAATCCCAATTCAAAAATTAAACGCGAGGTTAGCAAAATCATCAGATCTTCCTAAACCCAAATGTTGACCTCAGCTTCTAAACCTCCTCGTATATATATAGACTTGCTTAAGTCTAAAACAAGATATACCTTTCAAATCTATTGCCAGTATTATTGAATCTCCTACTTCCAAGCTAGTCAAGTTTTTATCCAACATTCTTTTCGAATTCAGAGGTAAAACTTCTCACATTATCAACTCTCATAATTTCATTCATCGTTTAAAATCTATAAAATTTAAATCCCAGGATCTTCTTGTGAGTTTCGATGTCACTTCACCTTTTACCAAAATTTCTATTCAAGAAAATGGATTTGATACGATTCTTATGAAGAAGTTTCCCTATTTGATTTGTAACCTTGAATATAGGGTAAAAAGCTAATTTCGGATTAGATTCGGGAGTAGAAGTGTTCTTAAGTAATTGAGTACGTGGATGTAGACGACGATTATTAACTATGTATATCTGGCTTCATATAACCATTGTTCACTAAAGTACTAGTAAGATGACAGAGTTCCGATTCTAGATTCTCAGGTTGGCAAATAGAAAAAGCACGATAAACCAAAGATTCAATAACAGAACGTTTCTGTGCAGGATGAGGATAAATTTGATATCCCAGTGTTGATTGTTAAGATGATCAAAAAACTTAGACAATTCGAGATGACAATGGGGACAAACAATAAACGTGTAGTCAACATACCTAAATCAAACTTTAGGTTTTAATATTGATAATTCCAAAGCAACCGTTTCAAAGGATTCCGTAAAAATGTTAGCTACAACAGGTGATAGAGGAGAACCCATAGGAGCACCAAAAACTTGTGGTAGATTGGAAGATTTGATGATTTGACTGACCTCACGTTCAATCCTCGAAGTGGGATTACGAGTTAGAAGAGCGTACGTTTCCTCAGGCACAATAGAATAGATTTTTACAATATAATCAATATGGTTCAAAACGACAGTAGCATTGCCTTTGTGGGCTGGAAAAACAATAATATCAAGGTTCCTACGAATACTTTTTAGGGCTAACTCTTCCGACTTGAAAATGTTGGATTTAAGAATTTTAGATGATTCAAGAATTTTGCCAGTGTTAATACGAATGGGATCTGAGATGTGGCGAGGAAGATGTCTTATAGAAAACTCGACGGCACATAAAATATCATCTTTAAGAATACGTTTGGGAGTAACAGCAAAATTCAAACCCTTAGATAACACCAATTTCTGTTCTAAAATAAAGACGAAACAAGATAAATTAACAACCATCTTCAAGGAGTTAGTAGTGGATGAAACTTTACGATCCTTCAATTCCAACAATTGAAACTTTTTGAGATAACCTTCAGTTGTTAATCGTAGAGTGGTACCAGACTGCTGGTAAGTAATGTTGTCAAAGAGTTTCCAATCATCCGGGGAAAGAATGTTGGCCAACTCAAGATGAAGATAAAAGAGTTGTTTCGAAATGGTGTCTAACTCTCGTCTAGTTTGCTTAATCCGTTCGTATCAACGCTAGACTAGCACGGTGTAAGATGTTTTTAGAAGAACGTGTCTAAATGTGGAACTTGATTCTGAGAAATGCAGTAATGATGTTGTCGTCACGACAGCGACTAAGAAAGGTTAAAGTGCACAAACGTTTCACGAATTTGTGCCGAAGTTTAGAAAATACGGAGGTTTTAGAAGAAATATTCTCCCCGTAGAGATTATTAATGTAATAGCGAAGGCTTCCACGGCCGGAGTCTATACTAAGATAAGAACGTCTTCTTGGTTTGGACCGTGTCATTGTTGTTGTAACCGAAGTTGCAAACGTTTCGCCCACTTTCGTAAGGGGCTCCGTCAGGGCGTGAGAGAAATCGAAGAACTCAAACAAGCAATCGAAATCTAACTAAAAACTTCTAAAAAGTTAGGCAACAAACTTATGAACCAAGCCAGATTCTAAACTGTGAAAAGGTAAGAAAGAAATCGATAAACTTGAAAAAGCAAACGAAAATCTAACAAAGAACCACTACAAGAGTTAGGTAATCAACTTGTGAACCAAGCCAGATTCTAAACTCTATAGAAGTGACTTAAAAAAATAGTCTCCGTATATAAAGAAGTATCGTCACGGCTGGTTCAATCCGAAATTCGCTTTTTTACCCTACGTTCACAAGGTTACAGATCAAATAGGGAAACAGAAACGTACTGTTATTGAATCTTTGGTTCATCGTGCCTTTTCTATTTGCGAACCTAAGAATATAGACTCAGAACTCTGTCATCTTACTAGAACTTTAGTGAACAATGGTTATATGAAGCGAGATATTCATAGAGTTATTAATCGTCGTCTACATCCACGTATTCAATTACTTAAGGACACTTCTACTCCCGAATCCAATGCAAAATTAGCCTTTTTACCCTACATTCACAAGGCTACAGATCAAATAGGGAAACTTCTTCGTAAGAATGGTATCAAACCCATTTTCAACTTGACAGGCAAAATCTCTCAGATTCTTCTTTTTCCCAAGGACAAACTTTCTACACTTTCATCTCACGGTGTCCTTATTCATGTGGTTTAGCGTACATTGTTGAGACCGGTCGTTCCCTCATTACTCGCATTTCAATGAACATGATCGTTGTATAAGGAAAAGGCATATTTCTGCGGTTGCTGAACATCATTTCACTACAGGTCACAAGATAGATTTTGATAACGTTTCGGTGAATGCCAAATCTCCATTCTTTTTTAACAGGAAATTTCGAGCATAGAAATCATCAAACACCCCAATAACTTCCCCTCTTTGGTTCCCGGTTATTAGTCCTTTATCGAAAACACGCTCCCTTTCAACCGTAACCTAATTAGAGTCGAGCTTAACCAGCCGTGACGATACTTCTTCTTTATATACGGAGACTATTTCTTTTTAAGCCACTTCTATGGAGTTTAGAATCTGGCTTGGTTCACAAGTTGATTATCTAACTCTGTAGTGGTTCTTTGTTAGATTTTCGTTTGCTTTTTCAAGTTTATTGTTTTCTTTCTTACCTTTTTAGAGTTTAGAATCTGGCTTGGTTCACAATTTGATTACCTAACTTCGGAGAATTTTTTAGTTAGATTTCGTTTGCTTGTTTGAGTTCTTCGATTTATCTCGTTTATTATCATTAACCAAATTCGATCTCACCATGACAAAGATTCCTCTTATTTATAAGTGTTTATCATCCACTTACTTTCAATTTGATAAGAAATTTTATGATCAAGTTTTAGACGCCGCTATAGGTTGTCCTTTATTTCATATTGTAGGTAACGTTTTTATGGAATCCTTTGAAACGGTTGTTTTGGAATCATATGAATCAATAATATCAAAACCTAAAATTTAGTTGTGTTGATGACACCTTTATTGTTTAGTGTCATGGTCTTGCCAAATTGTCTAAGTGTCTTAATCATTTAAACAACCAACATTGAAAAAACATTTGATCTCGACGTTCTTTTAAGCCATTCTGTTTATCACAAACCCACACATACGAATAGATATCTTCATGCTTTGTCTCATCATCATCCGGCACAGAAACGTTCTGTCATTGAACCTTTGGTTTATCAGGCTTTTTCTACTTGTCAATCTGAGAATCTAGATTCGGAAATTTATTATCTCACTAGAACCTATTAAACAATAGTTATATGCAGCGATATTCCAATCCAAAATTGACATTGTTACTTTATATTTATAAAGTCAAATAGATAAACTTTTTTTTCCGTAAGCATGCTAAAATTTCTCCAATCCTTCCTTCTCTCAGAACAAATTTCCTACACTTTCATCTCAAAGTTATCACATAAACGTTGTATGAAAAACAGACATATCTCTGAGTCTGTTGTTGTTGAGCATAATTTGACTACAAGCCACAATATAAATTTTGATAACGCCTTGGTTATTGCAAAATCTAAATTTATCTTCAATAGGAAAGTTTGAGTTAAATCACAGAAATCATCAAACATTCCAACAACTTCAATCGTGACAACGGTTTTGAATTATCCCCTTTTTGGTTCCCGGTTATTATTGGCTTATCGTAGACACGTTTTTTTTCAAACGTAACCCAATTAGCGTCGAGTTCATTTCACCGCGACGATATTTCTTCTATAAATACAGAGACAACTTCTATGGAGTTTAGAATCTGGCTTGGTACATAAGTTGATTACCTTACTCTGTCGTGATGCTTTGTTAGGTCATTGTTTACTTCTTTAAGTTTTCGTTTTCTTTTACGCCCCTTATAAAAGTGGGCAAAACGTTGGCAATTTCGATTAAAACATCAACACGGTCTAAACTCGGAAGACGTTCTACTTTAGGCCTTAAAATTGACATTTTTTCATTTACAGAAAGTTTGGCATTAAAAACGTCAGGCGTGTTGGATAGAAACGTTAAAAAGGAAATGTGTGTATATTGCTAGTTAGGACATAATTTTTCCCAGTATTTAGTAGTGGAAGTTAATCATGGCTCGCATAAGGCAGGCGAATTCCTTTATCAAATAGATTTGAATCGTTGGGATCACAAAGTGCGTTTACCTTCTACCTATCACCTAACACGTAAACTAAACAAAAGTTTTTCCAAACATCTTCTGAAGGTAAAAACATTTAAACGTTTACCATCAATAGATCGTTTTACAACTTCTCTTCAAAATAATAAAGCAATGCGATGTCAAAAAAAAGATCCCTGTACAGACCCAAACAAAAATTAAGTTTACAATTTTAAATTAATTATGTAATCATCATGCATCATTAAACTCGTATAGCTTACAGTGAAGATTTAAAGTAATTTTGTAGAAAAGCTTGAAGGGTAACTAATGAATTCAGGCATCTCCTATATGCATCATAAATGTTTAACAGCCGTTTGTTTCTAAATAAACCTTGTTCAGTAAATGTCTAAAAATAACTTTTATTGTTTTTATATTATATTTCTAAATAGTTTTGTAACAATTCAAAACGAATTAGCTAAAAATCTAAATTAGTGTGTCATTTCAAATGTTAATAACTTTCTGTGAAATGGTGGAATAATTAACGCCGAATGCGTAAGTTTTAAGCAGAATTTTAATCACGATACCGACTGCGTGAGTTTTGAAATCCTTCAATTCTGTCAATTGCTTATAACACGCTATATAGAAAATCGGTTCGAGGGATAAAAATACTTTCTATGCGAAACATTTGGCAATGTCACGGATGTTGTAGGTTGATCAAAAATACGATTCAGTTTATATTTAAATTCATTACATTAAAAGGTTATCGGTCTTTAATCGTTTTTAATTCACTTCAACAATTATTTTGAAATTCACAAATACATGCACTAGGTGTTTATTGCTGATATTAACTTATGGTCTGTAGAACATAAAGATCTGCAAAAAATGAAGTAGACTGAAACCTCGGCGTCGTTTGCTGTTTATTTTTATATACTGTTCCATTTTAGCTACTAATATGTAGTTACAACAATATTCATGTTAACATAGCTATTAAATAGCAATAAAAAATAACATATTAATTAATTAAACTGACACTATTAAAAACCTTTCAGAAATCAGAAATTTCGTTTTATGCATAAAGTAAATCACATTATACTATGCACACATTCAGTTGTATTGTAATGTAAACAAAAAAGACCCTTGGGTTTTATGATGCTGCGTATATTGCTATTTGCTACCTAAATTTCTAGTACCATATATTTTACGTATGTAATCTTTGTGTCATAAATTAAATTGCAAAAATGAGTTTTGGTTGCCGGTAATTAATCTATTAAACTACCATAGTTAGTATACTGTCGAGTACCAACTGTAATCGGTATATACTCTGACCCAAAACAATAGATATAATAATAAATTTACTTGACATGTTACGTTTGGTTTAAATGGTCACTTATTTAATAATGAAACGAATAAAAATAATTTATACAGTAAAAAATCTTCTAATGCTTACAACACATGGATCAGTATAGAAAAAAAATTATTACAAAATACGCAACGTTTTCATTACAAAATGCTTCCGATATTTCTACTCGTTGTAAAAAATTAATTAAAATGTATATGCTTTTTTTGAAAACTTAATTTTTCAACCTCTTGTAAGATACTCGTTTAATTAAAATTTTAAACGAATTTCTACATTAATATCAAAGGACATTATTTAGTGTGAGTTAAAATGAGTAATTTTTTAATTAACCATATAAAGAATTTAAAAATTAACATGTAAAACCTATGGGTTAGTTTAAAAAATAAAACAAAACTGTTTTTCAGCCTATTTCGAACATCATTACAAAGCATCACTTAGTCACAAAGTTATTACACTTTCATAGATACTTCTATGTTTAATTAACAACTTACTCATTTTAAGTCACCCTAAATACTGTCCCTTGATATTAGTGCAGACATTGTTTAAAACGTTAATTAAAAGAGGTTCAAATATTAAGATGTAAAATCCTATCACCAGTTTAAAAAAATTACTTAAAACATAACTTTCAAAAATAAGAATGTATACATAAATAATAAAAAGATTAAAAAACAGAAATTACTAGTATTCTTATAGGTGCATATTAAACGAGAATAGAGTCGTATGATAATTCACCAATTGTTTGTATTAAACATTTGTCCATGAAATGGCTGAGAATTGTTTCTCATAACCTCTTCATCGCTGGAAGATGATGAATCAGCAACACCAATGACATAAGGAGAATTTTCTGTGATAACAAATGATGAGCGAAACCGCTTATTATCAAGAATTGTTGCGTGCTGATAAAACGTAGTTTCCAGTGACATATCTAAGGAGAAACCCAATCGCGTTATCTTAAATCCATGCACTTGAACAAACATCATAGCATGTAAATAGACCGGCCTTATAATTAGTATTAAAAACTCTAAATCCAAACACTTTCGGTTATTGTTTCCAATTTAGTTTTAGTAGTATGTAATAGTTTAGTGCGAATTGATTGCAAACTGGAGGGTACATCTTTCAAAGAAATTTTTTTAGAGAAGCACAAAAAATAGTATTTGGGGCTAATCTTTTCAAATCGTTAACAAAATGCTCAACAAACTCGCAGTTTTCTTCCACCAGTAGTCCATTGTTGGCACCAACATTGAGACGCGATGTTTTGGTTGTCAAACTTTAATGTCGTGAATGGCCGTACTTATTTTTTTCTCAAATCTAAGCTTTGTTTAGGCATCAGCTATTAAGAAATATTTGGGTTGTGTTAGTAACGCTTAGGTTCTTTTTTCCAAGCGATGTACGGTAAGAAACACAACGTAAGCAACAAAATCTCAAAATATCGAACTTTATTTGACACAATATATTTTCAAGGTAAAAAATCAAATAGTCAATATTGCGCTCACAAGCATGTTATGCAAGAAAAGGTTGAACAAATTGAGCCTCACGTCCACTGACTGGCATTTTCTGCTGGCTTAGATACGGCTAAAAGCATTCGTATAAATGTAAAATTTAAAATTTTCTCTGGACACAATCAATTTTAAAGCCAAAGTAGAACTTTCAGGAATTTTGCCAGACTTTGATTGAATACGGTCGGATTAAATAAACAATTTATATCGCGTGATCCCTGGCAATTGTTTCACCACACTAATTAGTTGACACGTGTTTTTAAAAAAAACATAACAAAATAATTACTGGACTTTACCAAAGTTTTATAACGGTTCACAATTCAATAGTTTCTAAGATTAAGACACGATTCAAGCTACGTTGCCACATCCGTTCAGATGTAAAAGTTTCGAGGTGGAGATTTCACCTTTGGAAATGTGCATCTACAGTTTAAAAACTGCTTCCTTTCAACAGTTTGTCGCGTTTGCGATTCCCTGTTATATCTAAAGGAGACTTACAGCAGACTGGACTTGCAATAAAAACATTTCGCGACGTGAAATAATCGACATGCATTTTTATTACATTCTCTAGGTGTTCTTAGCGTGATCTTTCGTCGCAAAAAAGTAAAACTAATCTTATAAGCTACCCGTCAATTGCCAAAGACAAAGAAAAGAAAATATTAAATTTGCAACAAAAAAAAAACAAACAAAAAACCTCGTTAAAGGAAAGAAATAAATTTAAATAGTTATTCTCAATTTTCTCGCGTTAGACAGTATCTCAATTCATAATATCTTTCGTACAATAAACAAAATAAAAAACTTACAAACGCATATCCAAATAAATTTATCTAATTTTTGACCTTTCAAAAGAAAAAACTCCTGTTTGCAACTTTTTTCGTTTTTGCACCGCGTCACGGTTTTTAAAACCTTCGTTTAAAACTCTCCTTTTTCTTTGTACGCAATTTCGAATTTATATCCTAAAACGTTTTTTTCTGATTGGGCAAGTTCACCAACGCTCTCAGTACCATATCTGCCAATTGGCTTTTTCTTTTTTTACTTAATTTGATAAAAGCGGCGTTGTGCTCCTTTCTACCCTTAAGATGTTACTACGTTTTGTTGTTGGACGGCGCTGCATGCTACAAATGGAATAAAAATTTACCGATGCTACTTTTTTTTCTTATTAATATTAAACAAATGCGCTACTGATTATAAAAAAGCATTAAAGAGATGAACTTTACTTTAACATGTTTCTTTTCTCTAATATTAACAGATTTATAGCGCTAATAATAGTAATAATCTTTACAATTGTCTGACTGTTGATACAATTTCAACATTCAAAATTTACTCAAATTTTATTTTAGATGCTTTCGTTCTATGCTGATAACTTTACAGTAAAATCGTTTATGACTCAAACTAATAATTACTGACAGTTTTTATTATAAAATTTTATAAATCAGATTTATTAAATTACTATTTTGTTTACGCCTTTTAAAATTTGAACATAAATTATCGGTTTAGTCGAACATGTGTGTTTCCGTCTAGTTGATTTTGGTGACCACCGCCGTTTTTTTGCGGGTAAGGGTACCTTTGTCAGTGTGGTAATACCTGGAGTTGTTTTTCTTGTCAACCATCCTGCATCGAAACCGCCACAATTTTTGTATTAAGATGATTTGTTGAATTTTCTTAGATTTATTCCGACAGCGGGAAAACAAATCAACGTACTAGAAGGACACCTGCAAACTATGGCTAATTTTTGCTAGTAGATTAACCTGTGACCCCCGTTTCGCTTCAGTGATAACAATGTTTCTTTTTCGGACACATGTGTTTACTTCTGCTGCGTTTGATAGAATTTTTACACTGTCGGACCGTTGCCTCCAGGGTTCACATGGGTTGAATTATGATCTCAGACAATCAGCCTGATGCTATACATATCACTCTTCTTATGAATATAACGGTTCTACTCATATCGACTCCCGTTAACCACTCTCGTTATTTTGAACCATAACGATTATGATATAATGGCGGCGTTTTGGTAGCCGTTATAAACATAACGATTGTGATGTATAGGCTTGAGAGCTTTTTTTGTATAAAAAAATAAATTTTAGAGATGTTTTGCGCGTTGCATTATACGAAGAACATAAAAATGCAATCAGTAAAAGAGTCTTTTCATTAAAATACCGATACAGCAAACCTATTTTACCAGTGATTGTTATGTCGATCGTTATCTTCGAGCATTAAAATCTGATAGCGATTGGTCGCTAAGTATAACGAAAGTGTTACAGCATGTTACGTACGAAATTTTCATTACGGAATACCCTGTAGATGAATTACAATTAGATTCGGGTTTTGACGCCCTCTACCGATCCTTTCTCGTGACTGTCATTCGACGAAGTAATCGTGAAGCTGTAAACTACAATAACGGGCCGGTGCCAAGGTTTTTCGAATTGATTCTTACATTTTTAAGAACATCACGTGTGATGAACATAAATTTATAAATCGAGTGAGAATTTATTACGATTCTTTCGGCACGGGGTAAGATATTTTTGTCTTAAATCTATTAAGGGTCTTTCGTAATTTCTATATTCATATGATAGCCGGTTCCGACCACGTTGTCTACCATTGTGGAATTCAATTAGCAATTAGGATGCATAAGTACCATTAGTGAATAAATCTACCGAGCATATCAGCTGTTGTGAGGGCCTGCTACTTAAGTAACATCGGGGTCTAGTCGAACGTTGTGTCGGGGATGCTGATTTGGGATTAGAAGTAGATTGTGTTATCAGCCACCTGTCCTGAATTGCTACTTACATCGTTCGATACCTTGGGGTTCGATATTATGCTTAATGAAAAAGTCGAATGTGTTATCAGCCACCTGTGTTAAGATTATTTCTTACAGTACACGATACAGCGGGTTTTTATATGCCATTTAATTATTTATTAATACTATCTTTTGTAGCTTTTGTTCTGTGTGGACTCGATTGTGATCCGATTTGCTTTTCACTATTTATTACAGGCCACTGACGAGAAAACGTTTTCTACGCGTAAGTGGAAGCTGGATGTTAGGTGAGTTATTTGTTTGACTTTTTATATCGAGATCACCAAAGGTATTCACAGAATTATATTTAAATGTTAATGATCGTAACTGCGTTATTGCTTATATACCAATGAGGTAATCTTAAACATGTCATACTTGTATCGCATGCTGTGAGGGAAAACCTAGTTATTCGGGGACTTTCGATGCTGTCCTTTTCGACATAATTTTCTTATGTGATGTGTGTTGCCGATACTACAGGCATTTATGTAGGAGGATTGTGATATAATCTAGAAAATTTTATGTAATCCTAAATCAAAGTTTCCTCTACTTATTAATGCAAATTGTTAATATCATTTTAGAAGTTAAGGTTGGCCCATTTAGTGTACATTTGTCAATTTACGGCGCTACTAAAGCAAACTGTGATAGGTATTAATTCTACCTGGAAACCATTAAATTTCGTATCTCCTTATTATTATCCAACGTTAAGACATTAAATTGATTATACTTGTTAATCTTTCTTTTTACCTTTCTTGCTCCTGTGATTATCGTTACCTATTAATTACTTTTGGCTACTCGAACAGCCGAGTATACGGACTACGAACCTTAAATTGAGTTACAAGTTTATACCGTCTGTCTTGAGCGGGACAGAAGTTACTTTGGATCAGCTCTGGCGCCCTGAAACATCTTTTCTGTATTTATTGTGGACCTCCCCATCTCCGACTATTGTGAGTTGGCCGTGCAAGGTTCGTAAAACCAAAAAGCTTGTAACAAGCATTAGGCTGAATAAAGTAAACCCAATAAAAATAATCAATAAACTATTACCCTAAAACGTTGCAAGATAGAGGAAAGTTGCGCATATACATTTTTATAGAGGACAAAATTTACTATAAAAAAGCCCGCGAAAGGGTACAATTACCTTCTATAGTTTAGAAGATACAAGTGTGCAAAGTTACACGATAATGTTTTACATCACATTAAAATTCTGTAACTTTTAAACTATTAGATATAGTTATACCTTCCTGTGGCCTTTTTTGCAGTAAATTTTGTTTTCTATAAATATGTTTATCTGCAATTTTCATCTATATTATACCGTTTTCGCAGCGTACAAGGCGGAAGCTCCCGCGGATCTGATTCTGCAATTACTATAATTATTTTTCAGCTCTGCTGAGTGAAATTAAGACTTATTATATTTTTAAATGATAAAACAGATCATAATATCTTGTTTAATAATAATAAACATTGCATCCGAAAAATACAAAAAATGAAGTGAAATTGGGCACCACCGCAAGTTCCAGATTTGTTTCAGTGTTTTCAACACTAAAAAACGCAACAAAAATATTTTTCAGCAGCCGTTATGTAAAATTTTCTGTATGATATTTTTTTGCTTCATGAACGATTTTTTTACTTTAGAGAGGATTTTTAGGCGTGTCAAAAATTGTGTTGTTTTCTTTGTTAAGGTCTAATACACGGCTGCAGAAAAAACATTGTACGTAACATGATCCGAAAGTAATTTTTTGTGCTGGCAACATCGCAAATGTCAATATTCGTTTGCTAGTATACATACGTAATGGTCAAAAAAGCTCTAGAGCGGCAAAATAAAAACTTGAAATCTACATCAAATTAAGTGTTCAATTGACATTTACTTTATGAGGATTAAATTAAATTAATTTAAATCTTGCGCATTATAATATGGAGGAATCTGCGCGATGAACTGTTGGAAGAATAAAGTTCCGCCGTTATTGTGTCGTGCTAGCGTACCGGTAAGTAGCTGTTATAATATTTGATAAATATTCTATCAGAATGAAATTAAATTGACACTGTCCAAAATTATGAATTATTTCATGATTTTGTATACATTTTTCTACAGTATCGGTTATTTTCGATAATCTGCTTGCTACATAACCTTAGTTCATGTGAATTTTAATACACACTTGTTCATTTAAAAAGTATTAGTGCATCATGTGGGGTCACTTTGATAACCTTTTGGGGTAAGATTGATAGTTGTCAAAGTCGCCCCATAGTTTTTAAACAATAATATTTTCGCCATTTTCCATTATTTGCTTTGATCCAGACAAAATTTTCATTTTAGGTCAACTTTATTCATAAAGTGTACAAAAATCTACAATGGGTCGTATCTATAAACGCAAAGTTGGAAGCAAAAATTATAAGAACTACAGCGATAAGGATGTAGATAATGCACGAGCAAGGATAGTTGACACAAACTGGTCCATTTACAAAACATTCAAAGAACCCTATGTCATAAATATAAAGGCATGCATGTAAAGTCACATGGAAGACAACCTGTTTTCACCAAGCAAGAGGAAGATTCAATAGTTCGGTATGTAGTAACTTGCAGTGACTGGGACTTTCTGCTAGGTGTAGAAGATTTACAAATAGTTACAAAATCATTCTTAGATAGTCAAGGACTCCAGGTTACCCGTTTTAAAAATAATATTCCTCGTCGAGACTGAGTTTATTCATTTATTAAAAAACATCAGGCTTGTCTAACACAGCGCCTAGCAGCTAATATAAAACGTGCACGTGCTGATGTTTCTCCTGAAGTAATTCGGCAATAATTTAAAAATTTGCAAATTAACATTGACAATGTACCTCCGTTAAATTTGTTTAATTACGATGAAACAAACCTGGCCGACGATCCTGGAAAAAAAGAGTGGCTGTATCGCCGTAAAAAAACCAGAAAATGTTTTAAACTGTTTCAAATCAGCCATTTCCATCATGTTCTGTACCTCAGCTTCAAGTGTTCTCCTACTTCCCTATGTAATTTACTAATCCGAGTATCTGTAGGATCGCTAAACCGAGAATGGTTCCAAATGACATCCTTGTTGTGACGCCTGTTGTTGTACTTTTGGATCCAGATACAACAGATCGAAAAGTGGTTGGATTGAGGCTAAGCTGTTTTACTGATTGCACGTTTTTACCACACGTTAATAATTTGCTAGAAAAAAAAAACTATAATTGACGACAATTTGTCGTCACACTTTAATGATAAAGTTTTGGATTTGTGTATCCAAACTAACATTGCCTTTTTGTGCCTCCCTCCAAATTCAACTCACTTGACGCAACCCCTTGACGTTAGCATCTTTAGGTCGTTAAAGACTGCATGAAGGTCAATATTATTAAAATGGAAATGCAAAACGCTTTCTATAAAAAAAGAAATATTTTCACATCTTATGCAAGTTACAATAGAAAAAAAGAATTACGCGGGAAATCACTCGCCAGGAGCAATTAACCACAATTTAAAGTCCGGATTTGAAGCAACGGGAATTTATCAACTAAACCCTGATAAAATTTTAAATAAAATACCAAACCCTGGTCATAATGTGAATCAATTTATCGCCAATTTTGCTAATAATCTCGTGTCCTTTTTGAAAGAAAAACGATACAACAGCATCCCTTTTCGAAATTCGTCAAGTGTTGCTTGTTCAATAAATGATTTAGACGAAAGTGAAATGAATCGTATTTCGGAAGAACTGTCCGATGATCATGAAAACGCAAACTCCGACATTGCTGATGAAGTAGATTATTTACCCACTAACCCTAAGAATTTTGTGACTGAGACATTCATTCTAGTAAAAGCGTTATCTGGAAACAGAAATTCTACTAAGTATAGATACGTTGCCAAGGTTGAAGAGCCAGTAGACGAGAATGACTACAATGTCTCAGGGTTCAAAACATTGAACACTACAAAAATAACTTTTAAAATTGTTCCTAACGACTTGTTTACGGTAACCTTCGACGACATCATAGCCATTCTAGAACCTCCAGCAGAAACTTCTGGAGGGCGCGGAACAAGATTTATATTTTCGAAATCGGCCGACGTTTTTGAACAGTAAATTTTGCGTAGTGTTAGGCTTTGTACCTTTTTCTTTTCTTTTATGTTAAGGTAAAGTATTGTTATTCTTATACAAAATAAAGTTTTTTTTGATACCAATTAAAGTTTTATTTTCATTTTTATGAAGTTAGTTTATTAATATCTAATTCTCATGGTAGATTATAGAGGATGATTTTGATAGTCTATGTAAACTTATCGATTATCAAAGCCCCCCCCCCCCACGCGCATATAATATTGATAAAAAAAAATATATTGAGAGTGAAGGAAAGGGAGGGTGAAAAATCTTAAAATGTAGTTAAAATTGAAAAAGTTAAAGTTAATGTCAAATTTGACAAATTTAGTAATAAACGTAGTACCAACATTATAAATCTGGTGCTTTCTAAAAAAAATGCACAATTTGGTGAAAAAGAAATATGATTTTGTAGATAGTCCACTCGCCATTGACTAGCTTCTGCCGTGCCTTGCGCTACATTCCCTAGCGTGTAGAAAAAGAAATATTGTCTGAGATAGAAAAAAGAAATCCTTAGAACCCGCAATCCTAATTGTACCTAAAGTAATAAAACAATCTACAGCTATCACAGACTCCAAAACTCGTTTAATGCTGAGTAATATACTGAACAGTTGATAATAGAAAAGAGAAAGAGAGAGACAACTATCAACTGAAAAATTTCGACTAAAGATGTAGTTGTCGCTACATTCCTAAGATAATTACTAAATACAATCGACATAAGCTAGCGTCTACTGAACACACAAACACATAGTTATAACTACTAGATACGTAGTTTGCTTAATTGCACCTAAATCGTAATTTAATTAATTTCGAAGTATCGCAGATCTGGAAACATTAGTCCCTCCTACCTTAATCTAACGTATTAATATATTAAAACCAAATGCTAGTAGCAAAAGCTAAACGCGTTCGCAATAATAATGATTATAGATCAATATCTACCCCTAACCACTTGACGTCAACTGTATGAGTAAGATGCAATAATTTGAAATTTCAGTTACCCTTTGAGCACCCATAAGCGTCGCGTCGCTTCTAACTAAATTACATAAAGATATTACTGCAGTACAATAATAACTGACTTAAGAATTAATTTTTAGAAATAAATAAAACAATAATGAACGATTTTTATTTACAATTAGATTAACGATCCCCGAAAGATAAAATAGTTCAATTAGTAACGCACACCAGGAGTGTTTATTTCACCGAACGATTCTTAACTTCGTCGATAGCAAGCTTCGATAAATGCTACACTACAGCACGCTGTTGCATTGGCCTACTTCTACGCGTGTCCCCGCTCGAGTCACCATAGTATTAAAAATAATTAAAAAATATCTTACTAGAATGCTATGCCGTAAAGTATCCCTGGATGTTAGCATCCCTTTATTTATTTAAGGGTCACACCGTAATTTTTCCGAGTGGCCATGATTAGAATGATTACTACAATGGTAAACAGAACCTCGTAATTAGGTAAACATTTGGGGTTACAAAAAAGAGTTTCAAAACGAACATCGAACAGGTAACTCAAAAAATATATGTGCGAAGCCCCTTTTATGCTTAAGTGCGAGTTACGTAGCAGGATTTTCAAAACTTTTGCTAGTGACACGCATCGCACGTAAGTAACAAATGAAATTTGGGCGAATCTTCATACAATAAAGAGTTTCATACAAAATTTTTTATGGTAATGTAGTTAATTTTTGCCCTGAGTGAATAATTTAAAAATAATTTTGGTTTACTTATATACAATATTATTATAAAGATGTAAAGTTTGGAAGTTTGTATGTTTGTAAGTTTGAACGTAGAAGTTAATGGAAAATTCTTTTACCAATATTTAGAATGGACTTTCAGGATTTCGAGGTTCCTATTTTATAATTAAGTCGACAAAACAATTGGCGAGCAAATAATTTTTTGCAGCGCTGCCTTAACGGTAAAAGATATTTAAATACTTTCTATAGAAAAGTTGTAAAACTATAAAAAAGTTCGGAATGATGACATAAATCTACATGTTAAGGTATACAAATTGATAAAACATAACTAAAAGTTATTTGTATTTGAAATTATTTTTAATCTATTACGAGGAATTTAAGTAAGCTTTGGTGTAAATGGCCAGAAAGGCAAGTGGCAAAGCGCGTTAATCTACGAGATAAGTAACTGCGCGGCGCAGTGGCGTAGTTGACGTGATACACACTGTACGTAAGCTTCCGGAATAGTGTTAACGTTGACAAATAGCTACAAGAATTGAATGCAAAATTATTTCCAAAAGTTTTTCCTGTTTCCGTACGTCAGCGATTTAACAGCATTTTATTTATTGTATTTGTTGTAAAACCGTATTTTTCTTCTAATTATTTTTGTTAAGTTGATTAACACGACGTCAAACATCGTGTACAGAAAACCTCTTAGCCACTAATTAATTTAAATATGTCTACGACAAATAACAGAAATTAAACAAAAAACGCGCAAATTATAAAAAATATATAAAGAATACAATAAATTTTAAAAAAATTGTAATTTGTATAATCATTGTAAAATATTTGGCATATTTTTGATAAAAATAATAATTCAGTAAACCCATATTTATAGCATTTTCAATTCTGTTGTGTATTTCTATGTCATATTATAGACAAAATATAAACTAAAAAGAATATTACAATTTATTCTTTGTAAATGTTAAATCATCTAAAACTAATAAATGTTTCAACGATTTCAAATAAATTTTTAGAACTATTCAGTTCTAAAACGCTTCTAAAGCTGCTTTTAAAAATCAAAATGTTACATTTTTAGTGAAATTTCTATTAATTCAAGAAAAAGAAAAAAAAGAAGAATATTTAAGAAATGTTAAAAATAACAAATGATACTAATTTGGTTTAACTAGACAAAAAAAGTTGTTGGTTCCGGCAATTACAAACTTTTACTTATACTTTTCAAAATGCTAATATTTGATCCATACTTGCTCAGTTTTGACAGACAATACTACAGATAACTTAATTGTGAAGCTCTATCATTAGACCAAAAATGACAGCATACGTTATTCCACCAAAATGTAAACAACAAATTTCATAACGTTAAACATGTCACACTTTATGCTAAATAATAGTGTTTGTGGAAAATTTTACTGCACTAGTTCAAAAAATTGCAGTTAAAGCGTATAGAATTCTTGTGAAGACAACCATGTTATGTTGGAAACAACATAGAAAGATTGGTTTCAACAATCTAAAAATAAGAATTTGGATAAAAAACAATCCAGCGCACCAAAAAAAATTGAAGACAATGAAAAGGAATTGACTCGATGAAGACCAATATCGCAACTTTCATGTATTTTGTAGATTACAAGTATGTGATTTGACCTAATGAAAGACCATGCCTTTTGAATGAATGAGCTAAAATTAATGCACCATCCTCATTAGCCTCAACAGTTACAGCGCTGTTCTTTTTCTGTTGTTCTATTGGGTTGATAGAACTGTCTGACACAGACTTCGGTTGAAACTGCTCACCAATATTTTCCGCCTCTTCTACAACTTTATTCGATTTTATTCTAATGGATTCTTGATTTTTAAAGGTAACAATACGACTCCTAATCACCTTGTCCTGCTAAGGAAACCACACTCGAAATCCATCTTTTTTGTCATAGTAGCCAACAAAATAACCTTTGGTACTTTTCTTGTCCCACTTTCTCCTCCTTTTTTTTTAGAATATGAACATAGCATTCAGTTCCAAAAACTTTAAAATAGTCAATGTTTTTTACCTTTTTCTTTGACCAAAGTTCAATGGGAGATTTGCTTTTGATTTTTGTTGGACCTGTCCTATTTAAAACAAAAGCAGCAGTATTCACTGCCTCTGCCTATAGTCGAATAGGCAATTTCTTAGCGTGTAGTAACGATCTTCCACTTTCTACTAAAGTTGTGTTCTCCCACTCCGTGGAATTCTGCTCAGGCGTGTGAAGCATGGTCACTCAAAAAGCTATTCCGTGCTCTTCTAATAAACGCCTTACATTGAAATTATCAAATTCACCGCCTCCGTCCGTAAGTAGACACTTGATAAGTATTCCTGCAGTTATGGGCTCTTGAATAAATATTTTTAGACACTCAATTGTTTCATCCTTTTTTCGGGGAAAAAAGACACGAAGAAATTTCGAAAAAACGTCTTTTAAACACAGGAAGTACATTGAGTTACCAACTGACTTGACTTGCATTGGACCACAGAGATCACCAGTTATTAGTCCTTCAGGGACAACGGGTCCCTCACTTCTGTCATGAAATGAAGCTCTTGTTTGTTTTCCCATTACACATCCTTCACAAAAACCTTCACCCTTTGAAGGCAAACACACTTCAATGTCATGTTCCTTTAACACACTTTTCACGTGCTGCTTGTTTTGGTGACAAGCGTTCGTTCCACACTTGAAGTGAAATTTTACTTACAGCTGATGTTGAGTAGGTACAAGTCATTGCTTGTTCTTACTCCAGTAAGTCGAGAGATGCCATGTTTTTGAACTGCACATCCCTTCATATCAACCACAAAGTTAATACCTTTTTTATGGCACTTCCGACTGAAAAAAGGTTTCTAGAAATGTCAAGTGTAAACCAAACACTTTCTAAATGGTTTTTGCCTTTCTTGTTACTTGTTGCCTTGGTTTCAATGTTTACCACCCCACTACCATACGACAAAATAATTTGTCCATTTCCAACAAGGATTTCTTTGGGGTGAACAAACTCTTCATATCCTACAAACCAATCTCTTCTTTTACAGAAATAAACTGGTTTTGAATGCCGGTAGATACGGGTATTATTCTTCGGAATTTTTTGTTGATCAATTATAAGCAGATGTAGTTAACTATAACTTTATTTACACTAGCAATATAATCAAGGTAATGTAAATACGTACATTACAAACTTAAACTCAAAAATGTTTAAGTGAAATTATTAAGTTTTATATTAACTTAGAAGTTGAAATACATAATGCATTACTTACAAGTATCGTAACAACAATGTCGCTTATGCGCTCAAAAACACCCTTAGTCATGCGGCTGCGCATTACAAAGGTGTATAAATCAAAATTTAAAACGCTGGCCTTAGAATCCGCTAGCTATACATCTGACTCTTGTACGTCAGATGTTGCAACAAAAGCTTCGCTTTGTGGATGTGGGGTGTTTTTCTTGTTTTGCCCTGTCTGTCTTTGGTTGGACTTTAAAAGACAATGCTTAGAAAAATGGCCCGCCTTATGGCATTTAAAGCATTTCTACACAGTCTTTTTATTAAATTTTATTCCGTTACCTGCATGACTTGCTTTCCTAGCACCAACTAGAACAACAGCCTCATCATGCTTGTTTGGGAGTCTCATTTCAATCAAACGTAGTCTTTCCAGAAGAAGGTTAAAGGTTCTGTCTTTTACTTTGACCTATTTCCAAACATTTTTGAATTCGAAATACTCTACTGGTAGCGTAGACATAATCCTACTCATCAGTAGTAGATCCGGCAACTTGCTCTTAACCAATCGTTCCTGTTCGTCGTTTAGCTGATGAAAGTTTTTCTGAAGCTTTGATACATGAGCAGCTATGCTCTTACACGGATACTTTGTAACTTCAAAAAACTCTTCCATCAATCTATCGACTCTCTGCCCTAAGCTTTGTTCATACACGCTCAACAACTTTAACCACATTTCGTTTGAATTTCTACATGTAGCTGTTAAGTCTACGTTATTTTCATCAGTACTGACCAAAATTAGTTGGGCCAACGCGTCCATTCTCTTAAAATCTTTTAGTTTTTTAACAAAACACAGTCATGCACATCTTGGTGTATCAGCAACAATTCCACTTGCCGCTTCAACTTGTTCCAATTTTTCAGTCCCTCGAGTTTTTTAATTTGTTGTTTGAAATCCAAACTAATTTTTTATTTTTAAATATAAAACAGCAAAAAACGTATTTACTTTAAAAAACAAATGACGCCGCAGAACCTAACCTTTCACTATATGTGTACCGAATTTTATATATTTATTGATCTACGCGAACTGGGCACATAACGCCAACGCAAAACCATAGAAAATAAATACAGCAATATTAAGCATTTGCTATAATAATGTTACTGTTAAGACAAAAACTGCGCATGTCCCTATTAGAACGCAAGGGTTGCTAATGGTGTAAATAACGAACAATCCCTTTTGGTCTTCGCTGCATTCATTCGGCGAAAATTCAATTTATTGTTTTATGCAAATGGTATTTCTTCTGAATAAACGGTGTAAATTTGTAAATAATAAAATAAACGTTAAGTGTACATAGGAAGTCAATTCACGTATCATTTACTCACACGAGAACGCTACAACAACAACAAAAAAAAAATAAAACGAAAAACCAGCGCTTAATCCAATTCAATTCCTCAACAGTTACTGCTTAATTAACTAAAAAAAGAAAATTCGAGAAAATTGTAGTACTTATTCTTTTTATTTTGCACACACACTTATAAACTGTTTAAAATATCGGTATGCAGTTTTGATAAAATCTTACTTTTTTTATGTTTCGATCAATTCGATTAGAATAAATATGTCTTTCCGTTTAATTTTTTTCAGAGAATCGATAAAAACTGGTATAGTTGGAAAGAGCGCAATTTCAAAAGTTTAAAATAACAGAAAAAGAAACGCAATACGTATATATAACCCTATTTGCGTGTTAATCTATTCACAAGTTTCTAGAACAGTTATTGTCCAGTTTACAAAAAATAGTTTACGCTTAAAATTGTGCAGAATTAAGTAAACCGTCGATTCGCGTTTTGAAAAACACACCTCGTGCTGGAATTTCGCAAGAAATATTAAATTTTGTTGTTGATCATAGCGATTGCGACCTTTTGCGCTGAAAATTAATACTTAAAAGTATTTTCCAAAAAATTCTCTAGACAACTTTACTTTCTGATTTTTCCCGCTCGAGGCTCTAGGCCTTATAGGTATATGAAACTTTAAATGAAACGAAATTCAACCATTATTTTCCTGGTATGACAAAATTTTTATAAAAAAAGTGCAATTTAGTATAAAAAAGAATTAGAAAAAGTAAAATTTATCCTAAATAATAAGAACAATGGTTCCGTAACTCATGTGGTAAAATCACATCCGTACGGACCAAACCAAACAATAATAGAAACGCACATGAATGATTAACCATGGGAAGTAGGTAATGTATAAAACTAAGTGAATTGTAAATCAGCCGGTGTCACAAATACGACTAAATAATAAATGCCGAAATACCTTCTAATATTAGAAAATATTAAATATCGTTTTTTATATGATATTGAAAAGTAAAATTTTCTTTGAAAGACAATATTTACGATCGCATTTTTAAATTAAATTTATATAAAATTTTTGTTTACTATTGATACGTATTGATAGATAGATTTGTTTATTGTAGTTAAACGTTATATTATTTGTATTTGTCAATGTTTATTTTATCAGCGATATAAAAGTTGAGAACACGGTTTTGAGTTGACTCGTCTTAGCTACAGTTTGATCGATCGTATTATTTAAGCTTCAATCCTATTCTCTGTCGGTTAGTCGAATCGACTGAGCGCTTAAAAAAGTTCACTATATATATCTGTACCCTAGAGGTAAACAGTCGTAACTCCAGTTTTTGGCTAATTGGAGTTAAGGTCGTTTTGCATAAAATCGAGGTGTGCTTTTTTCGGTGGTAAAACATAGTAACTCCAATTCTATTAGTTAGCGAGTTGTAACTGTAAGAAACAGTCGTAACTCCCATTTTGTTCGAGGTAAAAAGCCGCATCTCCTTTATGTTTCTCAGTTATATGATATAGCACGGAAGTAAAGAGTCGTAACTCCATTTTGGTCTTTGCAGTGTGCACTCGATAATAAATAAAACTGTAAAATGAGTTACAGGTGTAAAAGAATACTACAGCTTGCTTTAGAAAGTAAAATTGAAAATGTTTCATTAGTTGGTAAGTACAATAATTAATTTTATTAATGAGAACAATAATTAAATTGTAGAAAATGTTGAGGTTATGTTATTTTCAACAATTTTTGTAAATATTAAGTTCCAATAAGTACCTATGTTACGTAACAACGGTGTATAATAAATATACTGCGTTGAAATATTTTATTAATTTAGGTAAACGTAAGATGTTGTGTTTAATTAGTGGAGATACGATTGTTTACCTCTATTTTTATTTTATACTTATTTCAGGGGGATCAAACGAATCTAGCAATGCCACAGGAAATATCAATGTAAATAGCGATACAAAATGTCAGGTGGTACATGCAGAACAAAATAATGTAGATAATGGAATTGACAGTGAAGAAGACCCTTTTGCCAACAACAGTGATAATGACCCTGACTATGCTGCAGAACCTAGTGATCACAGCAGTGAAGATGCTTACCTAAATTCACAAAATCAAGAAAAAGCCTGTGCACATAGTGATAATAATTCGGAAACAGTGGTTGAAACTGAAACCGAGAAGACTGTAAGAAAATCAAGGAAACGAATAAGAAAACCTTATGAATGGAAAGCTAGTAAAAGAACACAAGCAACTCTTGCTGGAAAGGAGCATAAATCGAAATCTGGTAAATTAATTAACGCAAAAACTCTAAAACCAGGTTGTCGCCCTTGTAAAAAGAAATGCACTTTAAAGATTGCTGAAGATGTTAGAATGGAAATATTTAGCAGCTACTGGGATGAGTCAAAAAGTTGGGATTTAAAACGTCAGTTTATACTTTCGCATGTGAAAAGCAAACCTACTAGCCGTAGGAGACCTACTGATGGCAGCAAAAATGAGCAAAGAAAGCAAACAATTTTTTATGATTTCGAGATAAATGGCGAAATATTTGATGTTTGTAAAGTATTCTTTCTAAACACGTTGGGAATATCGGAGACCGTTGTTAGAAATATTTTAAAAAAGCGAACTACTGGAGGTTTTGTTACATCTGATATGCGAGGCCGCCACATACCACCAAACAAACTTTCAAAAGATGTTCTTAATGGAATTAGGTACCACATCAAGTCATTTCCAAACTACCCTAGCCATTATAGTCGAGAGAAGACATCTAAGAAATACTTGGGCCCTGAGTTAAATCAGAAACAAATGTACAGGCTGTATAAATTAAAATGTGAGGAAAAAGGTGTTTCTAAATCGGAAACTGCGAAATTCTGGGCATATAAACACATTTTTCAAACAGAGTTTAATATTGGTTTTAAGACTCCTTCTAACGATACATGTGACAAATGCGACAATTTACATTTGCATGTTAAAGACACGTCCTTGGGAGACGAAGAAAAAAGTAAAATACAACAAGATTATGATAACCACCTTGAAGACGCAGAAGACAGATACCGGGAGAAGCGACAGGACAAGGAAGTGAGCAAGGATAATAAAGGAACTACAAAAGTTATAATGCTAGATTTGCAAAAATGCCTTCCAACCCCGTACCTGTCCAATGCACAAAGCTTTTATTTATTGAAGTTATGGACTTTAAATCTAACAATATACGATGCTACAGAAAAAAAATCGTATTGTATGGTATGGGACGAATCACAAGTTGGGAGAGGAGGCCATGAAGTTGCGTCAGCGTTATTGAAATAGGCAGAAAATGTTCTTAAAAATTCTGGAATAGAAACATTGATAATATGGTCTGATAATTGCCCTAGTCAAAATAGGAATTTTATGATGATGGTCAATTACTTCTGGCTCCTAAACCTATGTTCATCCTTAAAAACAGTTACACATAAATTTCTTCTACGGGGACACACTCACTTGGAGGCAGATCATGTTCATGGATTAATTGAACGCACTATTAAAAAACAATCAACAATGCAAATTGTTACGCCATGGGATTGGCAACAACTCATAAGATCCTCAGGTGCTACTGTGTATAATATGAATCTGGACGACTTTAAAAACTTTGAAATTCTGTATTCCCGGCAGGGAGCACCCTTTGTCAACAGAAAATTAAACACCGACAAAGAAAATTTTTTAATATCTCAGGCTGTGTGGCTTGAAGCTCGTGACGATTCACCTGGCATGATTTATTATAAAACAAAAATGACAAATGCAGACTTTAAAAAGATACATTTGTCCAGAAGAAACAGAACAACAATAATAATTTTACCACAAGAACTACCTGCTAATAGGAAAAGTCCAAAAGGCATTAGCAAGAAAAAGTATGATCATTTAATTACATTGTTACAATGGGTTCCAGTTCAATTTCACGAATTCTACAGAAGCTTACCAGTTACCAAACAAGATGACGAGGATGAACAAGATGATGCGTAACAATTTTTTTTTTCATTTCATTGTTTTTTTCATTTTTCTGTTTTTTTTTAATAATATATTGTTGTGTACTGCCATTACTTTAATAAAAATTGTTTTCATAATCAACTTGTGTTTACTTACGGTCTATTATGTTGTGCATTACCTGTGGTTTTTGTTGGGGGTAAATAGTCGTAAGTGCCAAAATAAAATCCCAGGTAGGCGATGGGATCGTGACAATATGTTAAATGGGAAAAGCATCTGAAGTTAAGGTAACGCCCAAATAATCTAATTAATCCATTTCTAATGTATAACAAAATTTTACTATTAAATGCCAGATTAACATTATTTTTATAATTCTGTAAAGTTTACATTATTGGATTTACGACTGTTTACCTCTAGGGTACAGATATACGATTGATACTCAAAAAAGTAATAAATGCTACGATTATAAATAATAAAACGTTTCCTAAGCGTGTAATTCGTTTGTTCAATATTGAGTTTTTCTTTTATCATTTATAAATATAAAATTCGATCGTTATATTTTACTTAATCTAAACTTAATTATTACTTTGAAACCTAATAATTATACACAACTAAAAGTCTAGACGTTTCATTAACAGAGTAATAGTTTTATTTCATAAGAACAAGTTGTGTTATAGTGTTAACTAGTTCATCTCGTTTCTACGCCAGCACATAATTTGCGTGTAAAAATTAAATTACAACTTTTATTATACTCGCTGTATTAAATTTTGAAAAATCTGCGCTAGTATCACTGATTAAACGACAAAATTTTGTAATTATTAAATTATACCAATTTGTAAATAAAATATTTCTAGATTGTTTTGTTATAAATACCAACCATTCTTTTATTATAATTAACAAAAAAAAATTATAGAATCTATGACTTGAAACATTTAATTGAGTTTTATAATGTGCAAATGGAAGAGTTAATATACAATGCTTTTTTTAATTAGTTGGCACTACCCACACATCGTAAACAAGTCTAATACACACATAAAATATACATGCATCATAAACAATCTACTTCATAACGCAGTTAGCCGAATTACATCATTTACGTGATAATGATAAAATGTCTGCTTTTATAAACCTGAAAAAATATTTAGTAATTAAAGGTGTTCAAAAACAATTGCTTTAAACGAATCGTGTTTAGTACTTACTGTGTTACTTAAAATATAAATATATGTAATAGACCTGCTGCGCATTACATAATTTGAAGCAAAAATTGTGTGTGATCGCCATTACATTGGGCCAAAACAAGTTGCGTACCGCAATTTCAAGTTTTGCAATATTCCAGTTTAAAAAAACTATTGCCTACAATAATATCCCTTTTTTTTGTAATTTTTATAAATATAAAAAAGAAGTTAGTTATGGACTAACTACTACAACGATTTAACACTTAATGTTAATTAACTATTTGTATAAAAAACGTTTTGTCAACAATTTAATCTTACAAAGGGTTATTATTATACTTAATGAAGTAGCCCTATTCTAGTTTTTGTTGTCCGCTACTGCGGATGTGATACCGATTTGCTTCAGTTTCGGCAGCTCTATTTTGTATTCGTTATCTTCTATCATCTAAGCTATAATACTAACAGTAATCATAATACTATGCAAATGTGTGTTTCTAGGTTACCCATCTGATATTAATTGTTATTTTAACTGTTATTTTAATTTTACTAAAAAATATTCATTAAAAAGACATAATTATTTTATAAACAATATTTTATACAACAAAACAGGTTGCGTTATTAGTTATTTTCTAACGTCTTTTCTTTTTTGTAACACGTTATGGCTAAAATGCACGCAATGCAGTTGTTTATGCCTTAAAACAAAATATTTATATTTTTTTTCCTAGTTATCCATATTAAGATTATCTAGATGCAATAATCCTTTTATTGTGCAAAATATACATGAATGAGCCACTTTAAAGCAAAGAGCTATAGATGTCAAAAATCGCTCAATTGTTTCTCAAGTAGTTATTGACAACTGTATGTACTGGCACAACATCGCTTATAACATTCCCAAAACATGACTACTAAATGTTTGAACTCGGTCTTCATAGTAATCGCTTAACTTTCTAAGGATAAATACGTACGAATCAGAACAGCAAGTTGTAATGAAGACACTAATTTGACACCACAATATCTATTAAAACAAAAACAGTGTAATTTGTTACAACTACGAACCAAAAGCTTTTATATTTCAAACAATATAAATATATTGTTCATTTCTAAAATATATTTTACAAGAAATCTACCTGTGAATAACACGATAGATTAACATCCTGATGGCTCACCCCATGAGGGCAATACCGCAACAATATTAAAACCTTCCATAAAACACCCTGTTACAAGCTTTTGGTTTTACGAACCTTGCACGGCCAACTCACACATGTCGGAGGTAGGGGAGGTTTACAGGAAGTGTGCTTAAGGGCGCCAGAGACTTCTGTCTCGCTCACGACAGACGATATAAACTTGTAACCCAATTGGAGGTTCGTAATCCTTATTACTCTGGTGTTCGAGTAGCCAAAATTAATTAATAGATAACGATAATCACAGGAGCAAGAAAAATAAAAAGAAAGATTAACAAGTATAATCAATTTAATGTCTTAACATTGGATAATAATAAGAAGATACGAAATTTAATGGTTTCCATGTAGAGTTAATACATATCACAGTTTGCTTTAGTAGTGCAGTAAATTGACAAATGTACGCTAAATGTGCCAACCTTAAATACTAAAATGACTAACAATTTGCATTAACAAGTACAGGAGACTTTGGTTTAGTAACACATAAAATTTGCTAGATTATATCACAATTCTCATACATGAATCCCTGCAGTATCGGCAACACACACTACATATAAAAATTATGTCGAAATGGACAGCACCGAAAGTCCCAGAATAAATATGTTTTCCCTCACAGCATGCGATACAGTTATGAAATGTTTAAGATTACCTTATTGGTATATAAGCGATAACGTAAGTACGGTCATTAACATTAAATACAATTCTGTGAATAACTTTCGTGATCCCGATATAAAAGTCAAACAAATAACTCACCCCAAAATCCAGTTTCCACGGAGAAAACGTTTTCTCGTCAGTGGCCTGTAATAAACAGTGAAAAGCAAATCGGATCACAATCGAGTTCACACAGAATAAAAGCTAAAAAAATAGTATTAATAAATCATTAAATATTATATAAAAACCCGTTGTATCGTGTACTGTAAGGAATAATCTTAACACACGTGGCTGATAACACAATCGACTAATACACAGGTAGTAACATCTCCCACGGTAAGGCTTATCGAGACCTCGTTTTCGTGGCGTATAAAACGCCTTCCAAAAGCGTATGTGTGCGGTAACGTTATTTTTTAGTAAGAATTACTTTTCACCATTCCTTTATTGAAAACGTACATGTGCTCGAAGCGGATAGAAAATGGCCTGTGACGACTCAAATATTTTATGAACGTAATGTAATTATAATTTGATTTCCATTATTCCGGATGGTATTGGAAAAAATTACTTAAGACGTACCGACCATTTTAAGCAATCGACAGCTTCGCAAGTTTGTTGTAAAATGACAGTCGCGAGCAAAGATCGGTAGAGGGCGTCAAAACCCGGAATCTAATTTCAATTCAATATACAGAGTCGTCCGTAATGAAAATTTCGTACGTAACAACCCGAAAAAAGCGAAGTCAACAACTGCTCTAATCCTTTAACCTCATCACCACTCAAAAGCAACATAACAAACAAACAATATGTACGAAAAAATGCCAAATTTCTATAATGGAGTTGAAAACCTAATGTGTCAACATCAAAAAGTAAGCAACTTTATCTTGCAATGCAAGCTAACACCAACTAACAAGTCGACGTATTAGTTTTCAAATAGGAGAAAAAAAAACAAAGCAACACAAAAAGTGCCAACTGTGTCGTGCCCGGAAGATTCACCACCACCAATTTATCGTCAGCAGTTCATCGCCAGCAATTCTCCGCCTCAGCAATTCATCACCAGCAATTCACCACTTCAACAATTCACCGCCGATAATTTGGCGTTCCGTCAATGACGTCAATAAAATATTAAAAGGTGCTGATGTATCAGTAAAAGTTTAGACACGTGAGTTTTTGAAGTAACAGACTACCGCAAAAGTTTTGCAGAGTTTTAATAAGTAATGTATGATTTAAAAAAAATTTGGAGACACCACGTGAAAGTCGGCTTCTAGTCTCCTTTTTTTTGTTTTTTTTAAATATTTTTTAATATAAAGTTATACTCAAATCAGCTTATGTTTAGAACTAATGTTATTGTCAATTCTACGTAAGTAATTTTTGATTACACTGGTCTGCAAAAAAATATTTTTTATCGAGCCCTGACACTATTCTGGGTGATTCTTATGTAAAATGACGTCCTGAATCCAAATATGTATTTTGTTTTCTTCCATCACCCACCATTTTCGCGGGAGCCCCAAATCTCTAATTTTACCACTTTTCAAAAAATTAATTATAATTTATTTATCGAACGATAATAATAATTATAATAATAAATATATGGACATGAATTTAATTTAAATGGGAAAAAGAGCTATTTTAGCTATAAACAATAATAAATAAAAAGATATTCATCGTTACTTGGTGCTTGCTTTCCTTTTATACCATGAGGTACAGCTCTCTCGTTTCAAAAACCAGCAGTACTCCGCCAACATGCTTGCATTTCACTTCCCTAAAAATCTCTTCTCCAGCTTAGCGATGTCTTCATGGAACCGTTCTCCGTGTTCACCCGAGACTGTTCCTGAATTTTTAGAGAAAAAGTCCAGATGCGAGTGAAGGAAGTGAACTTTAAGAGACATGTTACATCCTATGTTCTTGTACGCTAAAAGCAGTTCCTCGACGTGAGCGACATAATCTTCACTTTTGTGGTTACCCAGGAAGTTCTTACAAACGTTTTGAAATGCAAGCCAAGCTCGTTTTTCTTTTAGATTTAGGTGTTCAATAAACGTCGAATCTTGGAAGAGTTGTCTAATCTGGGGACCAACAAAAACGCCTTCTTTGATTTTAGCTTCGCTAAGACGAAGAAATTTAGTTTTCAAAAACTGAAATGCGCCACCTGTTTTGTCCACTGCTTTCACAAACTGCTTGATCAATCCAAGTTTGATGTGTAAAGGTAGTAAGTAAATATTTTCCTTCGGAACCAAAGGATTGTGGGCTACATTTTTCTGACCAGGAATAAGATTTTCTCGCAGAGGGCAGTCCCGTACGATGTAATGTTTATCTCGGACTCGGCTATCCCATTCACAAAGGAAGCAGCTATATTTTGTGAATCCTGATTGCAGGCCCGTGAGTAGAGCAACAACTTTTAAGTCAGCGCAAAGTTTCCACTTATAATCATGATAACTAATTTTATCAAGGATTCTGAAGATGTTTTCGTACGTTTCCTTCATATCAACAGAGTATGCAACTGGAACTGATGAAAAGTCATTCCCATTTGCCAACAGGACAACTTTTAAGCTTGTTTTTGATGAGTCTATAAACAGTCTCCATTTGTCTGGGTCACATGGCATCTGTAGCTCTGTCATCAATAAATTTGCATTAGGGCAGAACACTAAACCTTTATCTTCTGAGAAAAGACATTTCAGGGTTGCTTGTCTGGTCCTGTAAGAAGATATTTTTACTCCCTTTTCTAAGAGATTCCACTGTTGAAGTCGCGATCCTAGGAGATAAGATTTAGTCTTGGGTAACTGCAAATCCCTGACAAGATCATTTAATTCCGATTGAGTGAGGAGGTGAGGTTGCCGAGAAATTAAATCTGCGGAATACTCTTCATCATCATTGAACGTACATTCGAAGCCCCAGGTTGTGGCTCAGAGTCTTTTAAATCAATTTCCGGCTCTAGAGTATAAGTGTTTGGGGGCTCTGGGCTTGGCAAAGTATCGTTATGAGGAACAGGTCTTAGAGCTGACGGAATATTGGGATACTAAATTGTATGCTTACTTTTGCTCAAAGGAAGTCATACAAAAGTAACAATCTGTAAGATGACAGCGAGGTTCACGCCAAACCATGAGCACAGCAAATGGCGTTGATTTACGGGTACCTTTGAGCCATTTGTTCAAACTACTGTAACAAGTCGTACAGCAAACTGATGGAGTCCTGGTCGCCAACTTGACAATCGAAGTACAATTTATAAGCTGTTTTAACAAACGGAGAAAGGGGTTTTCGTTGCGCTTTTAAAGTTAATTCCTGGCAGACATAGCAGAAACTATCGGGATGATTTTTACACTCGCGTGGCATAATTAAACAGTAATTCAACGCCCGACATTAACCACAAATTATACTTAGTCACTTGAAAAAATCCGGAGTAAAAGCAGTTTCACTGTTTTACACAAATGAACAAAAATGAACACAAAATCCAGCACGTTTAAAACGTCGACAAGTTAACCCTGCAACAGCTATAGATGTACTGATCGAAGCAGTTAAGCAAACAATGTAATATACTATAATGAGAAGAGTAATGCAAGTTCAAGCCTCTCGAAAATTCCTGTTCAAACCTGCATGTGGTATTGAGATCGCCAGCGTCGTGCAGTGAATCTTCCTAACTGTTTATTGGTATTTTTATACTGTTCTTATATATTTGTATTTTATTGTAGTTTCTATAAACATTTTATAGCAAAACTTTTGCCATATACTTTGGTATAAATTTTATTACCTGCTTTGGGATGTTTAACGGCTATAAGTTAAAATTCTAAAAAAAGAATCAAAAAATAAAATAAAAATGGGGTCCCCCCAAAATAGGTGGGTGATTGGTAAAAACGGAGCTCATTTTTGGATTCAGGAGGTCATTTTACATAAGAATCGTCAAGAATGGTATCAGGGCCGATTTTCATGCAGACCAGTGTTATTAGTTCTTTTATTTTCTGAGAATACTTTTGGTTATTTTAGTTTTTATTACATTAACTACTATCTTATAAAAAATTGTTTTGGTAGTTTATTGGACATTATTATTTTCAAAGTTAATAATAATCACTACGTAGTTGTAGTATTTTTCAAAAATCTCTTTTTCAGATAAAGATACTGACTACTCGTTATAAAAAGCGACGCAAAATATTAAAGCATCACAAGAATATAATCCGCCACAACGATTACAAAATGGTTGTTACAATAATTTTGATTTGATTTGGCAGACGGGTCGCAAGTCTCGGTGTGCTAATCCTACAGTAAATTAAAAAGGCACCAAAACAAGTAAATAACACCCAATACAGACCTTGTTTAAATCAATCAATCACTGAAAGAAACAATTTAGAAAAACTCAGATTCTAACAATAATATATTTATTTTCAAGAGATAATAGGAGTTAAAAAGAAGAGAAATAGGTAAACCAATAGCAATTAAATAACGATTATCGATTTTTCCACTTATTTAGTAACATTACAATTGTAATATTAATGTAGGCTCTTTTGTTCAGGCAACGCACCATACAACTAACTATATTCAATTCCTAAGAAACGTTGTAAGTGAATAATTTTAATTCAAATACATATATTACTCGCTCAACTACCTCGTCTACTATGCAGCCGCGAAATAAATCGACAATAATAATAATGAATCGCAAAAAAATAAAATATGAACATAAAAATTTACCCAACCGACAATCCTTCGTCACAAGTAGTAACGTTCACTACTCGTTTTTATTTGATTTAAAAACGAAAATATGCGTGGTATATAAGTTTATCTACGACGGTTACTGTTATTTTACTTTTGGCAATGACTGGGTTCAAATGATCAAAGAAACTGGACGGATGTCACCTCGAAGTACTCAACAATAGTACATAACGTTGCATATGATTGTAAATAGCATAAAGGTAGTAAACTTTGTAAGCCGATTTTACACCCGCGTAATTCAAAACAACTTTGAATAAAGCTGCGGCATTTGCACAATTGCAATAACATTGCTTTAACCCTAAAGTTCTTTACGTTGTGGTTTTATCCCGCAGTTTTATTCAAAGCTATTTTGAATTGTGTGTGTATAAAATCGACTTGAAACGTTTACCATCTTTATAGCTATTGCTATCAATAGTTTGCTTACAGATAATATAAAGTTTGCGACTGAAAGTAAATTTGAGTCAGTATGATCTACATTATGATTACAAAAAATAAGTTATTTGCTGAAGTCTGGCGGTTAGTGAATACAATTGAAAACGATTACATAAAAGCAAAAGTATACAAGTATACGTAGTACGTACAAGGCTGACATAAACAAAGTAGTAAATATAAATGCGAGAAGATATACGTTGTACTAAGCAATGTGCATAAAGTTGATTAATTAGTTATAGAAGTAAATTAACGAAGTAATACGATAGTGATATTTTAGAAACAGGTGTGAGTCTTCTATCGTCCCTTCCGATTACATAAAACGAGGTGGACCAATACCTGGAATACGTTTTCCCCAGCACATCCGCTAAAAGCGTAATAGAAATTACTAACAAAAAAATTCAACAGAAAGAAAAACTACTTACAACACGTAAAATAACACTCAGATACACGAACGATCGCAGCGGTTTTGAAAAGGAAAGTAAAATGGCCGTTATTAGCTGTATCGCGTTTATCTTCACCCGTAAAGTGATTTAACAAATCAGTAGCGGCGTGTAAACCAGTGCAACCGTTAATTTTAATTTAAAATATATATTTTTGGCTACTATAAAATAACATGTAACTTGCGATTTAACTAACAAAAAAAAAATTAAAAACCAGTGTTAGAACAAAAGCAATTGATACCTGAACATCAGTGTGCCGTTAAAGAGCAGTATGAAGCGATAGGGCAGGTAGAAAGAATAGCTCAAACTTATTGCTAACGATATTATTTAAATGCTACCCAAGTATTTGACAAAGTGTGTGTGTAAATCAAACGACAGCTTGTTACGAGATGTATCAGATAGTGGTCGTGAGATAAAAAATAAAGAAAATAAATGTGTATTAATTTAGTACACTAGAATTATTCTATTTGTTTAAACAATCTGGGTGGCGCTGCAATCTATAAAAAAACTTATTTATATAGTATATATACGGGGTGTCCCAAATAGAGTAGGATAGTATGAGTATCTTTCTTATTATTAAAGACAGAGATTTGGTTAAAAGGGCAATATTGTGCCATTTTTTAAGCCGAGTTCGATTCCGTTGATAAACACTTCAATTTCTGAACAGTTTCGAAATTATTAAAAAAAAACAAAAATCGCTGATTTCTAAAATCTCAAATATCTTCGTAATTATAAATGATATGGAAAAAATGTTTAGACCAAAGTTACTTACTTCCATGAGGCACACTTAAAAATTATAAAATAAAATTCAAGATGGCGGTTTCCAAGATATTAAGAGCAACTTTCTTATTTTAAATATGCGCTATATTAGATTTTTACACAATTAAATGGTGTTTTTTCCTCTTTTCAACGATGTATAACAACCTATGTACGAATAAAAAATTATGGTAAATATTAATTGTTTTGATTTTAAATCAAGTAGCCATGATATACAAAAAAACAAAATTTATTATAATACTTACTTCGATGAGGCACACTTAAAAATGATGTCAAAATAAAATTCAAGATGGCGGTTTTCAACATAATAATAGCAACTTTCTTATTTTAAAAGGGTGTTATATTGGATTTTTACACAAATGAATGATGTTTTTTTTCTCTTATAAACGATGTATAAGAACCTATGTACGTATAAAAAATTATGGGAAGTATTAATTGTTAACATGTTAAATCAAGTAGCCATGATAATGATGATAATATTAGTAAATGTACAAAACATATCTTGTTCATTTATTGGAAAGGTCGCCATTAGAAATAATTAAAGAAAAAACAATTATTATAAATTTATCACTTAATAATACAACACAGCAATACTAATTATTAACACAATCAACATTGACTCTCTTATTATAATAAGTTTTGTTTTATTGTAAATCATGGCTATTTGATTTAAAACAAAAACAATTAATACTTTCCATAATTTTTTATACGTACATAGGTTCTTATACATCGTTATCTCCCGACGCGAAGCGGAGGGATACAAAAAACCGAGTGCATAAAGTCTAATATTTTTCCCGTGTATTATACATTATATTTTTCTGAAGCGGGAAAAACGACGATTTAATATTGAAAAAATATTACAATATATTATAATCATATTTATATATATCATATTTTTTTCACGCTATACTCAATACATTATTTTAACTAATTTATTTTCCCTTGAGAAAAACCATAAATAGATTCTTTATATAACATATCTATGTCAATACTGTATCTATAATTAATTTATCGTTTCAGTTCATCTCAAGGTTATTGGAAACATTTCATACTTTTTTGATTAAAAATGTTAAGTGTTTTAAACTAAGAACTTTTTATTATTTTTTACAAAATATAATAACGGTGCATTCTATTAGCGTTCCCAATCACTTAACGTACAGTGCATAATTTATCAGTACTAGAACATTTTATATGATTATTACAAACGATCAATTTAGATTTGAATCTACAATTTGTATGCATTCAAAGCTATTAATGAATAAACTTTGTTAACAAGAAGTTAGAATATGCATATAGGTGTTGGTTTATTATTTTCAACGGAGATGTAAATTTTCATACAGCAGTAAACAGCTACCGTTTCATTCATGTATTTTTAAACTGCATTTGTATGAACACCGTTTTTACGTTTTTTTAATTTACGTCATATACCGATAGTAATAAGTAAATTGTTTATTTTATTTTTGTCTATAAATTCAAGGTTAGGTTATTTCTAATCTAATCTAATCTAATTCTAATCTAAGATTTTCGGAAGTAAAGTAAATATAACACAATAAAGACAACAATAAATAGTCCAAGAAGGTTTTGCTAAATTAACAGTAAGAATGCCAAGAACGTTTGTTGTAGTAGTGTGCACCCTCCACTTATGATCAAATAAAATTGCTTCCAAAATAACTACTATAATTTATAGATACAAGTTACTCATACTTTGTAATTAGTAAATATCATTTATTTTATTATTATAATCTAATTTAAGTAATCACTATAACGTATGTAAGCTTTAAAAATTTTTATTCATCATAAATAAACTCAAGCCGCATTTGTCTTCCGTTAAAGGTTGCAATGCTCTTACTCTCGTTTATGAGCTCTTGTTTTTGTCACGCTTGCTTAGACCCACCGTAAATATTCACACTCCAGTCGATGCAAATGACTATTGTTCTGTATTTCCCTACCTTTAACTCGCTTTAACCTTTAACATTTGCAGAACGATTTACTCAAAACAAGTAAATTGGTGAGTAAAACTGAATTAATCATAAATCATTACTAATTAGATTAATCTTAATTGGTATGGTAACTAATAATAATAATCGCGTATTTGAAACAAGGGTGGTTTCCATCACATTTATTTATAAATGGTAAACCAACTGACATAATTATGAACTACAAAGAAACAAAAGATAATTTAAATTTGACTTTACAATGACATCTTTCAAGTGCAGCTTTTTCAGTATTCAATACAAGATATAAGTTAAATATGTCCTAAGCATTTGTCAGAGCAGTGACTAGAAGAAAAATTATGATAAAATTTTTTGTTTGTTCTAGATATTATCAAGGGTATTTTACTATACGTATTCATTTTTACTGGTGATTCTGACAGCAAGATAAACGATAGTTGCAAAAAGTAGATGTTTAGATACCAATTGGCAAGAGTAGATTTGTAATCATAATTATTAAGAAAATACGTAAAAAAAAATATATTTAAAATAAATCATTAAAACAATATCTGTTTAAAAAATTCGACTTGTAACAACTCAACAATTCGAGTTGCGAATGCAAGAACATCGCGACTAAACAAACGCAATTTAAAAAAAAAAATTATTAACTAAGTACACTTATTGATTATTACAAACTAATTTTTACTAAATTAAAAACACAATACAACAAGCTAAGTAAAATAACAAACTATCAATTTAATTTAAAACCCTTACAAGTAAATTATATATAACTGTAACCGTATATCGTACGCGAATTAGATAATTAATTTTTTAGCGCACTTATTTATTTAGCATCGGCACGTTTTTTTTACCACTTACAATGCATTTATTTATTTAAACAGTAATTTCTAGACTAGATTAAACTCAAACTTCTTTCGGATACTTTTTCTACTTTCACCTTACCTGGGATTAGAACATTCCACCTGCTTCTACAATCGCCTCGAATGTTCCAATTATTTTGGAAATGCTTCAATATTCACAGTACTTGTGCAATTTAAGTTTGAATAATTAGGCTTTCATGTTGTTCATTTGTCGTTAGAAACTACACAAATATAACAACATTCTCCATTTCCTACAAACTCTGTAGCATCAAAGACAAAATTAAATAGATCACACATTCATTTGCCCCGAATTTACTTGCCAAAATTTGACGGAGACCTCAAAGACTGGCCAACCCTTCAAGATATGTTTAATACCTTCATTCATAAACATGAATCATTGTCGAATGTAGAGAAATTTCAGTATTTTATTTCTACCTTATTTAAAAACATTTGATTTTAGTTAAACATTTACCATTGACTTCGGATAATTACGAAATTGCTCGTTACCAAAATTATTATATATATAATAATTAATAACATATATTAATATATAATTTATTAGCAAAATATTGATAGAACTCCAAAAGTAATTACGCAATCTCCTCAAACTGTACGTGATCTTTTGAACGCTTTTGTAGAAAATTTGGCTGCCATTGATTAGATTACGGGTATCGATCTTTGGGGTTTTTCATTGTTTAATTGGTTATTTGAAAAACTAGATCCAGATACTCGCCAACGTTTTGAACTAAATCATTCTCGTAATAGCATAGGCTTCCACGGCCGCAATCTATACTATAATAAGAATGTCTTCCGGGTTTGGACTGTATCATTGTTGTTGTAACCGAAGTTGCCAACGTTTCGCCCACTTTGGTAAGGGGCTTCATCAGGGCAAAATCCTTGAATCATCTAAAATTCCTAAATCCAACATTTCTAAGTCGGAAGAGTCAGCTCTAAATAGTCTTCGTAAGAACGCTAACATTATTGTTCTTCCAGCCGACAAAGGCAACGCTACTGTAGTTTTGAACCAAATTGATTATGTTACGAAAATCAATTCTATTTTGTCTGAGGGAACTTACGCTCTTCTAACTCACAGCCCCACTTCGAGGATTAAACGTGAAGTCAGCCAAATCATCAAATCTTCCAATTTAACTCCTGAAACTAAACGTTGACTTACCCCATCAGATTTTAAACCACCTCGTCTATATGGACTTCCCAAAATTCACAAACAAGGTATTCCTTTTCGACCTATCGTCAGTACTATCCAAACTCCTACCTACAAGCTAGCCAAGTTCTTGTCCAACATTCTTTGCGAGTTTACAGGTAAAACCTCTTCTCACATCCTCAACTCTCAGCATTTTATTTAACGTCTAGAAACTATAAAATTTGAACCCCACGATCTTCTCGTGAGCTTTGATGTTACTTCACTTTTTACTAAAGTTCCTATTAATGATTCGCTTATTATCATCAATCAGATTCTGTCTCAACATGGCAAGGACTTTGGTTCCTCTTATTGATAAGTGTTTATTATCTACTTACTTCCAACATGTTTTACGATCAGGTTTCTGGTGCTGCTGTAGGTTCTCCTCTATCACCTGTTGTAGCTAACATTTTTATGGAATTCTTTGAAACGGTTGCTTTGGAATCATCAATATTAAAACCTAAAGTGTGGTTTAGGTGTGTTGACGACACGTTTATTGTTTGGTCTCATGGTCATCTTGAATTGTCTAAGTTTCTTGATCATCTTAACAATCAACACTTAGATATCAAATTTACTATGGAAATCGAAAGTAATGGTTCTCTTCCATTTCTCGACGTTCTTGTGACTCGTAAGCCCGATGGAGTTCTGGACCATTCTGTTTATCGCAAACCCACCCATACGGACAGATACCTTCATGCATAGTCTTATCATCATCTTGCACAGAAACGTTCTGTTATTGAATCTTCGGTTCATCGTGCCTTTTATATTTGCCAACCTGAGAATCTAGACTCGGAACTCCGTCATATTACTAGAACCTTAGTAAACAATGGTTATGTAAAGCAAGATATTCATAGAGTTAATAATCGTCGTGTACATCCACGTACTCGATTACCTAAGGACATTTCTACTTCCGAATCCAATCCAAAATTTGCCTTTTTACCCTACATTCACAAGGTTACAGTTCAAATAGGGAAGCTTCTTTGTAAGAATGGTATTAAACCCATATTCAACTCGACAGGCAAAATCTCTCAGATTCTTTCTTCTCCCAAAGACAAATTTCCTACACTTTCATCTCAAGGTGTATACCAAATTCCTTGATCATGTGGTTTAGTCAACATTGGTGAAATCGGTCGTTATTACTCGCATTTCAGAACATGATCGTTGTATAAAGAAAAGGTATATTTCCAAGTCTGCGGTTGCTGAACATCATTTTACTATAGGTCACAAGATAGATTTTGATAATGTTTCGTTGATTGCTAAATCTCCATTCTTTTTTAACAGGAAATTCCGAGAATGCATAGAAATCATCAAACACCCCAATAACTTCAATCGCGATCATGGCTTTGAGCTATCCCCTCTTTGGTTCCCGGTCATAAGTCATTTATCGAAAACACGCCCCTTATCAACCGTAACCCAATCAGAGTCGAGCTTAACCATCCGTGCCGATCCTTTCCCTTTATATACGGAGACTATTATTTCTTCTTAAGTAACTTCTACGGAGTTTAAAATCTGGCTTGGTTCACAAGTTGATTACCTAACTCGGTAGTGGTTCTTTGTTAGATTTTCGTTTGCTTTTTCAAGTTATCAGAGTCAGAGTTTAGATTATGGCTTGTTTCACAAGTGGATAACCTAAATTTTGAAAAGTTTTTCGTTAGATTTCGGTTGTTTGTTTGTGTTTTGCGATTTATCTCACGCTCTGATGAAGCCCCTTACGAAAGTGGGCGACACGTTGGCAACTTTGGTTACAACAACAATGACACGGTCCAAACCCGGAAGTCATCCTTATCTTAATATAAATCATTCTCAACCACATCTTCATAAATTCAAAGACGTTAAACAGTTCCTTAGCGATCAATGTCGTGCTTTGGAATCACCTTTTTTTAACAACAGTAGTTTGCCGCGTTCCGCAAAATCTCCGGGTGGTTTGCTTGGTATTTCAAAAAATAGTAATAGTAGTTGGGACAACAAGCGTCCTCAACATTCGTTCGCAGTGATGGCCAATCTGGCATCGCCTAAATCTTTTTGTTCGTATTGCAAAGATCATTCGCATTTTCTGTTGACTGGTCATCGTTTTGGTAAACTCAATCTGCAGGAACGCTATGCAGTGGTCAAAACTTATCGTGTTTGTTTAAATTGTTCTAGTTCGCAGCTTTTAGTTAAAGGGTGCAAGTCAAAATTCTCGTGTCGACATTGTTTGAAGCGACATCATTCGTTGTTGAGTTTTGGAAGAACTTCTTCACGGAATTCGTCACAAACACGCGGGGTCTTTGGAATCGGCTGTAGAATCATCGCATGCTCCTTTAGCTTTAACCTCAATACAATTTGCTTAAAAATTGAAGGACGTTGGGGTAAATTTCAAACATTTAAAGCACTTTATAATCCAGGATAAAATCAGCTTCGTAACGGAAAATTGTTGTAACCGCTTGGGTCTACCATACAATAAATCGTCGAATTCAACCGCGTGTTTAGGCGACACGTCAGTTCGAGTTATTCACGGGAATACAAACTGCAAGATTCGGGCAGTGAGTTTCTCGTTAGTTTCTGTGCGCATCATTGCCGTCATCATTCGGAAAATTTGTTTAAAACTTTCTCATGCTTATATCCACAGCGCTGCTAGGTATTCAAACGTTAATCTAGCGGAGCCTCGTTGGAATATACCAGGAAATATTGACCTTTCATTAAGTGCAGATGTATTTTCCCAAATAACTCGTGGATCTGTGTTTTATTTTACTGATCTTGATAATAATGATAGGTCCTGTCGCATTAGACACGATTTTTGGTATCGAATTACTAAGTTTTTGGAATAAGATGACAACCGTCGCCCCATTCGTTTTTCGTATTATTTGAACCGTCACTTGATAACACTTTGAAGTTGTTTTCGAGCGTGGAAGATGTTTCTAGTAGTCCGTGCCTCACTTTATATAGTTTTATAGTAATTTACAGTTCAAAGACGTCGAGTCTTTACCGACGTTTGTAAGGTCGCGTAAAATAGCTCATCGTCGTCCATTAACACTTGAATGTCATTTGAGTTCGCATTCTATTATGAGGGTAAAATATTTGATTATTTGAAGGAAGGTCACATGTCGTCCATGTCTCCATCAACGAGACGCTTCTTGCTGATCCAAAGTTGCAAAGTGACATTAACGCCATGTTAACTCGTTTTCGGTGGTTCAAGTTTGTTTTTATTTGCGTCAAATATTTGAACAAAATTTACTGAAAGATTGGCATCAGCAATTTCAATTGATCCTTTGGAGGTTTTCTATCGATGAAACCGTCCAAACGTTTAGATTTTTTTTAGCTATTTGCTGCTTTTTGCAATTAGCGCACGCGTGCAAGAAAAACTTCCCACTTGCTGCTCAAGCCATACTTTCGAATTTGTACGTTGACGATTTTGTTTGTAGAGCAGACCCTTTAGAGTCGTTGTTAGAATTGCAAAGACAATTGATTGGACTATTAAATTCAAGTTGTTTTTAATTGCGCAAGTGGTCAGCCAATTCTCCTTCATTGTTAGCTTAGCTGCCTTCTGAATTTTGTCAGAACCATTCCGTTGTTTTTGAGAAAAACAATTCAACTATTTCAAAGAATTTAAGCCTTTAGTGGCAAGCATCAATCGATTCGTTTTTATTCCTAGTTAAACCAGTAAGCGCCTTTTGTACCAAAAGATTTATTTATTTTGTCTGAGGTCGCTCGCATATATGATCCTTTGGGATTTTTATGTCCATATACCTTCTTTGGTAAACGATTCTAACAGCATCTGTGGATCCTAGGACTAGACTGAGATGCAGAACTTCCAGCAGACGTTTGTAGTCAATGGACAAACGTCATACATACGTCGTCATTGGTTAGTTTTTCAAATCTTCAGATCCTCGTTGCTCTAAACCAGCATCGTTTGCAAATTGTTCGTTACACGCATTTTGTGACGCGTTCGAGTTAGGTTACGCTGCTGTCGTTTATATTCGTTTTCTAGTAGATAATAATGCATTCGTTTCATTCCGTAGAGCTAAATCAAAAATCGCTCCAATCAAACGACTGTCAATCCCGCGTTTGTAATTGTTAGCTGCTGTTTTGCTTTCAACTCCAGTTTCGTTTGAAATCGTATGCCAATTTGATAAAAATTAATAACATAGTTGCTTGGAGTGATTCCAAATTAACTTGAATACGTTCCGCTCTACATAAATGGAAAACGTTTGTTGCAAATAGAGTTTCTCATATCCAAGAACGCATCTCTCTGAGTTTATGTTCATGAGTCATGTTCCTTCGTGTGACAACTCAGCTGATGCAGCTTCGCGTAATCTTCTCCCATAGGAGTTGCTTAATTATTCCCGTTGGTGGGCGGGTCCGATTTGGCTTTTGCAGCCTCGAGAAAAACGATATTCTCCGATGCAGGATACAAATAGAAAATTGAGATACGTCACGTTTACAGCACAACTTGTGTGCAATGCACTTTTAGAATTACTTGACCGTTTTTCATCGTTGCGCAAGATCCAGAGAATCATTACCTTTTTTATTAGATACATCGATGCTAGTCGTACAAGGAAAAAAAGATTCGGTTCGTTAACTCAGCATGAACTGCATGATGCAGTTTTTTGTTTAGTTCGGATAATTCAACTTCACGTGTTTCATTCTGAATTTGTTTGCATTGCTAAGAAAGAACCCTGTTCAAAAAAATTTAAAAAATTATCGCAATTTCTAGACAGCTAAAGCAGTTTAAAAGTAGGTGGTCGTCTTGAGATTGCATCGTTGCCCTTTAGGACAAAACATCCAGCGTTATTATTAATAATCCAACCTACGCCAGCATTAATGCCAATAATATTGTGACATAAAATTTTAATGAAAAGATTTAAACATATACATACATACATAATCTATTTTTCTTGTATCTAACAGATGTCAAAGTTATCTATAATTACACATTTTTACTGAACACTTGCCATTTTTTCTATCTAAAACAAGTTTGCGTTGCCTTTTTCCATGTTTTTGTTTAGTATCTCAATCATGTTGGTGTTCCAGATTTTACAGTCTGTCTCATCCGTTTTTTTCCAGTAGTTCTGGTTTCCCATGCTCGTTTAGTTATAGATAGTCGTGCTTATTTCGTCCGTTACTTGTAAGTTGTTAAAAAAACCTTTGTTTAGCGTATGAAATAATCTTCCTGTTTTTTCTACTTTAATTTAATCTTTAACCTCATCTTTGTTATTTACTATAGTTCCTATGTACTTATATCTGTTCGTCTCTTCTATTTTCTTCTCATTTATTGGTATGTTTATCAGCATTATTGAAGTGAAACTTCTTTATCGGCGTTGGAAAAAAATTTACCGTCACATTTTACGCGTCACATTTTTTACCGTCACATTTTTCCGTTACGCGCCATCTTTTTTATTTCTGAAACGCAATAGCAACGTGATAAATAATATATCAATACTAAAGTGATCAACAAAATCAAAGGTTTTATTTTAATTCTAATTCCAGTGGATTTTTAACAAAAGTAAGTAATTATATCTCTTTTTCTAATACTTGGGTGGGATTGTGGTATTTATTTTTTTAAATTTAAGATATTTAAGGTTAACCTCAGTTTCTGATTGTAACTATCGGTCAATGTATATGATTTTGTTACGGTTTACCCTGTACATATTAACTTTGTATTTGTACTTACGGATAATTGTTATCAAAGCGCAACGCAAGTGTTGTAAAACTTGTTAGTTTATGCATTATTGTATTTTGTTAGACTAGTTTTAAGTTATTGTTATAAGACGCAGCATTGCAAATCGCTATAATCTCCAGAAAAATTCTGTGAATAAACTTTATTACGAGAGCCATTCATTTATTTCACAACAAGAAGGTCTATTCTACAAATCCATATCTCCGGCGATCCTCTTCGCGAGCCTCTGCAGTAGGTACCCTGCGTACGCTCGGTGGTCGTCGCGCCCGGACCCGGCGCCTGGTGAAATATAAAGTGGCTGGAATGGAAGACGTAGCTGCCCCTAACTCATGTTTATTACCTGTACAGGTTTTATTTTTTATTTAATTAAGCAGCATTGCGAATCGCATTTTTTTTATTTTTTTACATCTACGCATGTCTACGTAACGGATTTACCTTTATGGTTTTATCGGGAAATTTTACCCCCAGTCTTCGTTACAATTTCATTAAAATAGTATTTATTAATTAATACGACTGCTAATTTAATGAACATCAATTAATTGACATAGAGCATAAATTCTGAAATATGTTATTAATTTTTTTAAATTTAAGATATTTAAGGTTAACCTCAATTTCTGATTGAACGATGACAATGATAGTAATAATTCTATTTCAATTAATGAAATGCTGTAATAATCTTAGTAGCAAAAAGTTAAAGTGAAACACGGTTGGTTCAGACGAAGAGTACTTTCAGTTTCTCCAACGCAGTAGGGATAGCATGTCGCTTATTTCGTTACGCGTCACATTTTTAATTAATACGACTGCTAATTTAATGAACATCAATTAATTGGCATAGAGTATAAATTCTGAAATATGTTATTAATTTTTGTAAATCAATTAACTAATTTTTGTAGATTCAATTTCATATTACAGTTACCATAAGCCATTAATTACAAAAATATATAATAACGATGACAATGATAGTAATAATTCTATTACAATTAATGAAATGCTGTAATAATCTTAGTAGCAAAAAGTTAAAGTGAAATAATTGTATTATTTGTATTCATGTCTATGATAAAAAATCCTTTTGTTTAAACTTTATCTAATTTAACTTTATTTAACCAATTTCTGAAAAGTTGCATGTAGATCATTTTGCGAAAAATAAGGCCATAAAGAAGTTTCACTTCTTACATGTGTACACTAGTACACGCCCTCATTTTTTACTTTTTTATCTCTTATTTACATTTTTTTGTAGGTACTCATTTAGTCCATATTTCTCTGCTGCTGTATTCTATTTATCTAGGATACGTTGCAGTTTTTCTTCCGGTTTAGCCGTAAGTACTGTATCATCTGCAAACATGCAGATATTTGCGTTTATAAGTTTCGTATGCCACACAACATTTTTAAAAATCATTATCTTGCATTCTTAGGCTATTTGATTTTTTTTATCTATTGTATTTATAAAGATTGTTGGAGTTAAGTTTCTTTCTTGTTTAAATCCTTCCGTAGTTATGATTGGTTCTGATAATCTATTGTAAGTTCTAACCTGCTTGACTGTTTTTCTATAAAAACTTTTGAACAATTCTGTTTTATTTGTTTTGTTTTTAGAATATTTCGGATTTTGATTTAATCAAATTCCATGTATATGAAACACATACATACTGCATACGTATTGGTTTATTTCTTGTTGTTTTTTTTCATTCAAAGTAAATACGTTGGGCGTTTCTTTTCTTAATATTTTTAGCCATTTCTCTGTAGTTTTAGCAATCTCTGGTATTTCTTTTCTTGTGAATACGAAGTATTATTAGGTTTGCCGAGGTGTCTATTATGCAATCGCGAAATAAGTCGACAATCGACAATAATAATAATAAATCGTAAAAAAATAAAATACGAGCACAAAAACTTAACCAACCGACAATTCTTAGTAAACAGTAGTAACTTTCACTACTCCCTTTTTTTTAAATTTAAGAACGAAAACATGCGTGGTAAATAAGCTTACGTACGGCGGTTAATATTACCTTGCTTTTGGCGATAACTGCGTTCAAATAATTAAAGAAACTTTACGGATGTCACGTCATACTGAAAGACAATACACACAGTTACAGATGATATAAAGTTTGCAACTCCAAGTAAATTTAGGTCACTATGATCTACGTTATAATTACATAAAATAAGTTTCAGGCTGAAGGCTGACGGTTAGTAAAAACAATTGTAACCGTTTACATAAAAGCAAAATTATATGATACTAAGAAGTAATGGCTGACATAATTAAAGTAATAAATATAAATGCAAGAAGGTCTTCGCTATACTAAGTAATGTGCATAAGTTACTTGATTAGTTACAGAAGTAAATTAACGAAGTAATATAGTACTGATACTTCCAAAACACGTGTGAGTTTTGTCTCGTCCCTTCCGATTACATAAAACAAGATGGATTCCACAGGTTACATATCCCAAAAATAGCAAGGTACAAAAACAACATGGCAATTCCACAAAACTCGCTGAAAAAAGGTAAAACGTTAACGTGACGACGCCATCTTTGGGAATTGCTTTCTTACCTGGAACATCGCGTAATTAATCCAATCGCCAAATACGATCAATACCTGGAATACGTTTTCCCCAGCACATCCGTTAAAAGCGTAATAGAAGTCCTTCTCGAGAAAAATTCAGTAGAAAAATAATAATAATAAAATAACACTCAGATACACAAAAAAAGCGAGTAAAATAGCCGTTATTTGTTGTACCGCGTTTATTCCTACCCGTAAAGTAAATGAACAATCACTAGCTACGTATAAACAGTGCAGTCGTTAATTTAGAATAAATATTTTTGAAAAATAAAAAATAACTGATGTTTTTACTTTCTGTTTTTGTTTTATGTATTGTTCCTGTTTTCTTTTTAGAGTTTTCATTGAGGTAATATTTTTATAATTTTTTCTTTTTTTGACCATATTGTAATTATGTTTTTAAATATTTGCCGCTCTTTTTCTATATCATTTGTTATTTGTTTTCCTTTCTCTATTATTATACTTTTTCTTTATTTTTGCGTTTTTTTGATCTCTTATAAAGAATGTTGTTTCTAGTAAAAAGTGACCATTTTCTATTTTATTTATTTTTTGCTCACCTATTAGTAGTATTTTTTAATGATCTTATGTATTCACTTGTGTTGAAATAGTATATTTGTATTAGTAAATCTATTGTCTAGTTTTCCATTTTTATTTACTTTTTCTTCTCCATAATGGTCCAATAGCAGCATTCCCGTCTTCTGTCTTATTTCCCACTATGTCGTTCGTGTCTATTGTGATTACTATGATACCATTATTATCACTTATTACTTCTTACAATTTTACCTAGAACTCTGTTTCTTTCTCGTTCTTGTGTCTTGATCTGGCCCCTAACATAAGTCTCATATTATACCTCATTCTCATGGAGCGTTCCGCATGCGGCCTCTTCCCACATCGTCCGCCTTTTTTATTCCAACTTTCGTATACAATATATATAATCTTGGTATTGACAAATTTCTTTTTTTTCTGCCATTGCACATATAAAATATTTGTCCAATATTTCTTAAAGTAAAACTTCTATAGGCGCTACTTAGTACTTAGTAACGCTGACGTAGTTTTCGCTATTTAAAAACAGCATTTTTTTATTTACATTTCTGACGTTTATATTGACATGAACTGGTATCACCACTGATCTTTATAATAATATGGATAACTGATACTGTAGTCTGCAATTGACGGCTTTAGAGAAATCATCAGCGCCACTCATTACTGACACAGGAACTAAAATGTAGTGCTAACCATACTTTTTTGTGACATTTTAATTGTCAGTGCAATTGTCATAAATATTAATATTTTTCGAAAACATTTTCGAAATAGATTAGTATGTTTAAAAATATTTAGAAAACTGTTTGGGCGCATCAGTATTAGCTTGTGCTATGCTTTATAATACAATTAATTTTTACTAAGAAAGGCTTAAATCAAGGTCCAAACTACTGTTCACAGATACGTCCAAAGCAAGCACTTATTTACTTTTTCTCCTTTACTATCCCAAATCTAATTGTTAACTGTAATAGCTTAACTATATTCTATATAATTATTATTTGGTTTTCAAGATCTTTACAAAGTAAACTTCTTTATTTTTTCCAATTGTTTTATGGTTTAATAAATCCGAATTTATTTAGCCACCAAATGTACTGACGTACATACAGATTAAATAACATTGTGCTAAAAACATTAACTTTTAGGCACGCCGTTATATCCTTCTAATGACTAAAATTAAAAACTTTTTATGTTAAATTAAAAAGGAAACCTCAGTCTAAAAAGTTATTCGAAAGTCTACTCCCGATAGGTTTATTTATACAGTAAAAAAATATATAATAAGCACGCACAAGCGTACCTAATTATGTTTAAAGCACACAGAAAAAAATTACTATAAAGATTTTTCAATTTACAAAAGTTGCCGAAAAATAATAAAAGTTCGCTTAATTATACCAAAGATTATACTAATAAAATTTGCAACGTTGTTGTAATAACACAGCCGATTTTAACAACTATAGCAATGTAAAATAATAAAAAACTATATTACTTTTAACAAAGAAAAATGATTAGCTTCTATACTCAAACGTTTATTATTTTTCAATTCAGTGTTATTTTTTTTTTAAATATTAAAATGTGTTTTTAATTTTTAATAATAAAAAATTATTATACAATGTCGTTGATAAATCTGGAAACGGTTGATTATTATTGAGGAAAATATACAAGTTCTCAAAAAAAAATTTTATAAAAAACTTTTAGGGTTTGTACTAGAGAGTGATAACTTTAATTATACAAGGTTGGTTATAAAGGCGTGGCACATCAAAATTGCATTTTTTAAGTGAAACCGAACTTATCAAAAGCTTTGCATTGCTTTCACAAAACTAACCTAGAACTAGAAGGCCAGTAACCGTTACAAATGAATAAAATTTTTTGAATGTAGTATTGAATGTGGTGGAAAATCCAAAAAACTCGACACAACAATTAGCTTTAAATCATAATATGAGTCGATATTCAAATCAAAAGATTGCGAAATGGAAAAAATTCGGTTTATATAAAATTTTATTGCAAAAACTGAATGAAGACGATTTTTATCGCGGAATCGAATTCTGTGAAGTTACTAGGGAGAAATTGCGTCAAAATTTTAATTTTGCCAACAACATTTTATTTTCCGACAAATCTAAATGTTATTTAAATGGACAAGTGAACCGACGCAACTGTAGGCAGTGGTTAAACAAAAACCCATACTGGATGGAACAAGTTCGCACCCAAAAACCACAAGAAAGGAAATGTTTGGTGTGGTATTATTGGTGAATATATAGTAGGACCATATTTCATAAACGTTTATTTATTTTATTTTATTTATTTCGTTTATAATTGAAAGAACAATTAAAATACAGGGGTTTCCATTTAAAAAATGCTTGTCTTGCAGGTATGCTTTTATTCTTACTGGATACTGGCTTTTTATAAAGCTTTTAAGCTCATTTTCAAGATTATAGCGACAACTTGCAAAAATGTTAAAAATATTATTTAAATTATAAAATTACAAAGTTCAAAACCGAAGTGTATTTTTTTAATTCTGTATTTTAAACATAAACCAAAATAAAATATAAAGTAATTCCAAGAGAGTTGTCCCAGTTTTCATGTTTCGCGCATAAACTAAAATTACGCAAGATGTTCGCTAGCCACATTTGAGTTATGCTAAATTACACGCAAGCACAGGTATTTGTGCGCTACCCTGTCAGCAAGATAATTATATTTTAAAGTATTTTTACATAAATACAATCATTAGTATAAGATGCAACATTTCTATCGATAGATGTTTTCTATATTTTTTTATTTTCTCTGGGCAAACTGTGGTTATGTAGTATATTGATTGTTAGATTCAGTATATGTAAATGATAACATCTAAAAGTTTAGTAAATGCATGTATAGCTGTGTAAGGTATTTGTACCGTCCGAAAAGATAGATTCCCCGAAGCCCGTAAAAAAGGATAGATGACCTGGGACATCTGGTACCAAAATCAGTTTGTATTTTTTTCCAAGTTTTTTTGTAAGATGCACACACTGTAAACAAAAATTTGATATCAAGCCCAGGAGACAATAACGGCGAGAAGACCTGTAAATTTTGGCAAATAGCAAAATCATGTGCATATAGTATTCCTTTGCAAAGAAAAAAAATTCAAAGACCTCATCTACCTCTTGGTCCTTAAGGTGTTTTAGAAATAGAAAGTAAAAAATACTGGTAAAACATGCGCAGAGACTAGAACAAACCGGATTTGCTCCTGATAGAGAGACAATTCGGGCATTGGCATTTTAATTTTCTAGAAAAGTAAGAATCAAACACAAGTTTAATCGTGAAACCAGATTAGCCAGTTATCATTGGTTAAACTCATTTTTTGAAATCAGATAAAAAATTAAGTGTAAGGCAGTCGCCGAAATAGTCCATTGCTCAAAGCCAAGAAATAAATCGAAAAAAAACTAAACATTTTTTTCCAAGTAAATAACCAAACTGGTACGGTAATTGCAACAAAGAGAGTTACAGATGTTCATACGTTTATTTCATCTAAATAAGGCAAAAATGTGTCCATTATTGCTTGCTGCAGTGCGGAGGAATAATTTGTACCAGCAGTGGTTATATTCATAGAACAACAAGAAAATCCAGAATTCAGAGATAGTCTACCTTCAAGTTTCAAAGATTATGAACCCTAAGTCAACGAACACCAACGCTAAGTTGTTTTGTAAATGGCTGATAGATCCTTCTGTTCATCGTAAGACGCCTAAAAAATGCATTTTAATTTTATCGATTGAAAGCTCTGACCATTTACTTGAATTCGGTTAGTTAAATTTTTGCCCGCAAGAAAAATTTATAAGAAAAAATTGGCGATGAACGCCGTTACTGTCCAATTTCACAAGAGTTAGTTAGCATTTGTTCAAATGGGTTACCATATTTCCCAATTAAATGCCGTGTAAACTATCAGCAGAACATTAAAGAATAAAACAAGAAAAGACACACAAATAAAATTTTACAAGACGATAGCTGTACCAACCCTCTTATACGGTAGTGAAACATGGATAACAACGAAAAAAGAAGAAAGTAGAATACAAGCGCAAGAAATGAAATTTCTAAGAAGAGTGAAAGGTTGCACAAAACTGGACAGACTAAGAAATAGAGATATAAGAACGGAATTAAACATCTTGAATATAAACGAGAAAATTAAGGAAAATAAAAGTAAGTGGAAAGAACACGTAGAGCGGATGCACGAGAAGAGGATACCAGCCAAAGTCAGATTTTATCAATGCCATGGAAGAAGAGATATCGGAAGACCGAGAAAAAGATGGGTACCGTAACAGGCAAAGTGCCTAAAACCTGAAGTGAAGAAGAAGAAGAAGAAATGCCGTGTAATTAGCCAGCTCTGCAAAGTATTTTCATTCCTCGTGAAACTAAGTACTCCACCAGCACTTTTACAATCTTTATTTACTTAATTAGATTTGCTGCAATTTGTCTCTTAATTAAAAAATTGCCGTTCAACAAATTTTGAAAGATTGCAGGATTAGTAAATTCTAAGCTTTGTATTTCCAGCAAACTAGAACGAATTTTGCATAATTGTAACGTCCTCTAGCTTGTAAAAATGGCATGGTTTCAGATACCGCTTTCAAATGTAACAGAAAGTCACCGCTTCTCTCAGCTTTTTGCAACTTCAGGAGGATATTGGTAGCGTCCAAAAATAAAAGCCAATACTTGAAAGTTGGTGAATGTTCACTGCCCGAAACGATAAACTTTAACATTGTTTTGTTAAAGTATTGAATTACACTGGGGACAGTATTTAAAATGTTTTCAATTTCCACATATTCATCGTTTAACAAAGTTTCGGTGTTATTCAATTTTATCAATAACGATTCACGGAATGGATCATCAAATCCTGTTTCAATTGCCCATATTTGCATTTAAGACCACCATCGCTGAATATTTGTCCTATACTGCAAATGAATGCCATTGTCAAATTCATTCCGCGTAATGCATGGTTATGAAATTTACCAACTCTAGAGATTTGTTGCATATTATCTCCTGTGCCTTATCGTATATTGCCAAATCGGCGGTCACGATCAGATGGGCTTTTCCTAACTCCTGCGCTATTCTTTTTAGACGGAGAAGTGTTGTATAGATCGTGTCATAAGATGTATGTGGCGCATTAATGAAAGGATAATAAGACACGTTTCACAATGGATTATCGCATGAACTAATTAAATTGTTGTACTCAGACCATCCTAGGAAAGTGTTTTTGTGTTTTGACGTAACGTATTATTTTCCATAATATGTCTGTTGAAAATTTCAAATTACTGTTACTATTAATATCATTAAGGTATCTGACCGCTTTTTTGTCATATTTGGTAAGTTCTGGTCGGTTAGGTGGCTTTTTGTATAAAGATACGTTTTGAGAGAAACAGACCTTTTCGATTGTCGCTTTATCAGTGCACTTTTCAGAAGTATAGAATGTTGCTGTGGGTTTCTTCATTTTGATCAAAATTGTCAATACTGACATGAACGTAATTGTTTTCTTCTTCAGTGACTGGAACTAATCCATGAGGGATAAAGACTTCGTTAGAATGTTTAATTTCTTCAAGGGATAACGATGTGAGAAATTTTTGCACCTCTTCATATGATAAGCCATAGCCAAGGCGGTACAGCACATTTATTAATTTATTGCTTCTTAAGATTTGGTACACAAAAATTAATAGAGGGGTCGATGGTCGCAATGCTGTTTATAATGCTCAAACAAACTCCTAAAGTGTTAATAACGAAAGGGGGATTTGATGAGCATTTAATAAATTCTTCTTCATTCAACAAACAAGTTACAAATTGATATAATATATCAAGCACCTCTTTCCTGAACTCTTCTTCGTTCAATCTTAGAGGTATTATGTAGCAACGATTAACTGCATTGTGCATACGTTCATTAATTTTTTGACGTAGAATACCCGCAGCTTTATGTAACGTAACCTTTTCGGATTCCATACTGATTTTTATGTTTCGTGGACTAGATTCATCATCAGAGCTAGAGATATTGTCGTTACCAACTTGAGGAAAAATCACATCGTAAGCAAATTGTGTTGAAAACACTATGGTTGATTTTCCAGAACCACTTGAAAATGTAAAACGATTTCCGTAAATATTTTTCAATTTTCGCTTTAGATTCCTTCTGTCTGATTTACAATCTTCATAGATTGTTGAATCGAAATTTTTCATGATTTCTATAAGGCGATTTTCCAAATGACTCAGTGTTACAGCTGCACAGTTTGTTAAAACTTGTTCTTCAAATTCTAGACAAAAAATCTGGAATCCTTTAACATAATTTGTCATAGTTGGTGTACATTTTTTAATAGCTGCTTAAATATTTCTTTTGCTAACATATTTTGAATAACAAGCAGCATGGTACTTGGCTTCGGCAGCAAGTAAGGCTGTGTAATATTTCAATCGCCCCAAGATTCTGTGCTCACTCCTATGTAATGCAGCTGTTAATAATTGTGTTCGTGTTTATTCAGTACCAGTAGATATCTGAACTAAAGATTTTCTTTTGCGAGTTCCGTTTTTGCCACATATTATACACTGTTCATGATTATAAGCGAGTTTCACCTTAGACCACGTCGTAGTTAAACACCTGGACTTAGGCTTGGTCCTAGTCTCTCCTTGAGAGCCAAAACAAGAAATAGAATTTGGCCTTTGCCGTATTGTCGTTTGTGAACCCAACCAAACTGGCGTTTCGCAAGACATTGCAGCTTGCATCTTCAGAGTGGTAAATGTCACTGAAAGAAAAAGTGTTAGTGACGATATTTATATCAATGGCCATTAGCGTGATTAACGGACCTTATCTTTTTATTACTCCTTCACGGACTTCGTTATTACTCGAAGTAAGTGTCTGTGTCCTTTCCAAGAAGGTTGATCTTTGTCTTAGAGAACATAATACTGGTAGCCAAGATTAACTGAGTCTTAAAGCGTCTTCTCGGTTCATATTACAAGGATGTTTTTCTATTTCCACAGCTTCGCGGAGTAGTCTGGGAAAGTAGAAAGAAGTTCTAGCCAACACTATAGTTTGGTCACTACTGATTTATTAACACTGCGTTGTTTGCAGTCAGTCATATGTTCTTTTACTCTAACTTCAATAAAGCGTCCCGTCTGTCCTATATAACTTGATACATAGAAACAAGGAATTTTGTAAACTCCGGCATGTTATAGAGCCCCCCCTGCTTGTTTTTAGCAGATGTAAACAAGGTGTTCAGGGTATTCTTAGTCGTAAAGACAGTTTTAATATTATGTTTCTTTAGCCCCCTGCTTATTTTGTCTGTCGCACTCATGCAGTATGATAAATAAACGGTGATAGTTTTCTTTGACTTTTGGATTTATTGCTCTTTTCCATGCGATTTTGATCTCTTTGAACCCGTATCCATTATGTTGTAGGGACTCCAACAGTGCTTCCTTTTCTTTTTACAGATTTTCATTACCTGACACACATATAGCTCTTTTAGCTAAAGTATAAAACAGTATTCTTCTGTACTGGATGGTGGTGAGATTTGGCGTTTAAGTTTCTGTTAGTGTGCGTTTTCTTTCTATAAACAGAATGCTCCAATTTTCTTTAACACCAGTACATCAAGAAAGGTTGTTATGTTCTAATTCCATAATAAATTTAATGCTATTATGTACAGAGTTTAGATGTTGAAAGAACTGATGTAGTTTATCTTTGCCATGAGGCCATACAGCAAACGTATCATCCACATATCTGAACCAAGTTTTTGGTTTTAACTCAACATTTCTCATAATTTCAGTTTCAAAATATTCCATGTAAATATTGGGTATAACTGGAGAGAGCGGTGAACCCATGGCCGCTCTTTCCACTTGTTGAAACAAGTTGTCGTTATAACTGAAATAAGTGTTTTTAAGGCAGAGTTCGATGAACAGAACTTCTTCAGTAATTCGCTTCTTGAGCAAAAACAACACTTCGTCGAATCATGAACATAACAACCGCAAAAGCTTAAGATTTTATATTATAAACCTCTATGGCGAGGAGGTGTTTTTACGAACTAGATCTTTAAATCGTTTGCGTCAAAAGAAAGAAAAGCTACTTACAGACCTAGCATTTCTAAATCGTAGCCAAGACCACAACGTATTGATAAAGTGTATGAGAATTAAACATCATTTTCTAAATTCTCATACTAAGCGAATTTTTCGCAAAGCTGGTTTCGAACTGTTACGTGCGAAAAATCACAATAAACGCAAAGTGCTGGATTTTGTCAGCAAACAGTTATACGAGCTACATTTAAATTTGTCTAACAAATTGGAACACTTGATATGTGTAAAAATAGATATCACTACGACACAAGCAAACGAGATTTACGAACAATCAGAAATGAAACAAACTAAGAAATTCGAGCGGTTACATCTTTCACAGCCTAAGAAAACGTTAGACGACCACAGTTTTGGATGCACAGACCACATCCTATACGTGTGTCCGATAATGAAAATCTACAAAAGGAAAAGAAAACACTGTTGGAATCCCTACACCAAAATGGATACGGGTTCAAACAGATCCAAAACGCATAGAAAAGAGAAATAAATCCAGAAGTCAAAGAAGACTTATCACCTCCTACTAGCACCGCTTATTTAACATACTCTATGGTTTCGACAGACAAAATAAGCAGGATGCTAAGGAAACATAATAATAAAATTGTCTTTACGATTAAGGATACCTTAACACCTGGTTTACATCTGTTAAAGACAAGCAAGGAGTTCTAAAACATGCCGGAATTTACAAAATTCCATGTTCCTGTGGATCAAGTTATACAGGACAGACGGGACGCTCTAGTGAAGTTAGAGCTAAAGAACATATGGTTCACTGCAAATACCGCAAAGTTACTAAATCAGCAGTGGCAGAACACGTGTGGAACCAAAGACACACGCTGAACTTTGACCAAACTAAAGTGTTGGCTAGAACTCCTTTCTACTTTCCCAGACTAATCCGCGAAGCTGTGGAAATAGAAAAACATCCATGTAATATGAACCGAAAAGACGGTTTAAGACTCAGCAAATCTTGGCTACCAGTATTATATCCTCTAACACAAAGATGAACTTTCTTGGAAAGGACACAAACACTTACTTCGAGTAATAACAAAGTCAGTCAAACGGTAACGGAAATGTAAGGTCCGTTAATTGCTAATGATATAAATATCGTCACTTTTTCCTTCAGTGACATTTACCACTCTGAAGATGCAAGCTTCAATGTCTTGCAAAACGTCAGTTTGTTTGGGTTCACGAACGACAATACCGCAAAGGCCAAGTTCTATTTCTTGTTTTGGCTCTCAAGGAGAGACTAGAACCAAGCCTAAGTCTGGGTGTCTAACTACGACTCGGTCTAAGCCTAAAGTCTCTAATAATCATGAACATAATAACCGCTTAAGCTTAAGATTTTATATTATACACTGAATGCTAACTTTGAAATGTGGATCAGTTTGTTTGCAGCTATTGGACGTCTTTAAACATTTTCTTTTTTGTTGTTATGTAAATATTCCAAATTTCTCTGGCTGCAAAATTTTTTTCGACAGTTGTAATTAAAAACAGGGTGTCCCACGAGGTACTGTACATACTGAAATGGTATGTTCTTTAGGTCAATTTAAGTAGAAAACGTCCTATAAACATAAGTCCAATTCGCCATAGTTACACAGATACAAGCGTTCAAAGTTTATAAATGCTCACACATTTTTTGAAGATTATTACTATTGAAAACAGAAAATCACGACACACATCCAGGATACGCTGTATTAGTTCAGCTCTGGTATTAACTTTTACCTCGTATACTAAACTTTTCACATGACCCCACAGATAGAAGTCCAAAGGTGTGAGATCGGGCGATCTCGGTGGCCAAGCATGCGGGCCTCCACGCCAAATACACTTATTGGGATAAGCAACATTTAGATATTCGGTCACATGTTGACTAAAATGTGGAGGAGCTCCATCATGTTACAGAAACATTTGTTGTCTTGTTGGTAAAGGTACTTCTTCCAAAAGCGGTAACAATCGTCAATCATACCACACCATACGTTAACGGAAAATCTGCGCTGAAAGTTAGTTTCTGTTGTGCCATGTGGATTATGATATGACCACAAATTAGAATTATGTGTATTGTTCACTCCATCTCTAGTAAATTGCGCCTCGTCGCTAAATAAAATTAATGGAACTAATTGTGGATTTACCTGTAGCCAGTGGCAGAAATTCAACCGGGCAGCAAAATCTCCAAGTTCCAGATGCTGAACCTGTTGTATGTGATAAGGATACAAAAGCCCATCATGTAATGTTCGCCATACTGACATACGGGGGAGTCCCGTTCGAGAAGAAATTCTTCTAGTACTCAACCCTGGACTCCGATTAACCATCTGTAGAATGTTTTCATGCTCATTCACATTTAACTGCACAGGACGGTCAGATCTTGTTGAAACTGATGAAAATGAACCATGAATCCGTACATGTTGAAACACAGAAGAAAATGTTTGGTGATTTGGCACCCTCCTGTTGGGAAATCTTCGTTCATATTCCCTAACGGCATATCTCGCATTTCCATCACAAAATCCATAAATGTAAATGATATCAGCAGCATACTCTTCGTTAGAAAAATGAGAAGGCATTTTGCATTTAAATTACACTTCATTTAATAAAATCGACTGTGACATTAGTAGAAAAGAAAGCAATAAATGACATATTGTTTGGCTTTTGTTTCCCAGTTGACTAAAAATAATTAATTTTCAAAAAATGTGTGATCAGTTATAAACTTTGAACGCTTGTATCTGTGTAACTATGGCGAATTGGACCTATGTTTATAGGACGTTTTCTACTTAAATTGACTTAAGGAACATACCATTTCGGTATGTACAGTACCTCGTGGAACACCCTGTATAAAACTTCTAGGATTTTTTAAAATGCTCTTTTTTTGAAACGAAATTCTTATAGAAATAACGTCTTGTTTCGCATTCTGTCGAATATTAGTTGCAGCGAAAATGGACGAATGTCCTAAAATTGTTGGTTTTTCAACAACCAGTCCAAAAACCGTGTTATCGTAATCGTATTACAGCGTATCAAATCAGAGAAAATGTTGTGAAATTAGACAGTTACGGCCTTCATTGAAATTTTTTGTTATAAATTTTTCTTGCGGGCATCAATTGAATTAGCCAAATTAAAGTAAGCTGTCAGAGCTTTCAAACAATGTGGTTTAAAAAATATTGAGATTATGGAGTCAAAAGTTATAACGAAGGGTTTTTCCTTGTCGACCGCCGGACTATTACAAATGTCAGAATATGTAGGTAAATGATATCGGTTTAATTTGCCTTTTCAGCCACACCATTAAAGTATTTTTAAATTCCTCATGTACTATCTAAAACGTAAAACTTAGCAGTGGATGGGACACTAACCAGCTAAAACGGATTCAAGCAAATCAATTGATTACATAGAAACTGCTTTTTTGGGATTTAAAGCAACGGGAATATTTCCTTTAGAATCGGATGCCATTTTAGACCATTTTTGCGCAATTGGTGATGTAGAATCTTCTGTAGGCTGAAAGCTCAGCCCAATAATAATAGTAACTAATAACGGGAACACCCAAAGGACTAAGAACAAAAACAACACTCATATCACCTGTTGCAATCATTCAACCTTATCAAAGAAAAGAAAAAATCATCGGTTCAATTACTAAACAAAAAAAATGTTAATGTAAACACTAAAAAAAACTGGAATTTCTGAAAGTTCAAAAACTTTTAATTATATAATTATTAGCTACTTAATTTGATAAAATCTCTCAAATAATTAGACATAATCAAACTACAAAATCTTATACATAAAAAATATTTAACGATATAATTATAAGCAATGTTTTTTGCAACATTAAAACACGGATTATATAGCTTTACCGATTAAAAACACAATGCTCGTAAAATTTTAGTAAATGCTGATAGAAGAATTATTGCACAGTATTTTATACTGCGGCGTCCGATTAAAAACACCGTCATTTCAACGCCCTTTACAGCTATCTAAAAATGTGAAAATCGCAGTGAATTAAAGCTGGAATGTCAAATGGAAACTTTAAATCCCTCAATTTGTTCCGTTCATAAGGTTTCGTATTAATGGCCCGTTGGCAAAAAAAATAAATATTTTATAGTCTACTTTTTATACTTAAATTCTAAAATTTCAAACCCATACTTTTTAAATATTTTTCAATAAACAGATCTAACTGTACTTGTTGATTAGAAAAACAAAAAAAAAACTCGCTGCTATTAATTAAACATAATTTGGCACTATTTATTTAACTACTTAAACGTAAGTAAGAAAACTATTTTTTTCCACTACTAGTTGTATACGCTTGCATTATTACGTATAATAGAAGGCCGTGAAGTTGTACTTTTTTAACCGCAGGTAAATAATATTTCATTATTAACTAGTAGTTAATAATGAACATATTTACATTTTTTGATAATACTACGACAGTTTCAAAGAAAAAAAGTTTACCAAACTGCGCACCAAGAGCAAGAGATTTTATTTAATGCTAATTTAAGTTTTCAAATCGCTCAATAAATAAATTAATTTGATTTTAAAAAGTAAGTTATTTGAAGTTCGCGCTTAATTAAATGCGAATATTATTGAGTTAAATATGTTTTAGATATAATCAATGCTTAAAATAATAATGTTTTTAAACAATTTAAACAACTTTAGCAATAAAAACTTACGGTATCTGTTTATTTTTGTGTTTTAAATCACAATTAAGAATTACGTCAAAATTAATTCTATTAAACTAATGACAACTGTCAGAATTACTGACTTGATTTTTAATTTAAAATTAATATCTTAAATTTTAAATTTGATTTAGTAACAGGTAGAAAGGTTTTAATAATTCTAGTAGTGGAAAAAATTGTATATATAACACGGTTGAGAAGTTCATTATAACCTGCGCGATTTATATCCCTCGACGCTTCGCGTCTCGCGATATAATCTATCGCTTAGGTTATAATGATGCACTTCTCAACCTTGATATATAATATACTATTATTCAATCATTACTGTTGTACCAAAATTTTTTAATGTTTGCATAGAAAGTGTTAGATTTTTAATTTTAATGGTAGCTAGAATCGTTATCAACCACCATTCCATGTTTCCGCAATTTAAATTGTTAGTGTCATAGAATCAGACGACGGCAACAAAATAATGAATGAAATTGTTTTTTTGATTCGATTTTATGTTTCCAAAAATGTCCTCATTAAAAATAACAATCCAATGTAACGTAGAATACATTTGAACTAAAGATAAATTAGTTAAAAATGAGGTTAAACTTTAAAAGATAAAAAAGTAATGTTGGATTAATATAAGTAAAAACGATTAAAATTTAACAAAACATTAAGCGTAAAATATTCAACAGATGATTTAACTTGGTTTCTCGTCTAATTTCAGTCCAACATGTTTTTGACGTTGACCTTATTCCACACACCTTTTTCGTTATTATTACCTTAATTTCAACGTACCTTTTAACTTTTAACTGATGTGTTTTTATGTCATATTTCCTATGGACGTAGTTAAGTTGAAACTTTATATATAAGAGACAAACTTAATTGCGCAATTTCGCCGTTTATATATAAAAAAAATTATTTTGCATTTATATCACATAATAAAATAAAAAAAATGCTATTTTCAAATTTAATTATATTGTGGTAAACTTTAAATTACTTTTTGGCGTTTTCCTTTGAGGTTTATTTGTATATAAAGATTTTTCTAAATGTTTTCCTTTAAATACGTTCTTTGAGCTCAGTCTACTGTATAATTTAAAAAAAATTAAATTCAAAGAAGACATAATATTATAATTTTTTTACGTAGATGCGTACAGTTTAAATAAAAACGTCAATATAATCTACAATAATAATTTAATCATTCATTAGCAGAGAAGTGCATAAGTCTTTCTATTACACGTGTAGGACATGGCCAATACTGCAGAAAGTACTTTATCCAGTCAATATAAAAAAAATTTAACGAATTTGAGTAAGTAGGGTGTAGCGTATTCTGGTTAAAATGTAAAAATTGTCAAAAATATACTAACCGCCATAAGTAAATAAACACCTACTAAACGTTGATAAAATCAAATAAGATTTTTAGAAAACATGTATTTTATTCAGAAACGATAATAATTTCATCAAAATAAATGTTTAAGCACTGAAAATGCGTTGCTCCTCTTTGCGTTTCTTAGAAATTTAGCTAGTCTATTAAAATATTTGAAATAAACAAATCAATAATAGCTTAAGGTATCGACTTCCAAGCTTCTAAAATCCATTTTGGAGAACATTTACACTGTTTGGGGATGGTTCTAAATTATTGATCCTGCGCCCTATCATATCCAATAAGTGTTCGATTGATGATAAGTAAAGAGCGGAAGTTGTGGCATTTGCATTTTTGTGCAGTTTTTGGTGTTATTGTAATTTTTCAGCAATTTTCAACAATAATGCAATTTTTTTGCAATTTAATAACAAAATTTAAATAACAAGTAAATTCTACATTTAGACCTATTTTAATTTTAAATTTTTTCCCGGTTTTCTTGGTAACAGCAATAATAAATAGCACAATTCTGGATTTTCATTGTAGTTATTTTAAAAAAATTAATAAATATACAGTATACACTACGTTTCGATTGCTAGAGTATCTGCAATCGAAACGTAGTGTATATTCATTTATTTTCAAGAAATAAATAAAGACAATGGAACTCCCGAATTGTGCTGTTTTATCAAATGCAACATTGTCCCCCTCATTCAAACGAACGATGATAATATCTGAACCACCTTATCTTAAAGTTTTGTTATGATTATAATGCGTGTTACCATATCCTGGCTTACGAATAAGATATTATGTTATTTACCGAAATTTTCATTGTTTTCAATTCTATGAATTTTTTGATACTTTTGAAACGTGTTGCATCAGTTGCAAGTAAACTAAATACGTAATTAAAACGTATAGCACTAACAGTCAAACTTATGTAAATGATGCGAAAATAACCTATATGAGTACAAAACACATACACCAACTGATTTCAATTTTATTACCTTTTAAACTGCAATTTTCCTAGTTTTTGAAAATTTTATATGCAATTTATGCCGCAATTTTTGAGAATTTTGACTGCAACAATTTCCGCTCTTTAGTGATAAGTCTAGCGAACGGGAGGGTTAGGAAGACTACCAACACTATGATTTTCTAGAAACTCTGTAGTAACCCTAGCCTGTAGCCGCTTGTTGAAAAATGTGTTTTTGTAGTTGCTGAAGATATGAACCTAACAGTAGTTTCAGAACGTTATTGATGTAACCAATTGTATTTAACGTTCCTCAAATAATTACTAAAAGAGATCTACTTCCTTGGCAAATAGCCGCCTCATACCTTGAGAAAGAGGGGTACGTCATCCTATAAAAACGTCTCTCATGTCTCTCCTTTCTCTGGAATCTCTTCTGACAATTCTGCAACCATCATTGGCTCATAAACAGAATTCGTTATTGAAAATTACTTGTTTCCATTCCACATTTCATTGCACCCTTTAATACACCATTCTAGCCGTGCTGTTTTATAACGTGAAGTTAGAGTTAAAAAAAATGAAATGGCAGGTACGACCTTACCTCAAGAGATCGAATTGGTCGACGGAAAATGCTCTCAAAAAAACCAAAAGCTAAAGAGCACAATATACACGATTAGTGGTGCATCTGGAACAACCAGGTCGTTAACGTCTTTGTCCCTTATTATTTTCTGTCCATCTTTTCCAGTACAAAGAGATTGTAGCGACATGAATGGATAATCCAGCTTCTCGTAGACCGATTTTTCGACCAGGTTCAAACTCAATTAATTGATAAAAATTCGCACGTTGGCAAACTTTTTACACTGTAATAAGACTAACTAAACTCTCAAATACGCTTTATAATGACAACTAAGAAAATAATGTTAACGTCTATTAGGTTTGCCTTTTAGTAACTTGATCAATTGATGGCACCTTGCTGAAATTTTCATCTCATTCAATTTTATCAACGTTTATTAAGTGTTCATTCAATTACGGCGGCAAGTATAATGGAAACCAAGGAATATCTTAATAGCTATTACGAATAGCAAAGAAAGTTGGACAAAAAAAACAAAAGAGGAGAAAAGTTTGATACTACCACAGTTAATATACTATTATAATTAAAAAAATCAAGACATCTGTGATCCAAAATTCTAAAATTTAACGACAAATGTAAAACAACGCAAATTATATCTAAAATTGTAAAAGTTACGTCTAAATTGTAAGCCAAAACTGTTATTAACAAAATGATCCTAAATTTTCAGGTATTTCGTTTAAAATAACAATATTAGCATCGATTTTGTAGTATAAGCAAGATTTTTTTAAATAATCTCATAATCGCCATTCAAAAAATATTTTTAAAAAACATTTTTTCTATTTTTACCACTAGTAGTTTTAGAACAAATATGATATGATATGAAATCGTGAAGCGGTTAATTTAAAAGCAATGAGACGGTTTAGTTAATCAGAGCTTAAAATTAATTTATGGGATTAAGTTATTTAGAAGTTTGGATTTAATAACAAATAAATATTTTCGCAATAGCAAAATTTTTCTCTTTTATTATATATGTTGCGTGCAAAGCGCGAAAACGGCCAATGATCGATTTTTTTGCTCAATCTTGGGTTTGGACGTTTCAAAGTAGCCAAAGCGCGAATTTGAATTTAGCTTCCGGCTTTGGCCGTCTAAAATCAGCCAAACCTAGGATTGTGCAATTGCGAAGCGACCAAAGCTGGAAATAACGGTCAATTGTTTTTTCTCGTCGCGCGTAATTTGGAGCTTGCGTATAGCAGTGTGGTGCCAGTCTGAGATTTTCCTTGACGGAGTTTACACGTGTTGTTCCTTTTATGCGTTTAAGATGTCTGGTGTAAGTGAACATGAATTTAAGTTGAAATTAGATGCTTATATCCACAAAATTGAATCGAATAATAAATTCCTCTTAACTCCGTGTAAGTACAATGAACTAATATCCGAGGTAAAAGCTTCCCTATGTAAAACAAAAGAAAAAGACCCGCTTACGTCATTGGATTATCGACGAGTTAAGAGGTACGACGTTCTAACCATTGGTAATGTTGAAAAGCTTATAAAAAAGCGATCTACAAATGAGGATAAAATAAAATATGTTTGTTATACGGATGAGTTGTATGAAATTATTCACAAAACCCATTTAGATACAGGACACAAAAGAACACGGTGTATAGACAAAGAACTTAAAAGAAGATACTGCAATATCACGCGTGATGTGATTGGTATTTATTTAAGCTTATGTGGACAATGTCAGTTAAGAAAAAAACATAAAGAAAAGGAACTAGTTGTTAGGCCGATTTTGAGTAAGAACATGAACTCTAGAGGACAGGTGGATCTGATTGATATGCAAACCGAAGCAGACAGAGATTATACATTTATTTTAAATTATCAGGACCACTTGACAAAATTGTTTTTTTTGAAACCTTTGAAATCTAAAACAGCTTTGGAGGTCGCTTATAATCTGTTAGCCATTTTCTGTATAATAAGTGCTTCTTACATTCTAAAAAGTGACAATGGGAGGGAATTTACAGAAGCTGTAATAAGGGAAGTTGCTGATATGTTTGAAGCTAAAATGGTCCACGGAAAGCCAAGGGATTCTCAGAGCCAGAGAAGTGTCAAAAGAGCGAATCAGGATGTTAGGGACATGTTGGTTTCTTGGATGGCAGAAAACAAGAGTACGGACGGACTGCGATTCGTTCAGTTGAAGAAAAATAGATCGTTCCATCGAGGGATAAACAAAAGTCCATATGAGACAATGTTTGGGGTTCCTATACGAAATGGGCTGTTGGATTCAGATATACCTCGTGAAACTCTGCAAACTATTACCAGAGAGGAAGAGCTGGAAAACATATTAAATGATAATTTTAATGTGGGCGCTTCCAGCGACTCGGATACAGATGACGAAAATCATGCAACTTCACATGAAAGCTCCAGCGTTAAGCAAGTTTCACAAAAACAAATAAGCATTAGTAGGTAAGTAGGCAGAATATACACTTACACGTGTTTTTTTTATAGTGTTCCTGTACAGCTGATAATTTATGCGAGATTTGCATTCGGCAAGAAAAAATCACACAAGCACGTGAAGCATCGTGCACATCGCAAAAAAGACAAACTGATAAAATGCTGTATAGGTCGAGCAAAAAGTTTCCTTCTGTTAGCATTGGACAAAACGTTTTGATAAGAATTTCAGATGTAGACAGGGGGCGTGTTGCACCAAGAAATGTAATAGCCGTTATTATGGAAAGGAAAGACGAAACTGATCTTTACCAGCTAGGAACACCGTCACCGTTAACAAATTGTACGCAAGAAACGAATTCCAAACAGCAGAACATAACTTCATTAAAATAGAAAATGTTCCAAACGAACAGCTTACATTAAGAACCGCCGCTGCAGTAGACTCTCAATCAAAGCAAGGTTTTGTTAAATGTAACTGTAAAAAGAATTGCGAAAACAAGAGATGCAACTGTTTGAAAAAATTAGTAACATGCAACTCAAAATGTCACTCATCGTCAAGTTGCAGAAATAAATAATTATGAAAATGTTTTTTCCCCAAAGTTCTCTGGTTTTGAAGTATTTTATCCTGTTTATTTCAAGTACTATTATAATACTCACCTTGTTTCGCATTGTTGTAAACTTGAGTTTTGTTTCATTTTCTCTTTTAATGTTTAACTTGTTCATTTCATACTTATTTATGTATTGTGTTCCTTCGTAAATATAGATTTAAACAAACTATATGCTTACATTTACCTTTGTAGCTTCCTATTCTTTGTGTGCGTATGATTTAACAACTAATTTCTAGGCTTCTTTAATATTAAAACAAAAATCGAACATTATTTCCAGCTTTGATCGTTTCGCAATTGCACAATCCTAGGTTTGGCTGATTTTAGATAGCCAAAGCCGGAAACTGAATTCAAATTCGGGGTTTGGTTACTTTGGAACGTTCAAACCTAAGATTGAGCAAAAAAATCGACCATTGGCCGTTTTCGCGCAAAAGTGTTGACATTTTTACAAAACTAATTTGATGTTTGGCTGATTAATTACGATAGCAACAAACAACAAAATAATCATAAACGTCTTGCTTTACGGTATTGCCTTAAAGCCAAAAACACTAAAACGGTTCACGCACAAAAAATGTAGGAAAGTAGCGTCTGCCTCCTAAATCGCACCAATCTTATTTTACACAAAATTTGGCTCCCTAGATCTTAAACTACAATTTATAAAACTTGTAAATACTTAGCTGGTTATTTAAGCCTACATAACATATCATATACAAAGTTTGTTAGAAAAAGAAAAACAACTATTTCATTTTTCAGAAATCGAAATTTTTAATGTGATCAATGCAAAATGCTTTAGACGAATATCGGAATGATGGTGGCACCAAATTAAAGAATTTGCAAAAAAATTTGAAACACTCAAAAAAAACTTTTTTAAGACATGCTCGGGGCGAAGTTTACAAATCTAGCAACAAAAAAAATTAGAAATTAAATGGCAGAAATTTAGCATTGCTCAAAAATAATAAAAACGGACCTTGTGCGGCACATCATAAAACTAGAAGAATGTTTTCTTGAATTGATTATTTCCGATATAACAAAATTAGCTTTTGACATTTTAGAAGCTAATTATTTACCAAATCCGTTTAACAAGAAGAAAAGTTTAGCGGGTAAAAATGGTTCTACGCATTTATGGCTAGATGATATGATTCAATGTCAAAACTGTTCTCAGTGGGTGAATGATTCTTGTGCAGCTTGTGTCCATGATTATACATTATAAGATGGAATTTTTATTATTTGCATGTTATCCTACTTTTATAATGTATTTTATTGCATATTTTATATTTTGGTACCAAATACAATACCTATGATATTTTAAACTTCTTTTAATGAATTTAATTCGTATCTTTACATTATGGTGCAATTTAGAAAATAAGTGTGATGTCAGCAACAGACCTTACATTGCACCACTTGCAAACGTTCACTATTTTTACTATCAAAATTTGACCATTGGTACCTTGTCTTATGGTATACGTTTTAATATGCCATAAGGATTTATCAATTACTCTAATTTTTCTTTTTCAAATAAGAGCACGAATGCAAAATATTAAAATGTGGTGCGTTATAGGCCCAATTAAACTTCTTGGACATCGTGTCACATATGACAGTAATGTCAATTTGTTCAAATTTCGTACTCAGCGGTACTATAGTAATCTGTCGTACACTAGATGACGCCATCTTAATTGCAGTAAAAATATTGCAAAAATTTATATTTTTTATAATTCAACAACTAAAAGCTTGTGTGAATAGTGTCTCAGTAGATAAGTGAGTTATATAAAACTTTTAATTACTTTAATTTTTAAATGAAAGCAAAAAATAAAAAATGCAACAGGTCAATTTAAATATTGAGGGGAGCGATGTTTGACGTTGAAACGACATTTGTAAAATCAATTCCTTGACCCTTTTGTGACATGTAGAATTTGATTCAAAAAATTTTTAAGAAGTGCCCAAAACATGTTTTATTTAATAACAAAAACCCGTAACTGATAGCTGTTTTACATTCCAAATAAAAAAATTACGGAAAAAGTCTTATTTTCAGCTTGAATTATCCAAAAACCCCCCTTAATAAAAATTTTTGCGTGCTTTAACAAAATTGGTGTAATTTTTTGTTACAAGATTGGCAATTTTAATTAATTGACAAGTAATGTCAAAATATGTAGTACTAGTACTAGTACCAATCTCTACAAAATTCCCTAGGTTTTTGTAATTAAAAATTTTCGTTAAAAATTGGGCCAACAGTTGTATTATTTCTCATTATTTTTTTCTAAATTATAAAACAAACATACCGATCTATTTCTTATTAAATTTCTCAAAAAATGACAATAACAAGTAGAATCGTGCCATTTAAAAAAAATAAGGGTAGTTGCTGAGAGCCGAGCCCAACGAGCGAGGTTTTAATTTAGCTGAAGCGCTGTAGTACTTAAACGAACAAAATTTGTATTACATTTTTTAGTCGACATTAATATAAAAAATTAACAATTACGTATATTTTTATATATTGGCATTATAGGTACCTACATACACATGATTGCAATGACTGCAGTTTGATAAATTTAAAATTACATTTTTTGAGTATTTACCTATTACAATTTACTTGAATAACAACTTTGCTTACCTAAAAAAAGTATTAAAAACTAACCAAATGCTTAAATGTCGCACTTTTAAATGTATAATGTAAATTTGTCGGTAACTTGAGAGCTGTCTATAGCGAAATGTAATCATAATTGATATAGTTGTCACAAGATGGTAAACTTCCAAAACTTAAAATATAAATTCAAAAATCTTTATGTTTTTGTACATTTATATCATTAAATATACGCCGTAACATAAAAAAAATGCAACACTAAGAAAGCGTTAGAATTTTTGTACCAAACTTAACTAGTGAAAGTAGTAATTGATTAAAATTTCATTCAAAATAATTTAGTAGCCATGGAAAATTTGACGTTTTACTTGTTACAATCGAAATAATGGGGTATATTTCTTCGGAGATTAATTGATTTCGGTAATGTTTTCGGTTGCAATTCTTATGTTTTTCTTTGCGTTTTGAGGCTGCAATTATGCCTACAGTGCGACAACGTAAAAATAATCGACAACTGAGTGAATTCGACAGCGGTCGCATTATTGGTTTACGTTAAGATGGTTTTTTCTTCAGAGAAATAGTTAACCGTCTTAACCGTAACTAATCTTCTGTAGTACGGTGTTATCAAGTATGGTTCAGAGAAGTTCAAGAACGCCGTAGACGAAGAAGTGGACGACTTAGACAGATCCAGGGTCGCATCTTCGATTAATGGCACTGAGAAACCGATTGTCGAATACAAAAACAATAACCGATCAATGGTTTCAAAACGAAAGACGCCCTGTAACCTTTCGTACATATTACCGTCGAATTAGAGCTTTTGGCTTGCAGTTCTGTCGACCAGATCTGGTGCTTCCGCTGACGGGTTGTCATCGATAACAACGTTTAGAGTAGTGTACTTTGCGACTAGATTGGGACGTAAAATAGCATAGGCTGGTCTTCACTGACAAATCCCGATTGTGCTTGAGAATGCACGATGGTCGCATGATGACTAGACGTAGACGTAGACACTATGGAGGTTATAGTATCGAGTGTTATTGTTTATGGAAGCAGGTTGCAGTTGGAATTCATCCGAGGCTATATGAATGGCTTCCGATATGTTGATAAAGTGGCAGAACCTCATAAGATATGATATAATGAGTAGAAGACTCAAGCAATTAGCCAATCGTCTACAGACACTAGAAACTCTCCGACATGAGTTACAGATAGCCGATGCAATATCTCAAGAAGAAATTGACCACCTAGTGGAATCCATGCCAAGAGGGGTGCGGGCGTGTAAAACTAATAAGAGTGGTTCAACACATTATTAATAGAATCTTATGTTAAATTTCTTTGAAATTTTAATCAATTACTACCTTTGACTATTTAAACATTTTTGGTAAGTTTGGTCCAAAAATTCTAACAGCTTTTTGATTATGCATTTTTTATAACACAGAGTATATAGTGTAAAGTAACATTTATTTATATAACGTTTAGTATTATCTAATTCACAAGCTTTCAAGATGTTTTTAAAGCCTAGAATTTGCTGGTTATTTTACCGCACTGTCATATAACAACGTGCGTAGAAATCAAAAAAATTATAAAATACGGCTTACACTTAAGATTTTTACATCTAGCAAACCAAACATTTCAGTAGCCGTTATGTAAAAGCCAACTTTATAGTTTGCAAAAAATAATTAATCTTCGCAGTTATAAGTAGTAAGAGACAAAATAGATAATAATGAGTTACACCCACAATAATTCAATTATGTCCTTTTTATAGAACCTTTAGTATTGAGTGTAATAGTGTAAAGGTGTAATAATAGTTGTAGAAACACCAAAATTAGTCAGCAAAAAATTGTAAACAGTACATATAATGTTAAAACCGAATAAATAAATCGAGTTGCTGTGAATGACTGTAGTGTAAATGAATGTAATGACAATGGTTCAGTAACGATCAAAAATCACACATTTTTTCATTAAGAGAGTATGCAAAAATATTAAACTTACAAAAATCTACACAAAAATTGGACGTTAATTGTGCCGTAGAAATTTCAACAAGAAGATAATGCTGACAGAAAAACCAAAAAAACAGTAAATGTCAATAATATAGAACATAATAGTTTAGAAAGTATTTTATTACAAAAACTAAAAATATATATTAGTAAGCTAAAGATATGGCACAGAAAACTGAAATAATGTAAAGAGGAGAAGACAAATTTGTATTATTACGCTTGATGCAAATGAATAACTTATTTAATAATACATTCCACCACCTCCTTTAAATATATAATAGCTTTTACATAGTCTACATATTTATTATAGCTGTCAGTCAAAAGATATCATAATTTGTATATTAAGGTTAATACTAGCACAAATTTAACAGAAAATTTCTCTATGTTTACTCCAAATGGTTTTTCCATAATTCTTTCCCAACTTTTTTAATGCGTCAACTTTTGTCATCAATATATAATGCATTAAGAAAAGTTTGTTAATGTTTCGTCTTGGAAAATATGCATGACACGGCGTTTATTGTTTTTAGAAGAATATATGTTTGTGTTTAACATGATTTTGTACTATTGTTCATGATTTAAAAAAAACTTTGATTTTGAATACGATATCTATGTAATTTTAAGATATCGAAATAGTGTAGTGGATTTATAACATTTGTTTTGTAGAATGACGAGTTTTAAATTGAAAAATCTCGAAAACCTTGAATGATTTTTTCTCCACCATCCAAATGTATTTCTATTCTCAAATTTTTATGTTTATAAAAAAAACTTCACATAAAAACTAGATTATACTAATATTTTTGACAAATTATGAGCCGCTAGAAAAGGAAACAGGTAATTTGAAGGAAGTCAATAGAGCAATTAATTATTTATTTAAATCTTCAATTGGGCTACGTTTCGTAGAACTAATATGTTAGCTTCATCGGATTATCTTATATCCAAAAAACTTAATTTAATACTTTCCATAACCAGTAGATATGAATATTAGATAAATTGCGTTTTAGGTTTCAATAAAATTGAGATGTATGCCAACAAAACTCAAAAAACTAAAAATATTATACGTATAAATTATAAAATAAATAAGTTCTATTTAAACGCAATCCCTAAAAAGTCTAAAAAAACGCCTTTTGTCGAATATGCACCGATTTAAAATATCTTCAGGAATGCACATACCACCATAGTTCACAGTTAGTTAGCAACGAGCTAAATTAAAACAAAAATTATTTGGAATTTGTCCAATTTTATTATTCTCTTCTACGGCGATGGCTGCCAACTCGTTCATTTATTTTATTGCATATTATAAGATTTATTTATTATAAATCGTTCAAATTGCGTTGTATATTTTAAAGATGTTATACTTGATTTACAAAAAAAAATGTTCCAAAATTTTAGATTGTAACACGTTTTCAAAACAGCTGTATTCTTTTAAAGCTTGTTAAATAATAATTCTTTCAATGCTATTACTGACATCGTTTACTAAAAATTATAAAATAATTATACAAAGAAATACATAAACCAATACCGATAAATTATACTAATAAATAATGCAATTAAGCTAGCATTATTCTATAGTGTATTTAATTTGACAATTCGTGTTGCGGTTTTACGTTCAAATACTTGTTCAAAATGTTTAAACTATAGTCCCAATATGTTTATTTAATACATAATTTTATAACTATAACGTTCTAAATTAGTTTAGCAAATTTTATCGACTTATTAAATTTTTAAATGATATCTCGTATAAATATTTTTAATTTAAAATCTCTTTCCGCATATTTGTTTTGTTTGTTTTTTTTCTGGACGAATTTAAATAAATAATCACAAACATACATTTTTTGCACATTTCTTCCTGCTTGGGCATAGTTATGCATTTTTTGCATATTAAGCATATTTATCTTTAAAAAAATAAATAGTTCAATCACCACTGACGTCAATTTATTGCCTGGCATTTCCAAGACATATTTTCGACCAAGTTGACAGCAACAACAATTGCGACGAATTTCTCGTGTTAACTGCTTCAAAGTGAACACTTTTTTCTACGAAACTTGTGCCTTCCTGCAGGATGCAGTCCTCGATTTTCTTGATGAACCAACGTTCAACAGTTGGTAGCAAAGATTTCTGTTGCATTTCAAGCATTCAGGTTGTAAGTAAACAGATACAAAGTTCAGAAACCTAGTGCTGAGAAGCAGCCCCCAACAAGTACCTTTACTAGGCGTTTAAAGTTCGACTGTGCCAATCTGCTAGTAGAGGTTTGTAAGACGATAACATATTCCCAAACAAAAATTTTGTTTGTAAAAATGACAATTCTCCAATCGCGGTTGATAAAGTCGTTTCGTCACGTGTTTTTTACTTAACAAAAGTTTTTTCACTGAATTGTCCTACGTCTCTACTTTTCTGTTTTAATTTTGCTGTTCCTTGATGCAAGGATAAGCTAAGATTCCACAGAAATAGTTTTATCGGCAAGTCATCGAACGTTATTGTCTCCTGATATTGCCGTACCCACTTACTAACAAATGACACTGACTTTCTCACGTACTTAGCAGCCGTTGTATGAATCATTTTCGGGCCTTTTGGATAAGTATAGAAAAACACAGCTTTGCAGCACGACGCGTACGCGGTACTCATAGCGCTTTACGTGTTTCTCTTGCAAAAATTCAATACTAACTGAAACTTTCGTGACAAAGTTGAATACAAAAATTTCTTCCGTTGATTCACAAAACAATAAGGGCAATACCTTATTACATGTCGTTATTTATGTATGTGCTAAAAATATTATTTCTAATGAAAATTCACGCCTACACTCGTTTGTCGCCTACACTGTCTTTTCTTAATGCGTATCGTTTACAACCTTAACAAGTGGAAAGAACGCAAACCAAAAAAAAACTGTCATTTTATACATTTTACTTATTTTACGTCGTTGGGAACGTTGTTTGTTTCAGGGCGCTATTCCACATTGTAAGTAATTCTTATTTTTATCTTATTTTTTTAGTTGGTTATTTCTATTATACTTTTAGGAACTTTTGGTGCGGTAAGTTTAGCGCTCATATTTTTTTCATTGCTATAGTTGATCGAGTACGTTTGAAGTAACAATTACGTTATTTGCTCTTCAACTATTTAAACATTATCCTATTAAAATCAATTATATGTAGTGCCTGTTATAATCAAATGTAATTAGCTGTACGAAGTGTTGCCTGACCTAAAAAGCCTGCATCAGTATTATAAAGTGTGATATTTGTCGACCAATCTCTAATCGTTATTACTTACTGTTGTTTTTTCTCGTTTTTTAAACTTCTATTCTCTTGTTTGAAATACACATCTTGTCATAAATTGTGTTTTGCAAATTGTTTCCTTTTAGTGTTCGACAGATTTAAACGAGATCTGTGATTAATAATATTTCCTCGCTTTGGCGACTTTTTTACCAAGTTTATAATTAGCACATCGAAGATCATCTGTGACCCCCTCTCCGGAATATTGAGCTAGTTGTCTGCTTTAAGTTACGGGTAAATCAACGTACAACCTTTCACTTTTTGCTGATAGTTATTCCGTATCGCTCTTACTTAACTGACTTAATTGTCAAAGGTAAACTTTTAGAATTAAAGCAAACGTCTATTAATTAGTTAATTGTGCTAGAGAAGTATAACCAAAAATTATTTTTAAATTTAGTGTTTGTATATTAAATTAAACAGATTCGCGGCACGTGTTAGTTATTTCCCAACTCCCTAAATCTATTTGCAAGAAAAACATCAAAGTTTCTTGTAATTTGGTGCAATAATAAATCTTGTTGAACAATAATGTGTCTTTTAAAGTTTGCAGCACAACGGTAAGTTTTTATAAATGTTTGATTATGTACAGAATATTGTGTATGGGTAATAATGATAGTGTTTCTATTTTTGGCCACCATCTATAACCAAAATGGAGAGTTGCTTAACTTTATTTTCGGAACTAAAAAAAGTTTGTACTCCTTAGTGCTAAAATTAAAGTAATGATATGTACCGGTTTCAGGATATATAATAATAACATAGTTAGAAGTGTTATGAGTATCATTACAGCCACAGATGTTAATTTGAAATCCGAGCTTGTGAGATATAACACGACTTATGAGTACAGACGAAAATCGAAACAATAATACAAAAACTATTGCTCCTGCTTATCATAATATATATTAATTGTACGGTGTATCAAATTAGAGATGATGATGCCTGGGAATTTTGCACCACTTCTTTTGTATTTTCATTATAAATAATTTCTCTTTGAATTGTTTAACTGGAAGTGCCAAATTCTTCATTACCAAACATTCTTTTTGCTACTTTAATCTTATTTTCTATTGATCCCTCTATGTATGACTCAGCTACACTCAATCTCTTTCATCCTCCCAACTTTTTCAGATCGATTACGGTTCTTAGTGTGTGACAGAAGTTTGTCTCAAGCATCGCTTAAAGTTGGGTAAACGTAAGAAAGAAGCAATCATTTTAGGGACGGAAGAAATCTTGTGGATACCACCTTGTTGCACGCAACATTTTTTATTATTGTAAAAAACAATAAAATTATAGTGTTAAGTTGTGTTTTAATCGTGTTTTGATGTATTTTTACTTTCCTACAAGGAAAGTATAGCTATTGCAATTTTTTTTCAAAACATTTTTTTGCATAGTTTTAGGTTTCAAGATTGTATTATCCATTGTAAAGCTCAAAATGGGATTTTCAATTATATAATTTTCATTTAAAATTAGGTTTCAAGGTCTGAATCATAAAAAAGTATTTTTGACAAAAAAGTTTTGGGTGTCTGTGTGTAACGATGTACCCACGATAAAGTCCTAGTAACTTGAAACTTGGTATAAAGCAGGATTTTCATAATTTTTCGGTTCTATCAAAAGATGGGTCTGATAAAGAAACTAAAAATGGGCGTATCTGCCATTTTTAATAGTTTTTCTTATAGAATTTTGTACGAATGTAAATTATTCAAATTATTTTTACAGTTTCTTATAGATAATTCTTCCTAACAATTTATTCAAATAAAAAAAATTATAACATTAGCAGTTTATCAAATATTTAATTTGTAATTTAAAATGAATTCACAAATATAATATAGTTTCGAATACTGCCGGCGACGATTTTTTTTAATGATTTACCAACGGGGTAAGTAATATCGAAGCGCACAAATATAAGGAATAGTCGATATGATCTCAATGAAATGGAGGAGAAAATTTCAAAAAACTTATAGCATGCTAGGAAATCAGTACAAACGTAGATATCACTTCAAAATGGTTTTATGGCAACACAACCTTAAAAAAATATGTAGACATTCCTTCATCATTCCTTATGGAAAAGTCGTGTGGTGACCACACCAGTTTTTTTTCCTTATATTATCTTTGGATGTGCCCACGATAACTATCGTTTTTTTTACCGTTTCTTATAGAGATAATTCTTCCTAACAATTTATTCAAATAAAAAAAATTCTAACATTAACAGTTTATTAGATATTTTACTTATAATTTAAAATAAATTTACAAATATAATCTAAGTTCCAATCCTGCCTGCAACGATTTTTTTTAGAAAAAAGTTCCATAGCTTGAAGGGAAAGCAAGATGCGTTAAAAATAATCATTGTTACTGGTTTATTAAAAGGGAAAGCAATATCGAGGTGCACAAATTTAGGAGTTAGACAATATGACAAGATAACCTTAATTTGCTATATTTTGGTTATATACAGTCGGACCTCCATTCAATGAACTCCTATTTAATGATTTTTTCTATTTAGTGATGTTTTCTTTAGGATATTGACCTTCGGCTTAAAATGCGTGTAAAAACACCTCTAAATTATGATGTTCAAATTCTATATTATGATCTTTTTCAAAGAAAATGTTACCCAACTACTAAAAGTTTTCTTGGAATCACGTACAATTTACTTTACCTTTACAATACCGCATTGTTAAACGGATAAGCGGATTATAAGACTTCTTAATTTACAATACAGAAAGGCTATTAGTAATGGTATCAAAAAAATTCTGTACATTTGTAAATGACATAAATGCATGAATTGTTTAGAGGATTATAGGATTTCCTTCGAGTTTTGAAATGCATTGTCATGTTATTGAACACGTTTCATTTGCAATTTTTTCGTTTCAAGTTGTTTAAGTGTAAAGTTGGTTAAAAATGACAAAACGAAAGAGTTTATAATTAATATGTATTTCTTATGTACGTTTAAATTTGTGTTTTATTTTTTAAGTATAAATTCTATACAATGAAGTTTCTATATAATGATGTTTTTGAAGGGAATTTTGAACATATATAGGAGTTCGACTGTATTTAATAAAATCGAAGACAAAAATTCCAAAAAAATTATAGCATGCTAGGAAGCTCAAAGTAGTTTTATGACAACATAACTTTAAAAAAATATGTAGACCACACCAGTTTTTTTAATAATTTGTATAGCATTTATATGTCCCTAAAAGACAACCGTAAAGAATCGTAGTTTCTAATTTGATTAAAGTGAAAGAATGCTGTTGGTATTTTATACTTTTAGTTTTGTTGTTTTGGAAGAATATAATACAGCAAATTTCGAATTAAAAATATATTTTTAATTACTTTTTCTAAACATTATAATTTGTAACGTTTCACACATACAAGTGCTTTTTCAAACATCGAATTTTGTTAAAATTACTTGTTTTAAAAATTATTCTCAAGTAAATTAAAAATTACGGAGGGGTAGTTTCTAATGTTTTGTGTGCTTTACGATTAAATTGCATCCATATAATCCAAAAATTGCAACAACCTAAGAATACCTTTGCCGGCAAACATTCCTCGTCGTTTGTCTTCATCAAAAATGCTTGAGAGCATTTGAGACTTTAGACCGAGTAGTCCCTGTTTGGGCAATAAAATCTTGTATTCAATAAATAACTATTATCTACAACTGTCATATTATAATGACTATGACTTGACACTACAGTATACATTTATGTAAAAACTCATTTATTATAAACATTAACAATAAAATCTTCACAGTTAAATACATTAATTCCAGATTATTACGTGTATTTTGTATTCAATTTTTAAACTAAATATTTTTACTGAAATTGTAACGTCCCGTTAGAGTTCATTACATTAAAATTCAATTTTACATTCGTTTATTTTCTGCAACTAATATTGCACGTAAATTTATTCAGTTTGGCAACGTCGCGTTGTTCTAACTCGACTTGAGGTAGCTTAAACTTCCACTTCCGTTTGAACAATCTCGCGCAGTTCACGTGTGTGATGCGAAGAAGACAAAATTTTCTTGATTATGGCGTAAAAACGCATGTAATTTAATTTTTATTCATTACATCTAATTATTGGTGAGTTTACCTTTATTTTGATATAATTTTTCTATTGAATTCAACATTTTTAGTGGTTTCATAATGTTGCCCAATCGTTAGACAAAGGAATTTATTTTGAAGGCCGTTGTTGTAAATGCAGCGTGAGTACATAATGTCATTCAAAAAACCATTCTAATTATTTATATTTAGGGCCTTTCTTTTTATTCTGGATATTTTCGTTTACTGGATTTTTATTCTGGATCTTTTACTTTGGTTTTGTCGTTTAATTAATGGATTATCAGTTATTGAAGTTTATTATACATTGGTTTATTCCTGTTGAAGAATTTTATCACTACAACAAAGTATGTGCTAAAAATAGAAGATATACGATAACGTCATATCATATGGTGAGTCAACTGAAATTAAGAACCTGCATTTTACCTTCAAATAATTAAATTGTGTCATTAAAACTGTTCATTCGATAACAAATTAACCGTTTACTATTTTTTTTTGCATTTAATATTAATTACTTATTAGGTGTAAGATTTTACGCTTTTTATTCATCACCAATTTAAAAGGTGATTGGCGCCCTAATATTTTATTTTAAATCCTGTTTTATTTCTAATATGTTTAATTCAAATATTTTTCTTTAATGTAAATAGTATATTAAGTAGTTAATAAATTAACGGAGTTCACGTCTTTGTAATTGTTTCCATTCAAACCCATACCCAGAGGTCTGTGCTTACGATTGCTGCCGTGGTCAAATTATTATTTTTACTTTTATTATACATTCTTTATTCAGTCAGTGTATTTTTTATTACAAAATAATCATTATAATAACAATAATAGTCAATGGTTGTAGATAAAATGTTATAAGTATGTAAGATACTATATCATTAACGCACTTATGTTGATACATAAGTGAATTTTCACATGCGTGCGTTAATAATAATATCCCTATCCTACTGGTTACGTAAATAACTATTGTTTTAAAGTTTGTAGAACACATTTATTGCAAAACTACACCAGCGAATGACAGTTAATCAAAAATAGCAGTAACCCCTAATTTCATTTTTTGATTTATTAAAAATAATTTTCTGTAAATTTATTTTGATGTTACTAATTAATTATAATTGTATATATGCAAACATTTTATTTAAATTCACGTCCTGGTTTGTCCAATAATACTTAAAAAAAAACGAGCCCCGATGCGACGCTATTATTATAATTGCTTACACTGGGAAAATAAAATATTATAAAAATTGTTGTAATTGTATCTTATTGTATTATTATACCATAACAAGTAATAAAAAAGCAATTAAATATTATCTACAACAGTACATTTTTAATAGTTCTTTTACTATCAAATTTATATTTAATACAAACCACTTAATTAATATTTTGCTACGGTTTTGAAATTCTCAATCGCGCAAGGTAATAAAACACTATTTTCCATTTACACTTTATTTTTCTACATGTCAAAACAATGTATAACGTTTTATTCAAGTTTAACAATTTATTTAGTGATTGCTAAAATTATTCAAATATTATCCTTGAAAAAATTTTGAGATATAATTAAAGTAAACCTCTTTTCTTTTTATCGCAAAATAATATTTAATAATAAATCAAACTGATTAAAACATTATGAAAATGCACCACTTGTGTATACAGTGTGTGCACAAAGGGTCTAAATTAAACGATAGTAGCTTTAAAATGTCATAATTACAAAAATTGACCGTTAATTGAGGTTTGCACGGGTTGCATTCGTATTACAATTTTCCATTCTACATAATTCTCGTGTTGTCCTTATCACATAAGCTGAGGTTTTGTCACACGTCGCAGATAATATTTTAAGTGCCTGGAAAACACTGATTGATTGCGCGGTAAAATCTCGCTTTGATAGATCTACCTGTGATCGCAAAAACTGGTTTCCAAATCTCCGGCATAAGAAAACTAAAATTTCAGTTAATAATAAAAGGATATTTAATTATTTCAATAGATTCCTAATTGCTGACAGTAATTAGAAACATTAGCCAAAATCTTAGTGTTTTTAAACAAAACTTAATGGCTCGTTTCTAGCACGTGTTCCGTTATCGCTGACTTAGAACAATGTTTAAAACGACAATATATTTGATGCTCCTTACAATTCTACGTCTGCAAAACCAAGTGTAACAGCGTAATCTATGTCTCAACCGGTGTTTATCGGTTATCTACCCTATGTCAAAGGTACCACGGGCCGTATAAAAAAAATGTTGCCTAAATACAACATTATTACTCAATTTTCTACTGTTCCTAAATTGGGTCAATTCTTAAATCAGGTGAAGAACGTAATTTCTTTTTAATGTGAAAGCATTTATAGCAATCCTTGTTCTTCTGGTCCTGCATAAATAAGAAAAACGGGTAAAAGCGTAGAAATTCGTATTAAGGAGCATCAAAACTGTAGTCGTCTTAAACAATGTTTTAAGTCAGTAGTGGCAAAACACGTGCTGGAAACGGGTCATCAAATCTTGTTTAGATTTTGACTAATTTTTCTAATTACTATCCGCAAAAATTAGGGAATTCATTGAAACAAATAAAACTCTTTTTAATATTAACAGAGATTCTAGTTTCTCTTTACCGGAGATTTGGAAACCAGTTTTATTGATCAGAGGCCGGTCTATAAAAGTAAAATTTTCCGATGCAAACAATCAGTTTATAACAGGCTCTGAAGATGTCCACTGCGACGTGTGACAAAAACTCAGCTTGTGTAATAACGATAACATAATTATCTAGAATAGAAAACTGTAATACGATTATATTTTTGCCTAAAGTAAAATGAGCATTTGAGTAAGGTGTTGAAATCCTTCAATTGTAGGAGATGGCGAAAAGAAAACACAACTTAAACTGTTTTTTGTAGGCTACGTTTCATGAACCTGTGTGTCCACTTCATCGGGCCATTGTTCTTTGATCTTGTGTGATGTTAGTGAGTTCTGTTACATGTTAATTTTAAGTCTCACATCTTTTATGTGTTTTCTTGTTTTGAATTCATTGTTTAAATTTTATCGACTGTGTTGGTGGACCACCACTACTTGTTCAGTTTTTTTAGGCCTGATGAAGTGGACACACAGGTTCACGAAACGTAGCCTACAAAAAACACTTTAAGTTGTGTTTTCTTTTCGCCATCTCCTACAATTGAAAGATTTCAACACCTTACTCAAATATACTAATTAGGAGGTTAAATAATTTCATCGTAAAATGAGCATCTTCAGGCTTAGTTAGTTTAAAAATGTAACACATAAAGTCTGTAAATGACAAGAGTCCAAAAATGTCACCCAATTTAAATTTTATAAAAGAACTTATACCTTAAGTAAAGCTTTGCGTTTTTAAACATACAGTCTGTAATTAACCACATTTGTAAGTTTTAAAACTTAATAACAAATAGATACAATAGAATACTCACGTAAATTATCGTGTAATCTAGAGAAGTCAATTATTATGTTTACTTAATTCGGTAAATAAGAACTTAACTTTAACATGTTACTTCAATTTTAACTGAATTTTAAGATTTTTCAAACGGCTTTTCCACCTGTCTAATATAATAATTGAGTTTGGTCACTTAGTTTTATGTGGATTTCTAGTTTTCATTTTGACACCCTAGAGCTTTTTTTGCTCATTACTTAACTACACTGTGACGTAATTTTAAATTTAAATTTTAAATAATACGCCTGCGCTTATGAAAATTTTATGTTACATAGCAATATCCTAAATGTCGAAAAATACGTCATGCGCAACACACACTTGTTCTTTTTTTTCAATTTTGTCGTTTGTTAAATGCACAAGTTGTTAAAAGCTCTTAAACCGTCTTAATGTGATTAATCGGATTGAAGATTTGGTTATCGAAAATTGTTTGGATCGCATATTGATTTTCAAAAATTGTAATTGAACATGACTTGTCTAGTAGAAATAAAATGGCATCATGAATTCGTAGCATCCATTTATTAATCGTATTTGATATTTCGTTTGAATTAGAAGTAGCAACCCAATTGAGATATTGAGTAGCATAGATGGAAGCCGCCTTTATCGCTACAAAAATTTTTCTTTTTTTAAGAGTCTACAGATTTGTAAAATTCCATTGGTATCGTATTGTCAAAAAGAAATTATTTTCAAAATTGACCTTTTCAAACCATCGCATGCAGAGGTATGCATTTTGATTAATTGCATAAGTTTCAAAGTATGCACATTAATTGCATTTCTTCACCATCGTTTTTGTTACCGTTAACTCGTTCCTGTCTAAATTGAACGTTTTTTCCATCTAGAACTTTTTAAAAATGCCTTCTTGGGAAAAAAAGCATCCGATTTACACAGGAACTCGTTAAATAAAGTACTATTATTTTAAGGCATTGTATATAAACTTGTAAGTTATATATGTGTAGTACATATTTGAATATGGTTTATGACGTTTCTTTTATTTGATTATCTGTTACTCGAACATGCAAATTCCCCTATACTTAGTTCAGAACTTCAATGATCAAAGTTTTTTAAATCGTTTTGTTTCGTATCGTAATATTATAACGATATTATTGTTAGTATCGGTTATAACACTAACGAACGAATATTGTCGTTTGCGGTGTTGGCAGCACAAAAAAGAAATTATATCCTCTGTAAATAGAATACTTATTCACAGCTCTATACAGTTTCCTAAGATAGATTTAAGAATATCCACACTAGTGCTATAGAAAACGCAATTTAAGGTTATTTATGCAGCAAGAAAATACTATTTTAAAAAGACATTACTTTCAGACTCTAGTTGAGGTCTTTTGACTAATTTTTTCTCATTAAATCGTCATATTTTGATTTATGTTGTTCATTTCACTTTTTTTATTATTACTTATTAGACACAATAAAAAAGAAAGTATAAATTTCCATACAAATTCAATAAAACAAAAGTGATGATTAATCGTTTTCATATAATTTCTAATAAAGTCTATTGAGTTATTGAACGGAAAATAATTAAAAGATAATTTAATAACAATTTAAGTGTGAAACTCGTTAATATAATAAAAAAGGGAGTATTATTGACGATTTGTTTTTAAATTCAAACAAGAAAAACGACATAAACTCTTAAAATTTAACTATAATGTGATTAGATTTTTATAAAACATAACGCTTAGAATACTTAAATTTTAATAAAGCAATTGATGTAAACAATAAAATAATGTTTTTATGATTACACACTTTTTTAAATAAAGCGGTGCTTATACTGAAGCCAATCAATAATTACGCCCAAGTACTTGTATTCAGTAACTTCTTCAATAAACGTGAATTTGAACAGATGTTCTTTCTATAATAACAAACCAAAATTCAATTTGCAAACAGCTGTTTTTTATATAAAATAATATGATTTTATGTTTAGCGTTCAGAACAAAATTATTACAGCAAAATTATTTTTCCAGTAGAATATTCGACTTCAGCCTAATATAGTTTAATGTAAATTATTGTTAATAATTAAAGATGTGCAAAATACGAATTGCAATTAAATCTAAGAAAATTGACAATTACAAAAGTAATTTTATAAACGTTTAAGGTAATAAAACAACTTGTGTGATACAAAAACTTTTAAATTTATAAAAGTAGTCACTTGAACCAATGTTACTTAAGTACTTTATTTTCTCCACAACTATTACTGAATGTCATTCTTCTAAAATCATTTTTAATAACAGAACGTAAACATTCCCCGTTGTGTTAAAATATTTATTCTAAAATACTTGCGTCTTATGTAATTTTCATACATTTCCATTCTATAACAAGTGATAGAATATTCTAGCATTGGTCAAACAAAATTAGATACTTATGGATATCAAAACTGTCAAATACAAATTTGACGTTTTAATTTTTACGTATGTGATTTATTGATTAGAATCGCACAGAGTGCGGACGTGTTTATGTGTGGTTTGTAAATAGTGATTAAATTAAGTTAAAAATTTATTAAAACTGGTAAAACCGTAAAGGGCATTACTAGACTAAACTATGTATAAAAATGTCGAAAGCGGCAAGTTGTGGAACATGTAATGTTGACTTCATTAAAAGTAATAAAATTGTTAATTGTGCAAGGATTTGTGATAGGATGTATCATTGCAAATATGATAACATTACTACCGACAAACACGATCTATTGATAGCTAAACGTAATTTTGGTTGGTTTTGTGAACACTGTGTAGATAGAAAAAGTTATATGGCAATTATTTTGGATGGTATGAATATGAAAGCAATAACACATCTGAAGGAAGGGGTTCATAAGCAGAATGAGAAGATTGACAATGTAAAGCAACAAATTATAGTAAATCAAGATAAATTAAAAAATGATATAACCGAAATAATTGAAGAACGATCGCAACCAACATATGCGGATAAATTAAACTTAAAAAAACATGAACCAGCTTTAATAATAAAATCTAAAAACTTAGAACAGAAAAGTGTGGATACCAAAAATGACATTAAGAAATGTATTGACCCTACAGGTATGAATATAACCGGCATACAACCGGTAAGTAATAGTGGTATACTGATAGAATGTAAAAATAAAGATGATGTATGTAAATTAAAAGAGAAAGCAGAAACTAAAATGGAAAAATCCTACAAAATACAATTGTCAAAAAAAAGCTGCCAAGAATAAAAATAGTTTGATTGTCTGAAAACTTGTCACCGGAAAAATCAAGAAAAAAAGTAAAATGCAGAACAGTCTTCTAAATTTGAACAAATCGTCTTTAAAAATTGTACACACAAAAGAAAGTATGAATCGGAATGCGGAAGTAAATGCGTACGCTTATCGGACTATAATGAAAGAGGAAAAGATAAACGTAGGTTGGGATAGATGCATAGTTGATGATGTTATTAAAATCAGAAAAGGACATAGATGTAATGGATTTAACCATAAAGCCTCGGAGTGTAAAGCACAAAAGCCTGTCCAAAATGTGCTAGTTCACATGGGTTGCAAGAATGTACTGTTGATGGAGAAAAATTTCAAATGTTCGAATTTAATTCAATTGTGCGAAAAGTTAAAAATGAAATTAGACATTAACCATCCTGTCTGAAGTCAAGACTGTGCTGTATTTAAACAAAAAATGGAAATAAAAAGAAGAAAGATTGATTTTTTAGAATACGTAAACAAAGTGCAAACATTTTATATTTGAATACACAAAGCATGCTAAAACATTTCCAAGAATTAGAAATCTTAATTCAAGATAGAAAACCAAATTTGTTATTATTAAGTGAAACTCGTGTAACTGAGGACATACAAGACTGTGAAATCAATTTTTCAGAATATGTATAATTCACGAACGACAAGAACTGGACGAGTTGTAATAGTTATAAGTAATAGAATCCGATATACTGTAATCTCGAATTTTGCATTAGACAATAACTACTGGTTAATATGTATCAAAATAATAGGAGGATTCGAAACAGGATACTATACAGTGCTGTATCACTCACCAAGTTCAAGTGATGCTATGTTTATAGAACATTTTGAAAAGTAGTGTCAAGATACAATTCCAGACAACAGTCGACATATAATTATAGAAAATTTTAATATCGATGTATCCAAGCAAAGTTTTTATGGATCGAAATTAATAATTAAAAAAGTTATTAAAAGCCTAGGGATGAAACAAATTGTTGTCGAATTTAGGCGTACAACAGAAAATAGCCATACAATAGTTGACCTAGTAATTACAAACGTCATGATATAATAGAAATAAATATAGGTACATTACATAAAAAGATAATCCATCATCAATCAATCAAAATAAAAAGAATAAATTGCTACAAAAAATATTCACAACAAAATCTACTGAGCCATCACAATTGGAAAGTGCAAAATTGACAGATTTATCAAATATCAAATGACATAGTTCAAACGCTTTGTTATGCAGTAAATGACCTAATTATAAAGAAAACTATCAAAACACAAACAAGTAACACTTGGTTTACAATAGACTTACGTAATCTTTAAAACGAAAAGGACATACTTTATAAAATTACCAAATTAACCAGAAATGAAAATGACTAGAAGCTTTACAAAAATATAAGAAATAATTATAGTAACAAATTTAAGATAAGTAAAAATAAATATTACGTAAATAAAATACAGCAAAATAGCGGACAACCACAAAATATGTGGAAAATTATTAAACATTTAATCAATGGACAAACGAATGAAGAAAAGTATAATATTTGACTACGTAGAAATTAGTAACTTAGAGAAAATATCAATTCAATTTTACGAATATTTTATAAGCAGCATTACTCACAAAAATAATAGTATACCCCAGCCCCCAGCAAACTTCAAAGAAGCTCCGATATTAAAATCAATCTTTAATTTCAAATTTAAGCAAGTTAATTTATCAGATCTGAAGAAAATTTTAAGTAATATTAAGCGAAAAGGAGAAACGGATTACATTACAAAACAAGTTACTACAGATGCATTGGTAGAGCTAATAAACAGATCTTTAATAAGTGGAAAGTTTCCTAAATGTCAGAAGCAATCAAAAATGGTTTTTGGAACAAAATAATATAATCAATAAAAATCAATCAGGTTTTCGATGTAAACACTCATGTGAAACAGCATTAAATCTCGTGCTGACAAAATGGAAATCTGAAATTGACGTGGGTAATAGTGCAGTAGCAGTGTTCTTAGACTATAAAACAGCTTTTAAAAGTATCGGCAGAGAAAGACTTATAAATAAGCTTTACCAGTATGGAATAAGAAACACCGAACTTAAATGGTTCGAAACTTACTTGGAATCTTGCACTCAAACTACTACTTACCAAAATTACGAATCTGTATCAATTCAGAATAATTTAGGTGCATCTCAAGGATCAGTCTTAGGGCCATTGCTTTTCTTAATTTATATTAATGATTTACATCTTAATCTGTGCTGTAATATTAATTTTTTTGCAGACGATACCCTTGTACAATTACTGATAAAAATGTACGTTTGGCTATTGTAAAATTAAACTCAGAATTAGAAATTATTGCAAATTGGTTACAATTAAACAAATTAAAATTGGATGTGCTGAAAAGTAAGACAATGGTAATATCCAATAATAATGTCAAAACAACAAAAATAAAAATTGAAAAAAGGAATTAGAACAGGTTGAACAAATTAAATATTTAGGAGTAGTTATAGATCAGAAAATAAATTTTAAAAACCATGGGAATTATGTAATAAAAAAAGTAGCAAATAAGGTTAGCCCATTAGGAAGAATATCTAATAAATTGACGATTAATGCCAGAATTACTGTTTATAAAACAGTTATCGCACCATATTTTGATTTTTGTAGTAGCCTATTTTCAATATGTTACGAAATCGACTTAAAAAAATTACAGAAACAACAAAATATTGCTATGAGAATTATATTACCTTGTTCAAAATATACGAAAATTAAAATAACGTTAGATTGCTTACAATGGTTAAGTGTGAAACAGCGGATGTATTTCAAATCCTTAATGTTGGTTTACAAAATGATTAATGTTTTGCTTTAAAACTATATGTCAAAATTAGTACGTAGCTATGACAAAGATTCACATAACACAAGAAGTCGATGTGACTTCAGATTGCCCAAGTTTTCAAAATCAGTCACAACATTCCCTTCTGTGCAAGAGTTTAAAATTATATAATGACTTATCAGATGAAATGAAACACGAGAAAAATAATTATAAATTTAAAGGGGGTCTGCGTGATTATGTTAAGAATACGTTACAAAATATGTTACGATTTATGTTAAATTAGTATATTTTTATTAAATAAACTTCTTACTTACATAATTTATAATTCAAAAAATTTACGATAGTATATTGTAAAACGAGTGTTACAATGACGATGATCAGTTTGCTTAATAAGCCGCGTAGCGGCGAGTTAAGCAATGTACGAGTGTTGCAAAAAATAATTGTAACACAAGTTTATCATACTATTTTTTTGCTATTTTGCTTTAATTATATTTATTCTTGATAAAAATAGTAATATATATATATATATATATAGCAGTGTAAATATTTAAATTTCATTATAGTCTGTTGAACCTTAACCATTTTGTTCTCTAGATTGGGCTCTGTCCAGGATTTTCTTGAACTTTCCTGCACCCTTAATGAGTTATATGAAATTGCCAATTCAGAAATTATTACCTACTAAATTCAAGGATAAATAGGAAAAAGAACCTCCAACATTTTGTACCTGGTGTGATGACAATAATGTGAACGATCTAGCTGAAAGCATTGTATTAGCTTATTTTGAACGCCTATTTGTAAAGGCACCCAAAACAATCAGTCATTTTATAGTCTGAGAACATCGTTAAGTTCACTAATGATGCTGACACTTTTTTGGCGATGAAAGTAATATCCTGAGTTACACTTTTAAGAAACAAATTACTTTATTTCAGATTATATTAATTATAGGGTATTGTAGAGCATGTAGGCGAGTCGAGTTCATGCAACCAAAAATAACGTATTTTGTGTATTGCTCATAACAAAAACATCTTGGATTGCTCTCATTAAGAAATTTTGAACTGCGATCACCTCACACTTCACACGATAGATTTTTTTAACTTATCGTAGAGATAGATGTACCGTATTTCCAATTGGAATTAATAAATGTGGTCCCTAAAAACATTGCTAAATTCTTTAAATTGTCAAACTATGAAACATATACTGGCCACTGCTTCCGCCGTCTTCTGCATCACACCTTGCAAATCAGGGAGATGATTCGCTTACAATTAAAGCAAGTGGGCTGAAATCATCCGCAGTTGCGAAAGGATATGTTGAATCCTCTTTAAAGAAAAAATTCGCAAATATCGCAAATCTTGCAATTAACGGAAGGTGTTGAAAACAAAGACAATATTACCTACGTAATATAATGAACAAAGTTTAGTACAATTTTCAAAAATTAGAATGTATACTATTAATGTATTTTGAACTATTTTTTAATCCAAATTCAGTAAAATCTACATTTGCACGTTTTGGAAAATCGTCATACTCTTGTTTCTTACAAATTGTTTCATCCTTTTAATAACATCAATAACAAAAAATTGTTCCATCTTCCTTTTTCAAAATAATTTACATTTTGTAAAACTTAGATTTTTAATTATCTAGTTACAAATTTTCATATTTGACATTTTTAAAAAAATGTAAGTTAATAGTATATTATATATCAAGGTTGAGAAGTGCATCATTATAACCTAAGCGATAGATTATATCGCGAGACGCGAAGCGTCGAAGGATATAAATCGCGCAGGTTATAATGAACTTCTCAACCGTGTTATATATACAATTTTTTCCACTACTAGAATTATTAAAATCTTTCTAACTGTTACTAAATTGAATTTAAAATTTAAGATATTAATTTTAAATTAAAAATCAAGTTAGTGATTCTGACAGTTGTCATTAGTTTAATAGAATTAATTTTGACATAATCCTTAATTGTGATTTAAAACACTAAAATAAACAGATAACGTAAGTTTTTATTACTAAAGTTGTTTAAATTGTTTAAAAACATTATTATTTTAAGCATTGATTATATCTAAAACATTATTAATTCAATAATATTCCCATTTAATTAAGCGCGAACTTCAAATAACTTACTTTTTAAAATCAAATTAATTTATTAATTGAGCGATTTGAAAACTTAAATTAGCATTAAATAAAATCTCTTGCTCTTGGTACGGAGTTTCGTAAACTTTTTTTCTTTGAAACTGTTGTAGTATTATCAGAAAATGTAAATATGTTCGTTGTTAACTACTGGTTAATAATGAAATCTTATTTACCTGCGCTTAAAAAAGTACAACATCACGACCTAAATAGTATATTATATATCAAGGTTGAGAAGTGCATCATTATAACCTAAGCGATAGATTATATCGCGAGACGCGAAGCGTCGAGGGATATAAATCGCGCAGGTTATAATGAACTTCTCAACCGTGTTATATATACAATTTTTTCCACTACTAGAATTATTAAAACCTTTCTACCTGTTACTAAATCAAATTTAAAATTTAAGATATTAATTTTAAATTAAAAATCAAGTCAGTAACTCTGACAGTTGTCATTAGTTTAATAGAATTAATTTTGACGTAATTCTTAATTGTGATTTAAAACACAAAAATAAACAGATAACGTAAGTTTTTATTGCTAAAGTTGTTTAAATTGTTTAAAAACATTATTATTTTAAGCATTGATTATATCTAAAACATATTTAACTCAATAATATTCACATTTAATTAAGCGCGAACTTCAAATAACTTACTTTTTAAAATCAAATTAATTTATTAATTGAGCGATTTGAAAACTTAAATTAGCATTAAATAAAATCTCTTGCTCTTGGTACGTAGTTTGGTAAACTTTTTTTCTTTGAAACTGTTGTAGTATTATCAGAAAATGTAAATATGTTCATTATTAACTACTAGTTAATAATGAAATATTATTTACCTGCGCTTAAAAAAGTACAACTTCACGGCCTTCTATTATACGTAATAATGCAAGCGTATACAACTAAAGTCCTCGCAATTTAACTTTCGATGCACGTCATTAATGACGTAAAATTCATACCACCCTATTTATAGCAAAAATTAAATAAATACCGAATTGTCTTATAGAATTCTTTTTTGTCACGTTGTTGGTGTGCTTATTACAGTTGCAGCGTTGTTGGCATCTGTCAAATTTAATTTGTGTTTTTTATGTCAAAGTGCTCATTGTTTTTTATAATTATTTTTGATGCAAAACTGTACTATTTTGAGCTTGAACGAGATAATGCCGGTCCATTGATATCACTAAATGCTGTGCGAGAGGTACCCTTTTACATAATATTTAAATTGTGGTAATACATACATATATTCTACAGTTATTTCTGTAAATACAGCGGTTGCTAACTACGAGGTTCTTAGATCTCCTTAAAACGTAAGCGTAGTACACCATTTACGAATGTAGAAACATTTAATGAAAACGTAATTCGCAATGTAATATTAAGAATGTACGAAAACAGTAAGTTTACATGATAATACCGACAACATGGTTGAATAACTACGTCACTGACGTTAATGACGTGCATCGAAAGTAAAATTGCGAGGACTATAGTAGTGGAAAAAATTTGTTTTCCACTACTAGTTGTATACGCTTGCATTATTACGTATAATAGTAGGTCGTGAAGTTGTACTTTTTTAAGCGAAGGTAAATAATATTTCATTATTAACTAGTAGTTAATAATGAACATATTTACATTTTCTGATAATACTACAATAGTTTCAAAGAAAAAAAGTTTAGGAAACTGCGTACCAAGAGCAAGAGATTTTATTTAATGCTAATTTAAGTTTTTAAACCGTTCAATTAATAAATTAATTTGATTTTAAAAATTAAGTTATTTGAAGTTCGTGCTTAATTAAATGTGAATATTATTGAGTAAAATATGTTTTAGATATAATCAATGCTTAAAATAATAATGTTTTTAAACAATTTAAACAACTTTAGCAATGAAAACTTACGTTATCTGTTTATTTTTGTGTTTTAAATCACAATTAAGAATTACGTCAAAATTAATTCTATTAAACTTATGACAACTGTCAGAATTACTGACTTGATTTTTAATTTAAAATTAATATCTTAAATTTTAAATTTGATTTAGTAACAGGTAGAAAGGTTTTAATAATTCTAGTAGTGGAAAAAATTGTATATATATAACACGGTTGAGAAGTTCATTATAACCTGCGCGATTTATATCCCTCGACGCTTCGCGTCTCGCGATATAATCTATCGCTTAGGTTATAATGATGCACTTCTCAACCTTGATATATAATATACTATTTTGTAATCTTAACTTTTTATAAGTTGTAAATATTTTTTGTAGACTTTTCTGAATATGAGCTTCATTATTTTAAAGCTCGAAACATATGTAAAAAATACATTTTAAAAGTTAACGAATTTATTGTTGGTGGACTGGTAATTTAAATAATTTAAAAATTGACCAATAACAATGAATCTCCTTAACAATTTAAAAATTTACCGATTCTATAATTTTTTCTCTTATAAATATTAAACAAATGCGCTACTGACTATAAAAAAACATTAAAAAAATGAACTTTACTATAACATGAATCCTTTCTCTAGTCTTAACTGATGTATAACGCTAATAATGTTTACAATTGCTTGACTGTTGATACAATTGGCACAAATGTTATCGGTTGCATCCACTTCTACTGCTGTAAGCCAATATGTACTATCAATTCAGATTGCTAATTGACGTCCAACCATACTACAGAAAAAAATTGGGGCTGATGGGGCAATAGTTCTTAATGAAAATATTGTTACTGAGCAACAAGTACGGCCTATTTCAATTTCCGCAAATGATAGTGCTAGTGCCACAATTAAAATGTACTATAAACAATAACTAAACTATTGCAAATTATTTATATATTTCCTGTTTAACTATTCCTTAAATTATGAATTTTAGAGGTTAAGTTAATACCTACAGGTCTCGTCACTAAAGGAAGAGAGCAGCTTATGCGTAGAAGGCGCGTTTGAAATCGGGTTCTATAAGGGCACTGTCGCTATGCTTATTAAATATTTTTGAATTTTGTTTTTATAAAAGGAAATTCATGGATAATCCCACAAAAAATAAATATAAATATTATGCCTATACGGGACTGAACAGACCCTGTAGTTTTTTTAGTTTATTGTTGTCTGATTTTTAAAATAAAAGTTTTAATATTATATTCTTCATTTTAAAAAATTACCTGAATTGATTAAAGTAAATACGATCAATACGTTGATCTGACAGCCAATACTTACTGACAACGTTACACATTCACACACAAAAATTACTACTTTCGGTTGCACAAAGTTTGTAAAACTGTTTTTTTAAAAAGTAGTTGCACAAAGTAAGAATTGTATAAACAAAATATAAAATAGTATATTGTATAATGAGTAAGGAATGGTTGTCATTGCCAATGAGTATGAAAATTTGCAATTCGTACTAGTTGGCAATACACATTCCTTACGAATTATACACTATACTTTTTCTACGACTCTATATTTAATTAGTAATCAAAGTTATACAGAATTTTACGAAAAAAATAACGCAGAAAATAAATACACTAATTTAAAAATTTGTATTGGTAATACCTAAAATGACAATTAAAAACTTATGTCAAAACTTGTATTTATTTTATGTCAACTTGACAGCGTTTATGCTATTAGTTATCTGTTACTATTATTTAATTCTTGTTTTTTACTCATCTCTAGTTAAAGAAATGGTGAGTGTTATTTACTTGCTTTGAATACATGCAATTTTAGTTAACTTTAAATCATTTAGTATTTGAATTTTTTTTAATACATTAATTTCAAGCATAACCTAATATGAATGAGCTAGAATAGTTTGAAAAGTACTAATGATTCAATAACAAGATTTTGCTTTTGCAGCCAGTAAATAAAAGAAATCTATTCATACGATGCCTGAATCGTTAACAATGTCGTCAAGTTCTGACAAATGTTGATATGTGATAGTTTTTCCTAGAAGCTTCAATCAAATAACATGTAGATGTGACTTACAAAGCAAATAAGGTAAATTTGTAAATGTTTAAAGATCATTTGTAATTAATAGGTGATATTTTTAAGAATCAAGCTTTCCGAACTAAGAAGATAGATAATAAGAACATCGTAGTTAAAGAATTGAAAAAAATACTTTTCAGAAAATGCAAAATAGTTAATTATTCTAATGGATCAAATATGCTGTAATAATTTTTACTGCAAAATTAGTTTAAATATGAGAAATTAATTGTTAACAAAACACATTGTAGGTAAAAGAAACAAGCAATTCAGTACTTTTGCTTATAACTGCATCTAAATATATAATTTTTTCAATGTATAAACCAGTGGTTTGCATTAGTCTTGTAACAATTGATTGTATTTATGTTTTTCTTGTGTTATTTATTAAAACCTAAGTCCAAAGTGTTGTTGATTACATTTTTAAGAAGGTAGCGACAATGTGCAAATACATTATTTTTACAAGATTATAATTATAATATGTAGTAAAAGTATACATAAATACTTATGAAAACTGCATTAACATAAGGATAAATAATAACAAACAGATATTAGGCATGTGCGGAACAAACATTTTGATATCTTGCAACTATCGATGAACACCAAAATATAATTGGATCCTTCTGAATTGTCATGCAGTTTAAAAAACTGATAAATGTTCTAATAAATACTAACTTCTTTAACTTAATTTGAGCATGTTATCATAAAATGAGTAATTTTATTTTAAGGATTAAATTACTTAATCTGTTTATAACACTGCAAAAATCTGGTAAAATACTATTAATATTTCCTTCCCATCAAAAGAAAACCCTGCAAGAAAATAAGTAGTTGGGTTGCAAATTAGAAGTCTTTATTTGTTCTAATTACCTTGAACTTCTAAAATATATTTATATTTCATTACAAGAAAGTCACCACTAAACGTCAACGTTTACGAATATAACCTAAAATATGTAATTTATAAAACACTTATTTTACGCTATAAACTAATGCAATACCTTATACATGATACTCAATGATTTCGTTTTCAAATTTCATAATTTGTGATGCAGAGAATATTTGTAATAGTCTTCTAAATTATGTTTTCATAATTCACTATCCTGTACGTTAATAGGTTTGACCTGTACGGAAATGGCTTTGACCTGTACGGAAATGGAATTAGACAATCACAATGCACAACGTTGCCTAATCGCAATTAAACATACAATGTATTGTATTATCTGCTAGTCGTAGAAAAAAAAATTTTATGCACTATTTTGTAATTTTTATAATTGTACAAACGGTATAATAAATGTTAATACAATTTAATAAAAATAATGTTTTTGTTCAAGTGACAATATAAATAACTAAAACGTTCCTAAATGTATTACATTCAGCTCATATCTTCTGGTCGTGAAGAAAGTATGGTCTGTATCTCGGTTAGAATTGAAATTCAATATCCTCTCCAAACTTGTCACAGAATATACTAGTATCATTGCTAGTATTTAAACTTTCAATTATCAATTCAATTAACTTAACCAAACTATCAATTTATAACACAGTAACTTTAATTAAAAGCATATGCTAAAATTTTTCTAATTTCTGCTGATTTGCTTTAAATTTGCAATTTATATTTGAAATTGGAATAACGTTAAATTTGATTATAAAAGCAATTGTCAGAAATAAAGATTATAATTAACAATAATACTATAAAATGTTTATAAAACGTCTTAACCTAATTGTTATTGTGTAATTTTTTTCCCCAAATTGTTACTTATTAATATAACTATATAAAAAAAATTAAAATAGTGTTAAAATTGTGGTATGAAGATTTGTGTTGTTTTATAATAAGGCCGTTCTCGCTTAACACACCATTTCTAAAAATGAGTATTGTTACTGCTAAAATACACTATATTAGTACTAAATAATAAAATAACATCATTTATTGCTAAAATATAGTTAAAATCAAAAATGGAATTGATACCCTAAAATAAAAAAGTAATGGTGCCTTAAATTACGTATAAATAATTTATTTCATAACTCATACAGCTAAAATAGCAAAGGAAGAGAGTGAAGATGAGTTTTGTTTTATTGTGGAACAATGAAATAGCTGTAAAGAAGAATAGTTTGTTGACTCGGGGGCTACCAGTTATATATGAAATGATAAGAAAATTTTTAAAGAAATTAAAAAAAAAGTTTTGGCCGAATAATGGTGGTAAATAGATAATACATTAAAATTAAAGAAAAAGGTTGTATATTACTGAAAGACAAGATAAATAAAAGCAAAAGAATAATAAGGTTCCAGAGTTGCAGAACAGCTTTATGCCAGTATCTAAAGTTATTGCTGCTAGTTATACGGTAAATTTTGCAACAATGACTGTTATGTAAAGAGGAATAACGTATGTATTCTAAAAGCGAAATACACAAATGGTTTATACAGAACTGAAAAACTGCAAAAGGCGGAAAAACATAACTTGGCAAAAATGTCATGTGAGAAAGTTGCAAATTCTATGCATATTTAGCATAGACGTTTAGGACATGAAAATCCAGAAATAATAAAAACATTGATTACAAAAAATCTCATCCTGTTAAGTTCTCGAGATATTACATAGCGACGTCTGCGATCCTATGAAAACAGCAACTGTAAGCAAGAAAAAATACTTTGTGACGTTTACTGATCATTTTTCAAGGTATTCGACAGTTTATTTAATGAATACAAAAAATGAGGTTTACGAAAAATTAAAAGAATTTTTGAGTAAAATGAAAAATCAATTTGATCGATACCCGAAAGTTTTTAGAAGTAAAAATAGAGGGAAACACACCGGAAACAATGTTTAAGCATTACTGAAGAAATATGGAATCTAATTTCAATCTACTGTACCTTACTGTCCTAAACAAAATGGATTTTTTAAACGCAAAAACCGAACTCTTATGGAATCTGCTCGATGTATGCTGTTGGATGCAAATTTGCAATACAAATTACGTTTGTAAGTTAAGCATTATGTATGTAAATTAAAAAAAGCGAACCAAACCAGAAAACAGATCAGTTACTTTCAATGAATTTATAAATCAACCATTTCAAGAAATAAATAATTGTAAAAACAATGAAAAGAAAAGTAATGATAGACTAAATTTAATTAAAGAAGAAAAGAGTAACAAAAATTTAGAAGAAGAAAACAAATACAAAGATGAAAAACAAATTAAGTTAATATTCGAAACAGATAACCCAATTATAAAGAAATACCACAAAACATAAATGACCAAATTGAAAAGGACAATGTTTCGAGTGCAAACTATAAAAAACGAAATAAAAACAGAAGCAACTGTTACAAGATCTGGAAGAGTATCAAAAAAGAAGTCGCCGGATTACGTTGCTTATAACGCGTCAAGTATTATTAGCCTAAATGAAGGTCCAAATGTCAGCGATTCAAAGACAGTGCAAGAAGCTTTATTGAGAGGTCATATAGTGCATTGGAAAGAAGCTATGAAAAGAGAGTATAATTCTTTGATAGAAAATGACCGACTGTCCACTCAACAAGAAAATCATAAGAAATAAATTGGTATTTTGTCTTAAGAATGGTTCAAATGGCAAGAACTGTTACAAAGTTTGACTAGTCGCCAAAGGATTTGCCCAAGAGTAAGGAGTTGACTACAATGAAACTTTTGCACCAGTACGTAATTGCACGACAAGAATAATTTTTGCGTTGTCTGTGAAATTTGATTTAGAGATTGATCACATAGATTTTAACTCAGCTTATCTGAATGGAGAAATTTGAAAAAATGTATATGGAACAACCAGAATTTATTGATGAAACAAATAAAAATATAGTTTGTTTACTTAAAAAAGCAATTTGCGGTTTAAAGCAGTCTCAAGAGTGTGGAATAATAAAATTAGTAATGTTTTGTTAAATTTAGGTTTCGCTCGATCAAATTACCGTTTTCATTAAATTTGATCAACAAGAATTTTAAAGTATTTTTCCGTTGATCGTCCGTTAATAGCAACGTTCAGGTACAATAATGTATTAGAAATAGATCGTTAATGAATGATTTTGAACCAATGAATGAATTTCAATAATGAACGATTTTGTATAGCAACCAATTAATATTAATATTGCGCGACTACTAGATATAAGAACTGGGTACGTATGCTTTAGTTTTCTTATAACTTCACACTGTTTACTTACGTACAATCCAGGGAAAAATTTTAAAACTAACTCGTTTGTTAATCGGCGACGAATAATTTCGACAATATTAACGCGTTCGCTCGCTACACTCGCTCACGGCGTTAAAATGATTCGATTATTAATCGCAATCATTAACAACCTTGTTTGTTAAATAACTATTAAGGGTGTTGATTTTTCGAATGATATTTGTGAAGGAAAGTGATAGTCAGATTACGTTTTTGAAATTGGAAATGGTGCTATAGAAATCCCAAAAGTAATCTTGTGTAGCACTCTCCAGTACAGAAACTGAGTACATTGCTATTTCAGAAACAAGTAAAGAAGCCGTTTTTATTAGAAGTTTCCTTTCAGAATTTTGTGAATTAAGAAGCTCTATTGTTTCGTTCAATAATAGTCAAAAGGCTCAAAAAGTAAAAAAAACCATATATCATTATGTTTCAAAAGGTATAATTAAAATTCGTTATTTGTGTACAGAACAGATGATGCCTAGTATTAAGCATACATTTTGTGCGGTGTAAACTTTAATTTAAAATAATCAATGGATTAGTTTATAAAAAAAAATCAATAAGTGTTGTCATAATAATAATGATTGTAAGTTGTGTGCGTTAATGAAAATAAAAAAATATTTCTTCAGCTTCTATTAGCTTATAGTTTTATTTACACCTACCGACCAACAATAAATTAACATATTTTTTGTGCTGCCAACATCGCAAACGTCAATATTCGTTCGTTAGTGTAGTTACGTAATGAGCTAAAAGAGCTCTAGGGTGCCAAAATGAAAACTAGAAATCCACATAAAACTAAGTGTTTATATTCAATTATTATATTAAAACGAGTATGCGACAAGTAAAAAAACCATTAAAAAAAATCTTGAAATTCTGTTAAAATTGAATAAAAACGATGTTAAAGTTAATGTCAAATTTGACAGATTTAGTAATAAATTAAATTTCTGGCTATTTTTTAAAATTATTGTAAAAGAGAATGTAATTTTAGAAAAGACAACACAAAAAACATTGTACGTTACTTTAGTCGAAAGTATCATAGCATAACTCACTCACATGAAACGCTTGGTCGTGCGGCCTGGCGTGGCATTAACGTTCGTTATGCTATGTCTTACTTTTGACTTGTTACGTAAATTACTATTTTATTAACTCGATTCATTCTTTATCGGTTATCGCAAACGTGCGTGGTATATGATTTTTTAGTTTTAGGTATAGTAACAACTATAGAATCCACTTTATATACAACGTCATCTATAGACATATCGTTAATTCTTCTTATTTCTTATCTCCGTTGTGTTATTTTATCATCTTATTTTCGTTGCACTTTTCTTTAAATTTACTAAATTGCTTTCAATAACGCATTAGGCTGTAAATTGTTTACAGTGTTTTCAGCAATTTCACGTACATATAACATTTACTTCTCTTATTTTTAATTATTGTTTAACAAAAAGAAATCAGACTACCAGACTGCTTAAAATTCAATTTTTTTTAAATTTCACAGCTCCACCAACTACCACAAAATTTGCTAAACGTATATGATTGCAAACAGTATAAAAAACTTGTTCCATAAGGCCTATTGGTCCTTCAGACTTGGACTCGTGCAAAAAATCGTATTTTTTAATATACTATTATATAGTGTAAACGTAATTTTTCACTTCCGCTTCTCGTACCTACACATTTGTTTAAAAAAAACTAATTCGTTTTCTTTTTGTTTTAGGTAAGTACCGTTTTATTCCTATTGGTGTATTTGGTAAGTGTAAAAACGTTTGTAAATTTCAATCGGGTTTAGAAACACGAGATCTAAAGCGTTCACGGTCGGAATTTGCGCGCAATAAAGTTGTAATGGTATTTTATTTTAACATGTGTTAGTTGAATCACATTACCGTAGTGTTAACTTTTTTTTTGTACACCGATTTTTTTTTCACAAATATGGTCAACGCAAATTACGCGAGTATTTGTTTTGCTAAAAAATAATAATAAATAATAAAAATATATTTTTATTACTGTGAGAGTGACTTTAATTATACAATTGTCTACGACCCTTACAAAGAAGAAGCAATTTTATTATGTATATTATGTACCACTAAGTAAACGATAACTGTTTTTTTCCACTACTAGTTGTATACGCTTGCATTATTACGTATAATAGAAGGCCGTGAAGTTGTACTTTTTTAAGCGCAGGTAAATAATATTTCATTATTAACTAGTAGTTAATAATGAACATATTTACATTTTCTGATAATACTACATCAGTTTCAAAGAAAAAAAGTTTACCAAAGTGCGTACCAAGAGCAAGAGATTTTATTTAATGCTAATTTAAGTTTTCAAATCGCTCAATTAATAAATTAATTTGATTTTAAAAAGTAAGTTATTTGAAGTTCGCGCTTTATTAAATGTGAATATTATTGAGTTAAATATGTTTTAGATATAATCAATGCTTAAAATAATGTTTTTAAACAATTTAAACAACTTTAGCAATAAAAACTTACGTTATCTGTTTATTTTTGTGTTTTAAATCACAATTAAGAATTACGTCAAAATTAATTCTATTAAACTAATGACAACTGTCAGAATTACTGACTTGATTTTTAATTTAAAATTAATATCTTAAATTTTAAATTTGATTTAGTAACAGGTAGAAAGGTTTTAATAATTCTAGTAGTGGAAAAAATTGTGTATATAACACGGTTGAGAAGTTCATTATAACCTGCGCGATTTATATCCCTCGACGCTTCGCGTCTCGCGATATAATCTATCGCTTAGGTTATAATGATGCACTTCTCAACCTTGATATATAATATACTATTGTTTTAGACGATCTTTTTAATAACTTTTGTATTTTTTAGTATTTTTTTAAATAATTTTAATAATAATAATTTATTTTTTATATTATTATTGTATTAATTAACGTTGCTAAAAATAATTTAATACATTTTTAAAAGTTTTAACTGATACACCGAATTTGGAGAAAAGGAAGCATTAAGAAATGGAAAAACTAGCAGAACAAAATAAAGCAAGAGTCAGAACTAGAATAAGCTCATTCAAATTTAATTTCTTTGGAAAAATATTACAGAAAAATTCCACAACTTCGACCACTACGAAGAAACCCTTAAAAGGAGAAAAGTGCACAACATTTTTTGGTTCTAGTAATGACAGTCAGACAGTAAGTCTCTTTCAGACCACGATTCAGATAACATTAAAAATGATAGTAATAATTATTATGCGGTATGTTTAAGTTACTATCTTGACAAAAAGTTGATTTGGATATGTTGCGTGGTTTGTAGTCAATGGTTGCATAAAACATGCACACTAGATGAGAATGTTTTCCGAAAATGTTTTAAACGGAGGTACTAATTTCGTTTTGATAGGCTGTAGGGCGTTATTTAGAATTATTTTTTACGTTAGCAAAGATCTTTTATGTTGATGCAATCACAGATTAAGTTATTTCACGCAATTGCACGTGAATATGCATGTTGCGTAATGTGTCGAAATAATTACTAATTTTTTTAGTATGGACTGTAAATTTAATTTCTTCAAGATACACCAGTTTACATGCTTTGCTTTATAAGTTTGTTCTTCTACTACCCTTCAACGCAGACCCGAATCATAAATAGCCAAACACGTTTACCTTGAATCCCAAAGGCGTGCGCATGCAATTTTTAAAAATAATTCTAAACATAAATTCTTAACATACCCCCGGACGTTGAAAGGTTCTTTCAAACACAATAAAATTAATGCATAGCTTAAATCTAATATAGGTGCAAATCAACAAATATATAACTATTACATTAAAAAAAACAAATTGAATATCAAAATAAAATAAACTATTCACTCCGGTAACGGACACAGTTGAGAAACACCACGGGTGATAACTCCATTAGAAGTTCGAACAGTTGCGATTCGAGGTATTCCATCATTGCCAGTTGTAACGGATATGATGCGCCCAAGTTTCCATTTCAGTGTAGGAGAGTTTGCATCCATAACTAAAACCATGATGCCCGGCAATGCCTTTTGTAAGTTGACACGCCATTTCCCTCGCCTCTGGAGCTCGAGGAGATACTCCTTCGACCATCTTCTCCAGAACTGTTGTTGTGCTTGCTGTATCCGCTGATACTTCAAGAGTCTGGATTCTTTTATGTGCGTTAAATCTGGATCTGGTAAAGAGATCAGCGGACGACCAATAAGAAAGTGGGCGGGGCAAAGCGGCTGCAAGTCTTCGGGTTGGGAAGAAAGAGGTGTTAGAGGACGGGAATTAAGAATCGCTTCTATCTGAACGAGCAATGTACTAAGTTCCTCAAACGTCAACAAACAATTATTGATAATTTTTTTCAACAATAATTTACAAGATTTTACTCCTGCTTCCCACAAACCCGCCATGCGGGGAGTGTATGGAGGAATAAATTGCCAATCTATACCATCATTTGCTATTGTTTCTATGATGCTACATTCATTATTTAACAAAAACTTGCCAAGTTCCTTTAATTCTGACCTCGCCCCAACAAAATTTCGACCGTTGTCGGAAAATATTTTGTTTGGTTTACCTCTCCATGCTACAAAGCGTCGAAAGCACATAATAAACGCACTCGTTGTCAGATCGCTGACTATCTCTAAATGCAAAGCCTTAGTCGAGAAACACACAAAAAGGCATATATACGATTTTGATGTTTTATATCCGCGCCCCTTTGACGTCTTAACAATAATCGGCCCGGCATAATCCACACCTACATTAGTAAATGGAGATGAAGGGGAGACACGCAATGCTGGAAGATTTCTCATCAACAGATTAGCAGGTCTAGGAGACATTTTAAAACATCTAACACAATTTCGCACAATTTGTTTGGCCAAGCTGCGCCCTGAAATGAGCCAAATGACTGTCGCACAAAAGAAAGTAGCATTTGTGGATCGACGTGAAAGAGGGTGATATGGATTCTTTCAAACACAAGACGAGTAAATTGTTGCTTCTGAGGAAGTAATAAAAGATATTTAGCAGAATACGGTAAGTCCGAATTATGAAGACTACCACTAACGCGCAGTAAACCATCCGAGTCTATAAATGGATTGAGGTTTAGAATTTTGCTTTTACCGGGAAGTGTTTTGCCGCTTTTTAAAACATTAAGTTCTTGCTCGAAACACACTTCTTAAACAATTTTGACAAGACGAAGTAGTAAAGTTTGCAATTGTTTGCTCGATAGAAGACCAACCAGTTTGAGTAACGAGCTTGAAGCATTGTGTCTAAAACGCAAAATATACGAAAAAGCACGCTGCAAACGGGTGAGTGAAGAATATTTTGTTAGAAAGTAATTGCTGAAATGTTGAGCCAAGTAGACCGTCTTTAATTCCGGTAAACTTGGAAGAGACTCAGTAAAAGAGGGCCACATTGAACTATCATTGACTAACCAAGGGGAGCCATGCCACCATAAATTACAAGTTTTCAGCTGCGACGATGAAATGCCACGCGTTAGAATATCCGCGGGATTCGTTTCAGTTGGCACATGGCGCCATTTTGCTTCGGGAACTAGTTCCAATATATCGAACACACGATTACCTACGAAGGGTTTGAGGGAACTTACCGAAGTTTTCAACCATCCTAATACAATCGTAGAGTCTGTCCATAAGATCTGGTCATCGCATTGAATGTCCAAAGCATTGATGACTTGTGAAACTAATTTAGCGAGAATTGCTGCACCACATAATTCCAACCTAGGAATTGTCATAGGTTTTAAGGGTGCTACCCGCGTTCGTGAACACACTAGATTGACATGATGAATATAATGCTCGTCTGTTGAGCGTAAGTAAATACAAGCTCCGTAACCTTGTGTTGAAGCGTCACAGAAGCCATGGATTTGGATACCTTCAGGGTTTTTACAAATGACCTTCCTATCAATTTCCAAATCGTTTAATTCCAATAAACCTTCCCTTAAAGACGTCCAATGTCTAAGGAGACCGGTGGGGATAGGATCATCCCACAAAAGTTTTTCGAGCCAAAGTTGTTGTAGCAAGAATTTTACCGTTACTATGCAGGGACTCACTAAACCAAGAGGGTCAAATATCTGCGATATTTCCGAGAGAATGATTCGTTTAGATACTTTCTGGTTACGCGGTTTGGAAATAGAGAACATAAAAGTATCGAGAGAAAATGCCCAAACTAAACCTAAAGTTTTCGTGAGTTCATGTGAGAATTCTAGAGCCTTTGGACAATAATCAGTTTCCTTTACAAGTGAAAGTACACCAGGGTGGTTGGCTATCCATTTTCTAAGTTGAAAACAAGCTGATGATAGAATAGATGACAATTCAGAACATATAATTTGAGCCTCATGAATAGTGTCTGCGCCAGACAAAACATCATCTACATAAAAGTCGTTTATAATAATTCTAGAAATATGAGGTAGCGAAGATGAACAATCTTTACCTAGTTGTGTCAAACACCTAATAGCAAGATAGGAAGCAGCGGCGGTGCCATAGGTCACCGTATTCAATTTATATTCCTTTATTTCATGTGAAGGGGACGAACGCCAGAGCACTTTCTGTAACAATCGTTGATGTGGAGCTATCAATACTTGCCGATACATCTTTTCACCGATGATCCGTTAAAGACAACTCGAAGCTTTGTCGAAATGCTCTCCTCTTTCAAGACACCATGGTGGGGAAGATAATAAGACACCTGATCAGAATCAGGACCCAAAACAGACATATGCCCTAAAGATTCATATTCCGTCATAAATGAAACATACATATGGAGAAGCCTTTCGTTAGCTTGCAAACGTTTTTCTAAAGATAACAATCGGTTTTCAGCTACGCTACGAGATTTGCCTAATTTGGAGGCACTTATCTTTAAAGGAATAGATACTACAAAACTTCCTTTGGAGTTACGCGTTGTGCTGTTGTTAAAGTGTATTTCGCAGTCACGCTCTTCGGAAGTTAAGGGTTTATCTAAAGGACAATTTTCTATTTCCCAAAACTTTGTAACTTGACTCAATAATCGTGACTCGACTGACGAAGTGCTAAGATTACATTGGATTGCATTATTGGTTCCTAGAGTAATAGGACCACAAACCACCCAGCCAAGATGAGTTTTCTGTAAAACGGGTAGATTGGGACCCAGACTAACTTGTTCAGTGTCTAATATTGACCAAAACCAATCAGCGCCTATTAACAAATCTATTTTTCCAGGTTTGTAGAATTCGGAATCAGCTAATTGAACATGACTTGGAATTTCCAAAAGAGAGGGATCAATTTTGAAGTTAGGTGTAACTCCCGTAATATTATTAATCACTAAACATGAGAGAGATATTCTAAATGCGCTATGACAAGATTCTATTTCTAACGAACATCTCGTTAGAGTTTTGGAGCGAGTTTGACCTATACCTACAACCGAAACGTTCGCGTCCAGTAAGTCTAATTGTAAGATGTCCCGAAGATGAGTACTAATAAACGAAGATTGACTGCCAGCATACAAAATACCCCGTGCAATATGAAAGGTTCCGTAAACATCACGAACCTTTACAGTGAACGTAGCGAGAAAAACGTTTCCAACATTTGAAGACAAAACGGAAGTAGTTGTTGGAATTTCGACAGGTGGAACATCAGCAATAGAATGAGAGACACTATTAGATTTTTCTAAGTGTAGTAAGGTATGGTGCTTGCTATTACATGTCTTACACCTGCTAGATTTACAAACACCGATAAAATGACCTTTGCGTAAGCAGTTAATACAAAGTTTATTTTCTTTGACCTTAACTAGACGATCCAAAGAAGTTAACTTAAGAAACGAAGAACACTCTTGAACTACATGAGCTTTTTCGCAAATGGGACAATTTGAATTGTGAACAATGAGAGCACGAGAATTAGAAACCCTTTGCTCTGATTTTTTGTCAACTACTTGCTTATTTTCAAGAGTTTCCAAGAGGTCAGCTTTATCCTTTAAAAACAGTTTCATATCCTCTAATGAGGGTATGTCATTTACAGTTTTCGTTTTTTCCCAATCGCGAGCAGTGGTTGGGTCTAACTTAACAGCAATTAAATGGGTAATAAAAGTCTCCCATAAGTTGTGCTTGGGTGTTAAAGAATTGATTGCTTTTAAATGTTTTGATACCGAGTCGCTTAAATTTCTAATTTTGTCTGAGGATTCTGCACTGATGTTTGGCAAATTAAAAAAAGCCTTAATATGATTGTGCACTAGCACACGTGTGTTGTTGTATCTAGAACATAAACTCTCCCATGCTAATTGATAGTTTTCAGAAGCAAAATCTAAAGACTTAATAACATCTGCAGCTTTCCCGCGTAATGCACCACGGAGATAATAAAATTTGTGCAGATCAGTGATAGTGTCATTTTCATGAATAAGAGATACAAACGTGTCGCGAAACTCAAGCCATGCCCCAGTGTGTCCCTCGAACTCAGGGATAGACATAGTGGGTAGTTTTACAAATTGGGGATGATTACCATACGTGGGTGTGCTTGTGCCTGCGGCGCCTTCGTTGCAACTAAAAGATTTAACGCTAGAGGAAACAATTGCGGTAGCACTAACAACACTTTTAAATTATTTGTTTTCAAAAGTTTCACGCTCTAATATTTGCGATGTTAAATCGGCATCATTCGAAACTAATAATTCTATTTCAAGCTGTACGTCATTGAATTTATCCAACAATGTACGACTATTTTCTAAACGTATTTCTAACTCGCTAATCTTTTGTTGAGTCAGATCAGATTGACTGTCCACTAAGAGCTTGGCACTATCTAAATATTTTTCAAATAAAGTAAGCTGGGTTTTAATAACCGCGCGTTTCTTTACTAAAGTTTCCATTGTGTGAAATACAAAAAACTAATATGAAACAAGTAGCAAAGGTAAACGTAATATCTAATAACTAAATAAATCGTGTTGATTAATATCAAAAGATAAATTAATAAAGTACTCGTTAAGATATGAAAACATTTAAAAATAAAAAGGTAATAGGAAAAAATGATACTTGCATGTTAGCGGCACAAAATAAAGATTTTTTGGCAGGCCCGGCGACATCAAAGGTGGCGAATAGACCGCTACAAACTCAACCATAATAAAGTAGAACTGCTGCTACGTCGATGTACAATTACAACTATAATTGTATTTCAATTTTCTTCTAAATTAAACAATTATCCGGCTCGAAGGACCATGTTGCGTAATGTGTCGAAATAATTACTAAATTTTTTAGTATGGACTGTAAATTTAATTTCTTCAAGATACAGCAGTTTACATGCTTTGCTTTATAAGTTTGTTCTTCTACTACCCTTCAACGCAGACCCGAATCATAAATAGCCAAACACGTTTACCTTGAATCGCAAAGGCGTGCGCACACAATTTTTAAAAATAATTCTAAACATAAATTCTTAACAATGCAAATTAATTTGGTGTCTATCTGAACGAAAGTCTATTTGGGGTGAGTAGTTCTATTTTTTTATTGGGGGTTTAAATTAATTCTTTCCAAACTATCTATAGCGGATTTACATACTCCCACACGTTTCCTTATCTTCCATTACGTTGCTGTAATTTAACCATTCACACCGTAAAGAGGTTGGAAACCTTTAAGATTGCGATTTCTTTTGGGAGGAGCTTGTACCATCAATTACTACATTAAGTCGAGAGGAAACACTGCGCATTCGCTATCTCAAATGATTGTATGCTTTAAAAACGGAATTTACTTGTATTAACGCCGTATGTACGTTTTGTGTTAGATTTAATATTACATTTTAGGTAATACAGGTAGGGAATTAGCTAATCTCCTACTGGATAAAACCTAACTGTAAGTATTACAATTTCTAGTTTATTGTAAGAACGACCGTACGTATATGTTAGGCTAACACAATTAATTATAAGATCATTTTGTGATTTTGAATTTACGAAGTCATTCCTTCTTCGAATGTAAAAGTTAGACCGACTAGGTCAGTGTACTGTACGGCGTGTTGCCCAGTATAGGGCGTAACTTATATTTTGTCCAACCCATGTATTAGCGTTTGGAAAATTTACGTAATTATAGTTATGCACCTTCTTTGTTTTCTTTGGGACGATTCTCTGTGATAAATAAATATATATTCTGTGTTATCACTTCTGTCGTGTTATTTGTTCTTTTTCAGCTGCGGGTAGATTTAAACGATGTTTCCCTAATTTCATCTTTCATCGTTTTGGCGCCTTTTTAGACTTAATTCATAATGCAGCATCACAAAACCTGCGACTCTCTCTCCGGGAACAACTGCGTTAGCCGTCGATTATTTTTTTGTTACACGAAAACAGAATTAAATAAGAATTAACAATTAGCAGAATGTAGATTTCAACAAAGTAAAAAAACCTGAAACTTTCATGACGTAGTAATAAAAGTAGAATTAATAAAAGCTTTAATTACTTTCAGCAAAACCTCAAAACAAACAATACTTAAGAACACAAACAAATATTTAAGAGCAAAGACAAAATAGAAATGAATCAAGACCGGATGAGGATAATATTGGATTTGTTGCTAAGATAACAGCCATCATTGAGACGTCTTTATCAATTAACAATCGTTAACTTACGTTGTGTGAATAATAAAAGTAAAGGTCATTAAATAATAAAACAAACATGCAATAAATTTAACGGTTTCCTATAAATTTAAGAAGTGACATTTACTAGAATTAACGTCAATGTTTAATTTTAATAGGATGCATGTAAAAAAAATTTTGATTATAGTAAATCAGAAAACGGCAATGGGAAAAATAATCAATAACCAGCAATTAAAAGGTAGAAAAATGTGACAAAAAGATTTATAAATATTTGTTTAATTTTGATACGTTTGTGCATTCTACAATATAGTTTACATTTTCAATGTTTTTTAATCACAAGAATATTTAACAAAACGTTACTCAATTTTTCATGTTACGATTGCCAAAACATCTGTTAATGTTTGATTACTGAAAGTTATCAAATCAAATCGCGTTTTGTAATTATTTAATACAGTCTAACCAAATTTAATAATGACATTATCTGCTTGCTGAGTTTCATTACACAGACATGAAATATATATATGTTCATGCTCATATTTAGAATTGAACACAAATCGTATTCATGTAATGTTTGCTTTAACTATATTATTACCAATGCAGTTTCATCTTTAATAAAATTATTGTTAAATTACTAAGTTTTACGGGTAGTAACTTTTAATGTATAACAAAATATTAACCCAACCTTTACGATATACTTCTATATCTGAAGTTTTATTTATAACGATACAAAGTGTTGCTGTAAATGAGTTTCTGCTTAAATGGTTTTGTTCAATTTAAAAAAAATAAAACGCAACAACATGATAAAGAAGTTTTAAATCATAAATACACCTTAGTATAAAATCACATTGCTAGTTTCTTTTCTGACAACGAATAGTGAACATTTATAGTGAAAAAGTTACCAAAACTTAAAATAGACTTTGATTTATCAATAAGTAATAAATAATAACGTTTCTATTAAAATGCGATATATACATAGTCCAGAAACTTCATATGTGGAATGTTAATAATACATACGTGTACAATGTGTACTAGCGTGTTTATCTTTCTAAAATACATTAGAAATTGACTTGGTAGGATTGTTATCAATCTTTTCTGCAGTGGATCCCATGGCTAAGTACAATGTCGTTGAGTGAACGTGGTTAAAAAACTACAACAAAAGAAAGAGAAAAACTAGACGCCACTCCGTGTATTAAGAACATCAGTTCGGAGACACTAAGGATACGTCTGAACTCACTACAAAGCAAATAGGATATTACTAAAAAAAAATCAAAAACAACGTAACAAGCGTATATAATTTTATCCAACAATAACTACTACTAAATTCATTTTAACAAAATAATAATAATTTAAGGAATTAAATAGCAAATAGAATAATTAACATCGTAACTACAAACGTAATCGATCAACATCGAACAAATTAATAACACTGGTCTGCATGAAAATCGACCCTAATACTATTCTTGACGATTCTTATGTAAAATGACCTCCTGAATCCAAAAATGAGCTCTGTTTTTACCCATCACCCACCTATTTTGGGGCGAACCCATTTTTATTTTATTTTTTGCATTTTTTTTTTAGAATTTTAACTTATAGCCGTTAAACATCCCAAAGCAGGTAATAAAATTTATACCAAAGTATATGGCAAAAGTTTTGCTATAAAATGTATATAGAAACAACAATAAAATACAAATATATAAGAACAGTAAAAAAATAGCAATAAACAGTTAGGAAGATTCACTGCACGACGCTGACGATCTCAATACCACATGCAGGTTTGAACAGAAATTTTCGACAAGCTTGAACTTGCATTACTCTTCTCATTATAGTATATTAACTTGTCGACGTTTTAAACGTGCTGGATTTTGTGTTCATTTTTGTTCATTTGTGTAAAACAGTAAAACTACTTTTACTTCGGATTTTTTCAAGTGACTAAGTGTGATTTGTGGTTAATGTCGGGCGTTGAATTACTGTTTAATTATGCCACGCGAGTGTAAAAATCATCCCGATAGCTTCTGCTATGTCTGCGGGGAATTAACTTTAAAAGCGCAACGAAAACCCCTTTCTCCGCTTGTTAAAACAGCTTATAAATTGTACTTTTATTGTCAAGTTAACGACCAGGACAAGACTTGGGCTCCATCAGTTTGCTGTACGACTTGTTACCGTAGTTTGACCAAATGGCTCAAAGGTACCCGTAAAACAATGCCATTTGCTGTGCCCATGGGTTGGCGTGAACCTCGCTGTCATCTTACAGATTATTACTTTTGTATGACTTCCACCGGCGGGTTTTCGAGCAAAAGTAAGCATACAATTCAGTATCCCAATATTCCGTCAGCTCTAAGACTTTGCCAATCCTAGAGCCCCCAAACACTTATACTCTAGAGCCGAAAATTGATTTAAAGGACTCTGAGCCACAACCTGGGGCTTCGAATGATACGTTCAATGATGATGAAGAGTATTCCGCAGATTTAGTATCTCGGCAACTTCACCTCCTCACTCAATCGGAATTAAATGATCTTGTCAGAGATTTGCACTTACCCAAGACTAAATCTCAGCTCCTAGGATCGCGACTTCAACAGTGAAATCTCTTAGAAAAGGGAAAAAAAATATCTTCTTACAGGACCAGACAAGCAACCTTGAAATGTTTTTTCTCAGAAGATAAAGGTTTAGTGTTCTACCCTAATGCAAATTTATTGATGACAGAGCTACAGGTGCCATGTGACCCAGACAAATGAAGAATGTTTATAGACTCATCAAAAACAAGCTTAAAAGTTGTCCTGTTGACAAATGGGAACGACTTCCCATCAGTTCGAGTTGCATACTCTGTTGATATGAAGGAAACGTACGAAAACATGTTGAGAATCCTTGATAAAATTAGTTACTATGATTATAAGTGGAAACTTTGCGCTGACTTAAAAGTTGTTGCTCTACTCACGGGCCTGCAATCAGGATTTACAAAATATTGCTGCTTCTTTTGTGAATGGGATAGCCGAGCCCAAGATAAAAATTACATCGTACGGGACTGGCCTCTGCGAGAAAATCTTATTCCTGGTCAGAAAAATGTCGCCCATAATGCTTTGGTTCCGAAGGAAAATATTTACTTACCACTTTTACACAGCAAACTTGGATTGATCAAGCAGTTTTTGAAAGCAGTGGACAAGACAGGTGGCGCATTTCAATTTTTGAAAACTAAATTTCCTCGTCTTAGCGAAACTAAAATCAGAGAAGGCGTTTTTGGTGGTCCCCAGATTAGACAACTCTTCCAAGATTCGACGTTTGGCTTGCATTTCAAAACGTTTGTAAGAACTTCCTGGGTAACCACAAAAGTGAAGATTATGTCGCTCACGTCGAGTAACTGCTTTTAGCGTACAAGGACATAGGATGTAACATGTCTTTTAAAGTTCACTTCCTTCACTCGCATCTGGACTTTTTCACTGAAAATTTAGGAGCAGTCTCGGGTGAACACGGGGAACGGTTCCATCAAGACATCGCTAAGCTGGAGAAGAGATTTTCAAGGAAGTGGAATGCAAGCATGTTGGCGGAGTACTGCTGGTTTTTGAAACGAGAGAGCTGTACCTCAGGGTATAAAAGGAAAGCAAGCACCAAGTAACGATGAATATCTTTTTATTTATTACTGTTTATAGCTAAAATAGTTCTTTTTCCCATTTAAATTAAATTCATGTCCATATATTTATTATTATAATAAGTACTATAATTATTATTATCGTTCGATAAATAAATTATAATTAAGTTATCGAAAAGTGGTAAAATTAGATATTTGGGGCTCCCTCAAAAATGGTGGGTGATGGAAGAAAACGGAAGACATATTTGGATTCAGGACGTCATTTTACATAAGAATCACCCGGAATAGTGTCAGGGCTCAATAAAAAATATTTTTTTGCAGACCAGTGTAATCGACTAAAATAATTAATAACAATAATTAAAATAAATACAAAAAAAACTTACCCCACCGAAGTTCAAACAGTCAAGAAACTTAAATCGTATAACGTCAGCGTACTCAATACAAACTGCATTACTAAAAGTTAAAGATTTTTTGCATTTACGACTAAAAAGTACTTAGTATGAGCTACAGTTAGATTTTTGATAGTTACAAATTAGAATAAGTAGTGATATGGTGAATTCAAATTAACAAATGCTTAAGGCTTTTTTTGAACGTACTGAAAGCAACATAACCGACGCCAATTTAATGACCTGCGAACGCCAACTTAATTTAAAAAATCGGCTAATCCTGCTTCTAACTAAACAATTCTTCAACAGCACAATCGCTACAAACGTAATAGAATTAACTGACGATAAAAAATAAATAGAAAGAAAAATCAGAATTTATAGGAAAGGGTCTTAATAAAAGTGACCGTTCACAGCAACTTAAAGAATGCAAGTGAAAGTGTCTCGTCAATCAAACAAGAATAATAAAGCAATTTTACAATTCATATCAGAAACAGATTTAAGTTTATTACCTAAAAAGTAAGCAAAATACGAGAAAAATTAACAGCAGTTCTGTGGTTGGAGGAATACAAAAAATGTGCAACAAAATCTGGCATGCCTGAAATGTCAAAATGACAATTACGTGGTCTCGAGATTTATCGATGGATAATCTGAAAGGGTTTTTTTAGAAAAAGTTTTTTAAGCCAGTTTTATGTAAAATGTATAAATAGTGTTGATAATTTCGTTGTGGGCATATTTTGTTCATAATATTACATGACACAAAAAAAGCATTGCAGACTAGGTATATTTATCTTTTATAGACAGAGCAAGCACACAAACTAACTAATTGGTAGAAATACCTTCTACAATTTACCAAAGAAAATTACTGTATACTTGAGCTACCGGTGTCAAAAAGCTTCACAGGTTATTATTTTCAAAGATCAACCACCGCCTTGGCCGACTATGAAACTGGCATCCAAAATTTGAAGAAACACGGCGGCTGGTGTAGTAGTGTTGTTGTAGAAGCCTATGTTAAAAATAACATCGAAAATAAAGTCAAAATGAAAAAAAAAAAAAATTTTATTGAAGAGCAATCTTCGAGCTCTCAAACGTCAACATCAACTCTAAGAAAAAACGAACTAATACATTTTAATTGTGCTAACGAAAGAGTTCCACTTTCTTTACGATCTTTGGTTAAACAATGTGTTATTTTTCTCAAACACACGGAAAACAAAATTTCTCCGCTACACACTGTTACAGTAATGGTCTGGGTGGCTATTGTCAATAAGAGCCGACCACCACTAATTCGAATGTTAGCTGCGCGTTATGTACAAACCACTTTACTGCCTTACTTTTATAGCCGTCGACACGTCCTGTTTCAGGCAACGCACGTCCCCATATTGCTCGTCGAACTAATGACAATCGTCAATGTTTTGCTGTGGGCGCCTCCTTTACCGGATTTAAATTCCATCAAACGTGTGTGGAGTGATGGAAAAGAAATTGTCCACATTGTACCATCCTTCACAGACTTTGGCACAGTTAATCCATGAAGTTCAAGTTGCTTCGAATGAGGTACCACAAGCAGACATCGCCTATCTCATTTTTTCGATAAGTTTGTTTTAATCCGCTAAACATACAATTCAAAATCTAAAATTTGATATAAAAAAGGTAACCTGACGTGACAAGTCAGTCGGGGCCCCGGCATGGGTTTTGGAGAGGTTGACCGTACGTAACTAACTTACTATAGTTAACTTTGGTTTAGTAAACAGACACAAAAGCTTTAGAAATACCTTCTGTTTTACGTGATAATGGAATTGACAAATGGGTTACCTTTATTTTTCATAAATTGAATTAAATTAAATACCTATAAACTTTTGTCTTTGACCGTCCAATGTAATTATGCAGATACGGTTTAAAAATTATTTTGAATAAGAATATCGTAACTAACTGAGTAAAACAATGTACTTAGTTTAACAAAAAATAATCACAATAAAATAGTAGCGTTAGCAAACTTAAGTAAACGTTTAGATCGCAACGTAAGAGACGGGATTATGCATAAATGTGTCCTTGCGTCAATCTTCTTTCTGTTTGGTTTCCACTATAGTACTTCTCTTTATATGTCTTGAGAATTGTTGTAATAGTTTTGCTCTTGTGCTGTTGCAATAGTTCCAACCAACTCTTTTAAGTTTGTTAGGTTTTCGACTAGTGATACAAATGATAATAAAAAAATTGATTTTTATAAACATTTTAGTAAATCGAGAAAAAATACTTAAATAAGTAATCCTTACACTATAAAAAATTATAAATTTTAATGTATAAAATAACTACCAAAAACTGTATTGTGTTCAAAAATTTATTGATATGCTTCAATTAATGTTAAACGTAATTTAAAATTCGTGTATAAACTTTTTTGTATAAGTTAATATTTATACAGATATAACCTTTATGTAACAAGTACATCCTACACATCCTGAAAATAAGTATTAAAACTTATAGAGAAACTTTTGGGTAAATAGCTGCAGTAGTTTTATCACCTTTACCGACTCTAGTAACCAACCTAAATTTGCAGAGATTGTTGAAACTCTGAAAACAAAAATTCTGTACTATACGTTAACGTAAATATTAGTTAAAATTAAATTTAAAAATTAACTACAATAAAGGCACAAAAATTTAAATAAATATTTTTAACAACATAAAAAATATTAAATTATTCTAGATGTAGGCCGAAATCAATAGATTAAACTGTTTTACATGTATTGATTAAATGAAGTAAATATAACCCATATCCAATTACATTTAATTATTAGAATTAAATACATTTTTATAATCTATATAAATTTAACAAAAAAATAAATTCTAATTAATCCGAACGATGTACATGACGTGGAAGTATATTTTTAGTAGACAGCTCTTAAAAAATCATATAAAATCGTATCAATCGCTTAAAAATGATTGATTGAACTTTTAATTAAGAACAGTAATTAATAGGTTTAATTAGAAATATGGTGTGTAATTTAAGTTTAAGATACTAAAAATCATGGAGTAGATTTTTAGTAAGCTCTTTTATACTTTAAACTTAATGTGACGTATTTTGTAAATCAATAAGCCAAGTTGACATTGAAATGTACGCGAAGATCTTACTCGCTTTTCCTTATTTTCTTATTTTAGAGCCCTAGAGAATTAATTTTTTTTAAAGATCAATAGTGTACTATTATAAACTTTTATAGCACTAGCGATTGTAAATTTAACGTTTCTTACACCATTTAAATATCATTGATCAGTTTATAAACCCACATAGCCTATGTATACATATATAAGAATTTGGTAATAAAATAAGTTACTCTGTCGTTAACATTCACTTAATAATCTTTTCAACCTCAACGATTTTAAGTTTGTAATTATGTAATTATCACTTTCTAGATAATATACATTTTTAAAACAAAATTATTGTTAGACTAAAGTTTTAAAGAAATTGTATGAAATTTTAGTTTTTGTTTTGTAGAATTATTTAAGTGGCCTTTGTAGTTGAGATTAAACAGAATCTAACCTTCAAATTCGAGGCTTTAGATTACCTGTATTTATATCCAATTAATAATGATGTTTTCTTTGTCTAATCTAAACGAAAATAAATAAATCACCTGATGCATTCTTTACAAATATTTTTTTAAATTTAATTAAAAAATTATACAGTGCACGCCGCTTAATAGAATCACATTGGCACTTGGAGTTTTTAATAAAAGAACCAAATGATAATATCTGAAATACCAAAAAAAAATACAAACAGTATGTTAAGTAAGTTGTTAATTTAGAAGGTGAAATCATAGTTCAATACAAGGAAAAAATGTCAAAATAAAAATTTTCATAAAACGTTTAAAAAACAAAATTTTGAGTCAAATAAATTAAAAATTAAGGGCCTGTAGTATTAAAAAGTTTGTTAACCCCGTTAATAAATGAAATTAATTTTAAGAACTACACATTTCTTCTCAGTAATTTGCTGACACTAAAAATAAAAACAAATACAAAATAACGGTATCACATAAGACGTAGTTAAATGAAGTTTTTATTCTAAGAACGGATATGCTCTCCAATTTAATTATCAAAGATAACGTAACGACAGATGTTTAAATGAATTAATGTTAGGTAGGTCAGTAAATATACTTGCATAAATAAATAACACTGCAGAAATACAGCTAAATATTCAAAACAACTATTTTTAAGTAAACAGTGATAAAAGTTTCTCACTTTAAACAACCGTATTGTAAAAAAATTAGTGCAAAATACGTTATTGCTTATGTATAGAAACAAACCTGAGAAGCAAATTGGTTACATAAATCAAAATTATAATTACTATAAACGGTGTTTTTTCTATGTAACAGCATACGCCCAGTCCGTTCCTTAATAAAGTGATAACATTAACCGACTAATAACATTATCCTTGATTCCAATAAGCGGTGTGCATTGTATATGGAACAAAATACATTTTTTTAATTAATCAGAATTAAATGTAGTGTTAGAAAGGTTTTTAACTGTGTGCAAGAATAGATAAAATGAAGAAAACGAAATTATAATATCAGTAATAGATTTTTTATAAATGCTAGCAATACAACACTCTGTGTTACAACTCACTGTAAATTTTGCTTCCATAATTTAGATACTTTGTACGTATCTCCAATAAATTAAGTTATACTTTAACAAAATTTAAATTATTTAAAAAACCTTAAGGTTAAAGCCTTATAAACGGTATTAAAACACACACTTGTTTTGATCGGTGATCCATAAATGTAATAAAATACACGTTTCATTAAAAAACACAACTGTGATACCTTTAGAGCCTTTGTATAATATGAAAATAACTTTAAAAAATAACCATAATAAGCCAGAATATATTCCAAAAGTAAAACTTTATGAAAATCACTAATGTGTTGTTCTGCATATACCCGCAAAATTTCCTGGTCTAAAAAAATAAGGACTCGCTAGATGGCGCTGCAGAACGTCAACTTCTATACCGTTTAACCGATCGCAATGAAATTTAATATACGTAGGTATTTGAGCCTTTAAGCTAAACGTTGTCCTAATTTGCCATCAGATGGCAGTAAAGCATATTAACTTCTATACCGTTCAACCAATAAAGGTTTCTATGTCCGTCTTCTGTACTTTTAAAATGCTTAACCGAACTTACTTCAAGGTATAACTTACGTGTAAATGTATTCATACTTTCCCGCTTTACAGCATTTTAATGTAATAACTGTAATTTGCGGATTAAAGACGAAGCATTATTTAGACCGTGAAAATACATTTGAAAGAGCTGATAATAAATTAAAGGAATTAAAAAAAATGCGGAATTGAATCATATAAACATTGAAAATATAGTAAACAACCTATCATCAAATAATAAAAATTAAATCGTTGATTTCCCAGATATTGACCTCATCTCAAAAATCAAATTGCCCAATAAAAGCTTAAAAAGAATTAATGAATTAGTTATATTTACTTGTATACAAAGCATTTGTAGTGTACTACTGTCAGAACAACAAAAGATGTTTTTATTTTGTAAGTTATCTTGACAAAACTTGGAATTTGTAGCATTTGATGTCATACGTATGTATAACTCATTAATTGAATGTGAATTTCTAATTGTGACGATCAAATAGTATTTTTTTATTGTCGAAATCAATTATGCCACCTAAACGAAAAACGATTGGCGGGTGCATAGTTCAAGCAAAGAGAAAAAAGACATCACGAGCTTCAAAAACCGACGAGCAACGGGAAGTAAGATTGGAAACCGTTCTAGTACGCACTGCTCAAGACTATTCGTGTGAAACAGACGTTCAGCGAGAACCATGTCTAAACGCCGCTCAAATACACGTAGCTCAAATCCGTTCATATGAAATAGACATTCAGCGGGAGGCAGGATTGGAAACCATTTGAGTATGCAATGCTCAACCTAGGCATTCACTATAAATTGATTTAAATCTTAGTGCGTTCAATTACAATCCTAATCCAAGTGTGGTTATCACAAAAATAGATAAATTATGCGCGCACTGCAGTGACCATAAATTTAAACATGAATCACCAAGAATGTGCTGCGTAAGTGGAAGAGTAGAATTGCATTCACCAGTCAAACCATTATTCACGTTGGTATCAGGTGATACAATCGAAACATTCAGCACAACAAAGATTGTGCGCGAAAATTATATGCAAAGGGAAAATTTAACATCGTGCTGGATCTATTTTATCACTGCCAAACACAGATTACAAATTTTTTCAAATGTATTTTATGAAAAACACTGATGAACAAATCGATCAACGTTGTCGATTCAATACCAGCACTGAACGAGATATTGTCTCTGCTTTACCGAATTTATTCGATCAACATAACAAATTAATTTGATTGTTCAAAATTGCCTTTGAAAAAATGGCAACTTATAACAATTATAATTAGAGAAGACAAAACACCTGTTGACTAACACGAACGACAATACAACCTAAGTAGCAATGAACATTAGTCAATGTTTCAATCGTGACAGAACTATATTGCATTACGCCAAGATGGAGCTTATGGTTAGTTCAACATCAGTCCCATTATAATTTACTATGCTGACTGTTTACTGTTTACAAGTAATAATTAGAAGACCGATATAGCACTTTGATGTTTCCGCAATTAAAATAATTTACAGATACAATAAAGTAAATACTATAATACTAATGATTCTGCAAAGTCTGTAATAAGTCTTGAAACTGTCAATTATCGGGGAAACATACAAGGTATCAGAAAAAGTTTTATAAAAATGTTTTAGAGTTCTTCAATATCTACTAGATAGTAATAATTTTAATTATACAGTGTTGGTCATAAAAGTGTGGCACAGTAAAATTAATTTTTTTAAATGGAACACCCTGTATATTATTCAATATTACAATTTTTTTTCAATTTTAAGCAAAATTGTAAAAAGCATAATGTTTTAAAATATCAAAAAATATACAGGGCGTTCAAACAAAAATTGAAGTCTTTAATGAATTTTATTGTCAAGTGTCATGTTTTTGGAGAGACACACTGTTGAATGTATTCTATTGACTGGAAAAAAAAGAAGATTTTGATTAAGTTGATCGAAAAAAAGCACCAAATGAAATTGAATAAGCCAACTCAGCAGAATTAGCAGATGCCAACATTGATCCCGACTTATTATAAATAGGTACCAAAAACATGATTCATAATTGTATTTAGTTCTAGATTTTTATCTTCTTTAGAAGGGGCAATAAAAACCACTCTAAACTGTTTTTATGGCTACGTTTCGTGCCTCTAGTGTGCACTTCTTCAGGCCACTGAAAATTTATTTACGGTAAGTGAACAACATTACACAACGTATATAACAACTAACTGAATTTGTTAACAGGTACACCATACAACAAAAACTTACAAGAAAAGGTTACGAGTGGTGGTAGTCCACTGGTCCAACAAGCATACCGTCTAATAAGTTACTTATTTTAGTTAATATGAAATTAGGTCAATGATTAAAAGAATTTAAATATATATACAAAGAAAACGACGCACATTAAAGTTAAACAAACAATATACACTGAATGCAAATTCAAAAATAATTGTAAATATGATAAGGCTAATATATAGAAATGACCATGAAACCGCATACAACTATAAAGCTTATCTTGCAATTTTTGAAATTAAATTATTGTAAATATTACTTAAATTGTTAGTGTCGTTATTGAAATTAATGTTGTTTTTATATATGTTGATGTATATCATTTCCGAGACTAACGCTGAAGGAAAAGAAACATTAAGGGGGAAAGTTGTCAACGTGATTACCAACTTTATTAATAATAAAACAAAAAATACCTTGACACTACAAGACCGGTTTATTAAGACTTTGGTGACATCTACGAGGAAATTCAAAAAAACACACAAAGACATTTTAATTACCAAGTCTGACAAAGGAAATGCTACTGTCATAATTCACGAAAATGAATATAAAGAAAAAATATTGACCTTACTGAATGACGACAAAATCTACACCAAAATTGACATAGACCCTACTAACAAATTTCAAAATAACAATAACAAAATCAGCAAACAACTATACGAGAACGGACACATTGACTTAAAGACATATAAAAGACTTACAACGTATACAAGTACACCTCCCAAGTTTTACGGTCTGATCAAAACCCACAAAGATGAACTTCCTATAAGACCTATTGTCTCCTGTATAGGAACCCCTACGTATGAATTATCAAAATACATATCTAATATAATACAGAACATCTCATATTTATTTATACATAATATAAAAAACTCATACGAATTAATCGCTAAAACCAAAAACACATTAATGCCGCCTAATCATTTGCTTGTTTCATTTGATGTGTCATCTTTGTTCACCAACATTACTAAAGAGCTCTCTGTAAAACTGTTAAAATAATATTGGAATGAGTTAAAGAGCCACACTACATTAGAACTAATTACTGTTGTCAATATTATTGAGTTCTTATTTGATTCTAGTTATTTTACGTATAATGACAGAATGTATGTTCAAAAATTTGGCACTGCAATGGGCAACCCAGCATCACCTATACTAGCCAGTCTTGCAATGCATGATTTGCTTAATTATGTAAAAAACAAAATGACATTTACACCGACCTTTTTGTTATGTTATGTTGACGATATCATTACATGCATTCCCGACACAGAAATTGATAACACTTTAAATATTTTTAACAGTTACAATCAACATCTAAAATTCACGGTTGAAATTGAAAAAGAGGGTTCATTACCATTTCTAGATGTTAGACTCAGTAAGGATGTTAACACTAGTATGTTAGTCACAGAATGGTATACTAAACCAATTCCCTCTAATAGAACAATTAACTTTTTATCGAGACACCCACACCATCAAAAAATTAATGTCATCAAGGCCATGAAAAATAAAATTATAAATTTGAGTAGCCCTCAATTTCACAAAGAAAACCTTAACATCTTAAATAACATATTAAGGAAGAATAACTATCCAAAAAATATATTAAACAAAATACTTTCTAATACTAACATAACTATCGTGATCCCACCACCAACTAACCTACCTATAACTAATCTTAATACGACCCCCAACACCAATCCTACCACTAACCTTAATACTAACATCACTTATATGAAAATAATTAATGTCCCAAAGTTAACAAATAGAATCATTCCGATTTTAAAAACAAATAACATCAAAATAGCAATATACAATAATAACACCATCTATAATACACTGTACAGCAAAACTAAAGACAAAACAAACACAATAAAAAAGCACGATGTAATATACAAACTGGACTGTACTAATTGCAATGTATGTTATATCGGCCAAACCAACCAAAAAGTAAAAAATCGGATTAATAACCATCGTTATGATTGCAAAACAAAAAAAGCAGACACAGCATTAGCAGTCCATCACATTAACACTGGACATACCTTCGATTTCAACAATCCTACAATTTTAGATGTCGAAAATAATTTCAAAAAAAGGTTAGTCTCGGAAATGATATACATCAACATATATAAAAACAACATTAATTTCAATAACGACACCAACAATTTAAGTAATATTTACAATAATTTAATTTCAAAAATTGCAAGATAAGCTTTATAGTTGTATGCGATTTCATGGTCATTTCTATCTATTAGCCTTATCATATTTACAATTATTTTTGAATTTGCATTCAGTGTATATTGTTTGTTTAACTTTAATGTCCGTCGTTTTCTTTGTATATATATTTAAATTCTTTTAATCATTGACCTAATTTCATGTTAACTAGAATAAGTAACTTATTAGACGGTATGCTTGTTGGACCAGTGGACTACCACCACTCGTAACCTTTTCTTGTAAGTTTTTGTTGTATGCTGTACCTGTTAACAAATTCAGTTAGTTGTTATATACGTTGTGTAATGTTGTTCACTTACCGTAAATAAATTTTCAGTGGCCTGAAGAAGTGCCCACTAGAGGCACGAAACGTAGCCATAAAAACAGTTTAGAGTGGTTTTTATTGCCCCTCCTAAAGAAGATAAAAATCTAGAACTAAATACAACTTGACCAACAGGAGGATAAACTACTTTACCATGATTCATAATCTATGCTCAACAACCATCCACCATGTAAGTCTCATGGGAAATGCACGAAAAAATATCTAAGAGACTTACTTATCGAGACAATCACTGGCAACAACGGATATCCACTCTATCGTAGACGATCAACTAAAGATGGCAGGAAATAAGAAATTAGTAACTCACATGATGTCAACTCATATGGGACAATTGCAATCGATAAATGCACACAATGTATCACATTGCCAACAAGATTGTGTTTATAATGTTTATAAATTTTATGCGTTTAAGTATTATAGCACGCAAGCTAAATAAAAACCTTGCCCGCAGGGCTTGGTTTTCAAACAAAGCTATACCGCTGTAAAATACCACGTAAACGCACTCAATTGTAAACAACTATGACCTAAACATAAACTAAAACAATCGAGAATAAAGATACAAACATGGTCCAAAAACTTAGATTAATAAAAAAAATATTAATTATAATATTGTAACAATCTATAAAAAAAGAACTCAAAGAAATTAACAACGTCAAACAAAAACAAAAATTAATTTTTAAAAAATTTTCAAGTATAGAACTTTTAGTTCGATGTAATCTGTTATAAAGCCCCAACGAAATATGTTACCAGTTTTAATTTAATTAAACAAAAAAATATTATAACGTAAGGAAGGTTTTGTAACTAAAAACTGCTTATCATTCTTTCCATTTATAGATTAAAATAAGTAAAGACATAATAAATATAATAATAGAATAATGTAATTCCAGACACCTGCCACATATTAGGACAATTTTTTTTAACATAAAATAGCGTTAAACAAGTTAACAATGTCCATTTCATGGGCGTTAACTTAAAGTCTATGATAACGCAAATACTAGCAATAAAAAATATTCTAAAAACACTAGTCATTATTTACGAGTACGCCCAGTACGTCAGTTACTATTTTGCAATTAAGTGTAATTTAACCGATTCTAATATTATTTCTTTTCCAGAATATTTGTTCTATGGAAATACTTTTGTGGTTAAGCACTTTTTGGTAATTTTTTTTTATTACGGCAACAGTCTACTCCCACTAATGAATGGTTTCTATGACGGTTTCTAGTTTTTGGTGTTCATTAATTAGTATATACAATTTAAAAAATGTCTTTGTTGAAGGTATGGGATAATTTTTTTACTGTGCAAACTGGTAACGTTGCCCCCCTTTTTTTCTTTTTGTCTAAATTATTAATAAATGAATTAACACAGCAATTAAAATAATCTTAACTATTTTTCTAAAGTAAAATTAAAGCATTGATAAACGTATTTTTTGTGCTGCCTTCATTGAAAACACCAGTATTAGTTCGTTAGTGTAGTTACGTAATGGCAAAAATAAACTCTAAAGTAGCAAAATCGAAAATTCAAATCTACGTAAAACTATGATTTGAAAGTCAATTATTGGTGAAGTAGAAGTGCGTATCTAAAAAAAAGTCCGTTTTATAGTTCTGATATTTAATAAAGGTTTGAAGCAAAATGTTCTAAAAATGTCATTAATTAAAAAACATTCAAATTTCAAACTTGACAGATTTAAGTTAGTTATAAATGTCCTACCAACATGATATATGTTTTCAATGTGGTTTTTCTAAATGTTTTCAAAAACTTTATTAAACATATTGTATGTTACTCTCGCTAAAAGTCTCATAATATAACTCTCTCCGCATTTAACGTTCGTTATGCTATACTTCACTTTGTACGCTTGTTATATAAATTACTTTATTAGGTTTGTAATAGTCAAGTAATTCTTTTAGTTTTATATTTATTTGACCATGATACAAAGTAAACATTAGAACTATATGATCAGGTGTTTGGCGCGCATGACTAAAGCTGATAATTATGTTTCCTTTTATTATCCTCAGAATAAAATTCACAATTAAGTAAACTCAAACATCAAAGAGATTATTAAACAAAAAGACGAATAAATAAGGCTAAGAAACAATTAAAAATACTTCTTTGCCAACATACAAATTAAGGAATCCAGAAATACCTTAAAAACAATTCTGTAAACGAACACAAAGATTACTCACTATGGAAATCAGTACGGAAACTAAAAAGACCAACATTGGACGCACCTCCTATAAAAAAGAAGATAAAAACGTAGCTCAAGCAACAAAAAAAGGCCTTTGTCGAACATCTCTCCAAAGTTTTACATCTTTTCCTTGTCAACTCCCTAACTACAGAGACAATCGTCAAGCACCAACAAAAATTGTACGTACTCGTTTGTACACACCTGTAAAATGCACTTTTCAAGTCAGTAGAAAACGACACATTGTGGTGATGCCAAAGCCAGGTAAACCATTAACTGAACTAACGTCATATATAGGCCCATAAGTCTACTCCCTAATCTGTCAAAGATTTTGAAAAACTAATTTTGCGCAGAATAATACAAATTCTGGAAAACCAAAAATTAATCCCAAAAGATTTGGATGTTGAAGTCAACACGGTATCATCGAATAAGCGCAAGATATACAAAAACTTGGCGAAAAAACGATACTGTTCTGTGGTATTTTTTAAACATGCAGCAAACATTTGATAAGGTTTGGCATTAAGGTTTATGCTACAAACTAAAAAAGTATTTACTCTACTAAGTATATGAATTTTTGAGGTTCTACATATTAAATCGGAATTTCTTAATAAAATATAACAGTTTTTGAAGGAAGTTTAATTTCTATCCGAAGGTGTAGCTATAAACAAACGATCTTCATAAAACTGAGAAGCACGATGTCTATGGCTATACATTTCAGGTGTCTCGCAAGGTAGCGCACTAGGTCCCATATCATATCTATTATACAAAGCTAATTTACCTACTTGCCTAACAACATCACAAATGCAGATGATATGGCCATACTAGTCTTCCATGTAAACCCATAAACTGCATCAAGATTCTTCCAAACTTATCACAACAAAAATATGGCGGATTAGAATGAACGAATTCAAGTCCCATCATGTTACCCTCAGTAGAAAAGTGTTAGTTATAAACCAGTAACTTTAAATAGACATCAGATTGCCTATACAGAGTCAGTCAAATACCTGGGACTGCTTCTCGAAAGGAGACTAACTTGGAGAACTCACATAGTTACTAAGCGTAAACAACTTCGACCACAACTTCGTAACTTATATTGGTTAATTGGAAGAAAATCAAAATTATCATTAGAAAACAAATTATTAATCCTTAAAACCAATACTAATTAGTAACCACCGCAATGATAAGGTTCATCGACTAATGCAGCATAACAATGAACCAAAATGGCTAAAGAGATTTAAACCATCAAAACCACCAACATGGTTTTGACAATGATTAAATTACTTATGCCAAACAATATTTTATTGCAAATTCTAATAAATTAGTCATAAAATAGTAAGCTAACGTGAGATGAGGGTTTGCGGGCACTCGAGCTTACCCACCGAGATGTAAACATTTTTATAATAATCTAAAACAAATTTGAATCTCAAACATTATTATAAAGATTTTCATAATAAATTCAAATACGGTATTTGATTTGATCAATATAACAGCCGTTTTTTTCTTCCTGGTTAAGTAGGTACAACGGAATCTGATATTATGTTTATTTTTCTTCTTCTTCCCATTTACAATTTTTACGTTTTATAAGCTTTGTAACCGAACTTTGTAGACTAAACAAACCGTCGCAGTTTTTTTGCCAATTGAAGTCTGTGAAATATTATAAAAACTGTATTTTCACTAAAATGAATATCTATTTAATAAAATTAAACTTTACAGTATTGTAATGGTAATAAATGTCTAAATTAAAAAAATAAAATATCACTTTCTTGAAGTATATAACTGTAAAGCTTACAGTGTGTTAAGTAAATTTAAGTACGCTAATCAACATTAGCCAATTCATCTGTATCGAATAAGCTCAAAAACTACGTAATTAACTAAAAAAAATTAAATAATAAATTGCATTTAAATATTATTTTTTCTTAACAACTATCATTTTATTTTGTTATCCTTGCTCAATGCGTTTTAAGTGTTTGCTGTCTGAAACACACTCGACTATAACAAATAATGGACGAGTTTGATGTAACGCATTTTAGATAACTTAAATATTTTTTTCGAAACTTTAGCCATTATCTTGTAAATTTTTCTTGACAAAAAAGTTAATTTTTTTCAAGTCGGCAAAATAAAAAACTTTTAATACCAACACTTCTATGTAGAATAAATTTCTTTTTTAGCCCCGCTTTCTGTTTTGTTTGTAGACAGTTTGTATAATTTTATTTTAAGTTATTGATTTATTATTACAAACATTTAAATAAAACATGAGTATTTTTAGTAAGCTCAATTGTACTATTTAACGATTTAATAAGACGTATCTTTGCTATTGTTTTGTTTAATAAATAGTCTAGAATACAAAATGCGTTCAAAAATGTTTAAACAAAAAATGTGATATAATTTAGCATAAATAAATAATTAAACGGTAGATTAGTTACTGATTGTAAAACCAATCGATGACTGGATAAGATATGTGTACGCGAAAGAGTATTTCGTTCAGAGCGTGAATTCTATTAAGGGCGCTTAAGTTTGAAGAACCTGCACTCACCGCGTTTTAATAAAATCTTCGAAAAATAGAATATTTCAGTTAAAAAAACAAAAAAAACTTTGTACTAAAACATGTTGTGTTTGTTATAAAAATAATATATTTATCAAATATTATTTTTAAAAATATACTTTATGTAACATTTCGCGAGCAATGGAAATAGAAATTTTCTTAAATTTGTAAAAAAAATTGATCTTCATACCAAAACAAATATTCCAATAATTGAACAGAAATGCATCTATTCAATTCGAAATCTTTAATGTTGGATCATTTGTTTCTCTAATTATTTTAGAAAAAAAAGTGTAAACTAATAATTTGTAGAGAAAAAAATACTGCATCTATTCCTACTATTGTTTACAATTTTCTATTTCCCAAAACCAAAAAAATACTGTAAAACTACAAGCACATTATTAAATAATTGTAAGTGTAATTTAAAGCAAATAACGAAAAGCTTTTGTTTGCATCACACATCAAAAAAATGGGCGCCACTCCGCTGTAACAGTAAAATTCCTTATATAAACCCACTGTAGAAGAAGTTAGGAGAAAAGCAAAAATCGTAACAACTAGTTAATATATTTTCCATTTCATAACATAATACCACTTGTCTTTTAAGAGGCAACAAGTAGCAATAGAAAAAATAGTCTTCGATATCTCGATTATAAAGTAGTTAAAAAACGCCAAACACGGGAGAAATATATACTTCAGATGCCCGTTTACATCTGACAAACACTGAAAGGAAACAAAACGACCAACACAAGTATAATAACGGTTATATTTATTGCAATGGCAATATAAAAAAAGAATAACAACAACAATCAGTAAAACAAAGAATACAATAACTAATTGTACCTAAGAAAAAGACAATGGTTTAGCACTATAAGCAGATCCTTAAATTAAGCAACACCTCATACACATAGATACATTATTCATTAGTTTTAAAATATAAGACTAAATTTAATAAAACAACAAAAACTAAAAACTGAATCAATACAAATCTAGTAATTAAATAATTACTAGATTACTGCATAAATAAATTGTGACAACATATACAGGGTTATTCACGCTATGCAGCACGGAATATTATGGTCAAAAATACGTGGACTTTCAAAAATTTTAACATTAGAATATATAGATGTCTAATATGGCTACTTTTTAAAATTATTTCTATATTATACAGAGTGTTGCAAAAGCACTAAAAGTTGTGTTTTTTTAATAAAACCCCTTGTATATAATTACATTAAACTTTAAAGTTATTTAAATAATTTAAATTTTGCCAAAATATAACCTAAGTGTCATGTTTGAGATATTTAAGAAAAAAAACCGATTATTTGGCGTATTGTGTAAAAACTAAAAAACTTAGGTATAGAACATTCTAATACCATTTAGTAACTAATTAAAAAGTACATTTCATACATAAGATGTCAAGTTTATTATAATTAGGATATAAATTATCATCTATTGTTACACTTAATTGTAAGTTTTGCTTCTATAACTTACATACTTCTTAAGTATCTCAAACATGAAAATTACGTGTTATTTTGACAAAGTGCAAATTACTAAAAAAAACAAAGCTTAAGTTTTATAGTTACTAAAACACACACTGATTTTAATTGGAGAATCCAAAAATGCAATAATATACAGAAGGTTTCATTAAAAAAACACAACGACACCTTGTATAAGATGAATACAAAAATAGAATATTCATTAAAATGTAGCGTCACACATTAATTACGTTGAAACGCCAGTCCAATAAAGCTCATTAAAAATTCAAGCAAACACCTGCGGTTATCAACCCCAGGTCGCTACAACTGGTTGAATTGGTCTACTACGTGCAAGACATAAGTGCCCCAAGAAAATAATACGTTCCCCCTTTGTAGTTAGACTTAAAGAAAGGCATCGAGCCTCCTCCAAATTCGCTGTAAGAATTAAGTAGAAAGAGCATCGCTTTAATTCCGCTAATGTACGCAAAAGATCTTCCTTTCATTCAAATCGGATAAGATAGAAAAACTTTCCACTAAAAGCAAACTACTTACAGCAAATGTCAACTGAAAATAAAATCGGGGGGCAAGGTCCCCACCGTGGATATCTAATTATGCTAAAATATCTAGCCGGTGACGCGCGAGCTACCAATGCCGTACTAAGAATTTTATTAAAATAGAAAAATGTGAAACGTTATTACTAACGACATGTAACAAGTTTCAAAAAAATACTTAGTTTGCACATGAATGCACGTTCGCACTGCATAATGAAACAAACGAACAAAATTACATAGTATGGGCTATTGACAATTAATACTTAATTGTATAAACCAGGACCCAATATCCCCAAAAAGTTAATGCTTTACCAGAAAGCCGCTTCTTGCAGTTGTTGAAAGAAGATATAACTGCTGAAAACAACCAGTAAATTTGGTTCTAGATAGATTGTTGTTGCGCACACAAAAGCCAAGATGTGCGCGAATTTTTAAATTAGTTTTTTCAATAAAGTATTTGATCCCAATTGAACAATTAACTGGTCTGCTAGATCTTTCGATTTTTTGCTCAAGGATTTTTTTGGGACTTTTAAAATCTAAGATTTATTCTGGATAAACATTTCAAAATGTAGAAGAGATGTGTAAAAAAAAGAAAAAATGTTAAGAAATGTAATTGCATTCGACCTATTAGAGAACGATTATTAAGCGGTAGCATAGATGCAATCATAGGTACAATGCACAGTTGTGTGCAATAGTGATGTGTAAGCAATGTTGGCAATTCCATTACGTATAAATAAAATAACGGGTCAGTTAAGTTCAATTAATGAATAATAGTTTTTAAGGTATAGTTTTAAATCGTAATAGAAATTTTTGATCGAAACATGGATATTGTAGGATAGATGAATTGATAAAAACAGTTTTAAATTTTTCAAAACTGCTCACATTCTTCTGATCAAACAAACGGTGTATTTTTGCGTGTTAGGACATTAAGAGGTGCTATTATACGTGCAAAGTTGTTGATAAAACGTCTGTAAAAAATTGTAAATGCCACAAAACGTCGTACTTTATCGGCTGTAGTAGGTTTCAAATAATTTTGTTATATTGCAACCTGTAATAATAATTTACCTCACTTCTGGTTGGTACGACGATATAGTAGCTTTCTGGCCCTGATAAAATTGGAATTTGTATGCAGTGTTTCAATTTTTATAATTTAGCTAAGAAATCTTTTCCTAAAATTCCGTCGCAAGGAATGTTGAAATCAAATCTTACTATTTGAAACTTCTGTTCTCCTTTTCATTTTTTTATTTGGACTGTTGTTGTTTCTATAACTTTTGCTGAGATTACTTTGATGCTTATAGCTTCATTTATTAGTACCAGTTGATCCTTATTAATTTTTGTATCTATAATTAATCTGAAGTCGGCTCTTGTATTGATGAGAAATGATAATGTGTAAATATTAGCCATAGTTGTGTCTATTGTAACTGTGAACAAATTGTGTTGCTCCCCATGTTAATATAAATTATTCATTCAGAGGTTTTTTTGTAATATGCGCTTTCAGACAAAACTTAAACGCATATAAACGTTTTAATCTTCGCAAGCTAAATAACTTCTATCTGAGACTTGACTGTCTATAATAGACTCGACTTTTTCTCAGAAACATCGGACTGCACAAGTATATTATGCCATGTGACGTTACACACGTTAATTATTGTAGTGTTCATTAACGTAAAAGTTCAGGGGTTGATTGTCCGAGGCACTTTATTTCAATTCCCTTTTATTTCTTATAATTACGATTACATTCACTGACAACTAACTACCCAGTAAACACGGATTGAAACTGTTGCAGTCACAAAATTAAAACAGTTGTTTCATTACGTTGTTTCGTGTTAGTTCCATTTTTATATCATTTACATGTAACTGACAGTGAATAAATTGAAAGAGTTTCGATTTTTCACAATCAGTTTTAAACCGTTTCAGTACTTGCAATTTTTATCCCATAATCAGCAACCGTCTAAAAACTGATTTATTAAAACCGAATATTTTTTTAATAACTAGAATTGTTTAAAGATCGATTAAATAAGATTGAATTATTTTCAAAACAGTGGAATCGTTCTAGGAAAAACGAATACTTTGTGATTAGTCAGCATTAGTCGTTGCTATACTTTTGATTACTGTCGTCAACGCTTGCGCTGCAAATTGATATCTTTTCACTTGTTCGGTTGCAGTTTGATAAGTGATGCTGTGTGTACAATTACGAAATGGAACAATTAACGGTAAGTCGAAACATTTTATTATAATCCATAAATGTAATCGATATTATTATCATTTCTGTTCTTTATGTATCATGTTTTAATTTGTATAAAAAAAAATGTAAACTAACACACATGGTTGCGTTAAGGTAGATTGTTGCGTAAATCTGATGATACTTTAGGATTTATAATTACAGTTCAATTCTTCAAGTTTTTTATACGATTATGTACAGCTAAAGGTATTCACAGTGTTTTTATAACTTTCTAATGATTGCTAAAGTGATATTTATATTAAGTTTGTGTTGTTTTTGATTAAAAAATGTAATTAATTTTGTGTAACTCTATGATTATGTATGTATATAAATGAAATATTTATTTCTATGTTACAGATGCGGTTAAAAGTTGCTACCCAACAGTAACTGATGCAGTTTTCGAGGCTTCCGTGAAAAGACCACATCCAGGAAAGTTGCAATATGTAAAAAACTCAATGTGATATTGTATTTAAAAATATTTATTGTGTAATAAAATTTGAAACGTGCATTCGAAAATGTATTATTATATTATTGAAAGAATTGTTTTAGTTCATTATTGAAACAAAAAAATCATACATGTATCGATCATTTAGTATCAGTTCAAGAACGAAGCTTTTAAAACGTAAACCGAATGCAACATTTAGTTTGCAACATATTCGAATTTAAAATACCGAAACTATACTCAAATAAGTGAAACAGCGATGGACTTATAGCTATTTTATTGCAGTTAGGTTTCTTTTATGTTTGAAACAAGAGTGAATCATAAATTTTTTGTTTTGAAATTGTTACTAAACATTATCAATTTTGTGTTTACTGGGTACCTAACTATTTACCATTTAATTATTTATTACAAACATTAATTCATAACTATTAACTAACCATATATACTGTATATTAAAAATTATCTATTAAGAACTGCTATTAAAACTTTTATTCAAAACTGTATTTAACTGACCCACTTATTCTATTTATATGTAATGGGATTGCTAACGCTGCTTACACATCACTATTGCACGCAACTGTTTATTGCACTCGTGATTGCATTTATGCTACCGCTTAATTATCGTTGTTACGCCCTGAGCAAATTTTCCTAAATCCGGTACTGTTTGATTCATTTAAGTTATACGTGTTGGAATCTGCTGTTGCTGCTAATCTCACGCTTTATTCTGTTACATTTTAAAGGTTGATAATTTGTAATTTATGATTAATTAAGAGCGTATTATCTTCGCTTAATACGTGGTTAAATTCTGCTTTTCTGCAAGTCCTTATCAAGATCCTTGTTTAAAATATCAGTTACTCGAGCGCTCTCACCAGTTTGTTGACGAGTTTATTTTGTTATCTTCTGAGGTCATTATGACCCTAGGTATTTCGTTTCCTTCTTTAATCAGTTCCTGAAAAATTCTTGTTGAGACTTCAAAAATTTACTGTACCTTGGAAGTACAAAGTTTACTTAAACACGGTCATTTTACCGGATATTACGTTGAAACTTTCCTAACTTTTAGTGTATCTACGGAACCTGTTTCTTTCCTAAAATTACTAAAAATCGTATATTTACGGCTATAAGTTACTTTCAATTTTAAAAGTGTACTTAGTTTTCTTAACGCTGGATTATTATACCCAGGTAAAGTACTTAGTTTTTGCTTTATTTAGTTAATCTAACTTCGCTTCTCTCCCTTCTTTTTTATAGCGTTTTTCTTCCGACGAAATTGTTCTAATTCTTATAAACGTCTTCTCCAACGGATTGTTTTCCCCACGTATGAGAGTTCCTTCAACTACCAAAATACTCCGTTTATCTGTAAACTCTACTAACGCTACGCTGAGAAGTCAACTTCGATTGCACCAACTGAAGCTAAGTGAAAAACCAACCTTCGTTTTATTGTGAATTAATTCATATTTGTGCAAATCTCAAAGATTTGATTTTCTACATTGAACTTTTAATCAAAATCCTACTTGCTTAATCAACTTTAGAAATTCAAGAACTTTTCTTTATACTTTTATAATTTTACAATTTTTTTTTTGCTATTTAAAATTCACTTTTGTTTTTTAAACTTTGGCTTAATTTACTTAACTTAATTTCTCTTTGTTTCTATAAAATTTGTTATCTGAACTACCTTGATTTTTGTTGACTAATAACGTAATTGTAACTGACCTATTAACCTACATAAATTTGGTTACGCATCCCCTGATCTACGAGATAGTAAACTTTAACCTAACTCTAACTCTCGGCTGTTGTTTGCCGACGGCCAATTGTTTGTTTTAAATATTTTATTTAAGGAAACTTCGACTGGAAATACCGTGCACGGAGTTTCATCAGCGAAGTAATATAGGTAAGATTTTGTATTTCAAATTGTAATTACTGTCTTGTCGAATCCCGATCTCTGCCCCAAATTATTTTTTTTTCTTTTTGTTTGTTTTGCTGATTTATTTACTGATTGCTATTGATTGCTTAAACTTCCCCGTTCTCTTTCAACAACCCTTCGCTACTATTAGAGCCCTGTTAAACTTTTACAATTTACTTAACAGGACCGTAACTAAACAAATTGTGTGGCGCCTATCTCTAACAATTTCTAATCACTATTTGACTAATTTTATCTTCCAATACAACTCTGATTTAAATATTCCCCTCACAATTTCTAACCCACCCTATTTTGCCTACAAGAACCGAGCTACTGCGACCATCGCTCCATTTAAATTTAGTTACCTCTAATTCTTACCGTAACATCGTTCTTTAATAGATTGAATGTAATCATGTTTTTATACTTCTATGGCATCCCAGATTTTGTAAAAATACAATATTTATTTTTTCGCTTTTTTTTGGTTCTGGGAAATAGAAAATTGTAAACAATAGTATAGATGGATGCAATATATTTTTTTATTAGAAAATCATTAGTTTTTTTCTCTAAAATAATAAATTAGAGAAGTATAGTGTAAATGTTAATTTAGAAATACAAAATATCCCCCTATGACATATTATTGAATTTAAAAGTTTTTGTTTAAAAAAAGCCGTTTTAAAGAGAGTGCCAATTTGGAACTTTAATGGTTTAAATTTTCTCTTTCTTTAATTGTTATTATAAAGTACGTGCAGGACAAAAAGAAAAATTGCTAAAATTTCGCACGTTTACGTAATTAGAACTTTTAAATTGGTAAATATTATCATGACAACATTCTGTTCAAATACATTATCTCAAAATGTAGTATAAAACATTAGTAAAAGTAACCGACGACTTCTCATCTTTCCAATTCAAAAAACAAAAATACTACTGTTAAAAAACGCACTCTACATTAGTTTATTCAGCTCGCCCATTGTTGATTGAATCGACATTGGTTGTTCAGCCCTTATTACCAGAGAAATTAAAAAAAATATTTGAAACTAATATATATCAGTAATTTAATAATTATTAGGTGATAAATGAGTTTTAGTAATAAGAATCCAAAATCTATAATGTCAATTAAACTAAATTCACAATCATAGTTACTTATTTAAACAGTTCCTGTATAAATTCGGCACGAATGAGTATTTTTAAAACCGAGTGAGTCCACGCGAGAAAAAACGCTCAATTTGAACAGGAATGAGTTGAATCTTATTGTTCGGATAAAGATTACGAGGCCCTAAGAGTCTGACAATCTCTTAAAAATAAGTGGACATTTCTGTTGACAACTGCGCAAAAACAGTCAAAGACAGTTTACAATAGCAAAAATTTAAAATGTATGACAGTTACCCTAGTAGAACAAAGTCACTCAAAACAAATCAAAAACGTATTTTCACTGTAAAAAACTTAGAACACATAATTATTTTCATAACTTGTTGCAAAAACATTTATTGATTTGATTTTATTAGAACATGAAATAAATAACACTCCAATAATATTTACGTTTTGAATTTTATGAAACGTAAATTGTGCAATTTATCAAAAACGGTTTTTTGAGTTAACTTTTATAAATTTTAAAAACGTTTTGTGGTAACACACATGTGCAATTACAAGTTCAATATAAATTACAATAACCAAATAGTTTTGATGTTTTTAAAACCTTTAACTACACGAGCACATATCTAAGAACGTCAAAGAAACGTTTTCATCATTATTCACTCATAGCAAATCATATTTCTCTTTGTTAGCAACATCAGCAAACAACAGTTTCCTTTCATTATAACTTTTTATAACTAAACCCAATTTGAAAAAAGAATTTTTTTGAGTTATCCAGTACACTTCTGTAATTAATTTTGTAAACTAAAATCCTCGTTGTGAATAGCTTTGGTTTGAGGTACGATACACATTTAATGAAATAAATGGTCGTTTTTAAGATACGTAAATCAAATTTATAAAACTATTCCATTTGATCTTTGAAGACTTAAATATTTCCTGTTTTGTTTCATTTCCTAATAACAATACTTATTATGTACAAATAAGTCTTAAATACTTATAAGTTTACTTCATTTGTTTTAAAAAAAACTTTATTGGTTTCCAGTTACATGTATGTATACATAGCAGATTTGTTTTATCAAAAACTACAACAAGATAAATAATATCCTAGACTCCACCAAAAAGCTTTATTTTAAACACTGTTTGAAGATTCTAACCTATGAATTTGTCGTAAACAGCCGGGAAAAATTATTTGTGCATTGTCATTACGTTTAAAATCTTTGTCGTAAAATTTTTAGACAACTTTACAAGTTTTCTATAATTTTGTTCTACAAGTTAAAACATGTAATATTTGTTTTGTATAAAAAGTATTTTTTGTTTATTGAAATTTTAAACATTAAAAACGTACGAATGTGATGCTTTAACTAAGCAATTACAAGCAATCCGCCGTGGTGTAGAGTGTCCAATAGTCTTTCATTAAGCCGAAGGTCCATGGTTCAAATCACGTAGCTGCCACTTCTAAAAACTTGTCAAACAATGTTCAACGGTATTCTCTAAGAAATACAACAAATGCGATTTAAGAACCAAAATTTTATTCATTTATTTAAAAAATATAATATAACATTTTATTTTACTTTTCAAAATTGTTTTTTATTCAACACCAACGTGACACTCTCCCAACGAATCGTTAAGACACTTATTAAACGAATCTAATTCGTTTTGTTGTATGCGGACATTTCACGTTCTTATAGTGATTATAAACATTTTTGTGCCAAAATTTAAAATGTTCACTGTTTCTGAAAAAACAAATTTGTAACATTTAAAAAACGGATTTGTTCTACTAGGGCAAAAACAATAGAACCCATTTAAGTTTTGCTAAACTTTTTTCGTTTTGTCAACTTCTATAACAATGAAACAAACTAGTCTTAAAATAAGTTAAACACCTTTTTAAACTGAGAATAAAATAGAAAGAACATCACTGCAATACGTTTTTTGAGCAAGAATGTTCGTTTTAATCGTGCACCAGTTTAATGAAATAAAAATCGATAAAATAGTCAGCAAATTCTCTTGCATAAGGTGCATTAGGAAAACGTGTTGCTGCGTTAAATATGTGACCATGTGTAATTCCACAACCTCAAATTGCTTTTACATAGAAACGAGAAACGATTCCGCAAGAATTGTTTTTGATAATCTAATGCAATTTATACCAGTAAAATAGAAACTGTTTTAAAAAAAAGTTTGTGAGATATCATTTCTAATTTTTCAGTTTCATTTTCGTAAATTACATATAATAAGTAGTTTTTTTGTTACAATAAAGAACTTAAAGTACTTGACAGGCAGACACTATTTTGCGTTATTAAATCTTGAAAACTATATAAAAACGTGACAAAGCAATATAACTTGACGTACAAATCAATCAATCAAGTTCAGTAATTTACGGTATTAAGCATGAAGCAATCTGCACCTTGCAAGTAGACATATTGATCCGTCAAACAAAGCGCCACAATTTAAATCATTCAGTAAAATTGATAGTAAAGGTTACTAACCGTAAGGTTAAGTTCCAATAGAAAACTGTCCTTTGAATACAAATTTTAAAGAAAATCTATCGATCGAACGTGTTTTTAAATAGCTTCTATCAAAATACCTCTATATTTATATATCGATTATGAAAATTAGCAGACAGCGATGTGCACTCATGTTTGGTAATAAAATAAGTGCGTATCTTTATAATAAAATTATCTTTAGTTCAAATAAACATTTACTATTATTGTTATCGTTCTTATGAAGTATCTAAATAAATTTACAGCAGGCCTTCTGCTTCGTATTATTGTTTTCATAAGATTTGGTTCAGTGTAAGTTTACTTTATTCCTACGCGCTATAATATTTACTTCTATTTTAATATTAAACTAAAGAAAAAGTAAAAATGTAATATTACTTCCTAATCAATTTTAAATAGAAAAAATTTAGTTCATTCCAGTAATCGAAATTGCAATAAACACTGCAAGACTGAGAAATTGAGTTTATTACATTCCTGAAAAACTGCGGATTACTTGCTCATAGAGTTAAAAACCAATTGCTTTTTCCCAAGTTAATAATAAACCTAAGTTCTTGCGATGCTGATATTTTAAAATTTAATTACAATTAAATCATATAATATTGTTTTTAACTTATTTTTAATAACATATTGTACTCCTGGTTCAAAAGCGTTTAATTAACACATAACATTCCTTTCAAGCTAATTAGCTTTTGCAAATGCTCTTGTATGAAATATTGTAAATGTTTATTGGCAAACCAGTCATGGTGTTTAATAGCGAACTAATAAATTTATTTGCAAAATTATAGAATTCAATTGCAAAACATAAATATACCATTTAAAAGTTAAAAATACTATTCGCACATATTAGGCGTCTAGATTCAAACTCACTATTATTACGCAAAATTTATGTTCTAACATATTTGTAAAAAACTGTTTTAGTTGGTCATAATTATATTTTGACAAAAAATATTGTTACTAAAATTTGTCTCAAATAAAATTGGGAACGTCAATCATCGCGCACCTAATGTAGTAAGTACCAACATTTTTGTTAGCGGTGTAACATGCCACATGCATTATAAATGATATGAAAATAACTTTGCATTGGTTAACTTTTATCTCTAAAAGAAATTTGTAATAAAAAATATAATAAACAAGAACGTATAATAAAAAATGTGAAAATACATTTATTAAAAGCAACATAATTATTTTACCACGGCAGCTGTCGCAGACACAGACCTCTGGGTGTGAGTCTGAATGAAAACAAATACGAAGACGTGAATTCCTTTAATTTATTCACTATAACATAATACACTATTTTTGTTAAAGAAAAAATGAACAATATTTGAATCAAAACAATATTTATAATAAAACAGTATTAGAATAAAAAAAATTTGGGTTAAAATAATATTTGAGCGCCAATCACCTTTAAATTGGTGATGAATAAAAAGCATGAAATCTTATACCTAATTATTAATTGATATTAAATGCAAAAGTAGTAAACGTTTAATTTGTTATCGAGTATGTTTCCCGAAAAGTTTTAACACAATTTAATTAATGTGAATGTAAAATGTAGTAACATAATTTCAGTTGACTCACCATATATGATATGACGTTATCGAATATCTTCTATTTTTAGCACATTCTTGGTTGAAGTGATAAGATTCTTCCAAACGAATGTAGATTTCCAAACACAACAGCAAGCATAAAACCAATGTATAAATCCAATGAATAATAAACTCCAATAACAAAAAATCCAGTAAATAATAAGACAAAACCAAAAGAAAGATCCAGTAAAAATCGGAATAAAAGAAAAGACCCTAAATATAAGTAATTAGAATGGGTTTTTTAAATGACATGATGTACTCACACTGCTTAGCAACGGCCTTGAAATAAATTCCTTTGTCTAAATGTATTGCGTATCATTGTGAAATCACTAAAAATGTTGAATTCAATAAAAAAATTATATCAAAATAAAGGTAAACTCACCAGCAATTAGATGGAATGAATAAAAATTAAATTGTATGCGTTTTTACGCCATAATTAAGAAAATTTGTCTTCCTTGCATCACTCACGTGAAACATCAAAGACTGCTCAAACGGAAGTGCAAGCTTAAGCTATTACTCAGTCGTTTCGAAATACGACGCAACGTTGCCAAACTGAATAAATTTACGTGCAATATTAGTTGCAGAAAATAAACGAATGCAAAATTGAATTTTAATGTAATGAACTCTAACGGGACGTTACAAATTACCGTAGAGCGGGGCTAAGTGGTCCGAAAGGACAACTATAACAAAATAATTTAAAACAAACATTTGTCACAACGGCAACAGCGCTGCGGTCGTTCTTAGGTGCTTCCTAACACCCACCGAATAGTTCGCCGTGAGTAGCTTGGCGGTTGACGTTCTACTAGCGATAAAACTGCGTCATAGAAACACGTGTAGTAAAATATACTTTTTAAATAGGTTAGAAACCTCGTTCATGGTATAAAGAGGTAAGTAAATTTTGTAGTTATTAATACATTGGGTACATACCATATGATCCCGTTATACCATGTTTAAGTTATTTTTTAATTATTTTTCTTTGTCTTGAAAATACTAAAATGTGAATCAAAAAACGTATAAAGTTAGAGAAAAATGAACCGGCCCACTTTACCCACCCTTATACTATAAGTACTTACCTACTACCTAGGTACCTATGTTCACACGGTGTTTTTTAAATTTCAGATAAATACAATGGTTCGCAATTACAAAAGAAAATTCGGCAAAGCCCCCAACTGCAATTACACAGAGAGGAACCTGCAATTGGCTCTAGCTGAAATAAGGAAAGGAAGTTTATCGCAGAGAAAGGCTTCGCAAAAATATGGTGTGCCGAGAGCAACATTGAAGAGAAAGTTAGATAATTAACATCCAAAACCATACGGAAGACAACCAGTTTTGAGTCAACATGAAGAAACACAATTGGTAGATGGCCTTCTGCTTTCCGCATCCTGGGGGTTCCTACTAACGAAACTAGACATTCGAATTATTGTCAAGCAATTTTTGGACCGAACGGGTAGAAACGAACCACGCTTTATTAACAATATGCCAGGCAAAGACTTTTTTAAATCCTTTTTTAAGAGACATCCCAACATCACCGCCCGCTTTAGTGAAAACATTAAAAGGTCGCGAGCCGCGGTAGACATCCAGAAAATAAATAACTACTTTGACGAATTGGAGATCTCTTTGGCAAATGTTTCTCCACAGAGTTTAATAAATTACGACGAGACAAACTTTTGCGATGACCCGGGTAAACAAAGGGTGATTGTAAAAAGGGGATCCAAGCATCCTGAAAACGTGCTCAAGTGTCTCGGTAATGATGGCAGGAGCAGCAAGTGGCTTTCTACTGCCCCCCTATATTGTGTACCGCGCCGAAAATATTTATCCTACCTGGATCGAGGAGGGCCAGTTGGAACACGGTATAATAGATCAAAAAGTGGTTGGTTTGACAAAAACATTTTTGAGAATTGGTTTGAAACACTTGCCTTACCTTATTTGAAGAAGCAACCGGCACCCCGCGCTCTTGTCGGAGATAACTTATCTAGCCATGTTTCATTACATGTAATTGAGCAATGTAAGATCAATGAAATTCGATTTATTCTTCTACCGCCCAATGCAACACATCTATGTCAACCACTGAAAGTGACATTTTTCGAGCCGTTAAAGAAAAAATGGCGATCTGTTTTGCTTGACTAGAAAAAGAAAAATCGGGGAGTTCTCCTAAAGTCCAAGTTTCCAAGAGTTTTGCGTCAAGCCCTAGAATCATTGAAAAAAAGGTCTGAAAATTTAATTGCGGGCTTTGTTGTTACTGGTGTATATCCTCTAAATAGGCAGAACATTTTAGACAAGTTGCCAAAATCAAATGTTCAACCGCATGAAGCAGTGAACATGTGGAACCCCGAATTATTAAACTTTTTGCAGAAAACTAGGTCCCCGGCTAATGTAGAAAAAAAAACAAAAAGCAAGAAAATTGAAGTTCTCGCAGGAAAAAGTGTTTCCAATAGTACTGTCAATGATTATTCAGATAGTGCTGATAGTGGTGACGAAATCAGCCTACACGACGAGAGTTCGGATGATATGGAAGTTAATAGTGATGTAAATTGTAGCACAGATACTTTCAATGAGCCTTTAAACTGTAGAGAAAAAAATGTAGATATAACAACAAATCTGGCTATAAAAGACTTTATTGTTGTTAGTTTTCCTTTAGAACTACGAAAAAGACAACTACACTTTGTAGGGCACATAATCGAAATTACAAAAGGCGGAAAAGAGTTAAAAGTGAATTTTTGGCGTAAAATGTGTGGTAGCGACACTTATTTCACATTCCCTAAAGTTCGTGATGAATGTGTTATCGACACCGACAGTAATAAGATTACTGAAAAGATTTCTGTAAAACGTTGTATACCAATTTGATATCTTAAAAATACCGCTTTCAAATTTGTCATAATTTAGTGTTTACATTATACTGTTAATTTTTTTCACGTGTTTTAATGTACCGTTTAAGTTTATTTTGTACAATAACTGCATGAGAGTTATTATCGGAGCGTCTTTATCTTTATTTAAATTACATCTTTTAAAAAACATCATAATGAATTTGGTTTTTCCAACACCCAACTTTTTAAAAACGTAAATTGGTGACCCACTTTACACACTGAGACGGTTAAACATGCCAAACCACGGATATTAAATGGGTGGCTCTCTTTCCCCGTGGTTATGAGTAAAGTGGGCCGGTTAACAAAAAAAGATTATTAACCGACATAATTGTTTTTTGGAAACAAATTTCCCAAGACATAGGTGTGTTACCAATAGCTATCTAAATTTAAATTTATAGCCAAATAGGAGTAATGATATTTGATATTTACGAAAAATATATAAAAAATGTGGCCCACTTAGCCCCGCTCTACGGTACTTATGAATAGGTTGTAACTTAAAATCCAGCGGCGTGCATCATAATTCCAAGACATTTAAAAATTAAATAAATAAATTGGTTATTATGATTTTTAATAACAAGATTGACAAATGATGCATGTGCTTATCTTATCTACTAAATATGCAATATATTTTAAAAAAGTGATATTAAGAAACTAAAACTAATCGTAGGTACGCTACTGTAATCTAATCGCGGCACAAAGGACAGGATTTTATATAAATGAGATTTTGCGTCGATCCTCTTTTTATTTGGTTACACTTATAGACAGCAATACTTATTTTAAACAGTAAAACGTTTTATTTAGATTTAAAATGTGCAAATAAAGATTTTTGCAACTTACTATTCAATTTAGTTGGTTTTGCATACAACTGCATAATCGTTTGAACTAGCAAAAACAAGAACACTCTATTAACTAAACAGAAGACAGTAAACAAAATAAAATAACATAATCGTAGATAAGTATAAATAAATCATCGTTTACCCTAACTTCACCTCAACTTTAAACAGTTAAATATTATTCTTCTTCTCGAAATAACACTTTATTTTTTTTTAATTCAAAGATTGAATTTAATGTATAATTTACTCCAAAATGTGGAGTTAATAGTTTATACATTGTGGTTCTCTTTTGAGTTGCTTTCCGTAGGGTCGATGCTCTGGTTATGGCCACTACACCACCTCAAATATTCATTTTAATTAATAGATTCCTCTATTTTAGTAAATACATACATATTTACTTCCAATACTCAATACTAAGTAGAGTTGAAAATGCCGTTAAGAATTGTGAATGATGACATGTGTTGTGTAACCTCATCACTGTTTATTTCTTGAGAGAGTTAGTAAAGAAACAATTTTTATTACAAACATCCTGCAACTATTTTAAGTCAATGCATAGGCAGGACGTAAGAACACAAGTTATATTTTAATGTTTTCTAATATAATCTAATACGATCAATTTCAAAATGCTATAATCTAGATGGCCATAAACGAGAAAAAATATTTTTCCCTATTTATGACCAAGGTATGGTTATAAGTGGTTTGGAGAAATTTAGTTATAACCACAATATTACCTACCTACCTAATCAAGATAAAAATTGGTTTTAATCAGACTAGCAGTCCCAATCTTTAAAATAGAAAGGTTAGTCCTAGTTGAAATAAAGTGACAAAACAAAAACAAAAATTGAAGAGATTCCAGCATTACCCCAACAAAATTAATCAGGCTTTTTACGCTAATACTAACGGCATGCCTGTGCTAAATGCCAATAAAGTGCCTCGAACAAATTTCGACAATCAATTGTCTGGGAAATGACCAATTAAATACCCTCAATACTGCGGACCACATTCAATCTTGAGAAAAAAAATGAAAAATTGCTGTTTGATTTGCTACTGAGCTGTCTTAAAATAAAGTTTGCTATAGATAAAAAGGACTCCTTCATTCAGGTAAAAAGCTTGAAAATATATTCAACATGAAAACCCCATTTGGAAATAACAAACTCGGTAAAAAATTGTACTACGCAATTCAAACAGACTGGACAAAAACTGAAAGTACCCAAATTATTAGGAAATGATTATGATGTACTGAACTTCATTGACAGGCCATGTTTTCTTTTAGCACTCAAAGAAGGGCTCGTCATTGGACATCGAGGAATCTACAAATTCTGTAAATGCAATAGAACAATTCGCTCTACCACTGGTTTACATCCATTCGATATAAATAACGTTGATTTTTCAAAAATTGTCCTGAGACATGTTGAAACATCGAATAACACCGATATTAAAGAACTGAAACACCACGTTCAGTACATTGAAGTTCAAATTGAACCCACTATTTTAGCACAGTTCAAAGACTCAAAAAGTAAAAACTACGATTGGTGTGGTAGTGTCGAAATTACTAGTATCGAGCGAGGTGGAAGAATCTAAACAAAATCTTATAAACAGAATTAATTTACCGCAAACAAACCAATAGTAATGCAAAACGAATCACCTAAAGTTACAATCAATCATCAACCAATACCGGAAATCTTACCTAAAGCTTCTATTTAACAATACTGTTCACCGAACCACGATGCTAATGTCCATTCCTCAACATCAAATATAATAATTATAGTGTCCACAAAAAATTTAGGGTTCATTCTTAATGACATTGTTCCGTGGACAAACCAAAAACCTACTTTCAGAAATAGAAAAAAAAATACATCCCAAGTGTCATTACATCTGACAGATAGGTGTTGTGTCATCAGTTAAAAAAACAAGAAAAAGTAGAACATAAATTAAAAGATTAGCGCAAGAAAAAATAGAACGTAAAAAAAGAAACAAACAAAAGGAAAGCGAGTAAATAAAAAAACAGTCATTAATGTTTTATGGTGAAAATTTTATGTCTAAAATACTTAATTTTATTAAATTAAAAACTTCAGGTATTTTTCAACACTTAATCTGGAGATATAAATCAGCCTATTATAGAGAAAATAAAATGTATGCATCTCAAAGCAGCCAAGAAGAAAGCAACGCCATCATAATAATATTTTTGTATTGGCCTCCACAGCCATCTGCGAACAAACATAAATTTGGTAGATTTAAATTTTAAAGAAAAATTCTTTAAGAAATGATGGTCTGCGGAAGATATTGTGTTAGAATCTTTGGATGTATCAGTTTTTAACTACAAATACGAGAAGTCATGGAAATAGTATAATCTTTTTTTTTGATAATAATTTAGCTGCTAGTTAAGATATGCTGCTTGATCTGATAGCTTAAACGCTAAATTCTTTTCGCAATCAAATAAAAAAATTTCCATGGTGGGTGTCTCTTTATTAGCGTAAAAAATGTGTTTTGTATTCAAGCTCGAGTTTTCGTCTTTCGTTCTGCTCTAAATTTGCTTTTAACAATTTCTCTATTTTTAAGCAAGTAAAACAAAAGTCACTTTTCGGAGTGCCAAAACCTATACTATAGTTTCGATTAACAAATTCACGAAAGTAACTCATCTTAACGTGTAACTTTTCATTGACCTTTGAGCAATACATTGAATACAATTTCTTTAAATTCAGTTGACATGGTAAATACAGACGTGAAGACGTTTTTCTATAAAACTTTTTATTTCTTTTTTACAGTCAATATATTACTACCCGCGCAATAACCTCCTCGTCCTTCTTTGAAAGTCACTATGACGTACAAATCTTTTTACTATGTGTTTTATCTTAAATTTACTTATTCCCGAAATCATTAAAAAATCCTTACTTACAAACGCGTATAATTTAATTTTTGTTTATTTTTTAATAATTCGTACATTGGAGCTTGTGTCTCCGCTGCACTTGAAAACTATCTTCTGTAATAATGTACCATTCCTAAAAATTTTTGTAATTTTTGCTCGTCTTGGTTAATAGAATCTTGTATTGCTGTCACCTTTTCTGGGATTCATCGTACTCCATCTAAAATTATTTGTATTCACTTTTACCGAAAACAGAACTAAACCGTACTCTTGAAATCTTTTCAAAACTATGTCGAAATGTGCCAAAAGCTATTAATACATCATCGATGTATGTGTACACAAAGTTGATGTCGTGTAAGATTTCATTCAAAAATCTTTGGAGTATTTGAGCAGAACTCGTAGACCGAATGACAATCTTATAAACTCATAAAGGCCAAATGGTGTGGTATTTCATGATAAACCATAACCAGTGTTGAGTAGGATCTAGATCCAAAGAATCTAGATCCATTAAGTGGATCTTGTATCTAGATTTAGATCATTTATAAATTAGGATCTAATATTTGTAACTAGATCTATTTAGCCAATGATTTTGAATACGAATCTAGATCAACTTAATTTACAATTTTTTTAATTAAATCACTTGTCAAAATAAATGTTAATTTATTATTTTATTTTGAAAACATTTTTGCCGGCATCTGTGAAAGTACCTACTTAATCCATTGTTTAAAAAAAAAACATTTTCCAGAAACGTATTAAAGCAGGTAGGTACAACGATTTGTAACAAATTGTATAAGGTAAGTTTGGAAAAGATTAAAAAAATCGTTGTCAGTATTTGAAAAAATTCTGTGTTTCTCACAAACACATCCGGCTTTAGGCTTTTATAATCTTTTGCGATTTATTAACCTTTCGTGTAAATTTTCTTATTTTAACCGGAGAATATTGACAACTAACATTTGCGCTTAGCACTTCATCATAATACATTATTTCATTTTTATGTAGTATGTAGTGTTAAAATTAATTCGTAACGTTAAAATTATTTTGTAAATATCGTCTAATTAAAAATTAACATCACAACAGAATTTTTTAAAATTTAACATTTGAAGAAGTCGATTTATTATATAGCATATTAATCGTCGTAAGTGTGTATATCATGTGGTTTTAAATAATAAAAATGGTTTATGGCTGTATATATATAATTTCTCTCGCTATATTAATACGTCAAAAACCTGATAAGGAAAAAAGTATTTAATGATGATATATAAAAATATTGAATATTGCTTTAAATTTGGACAATTAAACAAAATTTCCAAAATTGATCTACACAGAATCTAGATCTAACTTCAAAGATCTTGAATCTTGATCTAGATCCATGTGTACGTAAGGATCTTGGATCTGGACCTAGATCCTAATATTCAAATGTATCTGGATCTGGATCTAGATCCTTAAATGCAAGATCTTACCCAACACTAACCATAACCAAATCGATAGAGGAAAATATTGTTTTTCTAGATAAAACATGATTAAAATTTTGGGTGTGAGGAATGGAGTATCTCTCAGCTAGCATAGATGCATTTAAGCATTAATTCATTTAATCTCCAAGTAAAATCAGATTTTAGAACCATATGTAATGGACTAGCCTATGCCGAAGAAGAAGGTTGTATATATATTGCCTGTTTCTAAAATTTCGCAAAATTCTTCCTTTGCTGGTTTCAATTTGTCTAGTGCTAATCGTCGAGGTCTATAGTATGCCGGTAGTTTTAGTGTTTCAATGTGGTGAATGAAGTTATGCTCTGTCACTTTTAAATTATGTATTGCTCAGACTACGTTAGGGTACTTAAAATCAATACAAATAAGAGATCAATCAAGATAAATTACGGAGAATTAGGAGACTCTTTCGCATTTTGAAAAATTACGCAATATTGCATCATCATGTGAATTAGAGATGAACCGCACCCATGAAAGTGTAATTGTGCGATGACGCCACAATTATCAGGTAATTGCGTTGCTTTTGTACTTGACCTTTAGTACGTTTAATTATTAAATACGTTTATTAATTAGATAACTTTTTCCATTTAAATTTTGTTATAAAGTTTGTCTTATGTAATCTTTTCGGTTGTTAATATTTATTCCGATATATTTATAAAAACATTGCGGCGTCCAAAATTTAAAAATTACATTTTCAATTTACAATAAGAAATTTGACAGTTACGATAGAATACCTATGATCCTAACTATTATTTGTAATTTTTTTGTCTAATTGTTTTAAATGTTATATTTTTGTGTTTTTTTTGTACATAAATAAATTTAAGTGAGCTAGTCAGGTGCATTATGTTTGAAGTACGATTTTTGATTTTGAAATTTTATGTGTTACGCTTTTACCGACATTTTATTCTTTATAGGTTATAAAACGTGTCTCGTTAATTTTTTAACCATCGCGGGTCACCATTGTACTTTTTTACTTTTATGTATTATATACTAATGACTACGTTTTGTGTTCTTTGTTCTGTACATATTTACATTATCTCATGATTGTGTTCTTACTCGTGAGTTCGATGTTAACAGATTTACGTACCAGCAGCGATTGATTTCTGACGCGTAGTTTTTTGGTAACTTCCGTCATTCCTACCAACTTAACTCATCACAACCTCATATAAGCTAACCAATATTTATTTATTATTAGCGTTAACCTAATTAAGTTTTAATTAATTTATTTACAAAACAACATAAAAAATAAATAAGGTTTTTAATAATAATAAAGTTTAATTAATTTAGAAAAATTTATATTTATGAAATATTTCCCAAATATTTGGTAGTAATATTCTAAAAACAAACATAAATACCAATTAAAACTAAAAACTTATCTACTAATTTTGCACTCCGTCAGAATGTTAAATGTTGTAATTGTTTGATCCCATAATCTAGGAAATTAAACCAGGGCAGAAATTAAACTAAGACTAGGTATAAAAGATGATAATGTTCGCAAAGTTGTAATAATAACATTCTTGCATAAGATAAACGTTATTACGACTTGCACGTTATCTCGACTTTTGTTATAATTTACCTTAGTTTCCTCACTCTCTCAATTTACAACTTTGTCTATTCCAGTGTTCGTTCTTTAATACCTAACGAACAAACAAAAACCTGCATGTGTAGTTTCTCATTTGCATTTCTTTAACGTCTTTTTCTAGTTCATACCGGCATTTCATAAATTGACATTAAATGATATTGCGTAGCTAATTTATATTCAAATTTTCAGCACAGACTAATCTTACTGTCTTAACAGCATAACGCGTCAAAAGTAAACAATAAAAAAGGATGTAAAAATAGTATTCAAAATTACGCAACAAGAAAACTTATAACAAGTTTATTGGTTTTCCATTAAATAAATTACAAGGTGCGGTTTATAACAGCTATTTACTACTTGGTCGTTAATTTTCATCTTTGAAAGAAAAACAGTTATTAATTGAGTTTTCGTTGTAATTTAATTTAATTTATTAATCAGACAATGGTATGAAAGAAAATTATTTTTTACGTTATTAACTATAAGGAGTATTATATTTTATATTTTTTGCATTTTGGGACTCCAATTCGGACTATTTTTTTTTGCATAAATTTTTTTGTTAATTAGATGTGCAATTAGAATGTTATAATTTCCGTTTATTAAAAAATGCACAATTCTTCAATTGTTCTGATATAAATTTTTAAAACTCGTAACTGTAATTTAAAATGTATTTCTTGTATACAATTTGTGTTATTCATGCGTTTATTTCTACATGTATATTCTATAGATTCATGGAAACTCTCAACGATTAATGACTAAGGAGTACTTTTTAAAATAAATTATCACCTCTATATGTTGCTTCTTTATACAGTTACGAAATAATATGCGTTTATTTTTTTCAGCAAAATAAACTCAGCTAAAATTGAAAAACACTTTTAAACTGTACTTGTTATACAATATAAACACAAACGTTTAAATGAAATAAAAAAAAGTAGAGTTTAATTAGCAACTGTAATGACTGACTAATTATAAAACAATAAAAGAACTTAAAGTAACGTAAAAACGTATTTATTTGCACTATGTTGAATAAATAAAATGTTGTTTAGATAACGTTTAATAAAATACAATAACAAAACCAATATTTATTCTTTTAGAACATACGTTTGCTTTTTTTAAAATAAATGTTGTTACAAAACATATTTTTAATAAAACTGCAGAAAATTATTATCGGGACAATAGAGTTAAAGTAAAATCACGTTTATTTTAAGAAATTTATTTATTAAGCCATGAAGACCTAAAGTAGTTGTTATTCGACATTGATAAAATTGAGTAATAATGCCAAAAGTGTGTCAAATATTCTAAGCGAAAACCACAGTAAAAAGGTTTTTAGAAAATTTTGTAGTGCCGCTCAAGTTACTAAACATAAGAGTATTCTATTGAATTTATAGTTAACGCACACGGCCATTGGAGAAATTTTCTTATGGCATTTTTGCCATGATGTTACTTGGTTCATCGTACTGCATTTTGTCGTGATAGTTAACGTTGTTACCATCGACCTGGCAACATCGGAAAGCTACGTTTCCCTCTGGACGAGTAATCTGTATACTTTTGCAATGTGTTTGTTTGTCTCAAACATGTAGAAAAGGAAGTACATTTGTTTATTGTTATGGTACGCGCTACTTGTCAATTTATGTTGACATACTTATAACCTCAAATTTTAGAATCGGTTGTAGCAGCATTATTTGAAGTAAGTAGATAGTAAAATGAATTGAATCAAATTTTAAACATGAAATATAAATACAATGTATATTTAGCTTGAAGTAGGAATATGTAAAAGTAAACAAATACAATTGTCGTTTGACAAGTAGTGCGTACCGTTTGTTGACAAATACGATTTCTATCTCTTACAATGTTGTGTACACTTTGGAGCCTGCGATTACTCGTCCAGAGGGAAGCATAGCTTTCCGTTGTTGCCAGGTCGATGGTTGTTACTTAATTCCAGCATTTGTTGTACGAAACTTATTGCATTTGTCGTAAAAAGAAAATTCATCTTCATCGAAGAAACTATCGCTTTTGTTGTTTAAAGAACTTTTTTTTTTGTCAACACTTAATATTCTACAAATGACACCTACCAAAACTGCTATTTACCAAAAAAATAAAAAAGTAAATAAAAGTGACGGGTTTTACAGTGCAATATAATGGCATTTTAAATACCAATAAAACCTGTACAGTTTATGTCCACAAATCAAAAAAATTATAATTTAACTACATCAGGAATTAATATAGAAAATAAAACAAAAACTAAGCCAGGTTTAAAGCAATTTATAAAAATTTGTTGAAATAGAAACACGATACAATACACAACAATTTAAAAAACCTTTAAGTTGAAAGCTAAATATTGGTGTAGCAGAGATGAAAAGTTCTACTCAATAGTTTTCACCAAATATGGCATGAATTCTTAAAATTAAAATTTAAATGAAAATTTTAAAAACAAAAACAACTTGCTTTAAAAACAACAAAGGTACGGTCTATCTTCAGCGTTTATTCAGATTGACTAAACGTAACGACTAATCGCGCGAATTAGTCATATGCACTTTGCGTTGTTTGGTCTATGTGTATCGACAAGTTAACACAAGTCGCGCTAAGACGACGGGTTTATTAATCGAATTGCTTTGAATGCAACTTAAGACGCGGCGTTTTAAAGTCGCAGCAGCAGTTGTGAATTTTGTGTGCTACTTGCTAATTAATAATAATGTCAAATAGTAAAAGAAACAGATTGAAATTTTCAAAAGTAGAAGACGAGAAATTAATACACGAAGTATGTATTCACTCGGCACTATACGACGCGAAAAATAAATGGTATAAGGATCAGAATGTCAGAGAAAACATATGCAGCAAAGTTTCGAAGAATGTAGAGAAAAGTGGTAAGTATTTGATGTTTAAAATCAAATTAAAAAGAACAAAAATTTAATCGATTTAAATTGTTTATTTTGTCTGTTTTGATTCAAGTTAAAGATTACAAAAAAAGATGGAAAAGTTTGCAGGATGTTTATTGGAAAAAGAAAAAAGAATATAAGCAAGCAACTGGAGCATCGGCCAGAATGACTAGTAAATGGGAACATATGGATGCTTTAGCTTTCTTGGAAACCACTGAAAGATATAGAAAGTAAATTTTTTTGGATATATTTTTGACTACAATTGTTTACTGAATAATTTGTTTTAGTACTTCAAACAACTAAAATGTAATTATAGATGAAAAAAACTTTCTAAGAAGTCCAGAAGGAGAAGATGAAAATATGTTTACACCTGAGAATGACAAAAAACAAGAAAAGGTCACTCAAGAATTGCAAAAACAACACTGAAGAAATGCAACAAAAAGATACTCAAGAAATGCAACAAGAAGTTACTCAAGAAATGCTAGAAGAAGACATTCGAAAATAACTCCGAAGTAACATAATCTGCAAAAATAGCAAATTTAAAACAATCCAGCGAAAAATTAAAAACAGATTATCAGAAAAAGGAAAGAAAGACCACGACCGAAAAAAATTTGATACTCTATCAAAAGGAAGAGAAGATCGTACAAAATTATTGACAAAGATTGAAACCGTGATTTCGGAAGAGTCTAGAAAGCTTCATCAACTTAAATTATTTTTTGTCAGTATGGCCGAGACGGTAATGGCTTTTCCTCTGGCATTGGCTGTCCGGGCCAAAATGAGAGTACTACAAGTTATAACAGAACTGGAATTGGAAAATTATGGGGAACACCGTAGTTCAACTAGTTACTCAGCACCTAACTCAGTTGAAGCTCTATTCAATTATACTGATTCATCTGGACATGTAGCACCTAATTGTGATAAAGTGCACGGTAACGAAAATTGTGCTTCTTTATGCAGACATTTTTACAACAATTAAAATAATTATTAAGAAACGATCATTTGCATTTCAGATTTACTTAATTACATTTTTTTTAAATAATAAAACTTACTCGATATCTGTTTTAGTAACGAGCTTCATTTGCCAACCAACGTTTCCAAATCTACTACTAAACTAATTTTTTAAATTATTTCTATTTTGAAAAGCTATTTCTAAAGAGTTGCCACCAGTATAACGTAAAGTTATCAAATTGTTCTTCGGCATCTGATTATTAAAATCTTCCTCTTGGGTGATTGTGCGTGCACCTTTTAACAAATTATGCAAGCAGCATGAAAACATAACAATATCGTCTACGAGGGAGGGACATGTTATAATGAGCTTATAAAATATACGAAAAGATTGACATAAAATGCCAAAAGCATTTTCCGAAGTTCTACGTGCTCGGCTTAAGCGATAATTGAAAACTCGTTTTTGTACATCTGCCCTGGCTTGATGTCTAGGATATGGTCCTAAAACATTTTCTGTAAGTTTAAATGCTTCGCCTCCTAGAATTACACGAGGGAGTAGGATATTGGTGCCAGGTAAAACGTCCTCATCAGGCATAAATTCTTTACTATGTATAACTGTATAGATGGACAATTTTTGATGATTTCCACTATCACCTTCTTTTCCATAAGCACCAATATCGACCCATGTGAATTTATATCGGGCATCAACAATAGCTAACAAAACTTGTAGTTAAAATACCGAGCTCCTGTTTCTTTTGGGCAAACTATACGAATATGTTTCCCATCGATTCGATTGTCAAATTCACTAGCAATTTGCTTCAAATCTGTTTTTGTAGGCCCTGGCATATAAATTGCAAGTAATTTATTGCGTAGTGCGGCCAAAACTTCTTTCACTATTTAACTGATGTGGTTATGAGATATTCTGTAATTAAAAGCCATAGATCGGAATGATTCGCCGATTGAAGGAAATCTATACATTAAAAATACAGTAATTTAACAATTTTTACAATATTGATAACTCACCTTAATATTACAGCAAGCATTTCAAAAGCAAAAATAGGATGTTTTACAAACGTAGAAGGCACTTTTTGAATATTGTCAGATATATAAGCGATTACATCAACAAACTGATTTTTGGAAAGCCTAAAGTATTCTCGAAATTTAGTCTCATCGTCAATTAAATGACTTTTGATTAAAGTAGTGAACACTCTTTACTGCTTCTATTTAAAAAAATGTTATTTTTTCCTTCATGGCTTGCATAAAATTGTTAATAAAGCATCTTCTTCCTCCTCTTCCTCTGTCGTCAGCAAGGTAATTACAGCAGACACTGTTTTCTTCATATCAATAATTAATTTTATACTGGACCACACTCACACAACCACATACAACATTTAATTGGAAATCGCTTTTAATAATCGCAGAATACAGACCATGACAGAGCGACTAAACGACGCGTCTTGTCGTTACGTTAAGTCGATCCGAATAAACGTTGTAGATAGACTGTACCTTAACAGAGTTACTACAAAAAAGAATCGGATTTGACAAAGCAATATTTAAGAAAATAATACAGATGGAATAAAAGTAAATAACATGTACGTATATTAACAGTAAAATTAGACAAGTTTGAGCGAATCCTACTACAAATGTTCAATGTGAACTCCTTGAGTCATACGACAGACGGCCGCACGTCCAGTTCAGCCCATACCTTCTGCAATGTGTCTTGGTCGATACGGTTAACCGGAGCAGTGTAACTCTTCTAAGCTCAATCCGTGTTGTAAGTACTGGTGATACAAAAACTCTAATTATCACACGGTGTAATATCTGAGGAAATCAGAAGCCACGCTAACAATTCCAAAACTGCTCTAGTACAACTACCCATCCAACTGTAAAAGAGTTTCTCCTTCAGATACGACCGCTGCTCATTATGTCAGTGAGGGAAAGCACGATCTTGCTACAATTAAAGCAATTTCTGATGCATAGTCGCCATTTTGCATACTGCGTACGTAACCCCCAGCGTAACCTATTTACTATAACTCAATGATGCTTTTCTAGTAACCCTGTAGATTAAAAAATAAGTGGCAATCTGGAATTGTACTAAAACAATCAAATAAGTTTTTTTTTTAACGATTAAAGTAGTAGTTATCGCTACGTAGACTATATTTGTGTTCGTACCAATTAAAACCAATAGTACCGCAGAAAAAGTTATAGAAAGTAGTTGTCTACTTACCAAAGTAACTAATCTACTCTCGATTTCTAAATACTTTATTTCAAGATGTTGTCTTTGACACTAGTAATCTTACTATAAACAAATAATTTAGAACAATACTTAATTACACTGGTCTGCAAAAAAATATTTTTTATCGAGCCATGACACTATTCCAGGTGATTCTTATGTAAAATGACGTCCTGAGTCCAAATATGTCTTCCGTTTTCTTCCATCACCCACCATTTTCGAGGGAGCCCTAAATCTTTAATTTTACCACTTTTCGATAAATTAATTATAATTTATTTATCGAACGATAATAATAATTACAATAATTATTATAATAATAAATATATGGACATGAATTTAATTTAAATGGGAAAAAAAACTATTTTAGCTATAAACAGTAATAAATAAAAAGATATTCATCGTTACTTGGTGCTTGCTTTCCTTTTATACCCTGAGGTACAGCTCTCTCGTTTCAAAAACCAGCAGTACTCCGCCAACATGCTTGCATTCCACTTCCCTGAAAATTTCTTCTCCAGCTTAGCGATGTCTTGATGGAACCGTTCTCTGTATTCATCCGAGACTGCTTCTAAATTTTCAGGGAAAAAGTCCAAATGCGAGTGAAAGAAGTGAACTTTAAGAGACATGTTACATCCTATGTCCTTGTACGCTAAAAGCAGTTCCTCGACGTGAGCGACATAATCTTTACTTTTGTGGTTACCCAGGAAGTTCTTACAAACGTTTTGAAGTGCAAGCCAAGCTCGTTTTTCTTTTCGATTTAGGTGTTCAATAAACGTCGAATCTTAAAAGAGTTGTCTAATCTGGAGACCAACAAAAACGCCTTCTTTGATTTTAGCTTCGCAAAGACGAGGAAATTTAGTTTTCAAAAATTGAAATGCACCACCTGTCTTGTCCACTGCTTTCACAAACTGCTTGATCAATCCAAGTTTGATGTGTAAAAGTGGTAAGTAAATATTTTCCTTCGGAATCAAAGTATTGTGGGCGACATTTTTCTGACCAGGAATAAGACTTTCTCGCAGAGGCCAGTCCCGTACGATGTAATGTTTATCTCGGGCTCGGCTATCCCATTCACAAAGAAAGCAGCAATATTTTGTGAATGCTGATTGCAGGCCCGTGAGTAGAGCAACAACTTTTAAGTCAGCGCAAAGTTTCCACTTATAATCATGATAACTAATTTTATCAAGGATTCTGAAGATGTTTTCGTACGTTTCCTTCATATCAACAGAGTATGCAACTGGAACTGATGGGAAGTCATTCCCATTTGCCAACAGTACATTAAAAGTTGTTTTTGATGAGTCTATAAACAGTCTCCATTTGTCTGGGTCACAAGGCATCTGTAGCTCTGTCATCAATAAATTTGCATTAGGGCAAAACACTAAACCTTTATCTTCTGAGAAAAGACATTTCAGGGTTGCTTGTCTGGTCCTGTAAGAAAATATTTTTACTCCTTTTTCTAAGAGATTCCACTGTTGAAGTCGCAATCCTAGGAGCTGAGATTTAGTCTTGGGTAACTGCAAATCCCTGACAAGATCATTTAATTCCGATTGAGTGAGGAGGTGAGGTTGCCGAGAAACTAAATCTGCGGAATACTCTTCATCATCATTGAACGTATTATTCGAAGCCCCAGGTTGTGGCTCAAAGTCTTTTAAATCAATTTCCGGCTCTAGAGTATAAGTGTTTGGGGGCTCTGGGATTGGCAAAGTATCGTTATGAGGAACAGGTCTTAGAGCTGACGGAATATTGGGATACTGAATTGTATGCTTACTTTTGCTCGAAAACCCGACGGTGGAAGTCATACAAAAGTAACAATCTATAAGATGACAGCGAGGTTCACGCCAAACCGTGGGCTCAGCAAATGGCATTGAATTACGGGTACCTTTGAGCCATTTGGTCAAACTACTGTAACAAGTCGTACAGCAAACTGATGGAACCCAAGTCTTGTCCTGGTCGCCAACTTGACAATTAAAGTACAATTTATAAGCTGTTTTAACAAGCGGAGAAAGAGGTTTTCGTTGCGCTTTTAAAGTTAATTCCCCGCAGACATAGCAGAAGCTATCGGGATAATTTTTACACTTGTGTGGCATAATTAAACAGTTAGTCAACGCCCGACATTAACCACAAATCACACTTAGTCACTTGAAAAAATCCGGAGTAAAAGTAGTTTTACTGTTTTACACAAATGAACAAAAATGAACACAAAATCCAGCACGTTTAAAACGTCGACAAGTTAACTCTGCAACAGCTATAGATGTACTGATCGAAGCAGTTAAGCAAACAATGTAATATACTATAATGAGAAGAGTAATGCAAGTTCAAGCCTGTCGAAAATTCTTGTTCAAACCTGCATGTGGTATTGAGATCGCCAGCGTCGTGCAGTGAATCTTCCTAACTGTTTATTGATATTTTTTTACTGTTCTTATATATTTGTATTTTATTGTTGTTTCTGTATACATTTTATAGCAAAACTTTTGTTATATACTTTGGTATAAATTTTATTACCTGCTTTGGGATGTTTAACGGCTATATTGCCATAAAAAAATTTACGAATCTTTTCAGTTAGTTAGCCCGGTTTAATATTTCATATACTAAATCAGACAACATTGAATAATTAGAATTTATTTTAATCGAATCTAAACATACTTGCTTCTTTATTTAATAAGTTCAATAGGTTATAGGTTGCGCGTCCAAGAAGTAAGTTGACTGTTTGTTAGTTGTTTAAAATTCAATAAAAACTGATTTAGTCAAGCATATAAAACCTTTAACTGGCGAGGCCGATATAGAAGAGAAAAATCTGAGATTTGTTAGATTACCACGAAGGAGGTTTAGATGTAAGAATTGGAGACAAATATGGAAAATGACATTAGAAGACGTCTTGTAAGTGATAGAAAATTCTAGAAATCTGTTTTTTGTATGCGGCTCAAAATCAAAACAAAAATATATTTGAGTCGACTGCTACTTCATGTATGCTGAAAATTGAGGGCCAAGCTAGATTGTGTGGCACACGTGAGCAAAGTTGTTGTTTAAAGCAGGAATTATACCACAATTATGAAAGCACCAAACTGATGTGAATGTTGCTGTCAATAACAAGTTAAATCTGCTGCGACTCAATCATGAGAAGCAAAATAATGAGTTAGGTATTGAGCTCACAACAGATTTAGAAACAGGTAAATTTTGTATCAATTGCAAAGCACATGAGATTTCACACAAAACAAAAGTCTACATTTCCGGGTGAGTTGGTTTCGACAGATGTAGGTAGACCTTTTTACAAATCATTTTAGAAAAAAAGTTACCTCGTTTTGTTTAAAGATTACAAAGTTTTGCTGCAGCTATTTCGCAAGAAAGAAATCAGAGGTTAGTGAAGTACTACAAAATTTTCTCATGCATACAAAAACACTAAAACATTTAGTTCAAGAGCTTCTGAGTGACAATGGAATAGAATTCGATAATGAAATTGTCAGAACAATTTTACGTGGTAGTGGAATTACTCAACACTTGACGGCTCCATATACCCCTGAACAAAACGGTATCTGCGAAAGAAATAACAGAACTTTGGTGGAAATAGCAAAAACGCTTAAAAATTCAAATTTGGATAAAGCAGAAAAATACGTTTTGTCAAGAGATGTGAAATTTAAGGAGAAGCCAGATGCGTTGAACTAGTAAAGTTGCCACTTCAAGATATGGAGAAAGCACAGTCAGCTGTAGAAGAATCGCACAGCACTTCAAAAGAGAATTATTCTGTCTAGTTTGGATGATTACAATAATGAGGTTAGTACAGAAGCTAAAAATGATACAGAAGACCCTCAAAACGATAATTACAGGTGTAATGTTGAGAGATCGTTTATTTTTGAAGCAGCCAGAACATTTTAGGGATTACGTGATGATAGCAGAGGTATCATATCAGTCCAGAAACGTACAAAGACGCACTTAGAAAAAAAGATAGTGTTTTAAAATGGGATTATTACAGAACATTAATTTGTATCATTTAACAAGAGAAAGTGTTATAATTTAAAGACTACGTAATGTTTATGAATATAAGCGACTTTCAGCTTAGACCGCATCGTGGTAAAACACCCAGACTTAGACTAAACAAGAAGTAGAACTTGGCCTTTGCCGTATTGTCGTTCGTGAACCCAAACAAACTGATGTTTCGCAAGACATTGCAGCTAGCATCTTCAGAGTGGTAAATGTCACTGAAAAAAAAAAGTGTAAATGACGATATTTATACAAATAGCGATTAGCGTGATTTACGGACCTTATCTTTCCGTTACCGCTTGACTGACTTCGTTATTACTCGGAGTAAGTGTTTGTGTCCTTTCCAAGAAGGTCGATCTTTGTCTTAGAGGATATAGTACTGGTAGCCAAGATTTACTGAGTCTTAAACCGTCTTCTCGGTTCATATTACATGGATGTTTTTCTATTTCCACAGCTTCTCGGATTAGTCTGGGAAAGTAGAAAACACCCCAGAGTTACTAAATCAGCAGTGGCAGAACACGTGTGGAACCAAGGACACACGCTGAACTTTGACCAAACTAAAGTGTTGGCTAGAACTCCTTTCTACTTTCCCAGACTAATCCGCGAAGCTGTGGAAATAGAAAAACATCCATGTAATATGAACCGACAAGACGGTTTAAGATTCAGCAAATCTTAATTTTAAATAAAACATATTTTTCTGTCACATATGAATAGAAACCATATGGGTAGATAGATACCAATAAAATATTAATTTTCATCGATTCTTATAGTGTTATTTGAATTAATTTAATATTTTTTTGAGTTTATGGAATATAAGCTCTTCACATTTCTATAATCTAATAAAAGTATATACAAGTAATAAAATAACTCGTAAAATCACAACTTGTGGGAAAGTCCCAAATTCTTAATTCTAAATTTATACCAAAACGCACGTTTTACTTAGTTTACAATAAAGGCACCTACAAAGGATTTTAAACCGGCACGGCGCCTGTAATACTCATGCAAATCCCTCAAACATGCTGACGCGTTGTACCTTTTTCAAAACAACTAAATTTTCAAAACTTAAAAATTCATCTATTATAAAATACAACGGACGCATTGCAAATGCAATAGTGCTTATTATTTAATATTTGTGGGAAAACAATTGTCGATTCTTTAGCACATTACAACAAGTTTGTATCTTCACAAATATTTTTACTTGTCTGTAATTTAAATTTAGCTATTCAATAAAAAATGTATAAATATACAATTTTAAGGTCCTTCAAAATTAAGAATTGAATTTGATTAATATTTGCTTATGTATTTATGTAATTGTATTTTGATAATTTATTGATATAAAATTAAATTCAATCCTGTTAGACTATTGACATGTAAAATTAAAAATAAAGTAACTTAATATTCTGTATCATTGTTCTTATTGCAGGTTTAGTAGATTAATAAAAAGTAAAAAAATCTGTGTAATCCACATTCATTTTTAATAAAAAAATTTTAAACAATACATGTTTCCACTTTTTTAATACTTAAGCCATTTACAGATGCAGTTGTAGTTGTAGATGGCTTAAGTATTAAAAAAGTCAAAACATGTCGTGTCTATTATAATTTATTTGTGTTAGATAGAATTTTTACTTTTTATTAAAGTAACTTACTTTTTCGTTATTAATCAAATATTCATTACAAAAATATTTTTTAACAACATTGACTTTCATTGTGAAGCTTAATTCATAGTACGGTGTAAAAATGCAAGACTGCAAGAGTCTTGCGTGCAAGACCAAGAACAAGACCAAAACTCTATATTCAAGACCAAGAGCAAGACCGAGATTAAGGATATCAATACAAGACCAAGAGCAAGACCAACTGGTGCAAGACCAAGACCAAGACCTATGTGGTCTTGTCTTGGTCTTGCGTTTGGCCATCGCCACTACAAATCACATTGCTTTAAAAATAAATAACCAAACGTATCTTAGCAACATCATAATAAATCGCCATTTAAGACGTCAAATACACCAATTATTGATAAAGTGAAATACCTACACCAATTATTTATTGCTATTGTAGCGCATAATTTTATTAGTATAATTTTTGCTCTATTTCGACATGAAAATTAGCGATTCTTACACTAAAATAACCAAATTCTTACACGAATTTTAGTATTATTAGTTTTTTTAAAGTTGGTATCTATACATCGTAAGTTGAAGTTACATGAAAAAGAAACCAAATTATTGAACCTTAACAATTGAAATTCAAATTTTGATGCCAAGATAAATTAAAAATGTCCTAGTAATTCAGTTATTTACTTATAAAGGTATAAAGAGATAATTTTGTATGAGATTTTAAGTTAAGAGATAAATTTCATTATGTCAAAGTGTAAGTGTTGCTAATTCAATAAAATATAAAAGTTTCCCAATGTTGTTTTAAAATTTAAATTATACGAAAAATATTAAATATTGTATTGAAATAGAGAAAATAGTATAAAGCACACGTCATAGAATACGTTTCAATCACTCGACCGCTTCATAAACTCGCCGCTACGCGGCTCATGTATGAAATCCGGTCTCGTGATTGAAGCGCGTTCATTCTGTAACTTGTGTTTTAATACACTATACTGAAATGAAACAAGAAGAAATCTTCTGGTTTATATTAAATATATTATAATATTTACAATAAATGTTAGTAGCGATAGTGATAATCATCATAACATGTACGTCTCCCGAAGTTCGAAGCATTGCACAGGCATATTGGTAATGAGTTTACTGTCCAAAAATAAAATACTCAAATTTATACAACATTTAGGGAATAGAGACAATCTAATAATAATAATAAATTTTTAGGTTTAATATTTAGGTGTTAATTAACGATTTGTGTTAAAAATTATGATTTAGGTATATCATTTGTTGCATAACTCGGATAGTCCTAGAGAAAGTATAGACTGCTACTTACGTAGAATGGGTATTATTCACTTAGATGATTTCAACTTCATCCACGTGAATAATAGCTACCATTCTGCGTTCGTTGAAAAATGTACTATTCTCTACAACTATTAAATAATACGCTGATACTTGTTGCATAATAAATTGAATAATATAAATTCTTCACACTGTGATTTCTTACCATGAGTTCACTCTAGATTTCCTAATCTTTAGATTTTTACGAAATCACGCTAATATAACAAATCACATTAAAATAAAAATAACTGATCAAGCCTTAGCAAATTAAGTCAAGTCGCAATTTAAAACGTTAATTATTTATTGCTGATGGCGCGCGTACTTTCTATTAAAATACTATTTACAATGGATGTTAGTAGCGATAGTTTTAAATTTACTGTCAAAATACTAAAACTTATACAACATTTATGGAATGAAAACAATCTACAAATAATCAGTTTTTAAGCTTAATATTTTTTGTGTTAATTAACGATTTGCCTTAAAAACTATGATTTCAGTATATAGTTTGTTGCACAAGTTGCATAGTCTTTGAGAAAGTATAATCTTCCATTTGCGTAGAATGACTACTATTTACTTAAATGATTTCAATACTCGCTCGCTGCGCTCGTTCATGGTGCAAACTTCATCTACGTGAATAGAGGAAAATTAGATAAGTATATACCTAATTATTGTCTAGAAAGTGATGAACTTATTATCTTAACGCGTTAAACTATAAAATCACCTAATAAAAAATGGAACCCAAAAATGTATTATCTATGTATCTTTTGATTAGTACGGTTCAGCACTGTTTCTAAGTACTTGGTCGCCTGTGTGTAACACTAAAATTTAAACTGAATAACACAACTAGAAAAAGTAAATGCATTTGTAAAATTTTGATTTTTCCCTTAAATTCCACCCCTGTGTGTTAGACACGCAACTTGCGCCTGATAGGTACGTTAAGCAAATTTTGTTTTAAATATTGTACGATTTATACGTAAAAAAATTCGTAATTACTGACGATTACTATTAACGCAAACTTACCTAGTTTATTATTAAATGATATTCAATTGACGTTGCACTTACCTAAAACAAAAAAAAACATGTTTAGAATCGAAGAATAACTTTTACAAACATCACAAAATTTATAAAAATCATCAATTTGTACCTTCGCTGTATCAATATCACCTACAGTTGTAGATAGAAAAGTTTAAGTGTCTTATTACTGTCGCTTGTTTCAAGAGAATAAAACTTAATGTAATTGATAAATGTATCAAATTGTGATTCCCAATAGGATTCTCAGCATTTGACGTTGATTGCTTAGTAAATAAGATTGAGAGCAGTTTAGGATTTAGGTACAAATAAAACAAAAATTTGATGTAACTAGGTTCGTTTAAAGGCTGTGGTTTGTAGAAGTTTAGTTTAGTATTTTTATTACCATAGCTCAAGCATACATATATGCAGATAAGTTTAAAATAAGAGGTTATAAACGTCGCATATTTAACTCCTTCTAATCAGTCTTTTATCAAGCAACAAATTTCTTTGAGATTTTACTCTAAGTACAACATAAAATATATTTCGTTGAATCCATTGATTAATCAGAATACCCAATGCAACCAAAAATTGTAATTGACTTTTTTAGTGTTAAGTAAAAGGTGTCTAATGTAAAAAAAAAGAAACTCTACAACTAATTTTTTAATGTTGTCTTCATCTATAACATAATTAAACTTTTAATATTAAACAAAACAAAGCCCGTGAAGTTTATTAAATATTTGTGTTATATCCTTATTACAGTACAAGCAGTAACTGAGGATGGAATTATAGTGTAAGCGAAAGTTCAATCGCGGTTCTCAACTGATAGTATCAAAGCACAGTTTTTACAGTACAAAATTAATTACTGCAACAATCAATTTTGTCTTGTAACAATCTCAATAGAGTCGTTTGGCTCAATTTCTAACGCAGGTAGCAACGTTTCCAGTACTGTAGTAGGGTAAGATAGCACATTAAAATAACTTCCGCAACTCTTAGTTTTTTGTGTTTCAGTTTACTTACATAATTTTAATGTCTTTTTTTAAATCGCATTATTTATTTTTTAAATTGTTATCTAAAATGACTCTATCTATCGATTGCGCTCTAAACTGCCGCAAAACTTGGCACACGAGTAAAGTAATTGAACTACAAATTTAATTTTCCACAATCTAGACTTAGTCATCATTGTACAAACTAGAAACCCTAAACTAATTTCAAAATTAATATAAATAATATTGTTTTAATTGACAATAATACAAATGCCATACAAATTTAATAAGCATTGTCACAATTATCTTGTTATAGATGAAGTTAAGTAATGTTTTTATACTTAAGTTTAACTATTTACTTCCTGATTGAAAAACTTTGAGTTTTGTATTTGTTGAATTAAAGCTACTATGACCATTGAATTAAAATATAGAGTAAATAACATAAAGCATATATGTTTTATGTATAAAGTAGAACCACTGGGCGTGATCTACTATTAAGATGGCAACTTTGCCAGTCCGGATTACTTAAAAAATGAAAATCGTATATTGTATGTTTAGATTAACAAGTTGTATGTTAATTCACCAAACTAAAATAATTTACCAAATTACTTAAATTTATACTTAGAAAACAATTTGTAACTACCATAATTACAATGTTATAGACGTATAATCATAGTTGTAATGTTCAAATAGTATTATTTGCAAAAAAAAACTATTTACCTGGAGATTTGTGGATCTGCGCAATTAAATAATGTGTACTTTGATTTTTTTATCAAATTGATTAGTCTAAAATAATTTTCAAAAAATTTTCACTACCAGTTGAATAGATTTTCATTATAGGTTGCGAAGTTGCACTTTTTAAGCGCAGGTAAATAATATTTCATTATGAACCACTGGTTAATAATGAACATATTTACATTTTCTGATAATTCTATAAGCAGAGATTTTATTTAACGCTATTTTAGAAATTTAAATCGTTCATTAAACAAATTAATTTGATTTTAAAAATGTAAATTATTTGAAGTACGCGCTTAACTAAACGTGAATTTTAACTGAATTAAATATATTTTAGATATACTTAATACTTAAAGTAATAATGTTTTAACCGATTTTAGTATATTTAGCAAAACAAAACTTACGTTATCTATTTATTTCTGTTATAAATCACAATTACGAATTACGTTAAAATTACGAATTAAGGTACGTTTTCGTTGCTGCGATGGGTCGCTGTGTCTGACCGCTGCGTTTAAACGTATCCCTAGATCGCATCGTGTGCACGTTTTTGTTATTGCGGTTGCAATTATGATTAGTGCGCGAGAAATTTTGGTAAAGTAAGGACGAAATGAACGTGTGTTCCAAAATACAACGTTTGGCTGTGGCGATTTTGCTATTAGAAGAAGACGAAGAAGAAGACATGACCCAAATAATAAAATTGCGACATGAAACAAGTAAGCTGTTTAGAATGCGAAACACTGAACGCTGTTTTCAGTTATTGATAAGTAATCAAAGTAATCACCTGAAATGTAGTGATGTGAAATTTCGAGAGTTCTTTCGATTAAACAAGGCACAATTTCATTTTGTGATAAATCTTGTAGAATCTGACCTTAAAAAGCCTGGGACCAACACTGATATCCCCAGAAGAAAAGCTGGCGGTGACCCTCAGGTAAAAGAAAATACTTTTAATTACTTTATTCTAATTTCAAATTGTGTTAATAGATTTTTTGCCATTGGGGAGACGTATAGATCGCTATCGTTTGCTTTTCGGATATTATACAGCTATATTAGTATTAATGTACAAGACTTTGAACTCTCTATGTCATCGCTTATTGCCTTTATTTCTCCAGGTTCCTAGTAAAGATAAACGAATTTTCCTAACTGCGTTGCAGGAATTGATGGAAAGCATCTTTGCATATTCTGCCCGAAGCGTAGTGTTTCTTTATTCTATAATTACAAAGGATATTTCTTTATTATTCTACTGGCCAAGTAGATGCAAACTATAAATTTATTTATGTTGACATGGGGTCGTACGGAAAAGAAGGCGACAGCGGCATCCTAAAGAAATCTAAAATAGGCAGAAAAATTTATACAAGAAATTTATTCCCGTGAGATGAAAAGTTGCCAGGATCTGAGAGATTGTTGCCGTATGTGGTTATAAGGGATGAAGCTATATTTAATTACAGATTATGTAGAGCAAGCCGTGTGACTGAAAACGCATTTGGATTGCTAGGTTAAGTGTTCAGAATTTACTACGCGCATATTACAGTAAAACCTAAAATATGCGAAAAACTCATACTGGATACACTTTGTTTACATAATTTGTTGCGCGATGAAACAGAATAGATGCCATTATTACGAACATAAACAATCTGAAACTTTGCCTCAAAATTATAGCATAAGCACACGGTGTAGGATTTGCTACTGCAGAAAGGTTGCAAGTAAGACAACAATTTCTTGACTTCTTCAACGAAGAAGGAGCAGTCAAATGGCAAGATAATGTTACAGGCGTACGCTAGATATATTCATGTATAGGTATAATATATTTTCAACTTATTTTGTTGTAAAATTTTTGAAACACAAACCGCATAAAAAAACAAAATATTAATTTTAAAGTAAACGTTTATTTATTTTATTAAACCTATTTCGTGGTCGTTTCATACAAAACAGGGCTATAGTTTGTTGGAGTTGGTGCTGCATACCATAACCGCTTGTGTGTTGAGCAACTCTCGCTTACAGTGATTTTACGGTCGATAGAATACTTAACTTGGCTTCTGCAATTAATTATGGCGACAAACTTTTGACTGTTAAAGCAATGCTCCGCATAAATAAGTCAACATCATCCTCTGCAGTGTTTGTTGGTTGTAGTAAAGCTTCGACAACTTTCAGTCTTTGCTCAGATCGCTTTTAAAAATTATCTTCTGCCTTTCGTTTCCTTGTGCTTGTAGATGTCCTGCTAGTAGAAGTCGCTGCTGCACTACGAGAAACGGTCTCACGAGACCGGCTTGTGCTTGGAGCTGGTGACATCATTGGGGATTCTTCGTACCTGAGAGTTTTGGCTAATTTCTTCATCCGGTTCGTCATTTTGTTCTTCTTTTTTATCATTTTTATTATCCGTTATATTGCAGGTAGATCTATTAAAATGTTAATGGAAAATGTTAAAATTTTACACTAAAAACGTTAAAATGCTATTACCTGCGTTCTTGCCTGGCACTGCTTAAGAATGACAGATGCTCCTGTAAAGGCAATTTGGTTTTTAATTTTTGCCGCATCCCTAGTTCTTCCTTTATTCGTTTTTTTAGTTTCTAAAGTATGTATCCCGTATATTTCGCCTTACATTCTTCCACTGAGATTATCTTTCAATTCCAGTACATAAAATGATATTTTAAATTTACCTTTTCTGTCTACAGCTTTCGCTATTATTTCCTGCATACTATCTTTCATTTGTATGTTTTTATAATCCTTGTTACCAGCATCCCATAACGCAGGAAATGTACGTTATAGGTCCGTATTTCATCTTCTGCATCCGTAAACTTTCCACATTTGCGCATTTTGGACAAATCCAATTGCTAGCAACTACGACTGCGATTTGACTGCAACAAAAGCAGTCGGAATGCAAACGCAATCGTATTAGTTCTCAATCGTAGCGGCTCGCCGCAAAAAGCAAAACGTTAATTCATTACCTTTACGTTAAAAACGTCTTGCGATATAATCTGTCGCTTAGGTTATAATAAAAAAAACTGGTGTGGTCACCACACGACTTTCCTATAAGGAATGATGAAGGAATATTTACATATTTTTTTAAAGTTATGCTGTCATAAAACCATTTTGAAGTGACATTTACACGTTTGTATTGATTTTTTAGCATATTTGTGCGCCTCGATATTACTTACCCCTTTAGTAAATCAGTTAAAAAAAATCGTCGCAGGCAGGATTCGAAACTATATTATATTTGTGAATTCATTTTAAATTAAACTAAATATCTGAGAAACTGTTAATGTTAGAATTTTTTTTTATTTAAATAAATTGTTAGGTAGAATTATCTCTATACAAAACTGTAATAGTTATTTACGAACCAAGTTCGGGAAGAAGTTTTTCCTACATGAGCGAACGAAGTGAGGGAGTGCTTTAATAGCGCGAATGCTAGAATGATTTTCCCGCAAGAGGTTTGTACATAATTTTTTGTAACGAGCAAATATTTCTTTGATAAGCAGAAGCAATCATTTTATATTAATGTCAAATTTTGATATAGTCACCTTGATGAAAAGTGTCGAGTGCTATGAATTGACATTTTATGTCTAAAGTGTTTGTGCTGATCATATTTTGTATACTTTGTATTGCTTTTTTAAGTTTACTTCTTGTTTTTATTAATAAAAAACACTGGGAAAACGGTTTTTAACAATTACAAATTAAAATTGCATTATAATGTTATTGTTTAAATGTCTGTAAATGCCAGTGTTTTTTGTGATTTTTCCCGCACTCGTGCGGGAATAACAATTTCCTGATTGGCTGCACACGTATGTAAAACTTCACTTCCCAGGCGGCGAGTACAAAAAAATAATTCTAATAATTTACATACGTACAAAATTATATAAGAAAAACTGTTAAAAATGGCGAATACATCCAATTCCGGTTTCTTGATCAAACACATCTTTTTTTTTTATTTAGGAGACCTTGAAACGTAAAATTGTTCAAAAAAAATTTTTTTTCAAAAATTGAATGTAGTTAGTAGTCTTTATACTAATGCAGTTTAAGTTGTAATTAACTCAGTAAGAATTTTTATGAAATTCGTTGCAAACTATTTTTGACGTTTTGATCTCTTGTTATTTACTAAATACAGTTCTCTCAGAAAATAATATGCAATATAAAGATAAAAAGTTAGTAATTTAAATTTATTTTAAAAAAATTTAAATAACAAAACTAAAGAGTTAATCGAGGTATCAATGTATAAATTATTTAATACTGGTATGCTTATATTGTATAGCTACCTGTAAAATGTAATTTCTGATTTTATTTTCTTATTTATATCTTTTCTTCTATTAGAACTACATAAAACACACAAAATCGTTACGTATTAAATGTATTTAATTAAAAACAAAAAAAAAAAAGATATACAAACACAAAAAATCTCTACAAACACAACTACAAAACTTTGGACATCAGCATGACATTAGTGTATCATTAATATGGCAGTTGTGGTACCGTTTTGAAATACAAAACACGACGTCCCTTATGTTATGATCACGAACAGGTGCGGTAACTCAAACTTCAACTTTTGATATTGTAGTGTACCGGGGTTAACCGCAATTAAATTCAGTAATAACGTTTATTAGCAACCATTACATTACATATATTATTTTCTGTGACCGCGCAAGTCTCGTGTAATTCGCTTGTCCACCGTTGCCACACATTGCAAAATGTCTAATACATAACCCCTTTCCCTAATTAATATAGTGCACATAACCATCAAGATATGCTGGTTTGGTTTTGACACGGGCTGATCTGCGTGGTTCTGGAACAGGAGTGGTCTCTCTGACATCGTCATGACACTCCGCATCATTGACACTAGGCGAATTCGATGTAGTCGGCTCTAGAGCATCAGAAACAAGGGCTTCAGTCTCGTTTTCCGTTGTTTGATGGTATTGGAAATTCTTTCGCAGCTGATCAACATGTCGGCGCTGTAGATAACCGCTTGCGTCCGCTGTTTCGTATGACAAAGGACCAGTAGCTCTCACTATAGTGGCAGGCGTCTACTTTCAATTGTCGCTATAGAAACGACTAAAAACGGATTCTTCTAGTGTAAAATATCTCGGACCTTTAATCTTTAAAGTATCGGTTTGTCGTTGAAGAGAGTCAGGATGCAGGTAGTCATTAAAAATTCTGCCGGGCTAACTTTTGTAGTAGAGGATGGCGTTGTATCTTGACTTAGTAAAAATTTTGCTAGTTTCGGCTTCCAATTCCCCTTCATCATTTTAGAAAGTTTCTTTTTTGTCTCTTGGACCATTCGTTCTGCTTGACCATTACTGCTTGAATGGTAAGGAGCGACCCGTGCGTGTCTTATTCCATTCCTCTTTAAACATTCAGTAAACTCAGCAGATGTGAAAGATGTAGCGTTGTCACTGACAATGATTTTTGGTAGACCGTGTGTAGCGAAAATTTGACGTAGTACTTCCATGGTAATACTTGATAAAGTAGATGAAATTGTGTGGACTTTTAACCATTTAGAATGCGCGAATGATCGATATGTAACTTTTCCTAGTGTTCGGCTGGCTACTCCCAAGGATGTAGCGGAGCCTTCGGTGGTACATTCTGATTTACCTGGCATGTAGTGCACTGTCTAACGGTACTTTCTATTTGTTCATTCATGTTTGGCCACCAAATGTAACTGCGGGCGAATGACTTCATTTTTACCATTCCCGGATGTGTAGAGTGAAGCATCGTCAGGGCTTGATTTCTAGCAGCCTCAGGTATGATTACTCTACTTCCCCAAAGTCTCTCTGTAAGTAGATAACTGAAGCCTTTTATTGTAATATGTTATGAACTGTAATGACGGTTTTTCTGGCCAACTTTACACGAACACGCGATAACATCGGGTCTTTTAATGTAAGCTTCCCAATCACTTCGGCCTTAACACAGTTTTCCGGCATAAGCTCTGTCATTAAAACGTTTGAAACTTGTTTCTCACAATTTTCCGAATTTTCCGGCCACGAAATACGCATCCGCATGCGCAATGAACTTTCCCGGTTTGTACACAAGTTTGTAATTGTAGTTAGATAAGAATAGTCACCATTTCATCAGTCTAGAAGAAACCAATTCTGGGGTAGCAGTGCAATTTTTTTACACTGAGTATTATGGCAATACCTTCTCTGTCAAGCTGTAAATTCTTGCGTTTAGTTTTGTTAAAGGTTTTCGAATGGTAAACCACCGGTAATTCTACACCATCCCGAATGTGGCTAAGAACACTTTCCGCCCCAAAAGGTGAAGCGTCACACAATAGCACTAGAGGTTCCGTTGTATTGTAATGCACTAATAAAGAATTTTAAGTTAACAGCCGTTTGACTTGTTTGTAAACATACTCTTCTTCAGTTTCCCAACTCCATTGCACGTCGTTATTTAGTAATGGGTGTAGCGGTTCAGCAATTGTAGCTTTATCCTTCAGGAAAGAATGATAAAAATTAAGTAATCCTTGAAATGTTTGCAATTCCCTCTTATTCGTAGGCTCTGAAGCGTCGTGGATAACTTGAACCTTGTTCTTATTTGAGCGTACCCCATCAGCATCAATTGTAAATCCTAGAAAGTTAATGAATCTTGTAATTAAAACAAATTTTTCCTTATGCAGTTCAAGTCCATTCTTCCGAAAAATTTGTAGTATTACCCTTAAACCTGAGTATACTTCTCTCACTGTAGCTCCATAAATAAATATGTCATCATAGTAAGGAAAAACTCCTATGATGTCACGTAATGTATTGTCAATAAATTTCTGAAATATCTGCGGTGCAACAGTAAGTCCAAATTGTAACTAATTAACCTTGAAACAACCCTTATGCGTTACGATGGTTTGAAGTTCGGCGGGTTCCGAATGTACTGGTAATTGTTGGAACGCTTAAGCCATGCCCAACTTTGCAAAATACTTTGCTCCGCTCAAGTTTCCCAAAATTTTTCTTTTAGTACGCACTGGGCAGCAAAACCATATTTAATGTACATTTATAGTCGTCACAAATTCTGACTCCACTATTAGATTTAACAACACAAACTATTGGTGTAGTCCACCGTGGATGTTGAATAGGTTCTAAAGTACCTTGGGCCTATTATGTAAAACATTGAGTTTATTAACCTCGCAGTTTATGTTAGCTGTAGTCACCAAATTGTGTAATTCCTTAACATTCTTTGCAGCAGTTTCAGCAGCTATTACTTGGCCCGTGGCTTTTTCTAATGGCAACTTCTCCTCCGAAAGTAAGCATCTTTGCAGTCCGATGTCTTTAACTCCACATACCAATCGGTCTCGTAGCATGTCATCCAATTGATCGGAAATTTTTCTCAATGCAACAATGTAGGTAGCAATGTCCTCCCAGGATAATTAAGCACACGCGAATTCAACTTTCTCGTCGCCAGAAAAATGTAGTGTACCGGGGTTAACCGTAATTAAATTCAGTAATAACCTTTATTATTTTTACAACACAACTAAGCAAGTACAGAAAAATACAACTTATGAGCAACCATTACACTACATATATTATTGTCTGTCACCGCGCAAGTCCCGCTTAACTCGCTTGTCTATCGTTGCCATACATTGCAAAATGTCTAATACATAACAGATATTTAACATAAAATACACAAAGACAGCATTATGAATTAAAAAAAAACAAATATTATTAGTATCAAAATAAAAACTACCACGTCAAGGCTGCTATTTGAAAAATGAATGAAAAAGATCGGTACAGCAGAATATCGTAGCCAACTTTACGAAGATAAAATGCTGTGTAGAGTCTAATTTCGAAAGAAAATATTTTATCTCTTAGATAACTAACTATTCGACAAATTTTATTAAAAAAAAAATTGACACAATTCGTACTATATCATTATTTGATATTTACTTTGTAACTATAAGTTTACTTTGTTTATTCAAGTATTTTGCTTGCAGTAATTATGATTGAATTACAATTGCAGTTTGTCTATAATAAATATTTTTGTTATCAGTGCTGACTCGCCATGAAAACGTTTTGGGTCTACGTCTTTTTTAACAGACTTATTTGAGTCATACTTCTTTTTGTATCTATGTATGGCTCATTGTTTTCATGTTCTATAGCTAGTTCGTTCAGGTCTCTATATAATAAGGCGTCGTTATTGAACGGATGAATAAGAAGTGATTCTTTAGTTATGAATTAGTTTGACTTAGATTTAAGCTGGTTGTTATATTAAAAATCTTAAATTCAGTTATTTCCTTACGGATTCACGCGTTTGACATTTTAGAAAATCTTTCTGAATTAATGGTCATGCAGTCGATTTATAGTGAAATTCAAATATGAAATTAACCGACGCTTATAGAAAGAGTCGCTGAGGTATGCTGTACCTTTATGTTTTGCGGTTAACTTTAATTTTCGTTCTTCGTTTATAATATTAATGGTACCACATAAATGGTAATAATCACTTTACCTCGTGCATTAAACACGTAACTAGTACATTTGTTTTTTATTTTTAATTTTGGCTGTATTACCTACGTGTGGGTTTCAATTAGTCCATTAATTAATCTTGACTTCCGATACGTGCTACATGTTTGGAAAGACGCATAGGATGTACTAATTGGATTCGCTGTGTATTTTCTTAAATTTCTTGTAGCTACAACTGCAATCAGTTTGACCTCTACAAAGTAATGCAAATTGCAACGCATTAATTTACTTGATCTCAAGAACACGTTTGTGTTGAAACTGTTGTATTAGTGATATTTTTTAAATTAAATTCTGTTTCAGTTTTACCACAAATAACGAGTTTATTGCGTATTTATTATATATTATTAGACAATGATATTAATGTTGTTCTTTTCTTTTTGTGCATCCTGGAGGTTTCTCCTTTTATGGGCATATGTTCCGCATTGCCTATTATTGTTGCAGTTTTAGATAGTTTGTCATATTGACGACAGCGTAAGTATATTTTTGTGCTGAAGCTCTTTATTTCATAGATTTTCTATCTATGTCATAAAGATTTACCAACCTCGCCTCTATAATTGATGTAAAAGACCACGAGTTCAGGATAATTTATTCTTTCTTGGTTAACTCGCTTATTTTTTCATTGTGTAGTAATGATTGTTCCATCATGGTAGTTACGATTTAATATTACTTCTCTAGCATCTTTTTATTTTACAGAGATCAAGGTAGTGATGGTAACTTATTTTACTGTCACCTTTATTTCTAATCGATTTTCAAATTCTTACGATTTTTTTTTGGCTTAGACTGCATCGATTTTAAACACCCAAACTTTTTAGGTTTAGTTCTAGTTTCTTCTTGCAAGTCAAAAGAAGAAGTGGAACTTAGCTTTTGCCGTCTTGTTCTTCGTGAACCTAAACAAGCTGACGTTTCGCAAGACATTGCAGTTTGCAACTTTGGAGAGGTGAATGTCATTGAAAAAACATGAAAGTGACCGTATTATATAATTAGGTAATTAACGAACTTTCACTTTCAGTTGCCGACTGATTTTGTTGTTATTTTTTACTACTACTACTGAGTAAGAATTTATTTCCTTTCCAACAAGTTTGATGTTTGTCTTAGAGCGTGGAGTACTAACAGCTCTTTTAGCTAAAGTATGCAAATAGTGGTCTTCTGTACTAGATGATGGTGAGATTTATCGTGTAAGTATTTGTTAATATGCGTTTTCTTTCTATAAATAGAATGCCCCAACTTTTCGTTATTTTTCTTTATCACCCGTACATAAAGAAAGGCTGACTCCTGTTATAGTCTTACTCCACACTAAATTTAATGTTATTATGTACACTAACAAACCAATATTGATGTTTGCAATAAGGCCAGCATAAAATAATTTATGTCACTAGTGTCGAAAGCTAAGCATAGCATAACAAACGTCAGCGTGTCGGGGGACCATAAACCGAGCGGTTATTGATAGTGATTTATGACGAGAGACTTTGGGTAAGAGTTACCTACATTATTTTTTGTGCTGCATTTCGCAAAACTAAATTTTCTTTTTTTTGAAAAAATCTAAAAAGAATGATGTTGAAAACATGACAAATTCAATGTTGTACCTACATCTATTACGCAGTAGCAAATACTACCAACTTCGACAAGACAGAAAAAAACTATTTACTAAAGATGAATAAAAGAATAAGAATACAATAACTTGTAAACTAGTACAAATTAAAAGTTCATATGTGTATTTTCAAGTCCAAGTTTGTTTTTACGTGTTTAGGTTGTCAGTTTAAAAATGACAATTTTCTTGCATGAAAACTATTTGGTTACAATGTTTTTTTAAATTTATTTAATAATACAAATTGATTGGAAGCAGTTTGAAAGTTGGTTTTTGCTTAAATAAATAATAAAAAATGTGTTATTTTATACTTATATTATTTTATAGAGTACAATTAGACACTACTCATAAAAAATTAATTTAATAGTTTCTTTATAAATTTTTCTAAAAGATTTGTTTATTTACCACAACCGCAAACATTTTATGTTTAATTCAATTTTTCATTAACTTTTATTACGTTTTTATTCAGATTTCAAAAGATTTATTAATATATTTATTTCATCAATTTTAATTTATATTTAAAACAAGTCTTACGTAATCAATAAAAGGTCTTAAAGGATATTTTAAATATTGCACTCTCGGGTTTGAATTGATCAATAATAAAACGCGAGTCTTCTTCTATGTTCTAAACTTCTAAAGGTTTAACCTTTGGATCTATTAATAATAAAGTACTTTTTTGTAAAATTTATCTGCGACTTTAGCGTTTAAAAATAAAACTAATAGCATACATTTTTGTATGACTAGTGTAAATGGAAAAAATGGAAAGAATTTTGTTGTTATCAAGAAACAACCAGTCGCATTTGTTCCTTATAACTGTGTTTATATATTTACATGTTTGCAGGCAATGTTCCGTTTTGTGCCGTGAATCATGTCAGAGTGCCGTATTGATTTTTTAAATAAATAATAGTTGATAAAATATAGAAGCAATTGGCTTCACAACAAACTCAAGACAATGTCGGCGTTATTTAAAAATGATTCAAGACGTTTCAAATTGCATAAATCAACCAATTATACTAAAATAAACATTATAAGTTATTTAAACATAAAATACGTATTTTAAGCTTAATATTTTAAAAAACAAAGTACAGTTGTGTGGTTTAATAATCCACGAATTTTTTTCTTTCTTAATAATTTTATTAACGAATTCCTAAAATGTGACATTTTTGAAAGATAAAATAGAAACATAAAATGTTTTGAATAAATATAAATTTGAGTTACCTAAAAATATGACTTGCAATATAGAAGTCTATGCGATTCCAAAATACTTTAAAGTAAGACCACACATTTATCGTAAGTGCACCAAGTAGAAATGAATTGACAGCGGAATAGGGTGCATAAATCTACTATATACACTATAAATTTTTATGCAAATAAATACACACACCTGCAAATTTAAAAGCACGAGTCTAAGTTCAAATGTTTTTCATTCATGTATGTATACTATTGATCGCACTGTCTTTTATTTCTTAAACTAAACTGTTATATTTTTGTCACTTTTTCTGTGACTGAATGCTTTAGATGTGTTTTATTTTTGTTTTATTTGGTTGATTACAAGCCGATAAATACTGCGTATTATTTAAAAGTTTAAAATATTTAAGTATTTAAATAGATGATAAAGTATGTTACGGTAAACGCAAGCTCTGCACGTTAAGGCGTCGGAAACTTGTTCCGTGCACTCAACTGAAGTGCGATCAATTACCTGTAACTTAATCCACAGTAAAGCAAAGCAACGGAAACTCTGATATCGGAGAGTGGCGTAGATAAAGCAACTAATGGAATGGTTTTCGATATAAGGGTATAATCAAAATGCGCTAAAGCGAGAAAAAGACTACAGGTACTCGCGTACACCTCACAACAAAAGCAAAACAAATAACACAGAATTAACAAGAAGTAAATTTATTTTAACGTTTAAAAAAATATAAAGACAAATATATCTATCTGTTCGTGCAATATTACAGTAAGTAAGAAATTCAAATAAATTACGCAACACCATATACAATTAACAATTACATACAGTTGCAAAATTTATAATAAAATTGATCGTTGACAGTATGGAATTTATATAAACTAAAAAGAAAAGCGCACAGCCAGTCAAGCCTAGAGTTCGATTAATCTAAACGATAAATAAGACGTAAATTACTCGTGATAACAATCGTATACTTAGTCGCCGTACATACGATGGGGCACTAAATTTTATTAAGAAAGTATAATGGTACTTATATGCGTCAAACCGTTGCTGGTACTAGTAACGTTATCAACATCCCTAAAAGCTGAAAAATAAGTAATAAGTATCGCCGTGGTATCACTAATATGCATAAATTAGTAACAACGTATGCTAAGCTTCCTATTTCTCTGATTTTTAAATAAAAAATTTTTAAATCAATATAATATAATATAACAGAGGTTTGTGTATATTCCCCATTAAAATATTATGCCTAAGATTATTTGTGTCAAAAACCTTCACAACTCGACAATGTTTCCAATTTATTTGAGATATTTCCCAAACAAGAAATATTAAGGATTTGACTTACTAATTTAGTAGGCAAGAGTAAACGACTGAATTTAGTTAGTAGTAGTAAATACATTTTTGAATTTAACAAGTATCGGTACACAAATGCTAGAAATGATAAGAGAAAATTAAACCTAACCGCAAAACGTAAATGTGCATTATACCTCAACAATTTTTTTCACAATCATCAATTAAATTTTGTTTCGTTTTATGCCATAGAATAAGCGAATGGTCAACGACTTTTTTTAAAGTTTTGCTGAGCATTTAAATTAACATGCGCCAACTTTTCAGTTTTCTTGTTAAATGCCAATCGTACCGGAAGAAAAGAAAGTAACTCAATACTACCAACTGAGTTTAAAATGAGCAAAATGTATACAAAGCGATCTATCATAAAACGTATTTTTAAACATTAAAAGTAACCTCTACTTTAATACACACATTAAATAATTGAAGTAAAATAGTAGAAGAACGAAGAATCAGTAACAAAATAATCTCAACACTATTAAACTATGAAAAAACCTATAAGCAATATAATATTTATCTTAAAGCAAATGGTTTAAATTTTAAAAAATAGTTCAAACAAGCATATATATATATTATTAAAAAAAAAAGAAACCAACAACAGCAATGTATTTTAAAAAGACAAAAAAAAACTAATTACAATAAAATATTAGACAAATTTGACAAAAGGTTTATACCAAAAAAAATACTACTCTTGACATACACATATTTTTTTACAAGAAATAAAATTTTTTATGAACGTTTCCCAAAACGAAGGCATTTAACAGAAACTGGTGAATTTGGTCTTCTAACCGACAGCTTCATTTAATTTAGGTTGATACCGATGCATAAAATATTACGCACTAAAAGAAAACAATCTTACTTCAACAAAAACTTTAAAAATGTGTAGAATTGAAGAAACGAAGGCAGTGCAATTAATAGAATGACAAGGAAAAAACAATCTGAAAAAAGAAAAGAAAAAAAGTGCGTCGGCTTTACGCTTCAATCGCAAATTAATATTAAATGGTAATATGAATGTAACTAATAAAGAAAAATAATTAGCGAAATGTCACAAACAAAATTTAAAAGAAAGAATTACTATGTATTATGTACTTTTTGTTATTTTTATTTAGAAAATATTGTTTTTTTTGTTAAATTAATACAGTAATTATTAACAATAATTAAATTTCAAGCTGTTCTTTATCTTGTATTATTTATCTACAGCAATTTTAGGCTCGTAACTAAAAAGGATCCATAACGATACACAAAAGCAATTATTAGACAGCAAATTAACAAGAGAGAATTAACTACATTAATAACGATTGCTATTAAACAGCAATCTTACAGTAAAGTAAAACATAATTTAAATGGACAGTATAGGCAACATACTGCATCACTACATGACATTTAGCAACTATCAGCCTGAGAATGTCTCGCAAAAAAATGAATGTCTAAAAATAATTACACAATAAACTTGTTATTTGTGATAACACCCGGTACAAACTGCTTGTAAACAAACCGACAATAACGTAATTAACTAACAATAAATATAGGTACTTACAATCGGTCTACGCCTTTACCACTCTTAAAAATCTCGTAAAAACGGCATCTAAATCTAAAATATTGTAAATTAATGCGTCAAACTTTGCATTATTTCTTAGAGGTCTTAGAGGCTGTTGTAGCCACAAGTCATACACAGCAAGTGCAATTAGTAACTTTTCATGCAACTTTCAAAGTATGTAGATGGTATCAAAAGTTAACACTAATTAATCGAGAAATTCTGCGATGAGTAAAATTCTATTCTACGCGAACGTAATAGCCAAAATCAGAAATAAACACCAAATGTACTAGTTGCGTGTTTAATGCACAAGGTGAAATTAGAGTTACTACCAGCGTGGTGAGATAAATGCTAAAAATGAAAAACAAAAATTAAAGTTAACCGCAAAACGTATAGGTGCATCATACCTCAGCGACTCTTTCCATTACCATTGGTCAGGTTCACATTTGAATTTCACTATAAATCAACTGAATGACAATTCATTCAGGAAACTCAACTAAGCATTAAACTACGTGCATTCAGTTGGCGTGTAAAATGTACGTGTTGCTACGTCACTCCAATGCAATGCTCCAATGCAACTCAATTTAAAGTAAATGTTATAAAGTATACAAAGTGATGATTAAAAACATATCAACCAGCTTGAAGCTAAAACTTACTTATTCCTTTAATAACAACATTTAAATATATACACATCTAGAAAAACTGGATATAGAACCCAAAAATATAAAGTAATTAAGTCCAGTGAAGAAGACGTAGACGTTTTCATGGTCAAGTCAGCAATGATAATAATATTTAAAATCACCAACCCACTAACTTAATCCTAGTGACTGCAAGAAAAACAAAATAAAATTAAACTGCTAATAAATTATAGTTACAAAAAGAATATCAAATAATCAAAAATATATTAGTAGTAGTAATAGCACAGATTTACATTCAACTATTGGAATATGTATACGAATATGTCGATCTCTAGTAATCAGCTTAGTTCAGCGCAGATATTATATAATGGTCGGGATCATATTACCAATTATAAAAATTTCGTCAAAGTCAATCTTTTCTAATATTAATAAAATGAATGTGTAATTTTTAAGCGCCATTAAAGTAAAACTTCTTTGTCGTTTGCGACAGATATTACGGAAAAGATTAAACTTAAATTAAAATAAATAGAATTTTAAGTAATTATTTTTTTTTTAATTTTTATTTATTGATGACAAAGACAAATGTTCTTGGAACTCTACCATTTTAAATAAACTAAAGACTGTTTTATTTCATATTAGTTATGTTTTATATTCTATATAAAATGTGTTTATGTCATTTTGTAAACAATCAATTAAGTTAATTGAAAATTACTAAGAATTCTAAACAACGATTCATAGAAAAATCTGAGTTACTCCCAAGTCGCGCCTAAAAAAGTTTTGCATCAAAAAATGTAAAATAGGTAAAAACAGAAAACATTATTCTGATAGAGGTACTAATTTTTTGACCAAACTAGGAATAGTTAATACAATAAACAAATAATAAAAATAATAATTATTCATCACTTTAAGAATCTTTTTTTAAACATGTAGGTGTAGCGAATGTACATTATAATTTTTTTATGGCAGACTCGTGGAAAGCAATGTTTGTTATATTTTATTATTTATTTTTATAACTAGGTAGTGGGAATTTATAGCAAATCGTGTTAATTAATAAAATTAAAGAAATTAAATTAAAATAAATATTAACTAAAAATTTTAATTAGTACAAACTACTTTTGTACTAAAATAATTGTTTTTTATAACACGCTTTAGTTTTCTGTTTTCATATAATAATTAGTGCTTCTACTACTATGCTCGAAAAATACGCGGTCATGGCGGTGTGCTAATCTTGAGTAAACCAGGTATATGCTTTAAAAAACTGGATGACGTTAATGAGTTATCGGTAGAGATACACGGAGAAATTTCGGCTGTAACGTGCACCGACTTTAATATAGTTACTGTGACAATATATCGTTCACCAAATGGCGATTTTAAAGTTTTTCTTGATATAATAAATAACTTACTATCTAAACTTTTAAAATTTAAGAAAATCATAATTGTTGGAGATTTCAATGTTAAATTTAACAGTCCCGATGAAAAGAATACCGCAGATTTATGTGGAGTGTTTACTACTTATGGTTTTTGTCAAACTGTACATTCAGCTACTAGGAAAAAAAATTGTTTAGATAATATTTTTATAAATTTCTGTTTGCAATCTTTTGAGTGCACAGTACATGACACTAATCTTTCAGATCATTTTGGTCAAATGTTAACTGTATCTGGAAATTTTTGTAAAACTGTTAGTAATAAGTTTATTGAAAAAACTGTTCGACCTATTACAACTAGGGGTTGTTATGCATTATTTTATATACTTAGTAATTGTAATTGGCATTATCTAGATCTAGAATATCTTACTTTTGAAACTAAATTTAACATATATTTTTCTAATTTCATGGATGCTTTTTTAATAGCTTTTCCACAGAAAGTATTAAAAACTCGAGTTACTGACAATAATGTTAAATGGTTCAATTCTGAACTGAATAATCTTAGAGTTAAACTGTCGAACATTAGTACTTTATATCGCACATATAAATATCCTATAGTAATCTCAAAAGTAGATGAATGCCACGTGACTTCAAATTTATGACGTCAGAATAAGTAATGTTGCCAGTTCTTATGTTGACATTTTATTGAGGTTAATTTAAAATTGGTTATGTTTTACATTCTTTTAAATAATTTTATAAGCGGTTTGTTCTATTAGAAATCTCTAGTTATACACAAATTTATATTTGTAAGATTGGCAGAATTAATATTTCAATCATCCGATTTGATACTTGATTTGTTTAATGAACTGAGTGGCATTCGACTTTGCATTAAGGGTGAAATTGTTTTTACTTTTAATTAAATCAATATCAAATATCAATTTGGTTGATATTACAATTATTCAAGTTGATTGTAGAATGTTTTTTTATCTGAATTATCCCGACAGTAGTTATTTCATCGTTGTAAAATAATATTTATCATGGAACAACCAACAAAAGCAGAACCTACATATATTTTGTGAATAATATGAACAATCAGTACTAACTACTAGCCGTTTTGGTACACGAATTCAATAAATTGTTTGAATGAACAAGTCGTCTGACAAATAAATTGCATTTATTTGAATTATTCCAACACTTCGATGTTTTATATAAAATCTTTTTTTTTGTTACATTACTACATAGGTATGGAGTATAATTCTTGGAACTAAAAAACAAAACAGTTTAATATAATAGTTATTTCTTCTAGCAGCGACTATTTATTAAATTAACGAACAATGTTTGCCCCTTGGTTCTGTTTCTTACTCTCAAGTCACCAGGTTGTCCTGCAATAACTTTGACCCAGACATCCTCGTATAAACTTATTAACCTTTTTTTTAAGAAATACTAGATGAAAAAGAGAACAATGCTACTGAAGACACAGAGAACATTGTTAATGCCAATTTATTTATAACGAAAATAATAAAAACAGGAAACTAACATTAACAATTATTTTACATGCTACATTGAAAAACAAATGTGCATATTTTTTTAACAAAAAATTTGAATGGTAGACAATTTGCATTTTAAATAGGGCATCATTAATTTATATAATTTTATTAATCAGTCAGAGTCACTATCATCATTTAAATTAATAATGAGCGGCGCCACGTCCCCGTCGTCGAAAGCTACTTCTCTCTTCCACCAATCTTCTATTATTTGTTCGCAATGTCGAACAGAATTTGCCCATGCATCTTCTGGCACCGCAATTAAAGCTTCTTTCCACATATTTAAGCAGCTTTCAACTGATTTTCCATCCCTTCCTATATGTTTATTATAATAAGTTTTTGTAATTCCCCATATGAGTTCAATTGGATTGAATATACAATGATAGGGAGGGAGACGAAGTACCTTATGGTTATATTTTTCAGCCAATTAATCGGCTGCATACATTTTTTCAGGTTTATTCCTATAAATCAAAATTTTAGTTTATTCATTAACAGAAAAATATTAATTTACCTTTCAACAATGTATAGTAACTCTTTCTTTAAGCAATTGATTTCAAATGAAACATGTTGTTCTTTTAACCATTTCTGGATATCTTCTTTTTTCCATCCACTATTTGGAGTCTTCGTAACCAAAGTACTGTGGTATGGAGCATTGTCCATTATAATTGCAGAAGGTTTAGTTAAATTTTTCAGTAATTTATTCTCAAACCAATTCAAAAAATTTGCTTGATTCATTTCCCCGTGGTAATCTGAGTTTTTGGTCGAGGAACTAAACACCAAGTCTGCACCAGGAATAAATCCATTCTTATTACCGGCATGAAGTACAATATACCTGTTTTTAACAAATTTTAATAATAAGCATAATAAAAGTTTTATCTAAGTTACCTTTTGCCATCGACTTTGGTAGTTTTTACAAGAACGACCCACTGTAGCATTCTGAAAAATCCAGGTTTCATCCAGGTAAACAAATTCATAAGTTTTTGCTTTTTGAATTCTTAAATACTCTTTTAAGAATCGAATCCGTTTGATTACAATGTTTGGTAATTCCATTAAACCTCGTCTAGGATTATCTTTTTGGTACTTAAATCCTATGTTTTTGAGAACAGTATTTAATGATGTTTCACATTCTTTAAAAAGTTCGTCAGCAACAAGTTTCTGTCTCAATAATTGAACTGTTACAGGTTCATCTAAGTTAATTAAAATTGTTAAATTGAATTTTTACTAATTTTACAGCTTACTATTTTCATACATTCTATAAATTGTGTTTCGAATAGCAACCTTGGCAAAGTTATCAATGTTTGTTACTGGCCTTGGAAGTTTTCGTTTCAATTGAGAAGTACTCGGGATACTTTCATCGTTAACTTTCTGGGATGCTCGGTTTACGGTGAAAATACTTATCTTTAAGGCAACTGCTACACGCTGTAATAAAACTTAAAAAGTAATTTTGTTCTTAATTGTAATTAGTTAAACATACCTCTCGAACATTATTCAAAGATAAAAACGGTCCACCTGCATCACGTTCTTGCTCGAAAAATTCAATTAACGAAACTACCAATTCATAACCACGTTTTCCTAATTCCGTACCACTCGTAACCTTTTCTTGTAAGTTTTTTGTTGTATTTTTTGGTTGTATGCTGTACCTATTAACAAATTGAGTTAGTTGTTATCTACGTTGTGTAATGTGGTTCACTTACCGTAAATAAATTTTCAGTGGCCTAAAGAAGTGCACACTAGAGGCACGAAACGTAGCCATATAAACAGTTTAGAGTGGTTTTTATTGCCCCTCCTAAAGAAGATAAAATCTAGAACTAACTACAATTTGACTAACAGGAGGATAAACTACTTTACCATTACCGATAATTTATGTTCAAATTTTAAAATGCATAAACGAAGTAATAATTCAATAAATCTGATTTAAGTTTTATAATAAAAACTATCGGTAATTACTAGCTTAAGTCATAAACGATTTCACTGTAAAGTTATCAACATAGGACGAAAGTACGTAAAATTAAATTTGAGTAGATTTTAAATGTTGAAATTGTAGCAACAGTCAAGCAATTGTAAATATTATTAGCGTTATAAATCTGTTAAGACTAGAGAAAGGATTCATGTTAAAGTAAAGTTCATCTCTTTAATGCTTCTTTATAGTCAGTAGCGCATTTGTTTAATAATTATAGTAGAAAAAAATGTTAAAATCGGTAAATTTTTATTTCATTTGAAACACGCATCGCCGCCCAGTAACAAAACGTTGTAACATTCAAAGGGTAGAAAGAAGCATAACGCTGCTTTCAACAGATTGAGTAAAAAAGGAAAAGCGAATTAGTAGATTTGGTACTGAGAAGGTTTGTGAACTTAACTAATCAGAAAGAAGCGTTTTAGGAAATAAAGTCAAAATTGCGTACAAAGAAGGAGGAAAGTTTTAAACGAAGGTTTTAGAAACCCGGACGGGGTCCAAAAACAAAGAAAGTTGCATACGGGAGTTCTTTTGACTTACTTGCAAAAAAGAAGTTACTGTCGGGCTGTTTTTTTTAACGTACTCGCGCAAGGGAGTTAATTTACCGCTGGTTTTTTGTACCTACTCGAAAAAGTTATTCACGCGTTGGTTTTTTTCATTTATCCGAAGAAAAGTTACTGACGGGTGGGGTCTTTTTTCGTACTCGCGAAAGGAGAGTTACTGACGGGCTAGTTTCTTTCACGTACATTTATTATTATTATTTTTCTTTGAGTATGTTTTGTATAAAGTTATTAGTTAGTGACAAATTGTGATGATCATTGAGATTCAGCTTATGTGTGGGTTATGTTTGTGTCGTATAAGGTTATATGTTTTCGTGCTTTCCTACTTTGTCCATGTTTTAATTATATGTATATTTGGGCAGAAATTAAACATTCCACTGTTAGATTGGCCTGATAAAGATGGCACAATAGCCAACGAAACGTAGCTACAATTACTACAGAGTTTTTTTTTGAGTTGTGCCTATCCTCCACATTGAAGGATCTATGGTCGCGTAGAAACACACCAAACTATTAAGTTTTTGGAGGAGTTGTATCGTTCTCATATTAAGAAAGCTAGTTGTTTCTCAATATTTTTGTTTGTGACAGCTTTGAAATGCCTTTCACTTATTTACAAAAATGTGACATGTCTGAGGTATATCTGGCGTGCAGAAATAAATCTGCAAATGCACTATACGACTGCAGCATTACCAGATTATATTTTCGAATCGTCAAGCACCAAATGTACAGTTTTTTCTAAAATTCAGAAACAATGAACCTATGTACATTTAAGAAAACAAGAGAAGAAGCAATCTTTTTATAATCGATGAACAAACAAATACGACTATGCTAGCGTATTTAGAAACATTTCCTGGAAAATTGATCAGAGACGCTACTGTTTTCAAAGTTGCAGTTAGATATGAAAAAAAGCACAAATTCAAACGGTTTTGCAAAAACATAAACTTCATCTCTGTAAACTAGAAAACATGCACACTTTAGCAGCTGGAGATGCAGTAAGAAGAGTATTTTTTTGTAACTGCGGTTCTAACTTTTCCACTTCAAGTAAGTGCAACAAACACAATCATTACTAGAGCAGATCAAATCCTCTTATAACTGATCCGCAACACCTCTTAAGCTTAAATGTTTAATGTGGTTTAATAGGTTTGCAAATTGTTGATTCCGTTTCCTATCGCGCTAATTTAACTAGAGAGTGATATGCCGCGTTATTAGAACCATTTATTAATAATTTTCTAAAGATTCTGTTGATTGCTTACCCACATTCTCACTTTCAACAGAATGAAGCACCTACTCATAATTATTTTGTGGGTGAATCTTTGACCGTCAATTGATAGGTACAAACGGGCCAATTTATTGGGCTGCAGAGTCGCCGGATTACCACCTCTAAATTTTTATCTTTGAGGTTTTTTGAGAGATGAGATCTACAAACAACGGTATTAAAACGTGAACCAGTTAGAAAAGGCAATTAAAAATACTTTTCAAACATTGATGGAAGAACTCTTCTCAAAGTGATAAGAAGTGTTATCCGGCAAGCTGAAAAATGTATTGAGCAAAACGGCAATGTTTTGAAACATGTAATGTAATGTTCTAGTGCTTCTGTAAATTTTTTTCTGCATACTCAAATATGTCAGTTTTTTTTCCTATGTTAGTTTTGTAACATTTATCGTTAAAAGTTTAAATGTTTATTATTTGTTAATTTTTAAGCTAAGAATTTTTTGTTGAAAATTTAATTTTCTTTTGGAATAAGAACGTCTTCCGAGTTTGAACTGTGTCATTGTTGTAACCGAACTTCGGTTACAACAATGACACGGTCCAAACCCGGAAGACGTTCTTATCTTTGTATAGACTCCGGCCGTGGAAGCCTTCGCTATTACATTCTTTTGGAATGTGTAAAAATCTATTCCATTTAAAAAATGGAATAAAAATAACAGATATGGCAAGGGTAAACGTTTAACTTTAGACACGGTGTGTGTATAGACATCGGTCATCATCGGTTCTTCTTGTAGTGTGAAAAGAAACAAAATGTACAGCGTACCAAATTTATAATCATTTTTATTTTATACAGTTACCCCCTTCGTTCGTTTTTGGGGTGATTTTTCCACTATCGTTTTCAATATTAAAATTTCACTAACAGAAAATTATACGAATTTGATACATCAGATATGCTTTCTATAGTTATATTCGTAAAAATCTAAAAACAACTCTAAAAATTTTTGAAAAAGTAAAGATAAGTGTTTTTAACCATGCATAAGTCAAAAGTTTTGTTAACTTATAAAATAAACCCGACTGAATCCAATGTTTTATTATATACATAAATAAATGTAATTATTAGCAATTTTTGTATTCAAATAAATAATTTCAAAAAGAATGACTTTCAGTTACAAGTTGTGTCAGATACAATAATATTACAACACAACGTAAAATTGAAACATGTAACATAAAGTGTTCTATGTAAAACAAAAAAGATAACAGCATTGGCGAGATTTATAAATTAAAATCTTGAAACAAATTATACAACAGAAACAATTAAAATAGTTTAATTTTTGACAAATTCAACTCTAAAATACGCGCAAAATTTTAAGCAGTTTTTTTTTAATTGAATAAATGTAAAAAAGCACTAACATAGTTAACAAAATTAAACATTGTAACAAACCAGACATTATTAATTTTTGAGTAGATTTTAGAAAATGAAGCATACAACTGTTTTTACTTTTGTGTATTTAGTTTTTGACATTGTCCTTAAAGGTACATACATACATTGAATTCTTAACACGAGTTAAATAGAAAAAAACGAATAAATAATATCTATGGAATTATTTTAGATCCAGTTTAAACAAATGTTTAAAATGATGTTGCATTAATAGAGTCATCATAACTAATTCTACATGAAATATAATAAATATAAAGAAAATCTAATTTCAAAATGAAAAAGTTGTTTCGGGTTACTTACTCATATTTTATTTCAAATATAATACTTTATCACTCGAGTTTTCTTTTCCGTTTTTATAACATTTTGAGATTTACTAATGTTACAATATTATTTTATTTTATGTTATATACGAATACTTAAGATTACAAGACTAAATTATGCGATAGAATTGTTTATTTTTTTTTCTGTATTATTTCGCTTGTTTACAGAGTGTGTTTTATAATGAAATAGAAAAACATCACATTGTTATTAAGATAAATACTTGGTTTAAAATGTTACAGTTATGTACTTATGTTAATATACCGAATAATTAGTAATTAATTTAAACAACAGCAGTTGCTCAGATTTTTAAAAACGCTGGTACAGTTGAGAAAAACAATTGGTTTTTGCTTGATATTTTAAATGGTTGTATTATTGTATTATTTGTGTAATCAACAATAAACGTCGCTTTGTAAATCAATTACTGACAATTACTAATAATCATACTGAAACGAATTTGATAACTTTATTTTTTACTATTTACAAGATTCGACACACGATTAGTATAGTATTATGATAAATAATAAAAATCACTTTTATTTATGTTTAGTATTTATTTACACTGGCACACGCGTTACGTAAATGCTTAAAATTTCCTTGATAAAAGTAATTTTTCCAAAAAGATTACTAATAAATAATATGTTGGTAGTAAGCGCAGCCTCGTTCGCATTGAAAGTCAATTAATAATAAGTATTCCAATATTTTTTAGCATTATTAAGCCTAGACACAAATTAGGCTTGTAACGTTACTTAATTGTTATCTGAAAAAGATTTAACTGGTAATCGTTTTCATCAAAGAAGAAACTTGGTTACCACTAGAATATTGTCTATTCTTTATAATAAGTTCACATAAATGTAAAAATTTAAATAACGTAAAATGTTTAACAGTTGTCATAAAACGATCAAAGAAAAGTTGCGATTTAAATCAATACCAACATTTTAGATGCAAAAATAATTTAAACTGCTGCTTTATTAGAGGTTGATTTTTATTCAACTTTGTTAAACGTATAAAAATTCACAAAGTAAATTATATTATTGATTCAACTATAAATGTAAACACAAAATTTATTAAATAGCATAAATTAGTTAGAATGACATTTGTTTGGCATTTAACTAACCTATTTCATCTTATGTAAAAATTTAAATGTATTTATTAAAAAAGTAATTAAAATCAATTGAAAATAGTATATAATGTTTGCATCAATTTTTGGTTTGTAATGTAATCACAATTAGAATATTATTGTATATATGAGTCTGTGGCAATTAAAAAAAATGAATAAAAATTTAAGCATATCTCAAAACTATGAAATAGTTACGTTTATCCAAAACTCAATACAAAACTCAAGTTTTAGCAATTTATTTTGAAGATACGTTAGTATAAAGATAGACAAACATTTTTTAGCGTTAAAATTAATTGTAAACGTCAACTTTTCAAATTTATTAACACAAAGATCATGTAAAACACTTTTGCAAGATAAATTTTGAAATAACTAACTAAAATAAAGAATATACTTTTATGATTAGTGTGAAAAAAAAGTAAAATTTATTGACAAGTGTATGTTATTATTATATTGCAATAATGTCAACCTCAGCAAGCATTTAACCCTTTACTGCGCAATGTTACATATCTGATACGACCATTTAAAACAGATATTGGGAAAGTGTTTCTTAAAATTAAACACCAACTGTTCACTGTATCATATTCGAGACACTCTAACGTGTGTAGTATTTAGGATCAGAATCGCGTGCAGCCGTTGTTTAGTTCGAAATTTGGCTGAGTTTACAGGTAGGTGTCGAACGCGTGAACACATGGTTAGTCCCTGCTACTAATCTTCATCTTTTTTGCTATTGTTTATAAGATTGTAACGTTGTAAATGTATCAGATCAAGAAATAAGGTAAGATATACCAGTATATAAACCTACAGCATGCTCAAGTATTTTTATTATTTCATAATCACGCAATAAATATTGTTGTTTCAAATCTGATACATAGCGTTTTCTAGGATATAAAAAATGGATAACAAGAAAGCACTCAGTGAACGTGAGTTAAAAGAGATTGCAGCAAATTTCTGGAACAGTGACAATGATTTAGACCAGAGCGAGTCAGAAAAAGACGAATTTGAGGATCTTATGTTAGTCAGCAGCTTGTGCGACGACTCAGACGACCTAGACATAAACAACCTACTTGTACAGTTTGACGACGGATTTGTTTTAGTTTCGGAAAATAAGAATTCTGCAATAAGTCTGCAACCTGGAACATCCACAGATACAAATATTGTTCACCATAAAGCCATTCCTCAAACAGATCTACCAGGCGAGTTCTCAACATGCTACCGAGACACTTATTCTAAAATCAAAAAATGTTACATGGAAGAAAAAAAATCTAAAAATTCACGACGCTGCTAAAACTTTCACTGGAGAGAGTATGCTGTCAACAGAGGTATTTATTTCTTGGGTACTGTAAACTGGCTTCGCTTACCAAACTGTAAGCTGCCATCAGAAGATAGGATGAAAAAAATGAATCGTGGTTCCTCGGTTGAGTTTGTCTGTGACTTCGAGGGAGTAGTATTTCATCAGTTGCTTGGAGGGATAATAAGACTGTATGTTTGTTGTTAACACATAGTGGAGAATTTCCAAAAGGAAAAACCGAAAGGTACGATCGAAAAGCAAAGCAGAGAATAAATATTGATTGTCCCAATTTAGTGTTTGAGTACAACGAGCATATGGGGGGGGGGGCGTTGATCTCATGGATAGCCCTTATAGGACGCCATCACAACAAGATAAAGTCAAAAAAATTGTACATGAGATTGTTGTACCACGTTCTTGATATGACATTGGTCCATGCCTGGCTCATTTATAGGAGTTCTCTTGCGCAAAAAAATATCTAAAACTGGCTGAGTTCAGGGCAGAAGTTGCCTATTGTTTATGCAACCTAGGATCTCAGCGTTTTTCAAAAAGAGGCAGATCCTCGGAATTGGAGAGAAAAATTGTTGAAAAGAAGAAAAGATCAGCAACCGCTGGATTTATTCCCCCAAAAGATGTAGGGCTCGATGGTCACTCACATTGGTCTTTGTACACTCAAGAGAGGCAGAGATGTAAACTGCCCAAATGTTCTTCACTTTCTTACATAATGTGTTCTAAATGTGGACTTCTCTTATCTCTTAATAAGAATAATAACTGTTTTTACAGGTTTCATACAACTTAATTTTCCTCATAAGTTATGCGCTTTGTAACACATTTGATACGACTCATTATTAATAAAAAAAGTTGATTTGAAAAACTGTTAGAATTTTTTTATTATTTTTCAGTGCTTATATGAGCTCTTACGCATCCGTTTATATTTTTTCTGAAGTTATAGAAAAAATCGCGCATTAAAGGGTTAATATTATTAGCACACATTGTAAATAACTATATATGAACTTATTTCAGGCTCTAAAGATGCTAAAACGTAAAAGGAATAACCAACAATGAAATTTAAACGTAAAATAAGAATTACTTACGATTTAGCGACATCCAAAGTAAAAATACAAACCCCTATCATCGAATACTGTCAATTCCAAATTTTTATCGGTGGCAGTGCCGTTGAAAAACCAGTACAATCCTGAATTTTATTACAAATGTTTACTACCTCACGCCTTTATCATTATTAACTGTATTAACTTTACAACTGTGTTACGTATTTATCTGCATTCTTTAATTTACGCCTTAAACTTATTATTTATTCAGTATATTAAACCTTCAGCTATTTTTAGTGTCTGTAATAGTAGATAACATACCGAGGCGGAAAGTATTCCATTTCTGTCGAGAGAACTATAGTTTACCGAGAGGCATAGCCTCGAGGTGAACTAGTTCTCGAGACAAATGGAACACTTTTGCCAAGGTTTGTATACAATTTTATTCACAATCAGCCATTAAATAAAATAAATAACATAAAACTAATAAAAAATGAATGAAAACCTACTTCCAAAATATTATCGTTTATTTCAGTAAAATATCAACACATAGTAGGCACTTCACAATTGACATATACGTATTTAATTTATGATTGTCATTTTATCAAATTAGTTAAAACAAAACACACACAAATTACAGGTTCGGAAAGTGTACATTACTGACAGTGAGGTTTCATTACATACTCGTTTTTTTTAACCATGGAAACCGCTCACTTACCAACCTTTAAGAGGTTCGGAAAACTGTACGTTACTAACTGAGTGTGAATAAAAGCATTTATCCTTTTTCATTTATTTCAAATTTGAGTTTTTATTGCTTACGTTGACTTAAACCAAACGAGTAGCCTTAGAAAATGTTCGTATTCAACGTCGGTGATGGTTAATCTAAATCGACGAAAACAAGCTTGCACTCCTCAAAAATGTCGGAGGTATATTACTAAAATATCAATTATTACTACCTGCTTCGCTAAGGAACTCTAAATCTAGGAGAAGTCTTACTAAAATGGAAACTTCTGGAATCGATACGTGCAGATATAAAAATTGCAGCCGCGGCATGGTAAGAAACAAATAAAATATCACTAAACCGTCACTTAGTTAAAAAAAAGTTTGAAGCAATGTTTCACAAGTTGTCTTATGTGTAATTTTCAATAAAGAAAAACCGTGCAAAAATTAAAAATTCTCTAGATAGTTTTTGTTATGTTTGTGGATTACTATATGTTACAAAATTGCAAAAGAACCGTTTAACTCAGATGATCCTGGCGTCCTAATAATAGGACGCTGTATTTACACAAAAGTGCGCACGCCACCAATGCCAAATTCAGATCTGCCCCTCATAAATAGCTTTTAGAAAAACCGTATTTACCGTAACTGCTTAGTGTTGTTTGCCTAGCGTTGTCTGTTTTTTTTTTAAGTAGTTCAAAAGGTCCTTCAAAATGGCTGAATATGGCGTTAGATTTGCTAGGTGAGTCAATTACAGAACAAACTTTAAATAACCATTCAATTTTAACTTTAATTTTATGTTTATGCTTCAAAATAGCAATATATTTATTCATAACGTTCATAATGCATGCTGGTTGTTGACAACTGTATACAAATTATACATAATATTATTTTATTGTTCTTAATTGTTACAAATTTTGAGACTTTGTGAACTTAGTAGTTTTTGTTCGAGCAATAAAATGTTATATTCAACTTGTTTTTTTTATTAAAGAATTCTAAAACCCTCGTTTTACTTGAGATTAAAACTGATCTTTTGGAAAAAAATTGCCAATTTACACAGGAACTATTATTAGTATGTAAAAGTTATCATACAATCTAAAATAACCGTTATTTTTCTTTTAGAAGATTTTCGTTGCTTGAGGTATTAGCAATGCTTAAAGAGGATGGTTTCCTACATCTTTCAGCAAATATAGTTATGTAACTGCTCAACGACAACCTTCAAACCGATAAGGATTCAGGTCAGGAATATGTAAAGTCCTGTGATAACTTAATCGCTACACATCTAAAAGCTCCAGCCGAAATACCCCTTCAAAATTCTGATTCTAAAGATGACAATATTCCTCTGGCTCCACTTATTTCCAAAAAATCAAAACATGTTCAAAAAATTTTACAATTGGACTAACAGTCACATTTCATATGAAAATAACTTTGATTCAAATCAAGCTGATTTAGAAAACAAAAAAAAAGTTCAGCAACCTTTTTTTTAATTTTTTGATGACAACGTTTTTGATTTAGCATTTAAGAAGCTAATCGTTATGCAGTTATAAAAAATAAAAGTGACAAACCGGTTACAATCCGAGAAATGAAGTGTTGCTGGAATTATCACAGCCGTGAAACGTTTTGAGAAAAAGACAAAGATGTAAAAAACATTCTTATCTCAGATGCATTTCCTAGAGACAAGTGTTTTTCCTATGGCAGACAACGGTAATTTGGTTCTTAATAATAAATTTGCTAGGGCCGTCCTTTGTTGACTTTATTAAACTAAAATTTTATAAGATATGCACCTAAATTTGAGAACCATGGTACACGATTTTGGTCGCCACAAGCTACAACGTTTGGGTATCAACAAATGGTTATATAAATTGGTTTGAGCCCTATCAAGACGCTTCCACAAATATTTTACCAAAGTTCAAAAAAGTTGGTTCAGGCCCTGGATTTGTCCTCTCTTATGTAGACCACAACCACAACCCCTTAATTGCAAATGTCACACTTAAACTCGAAAATATGAAGAAATATAAGAAAACCCCTAGAATAGAGACAAGAAAACTCAAAGATCCCAAAAAATTATAAAGGATTATCAAGAAAAACCTGGACACAATAAATAGAGCCTTTTAAAGAAATACTAAAGGATCCCGCAAAGAAAAAAGATAAACGGATAACGGACGAAATACTGAACATGATGGAACATCAAAGAAAACTGAAGAATCAGGATGTTACTAGATACAGAAAAATCAATTGTGTAATCAAACAAAAGATAAGAGAAGCCAAAAAAATACATCAAAGAAATATGCAAAGAGATGGAGGAATTTCAAAACAAATACGACTTAATTTACTTAAAAAGGTCAAAGAAATGACAAGTTTACAACGAAAAAATCAATCTAATAGAAAAGAGTTCAACAATGGAAAGAATATACTGAAGAGCTTTTTGGAGAAGAAAGAGGTGAAATAGAACATATACCGTATGTACCAGAGGAAATGGGATCAGACATTATAAAAGAAAAAAATTGTACACGCTCTAAAAACAACAAAAAATGGAAAAAGTCCTGGATTGGATAAACTACCTGCCGACATATTCAAAATCGTAGAGTTGAAACATTTTAATCAAATATACTAAACAGGTGATATACCCAAAGAATGGTAGACCTCGGTCTTCGTATGTCTCCCTAAACGAACGAATACTGAAGAATGTAGTAATCACCGCACTATTAGCTTGATGTTCCATACGTTAAAACTGCTCCTGAAAATCATTCACAACAGAATTTATCAAAAATTAAGACGTGGATATAGATGAAACGCAATTTGGATTTTTGCAAAAGCCTGGGTACCTGTAAGGCTTTTTTCTCATTCAATGTATTAGTTCAAAAAGCTTTGGACGTCAATCAAGATATATACGAGTGCTTCATCCACTCTAACAAAGCATTTGACAAAGTCCGCCATGACCAACTACTGAACGTCCTTATATCCAAACATATAGACTACAATGACAGAATAATATCAAACCTATATTACAAACAAAAAGCAAAAATCCGTATTGACAAACAATTATCAGATACATTTGAGATCAAACGAGGAGTCAGACAAGGATGCTTTTTATCACCACTGCCTTTTAACGCATACTCTGAAGAAATTCTGAAAAAAGCGCTTGAAGGTGAGACGGCTAGAATAAAAATTATTGGGACACCGATTATTAATATCAGATCAGATATAATAGCGAAAAACATCCAGAACCTGCAAAAACTGATGGACAAAATAGTGGAGTGTAATCAAGAATATGGGCTAACAATGAATAATAAGATGACAAAACGCATGAGAATATCCAAAGTACAAGGAGACATTAAAAGACTGATAGTTAACGGTAACATCATCGAACAAGTCGAAAACTACACATATATGGGTACAATGATTAATTCCACACATAACTGCACAATAGAAATTAAAATACGAATCGAAAAGGCAAGAACAAATTTTAACAAACCAAGAAAGGTACTTTGCACAAGAGATTTAAAACTCAACTTGAGAATGCCGCTGGCTAAATGCTGCATATTCTCTGTGTTGCTTTATAGGATGGAGGCTTGAACCATAAATAAAACAACTTGTAAAAAACTGGAGACCTTCCAAATGTGGGTATATAGAAGAATCTTGAAAATATCATGGACAGACCACGTCACAAACGACAAAGTTCTGAAAAGACTAAACAAAACAAATAAGATCATAGAAACAATTAAAATAAGAAAACTACAATATCTATGACATATTACACGCCGAGATAAATACACCAGATTACAATTAATTATGCAAGATAAAATTCACGTTAAGAGAAGCGTAGGTAGGAGGAGGATTTCATAGCTGCGAAATCTGAGAGAATGGCATGGATGCTCATCAAGTAAACTATTTAAAACAGTCACTTCCAAAATTAAAATAATTATGATAATTGCCAACCTCCGTCGCGGAGATGGCACGTGAAGAAGAAGAAAGTAGATTAAGTTCTGACGCGTTGGCATGGAAATGACTTCCACATTTATTTGAAACAATATTCGGGTACCGAAACCGTTCGCTCAAACAAATTTCTAAAGAATCTACTAAAGTCATCAGGAAAACTCAAAAAATGCCCGAAAGGTACCCATGACTAGATATCTAATGAATATAAATAACTGTCTCTCTTTAGTTCAAATGATAACAGCGTGGTTTTGCTAATATCAAATCCTGTTAGTGTAAATCATATAAAAATAGTAAAGCGGTATTAAAAGCAAGAAAACAAAAGCATTTTAGTTCCTCAACCTTGTATGATAAAAGTATATAACTCAAATATGAGTAGGGTCGATAGAAGCGACCAAAATATGTCTTTATTATAACAGGAAATCAAAAAAGAAAGTGATACTTCTGTTTATTTGCATATTGTTTAGGTATGTCTATACAAAATGCTTGGCAAGTAAACTGTTTATTCCATACTGGTTGTTGCTTTTCGAAAAAAAATTTCCTGTTCCATTCTTTAAACGAATTCAAAACTTGTTAATCAGTCTGTTGGGCGACCTATTCAAAGCGAAAACAAAGATTCGCGATTAAATGAAATATATCAATACGTAATTCCACAAGACCGGCAAACCAAATGTCCAAGTGAATTAATTCAAATGCGTTATGAACAATATTTTGGCTTAAAAATTAAAAATAGATACTACTATGTGCTGTATTTTGTGTGTTATTATAAAACTAACACAGCGGAACAAAAACACAAACTCTTCTAAGGTCACAAAAACCGACGGACTATAATTTCGGTTATGTAAAAATTGATAGGTTTCTTGAAAAAAATAAACACAAAGTAATTTATCCAGATATTCCATCTGTAAGCAAACCGTGACAAGAACTGATGGTGAGCTTCCAACTCTAATACGATAACATTTTTTTTGCAAATTTGTCACGGATAAAAAGAAGATGTAAACAATGTTTTAATGTGTCATTTTAAGTGATCTGACGTATACTCCTAAAAAAACCACATCTCATTACTCAAAGAAAAGTCACAAATTTTGGGATCTTGATTAAAACAATAGAATCTTTTACACTCCACCAAAAGAATTTCTGAGTTAAAAAAGGTCACAAAAAATTAAGTTCTTTTTATAAAGTTGAAAGAATACTAACATTATAATGTCTTCCGGGTTTGGACTGTGTCATTGTTGTTGCAACCGAAGCTGCCAACGTTTCGCCCACTTTCGTAAGGGGCTTCATCAGGGCGTGAGATAAATCGCAAAACTCAAACAAGCAATCAAAATCTAACTAAGAACTTTTCAAGAGTTAGGTTATCCACTTGTAAAACAAGCCATAATCTAAACTCTGAAAAGGTAAGAAAGAAAACGGTAACTTGAAAAAGCAAACGAAAATCTAACAAAGAACCACTACCGAGTTAGGTAATCAACTTGTGAACCTAGCCAGATTCTAAACTCCGTAGAAGTTCTAAGGAGTTTAGAATCTGGCTTTGTTCACAAGTTGATTACCTAACTCTGTAGTGGTTCTTTGTTAGATTTTCGTTTGCTTTTTCAAGTTATCGTTTTCTTTCTTACCTTCGCAGAGTTTAGACTATGGCTTGTTTCACAAGTGGATAACCTAACTCTTGAAAAGTTCTTAGTTAGGTTTCGATTGCTTGTTCGAGTTTTGCGATTTATCTCACGCCCTGATGAAGCCCCTTACGAAAGTAGGCGGAACGTTGGCAGCTTCGGTTGCAACAACAATGACACGGTCCAAACCCGGAAGACATTCTAATGTTAGTACAGATTCCGGCCGTGGAAGCCTTCGCTATTACAAGTTGAAAGAGATTTCTGTTACTGTCACACAACCGTTTTACTTTATAACGGTTACTCAAAATCCCCATTTCCAATTGCTCATTTGACAATCACAAAAAAAAAACGTATGCCAGTATGTCAATTAGGTTAAATCTAATTTAATATTCAAATTATCTGTAGCAAGTCTGTGGTGACTTTAAGGTTATTTCCTTATTACTTGTACTGCATAAAAAGTTTACCAAATATTGTTGTTTTTTGTGTCTGTGGGATAATCCAGCAGTTTAGTAACGTTACCACACAAAATAATAGTACCCACAAACCAACATTTTTTCTAAATTAAAATAAAATTATACTCCCTTTACACATTAAATTAGGATTGAATAAACTGTTTGTTAAAGCACTAGGAAGTAAAGACAACTGTTTAAAACGCTGAAGGAAATAGTTTCTAAAGTTTCCTGATGCCAAAGTTTGCCAAGGAATATTTGCTGGTCCACCAACGTATCATAAATGGTTAAGATCTAGCAGCATAAACTTCTTTTAAAAATTTTTGCAAACATTTTCTGAAGAGAAAAAATTATCAAGACATTGTGGCTAATTTAGATTTCTTTCCTGCTAGTTTAGAAAAGATGGGTGATGAATAGGAAAAAATATTCCATCTAAGTATTTCATAAATGGATTAAGTATATCAGAGAGGGCAGGATCCCTTCGTGATGGGAGATTATTGTCAGTTTCTCATTAGAAAAGGTTACAGTCAACATAAAAAGAAAAAATAACTATTTATGCAAAATTTTAATGTCAACAATTTTCTTTTTTGTACAGTTAGATGTTTTTGTATTCTTGTTACTAATTAAAGAGTTTACTAATTGTTATGTCAAGTTTTTTGTGCTTACCTATTTCTTTATAATTTCTGTTTACCAAAATTTGTAAATACCATTATTTATCTACTAGCGGAGTATGACTATATAACTACACGTAGTGAAAAAAATGGCTTTTGGTTATGCTTTTAGTTCAAGACTATTTTATTTTATTAATTATTTCATACAATTAAATAGGCACAATGTGATATTTCGTTGTCTATGCTTTTGTTACTAAAGAAAAAACTTACTTTACTCTTTATTTTCAAGGAGTAAATTTGCTTATTATTTAAAAATATGTAAGTACTTTGTGTAAAATAAATTATTTCAGCTACAAGCATTTTACGTTCTCAAAAAAGTGAGATTATAAATAAAACATAAACATAATTATATATCTTTTATCAAGCTGAGAATAAAACCAAAACTTTTTGATTAGTACGATTCCAATTTTATAGACTAAGAGATCACATTAAAATTTTTGAATTTGTTTGTACACACAGCCCCTGGACGCCAATTTCCCATAAATTAACTGTTACAAAATGTTAGGTACAGTTTTAATTTTTGTATGTCATAAAATATTTTTTATCCACAAAAGACTGATAAAAATTTTAGTTGCGATAGTAAAAATTATTATTAAAAATAGTAAAATAGTTATTTCCAAATAACTGCTAGTTATAAAATCTTTTATTTTTGTTTTATATAAAGTTTATGTCTAATATGTATAGGTTTTGCATTATTTTATTATTAATAATATTTTCTTAGACATAAAAATAATAAAATGATTAAACACCACGCTTCAATTTTAGTTTTTATAAAACAAAGTAAAGCAAGCTAAACAACGTTGTTTAATTTTCCGTTTCAATGGTCTAATCTCTACAAAATTACATTCTAAGGCTCCGTTTTCGATGAAAATCGAATAATCACAAACCGCATTTCACATTTTAATGTTTATTTATTGAGAAGAACATGTATAATCTAATTACGTTAAGTAAACTTGTAAGCTTTGTTCTGGGGATTGTTTAAACTGAAATTAAACAAAGAATAAAGCACATGTGCTTTTAGACAATTGAATTTGTATATCTATTATGTAAATTATTTTGGAAATACTCGAATGAAACCATTCCCATTGATTTATTGAAGCTACTTACTACATTGATTATTCGATAGAACGGTATTCCGAATATATAACACAAAACAAAATGAGGTTTCTAGAAACGTTGGTTTGAAAGAAAATCTATATTTAAGTAAAATTACGTAAAATATGTTTATTTACATGTTTTGTTTAATACGCGACGATGGATTTTATTTTTACAACCCGGTAAGATGTTTTTCAGCAGAAATACTAATCTGAACACCAGATTATAAAAATAGATGATAGTGTTTACGTACATAAATTACATCTAAATATTACTGTTTTTATGTATTTCTATGTTTTTTTTCTTTATTTATTTAATGAGTGCTATATAATATAATTGGATTATCAAGAATCGTTCATGTCTACTTTCAGTTTTTCGCCAAAATTATTACTCGACTGACCAAGCATAAAACTAACTTCAAACGTTTAAGAGTCACAAAGGACCAAGTATTAATCAATAAAATAAAATTTTAAACAACAACATACGTATCAAAACCTGTAAAAATGTTTTGACTTGTTTGAACCGACCTAAAAATTTTATTATAAATATAGACATCTAAAAGCGTATAAAACAAAAGCTAAATAAGTAAGGTTTTTACATTTTAATTAATGCATTATGTGCAAATTCTCCCTTAAAAATTTAATTTCAGAGTTCAAAATATTTAAACAAAGTATTTTCACAAAAAAAACATTGATTACACATACATGCACGTATAACTTCAAAAAATTGAATAAACAAAATTAGGCAATAAAATTCAAAAGTATTATTATGTACAACAAGAAATATTAAATCAACACTTTCAAAGTAAATTTAGTCATTCAAAAAGTTTTGATAAACATGCTTCTGCACAAATTACATTAAGTATAAACTTAGTATTCAAGTTATACATTAGCAAACAACTTTGTTTTGTACAACTTTGATAAAAATTTCTAACGCAGGGCTTTTTTAAAATCGTTAAATTTAATTAAGCGTAAATTACAAAATTGCGATATGTTTTAAACTTTTATACTACCATAAGTAACAGTAAACTATAAAGTTTTCTTGCTCAATATTACCAATCCATTACTTCAATTGCTACAATGTTAACTCGAATAGACAATTTTTCTATTAAAAAAATTTAATTAAAAACTATTTTGCATTTTATAGAGTAAAAATATTTTTATAAACTGAAATGTCATTTTTAAGTTCCTAAAAGTTAGATTTTTCACGCCCTGAGCAGGAAGAAATAAGTGTTGCTTTACTGTCCTTAAAAAAATATTTCTTTATTATCGCAAAACATTTCCCATTAATTTTTAAATCGTTTATATTATATAAATTATTCGTGTTACTTGTTTAATGTTAAATTATACCCACATAACAAAATATCTTGAATGTTAGGTAACAAATCATAGCAACTCAAAGATTTATAATTTTACTTTATCATTTATTTTTTGACTCACAATTTTAACCTTTTTTTATCTACATGTTACATAATTTTTCTATAACAATTACAAAATAACACGTTTACTCTTTTTCGAATAGTTTTAATTCAAATAGGTAACCAACGTCATTACACAAAGCATGTTACCGCTATTGCACAAAAATGATATAAAACGTTTCCACAAACAAACTCTATATGGAATTATTTATATTAATGTATTCCGCATTCGACCATTACCAATATTATAATTGAAGTATATCTATGTTAACGAGATTAAGCGATTAATACACAATTTACAAAATTATTTCATTGATCGTAAATTATATTACATTAGTATGTTTGTGTTTTAAGTTTGATAATGTTGGCTTAAGGCTTTATTATTTCAAAATATTATTTTTGCATTTCCGATTATACCAAAACTTGATACTAACCTTGGTATTTTAAGTAGAAATTATAGCATCAACGCAAGCAAAAAAATGTCACAATAAAACTTCTATTACTTTTTTTTTAATGCAACATGTAAACCAGATAAATAAAAAATTATAAAATGATTGTTTTACACATTCCCATAAGTTTGTTTACACCAAAATAAAAATTAATGCTCAATAATGTAATCGTGTATTAATAAATTCACTGTTGCAACGATTGCACATTTCTTCTATGTATTTTGCTGACTCACAAAAAATAAATTACATCTAAGCTAACGTATTTATAGATGCATACAAATAATGAGATAGATAATGTTATAAAGATCAATCACACACTTTAATAGTGCAAAATAAGGTGAATGTTGAATAAAGTAATAAAAAAAACTAAATATGCAAAACAAATATTATTTACCTTTGCATTAAATCAATCAAATATTAAACATACATTTTGCATAGTATTTACAGGGGTTTTAAACGGTCATACAACTCTAAAAAATTAGTATCTACATTATGGACTGACCAGCGTCTGCGTCCATGTTTTTCAATTTTACAACCAGTGAAAATTCTACTTAAAAAATCACAAGCAAGACGACTTGTTGGTAAACAAAGGCCCAAAAGCTTATTAAACGTTGAGTCCGTGTTTGGCGCTCTACCGATTTTGTGTTTATTTTATCTTTTACGTTTATCCTTTTGTCGTACCACCGAAGCTGAATATATTGAGTAAGCCAAGCAAACATCTTTATGTTAGGTGCATCCACCTGAAAGTCGTTTTGTCCTATCTCCTAAAGTATTTTTTTCTAAACATGTTTATTGTAAAAATTGATCATTTTATTACGTGTAGAACAACAATCATCCGAAAGAACATTCTAAAACTATTTGTTAATTAATAGTTCCTTAAAACCAAAAGCTATTTTTTTAAAACCATTTCGTAGCCGGTGTTCTATAATTTTTGATACCTTCACATACAGTGGTAGAAAGTAAGCAATTATAATTTGTATTAAGAAACCTCCCTCTTTTACAGATTATTTTGCTGCTAGTAAGTAGTGTTTATCGTCCAGTGCCTTAGCAAGTAAGACGAATACAAGTTTATTGAAAGCAATTGTGTATTAAAATACGAATTACGAATAGTTTACTGCATTTACTGCGTTTATAGCATTTCTTGTTTTTGTGACATGTATTAGAAAAACGGGTAAATTGTATTAAAGATGTAATAGTCTTCAAAAGTCAGCAAAAGCGGAATACATGCTACAAATAATTAAATTTGGCTCTAAAGATGTCCGCTGTGACGTGCAAATACTCATCCAAAAAAATGTTTTCAAGTGAAACTTTGATTTTTCAAGGTTTTCGTAACGAGAAATGCTTAAATAATATACATAAACAGGCAATTAAAAGTACTGTTTAAATTCAATAAATATTTATGTGTAATATTTAACTTATATTCTGTGACATTAAAATTGCAACATCAAAAAGAGGTAAGAATTTTGTGACCAGACTTGGTAGGAAGGTTTAGCTACTCAGAGTAGTAATGATTAAAATTTTATTTAAATTTTTTTTATTGAAATCATACTAATACTAGTCGTAATCCACTAACTAATAGTTTAATTTTGACTTTATCACCATAACTACTTATTTGCTAAGAAGTCCCATCGGTCATTACTTAGATTCTAATACCTTTATACTAATTTCACGTTTTATCACAGCTCACTATACTCTGCTTTTCACTGTATTTATTGCACTATTGATGTTACACTGTTATTGTTTCACTGTTTGCGTTACGCTATACTAAGTCAAATGGCTTAACCCTTTTTAATATTCGTTTTAGTTTGGTGGTATTGAGAAGTTCTAAAACTTTAGTGTTGATGTGACCATGTAGTCTCTTCTTATGTCGTGTTGCAAACGTCTTAACTTCTTCTGTTACTGTCGGGATCCTCAGATCTCTATGTATGTTATCATTTCGTATATACCATGGGGCGTCCGCAATATTTCTTAGGATCTAATTTTGAATTGTTTTAATTATATTTACATTGGTTGTGGTAGCACATCCCCATAGTTGTATTCCATACGTCCAGATTGGTTTTAATAATTTGATTGTATATTACTATTTTGTTATGTATCCACAATTTGGATTTTCTTCCAATAAGCCAGTATATTTTTTTATATTTAATGTCCAGTTCTTTCCGTTTCTTTTTTATATGTTCTTTCCATTTTAGTTTGACGTCAAAGTTTATCCCCAAGTACTTTGCCGTATTGCTGTACGGGATGTTGTTATTATTAAGATATTGCGACGTACTCATGCTTTTTATTAGTAAAGTCGACATGAGCCAATTTTCCTTCATTAATTCTAATTCTCCACTTTCTAGCCCATACGTTTATATTGTCACTTGCTGTTTGTAGTTTTCTGGCTGTTTCCTCACCGCTGTCTCCAACTGCAAGGATTGCCGTATCATCTGCAAAAGTTGCTAGTACTGTCCCTTCAGTTCTTGGTATATCCCTGATGTATATGAGGAAGAGAATTGGTCCTAATACACTTCCTTGTGGTACGCCTGCTTTGATCTCTTCTTGTAACTAAAAATTCGTTTTCTTGTTTTACCACAAACGTTCTGTCAGTTATGTAGGATTTTAAAACATCTATGACTTCTTTTAGAAAGCATTTCTCTAATTTGTGTATTAATCTCTCATGCCAAACTTTATCGAAAGCTTGGGCTACGTCTAAAAATAGTGTTAAACAAATATTTTTTTTCTCGTATACTTTTTCTATGATGTCCGTAATTCTGTGGACTTGTTCTATCGTTGAATGTTGCTCTCTGAATCCAAATTGGTAGGCAGAAACCAGGTTATTTTTATCTATTATGAGTTTTAATGTTTTCAGCAGCAGTTTTTCAAACACTTTTGCTATGATTGGCAGCAAAGATATTGGCCTATAAGAAGATACATCATTTTCTAGTTTACCTGGTTTAAGGATCATAATTACTTGTGCCACTTTCCAGATGTCCGAGACATGTTTTAGTCTAAATGCCGCATTAATGAGGTTGGCAAGTTTTACGATTCCCTTTTTGAGCAATTGTTTAAGTACTGATCCTGTTATTAAATCGTAGCCCGGAGCTTTTTTCAAGCTGATATTCCGCTTAATTTCCTTGTCGACTTCTCTCGGAGTAACTAATGTGATTTTTTCTGATCGCATTGCTTCCTTATGGAGATTTATATTTTCCAGTGCTTTAATTGGCTGAAAAGTTTTTTCCAGATGTGGTGCAAAAGCTTCAGTTTTTTTATGATTGTTTTTAACCTAATTACCCTCTGCAGTTCTTATTGGGGCAATATGCGTTATTGGCCTATTCAGTTTTTTTTGGGCTTTTCACAAAAAATAATCTGTCACTTTTTTATTTGTCAGCTCTTTTAAATAATTACTGATATTCATTTTTAAGTTGCTTTATTTCTCTCTTTAATCTTTGTGCAAAGGTTATTTAGCTTGTTCTTATCCTGCGGTGATCTACTCTGCTGCCATTTACTTCCTGCTTTTCTTTTTTCGGCCACTAAATCTCTGATTTCTTGCGGATAGTTGTTACCAGTAGTTTTCTTTTTAATTTCAGGTGTATTTTCCCAGACAGCCTGTTATATATCTTTGAAAAACTTTTCAGCTTCCAGCTGTGCTATCGTTCCTAAAGGTACATTTAATTAGATTCGGTTATCTAGGTTTTCTTGAAAACCTTCCCAATCAGTGTATTTGTTTGCCAGCGTTGGACTGCATTATAATTTCACTTATTGCTAAAATAACCGGAGAATGATCTGAGTTTAGGTCAAAGCTTTCGTCAACACTTATATTTTTTTCTGAAATTCTCTTTGATATGAAGAAGTCCAGCAGGTCTGGTATTTTGTTGGGATCCATTATTCAAATGGATCAGTAGTGATGGCATATCTGACGTTGTTTTTTTGTCTCTATTCCTTCATTGCTGTGTTTATTATGGCCAATTGAGCGAAATCAACAGATGTCGAATTGATGGCTTACGTGAAGGTGGTTTTTCGTATAAAGAAGTTGCAAATCATCTTGTGCTACCACTTACGGCTCAACACCGACATTAAAGTTTGGTGTGATGTAGATTGCAACTCCCCTGGAATCTGGAATGGCATAGAATAGTGGTAGCTACTAATTCTGTTTGGGGATGCATGCCTGCCATATGAAAGTCAGTGAAGATTATAGTGTGGGGTGTTATAGTCTATGGGATTCTCGTTTGGTATTCATTCGAGGCAACATGAACGCCCGGAAATATGTTAATGAGGTGGTAGCACCCCATATTATTCTATTTCTTAAGCAGTTGGAAGATCCACTTTTCTAGCAGACACTCTATGGACCGATTCGAAGCGGCCAGTTTTAATATCTTACCGTGGTCACCCAGATCTCCTGACCGTTTACCTATTGAACACGTGCATGACATTATGGGTATAAGACTGAAGAAGTTAGCGCATCTTCCACAGACGCGAGAAGTTCTCCGGTATAAATTGTAAATTGGTTGGGACACAATAACTCAAAAAAATCGACTACCTGCTGGAATCCATGCCAAGAGTGTAAGAGTGTGAAACCAATAGGAGGGAGCAACACATTATGAAATAAAAATTGCGTTTATCTTTGTTAGTTTTCTTTAAAATTTTAATCGTTTACTACCTTTTTGCCAAGTTTGGTAATAAAATTCCCACCCCTTCTTGGCGTTGCAATTTTAATGTCACAGAATAAATTATTACATACATTTTATTCGTAAAACTAGAATATATTTTAGCAAATACCAAATTATTCAGTAGAAAAACAATGTAACAAAATTGAGGGAATATATATACTACGTATATTTTTCGGAAGTTTTTGTATGCATTTTCGACAGAGTGTTAAAAAAACTGTAAAAACAATTAAAGAGGTAATAGTATGAACTAAAAATAAACAAAAAAGTGTTAATAAACATGCGCCCGGAAAGTAACATTTTCAGCAATTATTCTTTTTTAAAACGTTTATTTGCATTACTTATTTATTATGTACAAACAAAATAAGTTTCTATCAAAATTAACGAACAGAGTTACCTAAGCGGTTTTCTATTTCCAAACAGACAGAACATCTTAATCTAAAAGATATTCGCACTCTTTTTAAAACCCCCTCATTGAATTGGAATTGTTGGTTTCTTTGAATTATTCGTAGCTGCAGCTAGCCAAAGCTATTTATAGGAGTACCATAAACTAATATTTTCAAATATTCCCAAAAAACGAATTCTAAAAGATTTGTGTGTATTAAGACCATTTAGTTTATTTTGGTTCATACTAGAACTTCCTTAAATATTTTACACTCTTTTTTTCAACACCCTATACAACTAGTAACGTCTTTGTGGTATTGATCTACATTCGTGGTCTAACCTCAAACTCACAGTGAACGCAAAATTATTAATTTAAAAAAGAAGATTTGTGAAATGTTGAATAATGGATAAGTTTACATAGTTCTGCTAGTACCCTGTTTAAAAAATATGTACACTCCTAGCAGGTAACGGTGCTGATTGCAAAGGTTCGCGAAATTTTAAAACAACCGCCAATTAGAATTTCATTGTCACTGTTTTCAAAACAAGTCCAATATTGATTAAAACAATTTTCAAACAGTGATGGAGGAGATAATACAAAAAAATCAAGTGACAAAAATTGGCTACGTAATTTAACAGTTTGGTGTACAGCTATAACACTGTGCATAAACGAAAAGAAACAATTAAACATTGGCGTACTAAAGTAAAAAGTAAAACCGCCTTAATTAGAAAAAAAGAGGACAAACTAGCGGAAGTCAATCAATAACTACCCTACTAACAGCTGTCTAGAAGCAATAACTATAAGACGTTAAAAGTATGTAACGGGGGATGATAACGTCGAATTAGGTTTTCCAGCAATCATAAACATACCAAGGGATAACCCATTAGCACAATTTGATAGGAGAGCCGTCTCATAGTACAAGTTACTATGTATAAGAGATAATTGTAGATAGCTATAAAGACGGAGGACGTTGTAAGTTGAGTTTACAGGATGTAATAACTTTATTGCTACCCGTACCCTCCTTTGCAGCTAAACCGACGTCCCTGCTATAAGCAGTACAGCCCCTACCAGGACGCAAAAACTGTATCAACAACCAAAGCGATGACGCAACAACCTTGTACAGCTAGAAAAGTTGCTCGAACTTCAACAAAAACAAGACGGTATGTGGTTATGCATCAAAAGTCATTAAATGTGCTCAAAAGCGTTGACAGGACGTATGCACAGCTAAATCAAACGATTAAAGAAATTAAAAAACAGTTTGTTAAATTTACAAAATATATGATAGAAAAAAAGTAATAAATATCACTGTTTGTGTTGCATTAAAATAAATAATTTATGTCAGTTGTTTGAGTATTTGTATTTATTGTAAATGGAAAGGTTTTTTCCGTTAAATAAAATAAATTGCAATGTTGTGAACATACTCTTATGTAGTTAATGAAGGTACATATAAATTGTCTCTATGCGTCGTCTTTGCCCATCAGCAACGATATTCAGTGGAATTCTGTCAATTAAAAACAATTTTAACAATTCGCTTTAAAAATCTTTAAATGTATAGCTATTTGACAAAAATTAAAAAAATTATTCAAGAATACGTTAGTTAAGATAATACTTTCTTTACAGCCAAACATTTTCGAACAACATGTATCTATCTACTCGGGTGTAGAGCATTTGCTTCTTTCTATTTTGTATCTTTCTGTATAGATTAGTATAATATGTAACAAGTTTGGAATACAAATTTGATACGAGTGGAAAGTTCCAAGCGCGAGTGTATGCGAGCGAGAGAAACCACAAGTAGCGAATTTTGATTTCTACAGATTAGCAGACCATCCTTCTCCACGACCAAAAGATATAAATTTAATGCAATAAGATAAAATTAGAGCAAATTTGAGTTAATATTGTATTAACATTTATATTATTCTCTGTGTGTACAATTATTAAAATTAAAAAATGGTGTAATAATGTTTTTGTATTTTTTTAAATTATAGGTTGCATATAAATCCCATACGTTAAAGTTAAAACGTCACATTTAGATTTGACAGTTTTCATATCCATAGGTATCTCATTCTGTTAGAAGGTTCATTCTATTACATAGTACAAAGTACATAAGGCGCAAGTGTTTAAGAATAAATATTCTAAGTAAGAATGTTTGCATTCCGTTATTAAAAATTATTTCAGAAAAATTATATTTAGTAATGGATTTATTTAAAAAGGTACTAAAAAGTCAGAATAATAAATTACAGAATCTGAACTATTGCATTCAGAAACTATGTACGTCAACACATAGTCAAATATATTAAGCAAATAAATATAGATCAACTCGTTTATAAAACAATTGTGCAAATAAATTTGAAAATTATACAGAAAAATACATGTTTCCGACAGATGCAACAATAAACAATGCATATTACAGCTTCCTTACAAAGACACATGTGCGCATAGTGTGTTAATAAATATACCGTGGCATGCTTCTTGTTTTTATTATAGAAAATTAGGTTAATTATTCTTTAAAAAAATTAATTACTAAACAAAAAATAGAATCAAAACCAGCAATGTAAAAGTTGTAAATTCATTGCGCTCAATTTGATGTATAAGCATAAAGCCTGAAATTTAATAAATAAGCGTATAACACAATTCGATAGTATAAAATGTGTTAAAGAGTTCTACGCCAATATCGCTTAAGAGCTGCGAAATTAATTTACAAATTGGTACAGAAATTTAAGCTATGCAAAATAATTTATAGGTTCAATATTAAACAAAACTTTTGCACAATATAATGCGTTAAATATATTACCCCAATTTTAAAAGCACGTAGAAGTCAGTTATGTTAAATTTTCTGTAAATATATTAATGTACAAATACAATTACAATTTGGTATTATTAGACATAACGTAAATCAAATAAAATTATAATAGATATTCATTGAAACCTACAAACTAATTTACCATTTGTAATAAATAGAAATTTACTTAGTTGAATATTTCTACTAAAAAGCTAAGTAGTAGATAAATGCGGTGTTAGAAATGACTTTTTGATGAGTTTTCCAAGATTTAACATTACTGCAAATCTCACTCAATTTAGACATACTTAATAGATCTAAAAGCAATTTTAAGTTTGCTCATGATGTACCGAAATTGTATCATATTATAAATATATAATTTTAACTTTAAGCTTACATGATTTTGTAAATTATGATGTATAGTATTAAACTTGTTTTTATGTTGCAGGTAAGGACTTTTCGGCGCTCTAAAACAGTAAGTACTCAACAAAACAAAATAAATGAAACTAATTATAACATGTATTCATTTACTAACGATTAAAATAAGTAAGTTAGTAAAGTTAAAAGTTTATTTTCTAAGTAAATAATTACTTAATTGTGATAAACTTTTTAAATAAAAATGTTAAAACTGAGATTATGTTGTTAGTCAATTAATTACAAAAATTAAAAACACGGCAAAAGTTACTTTTGCCAGAAAGTTACAGTTTTTATTTTATTTACTTTGCTTAATTTTTCTTCATTTACACTCATTAAGATCTTTTTATTATATTTTCACTTTTTAAAGTAAATACATTGTTAACTCCTAATTTTTGAAAATATAGTTATATCTAACAAAAAGTAACACAATTATTAATCAATAAATTAATTTCTTTTATAAAAATTTAATGAAATAAATATTGTATTGGAAAAAGATTTTTTTTCAATTTTTAGCTATCTTCTTCCATTTTATAATTTTTTAAGCAATAATGACTGAAAAATAATCAGAAAACCGATTGCCATATAAAACTCATAAAGTTAGTAGTACACATTTTCAAATTGTTTATTATTTGGTGCTATCGTTAAAGTTTTAAATGTAACAAATAGTGAGTAAGTTGGGGTCACATATATGAAACCAGCTGTCTGTAATTTGAATACAAAAAAACCCCGAAAAGCTAAGCAGTTAATAAAATTAAATATGCATAATATACAAGGTCGTTGATAAGTCTGGAAACGGTTCTTCATTCAATAGATTTTAAAACAATAGCGTTTATTTTCAAAACTCAATAACCCGGAAACGATTGAATTTAGGTACATTATGCTTCTTACAAATTTTGCTTAAAATTGAGAAAAGAATTGAAATATCGAATAATATACAGGGTGTTCCATTTAAAAAATGCAATTTTGGTGTGCCACGCCTTTATGACCAACCCTGTATAATTAAAATTATTACTGTCTAGTAGACATTGAAGAACCCTAAAATTTTTTTACAAAACTTTTTTTAATACCTTGTATATTTTCCCCAATAATCGATCGATTCCCGGCTTATCAGCGACCTTGTATAATAATCTTTTTATTCTTATCACTAATGACAAATGCAAACAAATTTAAAGTAAGTAAAATTAATTTAAATGTTTCCAATCACATCTTTCAATTCTTCGAGAATATTATTGACAGTTCAAGACACCGTGTGTTATGCTGCTTAGTGACAAAACATTTGGCAACACGTTTTAAGCATAGGTGTTTTTATGCTCCGGTGTGTTGATCCAAAAAAATGTGCTTTCATTCCCGCTAAATGCCTAAATAACTACGATTTGTAAACTTTGATTTTAACATAACACAATAAACTGCAAAAATACAAATATTCAAAGCGATAGTTATGCTCAAAAATACAAACATTACCCGTTGTAAGCGCAGCCGAACTTATTTGTTATCCATGTGTATATAAAAAAAAATTCAAATTGGCAGAAGATTACGTTTTTCTAATTATAAGTTTGAAAAAAACCATCTCATATTCTTACTAGGAAAACATGAAACGTATTTTACTCTATTACCATCAACCCATGTTAAACTTCACAATTGATTTCTGATAATAATGAATGTTATTTGCTATTCTCAACAAAAAATACTGCTCGCAAAACACTATAACTTCGGAACTCATGTAAAATGCCAATACACAACCTAGCCCTACACTACCTTAAAACTACACAATTTCAATAGAAAGGACCATTTGTGATTCGTGAGAAACAGAGATAAGATCAAAAAGTATGAAGATTTACACATAATTGTTTCTGTCTTACGATAAATACAATACATTTGGAACTAGTTTAAAAACCTAATAACAGAAGTATTTTTTGCAATTTTTAGTCAACGTGGCAGATCATCAAAAATAGTTTTCGGCAATAAAAAAAAATAAAAAGTTAAAATGTTAATAATTTCATGATAATTTATACTATCGTATGTGTCGCATATGGCAAGAATTTGGAAACTTGGGCAATGCATTGAGCACAGTCTTTTACCAGCTCTTTACAAACCCTAACGATATGTTACTTCTTACCCCATCATATTTTCTTATTGAGATATCAACGACTGCAAGAGCGCCAGCAGCATTTTTGGACTTCTTCTAAAAAGATTGTATCTGAGATGCAAAAAACGTTTCAACAGAGGAAAGTCATCGACAGATAAGTGAAGTTTATGACCTCAATGTAATGAGTGAAAACAAAGTGCATAAGTAGGTCAAATCTTTCAAAAATAAACAGAAAAATGTCCATGATAAATCGCGATCAAGCTGACAAGCAATAATTACTGAAGATTTGGTTAATGTCGTAGACAAAAAGGTTTCTAAAGACCGCCGATTCACAATTCCAATTTTAGCATTGAAATTTTGGAATATGAGTAATAATTTTGCACAAAATTGTATCTGAAAATTTGCAATTTCAGAAATTTTGCGCATGTTGGGTTCCTAGGTTGCAAACAGTGGTTTGTGCCGTGGGTTTTTTGAACCAATATGATAATGAGGGTAATCAATTTTTAGAGAAAATTGTAGCAAGGAACGAGACGTGGATTTCCCACATGACCTCAAATTCTAAACGTCAGAGAATGCAATGGCGTCACACAAAATCACCGGTCAAAGTCAACCGCAAGCGGACAATCTTAACACGCAAGATTGTGACAACCGTGTTCTGGTGTATAAATGAAGAACTTAATTGACAAAAATGTGATTATTAAATGTGATTATTGTCAATTAAGTTTAGGACGTGTTTCATGTTTGTCGAAAACTTCGGAGTAATTGCTCAAATGTTCTACGTAAGTTTTTACGTTTATTGGTTTTTCTGTTTACATCTGTAATTTAGTTACTACTAACGTATTAAATTAGATAGTTGTTGTACTTACGCTAATAAATTGAAGTGGCTTGATAAAGTGCACATTTAGTGCACGAAACGTCGCCTCAAAGAAAAACTGAGCAGTTTTTTTTATGCCTCTCCTTGAAAGAAGATTCCAATAGTGTTACGTAAAAAATTAATTAATCTCGTTTGCTGTTTGATGGATTCATTAAATAAATTGAACTATAGAAAAATTGCTATTAATTTTATAATTTACAGACAAAATAAAATGTACTATTAACGGTTAAATAAATGTATTCAAATTTAAGCTTGACAAAACAAATAAAAAATAACATAGCACACTCCAAATTTATTTTGAAATTTTATTTAATTTTCTTCGTTTTATCCTTTTTTCATCGTTTTCTTGAGATGGTGTATTCGCTTTATTCTTTCCACTTCTTTTTTTACAAAGTTTTATATTTTGATAGTTCATTCCGATAATGGTAATGTTTTCTTTTTCCTTAATTTTAATGCTTAATTTTTTTACAACTTGTGGGATTTTAAAGAATCACCGTGGAAATGTCAGAAGTACCGATTCCATTTTTTTACTTTTTTATGCCATTTTTTTTACGAAATTTGTGTTAATCAATTTTATTTAAAAAACCTAATAATTTGTTTTGTAAATCTCGTTCATATAACTCTCCTCTGTAAAATGAGTAGAACAAATTACGCTAGTATTAAGATGCATGTTATCAGCCCTTTTACAACGCCTAATCCATTCATTTTTAATCGTAATGAACACTAAATCGGCACCTTTTGGGAACTTGTGGTATGTAATCTTAATGTTTTTATTTTTTGTTGCAATCAGGTTGTTATTGCAACCAAATACAGCGCGCCTTCTAATATAATGTAAATAAGTTGAATTTTAAATTAAACCTGATAATGATTACAAATCCTTACAAGCAACTTGTAGGCACGTATTTGAACGAGTAAAACACCAACAAATGTAATAATAATTATAAAAAATATCGCAAAACCGTTGTATTTAAAGTGTATTTAAGCACTATTTATACGCATCGAGCCGATATGTGGTCTACGGCTGACGTCACGCGTCAAGAATTACTGGAGTGGGGCGGCTTACATTGCAAGAATACGAATCGAGCAATCCTATTCATTTAGTATCCTTGGATAGTTACAACGAAATTAAAGGTTAAAATAGCTCAGGTCAATATAAACGTCAAAAATGTAGATAAAAAATATAACTTGCTGCGACTGCACTGTCTCTTTTTTCGTTACGATGTTACCCTCGATAGAAAAGTTTTACTTCAATAAATTTTTTTTTAAATTGTGACTGAAAAAGTGTAAATTTAGCGTTATACGCGTGCCGTGTAAATAAATACGTGCTTTATTGCAAGTGTGATATTTAAATCGACATTTACAATGATATATAAATTAATTTAAGAACTTTGTTTAATTAATTAGTTAATTATCATTTTCTTAATTTGTTGTGTTGTGTTAATAAAAGTAATTGTACTTATAATTGTGTATCGTGTTCAAATAAATTAAATTTTAAGTTCGCAACAATATAATTTAAGTTTAAGCTAAATAAATCACATTGAGAAAATATACTGTTTCAGTATACTTTTAGTGCAAAAGACAAGATTGCGTATAGTAGAATAAATTATCAAAACTATGTAAAATAAGTTATTTTTGCACACAAAATGTATGTACTTCTCCAATAAATATACGTATAGCAAAATCAAAAAACTTTAGTGTTTGTAGACTTTTTTAAAGCTCTTTAACATTAGTTCAGTTCTATTTAGTTTGAACGTCTGTTTAAAATAATTTTATACAAAGCGTTAGTGAACGCTCAATTTACAACGATATGTTACTGTGTTACTTTATTAAGTTACTTAATATGTGAAGTTGACATTATTTAGTCATAACTTTTAAATAAAATAAAATTATATACAAAATAAATAATCAACTGATGTTGAACTTAAAAACGCTTTTTTTTAAAAATGTAATTAAATAGAGAAAAAAATTGCAAATGAAGCTTTTGCTGTTTTTAAAATACCTCCCAAAATCAGTAGCGGCTTGTGAGGTCAAGAATAAAATAAGCTAAATTTTTAAAAATGCTTGTAGGTATTGTGAACGTGTTTAGATATCATTATAGCATTATGTAACTGCCAAAATGTCTCAAATTTACTTAAGTTGTCAACAAACAGCAGACACAAACACAAATTTACATCGGCATGCAAATTCTCTTAAACGATGTGCATGTTCAAGGATTTCAGTGATTATAACCACTATTGTTAACATCACTAAAAAAATAAAACCAAAGTTTTAGCAAAAAAAAAAACGATAAACCAAAAGGTAAATAATAATCTAACTTAGTGCCAAACACATTCGAGTTAAATCTGTTTCAACTGCCAAAGGTAATTTAAGAATTAAGCTTAATCCTACGACAATGACATACATCGACTTCAAAAACTAATTTTATGTAAATAAAAATTTCGCCGTTTAATTGTAACTAAATTAAATTATTTTTTACTTTTTAGTTTATTTATTAAAGTTGTTTTTATTTTGTTAAAAGTTTTCTTATTATAAATTACATTAGAAAAATGTGTAAAATTGCGTTTCGCAGCTTTATCTGATAGATCTAGTTCCAAATTTGAAGTAGGTTTTCCGAGAGATTTTATTTTGCCCTTTTCTTCTAACGACAGTTCTAAGAATCCATTTTTAAAAACAGATTTTACACTATTTGTTTGCATCTTTCAATAATTACGTACGACAAATATACAGTTTCAGTTAGAACACGTCGTACACGTTCTACCAATAGATCACTATTGAGCCGCGGGGGCTATAACAGTACGACCCCTTTCGCAGATTAAATCTACATTTAAAAAACTCGTAGTATGGGTTGCGACGTCACGTTACAATGCTCTACTACACACAACGCATGGGCTCTGATAATTGTAGTCCGAACTTTTGTATTAATGTTCTAGAGGGAAAAAAAGTAGTTTTAATTTTTAAAACCAGCCGCTTTTGCTTTCTATAAATAGTTTATTTACATTGAGTTTTTTTGTTATTTTTTTAAATAAAATAAATAAAATAAACGTAGGCTATCTTAATGCTAACTCATTTTCTTACAAAGCAATACATTTAAAGTCAATTTAAATATTAAAGTTCTCATTTAACGAATATAACGAAGGATTAATAATCATTTAAAAAATTGTTAATTTGATACACATACTTTTTAAAACCATAAATCAAAAATTTTATATTTACAATTAAAAATAAAATTTACTAAATAATTTAGTAATTGCGTTGTAATAAAACCAAACGAATACTGGCTATATTAATCTGTACTTTTAATTAACATTGGAAATATCTTTTAACTAAACATCCGCTTTTCAATTAGGTAGAAGTATACATTTATTTTATGTTTAAGTACCTACGTTTAAACACAATATTATTGCTTATATGTGAACTGAATAATGAAACTGAACGATTACACCATTTTAGAAAAAAATCATTACAATGAACGTCGCATTAAGGAATATGGTGTTGTTTAATTTGTCGGATCCCAAGCTTTTAACTTTTATAAATGCCTTTTAATGTATATTTACATGTTATTGTTACTTTTTCATTTAAAGCGTTTACACTAATAGTCCAAAAAAAGAATTAAATTTATATTCTAGTTAAAACAAATACAAATAATCAATACTGAATTAATTATAACATTGTTATTTTGTTTTCAAGAGTTCTATTCGGTTTTTGACTAATTTAAACCACCAAAGTTTATTAAAAAAAAGCAGAATTTTACAATAAAAAAATTATTCTAAAAAAAATTCAATTAGACAACAAGATGCCTAAAAACTTTGTTTGCGTTAATAAAAATTAAATTAAAAAAAAATTAACAAAAATCATATGCGTAATAGCTGTATTGATTTTGCAAAAATGTTACTGCTACCTCTACATATTAAGTTCAATTTGATAAAAAAAAAGTTTGGAAAAACGTATTTGAAATTATGTGCATACAGTTTTCAACTTCAAAAATTCAATAAAACCACAACGTTTAATTAAAAAAAAATTGGTAATATGTATAAACAGATACTATTATTACAAAATACAGTAAAAAACAAATGTATTTGTTTAGTTTCATCTAATATTCGATTAATGTTAATTTATACAATAAACAAAGTACAATTAATAAATTTTTTGTAATCACCGTCATAAAATTAATGATAATCGGTAATCAAAACAGAAATCTTAAAAAAAATATTTTATAGACCTGTAAAATTGCCTTTAGCACGTACATAAAATCCTTAATTCTCATCTAATCAATGTTTAATTATACGTACTTCCAAGTTAAGCATCAATATTAGACATAAAGCTTTCACCATAAAACATCATAACAACGTACATCACGTTCAAAAGCTCGTGAGTTTGTCATTTTTTATATGAATAATAAACGACTATTAAGCATTAATGTTTTTTCTTGACACATTTTAAATGTAATTTCTTTTTGTTCTTAGATAGAAAGTACTTCTTCTTTATATTACAATTATTATTGGTCTAAAATACGTTATTATCCATTTTTAATATTCTTTTTATATTTAAACTTAAATTAATAACGATACTAAACGATACTAACGATATTAAAATCAAACAATTTTAAGTTTCGAAAGATGTATTTGTCGTCAAGAGTTCAAAAAACGTTCGAGCGTATTGATCCAACAAACTTGTTTTCTCATGTTAATACAATTATTGGGTAGACTATATTATGAAGCAGGAAGTTCATAATGTTCGCATATTTATAGTATTTTCGTATAAATTCATCGAGAGTTAGTTGCAATGCAGGTTATGCATTTTAAACGTACTGTGCGAACTTTGCTTTTATATATAACTTACACGTTTTGATAAGGTCAATTTAAGAAAATTGGTTTTTAAACCACAAGTAAATTCCCTCAAAAGTATTGATGTAAATTTAAAACAGACGGCACTGTTATGCAAAACAGGCTTTGTTTACTTTATATTATTATACGGATGAAAAACGTAAATGGTTTTCTAAAAATATTTTCCTACGATGCACTTTTATTTATAACTTTAAGATTATATCGACTTTAGAAACAAAAACAATATAATTTAAGTAGTTGTATTAAATAACCTTTTTGAAATTTGTACGAGCTGAAGTATATTTATAGTTATTTAAGCTTTTTTTTATAAAACCGCATAATTAAAAATAAATTAACCTCAAAGCATTAACCATTGATGCAAAACCATAAAAAATTTTTAGACCTGTAAACCAAAATAAAATAAGAAAACGTGATTCTATTAAATATAATTAGCCATAGCCTGTAATAATTTTTTCACAAAAAACAAAATTATAAATTATTCTTTGCGACATTGTTTGTACACTCAACTAAACAAAAAACGAGACACTTTAGTTAGTTCAAATAAAATAGCGGTGTAAACTAGGCTTGTTAGCGAATGCGATCGGCAATCAGTCGTAGCTGTTTGCGATGCGATGGACAATACCAGAAAGTCAAATTGTTTATCTCAAAAAACTAATAAATCAATATATTCTTATCTATTAATGATTTGGAACAGTAAACTGCAACTTACATCTATCAATAGATTAATTTCCTTAATACGTAAAGTTATCTTAATTTCTCCACTATTATTAGAACAATAATCCAACATTTACTCAGAATATAGGATAGTTATAGCCTTTTCAACTGTTATTATTAATTTTGTTTATTTTTAAGGAGAACAATACATACAACCCAGTTGGTGCAAAACTGGGCACTGTAAAATAATCTGAACGTGTACTGTGGCCAGCAATATAATAGAGAACGTTTCAAGTCAAATTTTTTAACGCCATTGATACTGCTTGCGAACCGATTGATAATGATTGCCTATGTCTTCTTGTAGCATCAATGCCTAGACGACTGCAAAAATGCATCGACAATTAAGGACATGATACTCAATATTAGTAACCATATGTTTAATTCAAATAAAAATAGTAAACATGTAAAATTAGTTTATTTTACTAGCTAGCAGCAAATTTCAATTTCCATTTAGATGGTTACACTAGAGAATATCTTTTTAAACCTACTGTAAAATATGAATTGAGAATTAAACTTTATCGAAAAATATGAAATATGAAGTTACAAGATCTTTTGTTTAATATTTTTTAATAAACAATCTATATTTTATTGATACTATAAACTATGAATGACTGATTACTGTATTTCACTGCAATTAGGTATATGAAATGCAATAAAAAAAATTAAAATTACATTATTTCTTCCACGGCGGCTGTCTGTTGTCAGTTTTTTAAGACTATAACCGCGACTTAAAAACTAAAAATAGTAAATCAATATAAAGGTAAAGTACTTCATGGTTCTTAATTGACATTCTTGAAAAATACAATAAGAACAATTATTTATCGTAAGCACGATATAAGTGACAAGAGAAGTACAAATTTTTGTTTATGATACCAGTAATGGTGCCTCCCAGTCCCTTATTCTTACTAAAATTATACCCGTTTATTTATACTCGAAAATATTTTGTATAAAAATAAAATGCAGCAAATATCTTTTTTGGCGCAAAATCATTAATAAGTCTTTAAAAGTGTATTAGCACTTATTATAATTGCATTTCCTTGACATTTCTACCAAAAAGAGGTATTAAAAAAACCACTACTTAAAATGTAATTACAACAGTTACATGTGTGTAATATAAAGTGTTTTCAAAAAATAGCCGCAACAGGCGCAAATTCTAAAAAATAGTATAAAAACTTGTTCATAAAGCTTTTATGAAACTCAAACTCGTAGCTTTACCACTCGTTTACTAAACTTGGATTAGTTCCATAAAACTCATTCTTTAATATACTATTATAATGCGCTGTTTCAATATGCAACTTTTCTTTACACAAAAATATTTCGTATAGCAATACAATGCAGTTTACTGTTCCAAATCATCCAAAATAATAATGATTTAATTTTTTAGTTTTTGCGGATAAACGATTTGAGCTTCTGGTGTTGTCAATGTTTATTATTTGATGAATTTGAATTTCTTGAATATCACCGCTAACTATTTCAATCAAACTAACTAAGGTGTCCCGTTTTTTGTTTAGATGAGTGTACTTATTGTTAACTTTCTTACATTTTTAACAAATAATAAAATTAAACATTAATTCAAGTATAATTACACATATCTCGAATAATCTCGTTAATATTATCAGTTTAGTATTTTGAGAAATAAACAGAGTGGCCAATTTTGGAAGCTCGCTATTGGTATATCGGAAACGGTTGCTTAAAATTATTTTTTGTGCTGCAAATATCGCAAACGTCAATATTAGTTTGTTAGTGTAGTTACGTTTTGGGAAAAAACCTCTATAGTGGCAAAATGAAAACTAAAAGTCCACATAAAACTAAGTGTTCAAAGTCAATTATTATATTTGAACGAGTGTGCGACAAGTGGAAGTCATTTAGAATGTCTGGAAACTCAGTAAAGTTTTTTATTTCTAGTGTTTTTTTTATTTGTTCAAAAAAGAATGTAATTTTACAAAAACGTTCGTTATATTATAGCTTACTTTCGACCCTTGTTACGTAAAATACTATTCTTTCCTGGTTTTAGAATGATTCCATAAATGTCATACATTTTAATGGCCGCCATATTAAACTTTTACACATTTGAAGTTGTCGATTTTGTTTTTATTATTATCATGTGCCACACGCCCTATTTTATCTACAAAAAACTTATTTTGTAAGGAATTTTTAAAAAATTCATTAAACTCAAGTCAAGTTGCCTTGAAAATTAAACAAATGAAAGATTTGACTTATTAACTGGATAGTTATTGAGTGGAACAAATTTAGGTAGTACATTCTAAAGGTACGTGCAATATTATCCAGGATGTCAGTTGCCACATCGCGCTTATTTTGTAACAATAATCCCTTCAAACGAGTATAATTTTAAACGATTAAAATAAAGCTTACAGTAAATGTTCAAAATGCATTGCATTGTGTTAGATGCATAATCTTGCATGTCTTATTAAACCCCTGTTACGACAGTTTATAATATTGCGTATTATGCGAGAAATCAGTAAAGCACAAGCGCCACGAATCTTTTGTATTAGATCATCCAGATCAGTAGGTGGATTTCCAAAAACTTTATCTTTAATGTCAACCCTTATAGAACATTCTAAAAATGTAAGATCCGGTGATCTAAGTAGCCATATAACAGGTCCATTATTTCCAATCGCTTGATTTGGTTTCCGAGCATTCAAAAACTAAACACATTGTCGAAATCTATAAAAAAAGCACGTTCATGTTGAAAATATATATAATTTTAAAAAACGTTTAAAGAAATGTTATCCAAATGTTTTTGCAAAGTGATCTGTAAAAACAGAAGGTTTTGGTGGAAATGTGATGTTAATTTTATTCACAAATTCTTACTAAAGCAATATCATTCATTTTCTAGCAATACCCGATTTGTCTCAATTTCCAGTACAGACACATCCATTTCTCTAGTACCACACTTTATCATTCATTTGTTTTTTAAACGACCTATGTTCCCACAAGATACGCACTATTTTTACAATATATGTACGATGCGGCACTTGACAATTTGGTTTTCTGTGTCCTTGTAATGTCTGATTTGCTTTTTCTCCACTCAATAAATAAAAAAACTTCTAAAAAATCAATTTTTTTTTGTTCGTGAATTTGATTATAATCTACTAAACGTACACTTAATGCAGTTTGAAGCAAATAACTAATTTGCTTTGCTTCATTTCCAAGACAGCTTGATTTGAGTTTTATTTATATTTTGGTCATTTATTAAAAAATTGGGTTTTTTATTTTAAAGTACCTAAAATATTGTAAAACAATAATATATATAGTAATAATAATAATAATAATAATGTTCTTACTGAACGATTTTGTATACTTATAGATTGTGTTTATATAGTAGGTGCAACAGGGCAAAATTGAGTTTAGTAGTAAAATACAGCAACTGCTGTTCTACTTAGAGCCCGTTATGCAATAAGAAACCAAACGACATTTTGACAGAAAATGAACGTAAACCTAAAAACATTTAATATTTAATTTACAAACAAAATTTTTACTCTATATGTACTGTAAAAACTAATGCAATAGCATCCAAAAGGCTCTTGTTCTAAATAATGTTTTCATAATTCGTTATCCTGTACGGAAATAACTTTGACCTGTACCAAAATAAAATTGATGAAACACAATGCGCAACATTGCCTAATTGCAAATGTTAGTTGTAAAAAAAATTAGTTTAAGTATAACATAAGCGACACATTTAGAAATCACTGCATTAAAGCGTAAGTTTGAGTCCAGCAGTAAGCCTAGATTTTTAACTGTATCAAAAAAACGATATATAGTTTCCTGATTTAATTTTATCTTAATTTAAGTATTTATTTATTAATGCACACGCTCGCCCAAATTCCTTTAAAAAAATTAATAATACAATCGTATCATCTGCGTAAAAATTCACTTTAATGTTTTCAAGTGCCTTTACAAAACAGGTGTAAATATTAAATAATATAGATTTAAGTACAAGAACACCTTTATTTACAAGTAAATTAAGCATCGTCCCATTTAGCACAACTGTTTGATACCGTCTATTTAAAAAATTGGTAATTAGTTGAAGAGTGAGTTGTAAATCCACTATCCAATACTATATAATTAGCACCAAGCGACCTAACGTTTAAATGCAATAACTAACACTATTTTGTGATAAATTCAAAAATAAAAAATCACAGAAAATTTACAATAGAAATTTTCAGTTTTTTTTTTAAATAAAAGACGAATAAACAGTAATTTGTTTACCCCTGAAAATAGCCACCCTGTATAATTTGAATATCGTGTTATGTATATTCCTTTACCAACTCCTAGATTTCATTATTATTATTATTAAGTTCAGTAAATTTTAGGATTCAATTCAGTTTTAGTTTCATTTATTTTTTTTTAAATGACAAATTCTGAGCATTACTTTTCTTCTTTAATGTTGCATTTAGCTCAAGAGTAATGTCCAACATCAGCACAAATATTATTTCAACATTTAGAAACCAAGTTTTCCTTGAACTGTTTTACAAAGTTTGTGTAAATCGTATTTACATGATAATCGAAAGTTTGTAGTCATTTTTTTAAACATTATAAATGTTTTGCTTTGAATAATCTTATTTGTAACTGAAATAAAAATTAATTTGTTTGCTATAAAGAAAGCAAACACATTTTCGCAGCACGGGCAATAGAAACATTTTCAGACAAACGAATTACAATCCGTAAAATCTTTAAAATGACAATTTTTCTAGTTTTTAAAAACAATAATTTTTCCTATAAAATAAAATAAAAAAGAGCTATACATTTTAAAAAGTACTTACAAATAAAATAACACGACGAAGACTAGCCATAAACCGCTTGATACCTAACATTTAATACAATATTTTTATTTAATACAATTTCCAAAAAAAATATATAAAAACCCAAAAACGTCATAAACTGCAATTGTAAAATACGCAACAATTCCAATTAAAATGAGTTTGTTTTATAATAAAATAAATTCTTAATTAATTAACAAAGCAATCAAATTTTGAGCAATAATTATCAGAAATAGTTAAATTAAACACTTTCGGAGTATAATTTGCTGAAAGCTCTATTTAGGTATATTGTTTGATTTATATTATTGTGTAACAGATAACTATGACTTATCATAAAACTCCAGTCAAATTTAAGCAAATACTAGACCTTTCATGCTGCATATTAAATGCCAAATGATCGATATGAAAATGTACGTACATCAATCAAAGTTGTCAATGTATAAAACGTGTAAGATTATTGACTAAGTTCAGAAATGTTAACATATATCAACCTATTGCCATGGAATGTCTATCCATCAACAGCCGAAGAGATTCAAGTCACAGTTACACGTTGAATGCGTGATTGACAAGCGGCGAAAGAGCTCTTTTGAAAACCCAAAATTTTTTATTCGTTTTTTATTTATACATAAATCTAAATACATTATATTTTAATCTTTATTATACATACATTTTAACTTACGTATTACAATGCTTCACAACTTCAAATATTAATATTAAAGTTAATAAACAACTTTCATGCAAAATATTATGAGATAAAATGTTATTTAAAAATAAAATTCAACAAAGCAAAAACTTTTTATTAACACAAAACTTTTTAAAAATTGGAATAAAATGTATATCAAATTTTATGGCACATTTAAAACTACAATACTATTTTCCATTGCTGGCAATTAAAAGGTAATTAAAGATAGACTTTATTAATCCAACATTATTTATAGCATTTTGTAATGAACATTTTTTGTTTGTAATTTGAAAGACATTTTTTCTAATTTGAGTATTCAAAATGATTGTTTTAATACGTTTTTAATAGTTATTTATTTGACGTAATCAGTATACATGTAAGCAAAATATGAAACTTAAGAAAGAAAGTTAAAAAAGGAAATCGTCAGTCAAATTTTTATTTTATACGAGCCTTGATTACTTGTCAATTAAACGAGAACAAATTGTCGAAAAGACTCTAGCACGGGATTTCTATAAATTTGATTGAGTTTAATTGCCATCTAGCAATCAATAAAAAAAGTTAAAACCTTGAAGATAAGAGTTGAGCACGAATAATCTTCGGTTGTATAATCAACCGAATAAAATGTAAAAAAAACTTTTTTTCTTGTTAGAAATAATACTTGTATCTGCAGTGACATATATGTTAGACAACCAAAATTGTTTAGATTGGTATCAAGTTAGACAAAAATTACTAAATGATAAATTTGATTTGTAAACTTTAAATTAAGGTTAAGTAATTAATTAAAAACGGCAACACATTAAGAACAATAACTGTTTATTTGATATAAAATAAGTAATAGTAACTATAACCGTTTATAACCGATGTTCAATACATATATTGACCTTGAATTGAGATACATGTGTTAACCCTTTTTTTTTAATTTTGGAAAACATTACGAAGCTCATCAAGTTCAATATTTCAAAGGTAAGAATCTAGTGACGTAAGATTTGGAGATCGTAGAGGATATAACCCTTGTCATCTAACTGCTCAAAAAATTGATTCAAAATATTACGGTCACGTTTTGCATTTACAATATTGTAAAAAAATATTGAACCAATTATCCTTCTCCTTGACATTGCAATACATACACCAACTTTCAAAGGATGCAATGTTATTTCCACAAAAGTATGTGGATTTTTAGTTGTGCAACTACGATAATTTTGGCTATTTACACATCCGCTTAAGTAAAACCATGCCTAGTCCGTTAAGAAAGTTAAATCCAATAGGTTATCGTTAATTAAATGTTCATTAAACCATTCACAAAATTGTACATGCTGTAAAATATCAAGAACATGTAATTCTTTATAACCTTGTACGAAATCATCAAAGAGTTTTTTTAATGCTTTGTGCCAAGTTCCTACTAATAATCCTAAAAATTAAATGCTTGTAATTTAAAAATAAAGTAGGTTTTTCTGTAGAGCTTCCTATAACAAATGCAATTTTTATTTAAAAATCAGTAAATTAAACCTTGTTTACGTTGTCGGAAAGTGTCTTAAATAAAATTCGCTTCTGGGAAATGTTTTTTTGAAGAGAATGTTGGGAATGCGAATACTACTTTGAAAATGCGCCATTAATGATCGTGTCGTGTTCAGAAGTAAGCATTGTAAAATATTATTAATAAAAAATTACAAAAATTAAACAAAATTAAAATTACGGCTGTTGTACAGTGCTTACTTAGAGAAAAAAGAGATCTCAAATAATGCTGAATACCTATTATTATAATAACTGTTTGAAAATATAAAAATAGCGAATAAAAAAACAACAAAAAATAATGCCCAATTATTATTATTTATATTATTATATAATTAGCTTGTGTAGTGGTATCTTAACACAATTTTACATTGTAATATCAAAGCTATTTGAAGTTTTTAACACCAGAGTACCCATTTTTATGATTAGTTGTCTAGTACGTTTCAACATTGTGTTTTATTTATAGAATGTGTTACTATTTTTTTTACAAAACACTATCTAATTTTGCAGTTGTAGACTATTTTATATAAGATCAATATAAATAAAAAAAATAAGGTAAAAATACATACTCTATATAAGAAAAAGCATTATATAATAGATACTAAGGATAAATGGTATACAAATATGCAAGAAAATGAATGATTAACAAATTGTGGATAAAGTAACTTTTACGTAATCCATTTATTTCGAATCATGTTCATACCCAGTTTCTGCAGTTGAACACTCTTTGAATTTTACGCTAGTGTGTTCCTTGCAAATGTGCCTGTTACATACTGAACCCAACGTTTTAGTTTTGCGATTTTTTTTGATGGACAGAAAGCACATCTCGCCTCTGTTACATTTTGTTCTTGACATACACTTACTGTATTCTTCTCTATCTCCAACAATTCACAGAGTCTTAGTTTCATCGGCTGTGTAATGTTTGTTTCATAAATTCGTCTTTTGCCTTGTTCATAGACTAGGGAAAGGCCAAGTGACGCCAAAAAGTTTTGTCTCTTCATCTTATGCCTGCAAAAAATAAAATATTACTAAAGGCCACTTATTTGCTTTTCTTGACACAGAGTATTTTTTCTGAAGTGCATCGTTCAAGTCAACACCACATTTTGTGGAATTGTAGGTAATGATTATTTTGGGTTTCGATGCTTCTCCGCTTTCAATATTAATTGCATCGTCATGATAAAGCGTTGATAGTAATAATACCGTTTTGCTTGCCTTTGCTTTGTAGGAAACAATTGTACATTTATTACTAAAACCGAACATAGAACTTTTGAACGGTCTTTTCACTGATTTTGCAATAAACATAGGAGGTATTTCTTTTTTATTTTTTCGTCAAGTGCCCACTAGAATCAGTTTTTTCCCCAAAGTCTTTAGCAAGAGGCACAGATGTAAATAAGTTGTCGCAAGTCACATTTCGACCACTTTTTTCAATGTGATTTACCATACGCTTGACTACTTCGCCACTTCGAGAATCAACCCAATAAGGTCCTGGAGGGTGATTACAGATAAATAGTTCGAGCAATAATATGTTTTGGCATCGCAACATGCCTATACCTTTATGCCGTATTTCCCGGTTTGCTCGGCATATAAATACGAAAACTGCACCTACCGCAAAAATTTGGTAGCATTTCATCCACCATAACATATGGGCCGTGGCTATAATAAGCCTTATATTTTTTCACAAATTGTTCAAATAATCCTTTTATACAGTATAACTTGTCTACCGATTTTCTAAGATGTCTATTCACATCTAAAACATCGTCAAAACGGATCGTATTGGATAGGAAACGGAATCGATTTTTACTCTGAACTAAGCGAAAAATTTCTATTCCCGTTTTATTATTACACAAACCAGCAAAAAATAGTAATCCTATAAAGGCTTTTATTTCAATTAAGTTAGTCTCACGGGCGTCTTTGGGTCTATACGCATAATTTGGCTGCACACTTCGAATTTTAATGTTCGTGAATTCTACGACCTCATTGATCATTTCTTCAGTAAAAAAAGTTGACAAATATTCTAAATATTTGTGAGATTCTTCGCATCGTGTTTAGGCCCAGAAAGTTTTTTAATGGTATCTTCACGCCTGGTACGCTTGCGTTTTCTGATAGAATGCATATTCCAAACCGTTGCGCCATCTTTACCTACGTACGTTGGTTCACTAGCATCATCTTCAGACTCGCAACTTTCTTCTGAATCGCTTCCTTCTTCAGGGTGTACTATAATATATTGTTCTTCAACATCACTGTAGTCTGACAAAGGTTCCTCATCATCTTGTAGTTGTGAATATTCGCTTACATGAACTTCCTGATCTTCGTCACTCAACTCCTGAAGCATTCGTAATATTTTTAACCCACGACTGCCTTCCATATTTGCCAATAAACATACACAGATATGTAAAAACCAAATAAATACGAAAAATGCAAAAAAAAACTGCAAAACTAAGTAGAACACGAAAAATAACAACGATAACCGCAAGACGGAGATTCCCCGTAAATGCGCAACTTCTCAGTCTGAAACCACTAAACGAACTGTTGTACTCGGTAATGGATTTTACCTGTCTCAAATGACAATTAGATATGGCAATGACCCCCTCTCACAACATGCTTACAAGTTCTGTAGGATTTACGTCTTAAACGGTATAACGAATAAACCTTAAGGGTGTCATTTGTAACATACTTCATAACATAAACGCATAAAAAAATTAATTAATTAAATGCACCAGCCAGCTCACAAAAATATTTATTCAAAACACACATTAAAAACAAACTACATAAGAGCAATGAGAAATTTTCAGATTTATTAAATTAGAGTCGGGGGAATTCTTACGTTACTTAAGATTAAAATTTTTAACTTGATCACAAAAGTTTTATAAATTGGACGCCACAATATTTTTTTATATTAAAATGGTTAAATATTGAAACCAAAAGATTAACACATTAACATAATATCAAAAAAACATATTTACATATTTGACAGTATCGAAGGTTAAGTATAAAATCAAAGTTACCTGATTTCAAACTTTAATGCGCAAGTGGAATTGGTGGGGTCATTTACGCGTTTCTCATCTATACTTGGGACGGTGGATCTTTGCAATTATGGCCGCCACAACATTCGTATGAATCAAGATTTAAAACTGAAGTCAAATTAGCACTTATTTACATAAGTATATTTGTCATTTATAATGTCAAATAAATTTGAGGTTATATTGAAAGTTTGACAGGATAAATAAAAAATTTCTCTAAACATCTAATTCTTTATCAATAAAATTTATCTTTTCATCTCAATGATTTTGCACACTAATTTTATGAAAGTACTAAATTTAAAATTATGCAAAAAATAAAAATAGGAAAAATTTATTAAATATGTAAACAGATATAAAAAACATGAATGTTTTAATGTTCATTACTCTAATTCAGAATCAGAACTTGAATCATCGTTAAAATTAATAATTATAGGTTCAATCTCAAGATCGGTAAGAGCTCGTTCACGGTTATGCCACTCTTCAATTACCATTTCTGTGTGCTGAATGCACTTTTTCCACGAAGCGTTACAATTTGCTAAAGCTTCTTCCCACAGATTTAATACACTTTCGTCACTAAAACCATCTCTACCATTGTGTTGATTATAATAAGATTTAGCTTCAGCCCAGATCAATTCGATTGCATTGAACTCACAATGATAAGGTGGTAGCCTTAATACTTCATGACCATTTTCTCGAAGCAATTCATCAATAACATACACTTTATCTTTTTTGTTTAATTTTGCAATTTGCAGTAATTCAGCTTTGCACAAATTTTCGTTATAGCTGATATTGTGATGCTTTATCCAATCGACAATTTCTGATTTCTTCCATGAACTAGTAGGTTGTTTTTCTAGAAGTACGCTGTGATACGGTGCATTATCCATTATAATTAACGATGGTTCTTTCAAATTGGGAATTAGCTTTTGTTTCATCCAAGTCATACATATATCGTGATTCATTTCACCGTGGTAATCTAAGGTATTTGATTTTGAATTAAATAACAAACTTGCTCCTTTAACAAATCCATTGCTTGTTCCTGCATGTAAAACAATAAAACGTTTGCCATCATATCCTTCAGGTTTACGAAAGCTTTTGGTACTATCATCCTGCCAAGAGTTCCTTTTACTACCTTTTGAGTAAATCCAGGTTTCGTCTAAGAAAACAACTTCACTCGGCACTTTCAGCTTTTTATTTGCAGAATACTTTCTCAGAAACTGCGTCCGCATACAAACTATATGTAACTTTTCCATAAGAACTCGACGATTATCATCTTTTTTAAATTTAAATACCAGGTCGTTTAATACAATCTTCAACGAAGTATTACTTATATTGACGATTTCGTTGCTTTTCAAATTGTGGTTTAATGTACTAACGGTTACTTGCTTTTCTACAATAAAATTTATAAGTAAGTATATAACTTAAAAATTAATAATTATTACTGTCTTTGTACATGTTGTATAAACAATCACGGATTTTCATTTTTAAAGTTTCAGGCATATCTGTTGTTTTGGTTTTAATACGAGGTCTTTTTTTACCAGGTGATGATAAAACAGGATTTTCAATTTTCTCACGTTTGATGCTACAAACGGTTCGCTTAGAAATATTTAGTGCGATTGCAACCCTCTAAAAACAAATAAGCGTAAATAATACAACGTAGAAAAATTATTATAGTTTTAATCTTACTTCTTGAACACTATTAACAGATTCTAAAGGCCCTCCATTTTCTTTTTCTTTTTGAAAATACGCCAAAAGATGAATAACCATCTCTCGGGATTGACTATTCAATCGATTGCCAGGCATAACCTAAAACCATAATGTAAATTAACTAAAAGTTATTTAAAAATGTTGTACTTACGAGATGTAACAATAACCAGTATTGAATGCAGTTATTCTGATAAGAACAGATTTCTTGAAGTAATAGAGAACAGCGAGAATCAATTTTTACAAGCAAAGATACAAAATAACACAAAAATACAAATGATAAATGTTATTTGCTATGTCATTTACGTTTTAAACTTTGCACGTGCTTATACTACTCTAATCAGATTAGTGTAGTACAAGTGTATGTTTAGTAATCGACAAACGGGTATTTTATCCTTTTTCATCTTCAACTTTCACTAATAACGTGATTCATTAATTGAATCTTACGGAATAAAATCACCTGATAGGCTCTATCCTTGTTATAATATGAAATCATGAATGCTACTACAATAACGTATGTCGTTCACGTTTACATACAGGTGCAAAGATCCGCCGTCCCAACTATAATTCATGCGATGACGCAACATTACGAAATTCTTGAAATGCATATATAAATTTCCAAATTTTCCGTATTTATCCTGATTGATCTAATATTCGTACAGATCCATTAACCAGAACATCGTAAAACAAACGTAGTGTATGATAACTTTATTCGCAACATCCAACTCAAATTTTATTAGACGTAACACATGAATAATTATCGATTTTTACTCATAAAAATCATAATTCGTAACGGAAATTCTTCGTAACAGCGACGTTGTGACTAACATCAAACGTGCAGCGTAAACCATATCTTAATATCGCATTTCAAACATCAAAATCGTAAAAAGGCGTACGTATCCAAACGAAATTTTCGTAACCATAAACGAATTCACACGTACACAAATCAAAAAGCATCGAATGAATCAGAAAACGTAGTTGTATATCAAAAGCAAAAACTTCCAGTTCGGACGTACAAAAAATTATTGCGCAACTTTCTATTTAGGCGTGGTCATCATACGACTCATTGAAATGACGCAATATGATGCAATTCCCGTAAATCGTATTCTTAATTCTTTTTCGAAGATTTGAAACCAAGAACCATATAAAAAAACAACCCTTCGAATTAACGGGTTTTATCTTTCCATTTCTTTTTAAATACTACGAAACGCAAGTACTACAACCAAACGCCAGTACTACAACGAAACGCCGGCTTAAATAATTTTCCCCATTACGCAAAAATTCACAAACACAAATTCAATAAGTGGTCATTCCACTTTTTGCAGCACGCAAAAAAATGTCCGCTTCGCCTCATTGCGAAACGTAAGATGTCGGAGGATGACTTAGTACTTAAGAAGAAGGCTCATAACGCATGTGCAGTGCGTCAAATGCATTGCGCAAAAGAATTTACATAAACAGTGAATACAAAAATGTTAACCAAAATCAGACGTATTCAATCGTAAAAAATGTGCACGTTACAACGGGGATTCCCCGCCTACGCCTACTCTGGTGTTAAAGTCATCTTAATTTTATTTCGTTTCAGTCGTAATTGAATAGTAATGCAATATCGTTTTAATTCTAAGTAAACTTTCAGTATCATTCAAATTATCACATTGTTATTTTTTTGCTGATACCGTTGAGAACAATCTTTTTTGTGAGACTTATGTTGAATCATACTTTTTTTTAAATCTTTCTTCAGTTTATTTGCTTCTTAGGTATCCTTATTGATAGATTTTACGTCATGGTTTTTAAATATTCAGTAACCGATATATATAATAAAAGAAAATTTGTTTTAGAATAAAAGTTCTTAATCAAATTTTGCAATAACATGTGAGTAGTATTGTGAGTATTTTTTGGGAGCTAGGTTAAGTAGTGTTTTGATGTATAATACATTTCTAAAACTGTACGTAAAAAAGTTATAAGTTACAAACAGGCGTTTTGTACTTTTTGAATGCGATTAATATCCACAGACATTAAACATTTATAGTACAATACATCACATGATTTAAAACATTTTTATGGAAAAATAAAATCAATCTTATAGGTATTGTTACATTTTGATATAACTGCTGCCATCTTTATTCAGTAATAGTACTCTGTTTACCGTAATTTCGTTTACAATTACGAATATGTATTTTCAATAAATTATTAACTGTTTATTACTACCCATAGAGGGCATTGCTGTTCAATTTTAAATCCCACTTCAGCTTGGTTTAATTTCGCGCGTCGATATTGATTACGAGTTCGATCTAAAGCATGGAACGATCAATTCATTTGTGTGTCTTGAAAGTGCCATTTTCTGTTTAAACGATTATTATCGATTCTGAGGCCGCTCAAGAAAATTTTAGTGTATTGTGTAATACTACTGCTTAATTTACATAATCACAAAAACCGTCTTCGACGTATTTAAAGCACATGTTAAGAGTTGGTTAGTGTCTATTTGTAAACGCTGGATTCTTAATTGAACGCAGCGTTTATTTTTTTTTCTACGTTAAGAATTAAATTATCCGTTATCAATAATAACATTCCACATTTTTCGTGACGCCACATCTGGCTACGTCTATTTGAAATATAACTCATATCAAGAAACTATATTTCCAAACCTGATTGCAGTACAACGCATATCAACAATCCATATTGTTCCACCTGGAATTATTTTACTGTCAGCTCTAGAAAATAACTACTTCGGAAGGATTCACTATCATTTTCAAGATTTCTTCGACAACCGATAAGTTTTCAAATCGTTACAAATTCATTATTTAAAAATTTAACTTGCTTTCATATTCGTGTAACTTAAATCATAATTTTTACTACGTATTTAGATTTATTTGCATTGAATTTATTTTGTTGCTAACTCAAGTTTATTTAGATGATTTCTGTAACTCATTGGTGATAACAGTTTGCTTTGTTTAAACATTCGCCATTTAACGTAAAATTCTTTTAATTTTTTTTATTTACTCTAACAGTCGATACTGTGTGAACCACACTTGATTGATTTTGATTAATCAAACATACGAGGGTCGCTCATTGCTTCGCGCCTCGACTACTAATTTTGATTTTAGGTTCCGAGAGGACTTCGTGATCACGAACTTCTTCAGGAATAATAAGGTAACGATTAATTTAACTATTGATTTTATTGATCATCTGTGACGTAACTAAATAGTTATCCCTTGTTAGTGTGATTTCCTCGAAAATTATCATAACGTAACTACACTTGCTCAATTTTATTTTTTTTGTTGATAAAGCTTATTGTTTAAGATCATCGTAGATTACTGAAATCTGGGACATAGTTACCCATTCAAGATTTGTATTCAATATTTAATATTTTTCCTACTCATTGTTAATTTAGTTACATTATTGAAGTGTTTATTTATTTTGATTAGAAATTCATTATATTCATGTACCGTACTACTGTTATTATTGCTCCCGTACCTTATTGTGTTTCAGCTTGCTATTAATACTTGTCTTCGTACCGAGATCTTTTTCGCAGTTCCTGATCTCAATACTAGCTTTAACTACAGAACTCGCGTGGCGCCCTAATACTTATTACTTATCCTGATACTTCTGTTTATCCCGATTCTCATACCTCGAGAACATTTCTTCGCTCCGATTGCGCAAAGGCATATACAGGAAAATTTTGATGTAAAGTACTGACCCACCCCACACTTGCCCCTGTAACTGAGCTTTCCGTGGATTAGTTTCTGTAAAATTGTGATACAGTCAATTCCCACCGTAACAGTATGTAAAAAAGATTTCTGAATTAATTTTGTAATGTGTTTAGTAAACCGTAAATCTAAATCTAGGTAGACACCTAGATTTTTATGAAAGTTTACAAAAGGTAGAACATCCTTGTTAATTCGGATAGATAATTTGTCGTAAACAAAATCTCGATGACGTTGGCTACCAAAAATCATAACTGCTGATTTAGTAAGATTTATAATTAGACAATGATTACTAGAATTCTTAATGAGGCGTGAAAGATACGAGTTAATTAATTTAATATTTGTAATCAACTACTAAAAACGGAAATCAACAGTAAATATAAGTATCATCAGCGTACATATAAAAACCACAGTGTTTGAAGCCACTACAAAGAAAGGAAGTGCAGCTGGAATACCAAATAGGACCTACAATTGAACCCTGAGAGACTCCATATAATCCTTTTTGTTGTTAATTAAAATTTTGTTAATCATATTAAGTGTTTCCGTAACAAAATAAAATTTGAAATTTATAGAACGAGTTGGCGAACTTCAATTGTCACGTAACGTTTCCGAATATCAGTTACTATTGGAATGTACTGAATGCATTAACTGTCGTTAAATTTATTCGTAGTTTAGTCAATTCTTGAACAGATTTAGTTAAATTTTTACGTCAATGATTCCAGCTTACCGATTATGACGAACGACAAAAATCAAACGTAGTACTCAAGTCTCTGACAAACCTATTTCTGTTGCAATCATTTTATGTTTTTTTTTAAATTTACAATTATTTAATTTCTATTTTTGATTTTTTGCTCAGTATATAAGGAGTGGGCCCTTATATACTGAACACCAAACAATAACATCGCTTATATTACATTAATTTAGACATTTCATCCGCACACAACAAATCTACCTTAACAAGTTTTTGTAAATACAGATTACAAATAATTTTGTTTGTCCCAGATTCGCAGTTTGTAATCGTCGTTTAAATTTGTGCGATATCTTTTGTAAAAGACCCGGTATTAGAGTTGGTTTTATTCGTTTCGTGTACTTTGGGACTGTTTGAGTGCTTTCAAGTTAATTTAATGAAGTTAGTTCACGTATTTAAATTCATCTTTGTCAATCAAATTTGTAAGAAAATAATTCGAAATTATTACGTTGCTTAAATATCCGTATTCTGTATTTAAGTTGATTAGACGTTTTCTTTGTCTTGGTAAAATTCCAGATGTATCTTATTTAAGTTTCCTTTTTTAAGATACTATTGTAATTAAATGTATTTTAGCAGTTTGTTTAAAAGTGCATTGTATTAACTACGTTCTTAGCGCATTTCCAATTGAGTTATGTTGAATTTTATAATTTATTACTTCTGATAGACAGTTTTATTATTCGGTTTCAACAAGTTAATCTTTATAAATATAACTGAATCTTTTGATTTTGATATTTTTTTGTAAACATTGCATTCTGCCATGGAAAAGGCCGTTTTCAAACTCTACTTTTACGTCTTAATTAAATTTGTTTGCATCTTCTTTCCACTTCTTCGTTTGACTGTTTTCCTTCATAAAGATTTCGGTCACAGCTTTTAATGGTAGGGTAGCGCACTAAGTTTATAAGTATGTGGTTTTGGTTTGAGAAGTGAGTGGTTGGTAGTTGTTTGAAATAGCTTAAGTAACAAGATGTAGTTGGTTGGGCGGTAAATTCAACCCTTTAGATAATGAATTACCGCGAAAGCCATAAAAAATTAGAACAGTAAATAGTTAGTTCTTGTGGTGAAAAAACTTTCCAGATTCGCAAAAAAAATTACGGCTTATTGGATTTAACGGGTTTCCGGTTTGATTTTGTATCAGCGTATTGTGGATTTGTGTTTTAAGTTTGTACTTTTTTTTTGTAATTTTCGCCTTAGAGCGGGTTATGAAAATCTTCCGACGGTAACTTGTCGAATGGTTGGGGTTCCCTACAGAAGTTCCTGCCGACGTCGACTGGCCTAAAGCTGACTATAAGTCCGGTCTGAGAATTCGTCTACGAACAAAACTGATTACCAATCAAATTATTTATTAGCGAGCATAGTAATTGAAAAGCTTTGAAATTAATTTTGATGAGAGTTCATTGCTAGTTATCGAATCTTCAGATTATTCGCCAAACACTAACTTTAATTTTGTTTTTTTTGTCTATTATTATTATTATTATTAAACCACAAAAATAAAAGACGATATGTAACCAACTTTTAAAATGTTTTATCGACGTTAAATCGGAAAAAAAAATTAATTATGTACCATAGTATTAAGATATTCGATTTTGAAACAGTCACAAACTTTATTTTATTTTGTTAGTATGCATTTTATTTTTTTTAATGCAAACACAGCCGTTCGATATATTTTTCTTTAAAGATATAATAATTTTTTTGAAATTATTTTTATTTTGTTTATAATTTCAGTGTAACCATGTAATTCTTTTCATTCAATTTTGTTTTAATTTAAAATTTTATTTGTGTTAGTTTGATTTTAATTTAAATTAATTCTTGTTTTGTTTGCTTGTCTATTTTTTACTTTGATTTCTGTAATAAACGTTACATTGTTAAATATAACAAAGCTTTTATTTAGTCGGCCTTCGCATATGTGAATTTTAAGATTACAAATGTTCGTGTGATATAGATGGATAAGGTAAGTCTCATTTGAGTGTATCTAATTGGAGTACACTCGTGGTTGGCAAGAGCCTGGAGTCCATTTGAGCTTTACACTTTCCTGACGCCTTTTTGATTTTGAGATTTGTTTTTGTTTTCTTTCGAGTTTTCCAAACGGTCGCGGAATTTTGAATATAATCCACACTGAGCACCGGCAAAACCCCGTTTATATTACTTTCATTCAGGCAACTTTAATTTTTCCAGCTTTTGCACGTAACAAGTTTTTCAACTTTTCTTTAAAATAGTCTATTATATACCTGGTCCCTTCTCTACTGCGCCACAATAATTTAAAGGAAACAATGTAGAAAAACTTTTTCTGAAAACCTTTTAAAATATCTTTGTCAAAGTTGTTTATCATCTTTTTTGCACCTCGTGCAAATAGATTCCTTTCTCTATACTAAGATAATTTTATTAGATTTTAATTGTAAATATTTTTATAAATTAAAGCGTCGGAAATGTTGTCAAAAATAATGTTCATTTATATTTTAAATACTAAGGGTTACCAAGAAAAACCACAAAGAAGTACCGATAAGAAAAGTACCACGTTTTCTTTTAAGTTTAAGAATATGAGGTCAATTAACCTATAAAAAAAGGCAAAAATGTTATAGAACTCAAAAAGTATTGAAAAACAAAACAAGCAACAAAAACTAGATGCTTGATATCTAACATTTAGAAAGACATGGCTAAGATGAAATTAAATAAAACCAAGATTGTTATTTAATACAACTAAAAAGGATGTAAAAACAAAAATATATTAAGTATTGACTTTTTGTGCTTTCGTTCGTTTTGATGTAGTTACAGGCATTTTAATCGGTCGGAAAATTTTACTTTTCCGGACTACACCGGTAAAATGTAGTAGAATTTTATGACTAAAAGTTGGCACTAATACTAATCATTAATTTTTTTGGTCATTAGTCATTTGTGTAACATTTATTATTACTAATATAAAACATTATTTGTTTTATTGCTTAAAATAAACACTAACAATTTTTTAAAAAACAAATATAAATTTGCTTATATCTTACAATTGCTAATGACAATATATTTCAAAAACACTTCAATTTCGTCGTTACAGATTTTAGTTTTATCGACGTATATGTTATTAAATTTTATTAAAAGCAAATACCTAAATAAATGTTTTTTTACAAATGTATATAAATGTTAGCACAAATTATGTTGTGTTCCACGTGTAACACATGCAAAAGATAAAAGAAATGCCTGAATAGAAGCATCATAAATAAGGTAATCGCCGGTGCTCATTGCAGATGGACGTGAGTTAAGTTCAAAAATTGGTAACTACTTTGAAAAATTCACAATGTACTAGGAAAAATCAAAATCAAAAAAGCGCCAGAAAGGTTAACTTAATTAGACTTTTGGACCTTGCCAAACCAAAAAACCCGCTATCTTGTTGAGCACACTCCAAATGGAACCCTATTAGAGCGTGTTACACTATAACCTGCAAAACGCAAAAGTCAACGGAATAAAAACTTTGTTATAGTTTAACAATGTATCATTTATTAAAAAGGAATGAGCAAATAAAATAAAAACTAGAAATAAATTAAATAAAATTCTAATAAATAAGCATTTACCCTAAAAATAATTGTTTAATTATTTTATGGTGAAAGTTTTATGTCTAAAATAACAAAATTAAATAAAATATGATAATTATTACATTCATAAATAAAATTTAAAAGAAGTATTAATTAAAAGAAACAAAATAAAATACGTAATTGTAAATGAATTAGCACAATACAACAAATTAAGTTGGATGTATTCAACAAAGTTAATTGAATACAATTCGTAATCTAAAATGACAAAATAATAAACAAAAATATCTTAAGTCTAATGTCCGGTAATCTTAATTTGACTGGTTTAACATGATCGCTCTATATTGCCAAAAATTTGGGTAGCTCATAAGACTGCACTGGGTGCGTCGGAAAATGACATACTAATGATCACAAATTCCTTTATACAATATTTAAACTCGGGATCAACTGAAATGTCGAGACCGTAAAATATACAAAATAGAATGACATAAAATTTAAATTATCCCTGAACGCTTTACATCATCTCTACGGACATCAACACCAAATATTAAAGATTAAAACCAACCGATAACTACATTATCAAGTCGAAACGTACTAGAAAAATCTGCACACTTTTTTTAAAAACCAAAACCACTTATTCTTATAACATCGGTTTTAATATTTCATTTGAAAACTGTGACGAAAAATCTTCAAGATACCAAAAAACCAATAAACTACTCACAGATACAAAATAAATGATAACGTAATTAAACATGAACAAGCAAAAACTTTTTTTCACAAGAAACGCAAAATCATCAAATGATAACAAAATATAAATTACTAAGGCAAACGAGCGTACTGGAATATAGAACTACAATCTAAGTTTGAAACTAAGTAATAATAACTGTTGCAAATAATAAATTATATATTGCATTCAAAAAGTATGTCAATAAACTCGGCCTAAATAACTCAAGTGCATATACACTAAATACGTATTTATAAAATACAAATTCAAATAAAGAAAAATATTCAAAAATGTGAAATAACTTTGATAAATTGATGCAAAAATACTCAAATGATTTTATAGAAAACGAAATAAATAAAACAAATGTCCTGAACGTATTATGCAAGTAATCGCATTTTGTAGGCATCTGCTTCACTTCCGACTACAAATACTATATTTGTATTTTTTTGCAAAAAAAATCTTTTATAAAGTGTAATTTGGTTTATAATATAAAATGCATGTAAGTTTCTGTCTATTTCATCTACAACTTCTAAATTTTAATGTAATAAAGATTTTTGGTGCTTTGATAACAACACGTGTATCAGTAAACCGCCAGTTTAAATTTTTCGTTAAGCAATAGTTATGCAATTTTATCGGGCGATTAAAGTAAACTCGTTTAACTCACCGTAAACCAAGGTATCAGTATTTGTACGATTCAAATAAAACTTTAAACTGAATTCAACAAAGTTTAAACTTGAATTATAGTTAGAGCAAACCTTTGAATATAAAACATAAGGAAACCGCATTAAAATTAAATTTTAACTGAAATGCGTGATGCATATAGAGGACAGAAAACTTTTAAACGTCTTAACGGTGATTCAACAATGCAATTAGTAAAACTCAAACGTGAGTGTCAATACTAACTAAATAAACGCGATAAACTGCTTAAGACTGCCAGCATTTAAATAATCATATTTAGAATTTGGAAGAGTTTTTTAAACACCCTGTTAAATGTAATTTTGAGCAGCTTCTGAAGGTACAAATGACTCAAATAAATATGTACATTATTTTTTAACTTTGTTGACAATGGTGTAGTAGTACAAAAATTCGCAAAGAATGTGCTCGAGTATCATTTTTAGCTTGTTAATCAATATACGATTTCACAAAGAAAACTTTTTTTCAACATAAATACACTTCTGCACATTTTCACTATTTTTGCTGAAATTCTTGGTATCAATACACTTCTTGAATGTTTTATAAACTAACATTTAATTTACGTTTGTTTAACAAAATAATTACACGCTAATTTTGTTTATTACATTTTAACCGTAAACAACATTGATTGATTCGTTTAACGCACTATAGCAAATACTCTTTTTAAAAGCTTTGTAAACGTAACTCGTAACTTTGAAACTTCCAATGTGATTTATTGGTTGACAAAGAGATTTGTAAACTTTTGATTTTAAGCTGGAACAAGGTTGTGTTTAACTAAAACAAATGCTGTTGACATTTCACTCTAATACCTAACAGAAAATTGCCAAATGTTGATAATTAAACTTTCTACAATCGATGTCAGCAAGATAATGCCCGTATGCATGCACGCAAAGTTTAAATTTCTATTTAAAACTAATTTTATCATCAGTTAAAAACTTTCATATGCGTGTAGAACTAACTCGAGGAAAATTTCGATCTAATCCGTGCACCATCAAAAGTATTTTGTTGTACAAAATTTAATTTTCATTTAACAACGGAACATTTTTGGTTATCATTTCTAGTAACAAATCAAAGCGTGACCGTTTTACTAACACTAAACCCACATGTTATATCCCGTTTTAAGATTTGCCGATTTGCAATGGTTTAATCAAAGTTTTTTTGTACTTCGTACTAATCAAAACTTATTAATTTTTTTTTTAATTTTAAACATATAACACATATTATTGTTAATAAAAAAGATTCGTTTTGATAAAATCGGATAAGCGGATAAACAAAACATATTAAAAAGTGTCAAGTTTAATACGTTAACATTGACCTAAAATGATCTTATAAAATAAAGTGGCACTTTTAAAAAAACCACTTCATCATCGTGTTTTATCAAATACTGCCAACTCCTTGAAATGTCGAAAAATATACAGCTTTTGTAAAGTCTCTGCTGTATTGAATCCTCTTGTGCGTACTTAAGTGCGCTTTTGTCCGCTCAGCAATATAAGGAAGGACAATGTCTTTATCAGCTTGTTACATATTGCAATTTTTATTAAAGAAACTTTAGTTTTTATACTAATTTTGCGTTTTGCTTTTGTTCGTGATGTTAAAAAATGTAGTTATTTTGGAACGATTTAAATACATTTTTTAAACAATATATAAATGATTAACAAGAAACGCTTAAGAGACATATATATGTCTATATAGAAACACATGTACGCATTGGTGTATTTATAAATAGTATGTAATGTAATATCCGATTGATTATTGCCTTTAAAAAAAATAAAATCCAAGTTAAACTAAAAATAATAGTAAAAATTCAAATAATCTAATTTAATAGCAATTGAATAATATCGTTAAGCGTAAATCGAAAATTGTTATGCAAAAATCATTGCTTGTGATCTTCCACTTTGTATACTATGCAATAAATTGCAAAGTTTGACCTTTAGAAAATATTTGCGCTTTGTTTTATTGTGTACAACGTAATCGCACGTTTAATATTTTCGAGCCTGACATTGCCGACATAGTAAATGGTTAAAATTTGTTAGCGGATTTAAACGTGCCAAGCCCATAGTTTCCGCACAAATATATTTTATTTAAAAATTTAACACATTTGTGTCAAGTTGTATTCATTTGTAACTATGTAAATTTTTTTATTTTTTTTAACCGACAATAGAATTTTTAATTAAAAATTGCAATTTTCAACTTCACTAAATAGTAAAGGAGTGTTTAGATCTATAAATTAAATTTCAGCGTTTGTTTTCAGTCTTTTATTTTTTAGCAGTAGTAATACATACATACACATATATGACTATTCACCAACGTTTACTAAAATCTATTATTACCTTGTTGATTATACTGACCTGTGTATGACAGTTATCCAAATCAGTTTTAATATTCAGAAATATAACGAACGTATTTAATTTAAATTCTCTCTGTAAATGACAATCTTATTTGTAAATACGTATATTGTCATTCCGGATAATAAAGTTCACTGCTTACACTACTGCTAAAGTACTTGTACCTGCAGTACATAACGCTATTTTAAATAAAGGATCTATTAAATTTGCTTTACAAGTTGCAAACATGTTATTATTCAAACTGCAATAACGTTTGAAATTGTATTGTTTTTACGTGCATTCTGTTTACGTAATAAAAATTGAAGTAGCCTGCGTCGTGTTGTCTTAATTTTAACAACAGAATGCAGCTTATTAACAAAATAAAAATGTAGATACTCAAATAAGTATATTATTATAATTCACTCAACCTATACTTAAAAATTAATTTTGTAATCGATATATTTCTTTATGCCTTTGTCAGATGTAGTAGTTTAATTAAAAAAAAACGATTTTGACCATAAAACTGTAATCATAAAACATGATAGCAAGGGTTAATGGGTTAATTGTCTAAAATTTTAAAGTTAAAAAACATGAGAAAGAAAAATAATTTTTAAAAAAATTTTAAAAAACAAATAACCCGCTATCCTGGTAAACACACTCTAAATAGAATTTGCCTGTTAAAAGTGTATTAACGTAAAAAAATTTAAATTGCACAATTCGTGAAAGATCGATTGAATAAAAGCTTTGTTATAATTTAAAAACAAAACATAACATTTATTAAATTGAATAAAACAAACAACAATAAAAATTAAATTAAAGATAATTAAAAAAAACACACAAAAAAGAAAATTCGACATTACATGATTTAAGCAAAGTTAAATTGAATAGAAATTTTGAATAAAATAACGCAAAAACACAATATTTAGGTTTGATTTTTAAATACAGAATTATTTGAATTTGCAAAGGCTTTGCACGCAAAAATATAAACTCCGTTAACTAAAATAACAAAATCACAATTGAAATATAAATGACTAAGACAAACAAGCGTACTGCAATATAGAATTACACTCTAAATCTTTGACACAACATACTAATGACTGGCGGAACTAATAAATTGTAAAATGTACCTACGATTTATGACCATAAAATCGACCAAAATGAATTCAAGTACATGTACTTGATACGTAGTTATAAAACAGAATTAAAATTAAGACAAAGTTGAAAACTTTTAAATTTCAAAAATAAATTGTCAATAAACATAACAGACTTAAATAGCAGGTCATTCACGAAAGAAAACGTCCGAAAATCAAACGACGGTTACAAAATGTCACTGTTCTCTATAATAATACAAGTAGCTATTACTTTGAAAAAATAAATATAGTTTACGATGTTTTATAGAACCCTTCAAATAATGTTTTCTTAAGTATTTAAAAATATATTATTTCTATGTGCTTTCAGTTGCTGTACATGGTTTCTCGACAAAATCACAAAAATTCCTCAATGTATTGGAAACAGATAACTTGCAAAAAGCAGTAGCAATATTCAATAAATCTAATTCTACTGCTATTAGAGTTGTTAAAACCGCACATAAATGTATAGTAACTACAAATAAAATAGACAAGTGTCTACAAATTTTTAAACAAAAACAAAACCTTTTGCTCCCTACGAAGACAACTGCTTCAGACATCAAATCTTCTCCCAGTTCCTATTATTAAAAAAGAGCAGCAATTTGGGTATTTTTGAAAACCATTTGCTGCACATGTGCAAAAGACCGTCATGAAGTTGTTGCTACATGACATACAATGTACCACATTTACAAATTATGCAAAGACTAGTCCTGCATCAATGTTTAAACTAAAACCTCGATTTTTGATGAAGATGACGATGCAATATAGATTATGGCATCGTAGAAAAAAATCTTGACAATGATTTAAATAAGAAAACGTTTTAGAATTATAGTAAATTTATTAAAACCATTATTTTTCAAACGTTACATTGTTTAACATGTGATTTTTATTTCACGTTATTTATTTGATTAATAGTACATAGCTATGTTTAAAATAAAACACAAGACACAAATTAAAATTACAATTGTTACTTTTTTTTTCATCCGCGCCATAACATTTTTTGTGTCGACTTATGTCAGTGTCGTTTATAATTGTCGACAGATCCGTATCAACAAATTGATGTGTGCGCAAATTGATTCGAGAAATTCTTAAGAAATAGAAAGTAATCTGGCAAATTTCTTTTCTTTTTAATCTCAAACTCAGAGATAAAGAGTAAACATAGCGTATCAGCTACGACACTGACTTTTCCTGGCATGTACTAGAGCATTGAAGTTGCAGAGCTGATCTGGCAAGCTTTCCAGTAGGAGTCTTGATCGGTGGTTGCTGGTCGGTACCTATGATTATGTTTGTTGAATCCTTAATGTACTCTCAAAACTTGGTAACAGTAAAAACAAAAGAAAAAACTTCTTTGGTAGAGCAATTCGTGTTAGCAAATGCCAAGAGACGACTTGCGTATCGCAGTTCGTATTATGAATGATTTTGTTTCATCTGCTTGGCAAAGAATGAAAGTTGTGACTAAACATTTTTAAGCCTTTAAAACGATTTTCTTTTAAACTTGGGAATAAACTTGCGAAACCAGCTGTACGTTTGCACAAATGTACGTACCTGCTTAAGATTCACTAAAGGTGACCATGTTGTTTTCAAGACAATGATTTTGTCTGGGTCAGCATGTATTCGGTTTTTAGTAGTAACATGACTTAAGAACTTAAGCAAAAACACATTTCTCCTGTCGGCATGCAGATTGAATTGTTCTAGGCGTTTAAAAACATGTGGATCTTCAAGATGTTTTTCATATGATTAAAAAAATGATTAAATCATTGCTTACCTCAATGATCTCATCATTCTTTTCTGAAACGTTTGTCTTCATTCCAACTTTGAACTTGTTGATCATTGTAAAGGAAGTGGCAGGAGCGTCAAAAAGTAACCGCATCTATCGGAACATACTAAAAAACGTAACAAAAGCTGTCTTGTCTATGTCAGTTTTGTGAACGCTAATGGAATGGTAACCGGATTGAAGGTCTATTGTGAACACAAGTTTAGTAGGCTTATCAGAACGTAAAAGTAAATCAATACATGGCATTGGGTGGCAATTTCAGACAGTGATCGCATTAAGGTATTATTATAATATAATCAATGTTATCATCGGCGGGCAACTGGTCTAACTGTAAATCTCTCTTTTCGTTATGATCATATACTAAGGCGGTAAAAAGAAGGAAGCTTTCTCAGGTTGAATAACAATTCTGTGTTCAGTATAATCCGTAGGCTTTTCGCCTCAACGAATGGTAGTTTCATGGTTGGCAATAAAACTGTTAAAGGATCGTCATCGGTTTGAAGTAAGTACGGTTCTCTCAACTTGCCTCAATGAAGTAAACAAAACGTTATCAACATTTGTTGAAGACTCGAAATCAACTGGGAACGGTATTTCAGGATTTTTGACAAAGTACGATGTTTGATCGGCGGTGTTCAAAGGAACTCAAGATTTTGAAAGGAAATGGATTTCCAAAAGAGTACGATTGGATTTAGCATTGGGACGGACAATCATCTTCACAGTGATCGCCTTATGAGCCATTTGTATGGGTGTTCTCGTTGTTAAGACCTTTTGTGAAGTATCAGTACCATCCGCTAAGGTTACAGAAAAGTTTTGTCCAGTTAAACTGCAACGATTCTTAAGAAGATTGTATAATGTTTCTGCAGCAACTGATCTTGCAGCTCCAGTGTCAGCGATAGGAGTTCCAGTGCAGCCCTAGATTTGAATTGGTAGAATAAGCTTTTGTAGACATGGACGTTTCTTGGCATCAAGTTCACAAAAGGTTGATTTTGATAGGGTTTGAAACAATTCAGCGGATGTTTTTGAGCATTATTTCGAACAATTGGAACGAATGACTCCAGGAATGCTACATCCGGTCTTTATGCTATTTCATAGTTTCGGTTTCTTGTTGCACTCGTTGATATGGTGTCCTGTCACACAACAATACGCGCACTTTGCGCTAAAAGTTCCCAATCTGTCTTTCTTATAGGATTTTTCAAACACGCTGAAGGTCAAGACATTTTCTTTCATGTGGTTCTCTGACACGTCATCTAAAGATGCTTCGATTGCACGTGATTCTATAAAAAAATGTTAAAAAATTTTAACATTGTCACACGAAATCAGTTTGCAAACTCGGCTATTTAACTATGTCTAAACAAACGTTTACTTCTAGTGGATATGACAACTGAGCTATGAGAGCGCAAGCATTACACACAATTATTTCTGTCTTCACTTTGTTTTGTTCTTCAAAGAACAGTTTCTTAAAAATCTTGAACGGCAGTGTTTTATAATTTATTTATAATTTTTTGTTTTGAAAGTTTGTGAGATGTTTCCGTAGTGACCCAAAGACGGAATTTTTCTTCGATGCGCAAAAAAGACATAACGATAGTTTTCACTGGGGTAAAAATACATTATTTCTCAGTAGGAGTTTTTTTACTTACTTAGTAATCTCCACCCGTGATATTAGTAGTCCACCTTTTAGTATAAACCACCAAAACAACATAATTTAGATTTACTTTTTTACATTTAGTATAATTCTTCCCACAATATTTTTTAACAGTAAAACAGTTTCAGTTTTTTCTGAAGAAGACAGCGACATGACTGTCAAAACGTGAAACATTGTAAATTTTTCAAAGTTTGTAAGTTTTATATTATTTTGTAAAAAGTGTAAATATGGAACGGGGTTCAAAACCCGAAATAATTATTTGTTAAAAAATCATGACCGCGAAAACCTCAAAAATAAAATCTTCCCACAATAATTCTACCTGAAATCATTTTCTTCTTAAAAAATAAATCAAATTGTAATTAAATGAGGGTCCAAAAGCAGTGCATTGTTCTTCAATATTTGTTTGCATCCTTCTCCTTTCAGAATTAATTTCTAACGTAGTTGATCCGAAAATAATCACAATACCATAACAGTATTTTTTTTCTACCGGATGACTGACGTGCTGATTGTAATCTTCTTTTTACGGTTGTCAGACTAATATATTTGTACGGTGTGCATTGAATTTAGCTCTCATTTAAGAACTGTTATTCGAGGTCGACTTACATATTCTGGGTTTTGAAATTGCCACTTTGCTTAAATGTGTTGTACTTTTAAAGCTTTTGTATTTTGCAGCATTAATTTAGTTATTTATTTGATTTATGTACATAAACGATTGCATTTTTCTTTATAGGCCCTATACATTTTTCACGTCTATAATGAAAACTTTATATTAAATTATTCACGTTTCCTTTTTTTCCTTTAATATTTTTGATTAAAGAATATGTGTTGCATCTATTTACTGTATTACCACCACAACAATATTTAAAATAATATACAGGGTTGCCCACTTGCCTTCCTTTCTTCGATAGTAACTTTAACAATAACTTTACGAGAAAAAGTTAATATGTATTTTTTGTTCAGATGTTTCTTGTTTACAACTTGAGAATATTTTGAATCTCGCGGAGGTCACAATTTCTTTCTGAGTTAATAAAAAATTGGGTAATAATTTATTTTTTAATTTTGTGTTATTTACGGACGAATAAATGTTTCATAATGACGTGTTTATAAACAACTATCACCATTATTCCGGTATAAACCTACATTCTATTGAAAGTGCCTCAACAGATGTGGTTCCAGCATGACGGGGCTCCTGCCTACTATAGAATTAAAATAAGAAATTTTTTAAATCAGGAATATTCTCAACGATGGATTGGAAAAGGGGGGCCCATAAAATGGCCACCCCGATCCACCTGATATAACCAAACCCAACTTCTTTTTATGGGGATTTGTGAAAGAACGGCTATACAAAAAACAGCCTACAACTGCTGACGATATGAGAAACAAAATACGTGATGCTTTTAGATCAATCACACTTGTAGAAAACGTTAAAAAAAATTTGCAAATCGAGTAAGGCATTGTTTTCATAATAATGATGGATTATTTGAAGCCACTTTAAATTAATGTTTTGTGTTTTTTACTGTTTTTTATGTGAGTTGATTTAATAATTGATGTTATATTTAATAAAAAATAATTAAATATTTGATGTAAATAGTGCTGGGATTGAGTAAAAAACAAGATAATTCAAACTAAAGTATCCCTGAATCAAAGTAAACTTAGAGAGTTTATTAATAAAAAATATACAGGGTATTCCAATTAAAAATATTGACTATTGATAATTTTCCTGTTGTCGCCGAAGAAAACCATTACAGTTTTGTAACAAATTTGCTTTAAAATCTACATATCAATAAATTAAACGCTTACTAGTTTATGACAATTTCAAGTTTCATCGCTCTGCTGTTAGGGATTCAATAGATACTATTTTTTTACTAAATGTTAATTACGGCAATAATCTTGAAAAAAAAATAAAAAATACGAAAATATAAAAATATGGTCTTGTACAGAAGAAATTGAGACCCCCGCGAGACTCAAAATATTCTAAATTTGTAAACGACAAACATCTGAAAAAAATATATCTTACTTTTTTCTCGTAAATTTATTATTAAATGAGAAATAATTATATTCTTTAATTTATCATTAAATAGTTGAATCTTAACAATGTTGCTAAATAATTTGGTACAAGTATTTATTAAAAATAAATAAATCAACTTTACTTATTTACAAAACGATAAACTTAACTCAATATTGTTTTTAATGAATATAATCTCTGTATACCTATTAATTGGTAATAAATACTTTATATAAAGCTCGGTAGTGTGTCGCAACCTGGTTTATTAAATCAATACCATCGTTTAAGAACTTAATAAACACTAAACTTTTGCCCCCGGTAAAAACTTTATGTTTGGTTAAAAGCTTTATCGTTAAGCTCAATTTTTCATATTAACAGCAATAAATAAAGCATATTGTATTAGTCTACTAATTGTTGGCACAATATAAACACAAATATTCACAATTTATCTATTTTGTAAGTTAAAATTAAGATCATGGGAAGTTATAAATTTTATGTATTTCTTTTAGTTTAGTTTAGTAAATTTAAAAAAGTATAGTTAAAATAACAAAAAAAAAACAACTAATAATTGTAATTTTACGAGTATTTGATTTCAGTTAAACTTTTCTTTTCTTTTAAGCTCGTTTTATTTATTTTTGCTTTCAATTTCTGATATCGTTGTAAGTTTGTTTTACAAATTTCTTTTCAATATTCCGGTTTTACTTAGTTATACATACAAACTCAATGTTCGTTATTTTGTTCAATGACTTTTTACAAATCTTGTTTACCTTAGCCTGATTACAAAAGATACGCAAAAAACCATTTTCAATTTTCCCTCGTCTTTTATCAAATCGTTTTTTAAAAAAATTCATTTTACAACTATAACAACTTATTGTAATTAAAAAATAATTATGCAGCGTAACGTTTCAAAGAATCCATAAACGTTTTTTATTCTAACATTTTTTTAATAAAAACAAAATAAAACACAAACATCTCACAAAGTCGTATAAAAATACTCAATTTATTTGTTTAAATTATTTTAAACACGAAAATTATTGTCTTTGATAAGCTAATTAAATTCAACGCAATATTTTAATTTTGGTTCAAATTTTTACATGTATTCACATAATTAACAACTACATGTACACAACCATAAATTAAAACTGTTTAATTATTCAATTTTTAATGCATTATAATCAATATGTACTTCCTATAGGATTCATGTTAGTTAATTAGCTTTAATTAATGTTTGATTGTACTTGTTAGTATCCTACTATAATATGTAATTTTTTCAAATAAGAATGGAATAATAAACAAAATATCTTAATAATTTAAAATTAAAAAATTAGTAGCAAAATTTTGAAGTAATTTGACCAAAAGACCTTTAGACTATAAAAATAATATTTTTGGTTTTTATTTGAAATTTGTCATTCACAGAAACACTTAAATTAGATTTAAATATTGTATAACATGAATTATATGTAATACACATAACTATTGATTAATGATGCAATCAACTTATAAATGTACTCGTATAAGCTTATAGTAACACATCTGGTAATTAAAAAAACAGTACAACGTGCGTGCAAAAACGTATTAAGTTTATATCTATATTACAATAATGACAATTGTTGAATATATAACCGGTAATATAAATTTTTAAATTAACAATAATCGTATCTTTTTAGTTTAGTTGTTAATGTAAAATTTGATTGACAATTAGAAACCGAATTGGAATTACAGCGTCTTGTCAAGCAATAATATTATAGATTTTTTTAATTACAATTCCGTATGTTAAGAAGCTAGGAAATATCGATTCATCTATCATAACCTCATTGAAAATTATTAAATTGTTATTAATTATTTGTAATTTTGTTATATTATCTTATTAAATGCTACATCACCAAAAAATTTTTACTTTATAAATACTTATTAGGATTAAGTGTATTTTTTGTTAATTCCAGTGATATATTATTATTAAGACGCGCCAGCTCGTGAGAACAAGAAATATAGAGTTGTGTGCTTCATGGATCTTTAACCTTCCGATTACCGTTGGGGTCTTTTTTGACCCCAGACGTGTTGTTTTTGTTGTCTTTTTTTAAGTTTCTTTTATAACTGTCCCAATATTTTTTTAGCTGAGTTTTTTTCAACAATGTTTAATAATATATAACAATTTTTCAATTGTTATTTGTTTTGCGACGTAAAAAAAAATATTGTCGTTGGGGTCATATTTGACCACCATCTAATCTGCTTGTTTCAACGTGTTATTCGTCTAAATCATGATTACTACCATTCCGTCTTTAAGTCATTACATTCGGTGAGTTTGTTCGAATAAGTTGAAAAGTGTGTCTGCTGTGTTATTACATTTGATTGGAAATAGTTGTTGTTGAATTATGGCTAGAAAATATTTGTCTCACCGTGAAGTGGAAGAAATAGCTAGCAATATTAATTTACTGAATTAAATTGATGATGAAATTTTATCTGACGATAGTGATGCCGAATTTGAAGAAGTAAGTGTACCTGATGTAAACCCGATTGAAAGTTCGGAAGACGATGACAGTGATGATAATTCGTCCAATAATAAAGATATACTGGTGGGTGAAGATGGTTCAATATATGGAAAAAAGATAAACCTCATGTTAGAAGACGAAATCAGCGAAATATTCTAAAAACACCGCCAGGATTAACAAAATTCAGTGAACATATTTCAACATGCCTAGATGCTTTCCATTTATTTATCTCGGAAGACATTATGGACATAATACTTAAAAAAACAAACATTCGAGCTAGAAGAATTGTAGGCGATACGTGGAAGCCAGTAGATGCAGATGAGTTAAATGCATTTTTTGGATTACTGCTTCTAGCTGGTGGTTTGAAAGCACGCCAAGAACCAATATTGGAGCTGTGGAGTACGATATACATGTCTCTCCATAGACCAATTTTTTGTGCTGCAATGTCTCGTAATTGAATGAGAGACCTTTTGAAATACATTCGATTTGACGATATGGACACCCGAGAAGAACGACGAGCAACAGATAAATTAGCAGCTATTCGTAACATTCACGATATTCTCGCTGCAAATTGCAAAAAATCGAATAACCTTAATGCTGAAGTATGTATTGATGAACAACTTGTTCCTTTCCGTGGAAAATGTCCCTTTCGAGTGTATATGAAGTCGAAGCCAGATAAATACGGAATTAAAATCTGGGCTTTATGCGATGTTAGTAACAGATATTGCTGAAATTTCCAAATATATACTGAAATGGTAGACAACGCCCCAGAACGGGAGCAAGGTAAAACACAATTTTATCGTTTTATGCACGAGTATAAAATTTTATTTCTAAAGAAACGGGTAGTTTTGGATTTGGTTGAGGGTTTGAGAGAGGGTTATGGTATTACCACAGATAATTTTTTACGTCTATGTCTTTGGCGAAGGAGCTACTGCAGTAATCAAAAACCTTGACCGGAAAAATTCGTAAAACACGTAGAGAAATACCAAAAAAATTTTTGCCAAAAAGAAATCGAGCAGAATACTCAAGCGAAATTTTATGTGGAGAAGACACAATTTTAGTATCTTACGTACCTAAAAAATATAGAAGCGTTATGCTACTTTCAACGCAACACCAAGATTTGGAATTGTCCGGAGAAGACCTCAGTTACAAACCGCAAGTTATCTTGGACTATAACAGCTGCAAAGGAGTTGTGGACAGCGTCGATAAAATGGCGAAGGAATACTTATGCAGAAGAAATACAAATCGCTGGCCTCTTGTTCTATTTTTAAATGAATGCATTTATTCTATACACTACAAAATTTGGAAATTTTGAAAAAGGGAATACATCCTGAAAGAGATTATTTTTGCAAAAACTTGAGTATTTATACAAAATGTTTGCTTGGCAAGCAATATTAAAGTTTATTTTTCCATTAATTTTTTTAGAAAACTCTAAATGGGTTTGTATTATAATAATTTTATTTTTTAAAAAATCTCAAAACCTTCCCATTAACTTGATTTTTTATTTCAATAAACGCTTCATGTTTCGATTTATGGTCATCCTCAGGCGTGTACTATAAAATTAATATTATAAAATCTTATTTTAAACATAAACTTACCACAATAAAATTGAAAAATCAAACTTCAAATATAAATGTTTAAACTAAAAAATTAAAAATAATTATAATCTGAAAAAAAATATAAATTAAAATAAAATCAAAAATTATAAACCAACATTTATTAATCAAATTAAATATTTCAAGTTTGACAGTTTCAAATTGGAACAACCCAAAATTATACGTAGGACAAACCAACATATCAGATTGAAATTCGGTTTGAAGAGCATTTGGTTTACATTAAATACAAAAGAGTAGATAAGACCAGTGTTGCCAACTACATGCTCGAAAAAGAAACTATAGATGCTTAATCAAACAAACTAATAATAGAAACAAATTGCAAAAGATTCTCAAATAATAACGATCCAGGAACATTAGCTTTTTCCAAACTTTTAAACCTATATAACCGACCGTATATTAAAATAACTTACATATTACCTGTATTTCTTTAGAACATATATACATAACTTAAACATAAACTTAATACAATTAAGGTGAACTATAGTTATTATAAGTAAATAGTTTCATTTTGCAGTACCTAAGGAGACGTAAAATAAAGCTCAAGCAAAAACGTAAAGCAGTGAACATTATAATCTTTAAGAGAACAATAATTTAATTTAGTACATTATAAACACAGAAAGCTTTGATGTCAAAGTAATAAACATAAACTACACTTTGCAGATTTTAAAACAAAACGATCTCAAAACGTCTACCAAGAAGTTTACAAAAAAACACCTTATGAGTTAAAATATTTCATAGTAATAAAAGCGTTTTAAAGCCATGGAAGTTGTATTCTACGGTTATTACTAAAATCAACGTAAAGGTTAATATCCATTATTAACGTCGTGTAATCGTATTTTCTGGAATGCAATATATTTGTTTTTTATTACTACCTGTACGTGTTGTTTTAGTTTGCATGAGACGTCGTATAAACATTTAATATGTATTTAAATTAAAAAGATAGTACCCTACTTTTCTTTAAGGAATAAATTTAAGATTGTCTACATTCTTAAAAAATAGTTTTCAGTGAAAAACTTCGTAAACAAACTCTGTAACATTAAATAAATATGCGTGAACGCTAAGAAATGTGTTTAGTATGCGGTCCGCCATATTTTTAACTAAAAATTTCTTTATAACAAATATTAAAAATTTAATACTTAGAGAAAGCAACTGCATTTTACTCAATTTACAGATTTTATATTGTAAATAAAATTTGACATATCTACTGCAATAACATAAAACGACGCGAACCTGGCGTTTAATCTCCAAAGTGAACGTAGTGAACTGTATAAAACCTTTTTTAATAGTAAGAATACAAGGAGACTTGGCACCAATTGCACATTAACCTGAGTATTATGAGGTGTTGCTTCAGATGTTTTATAGTACAATGTAAAAAAGTACTCTCAACATAGTTTTTTGTGTTTAATATACAAATAAAACATAATTAAAAAATAATCAACACAATAAATTAGATTAAAGCATCATAAAATTAATAACTTCAAATTAATTGCAAAAAAACACTATAATTAATTTGAGAATTGTAAAATTTATAAAAATGTTACAATAATACAAATAATTACAAACGTAAAGTATTAAAAAAATTGTATCATTATTACAAACTATATGACAAAGTAGAGTTAGAGTTGTTTTTCGCAAGCAGTTTACAAATTAAGTACAAATCTCTAAAGTGAAATGCAACAGAATTTAGCAATTAAATGCGTTAAAACGATAAAATTAATTTAGAAGAAATTTACCGCTCGGTACGCACTTCTACTTTAATGTAACGTAAACGAATAGAATAAAAAATGTTGTTTAAGTAACTAAGCTTTCTCCACAAACTCGATTGCATTTAATTTTAATTAATAAAGACAAGGTTTGCTAGTCAATACCAGCACCATCAGTTTAAATCATATAAACAAAATCTAACTAAGCTTGGTGAAATAGCAATAATAACAACATATTTGACTGGCGAAACCTGTCCTAATTAATTAAAATTAAATACAATTGACTTTGTAGAAAAAATAAAAAGTGAATGATTTTTAAATAAATTTACATTTCTAGCCAATATTTGGTGCCAATTTTGAACCAAGAATGAAATTATACTTTTCCAATTGCAACCTATGATTTTGTAACAGTAAATTGCGTTTATTATAAAACTATAATAACTTACGTGTACTTTATAGTAAATAAATTGCTATTTATGCACCAAAGACGTTATTACAATGATTACGTCCGGAGAGCAAAGTGATATAGCATGAGAGCCTCTGACCTGTGGGATGCATGTTGCTCGGTGGGTGTAATCATCCAGTATTGCCTATTACGTGTTTGTAGTCATAAATTTTCACATTTTGTATTTTAAGAAAATTATTAGTACCGCACTGTGGCGGTATGATTTGGTAAACGGGTGATGACGCCTCGTTATATACCATTTGGTGCTTGACATTCGCTGCACGTAGCATAATTTAATTAAAATTTTGATCGTTCAATCGTAAATACTTTTCATTTATTTTTATTTCACGTCGTTGTTACCATTACGCTTTTAGCAAAAGAATTTTTAGATTAGTTTTCTCTCTGCTAAACTCTGCTAAACAAGCGTTTTGATAAATTCACTTGTTTTAATACTTGAATAGCGGTCATTAGCAATGTAGATGTTAAACATGCTTTGTTTATTTATGCTAGCTCTTGGTTTTATACAGTATTTTCAAGTCTACTAGATGCTTATTAGAGTTATGAACGAATGGACAAACTAAAATATGCGTTTACGTATGTATATAAAAAAAACGCATTTTTGTTGCAAGTACGTTTTATATGCTTCGTCAGTTCATTCTAATTTCTATCGTGTTCGAAATCAGTCGTTATTATAGTATACAGCGTGTCCCAGGATTGATGTTACAAAAACTGTGCAAAACTAAAAATGTTTTAATTTTAATTTAAAGTTTTGTAATTAGGTCCTGCTTAGTTTGAAACTTATTTTTAGTGCACTTTTGATTTTGTAAAATCACCTAGACCTTGACAGTTGAGCAAGAACTGTTTCCGTTTCATGTAAAGTGCCGTTCTCGTTTACAGTAGGGTTAAAATGTTACAAAAAAAGTTGTTCAAAATAACAAATTATGACTATATACCAAATATTAAAGAGATCTACCTACTTTGAATAAACCGTCAATGTTTAAACAACAGGATAAATATTTATAATAAACTTTTAACAATAAAAGACATTTTAATCAGTAATATCTGAATTCTTAAAACACCGACAAAAAAAAACAACAGTAGATAGGCCAACAAAACGCAATTGCTGTCTAATCTTTCTGTTCTGATTACGATTGGTAGTAACTTTATTTCAAATTTTAACTACTGCTAGATTAAGATAACGTTACAGTAGTTTTGTGTTATAGTTCGCTAATAGAAATGGTGCGGCAATTTAACAAAAAAATTTCATACACTAATCTAAGAAAAATGACTGCGATGCGAATAGCCAAAAATTTTGTTGAAATATGCAGCGTTCACGTCAAAAAAGAAAAAAGGGATATGACGAAAACTATGCCGCAACGATTGTTGCTATGGATTGAATAATAAATTTAATTTTGTTATGTTGAATCACGGTTTAATCAAAGTAAATATATCTTTCTGAAATTTTGTATAGAGCAATAATTTATCATTCTGAATAATTTATCTTAGTACCATTTTAACCTACTGTAAACGAGAAAGGTACTTAATCTAAAACAAAAATAGTTTTGTCAACTGTCAAAGCCATCGTAAATTTTCAAAATCAAAAGTATATTAAAAATAAGTTTTAAACTAAGCAGTACTTAACTACAATTATTATTGTCTAGAATTTACTAATTTTTATCTATTGGAACATATACAACTAATTTGTTACGTTCTCTAGTTGTTGAGTTGTTTGCTTTTCCCCTCTATCTAATTTTTTCGACAGTGAGTTCGTATGTACACTTACAACCATATTCATAATTCTTCGCTGGTGATTATCCATTTGCCAGAAGAGAATTTCAATGTGTAATTGTTCGCCAGCAACGACGCGCATGCGCTTTACTACAAACTGTGGTGAAAAGCGGCGACTCATCGACGAACGGTTGGAGGTAATCGATACCATCTCCGGCAATGTGCAGACGTTACACATAATAGATTGTAAATGCAAATTTTTGTGATTTGTAAAAATGAAATAGAAAATAATTTATTTGTGACATATAATGCAAACATAGACGTTTTAAATTTGGTAATTCACATATCCGGCAAAATCAGTAGAGAAACTGGTATTAACTATTAAGCTACTGCATATATCATGTTTAAGTAAAGCAACGAAGTCTGATTTTTGTAATTTTATAATTATTTGAATGTTAAATACTAATTGCAAAATATAAATGTTCTTAAACAATTTCAAGAATTGTTACGCAAATAAATTTTTTATGTTGGTATATCAAACTTTTTTTATTTCACGTGTTTTAGTTGACCCATTCATTATGCGTTGCTGTACTTGTATAATACTACTAACACTACAGAAGCTTGTCGGTAACTTTACCGATGCATCTATAATTTGTAATTACAATTAAATTTTATTGTGTTAAAAATTAGTTGTAGAATTAAGTCTCAATAAAGAAAATTGAATTTTAGACATAAAACTTTCACCTTAAAACATATTTTTAGGGTAAATGGTGTATTATTTATTTAGAATAATATAAATGCGAGGTTTCGAACTTGGTCTAAGTTCTTCGTCAGGCAAAATTAAATTAATTTGACAATTGTAAAAACTAAGGTAACTAAAAACAATAACTGTAAGGGAACTAAATAATAAGCGCAAGTTATTTAGCTACAGCATTTGCTCGAAGGTTTAAAGGAAAACCACCATAAAAACTCTAGACGTAGCTTAAGTGTCAATGGTGGACAAATTAAGATTAAGAAATAACAGGTAACCATGTGTCAGAAAGTTCGTAACTACTGTCTCTATTGAAATTGTTAGGATGTTTGATAATTTCAATAGCTTCTCTAATCTTTCTTGAAACAAACAAGAATTTTTCCCTGTTTTAAGCAAGATTTATTATATGTAGTCGAATAACTGATTTTTATTGTTAGTATTGTAAGTATACTCCAAAAGCCTAGTAGATTAATCAAAATAAATTAAAGCGAACGGTGAGAGAACAACTACGCAACACAAATTATGTCTTGACCTGTCGCCGGCGAGACCTCTAGTTAAAGCTCCAGCAAATCGCTGACGAATCACCAGCGATCGACTATGAATACGGCTGTTAGTGTCTCCGAACCAAAGATTCTACCAGAATGCATGTAATGATGCTTGTTTTTTTAACTCATAATAGCATTCTGAAGCACGCCCACTTACTAACATTTCGAATAGCCTTAATGACATAGTTATTACCAGCACGACCCGCTAAAAAAATGTAGGTAACACGCTAGTGTGCATCAAGATTTTATATACTATAATATATACTAAAAATGAACAATGATTTTAGTTTCTACTTTAACGTTTAATCGTTAATTGTTTGAAAATCAATTTTACTATTATAATAAATAAGTAAGAATTATACCAATACGTTGAAAAAATGCACAAAAAAATAGAGAATGTTTTATAATCTTAATCAAAACAAAAATATTAAGGAAAATATTATTTTTGAAAGTGTAATGAATTCATAACGCTTTCTCATTATACCCCGGGTGTTATAGATGTATTTATGCATCTCGTATCCTAAGTATTGTAAGTAATAGTAGTTCATGTAACTAACGTCGAAAGTGAAGCATTGGATAACGAACGTTAATGAGAATGGGTTGTACTATAAAACTTTTTACGAGAGTAATATACAGTATCTTTTGTCCCGTTTTTTCTAAAATTTTTGAGAAAATTAAAAAAGAAACCACATTGAAAACATCACAAATATGTATAATGTTGGTAGTATAATTATAGCTAACTGAATCTGCCAATTTTAAAATTCTAATGTTTTACGTAGTGCCAACTTTCATATATACAATACTCTAATATTTGAATTTTTGACATTTTTAAAGCGTGTTTCTTATAATTTTAATTAAATTTCAGAAGTAACAGAATTGACTTTCAAAGCATCGTACGTAAATTCGGATTTTCTACTTTGCAACTTTAGTGTATTATTGCCATTACGTAACTACATTAACAAACGAATATGTGTTCTCAATGAAAGTAATACAAAAAATATTGGCATTAAATGTTTACTTTGAGATCAAAATGTATGTGATTTTCTTATACTTAATATAAAGTCTTTAGGATTGTATATATAAATTTTGGGCTGTGTAAGTACGACACGTTTACATAGATTGAAGATCTTGTCATTATCAAATCGAGATACCCACGCTGTTTTAAACATTTCAGAAATCTCAAAATTCACAAAACAAAAAATGCGTGGTAGTGCAACTCTCTTTTTGTAAATATAAAATTAAACAATTTTTTGACAACAAGAATTTCCTTCTTTTGGACAATGCACCACTCCATCCTCTAGAGAAACTGAACTAAAAATGCGTCCTAACGTAACTGACGAACTAAAATATTGTAAAGCAACAAAATTGATTTATCGGAAAATCTTGAGTTTTTTGTGCCAACCTTTCAAAACAGAAAAAAAAACTGAGAAAAAATTACTTTGCAAGATGCTATTCTGCATGGCAAAAATTAAGGATTATTAAGAAAGCTTGAGACGTCTAGAATTAAAAGCGGACAAGTCACGGTTTTAGAGAAATCAAAACCGGCCAAATCCTATGTATTTTAGATATCAAAGTTCAATTTTAGTAACAAAAATAGATAAATCCTTGACTGAGTTAGAATTAAACACGAGCATCCAGTTTCGTTTTTCGCAAAATAGACAGTTAACGAGACGTTGTTTATTTCAATTACAAGTTATAATTGTTCAAATATATAGTAAGTGCGTTTTGTGTTACAACTAATAATGGATAGTTCCTTTGTAGCTGAAGTTAGTCCAAGCGCCGCGAGAAAAAAAATTAAGTTAAAAAGAAGCATTGACGAGAAAAGAGGACTTCAAACAATATGAAAGCTTCAGAAATTACGGTCTAATGCATTTTTACTTTCCTATAAAGGAAGTATAACGATCGCAATTTTTTTTTTAAATTTTTATTGCATAAATTTACGTTTCTCCTGAATCAGAAAAATGTATTTTGACAAAAAAATTTTGAGTGTATGTGTGTGTGCCTGTGTATCTGTGTGTATGGTGTACCTACGATAACTCTCAAACTAAAAGTCCTAGTAACTTGAAATTTGGTATGGAGCTGAATTTTCATATTCTCTCCGTTCTATCGAAAGATGAGTCTGATAAACAAACAGAAAGTGCTGCCATTTTTAATAGTTTTTCTTATATAATTATGTATGTATGTAAATTATTCGAATTATTTTTACAGTTTCTTATAGAGATCATTCCTCCTCACAAATTATTCAAATAAAAAAATTTCTAACATTAAGAGTTTATCAAATATTTAATTTGTAATTTAAAATGAATTCACAAATATAATATAGTTTCGAATCCTGCCTGCGACGATTTTTGTACTGATTTACTAAAGGGGCAAGTAATATCAAGACGCACAAATATAAGGGTTAGTCGATATGATCGTAATGAAATCAAAAAGAAAAATTTCTAAACAATTATAGCATGCTAGCAAATCAACACAAACGTGTACAGATCACAAAATGGTTTTATGACAACATAACCTTAAAAAAATATGTAGACATTCCTTCATCATTCCTTATAAAAAAGTCGTGTAGTGACCACACCAAGTTTTTTTAATTACGTAAGGAAGAGCAAGGAAGATTTGATGACTTTCTCATACAAATTCCAAAAAAATGTAGTTCTCCCGAAAGTACCTAATCAAAAAACCTATTACAGCCGTCTATTGCTTCAATCTTGGCGTGGTGAGAAGATCGTTAAAATCTCCACTGAGGAAAGATAAGGTTTTTTTGTACTCTTGGTTGGAGGATAAACGACTCAAAGGTTCAAACAAATTGCATCTGCAGTATACAATTGCAAAAATAAAAGTAAAATGGAAGACATTAATGCGATTCGATTAGTATCCGACGGATTTGTCAGACAAAATAAAAATTGCACTACACTAGCAATGACTGGTGGTATAGAAAAGTAATTAAAGCGATTGGATACAATACCAATACAACAAGAATATCACAAACTTTTTAGAAAGCATATTACCTTGCTTTTAGTTGGAGAATATTGGATTGTTCAAGATTGGAAGCAACAAGCCACAACAATAGTCAAAGCGCCTGCGTCTTTACACTTCAAAATTTCACAGATTAGGTGTACCAGTGAAAATTCAAAAATTTAAAGATATTGAAATGCTTTTAACTAGACATTATGGGGTGAATTGGCAACTTCAGAAAGAATTCGAAATGTATTTAAACTTAATTGGAGATAGCACGGAAGTTATGTGCCGTTGTGCGAATTTCTTATAGAAAGCGGGCCTGTGTAATATAAAAACTTACATTAATTTATTGTTCATCTATTGTTCTCCACCTCTTAAAAATACTTCTCGTACTTTTTCTTTACTCGTATCAATAAAATAAGTTGCAGTAATATGATGTACTGCCAACATTTCAGTAGCAAAGGCGGTTTAAAGATTTCATAAGAGCGGGCTGAACGGACATTTTAAGAATTGAACAGATTTATGAGAAAGCTGCAGTTTCAAACACAAATAGAACATTTTCAAACAGATGTATATAATCTTAAGTTTGTTAAGTGAAAAATTGCACTAATATGAACAAACTTGAGATTTTTTTATTCTCGTTAGTAACCTTTTATTGTATTACCAATAATTACGGATACTTTAAGTTTAAAATAATACGTTTTTTGCTAAAAAATATTACTGAGAAGCACTGGAAGTCACTATCATCTTTAAAGCAATTACCCATCCCGTAGTGTTCGTTCTAAGTAAACTAACTTATATAAAAAGTCGAAACACAATCAACATAATATTAACCACTTAATTTTGTATACAAATATTAACTAATTACTCTTATTAAGATGTTTTAATTTACTTTATTCGTATTTGTGTAAAGCATTGAGTAAGAAAGAATTTATTTGATTAATGACAAAGTCTACTATTCCAACAACATAAGTAAGTTTTAAGTCTTTCTGTATTACCTTAATGTTAGAACTTAAATTAAATGAACGCGGTCGTTCTAACAGCTTTTTGTTATGAACATTGTGTTCCTCAAGAAAATATGCAAATACGTAGTCCTTTTTTATTAACTTCAGTATTTGTAAATTACGTTGTACTTGTAATACAACGAAACAAATTTTATAAAGTCTGTTTTTGTGTTTATAACTGATGATGTAACATAAGAAAAAATATTTTAGTATTTGCTATATTTGGTTCTGATTTTTAACTTGCGGATAATTATTCTTTTGCTTAAAGTTTTAAGCTTCTGAGAAAAAAATATTACAAAAATGTGACTTTTTGGTAGTACAAATCTAATAAATCATGTTTATAACACATAGATTACACAAAATTAAAATGATAAAACGTTTTGCTATTCGTTTAGTTGACTTTTAATCTAAATTAAGTTTTTGTGTTTGATATAAATCAAATTGAAAATGAAATTGTGTCAACTAAATCTTTTGCTGTTATATTTTTTCGTGTAATGGTTTGTAACAATTCAATTTTTTATGTATAAAAAATATTATAGTAATTGAAATAAAAGAAGGTTCAATTAAAGCTTCCAACCAGCACAATTGCATGATAATTACAACTAGGTTTATAAAATATAAGAACGTTTGTCTTTAATGAAACTTTGCCAAAATCTAATTTAAATTTTAAAAAGAATAAACAAGCAGACTAAATGTTGGTTTATATCAAACTGATTGAATTTGCGACTCAGAGTATTTGCAATATAGCAATATTAAATTCTAATTTGTAGTCGTTCCTATTTATGTCACAGCATATTCTTGTTTTCATTTCTGAAACTTGTCACGAACAGGAAAAACGAAAATTCAAATAATGAATTCCACAGTAGCACGAATTGTATTTTCATTCTATTCTTTAAGTTAAGTACGTGGAAAACACCACTTATTTGAGAAAAGTGCATCGACACGGTTTTGAATAAAAGAAGTATCCGAAAAGCTCCTTAATAAATACTTTTTATTTTCCCCCCATTTCTTTACAGCGTTTGCAAAAATCACTTGTATTAAATCTCAGTTAACCATTTAAAATTATCAAGTGGATTATTTGGAAATATAGCGGAGATTTACCCGCGTACGGCCAGTTTAAAGCGGTAAATGTGCGGTCATTAGTAACGATTTGCCAAACCTCTGTGAAGAATGATATTGCTTTATAAATATTTTATTAGTGGACCTAACAGGTTTGTGTTAACTAACTTGTTGATATAAATAAGAAATATTCATCCACGCATTACGTTTGGTTACGTAGTGTCTAAACCGCGGTTATATAAAGAATTCCTTCCAATACAGGATTATTTATTAAATAAAACTGTTAATTAAACTTGAATGAAATTAAACTTTTAAAAGGCAATCTACACTTTTCGTAAATGAAAACATTTTTGCAGAAACTTTTGTTGTACAGTATTTGTGCACCATTGTTACGCCCCAATTTCGTATATAAAACGAAATTTAATTATCTTTTATTACCATTACTCGTCAAACGCGAAACATGTTTTTGTAGTTACATTAACTCACATTTTTCTTAGTACGTCAAAATTTATTTTAAAATTAATTAACAAGCCAAAAATTTTAAATATTTTATGTTTACATAAAAGCTTTAATTATTAATATTATTATTTTTTATTATTAATATTCGTTACAATAGTTTTAGTAATTATACAATTTTGCAAATTGTGATTGGGTTGTTCATTTTCAATTTGTCTTTTAATGTAACAAATATTTTGTAGTATTTAAACTACATCTATTGTTTGTCTAGGTTTAAATGGATTCTATGCTACCGCACGGATAAAAAATTACAGGTTAGTTGCTATTAGTAAGAAAGCAACTATTCTTGACCTTAAAAAACCATTATACAGGGTTCACCATTACTCCGGCCTCGGTTTCTAGTGCTTTCGTATAAATGTTAGCTAAAAATGGTTAGTACTGTACTCACATCTATTGAATAGCTGCATGTTGCAGAAATATTTTTGTTTATACAAGGTGTCTAGTTTTCGCTGGTTAGCATAAAGTTACACTTTTTTAAATAATAACCCATCAATTTTTTATGCTGTTTGATAAAGGCTTAAGTTAGATGAAAAATACTTTTTAAATTTTTTTAATTGATTGCGACGTTGCCATTTACATAGTTACAAAACTAGTGTTTTTTGAACTTTTGTAATTTGTTTTTGTAAATTCGTAAATGCAATTCAGAAGTGCTTAAATAGTCTAAATTTTTTTTTTAATTCGCCATACTTATTTTGTGCTAAAACTCATGTTGTAGACGCGTCTCAAGTCTTTGCCGTAAAGACTCACGCACATCTCGTGTCTGACGTTAGAAAATGCGGTTCTTATTCTGTTTTTCATTGCCCCTTGTGCAGTAAGATCTTCTTAAAATAAATAATCTTTTACGAACCCCCATAAAAATAAATCCACGACAGTAAGGTCCGAAGATTTTTCCGGCCATGACACAGAACCTCCTTGGCTGATCCATCGATCACGCACATTTCTAGCATAATAACAGGGCTCACCATCATGCTGATACTACATGGTCCTTCTTGTACTATGAAAGGTAGCTTCGTCGGTAAATAAAACAGTGTATATAAATCCTGGCACCTCATTACGTTTATTTAACATTTTCTTCTTTATGTACCATGTCCTCCGAAAACGTTGGTGACCATTTGCATGATTTTAATTTTATCTGCTGCAATTCCTAATATTGTCCTTGTGCTGAGTCCGAACCATTGTCGTAGGTTTTTCAACCACGATGTTCTTCTGCTACCCCTAGATCTTTTTTCCTTCAATTTTACCTTGTATGATCAGTTCTAGTAGATCGCATTTTTCATTACGCATGATGTGACCCAAATATCATAATTTCTGTTTGATGGTATTGATAACTTTTGTTTGTTCGTTCATTTAGGTCAGCACATATTCGTATGATTTATTTTGGCGGTCCATGGAATTTTCAATATTCTTCTGTACGTTCAGATTTCAAAGGTTTCCAATTTTTTACACATAGCTGCTGTCAGTGTCGATGCTTCTATGCCATATTATAAAATGCTGAACACATAACAACGTAATAGTTGTACACGAAGTGAAATTGTCATATCAGTCAGTTTTAAGAATGCTTGCATTTAATTTCTTGGCTGTTGTCCCAATTTTCGTTTAGGCAAGAACCAAAGTATTTGTTGATACTTTTTCAATGATTGTTGTCTTTGCTGATTACCATCTATTTCGGCTGTAATTACGTTCAGTTTCAATCCGATTTCAGAACTTTTAACAACGATCTTGTCAAGTAAAACCTGTAAATCTTCTTGTCTAGTAGCTATCAAAACAGTACCGTCTGCGTATCTCAGATTATTAATTGGGAGACCATTCATTGTGACGCCAATGTCAATGTCTTCCATGATTTCAGAAAAGATACTTTTAAATACAAATTGAAGAAGAGTGGTGATAGCACGCAGCCCTGTCTGACGCCTTTTAAGATTTTTGACATCTGAGTAATATCACTATCTACACGAGCTGCAGCAGCATTTAACATCCACACAACACAGAAAGTTCTTCTTGAGTTAACATCCTCTATAGTCAAGCCTTGAAGCAGTTCAATGTGATAAAGATGATATTTATGACTTTTTAGAAGTCTTCACTTTTACAATTAGTGCAACACTAATTGTACCAAGTTCTTCACTAATTTGTTTGGTTTTTAACTACAGCCTGTAATACCATAAATTATGCCTCTTCTGTTCTGACAATTTTTCTTTAAACAGTTTGTTCGAAGCGAATTAAAAATTTTTGTAATGCACGGATACATGAAGCACGACAATCAGGATATCTTTGTTTATAAACACGAGAAGCCAAAAGACAATTTTTTTCACTTTCACCCAAAATAAATTAATCCATTAATTCGTTTTATGGAAATATTTTAAACTAAAGTTAATGAAGTAAAAAGTAATAATAGGTAATAATGTGACAACGAAACACAATAAGTAACTTCTACTTGCTATTTATTTTTTGTTTAAAAATTTGAAAATTAGCGCTCTTATACAAAATACGTATGGCAAATTAAAAAATTTTTTTAGACTGTTTAAGTAATTCTGACTTTCATCTACGAATTTACAAAAACAAATTCCAAAATTTAAAAAAAAGCACCAGTTTTGTGACCATTTCTTTCTAATGCTGCATCTTCAAAGAATTGTACTAAAATACCAAAGCTGCAATCAATTAAAAAAAAATTTATTTAAATTAAGCTTTCATCAAATAGCATAAAAATTGATGGGTTGCTATTTAAAAAAGTGTAACTTTATGCTGCCAAGCAAAGACTAAACAAAAATATTTTTAAATCATGCAGTTTTTTAGTAGAAATGAGTACAGTACTAAACATTTTATGCTGACATTTATATAAAGGCATTAGAAACTGAGGTAACTGAGGTCAATGGTCAAGGTAATGGAGATCTATACAAAAAACTATTATAGAATAGAGTAAAAAATAAATAAATACAATTAAAATATAAAATATTGATCTACAAGTTAAGAAAAGTGATAGTCTTTAAGGAGTGCAAATGTTTGAATTCACGAGTGAGGATAGCTCCCGAGTGAATTAAATTTACACGAACATGTAAATTCAGTTTTCTAACGTGTAAATTATGCCGTTTTGTCGTGTACTTGATGAAAATAACGATACTATAATAGTATGAAAAAATAATATGTTATTAAGGTATGTCGAGCATTTGTTGACATACACAGTAACAAAACATATAAGCAAGTAAATAATTTGTCAAAAAACGTTCATCGAAAATAAATTAATCAAACGATAATAACACAATTTCTCAATTGGTATCAGAAGCAGGATTTATTACCTAAAAAGTGCAAAGGAAAGTACGGGAAAACTTACCAGCAGTTCTGTAGTTAGGGAAATGAATAAAATTGCAAGGAGCAAGTGAAAGCAAGTGTACTCAATGCTGAGAAGTACTTGCTTTATTAGAAAATTTACTTGTATAAGATGTGACAAACAACTATGTTTATCTATTACACTTCAAAATTAGCTTATATTTATTCAATTTAAAATTTTACAACGGTTGCGAAAAAAGCATGCTACTCACAAAAAGTAATAATTAGAGATTCTTAAGTCCAAAGACCGCTATAGAATCTCTTAGATGTAGACTAAGATAAGACTGTTAGCTTTGGTGGTATCCAACGTTTTAGAAAAACACATTCTAAATGAGGTAGCAGATATTGAAATAATTTACAAAACAGGGTTTAGATAGCATCGCCAGTATTATACGTATACACGGTGTGTAGAAATTGGCAAAAAAGCTACACTCCGCGACATTCTTTGTTCAATTCTGAATCGAAAATCTTAACATTTTTTTATTAACGTATTTTTATAAAAACACGTTTGGCAATGTTGTAAAACAAACTTTCGATTCGTATTTTTGATTAGTTCTTGTGGTTCTGTTTTTTGTGTTCTTTGTTATTGTTTTGTTCACACATAATGGCTTTTAAATTCACTGAATATGCCAATATGTACTTGTTGTACGGTTTCAGTTACGGAAATGCTAACGCGACCACAAATGAGTATGGCATACGTTTTCCAAACCGAAGACAATCTAGAGAAAATACATTCCGAGGACTGGATCAACAACTTTGAGAAAATGATTCGTTTATAACGCTGATGCTGGTCGACCAAGACAAAGGCGTGCAATACAACTAGAAGAACAAATTCTAGACGCTGTACACGAAGATGCTTAGTACCAGACAGTTAGCTTCAACATTATTATTCATTGTAACAAGACCGTTCACTTGGTTCTACAAGAAAACCTGCTTCATTTATACCACGTTTCTAAAGTTCAGCCTCTCTATGATAACGACAAGAAATTGTGAATAAATTTTTGTAACACAAATGATAGGGTCTTTGAGCCAATTTATCTACCAAATCGTTTTAATGTTAATGAGTACCTTAATGTTATTAGTTATATAATAATTATTAACGAAATGCCGTTGAACATACACCATAACATGATTAACATGCACTTTGGTCGTAATGTAAAAGAGTAGTTGGATGAACATTTCCCAAATAGATTTTTCGCGATAGTTTCATTCTATGGTCTGTGAGATCTCACGACATAAATCCTCTAAACTTTTTCGCTTGGAGTCTCATTAACGAGAGAGTGTATGCAACGTCATCTTAAGACGCTGACCAAGTTACAGAAAAAAGTAACGCAATGGTATTAGAAGTTACACAAGAGAAACGAATAGCTATAGAATAATAAATAGAAATAGATGGATTTCCATTCGTAGAAGTTAGTGTCATTGACTAATTATCAGATAAAACAAAAAAAAATCCTGTTGAAAAATACATTCTAAATTAACATTATTTATTGTATGTACCAAGGTATTATTCTCAAAATAAATAAATTGAAGAGCAAAACATATCTTGCGTAATGTGTAGAATTTAAAACGTGCTACCAATGACAAGTAAAATGTTTGGAGATTGAAATAAAGAAATTAGCAACGGCAAGAAACAGTTGTATGCTAGTTTACAGTGTGGCCAAATGTATGTTTCTTTTAAGTGGTTCCTGAAGACAGACGAAGCATAATACAACAATTTAACATTGGGATTTTCGATTCAAAATTGAACAAAGAATGTCGCAGGGTGTAGCTTTTTCGTCAATTTATACACACCCTTTATATAAACACAACTTTTTTCCAATAATTACAATTGCGTCTTGAAAAATATCTAACAAAGTTTCAAACAAAAAAAGCTCAAAAAATATATGCTTATCATCTAAGAAATATAGTCGCCTAACCAAATTAAAATGAAAATAATAATAATGCAACAATAAATTGTAATATTCGCAAAATTACACCAAAAAACTTAAATGCCTTCCTTAATAGCAGTCATGTAGTACTATATAAACTTGTAAATTTAGCTTATAAGTGATCATAGCTGTTAAAATTATTGAATTAAATTCTTGAATAAGTTTATTAATACAAAAAATGATTTTGTTAAGCCCTTTCGAATATTTTCGAAGCCCAGAAAAAGTAGTTACGCCACTGCGTTATACAAACTATCTACAAATATTACAAAATTATGATTATCAACGGTATGTGCATTAAAATCAAATAAAATAATAAAATTATTATAACCTTAACGCCTAGTACAAATAAAGCTAATAAATAAACAATTCATATTTTACATTAAAAAATGTCAAAGTTAAAAGGTTCAATTTATTAGTAAAATCATTTCAAAAAAGATAATTGAATGTAGTAGCAACAGAACGGAATTTTGGATAGGATTACTAAATTAAAGAAGACGTAATTTCTACACATTTTTGACTCCCCGAAAACAATGTATCTTATAAGTCTTCCTCTTTTTCATTTTCCAAATCATTAAAAAATCTGTAAACCCTATCAAATACTTAATAAAATTGATTTCCGCTAAGGAGGAATATTTGCATTACTCTTTAATTTGAATAAAATAAAGCATCTATTACGGTATTAAATCAATTTTAGCGTACTAACTCTATTCAAAATAACACTCCTATAATAAAATTGCCAATAGGGTCTAATAGTCAACTATACCCAACAAACCATAAAATAGTCACACAAATCTCAAGCAAAACATTATTCCAAAAAGTATAAACATTGTCAATTTGTATTTTACAATTAATATACAAATAAACGCTACTTACTTACAAACTCATTTTGTGCCACTTACCTGAAACAAAAAAAAATATTATAACACAAAAACATAAAAGCATGGTATATTTTAGTTAGTTACAATAATATTATTCTATGTAATAAACACAGATCCTAAATCCCTTGTTAACAAATTCCTGGGTCAAAACTATAAAAAAATTCACAGAAATCGCAAAACTTGCAATTATCGGAAGGTGTTGAAAACAAACACAATATTACCTACGTAATATAATGAACAAGGTTTATTACAATTTTTAAAAATAAGAATGTATACTATTAATATGTTTTGAACTGCATTTTAATCCAAATTCAGTAAAATCTACATTTGCACAACAATTTCAGATAATCGTCATACTCTTTTTTCTTACAAATTGTTTCATCCTTTTAATAACATCAATAACAAACAAATTCTTAAATTACTAGAGTTGATTTATGTTAAAATATCAAATAAAAATTTTTTGTTGAACGATCAAACCAACTTTAATTATGATTTTCAACTTAAATTTTCTTAGATTTGTTTCTAAATTGCATCATCCTCCCTTTTTTAAAATAATTTACATTTAACATTTTGTAAAACTTACATTTTTAATTATTTAGTTACAAATTTTCAGATTTGACATTTTTCAAAAAATGTAAGTTAAATAATTTTTTTAATCTTAACTTTCTATAAGTTGTAAATATTTTTTGTAGACTTTTCTAAAGATGAGCTTAAATCTCGAAACATATGTAAAAAATACATTTTGAAAGTTAACGAATTTATTATATGTCGACTGGTAATTTGAATAATTTAAAAATTGACCAATAACAATGAATTCCCTTAACAATTTAAAAATTTACCGATTCTATAATTTTTTTCCTATTAATATTAAACAAATGCGCTACTGACTATGAAAAAAGATTAAAAAAATAAACTTTACTATAACATGAATCCTCTCTCTAGTCTTCTGTTGATACAATTTCAACACTTAAAATTTATTCAAATTTCAGTTTACACGTTAGAAAATAATAAAAATAGATGTTAGTTCATACCTACGTATCTCTTAAAGCAGATTTTCTGTGCATCAGTGTTACAAGCGGTTAAATATTGCTTATTATGTTTAATAATTTTGGAGTTGTTTTAATAACAGACAAAATTTTAAAAACCTGGTTGTTTAAAGAATAAATGGTTAGCGTTTGAAAAAATCATTTTGAATTAGTAAATAAAACATTTTGAGCTGGTTAATTTAAAACTAAGACAAACTAAAAAAAATTTGCAAAACATCAATAAAGAAACGTGACAATTAAATTGATTTGTATAGTTTAGTTGATCTGGCAAGTAAAAGCAATAATGGCATCGACTTGCAACAACTGATAAATTTCTTAAGGTAGTAGTCTGGTTTGAAAAATCGATTTTTTTTCTTACTTATTTCGAAAGTATTTAATTTTTTATTGAGCGTGCATTATAAAAATTGTAGACCAAAATTCAAAATATTAATGACTTATTTGAGGGCGTCTCGTATTTGCATGTTGAAGGTTGCGCGTATCCTTTATACGTAGTTAGAACATCTCGTACTTTTAGGAAAACTAAATAAATATTAACAATCAAATGTATAGTAAGAGTAACTATACAAAAATTGAAAGAATTACATATTCGAACGGTTCATTCGGATGGACGTTTTTTCAACTGCTGTAGCACCAAAGCATATTTTTGTGGGTCAAACGGCACTTGAAATTGCTGCATGGACAGCGGCATGCACTTTTAATAAATGGTTTTTACCTATTTTAAAATTTCTAGAGACTATGAGGGTCACAATCGGCTCGCAGCTTACGCTACAACTCCCGAATCTCAAAGGCTGAAAATGACAGGGCAAAGGTTTCTAAAGTAGTAGTACCTAGTAGTAATTCCCGTGTTGTTCTCACATAAGCTAAGCTTTTGTCACACGTCACAATGGACATCTTTAGAGCCCGGAACAAACTATTTGTTCCATGCTCTGAAGATGTCCACTGTGACGTGTGACCACGTGTGACGAAAGCTTAGCTTATGTAAGAACGACAACACGGGAATGATTCAGAATGAAAAATTGTATTAATCATGCAATCCGTGGAAACCTGAATTTTACAGATCAGTAGTTCTTGCAGAGACAAGAATTTTTTTTTCCTTCCGTAACTTTCCAATTTAGAACCCGATTTGTGCCTGAAAAATTTATTTTTTCCGTCCGTCCGTCCGTCCGTCACTTTGTTATTTTCTGATACAATTTAATAATTCTAGTTCCAACTAAAACGACAATTCTATAGATTAATAGTCAATTCATTTTTTTTATTTAAGATGTCTTGAAGAACCGAAATCACCGGGGCCAATCACACATGTTTTATTTGAGGTGTTTACCTTGATCAATAATATTAATATTTAAACGCTGTAAAATTAAATCAAAAAAAATATTTTTATATACGGTAGATGTCAATACCAACATACTAAAAAAATCATTTATTTTTATTTTCATATTTTAAAAAAACCCAATGAAGTCGTAAAGAAACGTACAAGTTACCAAAATACTACCTTAAAACTTTCTGTTAACTAAATCTATATTATTATTTATTCACAATAGAACCATCAGATTTAAAAATTATTTAAAATATTAGCCTCACCTCATGTGCCGCATGCGACTGTAAGGTGCTAATAGTATTTCCAAAGAAAGCAAACCACACATATTCACAGTTCACACATAACTTATAGTTCATTATAATAATTAACACAATGTTCGTTATTAGTTTATTCCAAACAACAGACTTCGCGAAAGTAAAGTAATACTGTAAGCACGAATACGTATACGTAAAAAATTGATTTGAATATTTAAAAGAATTTTGTTGACTTGCCTTATCGTATTTAGATTAACCAAACGCAGTTTTTTTTTACTATTTCGTGCATTGAAAATTATCAATGCTAACAACCTGTTCCGTGCGATAACATTTAACTTGATGTTTCTTTGTTACATTTTAAACATTTATCCAAATTAAAAATCGTATATTTAACTAAATTAATCAATATAATCAATAAGTAATGATGTTTAAAATGAATTAGAAATCAACAATGTGTGTTGTGCATGTGTAGTTTGTTATACAGGATGGTCACTTGAAAACGAAACAGCCGCGTTTTAGGGCACCTATGATTTTGTTAAAAACCTCTCAAAGAACTAAAATTTTGCTTTTATGATGGAACACTTTTAAGCTAATTGCAACAACATTGCAACACCAATCCTTAAATCTTGCAAGGAACCGGTCTGAGCTGAATAAATTTTACTTTTTATGGGACCCTACAAAAAGGAATCTAGAAGTGACAAATCGGGTGATCATTTTCTACTCCTCCCAATAAACCAATTTAAAAATGAAGATATTGCGGAACAGACAAAGTGTAGTGTAAAAGAGCTTTATCTCTTTAGTCAAACTACTAAGTTAGAAGAAAAACCTTGATAATGCAATCACCAAAAAAGTCAGGCCAAACATTTTGTTATTTCGGGTGTTGTGTATGAATTTCGGGATTGGAAACGAGAAAAAACGAACACTCATCCAAAAACCAAATATTTAAAAAAAAATTGAATCATTAACCATCCGTTCACTTAATAACAAAATTCCAGACGACGTCGACGGTCAAAGTCATTTTCATTTTGCTTGTGTGCAAGATACATTTTGTATCGGTGGAAATTAAATAACTCAGTTGTTCTATTAGAACATTGATTATTTGATTACGGTACAAAACCTAGATTGGTAGAATTTTTACGATTACCTTCTAGATTACAACGTTGGGTATTCAGTTGGTCATTAATTTGATTATCTAATCAGTGCTTCCCAAACTCTTTTGCCCCACGGACACCTTTTCATAGTAAAAACTTGTCCACGAACCTCTGAGTAAAAAAATTACATAAATGCATGCAATGGTGACGTAAAAATAAAATATAAATATAACATTTTGTTAAAGAAGTATTTATTAAAATTATAAGTTTCGTTAGAAAATACAAAAAAAAAATTAATGACTTGGATGAACCTGATGTGATGTTATAAGTGTATTTATGTCCGACTAAAAGTTTGTGAGTGATAACCGCAAATTCTCACGACTACTAATTTCCAGTCGGTTTCTTTTTTTGTGCTAAGGCTGATGACGGCACTAAATCCACGTTCTACCAAATAGGAAAACAAAAAAGCAAGCAACAGCTTCTGTATCATAACCCATAATGCTGGATATAAAATTGGGATCTCTTTTTGTAACCAGAAGTTGTCGTATTCTTGTTTAAACAATGGTTTCGGATCCTCATTAGTAAATAATTCAATAAGTTGCTCCTGTATTAGTATGTATTCATCCGTATTTGTGTTATGAGTTTGATGCCCAGTCAAAAATATCCAAGTGAAGAAATTCTTCAAATCTTCGGTTAAGGTCCGAATGAAGCGCCCCTAAGTGCTGACAATAAACAAACAAATTCTCATCTCTATTTTGCAATTTTAAAAGATTTGGAAACTGAGAACATTTTCCTCTTCCCAGTTTTTGTTTGTACAGCAAAGGTTTTGTAACAAACGCGGATATTACACTTGTAGCTTTGATTAAAATTAATGTGTCACCTTGTAGTTTCAAGTTAGTCTCATTAAATGTGGCAAATAAATCAGTCGCTCGAACTCATACGTTAAATTTCATAGCACGCTTATGGAAAACTTGTAGTTAATTGAATTATCGTACATGTCGCGCAAAATGGTCATGCGCGAATAGCAATTGTTTCGTTCTTTTCAATGTTTGCTAATAAACACGTTGCCTTTTTAATGTAATTAAAAAGAGCAAGCATTCATTAATTTTGTAGAATTTAATGTAATTTCGTTGTGTCTTCATAGCTTTAAGATTTGGTTGTCGAAGATTGATTGGATCGTTGACACATTTAATTGAAGAAAAATAGCGTCATCGAACTGTCGTATCCATCCAACCTCGTATTTGTAAACCTCGTTAAAATTGGAACTAGCATCTCAATTGAGATATTGTTGTAGCATTTTCGCTTTTATCCCTATAAGTCGTTCGTTATTATATTGAAGAATTTACATTTTCTGGTGTCGACAAGATTTGTGAAATTCAATTGGTATCGTATTGCCAATAAGGAAAACTTCACAATTTGACCTTGTCAACCATCGCATACGGAGAAATAAATTTCGTTAATTGTATAAGTTTGAAAGAAAGTACATTCAATGCATTTCTTCACCATTGTTTTCGTCGTTATTAGTTTAAAATTAGATAGAAGCCTTTGTCGTAAGACAAAGCACTCACAAATTCATAACCTTATCGTAACATTTGGCCTTCGTTGTAAAACGAAACATCGTAAATTCGTAAAAACTTGCATTTTGTTATTAGATCGTCTAGATCGAAATTGATTTTGATAAATTGACATCGTAACATTTTGTAAATAATTTAGTTTAATAAGTTTGTGAAAGATAGATCTGAACTTAGTTTGAATTTAGAAAATTTAGTAGTAGTTATTTATTTAAACGATAATTATTTATTTTCATGTATATAAACTTGTAACTTATATTTTTGTACATATCTTATAAATTGTTTGATTTATTTCTTTTGTTGGTTTATTAAATTTGTACATTTAGTAAATAGATGTGTTTATTTGATTATGTATTTATATTTTATTGCAACAAAAATTAAATGCACAAGTTTTAGTAAAAATTGTCATTGATCTGATAAGCCAATATGCAAATTCTCCTATACATAGAAAGAAGTTAAATGATCGAAGTTGTTTAAATCGTTTGTTTCGTATTGATAAATATAGTAAACGACATTAATGTTACTTTCGGCCATAAGAGCGAATAGAAGCGATCGAAACATGCACTTTTAGATAACCAACGTATTTATGTGTTAAGTAGTAAACGATTACAATAATCATGTTCTAAACAAAGTTGAGCAAATAATTCCTCATTTAAAGCATTCCTTTTGATTTTATTAACTGATCTAACAAGTAGTAATTTATGCAAACGTCCACTAAGATTTTTTGCAAACAAAATATGTCGATAAACGACACAATAAATTGATAACACATTCGGTATAGTTTGTTTTAAGTATGCCAGAACGCTTTGGTGTCGTCTAACCATTGCCGGAGCACCGTCAGTAGTAACGGAGACGATATTAGTCAAGAGACAGCTTAGTAAATAACATTTTACCTTTCGTATCGTTTCCTGGTAATGTTAACTCGTCAAGCTATTTAAAGAATTTGATGTTTTTAATACGTCACATAACGAGTTTTCTACACACTGGGCCATTTCGGTGTATAGTATTATTACTCAGTAGAATTTTTTTTATAATAACGAAAGCTGGTTTGTGCAACACGCTGCGTATTACCTCACTGGTATCGTCATCTCTCTTAGATGTTGTGCCTATGAATTCTTGCAATGTTGGTGTTTTAAAATATTTAATTGTTTGAAAAAACTTTAAATCCATTTTTTGCCACTATGGTATTTTATTAAATGTTCTTTAAGATTACAAGGTTTCATTAAATCGTTTGACATATAAAATACTATTTCCTAGTGACGGAATAAAGTCATATTTCATATATTAAACACTGTATTGTCTATATCTTTTGTTCGGCTCATTCATATACTCATCTGGAAAAAAGAGGCCAAAAAAATTTGTATTTGCAAAAAAACCACTGTTAATTATAATAATTTTTTTATATGAAATGCTGCAATGTAACGCTCTCTTAAATTAATTATTTGAGATGTAAGAATAAAATTTCGTGTAAATGTGTAAGTACCCACTGTGTACTAATTAATTTTTCAAGAAAAATAAATGATTCAAAAATTAATTAGTAACAGAATATAATAAAACAGTAATATACAGTAATTCTAAACATTCGCGGATTTGGTTATTTGCAGAAGTTAACAAAAGTAAAGAAAAATATAAGATATATATCTCAAATAACAAAATTCTCGTAAAAAGATATCTTTATAATACCATTTCTCGGGTATCAATTAGACATCATTTTGGCCACTTTTTTCATACAAAATTCCGCATAAAATCGGTATCTATAAACTGTCACTATCGTTTTTGAGGCATCAAAATGGCACCATCTATAAGAAAGCTAAATGTCATTGTGATGCCAAAATCATATCACATAACATGATTATTCCATCATTCTGTTATCAAATTTGTATTAATTAAATTATATGCTCCCATGTTGATTAATACAAATATGCACAGCATAAATAATGATTATATTTTTTAACTTTACTATGTTTCGTGAAGATCTAAACTTATAAAAAACACTGTAATTACAAATTACATATTGGAATACAATATTTTAAACTTTTATATTGTAGTAGACATCGTTTTAACAAGTAATAAAAAAACTGAGGTTATACCATGTTATACTTCATCGGGCAAAAACGGACATTTTTCGTAAGGCTTCGGTGCGTAGGAGGATGCGGCAAATTGTGCTGATTAGTTTATAATACCGCTAAAATAAAATAAACTAAGTTGAATTATTATTTAATTATTATTATTATGCCGAGAAAAATATTATGCAACGTTTGCAAAATGACCAATATAAAAAAGTATGTACAACGCTTACATAAATTTTGTATCAATTTAATTGATGCTTTGAGTGCTTAAATTTTTGCGTTGCATTTATAACAGAATGATACATTGACAACGATAGCAGCGTATACAAACCACCAAGCTATCTTTTAGCTATGAAAATCGTACCAGAAATTTTATATCAAAATATTTTCAATAAAGTGACACTCGGATGTCAATAAATTGATACCAATACTGATTGGGATAACTTTTAGGGTGCATTACATTAAATTATAAAACCCAATATCACTTCTTTTACAGAATCATGAATAATATATACCTTAGAAACACATCTGTGGTGGAAAAACTTATAATCCCTTCTTAAGTTTTTAATAAAAAAGAAGCCCTTAATAAATATAAAGGGATTACTGTACTGATTGTTATAATTAAAAAAATATATCAATTTTAATCAAATATTCTTACGTAACGAAAGTACGCTATCTGCGTAACAATACAAAATGTTATACTTGTTTTTGTTGTATGCACTTCACATCACGCATAACACAGAACTAAATTTTTGATTAAATGCACAACTCTTTTGTAGTTCATATGATAGACTAGTTGACTATCGACCTGGCAACATCAGCAAGCTACGCTTCCCTCTGGACGAGTAATCTGTATACTTTCGCAATGTGTTTGTTTGTCTCAAACTTGTAGAAAAGGAAGTACATTTGTTTATGTCTACGATACGTACTACTTGTCAATTTATGTTGACATAACCTCACAAAATTTATAATCGGTTCTAGCAGCATTATTTGAAATACGTAGATATTAAAATTACAATACAATACAATGTATGTTTAGCCTATAGTAGGAATATGTAAAAGTAAACAAACAAAATGTTCGTTTGACAAGTAGTGCGTACCGTTTCTTTAGAAAAACGATTTCTATCTTTTACAATGTTGTGTGATTACTCGTCCAGAGGGAAGCATTGCTTTCCGCGGAGCCTGTTATTACTTGTATTTTATGCACCTGTCTATAGTTATATTTTACTTAGGACTTAAAAATAGTTTATTCATTGTTATTTATTTTAACTTCCATATTATTAAAAATACGTCACATTTTTTAAATTTTATATTAAACTTTACGCGGACCCCCTGACGTTGTTCAGGAACCCCCAAATAAATTTTAATTTTCCAAGGACCCCCTGAATGGTCCCGGGGACTCCTGGGGGTCCTTTTGAGAACCACTGATCTAATAAAGCTTGTATCAACAGTAGCTTCACTGCAATTTTTTTTACTAAAAACAATAATTTTTGTCTGTACTATAACAGCTCGAAATTTAAAACAATCTTTCAACTTTTAAACAATTTTATTTAAGATTATAACATTAGACCTTTAAAAAGTATAAACCATTAAATTTTCTATTTATTAAAGGTGAAATTAATATATACATAATAGTATGCTGTTGTAACTTGTGCCGTTATTTATCTACTATTGAGTTGTGAATTAAAAAATGTGCAAGCTAAGTAGAAAGCAAAAGGATAAATAGCAGCATATTGAGATTGACACGTAAAACGAGTTTTAAAGGTTCATCTTGTACTCAAAACGCGCTATGCTCACTGACATAATTTCAATAACAGAATTGTGAAAAATACACAAAGAAAGAAACGACGTTTTAACAAAAAATAGTAAAATATATTGCTTTTGAACATTGCAAATAAAATTATCGACGTTGCTTTAATTTTTATCCTAATTACAATAATAAAAATGTTACTTAAATTTCAGTCTTATAGTTTATAAAAAGTACAAAACATTTTTTTAATTCAATTTTTTTAAGAAGTGTAACGTAGTCAAAGGAAAATTTGTCTTTAATGTGAGATTAAACTTGCTAGCTTATCATAAAGATCAGAAACGATTTTTATCATTAACAAGACAGAAAAGGTCATAGCTGCATTAGTAAATGTTCATTACGTGCTATGGCGCATCTTTATTGCCAAAACGTGTCACAGTCGATAATCAAGAGCCACAACACGAACTTCAGATTGCAGATTTTTTTATATATGCAATAACATTGAGTAAATTTGGTTTAATGATTTTAGTAATTTTTAATAACAATTAACTAATTCTAAACTTTAGTGACCCGCGTTTAATTTTCAAAGGTTCATAGACGGTTTCACCAGTCACATCAACACATTAAATCGGACTTGTAAATGAGTTGTTATATTTGTTTTGTTTAAATTTTAATAAACCCAAAGTAAGTACATACATATGCATACGTGTATATACGCGACAAGCGTCGTAATAATTTTAATGTATACATCCGGTGGTTTCTCAATAAATCTAAACCTTGTGTGTTAAAACGTTGGTGGCATACTATTTTTATGCAGATAAAATCAAAGGTAGGTCGGTACCACCATCGTATCTGTCTATTTTACATATCAACAAAATGCCAATCTAAAGAATTTACACCCGTGCCCTAAATTAAGAATGTAAAATGTTTCTAGTTCGCGTGATGAATTTAGTAAAAGGAAATTTAATCAATCCTACTGTCTAAAGGTGTTAAAAAGATTAGACGTAAAACAAATATTTAATAAAATCCCTACACTTTTATATAACTAAGTCACTTACTAGTTTATTTCATTGCGAATAATTATAACGCAAAATTGTGTAGCTGATACGGACGCGAAAAACAATTTAATTTAATTTTAATTTTCCTTTTTCGTTAACCTTATTTTAAGTTAGGCGAGGACAAATTACTTTTAAAATTGTACATTTACTTCTAATTCCTTATTTTTTTAATTTTCTTTACAGTTTCGTTTATATTAAATCGCCCACAATATTAAAACTTTTGTCAACATATTTCAGGTGCTTATTACTTTTTATTATTTTAGGTGTATATTAAATAATGTAAATTTTCACATTACTGATATCTACAGTAAACGCAAAACGGAAAATAAATGCACTTTGTTTATAACGATACATTTATATTGGAGCACAAAAAAATTCAAATAATGGCAATCAAACGCAAATTACCATATTTTGAACATATTAAGCAAATTCTGTCTCCGGCAGATAATTTTATAAAACAAATGCACTAAAAATATACAAAAAAGATTATCTTTTATAATGTAAACTAACTGTAAATAAAAAAAGAATTATAAAAAAAAACCGGAATTATACAGTTTCAATTATTTAAAGTAAAAAACTAATATCTTTTTTAATTTGTAGTAAAGTGCAAATTTGCTGGTTACTAACAAGGTGTAAAAGCATATTTTTTAAATCCTGCCGCAAAGATTTAAGGGTAACATAAAATATGGCATTAGAGAGAGTGACGTCAAACGTGTATCTTATTTAGTCATTAAATTTAAAATATACACTTGGGACACAAACATATTTCCCTAGTCTTACATAAGTTATAGCCGTCGTCATATTTTAAAACTTCTCCTATTAATGCATGGTAATTCATCTAGTTTATGGTAGATTACATCAACGTAATGTTACGTACGTATGTATACAATGTACTAATACATAACAGATTTGTAATTACATATGTAGCTAAATAACATGTGGCTTTAAACAAGATTTTCTTTTTATTGAACAGAAAATCAAAATCTGTAATTTGACAAACTTCAGCATAAAAATTACAGTTCTTTTGTCGGTACAATACACGTACATATGTACAATAAAAAGTTACTATAACTATACAAAGAAAATTATACACCTAAAAATCATGCAAACTCAAAAAAAAATGTATTATATTACGTTGTAATAATAGCAGTAGATTATCTGTAAAATATGTGTAATTTACCCTATTTATCAAGAATATCTTTGAATATGCACAATAATAAAAATAAAAACACGTATAATTAAAATGAAAATATCAACGCACAAAGTTAAACTAAATTCTGAATAAAAAACACAAAATATTATTATTGCATAAAAACCGTTTCAATTTGATCTATAATAATAGTATAGCTTCAACAATCTAATTAAGCTAGCTATTATTACACGAGGATAAAATTTTAACTATTAGTGTAATAGATAGCTCCTAATAGGCAAGTCAAGTACGATATTTTGTCAACAAAGATTTATTTAATGTAATTGATAAGACATTCATTTAAACTAAATTTCGTTTTTAAAATTAACTGAATTGGAATCAATTCTTATACATATGCAATTATGAGCAAAATATATGCAATTATGTTTTATACATATGCAATTATAAGACATGTACATCAAAAAACTGCAAAAATACATTAAAAATATAGGTTTTACTTAATAGTTGTAGATTCGATGTTTCTAAACAAGTAATTATTTTTATTTATACTATTTTAAATTGTTCATCTTTTAAAAAAAAGTATAAATACTAAAAACACAAAAAAAACTATGGGGCAAGATAAACACAAGACGAACTATATGGAAAAAAACAGTGCGAATGTCTATATGAAGTGTACAAACAATTAGAAATTAAAATAATAAAAAGCAACGAAATTACAATTGGTATGGTCTTAATCGAAACGAATAAAAAAGCAAAAGTATTAAAGAAGTATGTACAGCGGAGTACTAAAAAAGAATGATCTTCAAAATACGTTTTTTTGTAATGTATTCATCCAATTAACAAATAGCTAATTAAAACATATATAGTAGGACAAAACAAACAAATTATATTAATCAAATATTTGAACAGAAAACAGTGATAAATATAATAGACACAACAATATGACAATATGGAAAAAATATTACAAATAAAAAAAAATAAAAACAACGAAAAAGAAATAGAAAAGTTCACAGAGACTTAAGAAACAAAACAACAAAAACCATAATAGATTACGTTATAGTAAAACAGAAAATAAATGTACGTAGAATCCAATTGTGGGTTTCATTACCACAAAAACGCAAATTATACTGCCCTGTCCAAAGAAAAATAATAAAATGAAAACAAAGTCAACATAAAATCATAAGTGAACAATATGCATAAATAGTGGAAAATTTCAGATATATATAATGGCTTTGAGGTACAGATATTAAGGCAATGTATCTACGTTTAAATGTAAGTAGTATTTTACTCACTACCCTAGCCCTATTTCCAGAGGGTTGGATTAATAAAAAAGTAAAAATGACCAGTACCCGCGTCGGGAAGGGGCCCCGCCCTCACGCAAAATAAATTAAAAATGTTTCATACAGTGAAAATTTAATTGAAATTTTTTTATCGTCAATGACAATAGGTATTGTATTATTGCTTTTTTTCAAAGCATGCTGACAGTTGATGAAATACTTCATAGTTACAGAACAGAACCATCTAGTAGCGAGTAGTAGAACTAATAATATGGATGCGATACGTTGCGTAACGTATTTTAAAAAACCAAGTAAGTTTGATAATTGATTCCGAGATTTTAATTTACATACTTATTTTATAAGATATTTATTTAATCTCATATTATTAATTAGACGAGTGTAAAGTGCCAAAATTTCATCTTGTGTAGGTAATATAGAAATTATTACTACTTCTCTTGCGTCGTTTTTCATTCACACGATTGTTTACCTTTCCTTTGAGAAACAAAATATCGGAGGAACCCGTAAAAAAATACTTAAGTAGTTAAGAAAAACGGAAAAAGCGACTGTAACAACAAAACAAGCGTGTGAACTATTAAAGAAGACACAAAACTCAGATTTAATCGCCAATCAACGTAACATCAACCTTCTCCAAATACATCTACGTCGTCTGCTACCCAAACTATGACAGCGGACCAAGTAAAGATTTCTTGCGAGTGTTCTAAACAGACTAACCAGGATCAAGAAACAGCTACTTTAGCGGATGCAGAGGAAAGTGAGGCCGATCTAATTACTATACCAAAACCTAGTCCACCTAGGAGTAGAATACCAGAATAACATTGGGTTAAGGCAAAATATTTCTAATGAATGTCAACACTTTGAGTATGATTTTTCTGCTTCAAGCCGACAATACGACGATAGCAATAGTATATTGTATAATGAGTAAGGAATGGTTGTCATTGCCAACGAGTATGAAAATTTGCAACCGAGCCGAAGGCGAAGTTGGCAATTCGTACGAGTTGGCAATACACATTCCTTACGAATTATACACTATACTTTTTCTACGACTCTATATTTAATTAGTAATCAAAGTTATACAGAATTTTACAAAAAAATAACGCAGAAAATAAATAAACTAATTTAAAAATTTGTATTGGTAATACCTAAAATGACAATAAAAAAATTATGTCAAAACTTGTATTTATTTTATGTCAACTTGACAGCGTTTATACAATTAGTTATCTGTTACTTTTATTTTATTCTTGTTTTTTTACACATCTCTAGTTAAAGAAATGGTGAATATAATTTACTTGCTTTAAAGGCATGCAATTTTAGTTAACTTCAAATCATTTAGTATTTGAATTTTTTTAATACAGTAAGTAAAAGAAATCTATTCATGCGAAGCCTGAATCGTTAACAATGTCGTCAAGTTCTGACAAATGTTGATATGTGATAGTCATGCAGTTTAAAAAACTGATAAATGTTCTAATAAATACTAACTTCTTTAACTTAATTTGAGCATGCTATCATAAAATGAGTAATTTTATTTTAAGGATTAAATTACTTAATCTGTTTATAACACTGCAAAAATCTGATAAAATACTGTTAATATTTCCTTCCCATCAAAAGAAAACCCTGCAAGAAAATAAGTAGTTGGGTTGCAAATTAGAAGTCTTTATTTGTTCTAATTACCTTGAACTTCTAAAATATATTTATATTTCATTATAAGAAAGTCACCACTAAACGTCAACGTTTACGAATATAACCTAAAATATGTAATTTATAAAACACTTATTTTACGCTATAAACCAATGCAATACCTTATACATGACACTCAATGATTTCGTTTTCAAATTTCATAATTTGTGATGCAGATAATATTTGTAAAAGTCTTCTAAATTATGTTTTCATAATTCACTATCCTGTACGTTAATAGGTTTGACCTGTACGGAAATGGCTTTGACCTGTACGGAAATGGAATTAGACAATCACAATGCACAACGTTGCCTAATCGCAATTAAACATACAATGTATCGTATTATCTGTTAGTCGTAGAAAAAAGAGTTTTTCTCAATCTATGTTTTTTCGGAAATAAATAAGTGGTGGTAAAATTAAACGAGAGTGGCTCATGTATTCTGCTGGAACAGTATACTGCTTTCCATGTGTTCTTTTTGGTAAATATCAAAACCAATCGCAATTTCAAACAGGATTTTCTGATTGGAAAAATGCGTCGCAAAGAATTCAGTCCCATGAATAATGCAACGCACCGACAATGTGTACAGACACTGATTAGTAGACGACATATTCACGGTCGAATTAACACTTCTTTGGAAATTACATTGAACAATGAAAGAAAATATTGGACAAAAGTTTTACAAAAAGTAGTATCAGTGATTAAATTTTTATCATACCGTAGATTAGCTTTTTGTAGTGATGATGAAATTCTTTGTTCTCAACATCTGTTCCTTAGTTCGCATTTAGTCAAATATGGTAATGTTAGGAAAGGAAGACAATCATAATTGTCTTCAACGATTTACGAGGAACTTATTGAAATATTGGGAAGTAAATATCTCATACTAATCAGTTGACTGTAGTGCTGAGATACATTACGTCAAATGGAGAAGTAACATAACGTTTTCTTACATTTAGAAAGGCCAGTGTTACGATAATGCGTCAAATATGTCTGGTTCTTACAATGGTCTACAGGCGCATATTAACAAAATAAATCATTTCGCACACTACGTTCTATGCATGGTTAGAGTACGTGCTGCGGAGAGCTACGTTGGAGCGATTTCATTCCTCAAATTTTTACAGGCACTATACAACTTTTTTTCGGCGTCAACTCATCGTTGAGGAAAGTGTCCGACGCAAAGTAGTGTGCAAAAACCGACGCGACTAAGATTTTGACAGGTTGCAAGTGTTTCCAGAAAGCTTTGCAGTCTATTGCTAACAATGAGACTCAGACATCGCAAGCGATTCACAAGGCTCGATCTCTATTAAAGGACTCGGAAAAAAAAGAACATACTGTAATGCAATGTTTTGGGCTGACATACTAGATCAAATCAATGGTGTTAGTATCACAGCCAGAATTATTTGACGATTACGAGATGAAGGTAAATGAGGAAACCGACACCGATACTGTGATGAAAATCAGTGTGTGTGAAGAAGACATCATGATGATAGATCTGCAGAAAAATTTGTGATCGGAAAAAATGATAAAATTATATTGAAACTTATTTGCGTGTACCATAATTGTCGCGGTGACTAAAAGTTTATCGAGAAATTAATTCTCTGTTTGGATGTCTAAAAATTAAAAAGACAAAATTCTGTAAATATTATTCCGATGACACTGAAACCGAGTTTATAAACGAAGTAGTGCAGTTTAAGTACTTCATATTACAATTAGAGACTGCGGGGAAAACAAAAAATTGTAGCTGTCGAGGAATCGTTTAAGTTGTTTTTTGATTTTTATTAATTATTGATTTTAATCAATTTTGCTGAATGTAATGATAGCATTGCAATATATAGAAGTCTGATGATATCAAACGCAACGGGTGAACGTAACTTTTCAAAATTAAAACTAATAAAAAACTGTCTTCGTTCCTCAATGTCCCAGAATCGCTTAAATTCATTGTCGATAATGGCGACTGTAAATGATGTATTGAAAAAGGTTAACTTTCAAGATGTTATGAACGATTTTGTATCCAAAAAAATTTGAAAGTTAGTGTATTTCCGTTCGTTTTTATTGCATTTAACAAGAATAAGACGAAAACACCAGCGTGTCATCAATTTGAAAAGAGCTAATGATTTTCAAACGGCTGAAAACCCTTGTTTAACAAATGTTCTATATTCTATCAAAATATAGATATAAAATAGCACTGAGTGACCTCTTTTCAATACTTTTCCAGTATTCAGGGAAAGGCCTAGAGAATTATATTGCCTAGGAGCCACGACATGGTTAATCCGGCCCTGCATACAATTTATTTGGAAATATTCCCCAGGCCGTATTACAGTAGAGACGTTTACAATATTTGTAGTGAACTTTTACGAATTGTAAGGAATAATACAATTTTAAAGTTAGTTTAAACTGAAAATGTAAACTTACAACTTTTTTATGGTTGAAAGTTCCATTTGTGTTAGACACAATTATAAATAAGTATCTTTTTCTCAGTTTTGCAAACAAAAATTTCAATAAACAATATTTACTTCTAAAAAAACTTTAAAATAAAAAAAAAGAAAAACTCAAATTTATTAGTAGTCGTAATTTGAAGGTATCGATATATATTTTTTTAATTTATCGCATTTTCTTGTTTTAATGGCTTAATACCCTTTATAGTATAAAGTCTCTGCTAATTCATAAACCTGATCTAATTATCTGTTAGGTTATTGTTTGACTTATCAACTTTCTTTCATATACCTAGTTAATATTTAAATATCGTTTTTATTCCAAAAAACAAAAAAACATTTTCCATTAAGAAAAAGTTCAACTATAAACAGAAGCCATGATATGGCTAATTTAACATCGAGTAATAAATAACTGCAGGAAACTTGTAACATAAACACATTAATATAACATAATTTAAAATGAACAAGCTACAATTAATAAGATAAAATAAAATAAATTTTAACAATTAAAAGCTTTTGCTTTGGTTAAGTTATAAAATAAACTCGCTAATGGATACGTTTAGAGCGTATGTTTATATATTTTATCAACCGTATTTATAATGTTATATAATGTTTTAACATTATAATACTTAAAATGTTTACGTTTAAATTTTTACATAAAATGTAATGTAAAATTAATCAACAAAACATTGTTAGCATTTCGTATTAACTAAAATTAAGAATAAAAAAGCTAATCAGAGATAACGTTTTAGTTAAATCTCGCAAAATTAAACTATTGTAGTACATAGAGGCACCTTGTATCACTTACTTATTCATAACTTATAACCTAATTTAATAAATTATTTATAATAAGTTGGTTCAAATTTTTTAGTTTGTGTTTGATGTAGATTATCGCAATATTAGTATAGGCAGCACGAAAACAATACAAATTAAAACTTTGACCAGGAAGGTTTAATCAGGTCCTACAGTAAATATTTACTTGTCTTTACATAAACATTGTAATATATGCTTCTTAAAAAAACGGTTATTTTTTAGAAGATTATTATTAAACTAGTTCAAGTCAGTAGTTCTACTAAATACGTTAAAATTAGTAAGTACCGGATACCAAACTCTGACCATGAATGAAGAAACTATTGAGTTGCTTCAGATGCTCTTGTTATAAATATTTCTTCATTATTATCAATCTACGTTTATAAACTAATTATACAAAACTATTATTATATTATGCAAAAAGTAATTATTTAAAATATTTTTTTATTCAAAAACTTTTTAACAGTGTCTACAATAATTTTAGTTAATAATTTTTTTTATGTCAAGGCAATAGTTGAAATCTAAAGGTTATTTTCAGGTTAGACAGTAATATCGCTGTGATAATTTAATAGAAACTAATAACGTTTCCCTCATAAAAAAATGTTTGACTGCAACATAAAAAAAATAATTTAAGTCAAATTTTTCGTAATAAATTTGTGTTATAATTTATAAAACTGCGTGTTTTTTGTGACATTTATAATAAAATGTATAGCACTACACTGCTTAAAACTAATATAAGTAATACCCTGATTTAAAGCTCGCAGATAAGCTGTCAGATAAAATAAGCAATAAAAGTAAAAACAAGTGCAGAAATTTTAATTGTAAAGTAAATCTCAAATTAGTAAAATAATAAAGTTAACCTAAAAACATTTTTTGTACTGATAGGTAATACAACAGTTAAAAAAAACTTTTTTTTAAAGCGTGCAAAGAAAAGTGTAAATGTTTATAAAGAATCTTGTGAACTAAGTACAAATAAAAATGACAAAATTTGCAAACACAAAATAATGGTGTAAAATTTATTATCTCAAAAATAACATTTATTATCTTGGCAATAAATCGAAACTACTTCATTATAAATATTTGTATTGTAAAATTCTTTCCGTGACATGTAAATGAAAATAAATTCTCGTCACGTACTAATGCTACTAGTATGTTAAAATAATGACTGTTTATATTATAGTTCCGTTTTATCGCATGCTATATTATTAAAGTTAAAGCAACTGCATAGTTTTCAATTGTATTACAATTGAAAACTTTCCGTTAAGTAGATATCCATTAACTAGTTTACACAAGTTCTTGTTATTTTCAAAGTGTAGCGACATTTTTACCGTCGAAGAAAACAAAGTAATCCATAGTAAATGTAGAAAAATCAAACGGTAGTTTTAATCTTAATCAGATAAATGTATTCAACTTTAAGTATTGCTTGTAGAAGTTTTTAATTTAAGCAATTACAGAAACATTGTAAAAAAGTATTATTTCGTAAAACAGATCCAGTCTAATAATCTGGTCAATTGTATTACGCATTAATTTTTGTTACTATCAAAAAATATAAATTTGCAAGTAAATTTAGAAGTGTTAATTTTGTGAAATGTGCAAGTCACCAAAGTTCTTTACAACTTTACACTTTTCATAAACTGCAAAGTTAATGTGCTTCACCAATCCTGTAAATCATCTTTGCAAAAGTTTGTAAAACAAATTATTTTTGCAAAGTGCGCAGTGACTGTGGCGGTGACATTTTTCTTCTGTCATTGTAAAATCTTTTGAAATTGAAAAAATTATAAATCTTGAGCTTTCGCTGTTTTCTTGGTTTTCTGATTATAAGCGATATTTAGCTTAGACCGCGTCATCCAGACTTTTTAGACTTGCTCCTAGTTTCTCCTTGAGAGCCAAAACAAAAAGTAGAACTTGGCGTTTGCCATATTGTAGTTCGTGAACCCAAACAAACGGACGTTCCACAAGACATTTCAGCTTGCATCTTTTGAGCGGTGAATGTAACTGAAAGAAGAAGTATAAGAACGGTATTATATTATTAACGATTAGGTAATTAACGGATTTTCACTTTCCGTTACAGCTTGAGCTTCGTTATTACTAGAACTCGGAATAAAAATTTGTGTCCTTTCTAAGAAAGTTGATCTTTGTTTTAGAGGTTGTAGTACTGGATGTTTTATTTTCACAGCTTTGCGTATTAGTCTGGGAAAGTAGAAAGGAGTTCTAGCCAACACTTTAGATTGGTCAAAGTTTAGCGTGTGTCCTTGATTCCATACGTGTTCTGCCACTGCTGATTTTGTAACTTTGCAACGTTCGCAGTAAATTATATAATCTTTTACTTTAACTTCAACAAAGCGTCCCGTCTGTCCTATATAACTTGATCCACAGGAACAAAGAATTTTGTAAATCCCGGCATGCCTCAAAACCCTTTGTTTGTCTTTAGCAGATCTAAACCAATTGATCAGGGTTTCTTTAGTCACCATGACAGTTTTGACATTATGTTTCTTTAGTACTCTGCTTATTTTGTTTGTCAAACTCATACAGCATGCTAAACAAGCGATGCTAGTAAGAGGTGGTAAGTCTTCTTTCAGTTTTATTTAACTGCTCTTTCTCATGCCCTCTGGATCTCTTTGAACAGTGGTCTTCTGTACTGGATGGTAGTGAGATTTAGCATTTAAGTATATATTAGTGTGCGTTTTCTTTCTATAAACGGACTGCCTTAATGTTTTGTTATTTTTCTTTATCACCAGCACATAAAGAAAGACTAGACTGCTGTTTAACTCCATAGTAAATTTAATGTTATTATTGATAAATATTTGTGGAAGCTATAATTATAAATACACAACTTAGAATAACATTTTAATTTTTGGGCATATACACATCACACACACAAAACTTAACCTACACACTACAAAAACGCGCGTACAATATTTACCTTAAATGGTCACAGCAGTGACCTCTATACGTATAAAATGAAACTACTTATTAATGCAATTACAGAGAGCTGTTGTTAGTCGTTACATTCAACACCCCTTCTCAATTTAAAATTTTTCCTTAAAAAAACTAATCGAGACAAACAAAAAAAACTTTAAATTGAATATAATGCATGCACAGAACATGGATAGTATATAATCAATCACATAACAAATTTGATTTGTGCTTAAATATCGAAGAATTCTTAGTCCTGCTTTCCACGCACTCGCCGTCGGTTTATCTAAGTATCTGCTTAAATATGAAACACCATACGCAATGTCTGGTTGCGAAACGATTGAAAGATACATGAAACTACAAATCAAGCGTCTATACGGCACATCACTTACAATTTCTTCATCACTATCTATTTGATACCTCACTTCCATGGGTGTGGCTACTAAACGACATTCCTCAATTCCGAAATCTTTCAATGAACGCGATATCAATTTTGTTTGAGTAATTTTAAGTCCATCGTCCACTTCAGAAAATTGCATACCAAGAACAGTATAAACAATGTTTATATTTTTAATTTAAAATTGTTCATACAACATTTTCAGTAGAATGTTAACTTGATCTTCAGGTCCTATAATCAATGCATCGTCAATAAACAACACTAAGTACACTTGATCCTTTATATATAAACAGTAGTCATAATCAGTTTTTTTAAATTTTAAATTTATTATCACTTTATTCAATTTGGCGTTCCAACATTTTAGTGCGTTCCGTAGTCTGTACAACGCACGATTCAATTTTAAATACCTAAAATTTGTTTTCAAAGCTTCGGGTGCTTTTATAAATATGTCACTGTCCAATGTTCCATTTAAAAATGCTGTAGGTACATCTATCTGCCTCACTTTCTAATCTTTTTGTACTGATACTGATATTAATGTTCTTATCTTTGGTAATCTGCATATAGGCGAATAAATGTATTCTTCCGCACTGTTAGGTACTTGAAAAAGTTCTAGCGACAAGACGTGCCTTTTTAGTGCCATCTTCTTTGATTTTAAAAACCCATTTGGTGTCAATATTTGTCTGACCTGTAGGTAACTCAGTAGAAGTCTAAGTTTGCAGTTGTTCATGAGAATTTATTTCACTCTCTATGGTTCGTTGCCATTCTTCTGATCTACTTGCCTCCTTATATGTCTTGGACTCTTCGCTCGTTGTGGAGAGTAGATAGTAAGCTGCATATATCTCGTAGTCTTCTAATAGTTTATGTTTTACTATTCTGCTCCCCGGCCATGAGGTTACTTCTTGTATTTGTGCGGTTTCTTCACTTTTGCTTTGATCGACTTCTTCTTTATGATTTTGTCCTTCTGTTTCTTTTTCTCCAATATTCGCTATTTCTTCATCTTTTACAGTATCATATTTCAATATTTGTTTTTTTTGTCCCTGTGTGCTTTCTTTAAATTCTATAATCGATTCATCAAATCTCACATCCCGACTTTTTACTATTTTTTCTTCTTCGAGTTCGTATAACATGTAACCTCCACAATATCCAACACAAACTACATTTTTTGCTCTTCTAATTGATTTCCTTTTGATAAAACTGTATACCATGCGCGACATCCAAATATTCTACGTTTGTTAAGGTCATTTCTGCCGTGCCATAAATTTGAAGCTGTCTGACCTATTGGAAGTGCGTAAGTTGGAGTTCCGTTTAGTTCATAGACTAAACATCTTAGTGCTTTTACCCATAAGAATTTTGGTACGTTTGAATCTATTATTTTTGTTCTGGCGATATCTAATAGTGTACGGTTCATTCGCTGAGATTTACCATTCATTTAAGGGCTATATGGCATAATATATTCTACAATAACGCCACTTTGCTTACAATAATTTTTGAAACATTTTGACAAGAATTCACCTCCGTTGTCTAGCCTAAGACGTATTATTTTTACATTATGTTGCCTTTCAACTTCTGCAATATACTCTCTTAAGTTTTCTTCCGCCTCATTTTTATTTCTCAGCATTTTTAATACAACAAAGTAAAAAAAATCACCTAAAATTGTTTGAAAATATTTGCCCCATCTATGCTGCATGGATTTATTGGTCCAGAAATATCACTATGAATCAGTTCACCTATAGTCCTTGAATAATTTACATTTTCTTCGAATGGAAGTCTAGCACCTTTTCCTTCAATGCATATGGAATAATTTTTTTCAGAAAACTTTAAACATAATTCTCTTAAAGCATCTTTTCTAACCTGCCTTAACCTTCTGTTCCAAATGTTATCTAAAGCTACATAACATTTGTCAAAAATACTATCTATATTTAATACATACAACCCATTTTTATTTTCACATATTAATGTGCAGTTATTTACATTAATGTAGTCATTTCCTCTTCTAAAATTATTTTGTTGCCTTTTGATGTTATTTTTGAAGCTGAAATCAAATTATGTTTTATTTTTGGGACTATTAATACTTCAATACATATAATTTCACATTGACCAAAAGCTTGCTTTTAACGTTCCTATCTTATTAGATTTTAAAGTTTCACCATTAGCTATATAAATGTTTTTAATTTTTCTTGTACAAAGTTATTACTTGTGCCTGAATCTAAAATAAATGTAATGTTACCTTTGTTTACTTTAGTGCATACATTTGTTACAAGCTTTTTGGTTTTACGAACCTTGCACGGCCAAACTCATAATAGTCGGAGATGGGTAGGTTCACAAGAAATATATAAAAGATGTTTTAGGGCGCCAGAGCTTATCCCAAAGTAATTTTCTATCTTGCTCAGGACAGAACGGTTTACACTTGTAACACGATGTTAGGTTCGTAATCCTTATACTCGGCTGTTCGAGTAGTCAAAAGTAATTAATAGGTAACGATAATCACAGGAGCAGGAAAGATAAAAAGAAAGATTAACAAGTATAATCGATTTAATGGCCTAACGCTGGATAATAATAAAAGATATGAAATTTAATGTTTTCCAGGTAGAATTAATACCTATCACAGTTTGCTTATGCGTCAACCGTAACTTCTAAAATGAGTAACAATTTGCATTAATAATTAGAGGAAACTTTGATTAAGGAGTACATAAAATTTTCTAGATTATATCACAATCCTCCTACATAAATGCCTGTAGTATAGGCAACTCACATCACATAAGAAAAATTATATCGAAAAGGACAGCATCCAAAGTCCCCGAATAACTAGGTTTTCCCTCACAGCATGCGATACAAGTATGACATGTTTAAGATTACCTTATTGGTATATAAGCAATAACGCAGTTACAATCATTAACATTTAAATATAATTCTGTGTACAACTTTGGTGATATAAAAAGTCAAATAAATAACTCACCCAACATCCAGTTTCCACTTACACGTAGAAAACGTTTTCTCGTCAGTGGCCTGTAATCAATAGTGAAAAACAAATCGGATCACAATCGAGTCCACACAGAACAAAAGCTACAAAAGATAGTATTAATAAATAATTAAATGGCATATAAAAACCCGTTGTATCGTGTACTGTAAGAAATAATCTTAACACAGGTGGTTGATAACACATTCGACTTCTTCATTAATCATATTATTGAACCCCAAGGTATCGAGCGATGTAAGTAGCAATTCAAGACAGGTGGCTGAATACACATTCGACTTCTAATTCCAAATCAACATCCCCGACACAACGTTCGACTGGACCCCGATGTTGCTTAAGTAGCAAGCCCTCACAACAGCTGATAGGCTCGGTAGATTTATTCCTTAATAGTAGTTTTGCATCCCAATTGTTGATTTAATTCCAAAATGGTAGACAACGTGGTCGGAACCGGCTGTCATATGAATATAGAAATTACGAAAGACCCTTAATAGATTTAAGACAAAATATCTTACCCCGTGCCGAAAGAATCGTACTACCTTTTCCCTCGATTTATAAATTTATGTTCATCACACTTGATGTTCTTAAAAATTTAAGAATCAATTCGAAAAAATCTCGGCACCGGCCCGTTACTGTCGTTTACAGCTTCACGTTTACTTCGTCGAATGACAGTTACGAGAAAGGATCGGTAGAGGGCGTCCAAACCGTAAGCTAATTTCAAGTCAAAATACATAGGCGTACGCAATGAAAAATTTTGTCCGTAACACATTGGTTGCATAAAGTGAAATCGGCTCCTCAGCTGCATTTGCCTGAAATGCATGTGTTGTTGTTATATTTTGAACTCGGAAGAACCTCTCTTGCTATAATTTTTTTTTTAATTCAAGAGGTGGTTCGTCTAGCGCCTCTGCACTGCGGTTCTTTTATGCATATGTTTGTTAAGGCCACAGTGCCCTGTAATTAGTCCCGTGAGTTTCCTTAATTTTTGTCGACTCATGCATGATAGTGCAGTTTTAGTGTTTTGAGTGTTTAATTGTGGCTCTGTAAGAAAGAGTTCTGTGTACCTCATCCCTGAAGAGTTTAGTAGTATTGAAGTGACGTAGCAACCTTCTTTTCTTCTGGTTATTCACGCTTTTGACACTTAGGACGAAAACTGCAAAGTAAACACATGTAACTAAATGATCAACGGAGCTTTCTGAATCATTGGTCATTTTAAGACGATTTATATTGAAACTCGAATAGGAAGAGCCGTGGATTGAAATCTTGCTGTTCTTTAAGATTATCGTCGTCGTAAACACCGTCTTCAACAACAAATATGTAAAGACTATTATTACAACAGAGAAGTTAATGAAACCTCGCTTATAGATTCTGTCAATGCACCTGTGCTTATTATAAAATTCAACTATAAATCTGGGAGGTTGAAAACCTAGCGCGCATCTTGTTTCAGATTTGATTAAACTAATTAGTCGTAGTTGTAATACCACTAAGTACTTGTGTATTTATTTCAAAACTAGTACTACCAGAGGAGTTTAAAATCATAAGAAATCCTTTGTTTCTGTCACATTTATCTGTTGACTGCATGATACACGTCTCAGTATTTCGTAATCACATATATTTGATATTAAGATTCAAATTATTCAAACTTGGGCATTGATTTAATGTGCGCCATTCTTATTCAACCACTAGTTATTTACATCAACTTCATACATGAAAGTTGAATTAAAACATCATTGATTTTTGTATTGTGTATATTTGTTTTGTATGATACAGTGTTGCCTAACTCGAAGGTTTAGTATATCTTCTATAATTGACTTGTTAATTACTCTTACTGCGATATTGCATTTACGAGTATTGTTGACTTTTTACTTTATAGACGTCGATTCCAAAATAAATTTACTTTTTATATGTGTTCTACTTGTCTTTCTTTAGTTGTGTAATAAGTGCGATTCGATGACCTTTAGTTACTCTCTTTCTGGCGCCCAATTTAATCTGAACAATTAAAATTGGGTAATTTGTACTACGCCACTTTCCGATATCAGGACTGCCGCTGCTTCTACTTTATTTCAAGTCAAGTTTGGTGGTAATTGAAGCAGTTTAACAACTTTGAGACTAATAATGTTACGGTGGAAGAGAAAGCAAGCGCGCAGAAAGTAGTGCTATATAAGCTACAATCCTTGGGTTTAGTAGACAGAAATCTTGAACGTACGAAAGGAACATGTTGATCGGTGTATAGAAAACCAAAACAATAGTAAACTACAAGTTTTTAGATGTATGATTACTGAAATTTAAAAGATTTAGAAAGCACTTTGTTGATTTCAAGTCAAATCTTAAAAAAAGCAAATAAGTTGAAACATTCTAACACAATAAATAAGGAGCAATCTTAAACACCGACAAAGGAAATTAAAAGAAGAAAAGTTTTTAAAAGTGACTTTATATAAAATAAAATTAGAAGCACTTGAGTTTTAGCCACCATCTTTGATCTAAATTCGATAGGAAGCAGTGTTCCTAAAAACACGAGCATCGTGTACGCTACCTCGGCAATTGGCATTAACGGCATAAAAATATAGATTATCTGTGGCTAGATCTTTATTTCTCATGTTTTTGAGTTGAAGATGATGTCCAACAATTATTTTCATTAAAAAAATTAATTCTTTCCTTGTATATTTTTCTTGTCTTTCATTATTTTTCTTGTTAGCACTGCAAACTTCATTAGAAAATATCTTAAAGCTAGCTTTGCATAAGTACTAAGTAGTATAAAAAGTAACAAAATCATTCTGCCACCAATTTCTCAAGTTTGCTAATTTTACCTATCACATGTCATTTAGTTTACAATGGTAGAACACAATGATAAAATAGTATAAGCGTTTCTACTTTTTAATTGACTTTTTACTAGCAAAATATTGTTGGATCAACAAAATGTTTGGCAAAGTGTATTGTGCAAATTGTAAAGTTGTGAAGCCGTTGGTGAAACAAGACTCTGGAGCGTACTTACTTGCTATTCCAAAGAAGAATTTGAGGTTATATGTTTAATTTCTATGGAATAACTTCAAAATATGATCTCTTAAGTGCAAGTTGAAGTTCATTAGAAAATTAAATATTTTTAGTAAGTAGTAATGTGACATTCTGTAGGCATCTATAAGATCTGGTCGAATGCATCTCTTTTTTAGCGTAGATTTTGAAAAACGAAAAAAAAGTAAATCTTTTTCAAGTGTTCTTCAAAAAATCAACTACTTTTATAAAATGGATCAACAGGTTAAATCAGCATTGTCAAGAATTATTCTAATATACGATTTGTACATTGTCAGGTTTTTTTAACAGCACAATACATGACCGACTTATTTTCAATTTTGTAAATGTGTGTCCCAACGTATCAAATTATTTATGAATATGATTTGTCTGGCCAAACTCAAAAAGGTTACAAATACACGTGTCTAGCGTTAGCAATCATTCGTGGCATCGGTGGAGATTTTTTTAACACCCAAGATTTATTTTATAAAACAATATGTTTATGGAAACTCTATTAAAGACGTTTCCAAACTCTAAATAACTTAATTTTGTCAGATCTTACATCTATAATACCAATTAGTTTTGTTAAATAAAACATAAAAAAGTCAAACGAACGCTAACAATTTTAAAAATTCAATTCGATAAATAAAACATTTGTTTTGTTATTATTCAAATTATAAATTATTTTAACTTAAAATGAACCTGATATCTTCAGAAATAAAGATAGAAAAGTCTTATTTCGTAGTTCTCAAACAAATTTGATTTGACTTTGTCATACATAGTATACTTCAAACATAAAATAATATTTAAACTACATATATTGTTCAAACTCATTTGAATACGTTGAATATATATTCGAAACATTAAGGACCTAATAAAATAATCTACATAATTTATAGTTACGAATTTTTTGTTAGACATGGAAATCGATACAAATAGCCGTTAACCAAATTTAACAATTTACAGCGCCAGTGAATCATAAACACCAAATTTGGAAGCAAACGTTAAATTTTTTACTTTATTTTCGTGTTTAAGATAAAAATTATATTTTTGATTTATCGTACGAACGACAACACGTACACAATAAAAAAAATTATTTCCAATGCGTGATATTGTATCAAATTTTTTTTCTAAAAACATAAAACACATTAATTTTAAAAAAATTTGAGTAAATATTTTAAAACATTTTATTTCATAGCAACGATAAAAGCAGGGTAATTTTATAGTTTTATTGCAACATCTTATATAACACAATCCAAATGTATTGTTTCAATAAATTGTTTTTAGGTAATTTGAATAAATGATTAATGCACACGATCGCTAAAAGTTACTAAAACACATTGCATGAGCCTCGATCTCACGAATTAAGTTATTTTAAAATAAAAATATAGGTTGCGCAAAATCGGAAACACGCCAAACCTTGTTAAATTTAAATTACAATAATTTCGGTTCAGCGACTGCTCAATAACGTCACTTATCATCTTCCATAGGTTTTCTTCTGCTTCAGACATTATTTCTCCTTTTGATTCAGATAATGGTGTACAATATTGAACGTTCAGCTTATTACTAATTGGAATATGTGTCCGTTCAACGGTTTTTGCATTATTTAATCTTGGTTGTTTGCGTTCCATAATCTTTGGTTCTACGCAAAAAACGAATTTTGGTATAGTATTACTTTTGGCTCAATCGCTAATGATGACTCATTGCACATGCGCAACTTTTGCCTGAGCAGTTAATCGTTTAACAGTTACATGAATTTTTTATGAAACCAAAATGTGAAAAAGTTGGGTTTTTTCAATTGTGACTCTACTTTACCTGAAAAATATTATATTTTTCAGGCAGTCTTGGAAATCGTTACTTCAAGCAATCAATCTTGTGACAATATAGTCAGATATAATCACTAGATTTTTATCCTCTAACGCCCTAGTATTTTCAGTAGACACCAAAAAAGTAAACTATGAAATGTAAATTACTGCAACAAAGGTTTTGTCCGCAGTCTTATATAACTAAGTCCTAATGTAGAAGAGCTTCCTCAGATATGCTAACTACTGGTTTGCAATATATGGTAACCAATTTTATTATTAAAACTAATTTATTTATATAATAAAAACACTTACACTATAATTTATGTATAATGCTATCACTTACACGAAGATAAGATAAAGTCCGCGGATAACTATTTAACACTTATTGTTTGTTTACACGTAAGTCACGTACAAGATTATACTCCGTATATTTATCTGCACACACACGTTAATTACTTATTTATTTCCGCTTGAATAATCTTCTTAACAATGCAGTCTTCACATTACGGAAATAACTGACCTCGGATTTGTTTGCACAGTATTTTAACAGAGGCGGATTAAGCGGCTGGCGGATCTGGCGGCCGCCGGGGGCCCCACATCTCCAAGGGGCCCCGAGCTCCAAAACTGCCATTAAATTTTCTGTTTTATTTTAATTTTTTTTTAATTTCTGTTTTTACAGAAAAAGTAAATGTGATCGATGTTTACAAATTTCTTAAGTAGTATGAAAAGTTGTGGTTGAATTATTTTAAATACGCGAAATGGTGAAATTTCTGGCAACACTGACAACACTGTCTTCATTGAACTTTTGTACCACTCAATGCAATGCAATTCTTTCGTCGCCGGAGCCCGGACGCTCATGTAATCCATTGTGCTCGAGTTCAATTGAATTGAAATAATTCCGGAAAGGTTTTTCTTACCATTTTTGGTAAGTAATATTACTTGTTTTAGTACGTATTCGGTATTAGATGATAATGAAATGGTCCCGTTGGTAGAAGGTAGACTACTGTTATTAGGGGAAGATCTGGAAAAATGGATAGTGCTGGCAAAATAAAACTTGCCATTTTAATAATTATTGTCGTATTTATTGAAAAATGAAAAAAGTATTCAATTACTTATATTTTAATTTTTTAATTAGATAGATAAAATTATGGTAATTCATAATATGCTAGTGTTTTTGCAAAATATTAAAACGTCGTATAATAAGTAAGTAGAAATACAAAAAAACACGTGTCCTGGGAAAGTTGATGGGCTTGGTCTTGGCCGTGAATAGCAGCGAACGTTGCACCATTAATTAAATTTGTGTCGGCTGGTTATTAAAACTTTGATTTAAAAATTAGTGAATTTATTTGTAACCTAATGTCAAATTGAACCCATTTTCGTTTATTAATTTTTTTTTAATTACACTTTTATTCGCTTCACAAAAAAAGCAACAAATGCAGCTATCCATTTTGCCCAACAGATTTGAGCTACATGCATAATTGCAAGGTTTTGGAAATTGCATTTTTAAAATGCAATTCTAGTTTTAAAATTTTTATTTTTAAACTAGAACTTTCTCAATTTTTTTACATAAACTACATCAACTTGACATGCTTCACAGCATCAGTAATTGTAATTGGTCGTATAGTTCAGCATATTCATTTTGCCATTGCCTGACCTTCCCCTACAGTTCTAAACATTCATTGTTTACTAGACCAAGCAACTTCGTACTTGATAAGTTCCAAAATAGATTAAAAAACTTTTTTTTCAGGCGAAAAAACGAAGCGTTATCAAAGCGGAGCAGAAAAAAGAAAAAAACAGAAACGGAACCAGGAAATTGCAAAAAGTCAAACCAATGCGTTACATAAATTTCTAGTCCCTAGTTGCGGTACAGAGAGAGAGTTGCCCTCATCATCTACTTCGGGGACTGACGAATGTAACCCTACCTTCGAAATATCTTTTGATGGAGAACAAGATGAAGAGGAAAAGGAAGAAAAAGAACAAGTCGAGAATCAAAAGATTCAAAGTGCTACTGAAGGAGGCGATTGCAAAAACAGAGATAGTCCAGAAAGACACACCGATTTAGACGTCAGAATACTAGATGATATAGCTCTACGGCCTACGATACCCACAGATGAAATGATTGACCATATTCTTAGAAACAAACCAAAGCACATTGGGAATATGGACGCATTGAAATCAGCGTATAAAGATAGAGATGAAGTATATAACAGAGGACTTTCCCATGATCATTTTTACAGGATAAAAACAAATGGAATCAAAGAAGAGAGAAATTGGTTCGTATTTTCAGAAACGAAAAAACGTGTTTACTGCTACCCTTGCAAACTGTTTTCAAAATCAAAATCCAAATTAATAACGGGATATCGAAATTGGAAATCAATTACGGCGATTTTATCCGACCATGAAATATAAAAAAACATATGTCAGCCATGTGTACTATGTATAAAAGATCATCAAAATTTAATAGAATTGATACTCAGCTATTGCATCAGCGAGAAAACGAAGAACATTATTGGAAAGAAGTATTGAAGCGCATAATATCAACTATAAAATTATTGAGTCGTTTAGGGCTAGCATTCAGGGGTCACAAAGATGGCCAGGATTCTACAAGTAAAGGAAACTACTTGACGTGCTTAGAATTTCTCAGTGAGTATGACAATTTCTTGAAGCTACATCTACAAAAATATGCCAATCAAGGACGAGGAAACGTCAGCTATCTGTCACACCATATCTGGTAAACATTCTTGGTAAACAAGTAAGAGCACACATAATCGACAACATTAAGTCTGCGACTTATTACAGCATCATCGTTGACTCTACGCCCGATGTGTCACATGTCGATCAACTGACATTTGTAATTAGATATGTTTTACCCAGTGGTGATATTAAAGAAAGTTTTATAGAATTCATCCCTATAGAAGAACACAAGTCTGCATATTTGGAAGAACAAGTTTTGAAGATTTTAGAAAAATTAGAACTGGATATTAATAATTGTCGAGGACAATCATTTGACAATGCATCCAATATGTCAGGAAAATACTCAGGCCTACAGGCACGTATTAAAGAACACAGTCCAAGTACGGTTTATATACCTTGTGCCAGTCACTCTTTAAATTTAATCGGAAATTTCGCTGCAGAAAGCTGTACATCTGCGATTCAATATTTTATGTTTGTGCATAATTTGTTCACATTTTTTTCTTCGTCAACCCATCGCTGGAAAGTTTTGTGCAAAAATCTCGAAGGGTGTAAACATGCCGTCTTAGTAAAGAGAGTTTTAGACACAAGATGGTCAGCAAGAGCAGATGCTGTACGGGCTATAAAATTTGGCTACAACTGTATCCAAAAGGCTTTAGCTGAAATCTGTGACTCAAAGGAAGAAAAAAAGACCATAATAGTCGAAGCAACTTTACTTCACAAAAAAATTAACAAATACGAAACCGCCCTGATGACAGTGATTTGGAATACCATTCTACAGAGAATAAATGCTACTAGCAAATCACTACAATCAGTGGAGTGTGAACTGTTAAAAGGCTCTCATCTACTAAGGTCACTAGAAAATTTCATTGAACGTTTCAGAGAAGACTCAGAAGGATTTGGAAAAGTGGAAAAAGAAGCAACTGAGTTGGTAGGACTATCATTTGATGACAAAGATGAACAAGCTCATAGGACACGAAAGAGAAAAATGTTTTTTGATGAAAGCAAAGAAGTCGGTCATGAATTCACAAGAAGAGAAAACTTCATTGTCAATTCATTTTATGTCATATGTGACAGCACCAAGGCAGAACTATTTCGAAGAACTCGGACGTATCTGAAACAAAAAGAACGCGATAAAAAACCTGAAAGATTTTTACAAAAATGACATTGATGTTTCTAATTTTGATACTGAACTAGATCAGTTCTTACTATTTCTGAAAGAAAACAAAGATGCCATGAGTACTGCATAAGAAATTTATCGAGCTGCAAGAGAAATGTCTTCAACTTTTCCTAACGTAGAGATCATTCTGAAAATATTTTTAACAATACCAATATCAAACGCATCAGGCGAAAGATCTTTTTCAGTTTTAAAACGCGTTAAAAACTATCTAAGGAGTATGATGGGAGAAGACAGACTGATCAATATGGCCATATTGTACATTGAACTAAAGGTTTTGGATGAAATAGACACCACAAAACAATAGATGAATTTGCCAAAAGGAAATCAAGACGCAAATTCATATAGAAATTGAAATTGATGTGAAGAGTTCTGAGGTTTTTTTTGTTACCATTCCAATAATTGTTTTATTTTAAAATTTCGTTACATTATCTAATTATTGCTTGGAAATGTTGATACTTTTTTTATTATGTTTTTGTCAAATGAACCCTTTTATTTAGAAGTCAAATATTGACAATACAATTACACTTAGTAACTTAGTTACTGTTAAATTTTTTTCAATAAATTTCTGATTTTTTTCGATAGGTTGAATTTTATTATAAGCTACATATTACTAGTTTAAGCAATTAAATAAAAATCTAATACTGTATAAGCCTACTTCCTTACACATTCTTTTTTGTTTTGGTGGCTCGGATTTAGGGCCTCTAAATTTTCACAGCCAGGGGCCTCCAATTGCCTTAATCCGCCTCTGAGTATTTATACATTTTGGCAAAACGTTCCCGTATGTTCCACATCGTTCCGTGAACGTTCTAGAAAACCTCGCGAAGGCTCTCAAAGTTGCGAATAACTTCCCGAACGTTTCAATATGATTGACGCGATAATTTTACTATACTTTCAAACGAATAAAAAAATTTCAATTTTTGTCTACTTTGCAACCACTGCTTAAATGCAAAAATCTAAATATAATTTTCTTCAATATAAAATCTGAGGTCACCACTGGCCAGGCAACCATAGCATTCACTAAATCAGCAATTTGTGGTTAGTTCCCTACAAATAACATTAAATATCAAATGTTGATATTTTTTAGTGACATTTTGTATTTAGGATTATACATTGAACTTAAAAGCATTCTAACAGAGATGTTTTGAATGATATTTTACTACAAGCTGTTAAAATGGTTGGTTCTTTTGCTTTCGAGGGTTTAATTGAAAATATCCTAATGTATGAGCTGAGAAAAGCATCCCTACACAGATTGGTATTTGACATAAAAAATAGCGCCTTATTTTAGATAGACGGAACCAAATAGTTGATCAACGTAGTCAAAAACAAATGCGTAAAGTGATTTCAGGAGAACGTGTTAAGTTTGTAGCAGTAAATGTTATGAGTGACGACACACCTTCTGTTTTTGTTTACCCCAGAGTACAAACCAATGACTTTTTTACAACAGGCAGTCTTAGTGTTATTCATAATAGTGCGCGAAGGACAAAAAACCACATTGTTCATCATACGCACTATTCAAAAGGCTATCTTAGCCACGTTCGGATTAAAATTATCCATAAAGATAAGGAAACGTTTATTATTTTTTTAACGTTTTCACAACGCTGTATTTACAGTATTCAATCTTTCTTCCTCTTCTTCCAGTACCGTTTCCTATCGGAAATTGGAAATCATCTTAGCAACCCTCACTTTGCTAATCGCAGCTCTGAACAACTCCCCAGAGCTGCAGTTGTACCATTCTCGTAGATTGTTCAACCATGAGATTCTTCTTCGTCCTATACTTCTCTTTCCTTTGATTTTTCCCTGTATTATAAGCCTCAGCAGATTATATCTTTCTCCTCTCATGATATGGCCCATATATTGCAACTTTCTCTTTTTTATTTTTGTTACATTACTTGCCCATTCTCTGCAGTACTTCCAGATTGGTTACTCTTTCTGTCCATGATATCTTCTGCATTCTTCTATAGCACCACGTTTTAAAAGTTTCGATGTTCCTGATGTTTTTCTTTTTGAGTGTCCATCCCTCCACACGATAGAGTATTGTGAAGAAAACGTAACATCGCAACATTCGCAGTCTAAGGTCTATATCTACGTCTCGATAGCTATCTCAATTCTTGACTTTATTTCTTTCGTTTGTTCGTTATTTTCAGTGATCCATGTTCCTAGATACTTGTATGATTGATTGTTGTATATTGTTATTTTTGTGTGTATGCCTTGTTTTTTTGTGACTACCATAAAGTTAGTCTTTCCCAGATTAGGTTTTATACCATAATTGTTGCTGTAGGTATTAATTCTTTCAAGTAGATTTTGCAAATCTGTCGCATCGTCACCTATTATAAGCGTATCGTCAGCAAAACGTATGTTATTTATTATCGCTCCATTGATTGTAATTTCACTGCTTTTCTTCTAGTACTGCTTCCTAGCATATAGATTTGCTGTATATATTGAACAGCAGCGGAGAAAGTAGACAACTTTGCCGAACACCTCGGAATATTTTAATTTCATCTGTCAACTCGTTTTCAACTTTGACTTTTGCAGTTTGATTCCAATAAAGATTACTTTGTTACGTACATACATTTAAAAATGCACTTCCCCTGTATATTGCGTGAATTAAAGTTACTTTTTCATTTCTCGACACCATCTATCGAGCATCGTTGGTCCCTTTCGATCGAGTAAACGACAGGTCGTCATTTTTACTTTGACATCGTTCACTACATAACCTACGTCTGCGTAAATTAAAAATTAATTTCTTAAAACATCCACGTGTTCTGACACGATGTATAATGAAAATATATAATTAATTAATTTAGTCAATGCAGGGTAAGCGTCTTCTATTCGCTTTTGGGATTAAAGGTAATTTCCATGTCTTTTCATTAGCGCCATGTTGTACCTCTCAAATCTGGGTTTCCTTGTCTGTACAAGTTTAAAATCTACATTGAAAAAATACTAATAGGAAGCATTGGACCTGTGAACTCTGCGATACAAGGGCAGATATAATTGACGTTTAAATAATACCACCTTGTACGAAAGTGCATATGTACCAGATACGATTGATATTTCCATTCGGAGGCAATTGATAACCACCTTGGACAAAAAGGTATGTGTAACAGCATACAATACGTTTTGGTTCTCTTACCTTTTATAAATGTTTCTTTTTACCTGTTGTAGAGTTTGTGAGTCACCATGTAGTCACGATTATTTTTAGATAGTTTGATTTCAGGAAGCTAGTAGGAAAACGTTTTCTGAAAGTATACCTGAATATTGGTAAGTCAATTTTTGATTTTAACTGTTAGCTGTCGCTACGGTTCTGCTCATAAATCATATTCACTAATCGTGTCCAAACGTTTAAAATAATTTGCTTCTTATTACTATTACTCAATTAGTTTAAGTTAAATTGCAATCGCATGCAGATTACTGTCAATTATTATTATTATTAATGTAATTTACTTACTAAGATTTTTGTATGTTCTGGTTGTTACACTTACGATTTAAGCGTCTTGTAAGTTGCCGATACTTCTGATGTTTTAGTACCTACGTAAACTTGCACTCGAACTAAATTTACCTACTGTGATACTATCAAATTATCTCTAATTGTTGTTGATTTTAATTGTAATCTCTAAGTCATCCTTCTAAAGTAATTACAATACAATTGCGGTTAACGATTTGGTTTCTTTCTTCGTTTCCTCCAGCTTTACGAACCTTAAAATTTTATACAAGCATTGAGGCTCTTGTGCTGATTTAGCAGGAGCTATATCTGCAAAAAGAGATGGCGCCCATTAAGATAAAATCACTTGAACCTCTCTCCGACAGGTAGTGTTTCAATCCTACAGCGAGTTGGCCGTGCAGAGTTCGTAAATTTCTAGAAGCTTGTAACAACTTATTATGTTGATGTCACGGTTATCAAAATTCTTGTTTTTGAGTATTTCTCGTAGCTTTCCATGCTTGATGTCGTCGAAAGCCTTCTCGAAATCTATAAAGCATACATAAAGATCTTGATTCATACTTAAACACTTCTGCATCAGCACATTGACACCAAACAAGGCTTCTCTGGTTCTCAGTCCGTTTCTAAATCCCATTTGTGTGTCGCTTATATCTACTTCAAGTCTTTTATATATCCTATTGTGCATTACCTTGAGAAATACTTTCAAAGTGTGACACATCAGGGCTATTGTTTTGTGTTCAGAGCATTCTTCTGCATTGTTCTTTTTTGGAATTGTTATGAAAGTCGACAGAAGCCATTCTTTTGAGATGATGCCTGTCGTATAGATAATGTTAAAGAGCCCAGTATATTTATTCCGTTGCATGTATGCGTTTTAACAGTTCTACTGGTATATTATCAGGGCTGCAGCTTTTCCATCTTTCGCACTTTTAATGCCGTATTCCACTTCACTTTTCAAAATTTCTGGTCCTGTTTGTTCCATTATGGGATGTTCATTGTCTGGTCTTTCATTTTTAAACAATTCATATATATACTCTGTCCATCTCTTCAGCTTACCCTTTACGTCGCCAATTGTTTTACCCTCCTTATCTTTCGATATATACGCTGTTTTAGTTCTCTTGATACCCGTTAATTCTTTGATCTTTTTATGCATGTCGTATTTGTTTTCATATTCTTCACTGTACTTTTTTGTTATCAAATTCTTTTTTGCTTCCTTGATTTTTCTAGTAATAGTTCGATGTATTGCTTTGTATTTCCCTTCATTTCTGCATTTATAATTTTGTCTTTTTTCCATTAGGGTAAGAATCAGTCATCCAATCCTTTTTCTTAGATTTGTCTGGTGACAATGTGTCTTTTCTGCCTGCTAATAGAACCATTTGTATATTTTGCCATTTTTTATTTATATTTTCAATGTCCTTATTTGTCTCTTTGATATACCTAGATTTTCGTTTAATTATAGGTACCTGTACCTTGTCAAATATTTCTATTTCTTTCGGTTGTTTTATATCTATTTTGCGCCTGCTGACTTTCTGTTTAAATTTTTTCGTCTTTATGTTTACTGTTGCTACTATAGGGTTATGGTCTGAGTCTATGTCTGCTCCAGGGTATGTTTTGGCTGACGTAATAAGGTTTTTAAACCTATTTGTGATTATTATGTAGTCGATTTGATTTCTGATAATGTTTGCTTGGCTATACATGGGTGATCTCCCCGTATACAACCTACGCTTTGGAAGCCTGAACATAGTATTCATTATAACCAGCTCTTAATTCTGACAAAATTCTATGAGCCGTTTTCCTCGTTCATTTCGTTCGCCCAATCCATATTCTTCGGTGCATTCTTCAGTTTTAGTATTCCCAACTTTAGCGTTAAAGTCACCCATTATTATCGCGACGTCTTCTTTTCTGGCGATTCTTAAAACAGTTTCGTGTTGATCGTAAAATGTTTCAATTTCTTCATCTGTCTTATCGACTGTCGGTGCATATACCTGAATGATATTTGGTTTTCCAGTTTTAGCTGTACCATTATAACTTGATCTGAGAGTGGTATAAAGCTTTTTACAGACCTGTTTGTATCTTGTTTTATTATAATACCTACGCCATATCTGTGATGGTTTTTCTCATTTCCTGAGTAGTACAATGTACCATTCGTAGTTGCACATTTTCCAGATCTTAGCCACTGCACATCACTAACACCAAGTACATTTATCTCCATTCTTTTCATTTCTGCTGAATTATTGTCTAATTTTCCTGCTGAGTATAGGCTTTTTGCATTTCATGTAGCAATTCTCATGCTTCTATTCTTCTTGCTTATCATTTCTTTCGCGACTGCTCCCCTTGGAGATCCGATTGGGGAACTTGTTACTCCGGAATATTTAGTGTTGAACATTGTCATGATGATTGTTACTAAGAGTACTATATAAATCTTATATATGAGGTATGGGCTCAATAACTGTAGCCCCAACATGAAAAAATACATATTTAATTTACTTACCTTTTACGATAATATTCAATTAATGTTTTAGAGTAATAAAAGGTATGCATAATAACATGTAGTTTTTTTTTGTTTTAATGAACATCTGGAGGGCTTATGCCTTAGAGCCCTTATGCACCAACCGCCACTGTGTTGTTAAAGTTAATAACGTACATGTGTAAAAAAGTTTTTTGACCATTAAAACTTTCTAAAAAATAAACTTATATATAAACAATTAAAAAAACTTTAAAAAGAAATACATTACAACCAATTAATGTTTTCACCGCTCAAAGTTGCATCCTCTGCAAAATTCGTTTTCAAATCTATATAATATAGAATGTTTATTTAATTTACAATAATTATATCCAATTATTTAAAAAATGATTTAATTAACAGAAAACGTTTCAAAAAATATTTGTCCACATTTTAAAAAACATTTTCAAATAAAAAAATTGATTAATATTGTTTTTAATAAAATACAAATTGTGTCTTATGATTAAATAAAATTGTTCTAATGTAAGTAAATACTTAGATTAATTTTAATCAAAACAATATTTGCGTCCCAAGTTTTATTAATATAATTTATTTTTTGACATCAGTTTAAGCTAATTAGAATATGAATAATCTTTGCCAGACGACTGCGCAATTATACGTAGATATTAATAATCTACCTACTAAATTGGATAATCTAAAAATACTATTAAATTTCGGATAGTCTACGCCATGTAAAATTTATTAAAAGCTTATTAGAACATAATTTTCTTATTACACAATGCTTTCATTAGTTTTAATGCTAATTAGATCTACGCTAAAGTCTATATCAATTAATATTTGTAATAAGATTAAAAAAATATACATGAACAAAGTGTGATATTTTGTTCAAGTATTTTTAGAAATACCCACATTGACATAATTTTTTTAAAAATCGTCAAATAATTTCAATGTCTTGAAACAGTATACACATGTTGGGTGTACTCGAACAACATTTATTATTTATACGACAAACCGGACAAACTTAAATTGCAGTAGAACAATTTATTTAGAGTAGGAAAGCTTATTGACCTTATAGCTTATAATTACTTCTTGAGGTCAATTATAAATTCTATAAATTTATTACAAATAGTACAAGCAAATATCTTGCTTTACTAAGGTTATGAAACAACATTACTACCATACATTATGTATTTTCGTTTTTAATTAAAAACGTGGATATATTTTAAAATATTTTGCGTACTATTCTAGTCTAGTACAATTATTATTATGTAAAACTAATCAATAGTTATTTCTCTAATTTTGATTAAAATGTCAAAGACTATAAAAAAATCTCATTTTCCGATAAAGAATTAATCACAATAATGCAATGAGCAATCACGCTAGATTCATTGATTTTCTAGCGCGTCTTACATACATTAGTACTACCAACAGAACTATTCTAAAAATTTTATTTGGAATAAGTATATAAATTATATTAAAAGCAAGAAACTTCAAATATATGATAGAAACTACTTCTATCCAAACCGTTAAAGGATAATTTATCCTTTTTATTTTTCACACGTGTACTTTTTGTGTTTCTTGCGGTCAAAAAAAGTTTGTATAAAAGTAATATTTTAAAATGCAAGAATTTATGAGCGTAAATTTAAATATGTTTCAGCTAAAAGCTTTTTCTCATACCATCAAAAACATTCAAAATTATATGCGTCATTACGCAAATTATTTTTATTATAAAGTTTTCGATATTTTAATTAGTTCGTATAAACATTTTTAATTTGAGTTTATCGAGTTAAAAATAAAAAACTCTCTAATAGACACACGAATTTCTATTAACACATTTATAAAATTATAAAGATAATTTATACTTTATAATATGCGGAAAAATTTAATGTAACAATTCTAAACAGATTTTCTATTTTAATCATTATTGCATGCCTAGTTTATAAAAGTTACATAATCATATAGTGAAAAGTAGATTAGTAACAATTTGATTAAGAGGTTTTAGTTATTGATGCTATAAAAAAACTAACAACTTTTTTTATACTATAATTTTATAAAGTGTTACAAATAATTCAGAAAATAATAATTATTTTTATTTTTGTACAAATTTAAATTACACAAATGCTTTTTAAAGAGTTCCATTAACAAACTAATTGAGAAAATTCAGCTTTTCTAAATAATACTAAATGTATATGGTAGAATTTCAAGATAAGCGTAATAGGCCCTTAACGGCCAGATAAAACATCATAGAGGTTGAACGTTAACCAAAATTTTGATGAGAAATAGATTCTTTACGACAATGCTGAATAACTCTACTATATTAAAAGGACGACAATCTTCACAAAGCCTTAACTAATTGAAAACAGATTATAATATAGACTAATTAGTTATATTACATATCTAATTCACATTGTAATGAAATTATAAAATAAATAAAGAGTGTAATTTAACAGAACTGCTGTCAACTAATAAAAATGTACTTAAATGTTTAAATTATTATTGCAGATACTAGAGAAACAACTAATAATCAGTAATAATTCCTTTAAATAATATATAAGTTATAAATCTTTATAGTTTCATTGCACTGAAATGAACAAAAGTACACGCGTCTGAAGATTGTCTATTTTATAAGATACATTACGTGTAGTGTTGTTCAGTTAAACATTAATCTAATATTGAAGTTTTCCGTGCTAAATCGGTAAGTATGTCGTAAACGTAGTTATTTTAGAATACTTAAGTTATAAAATATGAAATAGTGTTTTCATAAAAGTGTTGAATGCCGTTTAAATTAAAGAATACTTTTATTATACTTTAATGCTCGCGTTTGTATATAGTACCTACATATGTGTAAACGTTTCTGCAAATAATATAATTGTAAATAAAACTTAGATGCTTATAAATTTTTGCTAAATCCTACGTTTTCTCAAACAAATAATGGTGCGTTTTCTTCTTCGGGTGTTTGGCTATTTGGAGAACACTATCAGCTGTGGGAGGTCCACGTGATTCACAAAAATCACCGTTCTCTAATACCTAAACTTTCGTTCAAGCCGAGTAACGACAATTCGGTTTGAGTAAGCAATTTTTTTTCTAATCTTTTTTTTTACATTATTTTTTTAATACCTTTTTTTTCGAAATAAAAATAGTGGTAATAATGGTAACAACCATTGTTAAAAAAACTTTTTGGTAATACCCAAAGCAGGAAACACCGATATTATTACAACTACAAAAAAAATCCGAATACCTTATAGCGAAATACCCGAATACACTTAGCAAGAAACGTACCTTTAATGATGATTTTTACATTTAAAAATACAATTAAATCTGCAACATTGCTATTCATTTAAATTAAAAAAATTGTATTAATAATTGGGATTAAAAATAAAAGAAAAATAACAACGATAATCCTGTTTAATATTGTCTTACTTCACTTATTCCCACATAAACACACACGTATCAAATATAAGTTCACAAGTTATTGCTACGATCATACTTACCGAAAGTATGATAGAGTTAGTTCTCAGCATAATCAAAGATGAATTTAATCGAGTTTGTTTGGCTACAGTAAACATATCTGATATTATGCAATCGAAAATCTAGAACTCTGTGTTACTAAAATATCATATTCTTTTAACAGTAAAATCAATCAAATAAAAATGAAGAATTGTAAAAATAAATTTGCAATTTAGCGATAAAGTAAAGAAAAACTCCTGATTGATAAAACAGATGTTACACTGTAATTAAACAAATAATAAACTTGGCATTTGCGCAATTCTAAATACACAATATGTAGTGCAAATAGGGAACATTCACTGTTACGGAAACAAAAAAATAAGTATATTTTCTGGTAACCTATAGGACGCGTATGTATGCTATATATAACAAGCAGTCACCAATTACTTATAATTGGAAATATAAGTAAATAAATTATTGCTATTTTTGAATTATCTCGACCACACAACGAAAACTTCTGAACACGGGTGTGACGTCACTAGATGATTCAAACACCATTATTTTAATGTAATAGCTTGGCTTTATATTAATTTTCTTGGTTTTATTGTTATTTTATGTGGTTTTAGTGATTTTTTTGTAGAAACGATTTTACAAAAGAAAATTACGTTATCAACATCACGTACTCACAACTACAAGCACAAAATCTACACTAAAAAATCACTAAAACTACATAAAATAACAACAAAATCAAGAAAATTAATATAAAGCCAGGCTATCACATTATCATAATAGTGTTCCAAGGATCTAGTGACGTCACACTCACTTCGGCAGGCTTCGTTGTGTGGTCGGAATAACTTAAAAATCATCAACTTTAATAATGTTTTTCTTCGTTAATTAATGACGGATCTACTTTTAATTACCATCATTGTAAACCTCAGTTATGATATAACCGATATTCAATATTTTCTTAAAATCGAAATGTTTCCAATTAAACTTGCTCAAGCTAGTGCTCTAGTGTATACCGTTGGGTACTAAGCATTTTTACATTTGTGAATATTGTAGTGCCTCATGATAATACTATACTACAATCTGGAAAAAACACACTTTTGAACACGTCATTTGTTGAGTAATCGGCTAAACCTATATTAATAAAACTTTTGTAATTTGTTTCTATTAGACAAATATTTCAACTTATTGTAGTTGTTTCCAAATAATTTAAAATACAATTTAAAACGTGGAAAATTTTATAATTTAAATTTTAGAATATTACTAATTAAATCAATTTGAAATATTTAATATTAAGAGAATAACAAATTAAGTATAAATTAGTGGTCAATCACATGAATTTATTACGTCACAACAATAACTTTTTTTACGCAGTTAGAACTGATACAGCATTTACAAAACAAAAATCAACAAATACCAAAAGGCTGTTGTCAAAACGAAATGCAACCCAACAATTATAATAAAAAAACATGTTAGTTTGGTAGTATACTATACTTCAGTTGCCTAACAAGTGGAAATAAGCCCCTCTCACAAAAAAAGACCTGACTTATTTGTCAGATTTACAATATCCATACGTGTATTGTTGGTTGCTTACATAGTATTCGAATTGTTTTTTATTAGTTCGGTATATAAAGGATTATGTATTGGATATTTAAAAAGAATCAATATTATAATTTTAATAACCAACAGCTAATGATAAATACATTACATTTGACATTATATATTGACTTCCAGAAAAATTACAACACCTAGAACTTGTTGAACGATTTTATTCAAATTTTTAGGAAACGTTTATTTTTATGAAACAAAGTGATGATTAAAATTTGAATAAAATCTAGCCAATAGTCTTTTGTTTTTTTCCTGTTGTTTCCATAGTAATATAGCAACAATAAATTTGAAGTAGTAGACCATTTAGTAATTCTCAAGTTTGCTAATTGTTGTTGTTTGTTCACAATTTCATTCTGAACTTGATAACAATGCCGAGTCAACATCAACATTTTGTCCAAATAAGTAATTTTGAACGTGACCGTATTATTGGTATGAGAGAGACCGGATTTTTGCTAAGAGAAATTGCTCGCCGTGTAAACCAAAATGTTTCATCGGTATTGAGATGTTGGTCCAAATAGTACAAGGAAGGGGTTCAGCATCGTCGCTGTGGATCTGAACGTCCTCGGAGGACTACAGATCGCGAAAGACGTTGCTTAAGAGTTTTGGCCACAAGAGACAGATTTTCAACAACTCATATCGTCCATTTTTATGTCTTCCCCTTACACCACTTCACCGTCTACGCAGACTAGAATGGACCAACGAAAGGGCTAATTGGGCGCAAGAATGGCATCAAATTGTGTTTAATGACGAGTTCCGATTTTGCTTGTGGGCCCACGATGGTCGTAGGAAGGTCAGACGGATGCGTGGAGAACGCAAAAATCCAACATTTTTTGTGGAACGCAACACAGCCCTCACTCAAGGAGTTATGATATGGGATGCAATATGTTATGGTAGCAGATCACTCTTGGTCCTTCTTGATGGCAACCTAAACGCAGCTGGTTACATATGTATCTAATGTGCTACAACCATTTGGGCTTCCATATCTTCAGGGGCTGCAAAATCTCATTTTCCAGCAGGATCATGCGCGCCCTCATACGGCAAGGGCTACAACACGGTTTTTGGAAGAAGCTAACATTCCCGTCCTTCCATGGCCTGCTCGGTCGCCTAATTTGTCGCCTCTTGAACATGTATGGGATGTGATTGGTAGGCGACTGGGTAATTTACCACACCCGCCAAATAACTTACACAACCTCCAGCTACGAATTCAAGAAGCTTGGGACGATGTACCACAAGCAGCTATAGGTCACTTGATTGATAGCATGCCAAGACGTCTAAATGAGTGCATTACAAATCGTGGCGGAGCAACTCAGTATTGAAAACACTGGAAGTCAGTATATATGAGATGAAACAACAAAATAAATATTTATGTGGAATCGGGGTCTGATGTAGAAGATTCATTGCCAAATTTAATAATAACACGCTTAATTATAACTTCTAATGTAAGGTCTGTCTGCCACATTTCATCTTATACTTTAATCACATATTGTACAATTTTTTTTCCAATTATCTGCAGAAAGATTGGATACTGCTTCAAGAAGTAGAGTTTTAGCATCTTGTGTTTTAATTGTTGTAGTTTTTTTACCAACTTTCCATTCCATTTGTGCCTATATTAATTCAATGACGTTCACCTTGCAAATTTTGCGTTAAGTTTGATTTATTTCCATTCAATGATTATTTATTTGATTCATGACCCTGAGGTATTTCCCGTGTTTCGCGCAGCTTTTGGCGATAACTTAGTCGGACAGCGTAAACACCTCGAGGAGACGATTGTGAACCTTTAAAAGAGAGAGATTTGCCAGAATATTTTCTGGAGCAAATTTTGCTTAAGGTTGCAATTTTCCTTTCTTTTCGGAATCATTGTTCCAGAAATGTCATTATAGTATAACTAATGGGATTTTTTGGAATTAGTCTACATACGACTTGTTCGGATTTTTTATCCAAGATTTAATTTAACCACCGCTGGATAAACATAGATATTGTATACTTAAAATTACGTTTTAGTTTTTAGAAACTTGAGGTTTCTTTTAAAGTTGAACCTGGGTTGTAACATCCTTAAAACGTACATTACCTGAGTGTACTTTTGGGAATAAAACTTACATAAACCCATAGCGTAACAGTATCAAATTAAAAGGATTAAAATAATTGTTTTAGTTTTATTGTAAGGTTATGTATAAAATAAATAATCCATAAGATCTAAATATAAAAAAATTAGATTTTACAGTGACTAAAGAGTTTATAGTAACTCTGTAGAAATAAGTTTAAGTTTTTTAAATAATTATAAATTAAAATCAAATATCCACATTAAGGATCACAATGAACTCGTTAAGTCAAGATATTAAAGTTTAAAAAATTGTTAAAAATGACTTGTGTGTATTTAAATCAAATAGTGATGATAATATAATGTTAATTTCACATCAGTACCTGTGAAAACAATACATCGAGTCTGCTACTTTGGTGTAAAACTTGAAGATTGCGACAAGTTGTGGGCTGTTCATGAAGTGTGTACAGCTCAACCAAGATTTCGTGTCAGGGCGGTACTTAACTGCGCAGAGGAAGAACGCATTCGGATAAACAAAGATGCATTTTACGCACGAAATGCAATGTACACGTGCATAGAATAAATAAGATAATTCGTTTGACTTATCTTTATTAAGTAAACTACAAATTTAGTAGATTAACAATATTAAAAACACAAACATAAAAATGTAAATAATTTTATCATAGTTCTTCAATTCCTGATAATTCACTTTCAGATTCATCTTCCCAATCGTCACCCGAATCTGTATTTGTTACACTCACAATTAATTGCTCAGTGACCGCTTCGATTACTGCTTCTCTACTTAAAAAATCTTCTTCACACTTTTTAAAATGAGCACAACGTCGTTGCCATTCTTTTTGTAAAAAACTATTAAAGAATTCTTCACATAAATTTACAACGTTTGTTAAATTAAAGTTTACATTTTTTTGTGCAACGAATTGTTTAAGTGATGCCCACACAATTTGTAACTTTCACCTGAAACTGTAAAAAATGTTTGCATTAATCTATATTTATAAAGAATTATTATTTGTACCTGCATCGATTTTTTTCTTTTCGGATGCAATTCTGTAAACAGACCTTTCAGAAATCCCTGTGGCTGCTGCAACGCGTTCTTTAATACAATGAAGAGGAATTCATACTTCTCCTGCCGTAGCTTCCTCTGTCATAAACGCCAACACGTTATTAATTATTTCCCGGCTTTGGCTGTTAATAGCACGTCCGTCCAATTTACTTTTAAAATCCATTTCTGCAGAAAAAACTTAATTAAATAAATACGTACACAATTTTATCATTATCTACCTAAGATGAACTCAATCCAATCTATGGAGTTCTGAAAAGAACTATTATATACTTTCGAAAATCAAAACAAATAACGCAAAACAAGAACTACCAACGCAGATAAACAGGTGTAGAATTTCAAGTGTACGCCACAACAGCTTGACTACAATAACCCCTTCTCTTGCATTCTTAACTTTGCCAGTGCGCATTGACTCCGCCCTGACACGAAATTTTGGTTCAGCTGTACGTTATGTGTGGAAAATTTACAACCGTGGAAAAAATGTAAAAAAATTAGCTTTTAGCGTTCCAAGGATCAGGAGTAAACCAAAAAACCTTGTCGATAATTGGTATTTTTGTTTGGTACAGTCTTTGGACGATAATAATCAGAAATAAGAATACAATTGTGTATACGAATGTCGATTCAGTTATTCGACCATCCAATTATATACCAGCAAAAAACAATCAGGATGTGCCAGACATTCTTGAGATGCAACATCTGGATGATTGTTGACAATTTAATTCTAAACTACAGCTTTTTATTCAATTTTTTTATTAGTTAGTTGTTGAGAAAATCTAGGCGCTGTAAGCCATAGTTTCATCAGTTTAAAAACCATAGAAAATCGGTACCAAAGAAGTTGAAATGCTCACATGATGACTAAGTAGAATATTCAAAATTGTTGCAACAACAGACAATCTAGCAGAAGTCTTACAAACGGAAAATTCCCTGAAACCTAGGCATTAAACGGCTAATTTTTAAAAAATACTGTGTAATTAGTTATGAATGTAATTCTCGTATTTATACACACTATACGGCTCGGAATATTGTGGCCAAAATACCTGACTTTCAAAAAGTTTTTTTTTATTGCCGAAACAGACAACACAGCAGAAAGTGCTACATATAGAAATTTTTTTTCTGAAACCTATGCGTTAAACGGCTATTTTAACTAAATACTGTGTAATTTTCTATGAAAGTAATTCTCGTATTTATACAGGGTTATTCACACTATATGGCTCGGAATAATGTGGTCAAAATACGTTATTTTCAAAAAGTTTTACTTTTGAGATATACAAGGGTCTATTCTGGTTACTTTTTAAATTTGTTTTCATATCATACAGAGTGTTGCAAAGGACGCAAAAGTATCAAAATAGTGTTTTTTAAATAAAATTCCTTCTATATTATTACATTTTTGTATTCTCTGTTCACAATAACGGTATGTTTTAATAACGTTTATAAAGTCCAAACCTTAAAGTTTTTTAATTATTTCAATTTTGTTCGAGTATAACCTAATTTTCATGTTTGAAGAAGTAGCTAAGTTATGGGAACACAAATTTACAGTGAAGTGTAAAAATAGATCATATGTTATATCCGAATTATATTATAAACTTTATTTATTTATCTTATATAGGGAGAATGAAAGAATGCACTTTTTAATTACCTATCGAATAGTAGTATTAGAAAAAAAACGATTATTTGGTGTATTGTGTAAAAACGGGAACGCTTAGCTATACAACACTCTAATACTATTCGATAGGTAACTAAAAAATATATTTTCTGGTAAATTAAAAAATATAGCGTTCTGTTTAAATTAATCAAGTTATAGCCATCTAAATTTCTTAATTGAGAGGTTTTAATTTTTAGACACGATGTAAAGTTTATTGTAATTGAGATATCAAATATGAACTATTGTTACACTTTACTGTTTTTGCTTCTATAACTTAAATACTTCTTAAGTATCTCAAAACATGAAAATTAAGTTATATTTTGACAAAATTTAAATCATTTAAAAAATCTTAATGTTTAGACCTTATAATACCTTAATACTTTTAAGGCTTTTACGCATAATATGAAAATTATTTTAAAAAGTTGCCATAATAGACTTTTTTCGTCGGTCGTCTGTTAATAGTAATATTATCGTATAATAATGTATCAGAAACAGATCGTTAATGACCCCTATTAATGAACGATTTTGAACCAATGAATGAATTTCTATTAATAAACGAATTTGTATAGCAACCAATGAAATCGTTAGCAACCTCTGATTACTACATATAACATCGGGTTACGTATGTTTTAGTTTCTTTATCACTTTACACGTTTTTACCAACGTACGAAAAAACTTTAAAACTAACTCGTTTGTTAATCGACGACAAATAATCTCGACAATATTACCGCGTTCGCTTGCTACACTAGCTCACGGCGTTAAAATGTCTCAATTATTAATCGCTATCATCAACGACATTTGTTCGTTAAATAACTATTATATATCCCAAAAATAAAACTTTTTTAAAGTAACGTATTTTGGCCACAATATTGCGAGCCGTATAGCTTGAATAAACAATTATAATTTTGTATTTTACTTATCTTATTTGAGTGCCTAACAATGTGACGTAATGCGTAAAAACCCATTATAATTTTCAGACTTAGTACAACCAAATTAATTAAAAAAAAACTGGTGTGGCCACCACACGACTTTCTTATAAGGAATGATAAAAAAATGTATTTTTATAAGGTTATGTTGTCATAAAACCACTTTGAAGTGATAAGTTTGTATTAAAAACGATTAGTAAATCGCCAATTAACCAGACTTTTCTGCAACCGGCTATTTATTTTTTCTAAAAAAGAAATCGTCGCAGGCAGGATTCGAACGTAGATTATATAATGGAAATCACTTTAAATTATAAATTAAATACATATCTAATAAACTGTTAATGTTAGAATAAATTTGAATAAATTGCTAGGAAGAATTATCTTTATAAGAAACTGTAAAAATAATTCGAATAATTTACATTCGTACAAAATTATATAAGAAAAACTGTTAAAAATGGCGGATACACCCACTTCCGGTTTCTTTATCAGACCCATCATTGATAGAACCAAGAGCATATGAAAAGCCAATTCCATACCAAATTTCAAGTTACTAGGACTTTTGGTTCGAGAGTTATCGTGTGTACAACGTTACACACACACACACAGACACCCAAAATTTTTTGTCAAAACTACATTTTTCTAATTCAGGAGACTTTGAAACGTAACATTCTTAAAAAAAATTTTTTTTGAAAAAAAACTGCGATCGCTATATTGTTCTGCAATCACGTTTTATGCAGCTCATTTTACAACAGTTTACTAAAAATACATTGTTTTTAAAATCCATTTGTATCATTATTAAAAACTAAAAATACATGCAGTCCACTTATTTTGAATAAAACATATAGGTTCCTATCCTATCGTAGCTTCATATAAAATTTTTAAATAATTTGTATTTATATTAATAAATATTGGGTACGTCTTTATTGAAACATATTTATCAGGAAAAAACCGATACAAGATATTAAATTAGCAAATATTTGTTCATTAGTGTTATGTAATAAGAAAAAACCTCTAGAGCCGCAAAGTGATAAATTCAAATCTAAGTAAAACTGTGTTTTCAAAATTAATTATTATTCAAGTAGAAATGTGTCTAGTGAAAAATACATTTAAAAGTTTCTAAAATGTTAAAATTAAAAAAAAAACATTTTAACAATTTTACGAATTCAAATACTAGAGTATTATATAAAGGTACGCTTATTTATAATAAATAAATATTTCCAAAAAAAATTTAGTTTTTCAAAAATAATACAAAATTAAAATAATAAAATGAAATATGTAACTCTCGTCTAATCTCACTCTCACTCAACATGGTCTCGTGCCGCATTAATGTTTGTTATGCTATGCTATACTTCACTAAAATTCGGAAAAATAAATGTATTTTTTTATAATATATCTATAATTTTCATTTTTTCTGGGTTCCAGAGTTCTAGTTCATTATATAACAAAAGAACAATTGCACTTTTTTGCAATGCACACCCGTGCCTTCGTACAAGAGTTACTCAAGATGGCTTAGGTCGCTCCTCCCTAGACGCGAGAAAGACATTCCTGCGTCACTTATGTTGTCATTAATCGTTAAAAAATCAAAAGTTTATTTTGCAAATCAAGACTCCGCAAATTTGCTAGTAGCGGATGTTAATACAGTTGAACTAGAACTGTTTCTTTTAAATTAAAGAAATGTCAATAGTCATCAATAATGTATTTTAAAACAACTTTAATAATGTAGATCTAATAATAGCAAAGCTAATAACTATAAAATCCGATGAAAGTGTGGAGGCATGAGAATCTTAAAAATTATCAAAAATTATTATTAATTATCAAAAAAAAACAAAAAAATTTTCAATAGGAGACCAATATAAATGATCACAGGCATTGTTTTTTATTTGTAATATAAAAATTTACTGTAAATATTTATTCTTTTCATTACGTTTTTTTAAAATTAGATAATAATGTACACCTTTATATTCCTCGTAAAATAGCGAATACGAATACGTGATAAAATATGAAACAGATTGAGAAAAAACTATTTTGCATTTTAAGGGAAGGTATAGTTTTTTTTGCCTACAATACTATTGATGTACATTATAAACTCGAGAAACCAAATTTTAAATTACATCTTTATTTAAAATAAAAATTTTTGATATTTGTAAGAAAATAATCTGATTCTTTTTTTATTTGTTGTTTAAAAATAAATTTTTGTTATTATTTATGTATAAATAAACTACAGTCTGTATTAAAAAAAACTTAAACCTATTAGGAATCCAATAAAAAAAATACGTATATTATAAAATTGGTAAATTTCCACTAAAGACTATTAAAAGAACATAAGATTCTATTGTAAAGTAATGAAGCATTTACATGAATTTCACAAAAGTATTTCTAAGACGATAGGTTCATTCAGAAAATAATGGATATGCAAATTGTACTTAATTGAATTGTTGATCAAATCGCATAATAAGTTCGAGTATTAAACTGCTTTAACAGAGAGCCTGTGAACTCGTTTAACAAACTGATTAATTGAGTACCATTATTAAATTAGAGTAACAGTGGTTTAATTGTCAAATCAAACTGTAGGAATAAAAGTAAATCAATTTTAATTATTCATTGTAGAAAATCGGAAAATGTTAGATAAGTGTTTTTTTTTAAATTAACATAATATATTTTAGGTATATTGTTGTATCTTTAGTACAGTAGTTTAAAATTACAAAATGTAATTTAACTTATCAAAATATTCTCAAGTCATCGAGATTTTCTTTCACCGTTTTGCATTTGCTTTTTACTTTCTAACTTTTCTACTGATAAAAAAAACTTTTCGTTCGCTTTTATCATTGAGCTTTAATATGTACTATAAATTTATTATGTATGTTAAAGTTTGTGCCACCTAAAAATATTTTTATTGTTCAATTTATTTTTTTACTTTTACATGTTGTATTATAGTGACAATTTGTGTAAACACGTACAAACTGCAACCTTTTGTGTCGGTATAAGTATTGATTTTAAAAAACTAAATGCATTGAAAAAATGATATAATTGCTTGCACGCAACATAATACGACAATATGAATAGGTTTAAATATTACGTTTATTCATAAAAATAAAATAAATTGTCTTTTAACGTGATAAATATATTTAAAATTTATGTAACAAAAAATACGTTTATAAAAGTTGATAAGTCTCTTGAAAAATAATATTTTAAGGTTAACACACCCGTTCCCGTTTTCATTTATACGTTGTATACCTTGAAAAATGTATAACAGCAACAATTTGAAAAGATAAGCATCTACGAAATAGTAATTTGTCACATTTCAAAAAAAACAAAACAGTAAATAACATTTAGCTGCTGTTAAATCTAAATTAAAATCAAATATATATATATCGGTTGATAAATAACAGTAATTCAAAACGTAGATTTGCATAAATAAATGGTTTAAAATTTTATAGACATCTTAGAACTAGCTGTATCAAGACGAACTACGAAAACGAACGAAAACTACAACGATTAATTATTGTAAAGGTTGCAACAGTAATAAATCTTTTTAACGCCGTTAAAAGGAATAAAATAATTACACCTGTCGAGTGTTTTATATAGACATATAATGTTAAAAAATATGTTCTATGAAAATAAGAAGAAAACAATTTTTACAAATAGCAAAATACTAAAAATATAACATAATAATACAATTTACTAAATGCAATGAAACAATATCTTTAACTAAAGATGGTTAAACAAACATTTAATTTAAAATTTAATTAAGAATGTTATATAGCAATTAGGTGTAGCAATGTAACCGTTATTTAAAAAAAAACTGGTGTGGTCCCCACACGACTTTCCTATAAGGAATGTCTACATATTTTTTTAAGGTTATGTTGTCATAAAACCATTTTGAAGTGATATCTACAGGTTTGTATTGATTTCCTAGCATGCTATAATTTTTTTGAAAATTTTCTCCTCAATTTTATTAAGATCATATCGACTAACCTTTATATGTGCGCCTCGATATTACTTATTAAATCATAAAAAAAATCGTCGCAGGCAGGATTCAAAACTATATTACATTTTATAAATTCATTTTAAATGACAAATTAAATATTTGATAAACTGTTAATGTTAGAATTTTTTTAATTTAAATAAATTGCTAGAAAGAATTGTCTCTATAAGAAACTGTAAAAATAATTCGAATAATTTACATGTGTACAAAATTACATAAGAAAAATTGTTCAAAATGGTGGATACAACTACTTCCGGTATCTTTATCAGATCTATCTTTTGATAAAGCCGAGAGAATATGAAAATCCAACTCCATACTAAATTTAAAGTTACCAGGACTTTTAGTTCGAGAGTTATAGTGGGTACATCCAAAGATAATTTAAATAGGATGCAACACTACGTATATAAACAAGTCAAAAGAATATAGAGAAAAATTGTTATTTTTCAACTTTTCTTTCAACATATGGAATTTTTTTCCAAAAAAAATATGGTCGTAGATAGGATTCAAACCTAGGATTATCGATGGAATTCACTTTAAATTATAAATACAGTATCTAATAAACTGTTAATGTTAAAAAAATTTTTATTTGAATAAATTGTTAGGAAGATTTATCTCTATAAGAAACTGAAAAGATAATTTGACTAGTTTATATACATACAAAATTATATAAGAAAAACTGTTTAAAATGGCGTATACAATCGCTTCCGGTTTTTTTATCAGACCCATCTCTTGATAGAACCAAGAGAATATGAGAAGCTAGCTCCATATCAACTTTCAAGTTACTAGAACTTTTGGTTCGAGAGTTATCGTGGGTACCTCGTTACACACAGACACACACATACACAGACACCCAAAATTTTTTTGTCAAAAATACATTTTTCTGATTCAGAAGACCTTGAAACGTAAAATTATGCAATACAATTTTTTTTAAAAAAATTGCGATTGCTATACTTTCCTTATCAGAAAGTAGAAACTGGTGTGGCCACCACACGACTTTCCTATAAGTCATTTCTACATATTTTTTATTTTGAAATTGAAGAAAAATATCCAAATCAAAAGAATATAGAATATTCAAAAAAATTTGGATTATAATTTCATTTGCTTAAAAGAAATAAAAATAATAGGATTAAGTATTACGCATTAGACAATTTTTATTTAAAAATTTTTTCATCCTACCTACTTTGAAATAATATGTACACGTTTGTATTGACTTGCTAGCGTGCTATAATTTTATTAAAATTTCTCTCCTCGATTTCATTAAGATATAACCGAAAGATGGTAAATTGAGGTGTTGTTGTCATATCGACTAACCCCTACATTTATGCTCTTCTATATTGCTTTCCCCTTTAGTAAATCAGTAAAAACTGTTATTTTTAACGTATCTTGCTTTCCCTTCAAGATGTGAAATTTTTTTCTAAAAAAATTGTCGCAGGCAGGATTCGAACCTAGATTATATTTGGAATATACTTTAAATTATAAATCAAATATCTAGTAAACTGTTAATGTTAAAATTTTTTTAATTTAAATAAACTGTTAGGAAGAATTATTTCTATAAGAAACAGTAAAAATAATTCGAATAATTTACATACATACGAAATTATATAAGAAAAACTGGTAAAAATAGCAGATACACCTACTTCCGGTTTCGTAATCCAGCCCAGAGAATATAAAAAGCCAGCTCCATACCAAATTTAAAGTTACTAAAACTTTTGGTTTGAGAGTTATCGTGGGTTCATCGTTACACACAGATACAGACACGGACACACACACAGACATCCAATTTTTTTGTCAAAAATACATTTTTATGATTAATGAAACCTTGAAACATAAAATTCTGCAAAAAAGATTTTTTTGCAAAAAAAATTGCCATCACTATATACGTTCCTTATAGGAAAGTAAAAATCAAAGTAAAACTATAAAAATTAATTTATATTATTAAAAATATTACATTCGATTTAAATATTTAGACAACCCTAAACAAATTTTAACATTTGGTGACTCTGACATGATTAGACAGAAGAGATAAACAAAACATGCAACGGTAGTTTTAAATGTTTTATACTATTAATGCAGTCAAGAATAGGTTGTATACCATTGGGTGTTAAGGGGTATCCAAGAAAATCGATTTGTATTGAATCAAATATACATTTATATATATACGTTGATAGTGATAGAAAATTCGTTTAAACGTTGAAGGAGTTTTTCAAAATGAACCAAGTGTTCCTTCATTGAATCCGACGCGATCAAAATAAATAGCTGAAACTAAAGTTGAAATGATCTAGTATTTTATGTATGAATCTAATCAAAATAATCAAATAAACCAAAAGGTGTAATGATTGCTGTCTTCTCGATATCCTTTGGATCTACAGAAATATGATTATATGCTCGAATGATGTCTAGTTTTGTAAATATCTTTTTCTTGTCTAAAAAATAAGTAAAATCTCTTATGTGTGGCAATATATAGCGATCCGAAATTGTAATAACGTTTAGTTTTCTAAAGTCTCCACAAGGTCTCCAATCATTATTTTTATTTGGCAAGTTATGCAATGGACTAGATCATGAACTCTTTGATAGTCGGCATATTCCCTAATCGAGCATGATTTTAAATTGTTTTTAGTAACTTATCCGGTGCTAACGTTTGAGCCTTAGCAAAGACAGGTGTTCCCTTAGTATCTATTGTATGTGTAACACCACGATTATTATCTTCACACAAATTAGTAAACCGGTTATTTGAATTTGGTGATTACTGGATTTTTGTTAACATTTGTGTGAAAACATCAGAAACAATAATAGTAACGATACTATGATTTTTTTGAACTTTTTAAATACTACCGCCTGAATAAAAATGAGTTTCAGCGTCTATTAGTCTTTTATGTTTCAAATCAACCAATATGTTAACTTTTCTTAAGAAGTCGGCATCGATAATTGCTTGACAAACATCGGCAATTACAAAAAGCCAAGATAATTTTTGACGAAGACCTAATGTAACCGTTATCATTTTTGTCCTCATATGTTGTAACTGGAGAATCGTTGGTCTCAAAAAGTTGGTAATTGGTTTTGCGAATTTCATCCATTTTTGACAGTTGTTCAATTTGTCGTTGTAAAACTTGAATTTGTTTATTTGCATTGGTATTATTAGCTTCTGAAACTTAGTTTATGATTGCCCTTTCCGTAACTTCCATGATTTTGTCTGCCATAATTGCTAGTTTATTAAGATCATCTTCACTAGTCGATGGTAAACCATTTATCCATAACGACCTTAAAAATCATCAGCAAGCTTACTTTCAGCCAAATTTCGCATCTCGCAAAGCACTTCCGATGGATTTTTATTGTATTGTATACCCGTTAATAGTTTTTTAATTTTTTGATTCTCCAAGCCTGCAATCTGTTTAATTAAGCAATTCTTTAATATAAAATTTTTAACGATATCACTCACCTGTAATAAAACATCGCTTTCTATTACAGAAACCACATGAAAATACTTAATGGAATCTTGTGTTATATTTAACGATGTGAACTGCGCCTCGATCTGATTGAACCATAGCCCAGGATCTAATCACCAAAAATGTAGAAATTTGACCCTACGCAATGATTGATTTGTTGTATTATTGTCACCATTAATGTTTCTGTATAAAAAAATTCAAAATATTATACAGTCTTTATGATGTTGGTCCGAATGGTATATATTGATTGATTGCTTCATGCTGAATCAGAATTGTTTCAAAATTTGATGATCACCAATGTGTAGTGTAAAGTTCAGTTCTTTATAATAATTTAATAAAGTTTATGGAACTAAATTCATTTGAAACAAATATATTTTTAATTACACCAACATAAACTTAAAAAGAAAAGGATGATGTTTTTAGAATACTCTAGAACAATTAAATTTTGTGTTGCTAAGAAAACAATTATATTATAAACTCTATTTAAACAGTTGTTTTAAAGGTAACTGAAAGCTGTTTATAGAACCTTGCTTTCTAAAACCTAAGCCAAACGAACCAGTGCCCACTTGGAGATTGCAATAACATTAGCCATTTGAGAAGTTATTGCAGTAGATATGCTCCAATGGCATATGAACTTGGATCACATTTAATGATATAAGACATATTTTAATGTGTTTGTTTTAAAATTGGAGACAATAATGCATGTTTTAACTTAGTAAACGCGGTTTCTTCAAAAAATTAATTAAAGATTCGTACACGTTTACAATAAAAAAACTTGTTTTTCCGGGGCGTCCCATCAGACGCGCCCGCTTCACTTTTACATTAAATGTTACAATACCATGAATAATTAATAAAAATTATAATAAAGCTTTTTTGTCCAATGATATTAGTAGAATCATTAAAATATTTGCCAGATTATTTTCTTTAAAAATTATTAGAAACGAATACACACTTACGGTTGCATAAAGCAAAGATGTTAGCTGACACCGTTGTTAGCTAAATTGTAGCTATTGATTTGAGAATGTCGTCAGCAAAACAATTGATTTTGTACCAATAACGACGTTTAACTACATGATCACGTAGTTAACTACATCATCACAGTTAAAAATGCTTTATACAACCGTACCTAGATACCACAAAGTAAGCAATTTTTAAAAAAGTTGTTAAAAAAAGTTGTAGTTTTGTTATGATAAAAATTTTGTATTATTCAACGCCCTGAATAATGCATCATACCTTTTAAAAATGTAGTTGGCAACGTTGGAGGGACGTAGCAATTTTTTTTCTTCAGGGTACTTACGCGTTTGACATTTTTACACGCAAAATGCAAAGTAAACGTATGTAAGCGGAGCTTTCTGAATCAACGGTTATCCCATTGTTTTGTAGTGAAAATCGAATGTAAACTCAATCGATGCTTATAGGAAGAATTACTGTACAATAATGGTACCACGCTGATAACACGCCTTTTATCTTGTGCATAGGCACATTATTCGAACATGTGTTGTTTATTTCTAATTTTGGCTATTATATTTGTGTGGGATTGAAGTGCACAAACCAGAACTTATCAAGTAATCTTTGTTGAATTCCGAAACGTGTTACCTTTAGAAAATTAAATAAAAATTTGCTAATGAGACTCGTTGCGTACCTACTCCATTAAATAACTTGTGGCTGCAACCAGATTAAGTTTGACTTCTACCAAGTTATTCAAAGTTCGACGCATTAAATTTTAGGATTTCAGGAACACGTTTGTAGTAAACGTATTCTATTTGTTATACCTGCTCGTGTACTATCTTTTTCAGTCTTTAACAACTTCTATTTAATTTTATTTGATTTTGTTATTGTCGGTTTGTTTTATAATTTTTTTTTCTTACTTTTAGTTTAGAATCTGGCCTGGTTAACAAGTTGATTACCGAACCGTTACAGGTTCTTAGTTAGAATTTTGGTTTGTTGTTCAAATTTTTTCATTTCTTTCACGCTCTGATGAGAACTGTGACGAAAGTGGCCAAAACATTGACACGGTCCAAAACACGTTTTAATTTTAATAAACACTGCGCCCGGCAAAACCCCCTCTAATACATCTTTATTCACGTCTTACAATTTTTATCGTTATCTCTTTGGTAACTTTTTTGCATAACTTATTGATAAATAAAATCTACAGTAATGAAATAATTATAATTGATAAGGATTTTCTTCTTACTAAAAGTAGTGTAGTTGCTTTATTTCATTTTAAAATGAATGACCACAGCAGCATTTATTGCTGTTTAAATTAAATTATTTCAATAGTTGTTGTCATTAATGCTTCTTAAAATAATTAATCGAAACTCTACAGCTACCCAAAGACTTTTGTTAATGTTAATGCAAAAATAACAATATTTTATATTTCTAAAGAAACGTCATCGACTACCATTATACAAGTAACTGTTTCTATTCTCCAATAAACTTTATTAAAATTTACTTAATACATACAATCACTATAATTCAAATTCTATAATTTTAAAGGTTTATTATCTACACCGATAGATTTTTAAGCAGTCAACAAAATTACCAACATAATAAACGAGTAAATTTCTCCCAACGCTTTTTTTATATTAATACAATCAAAGCTTATTTCATTCGCCGTGATAAGCTTTAACAATAATACCATAGAATTGCCTACATATAGGTTTTGTCATAACTACATATATCTGAACGATACAAAAGAGATTTCAGCCTGATTCCACAACAAAATAAATTATATCGACATTGACAAAACGTATTTTTCTTTGATAGATTTATAAAACATTTTTCCGACAAAAAATTTCATTTTTTTGCGACAATTACAAGTGTTTTTTTTTGGATTATTAAATACTAAAAAATCTTTATCATTTAAAAGTAGGAACATAAATTAAAGAACTTTAAAATGCATATCACGTATACGTAATTATGCGATAAAAACGTGTACCGTAAGCCAAGTAGAATATGTTAGAATTTAATTATAATTGCAAATTTCCTAAAAAAATTTAAAAGGTATTGTAAATAAACTAAAAATTTTCTGTTACAAAAAGTTGCAGTTAATAAAACAATGTATATGCAGAAATCATAAACAGTTACTTAATTCGTTTTTTATCAAATAGATAAGGTTACCAATATAACTGATATCTATTGTTTTTATTTTGAAGACTGTCCTGCAATCAAATTTGATGTTTTTGAGTAACCAAAAGTTTGAATAGAGAACAAAAATTAGGGTTTTTTTGCATAAACTCAAACTACATCAAAATGATTCTTAAACAATATAAATAATTGTTTGTATTAGAATTCAGAATACATAGTGTAAAGTTTTTCAAACATTAAGGATACGTATGTATCATCCACTGTACTTTTGAATATAGCAAACAGCTAACAACCAACTCGAATTGAATGATCTAAAAAAACATAAAAATGTATATATGTTATTTAGTACACTCAACTAAACAAAAAACAGGACACCTTGATTAGTTCAAATTAAATAGTTAACGGTGTAAACTAGGCTTGTTAGCAAATGCGATCGCTAATCATTCGTGGCCGTTCACGAGGTTATTCAAAAAATTCAAATTAGACTAATTATAATTATTGACACTACCAGAAAATCAAATTGTTTATCCGCAAAAACTAAATAATTAATATATTCTTATTTTTGAACGATTTAAAACAGTAAACTGCCTTTTTTTATACAAAATATTTACGTATTACACATAAAAGTTCTATATTGAAACTGTGCATTACAAACTTTATTAAAGCTATTTATTGAACACATTTTATATTAAACCCATGTACATAAGATCCTATTAATAACACTGTGAATATAAGCTATTGCATTTAAGTTTTAATTACAGCTTAAACAGTTTTTTAATTTCTCTTATTGGTCAATAAGTCAAAAAAGACAATTATCATAACTGTTTTAAATAATTGCTAACAACAGTGGGATGATTTTTTGTCAAAAAAGATATTTGCTGAATTTTATTTTTATACAAAATATGTTCGTGTATAAATAAAATTGATTACAACGTTGAAATATTTATTATTATTCTTATTAGTAAGGTAAGGTATATTGGTGAATAAATATTGTGCGTAAGCGTACATATCGGTCCGTTTTTCTTTTTTTTTAATTTTTACTACAAAGTCAATAGGTTAACTCCATTCCAAAGCTGTTACACGCTACTACTATTATTTTAAATTTAAATTAAAACAAAAAAAAACTGCAATTTATAAAATTAAAAAACGCAAGGTAATTTGACGATCTTTACAAAAATATACAATATTTTATAAAAAAACTTTTTAATACTAAGTAATAGTAAACAATATACAAAAGACTGTAAAAAAGTATACAATGTTGTAAAAAAAATTTTTTAATACCAAGTAATAGTAAACAAATATACAAAATTATTTACTCCAAATCCGATACGAAACACCCGTCACACATAAAAACTGCATCTTCATCCTCCGCTTGCAAGTTATGTGATATGGAACACAACAAAAGGAGCATTGTATCCATTGTGCCCCATTTTTTTGTTTTACGTCGTTGTTAAAACTTTCTGCGCAAACACCACATTCCTAATCATCATCTTTTTTGGAGCGTTTATTTGGACGACTTGATTTTGTACCTTTCTTTTGTTGTGCTTTGGAACAACCAGGTTCCTCCATATCTCGCTGTCAGTTCCTCTTCCCTATTTTTGGAGTTACTACATCAATTGATGCTGCTGAGGAAGGTTTTTGTAGTAATTTATTCGCAGTTACTTTTGTTATAGGATTGTCAACAACAATCCTGTCTTTTTCAGATTGTTCAGAGACTAGATTTTCTATTAATCGTGAAGGATCTCTATAGCTTCCTCTGAAACGGCATTTATATTAAAGGGAACAATTCCGCTTTTTCTAAATGCATGCTCTATATTCCTAGGGGACAACGCTTAAATAAATACTGGATTTAATAGTTCATGGAAATTTCGATCTAGTAGGTTTTACAGTCTTGTTCTCATATATGTATTTCTTTATCCTCTAAATCCAGGTAGCTTTTAATGAAAATTTAAAACTTTTTTTACTAACTCTATCACTTCAGGGTTTACATGTGAAACGTGTAAATCTATAATAAGGATAACAGGTCTTTCTTTTGGAATTGATGCAATTAAAAAATTTAACCAATGTAAAAAAATCTCTGAATTTATCTACCTTTTCGGCGAAAGTTTAATTAATAAATTTGGCAAGCAACCCCGTACCAAATGAGGGTTCCATCGTACCTCTTTGAAGATAATTAAAGGTGGTATAAAAGATCCGTTTGCACAGATGCATCCAAGTAGAGTCGTTGTCTCTACCCTGTCTGTATAACTTCTTTTGTAGATATATCTTTTTCCAATAGCCGTAACTACTTTACATGGTTTTACAACTCCTAGCTTCTTCATTAAAATTTCTAACTTCCTGTAAAAATCTTCAAGCATCACTGCATTAGCCATTAAAGCTCGATAAACCGCCAAATTCTCAGGAACACAAATTTCAAGACCATACTTTGCATTAAATTTAGCCCACCACCATTTGCTTGCAATTTCATTTTGATCGTTAAAGAAATTTCGCCTACCTACTGATTTTGCTAGAGAAAACGCAATTTTTCTAATTTGGACAACAGTAAGACCAAATACCAGTTCTTGCACAGATATAATATAATTATACAGTATTATCTCTGTTTCTGAAGGTAAGGCAAATGGCTTTCCCAATTTTGGCAAGTCTCGCGCAGCATTGGCATCATTATTCTTCAAAATGAAACCTTTCAAAGACGACTATAGAATGTTCATTTGCGAACTAATTTTTTTGCCCTAAGCATGTCATCTGAACTGTAGGTTGTATATTTTTTGCAGGCATAATAGTAGTAGGAATATTAGTGACAGTGATGTAAGTATATTGCTGACAGTCTGAAATATAAAACCTATTATATATTTTGCAAATACTTGCTATTCTACATTGCTTTTATATAAATTTTATATATAAAGTTATTTTTAGAATATAAAAAAAATAATTAGTCGATACATTTTAGAAGTCAGAGAACTGCAAACTCAGTTACGAAACAATTAATTTAAATTCTAATTACATCGGTTGTAAGAGCAACATTTACTCTATTCTTTAATGTAAAAGCATTATCTTACTTTGTTTTTTACCAAATCTACACGAAATTGCACTAAACTCTGCATTCACACTTGTAAAATACACAAAATTTACTGGTCATAAATATAAAAGTTTTCTGTAGCACGTGGATCCTTTTGTGCTTGCTCTCATTCGAAACGGTAGATATCCAAGCTGCATTGGACATAATTTGGTGTACATTTATTAATAGGTATGTTTGCTAGGATTATTATAAGAAATATCACCAACTTAATAATGTCGCCAAAATACTTTATCCTACCCTAATAGGTTAACAATATTTTTAGATAACTTTAATAGATTTGATTTTCTTTTTGCGATTTTAGTAAAAAAATGACATTTATTTAAGTGCTGTTAATACGTATGGATTTATAAACGAGTATAGTCTTCGTAAGAATAAATAATTTAAACTTAATGTGTCATTGCATTTCTATGTTTCGTTTCTTTAGAGGCAGAGGAGGCACCATCACTAGTTTGATAAACAAAAAAATCCTATTTCCACTATCACTCATATCCTGCTTTACTATAATGCAACAAATTCTTATTGAAATTTTAGGAATGTTGATTAAAAACAATGAAGTATGTTACCTTTATATTCATTTACTATTTATAGCTTTTAAGTCGCTGGTATACTGCCAAAATTTTAATTGGTCGGTCTATTATCATCGCAGAGTTAGCGCGCGGTCTTAGTGTTCAAGCATTGCTCGAATGTTTATGATTACTGTAGGAAGTATCCCAGTTAAATGGTATCGCGAGCACACAATAAACAGGACCATCAAAAGTGCCAGACGAAGAGTATCTACGATGACCCAGGTTAGTAGCATATGTTACTCAAAATCCTTTTACAACTATCTGAAATGCTTTAGCCGACGTCGAACGTTTAAACAACGTTATGCAGTCTTCTGTCTAAATTTAAACTTAGAATATAAGCTAGTTATAGTACTTTTAACTGTAATTATTAATTTTGTTTATTAATTAAAGATAATACCCCTATACATAGACCAAAGTTAGTACAAAACTGATTACAACAAAATAACCTCAACGTGTCCAATAAAAAGCCCTAATCTCAATATAATAGAAAACGTTTGAGGTCAAGTTGTTCGTACCATCCGGAAACAACAGGGAGTCAATTTTATCGCAAGAAACCGCAAACAATTAATTACCGCCATTAAAATTGCTTGGGCAGACGATTACTGATGTTTACATACGTGTTCTTGTACTATCAATGCCTAAACGACTGCAAGAATACATAGGCCTGTATTCATAGTCGTGTCGTAAGCATTTGCTTAAAGTGATGATTAGTTTCATAGATGCCACATAAGCAAATGCTTGAGACGATCTTAATATGTCGCCTTACCTAAGAGAATCTTATTTTTGGTACATTCATATTCGATACTTATTTTAAATAAGCTCTGTCTTAACAATACATGTATTCATAGTGCTAATAAGACCGTCTTATTAGGGTGTCTAGCCACACATTTTTACTAAAGTCATTGTCATTATTTAAGGCAACTACAACGTAGACTTAAAACGTGTTTGATAAGTAAATTTTAACCATATCATAGAAGTGAGATTGTACGACATTGTTGTTGAGCAAAAAGTGGATATTTCAGGTTTTAAAATTTTTAAGAAATGTTAGGAATAGAGAAGGATATTTTTCTCTTAATTTTCAAGTAACTATGTCTTATGCATTTTAAAATATAATTAAATACAAAAGAATAACAAATACAAGTTTGATTTTTTTTAAAACGAAGCTAATAATTTAGTAACAAAGAATAGAAAAAACATGATAAATGTTTTTTGTATTAGAATTTCTTATGTTTTTTTATTTTTATTTTATTTTATTTAGCTTTAGCTTCCGTCTCCCACAGTTCAAAAGCATAGTATATTTTAAATAAATATTTCTTGTTTATGTTGATTTCAAGACGATCTTAAATAAACTAAGACAACGCTTTGAAGCAACTTCTTTAGTAAAATTATTTTAAATTTTGACTATGCAAACATACCGTCTTAAGGCGATCTTAAACATTTAAGACCGTCTTGCGTAAGATGATCTTAAGCTTTACCTTAAGACACGACTATGTTTATCGACCTTAAACAGTGTAGGAAGTCCTATCCATTATCAGCAACCGTATGTTTAATTCAAATAAAAACAGAAAACTTGTAAAATTAGTTTTTTTTTACTAGCTAGGATCTAGGATTTCAATTTAGATAGTAACGCTAGGGAATATCTTCTTGAACCTACTATAAAATATGAATTGAGAATTGAAACTTATTTAAAAATAGCTTTTTTATGTAGATACAATATTTTTTGTTTTGTACTTTTATTTTTTTTATATAAATAATCTATATTTTAATAATACCCTAAACTCTGAATGACTGTTTACTGTATTGCACTGCAATGAACTATATGGAGTGCAATAAAAAAAATTTAAATCACATTATTTCTTCCAGTGCGACTGTCTGTTATCAGTTTTCTAGACAAGAACAGCGCCCTTAAAATAATAAATAGTAAATAAATATAAAGGCAAAATATTTCATTGTTCTTAATTGACATTCCTGAAAAATACAATAAAAATGATTATTTATCGTATTATAGTAAAGCAGGAGAAGAGTGACAAGAAAAATGTGATTTTTTGTTTATCATACTAGCGATGGTGCCTCCCCTGTCCATAAAGAAACGTAACGTGTAGAAATCAATGACACATTAAGTTTTATTTATTTATTCTGACAAAGATTATACCCATTTCTTTATACAATAAAAAAAATCGTATAAAAATAAAATACAGCAAATACCTTTTAACACAAAATCATGCCATTGTTAATAAGTCTTGATAAGTGCGTTAACAATTATTTAAAACATTTGTTATAATTGCTTTTCTTTGACATTTCAACCAAAAAAAAAGATATTAAAAAACAAATAAATAAGTTTACTGTTCCAAATATTTCTTTACAGTTTCAATTATTAATTAGTTATTACCAAAAAAAAAACTATTCCAACTAAAACAGCATTTTTTTAAAAAGATTATTAGAATTAATTCAGTTTTCAAATAAGTAATCACTAACGAATCTGCATATGTACGCAGATACATTTTCAAATTCAAATTCATTATAGAAACTCAGGAGCGATCAATTTCAATCCTAATTGTCAATAAAATAAAGTAATAGTTTTAAAACCAAATCTGCCATTTCACATAAAACAAAAATAGAAAAACATTGATAGCAACCATTTAACCAAGAACCAAAAACCCAATAATATAATTGTAACAATTATGCGAGTAATAATTTACCGACTAGTAAAAAATTTATATAATTACGTAATTTTTTTGTTCATTAGTATATCAATAATTACGTGTTTTCAAGTAATATACTTATCAGCAGGATTAGCTATTCAGTGATGTTATAATCAATGTACTAGTTAGAAGATTCATGTAATTTAAAACAAGTATGTGTAAAAATAAACTTAAAAACCTAATTAAATTCAAACTAGGTTAAAAATTGCATACACTTGTTTTACTTAGAACATATTTCCATTTTAATGATCTGTAACCTTTCACTGATGATATACGTACCTAACGAGTTATTCGATATCTTTGCTAGTGCAGCAAACAATCCTTGAACTAATTTAAAAGTTTTATTATCAATCATATTTAGTCGATAAAACTTACAAAAGCAAACTTTCTCAATACGAGATTAAAACAAATTGCTCATTATGTGCACGATTTCGTATACAAACTAAATTTAATTTAAAATGCAACTCTAGTAAGAATCGTTTAAAAATTTATACACTTCGTAAACCAAATTCCAAGTGATTATTCTGCTTCATTTATATTTTAAACTAATAGCGTGTAAGAAACTATAGTAAACGGAAATAAACGCTTTGTTAATTTATCAACTGATGAAAATTTCGTGTAGCAATTTTCTTTGTCGATTTTAAATCGATCTAATGAAAATACTTATTAAGTTAATAATGCGTCTTTTATTTTAGATTAAAAGAAATTAACTTTATCTTCAACGTAAAAGAAACTTTCATTTTTAACGCATGAACAGTAGTATTATTTATGATTCTTTATCAGTATTTTATTTAATACACCTCCTCCCCCCACTGAAAGATATTACTATATATTTAAAAAATATCTTTTATTTAAATTGATTGATAGTATAAACTTTTATACCAATTTTGTATACAGCTCTTTTTAAAAGAATGATGTTTAAGAAACAATTTCACTTCATTATTTCTTCAAATAAAAACAACTAACACTGACGCCTCAATTTTTTCTACTTATATCGCATATAGAATTGTGTACCAGAATGTATAAACATTATTTTATATTAAAGCAAAAAATGTGTTTTTTAGTACTACACTGCCTATGCAAAAACATATAATACTTTAAATCGCATTTTTAGTTTAGTGTTTCGTATAAGCTAAAACTCAAAAAATACATACCAAATGAAGAATAATGAGATGTAAACACTTCTGTTCTTTTTAAAATACTTTAGAGTTACTCACCTAAAACAAACAACTAATTAGGATACTAGTTAAACCTTCTACAATTGTTTTCACAATAAAATCATAATACAAATATCACCGTTTAAACAAAAATAATTCATAATCGTACTTAAAAGGATATCTATCCAAAGCTACATATAATGTTGTGTACCATTGTTGTAATTTTTACTTTACTAAAAAACTTCATAAGCTTGTATTTATATAAATAAATTTACCTTTTAATACTATACAAAAAGTAAAATATAAATAGTTTTCTTAAGAAACATTTTAATTGGAGTATTAATTTAGATAATAGCTAATGCATTTCAAATTAATATCCATACCGTTGATTGAAATATTCTTAAAGATGGTCAATTCATGCAATGAGAATGCAATATTTGTATGCATATACATGCATTTTTTTGCTTGTATTTAAGTACAATTCATTAATGTGATCAACACTTCAGCTATAGTAGTTAAATTTAAGCCACAGATTAGATGTTACGTTGCCGTGTTAAAAACTGAGAAAAATTTTTTTAATGCAGCTTTTTATGAGAAGTAAATTTTATTTTACTTTATTTTAATCTCACAGATAGGTATCATTACACAATACATGAAGAAAAATTATTGAGCACTTGCGATCTATATAAAAATTAAACACGGAAAAATCACACCGATATTTTCGAAAATTTGATTTTTGTAACAACCGTTAATTAAAATTTTGTCTACAAAAAAGAAGGTATTTGTAAAGACAAAAAATGTTAGATAGATAATAGAATATTTTATTTACATTAATTAAATTACTGAAATATTTTGTAATGCTTGTTGAAAATTAAAATTTCATAACTGCAGCTTACAGTTACAAATTCAAAAAATATGATTTTACCTAAAGTAAGGAAAAATAAAGTATGCAGGTCTCATAGATTTTAGTACTTTATAGTAAGATTTGCTAAATAACCTTTAGATTTTTTTTTTGATAAAAAAGTAACCAACTTAAATATTTAATTATTTCCAATTTCTTACAGTACATAGTTAACCGTTTGCGTCCTATTAGATAAGCCAGACAACCACCTATGTTATAATTTGTAGAGTAACTCCTAATGGGACTTTGGTGTAGCCACTGTTTATATGGGTTACTTTTAGATCCATCTATTAGAATTTTTTTTAAACGGATGTCACATTTCACATTAGTTTAAAACTTTGTTTTTATAACAGTTTGTACCACATTGACAGGTTTTACTTAGAAGTTTTCAAAAAGTGTTATAAACAAGTGATAATTTAGAATGGCTCGTAAGTATAACTCTTATTACTGTATATTTTCGTTTTATATAACTAAAAATATTGTTTTATTCAATTACTGCATCTAACACGTGGTGGTTAATAGGAATGACCACTAAGAATGTACAATTACGTCCAAAAAATGTCTAAGAATCTATTATTGTGTTTGTTACAGACAAAAATACATGGAGTTTTGCCGAGTTTGAGGCCATAAACGTTGATGATTTTAATGCAATTTTAACTGAAATTTTGTCAGATTTCGAATCTTTAGTGGATGATTATTTATCGGGCGATAAAGAAGAAATTGATTATTTACTTGATAACAATAACGTAGTTGAAAGTTTGTCGGCTGAAGTAAATATTGATAGCGACATATTATCAAATAATGTTGAAATCGACAGTGATGACAAACCACTATCTCTTAAGCAAAAAAATGGCAACGCAAAGCTTCTAAATTTTCAGATGTAGTATGGTAAAAAGCAAATTTTTATCAGCAGCCGACTACATTTGAAGAAATGAAACTGTTTTTGGAAGTTAATATTGTGATGGGAATAAAGAAACTTCCCAACTTGAAAGATTACTGGTCTCATCTAGAAGAAGTAAGGAATGCTTACATCCCGTGATAGGTTTTATTGGCTGTTGAGCAATTTACATTTTACTGACAATATTTTGTACCAAAAAAAAAGAGCCAAATTAGAATAAACTTTATAAATTGGGATCATTACTGACTTTACTTAGTAAGACGTATAAAGATTACTTTACTCTCTAAGAGAATACCAAGCTGTGGACGAAAGTATGGTCAAATATAAAGGCAGATCGTCCATGAAACAATATATGCCAGCAAAACCAACCAAACGTGGTTACAAAGTTTGGGTGTGAGCGGACGATTCTGGTTATATTTGTCATTTCCAGATCTATACCGGGAAAATTAGTGTTTTACCCGAGAAGGACTTAGGAGCAAGAGTAGTAAGAGATCTATCGCTTGACTTGAAAAATAAAAACTGCAGGGTTTTCTTCGATTATTATTTTTCTAGTTTTAATTCTGTGGGATTTGAAGCAAAATCAAATTTATGTCTGTGAAAGGAAAAAAATATTTGCCACGTGCCACCAATTCGTCTCTTAATTACAACAGCGCTAAGGATTACGCAAAAAAAATTCTGATGGTGCTTATAATAGTTATTTATGTATTTAAGGCATAAATTAGTTTTTCTGACGTAAGACGTAAAATCATAAAAGTAAGTTACGCCCGTACATACATAATGTTATACACCGATAAAAAAATTTTAAATTAAAAATATTTCACAAATAAATTGAATTTTTGACACAAATCTAGTGTTGCATGTTGCTTTGATTACATTTGAGTTTAAAAACGTAACTATGGTAACAAATAAATAATAGTAGCCATGTTGTCATCTATGCATGTTGTCAAAAAATTTAATTTCTTTTTGTGTCCGCTTATTGTGCGGTATTTAAAAGGTGAAAAATGAACGAAGTTAACGACGTTGCAGAAATAGCAAAAAACAGTAGCTTAGTTCCAAAAAAATCAAAAAAAGTGTATAAAAACATCTAATAAATATTTGAAATGGTGCGACATAAGAAAAGCTTCTATCAAAAACTGTTATTGTGAAAAGAGTCTTCTGGCTTATGTTTGGTATTTATCAAAAGAAAGAAAATGCTTAAAGCTACTATCAAAGCTAACCACAACATAGATATAAACAGTTACTTAACCTTATGTTAGATTGTAGAAACCCAAATTAAATACTGGATCATTTTCATAGAGGTCGTTAGTTATTTTTATAATGTGTTTTAGTAGATTAAGTAAGGTGTAATACGCAGGTGTAAGAGAATAAGGTGTTAAGTTTTAAGTTGTTTAAAATAAATAAAATCTTGAGTTTCGTTTTAAAAAACTGTTAACTTTTTTACTTTAAAATCCAACAGGTTATAGGCCCAGATGGTCTGTGCATAAAATAAAATCAGTAGTGAGGTAAGAAACTTTAAAAAAGGTAAAATTAAAGACAATAAGTGTAAAGTTCAAAGTGCATCTGCGCGAATGCCAACATGTCGGACGATAAATACAATATAGAAAATTTAAAGGATGGAAGTAACTTTGAAACGTGGAAATTTCAAGTGACAATATTTTTTAAAGCCAAACAAATATTTGACATAGTTACAGGTAAAACTTGTCAACCAGAAGAAACAAAAGCAAAAAAGGAATGGGAGAAAAATGATGCAATTGCTCAACGGATAATAATTACAACAGTTGATAAACAACCCCTAACACATTTATTAAATTGTTAGTACCTCCTGTGAAATGTATGGAAAATTAATCAACTTATACTAAAGAGATAACGAACAAAGAAAATATACACTGTTGCAAGAATTCTACAATTACGCTTATAAAAGGGAAACCGATATGACGACTTTTATTTGCGATTTAGAAAATTTAGCATATAAATTAAAATCCTTAAAACAAGATATTAACGAAACGATGCTTATAACAAAAATTTTATCTACACTTCCTGAACAATATAAACATTTCGTGAGCGCATGGGAATCGACGCCCACAGAAAAACAAAATCTATCAAGTTTATCATCCAGGTTGATAGCAGAGGAAAATAGATATCAAGCAGAAAATAAAAATAATGAACAATAAAGTGAAAGAAACGGTTTTTCTAACAGAAAATAAAAATGCAGAAGATTGGCACAAAAAACTAGGTCATTTAAGTGGTAACAACATGATAAAATTAAAAACAATTAGTGAAGGACTGAATTTAAAAGAAAAAGAAATTTAAGACTTTGAAAAACTAGTGTGTGAAGTGTGTGTAAATGCCAAACAAACGCGTAAACCATTTGAAGATCTAAGACAAAAAGCAACCAGACCATTAGAGCTGATACATACAGATGTTTGTGGCCCCATTGAACCTTTAACATGGGACGGAAAAAAATACGTAATAACATTTTTAGACGATTACACGCATTTTATCACGGTGTATCTCTTAAGTGGTAAATATGAGGCAGTTAGTGCAGTAAAAGATTACATAAATGAAGCTGAAGCAAAATGGAACCTAAAAACAAGTAAAATGCGTTGTGATAATGGTAAAGAATATGCAAATAATGAACTAAAAAATTGGTGCCGACAAAGAGGCATAATTATGGATTTCACAGTACCTTTTACACCTCAGTTAAATGGTAAATCAGAAAGGATGAATCGAACGTTACTTGATAAAGCGAGAGCCTTAATTTTTGAATCGAACCTAAATAAAAATATGTGGGGAGAAGCAGTTCAAGTTGCAGCTTATCTAACAAACAGAGCGCCAACAAAAACGTTAGATGTTACACCATTCGAGATGTGGAAAAACAAAAAACCAAATTTAAGATATCTGCAAATATTCGGAGTAGAAGCCTATGCTAAAAATTTATATCGTTTGAAAAAGTTCGAAGAAAGAACAAACAAATTTATTTTTATAGGATACGCTCCAAATGGATATCGTTTATTTAATCAAGAAAGACAAGAAGTAACAGTCTCGAGAGATGTAATTTTTCAAAGTAAAGTAACAAGTTTAAAACTAGAAAATCAAGATCCGGTCCAGGTGATAAACGAAGAGGAAATCCCGAGCGAAGAGGAAATCCCGAGCGAAGAGGTTGAAGAACCTGAAGAAATCAAAGAACCTGTTGAAGTTGAATACTCCGAAGAACTAGGAAGAAGAAAGAGGATAAGAAAAACACCTTTAAAATACAGTGATTTTGCACTTTTAACTTACGAAGAAGCAATAAGCGGAAAAAAATAAAATTGAATGGCTTCAAGCAATAAACGAAGAAAAAAATTCGCATAAAAAAAATAAAACTTGGACACTAATAAACAAAGATCAAGCAGCGGGTAAAAAAATTTTATCAAACAGGTGGATTTTTAAAATAAAAGACGACGGAACTTATAAGGCAAGGCTTGTAGTGCGTGGATGTGAACAACAACATGGAGTAGATTACGATAAAACGTTTAGTCCGGTAATCAATAGTAACGCGATAAGATTAATATTTGCTATCGCAGCTGAACGTAACAATATAATAGTAAAATTTGATATTAAAACTGCTTTCTTGTACGGTGATTTAAATGAGGAAATATACATGAACGTACCGATGGGTTTTGAAATTAAAAATAAAGTTTGTAAACTGAATAAATCATTGTACGGATTACAACAGGCCCCAGTAAATTGGAATAATAGTTTCACCAGTTTCTTAAAGGAAACTGGTTTACAACCAATTCCATCTGAACATTGCATTTTTAAATCAAGCGACGGACAATTAATATTAGCCATATATGTAGACGATGGTTTAGTTATAGCTAGTGACGAATTAAAAATTAATATGTTTCTAAAAAACCTGGGCGAAAAATTCGAGATTAAAATTACAGATAAACCCGATTCGTTTTTGGGACTTACAATAAATCGAGATGAAACTGGAATTTATTTAGATCAAGAAAACACAGCTTCACAACTTTTAAAAAATTTTGGAATGGACGATTGTCACAACTCTAAAATTCCACTGAATAAAGGCGACTTAAACAGAAGTGACACGGTGTTAAACAGTACATATCCCTATCGCGAAGTAATAGGAAGTTTACTTTTCTTGAACAATAAAACTAGACCAGACTTGAGTTTTGCAGTTAATTTTGTAAGTCGTTTCATGGAACAGCCAACGAGAAGCGACGTCAACAATGTAAAACGTATTTTAAAATATTTAAATGGAAGCAGAAATTTAGGAATAAAATTTAATAACAATCAAAATAGAAACGAACTGATAGCATACAGCGATGCAGATTATGCATGCGATTTAGAATCACGAAAAAGCACAACCGGTTACTTAATATTATACAATGGAGGACCAATTAGCTGGTGTGCACGTAAACAACCTGTAGTAGCCCTGTCCACAACAGAAGCAGAATACATTGCTGCAGCAGATTGTTGTAGAGATTTGATCTATATAAAAAATCTACTAGAAGAATTAAAAGGTGTTGAAATAAGTGCAGTACTGAAAGTGAACAATAAAAGTGCAATTAGTTTAGCTAAAAATGGAATACTTAATAGTGGAAGTAAGCACATAGATGTGCGTTATCATTTTATTCACGAAAATATATCTAGTGGTCTAATAAAAATAGAACACTGCAATACAACAGAACAAGTAGCGGATATTTTTACTAAACCACTCGACGCTGCAAAATTTGTAAAATTTAAAGAAAAATTCATGACAAAATGTACAGCCCGCAATATTCCTTCTTTAAAAAATGTTTAAAAATGATCTTCTATTTAAGAGGGGGTGTTAGATTGTAGAAACCCAAATTAAATATTGGATCATTTTCATAGAGGTCGTTAGTTATTTTTATAATGTGTTTTAGTAGATTAAGTAAGGTGTAATACGCAGGTGTAAGAGAATAAGGTGTTAAGTTTTAGGTTCTTTAAAATAAATAAAATATTGAGTTTCGTTTTAAAAAACTGTTGACTTTTTTACTTTAAAATCCAACACCTTATTTAGGGTTTAACGAGAAAATCAGATGGATTCAAGCCCAAAAAGTCAAAAATTTTGGCGCTGGAAGAGATAGCCTTTATATACCAAGCTCCAGATGAAATATATTTAATGAACAAGGTAAACGAATTTATTGTAATTTAGAAATGTTGAACGATTTTTAAAATCAGGTAGCTGTAATATTTGGGATAGTTGGAGCATGCCGTAAATAAGAACTTGTGCAGTTAAAAGTTCATGACATTCAGGATCTGCAATCCTCATTACTGATCGTTATTCGAGATACTAAAACCAGAAGAAATCGATTTCTTCTTGGCTTACACTTTGATAAAAATAGCTGATTACCTAAAATTGACAAATCCTGAATTATATATTGGCACTCATTTGGTTGCTTATTGGCGACGTTGTTGGCAAACGCTCAGAAAGGAATGATTGATATAAAACAACTAGGAGGCTGGTCAACGTCAGTTGCAGAACAGTTTATAGAAGATTCTGGATCAAACAAAAATAGGTTAGCTGAAAAGATATTGATTAGAATGGACAATTTATCGCCTATTTATACTAAATAAAACGTTATCAAAATGTTCAATCACGTAGCAACTATCAATAATTACATTTTGATCGATAATAGCGTGGGGCAACTTCGAATATTAATATGGTTAACAAACATAAATCACCGGCAATGAAATTCCAATACATACAATACAATTTTTAATTTCTAATTTTCATTTTGTAAGTATTCAGTTTATTACTCGGTTCATTATAGCCCGTGGGAATAAAAAGGTCCGTGGGCTATAAAAAGACGTTTTTGTGCTGCCAACATCGCAAACGTTAATATTCGTTCGTTAGTGCAGTTACGTAATGGGCAAAAAAAACTAGAAATCCATATGAAGCGTTCAAGTCAATTATTATATTAGAATGAGTGTGCGACAGGTTAAAAATCTTGAAATTTGGCAAAAAAAAATGTTAATGTCAAATTTGACAGATTTTGTGATAAACATAGTAGAGGCGTTTCACTATGTCTTGAACAGTGACCTTGAGTCGAAAATTGAAATTCATAAACTAAAAGTCAAAAATTTGACAAGCCTATCTGAATTCCAAAAAGGTTAGTCTATTTAAAAAGCACTCACGTCAATAAAAATTAAAAATAATCATATATTTATTTACTAAATAAAAATGAATTTACTTGTAATAATACTTAAAGACTATTAACAACAAATACAACGATAAAGGCAAAGATAGGTTAGAAAAAATGTACCGGCGAACGTTTGTAAGACTGATAATAACAATATTTTGACATATACAGACTACAGCGCCACAGTTCACGAGATCCTGAAAGACGTCTACCAACATTATATTTCTGATGGTTTTTTAAAATTTTTTCAAAAGAGAATGTAATTTTATAAAATACAACAAAAAAATAACGTTCGTTATTCTCGTCGAAAATATTGTAGCATAACTCACACATATGCAACGCACGGCTGCGCGGCCTCGCCTCGCACTAACGTTCGTTATGTTATCCCTTACTCAACCCCTTGTTACGTAAATTACCATTAAAACATATAAATTTGTGTATAGTTGTCAATTTATGATAAATCCATGCATAAACTCTAATTACATTTTATCCTTAATTCAGTCTCACAATACTTTTTTCCATTTTGTATATATACTAAAATCATACATTCGTTTGAATAATTTTTTTTTAATTCTATTAAAATTAAAAACAAGAAATTTTAGTAACCATAATGAGTTTTCACATAATATCTATGTAGTAACTATAATATAAACAGCTAAACATAGAAAAATGTACAAAAAATTATTTTAAATTGCTCAAAGTTTAGGTACTGGCATTATGTTAAAGTTAATAAACAATAAAAAGACATTTTCAAGCCGTATAAAATAATGTAATCTATAAGAATAAAATAGATATTAGATGATATTAGGTTTTAGTACGATACTCAGGTAGTAAATTTTATTTCAAATTGTATCGTAAAATAGATTTCGTATTACTTTGGAAACGAAAAATCAACTTTAATATTATAACAAATTTGAATCATTCTATTTATTGCCTTAATTAAAATGTAAAAAAACTTAAATCAATTATTATGCCAAATTTATAATTAACCGTTTAAATTATAATTAATTTGTGTCTTATGTGTATTTGCTGCAAAAATTATTTACTTTATTTAATAGAATGTTAATTATGTAAAATATAAAAACTTAAAACTGCATGTAAAACAAATCCATATAAAAAAATGTATCGATAAAAAGACGATAATGTATCTAAGATATCTTTAGGAACAAACTCGAATTGCAACTATGAACAAAATGCGATATTACCAAAAAAATTGTGTACAAAATCAATTTATTAGTTCTAAAATTTTGTATCAACACAACTATTGGAGCACAAGTAGGTACTCAAACCTTCTACAACTTTGCATAAAAGATTCATAAACAGTTAAAAATATGTGATTTCAGTATACTGTACTTATTTATATGCATCTTGGTTTTGATATTTATATTCATGGTCTTTGATTACTAATAAATCTCATACTCCTTTAATACAACTTTTTATTTCTATTCTTTAGGTCAAGAATGTAGGCATAGTGTACAACAACTAAAAATGTTATAAAACTTCAGATTTACACAAATTTTATACAACATTTAAAAAAATTAGAAAAATAAAAACTGCATAATCACATTAAATATTAATATCTAATTAATAGTTTTGTAACCGCTACTATTTAGTTTAGTGCAATTATTTTACAATAAATAATAGTTTAAGATTTTTTTAAATAATTTTAAGCTTTACCCAATCCATTAACTAAGATTGATTTATTTAATTTTAAGCCGACTATCAATTTATTAAACATAATATTTCTCTTTAAACTTTAAATATTAGTTTTAAAACTTGCACATTTAACAGCACACTGAACACGGCAACTTGTAAAATAACACCTTAGGAGATAAATCTTTGGCTTTAAAATTTGAATTCTGCCGTTCAGATACAAGCTATAAGCAAAACCGTAAATGGAAAAGTTGTAAAATAAGTAGAGAAACAAACGCTATAAAATATTCCGCTTCGAAGGATTGTGTTGTATAAAAAGAATTAAAGAAAAGTTTAACCAAAGGTAAAACAATACCGTAAAACATTACGTTGCAATCTCACTTTAATAAAATCTGTATCTTTTGAAAATAGCAATCGCGTAACTTAATTTTCACCAATCCCTTAAAGGTTTATAGCTGTTATGGTATTTTTCAATATAAAGGTGCATTTTAATTTTACTAGATAAAAAATTATATTACAGTAATAAACATGTGACAAAAACAAACAGTACCAAAATCTTTAAATACAACATACCCAAACTGATTTTAAATCAAACGTTTTGACAAAAACAGCAAAAAAAGAGAGGTTTTAAAACGCATTATTTGTAAAAAAAAACGATAAAAATACATTCCGTCATTTTGAATAATTGTAGAAATAACTTTTGTTCTAATTTTATCTATATATATAAAAATGTTATGTTGGTTTGTGTACGCTTCAAAAACTCAAAAAGTTCTGCACCGATTGAGTTGAAATTTTAACATGATATAAAATCCGCATCAAGGATTGTTTTTATCTATTTTTTTGCATCAGTCACATATCTGCGACCGCGAGAAAATAGTTTTTTTAACGATCAGCTGTGTAATAATGACCGCGCCATCTGTCATAAGCGATGAAAACACTCGCTGACAATCGAATATAATAATGACGCATGTCACATGAGAAACAATTTCGTTCCCAATTACATTGTTTATTTACAAAAAAATTGCATCTGATTCTGATTATTATACAATCTGAATTAAATATTCACTTAAATCAAGAATTTTTAATAGTGTTGTGATCGAACTGCGCCTTTCACCAAATCGTAAGTAGAGGTTATATTTTATATCAAAAATTGACAGTAAAAATATTATTAACTGACAGGCAAAATAAAAGGACTTATTATAATTCAAGTGGATTTCTAACAGAAGTGAGTGGTTATATCTTTTTTATTACATCTAACACGTGGACGTAATTATATTATTTATTTTGGATTAACCTCACTTTTAATGTATATAAATATAATTACATTAAAACTAGCAATTATTAATTAATACGAATGTCAATATAGTAAACATCAATTAATTTCAATAATAAAATCAAATAAGATAACAATTAAATGTAAAACAGTTCACAGTTAGAAAATGAAAACATAAAGACGTGCATTTTTTATTACATTTTTCATAATTTTCGTATATTTTTCGTTTTTAATAATTTATTCATTCATTTTGAATTCGAAAAAATCTTTGTTTTGTTTCTCATTTCTCAACCATTTAATCACAATGTGCCACTGCGAAGCGTGGCAGGGTACAGCTATCTATAATATAAAAATGAATCGCAAAATGTGTTGGTAAGCGCATAACTCAACAACGCCTGGACCAATTTGACAATTTTTTTTTTAAATGTTCGTTGGAGTTCAAGGATGGTTTTTACGGCGAGAAAAATTCAAATAATTGCCGGAAAAACTTTTAAAACAGCCATTTTCTTTTTCCGATAAAAAAATTTTATAAATAAAACATAGTCAATTTTAACATGCTATTGTATACAGTTCATATTAAATTTCTTTTGTTTTACTATCGGCACGCGAAATAAAATGCATCAGTTTTCACGTCATTAAATCAGTCAAATACAAACCGCATTAAAAAAAGTTTTAATATCCTTATTTTATAGACATAAAACATTGGTACGGCTTGAAGGACTTCAAGTCAAATCAAATAAAGAAAAAAAACAAACTGTCAATGTGAATTTACGGTTGTACATTGTGTTGTTTTTCTTGGATTTTCTGTAACCTTATATACTGAGTTTGCAAAACAGAAGTATGTTTTTAATACTCTTATGAAAGTAACAAATGATGAAACTGGCGGGATTTACTTCTTAGATGCACCTGGTGGTACAGGAAAAACTTTTTTGATTTCTATATTATTAGCAACAATTCGCTCACAAAATAAAATTGCACTCGCTTTGTCGGGAATTGCAGCAACTTTGCTTGAAGGTGGTCGAACAGTCCATTCAGCACTAAAATTGCCATTAAATATGCAAAGCAATGAAACTTCAACCTGCAACATTTCGAAGAACTCTGCAATGGCAAAGGTTTTGCAGCAATGTAAAATTATTGTTTAGGCGAATCGAGGATATATAAATCAGTTGATTCGGCTACTAACGAAGATGATGTAGTCAACTATCCACCGGAATTTTTAAACTTGCTGGACTTGCCAGGATTGCCACCTCACAATCTTCAATGAAAGGTTGGATCGGTTGTTATAATGTTGCGAAATATCAACCAACCGCGTCTTTGCAACAGAACACGGTTAGCGATAAAAAATTACTAAACAACGTGATAGAAGCAACTATACTCAAAGGAAAGTATAAAGGAGAAAATGTTCTCATACCGCGCATCCCAATCATTCCGACTGATGTGCCATTTCAGTTTAAATGACTACAGTTTCCAATGCGGCTTGCTTTTGCTATGACCATAAACAAGTCCCAGGGGCAATCATTAAGTGTTTGTGGTATTAATCTGGAAAACCCATGTTTCTCACATGGTCAATTGTATGTTGCATGTTCCCGTGTTGGAAAACCATCAGATTTGTTTGTCTATGCGCCAGGTAATCACCAGGGTGACGGTTCTGTTCAGAAGAATTTTTTACCCCGACTATAAAATACGTAGGAACAAAAAATTGCAATATTAAAAATCTTTTTGACAGTACGAAGTCTGTCGGGTCCGCTAGTTATGTTATAAAATAAATATACTATAAACAAAATTAATTATAATATATACATTTCAATAAAGATGTACAAAAAATTACCAAAATCAGCCATTTATAAGAAAGGAAAATTGCTATCAGCGGTCAGTTTGAATGTGATTGTGTTAGCAAAATAATGCCTAGCATCTTGTGAGCATCTTACAAACTCTTATTAAGAAACAGTATTAATTACAGTTACTAGAAAGCTTTCACATAAAAGTGTTGTGGTCGACGCCATCTCATGGTTAACCAACCCACGTATAAAATATAACAAATTGGTGCGATAGAAATTTTAGCATGTTGGTAGTTATATTTAACAACCGAGCAATTCGAATATTGTATCGATAAAACACGACTATAATCCGCCAACAAATATGCAAAAATTACCACCAGAGAGAACCAGTGTACGGCCGTTTCACCCTTTTGAGGATCATCAGCACTGGGAAGTACTCTCTGATGTATTTCCTCAATTATACTAAGTGTGGTCCTTATTTAGGGTTTGTTCAAATTTTTTTTCACGGTAGTCCTAAAACGGTTCTTAATCTATTAAAAAAAATTCATGCCAAGTTATAGCTCTTAATTTTAATTTTAACCCGACCCTCCCGACAGCCAAAGTTTTAAATGGAAATAACACGGAAAAAGTTGTTGATTTTTTGAAATTTTTTTCATCATGAAATAATAAACGGATCATGTTGACCAATGACAATTCTTATAGCAAATTTAACGCTCTACAAAAAAGTCTTTTATGATTTTTGTTAACTCTAACGGTTTCTGAGTTATTTAAGGTCATAGTTGAAGCTTAAGTCAATTTTACGATTTTTCTATTTCTACCGTCGTTTATTGATTTAAAAATGAAAAAAAGATAATAATGCATAACTTAGACGACTTTTTTTACCTTCACGCATGCTCTGAAAGAAAAGTATTATTTTATTAGAAAAATCGACTATCAAAATTTCAATAAATTAAAAAAAATACTTTTATTATCATTTTTTTTAACATCGATACTATTATGAAGTTATTACAGTTTTTTTTAGCGCATCAGGAAACATTTGACGATGGTTTTTAACCAACTGTAATACATATTGCATTTGTTTTTCATCCTTCGTGTAATGACTACAAAAATTTTGCACTAGTTTAACTCCTCTCTCAGCACAATCATTCACAACTGACAATTTTTCGACGAATCGTAATGCAGTTTTATAGCTTTCATTGTCAGCCCATTCAGAGGGACGAATTCGTAAAAATTCTGTTTCTAACTCAAATCTTTCAAAAAATTTTATCGATTCTGCAGTTACAAAAAAGTAGATATCGAAAAAATAATTTGCTAATTAATGTAACTATCATTTTAGGGTCACGGTTACTTTGGAAGTTTTCTAAGAAACAAGAAAAAAAAACCATTGAGATTAAGAATTATTATCCTTTTTACATTTTTAAATCATTTAACGACGGTAGAAATAGAAAAATCGTAAAATTGACTTAAGCTTCAACTATGACCTTAAATAACTCAAAAACCGTTAGAGTTAGCAAAAAATCATAAGAGACCTTTTGTGTAGAGCGTTAAATTTGCTATAAGAATTGTCATTGGTCGACATTATCTGTTCATTATTTCATGATGAAAAAAAATTTCAAAAAATCAACTTTTCCCGTGTTATTTCCATTTAAAACTTTGGCTGTCGGGGGGGTCGGGTTAAAATTAAAATTAAGAGCTATAACTTGGCATGAATTTTTTTTAATAGATTTAGAACCGATTTAGGACTATCGTGAAAAAAAATTCGGACAAACCCTAAATAAGGACCACCCTAATACAAATATACATATACACAATTTCTGAATTGCGCGGTGATTAAATCCAACTACCAACATGCAAAGATCTCTATAGCATTCAATGGAGAAGAGGCCAAGAATTCTGTAACGGAACAATCCGGTCCACACATTCACTTTTTGAAGATACTGGGTCCGCACTGCCACCGTCATGTTAAGGTTTTCACGTGCCCAGATTCTGCAATTTTGTGTATTAGGTGCCTTGTGTAAATGCTTTTATCGGTGAAAACAATGTTACGCAAGAAATTCCTGTTGGCATTGCATGTTTCCTGCATTTCAGCACAAAATTCTACCCTAGAGTTGTCATCGCCAGTTTGCAACTCCTGGCATCTACAAAGCTTGTAGAGTTTGTGTCGTTGTTTTCGAAGAATGTGTTGTATTACTTATATTGGAACTCCCGTTTCCACCTGAACACTCGGCACCGATGTTTTACTTATAATGGAAACTGCAGCTAACACAACATTGGTGTTCCTTTTTTCCAAATCCTGTTGTGGTTTAGGCACATCATCACTACGGATTATTCTCTATTATTTATACAAATGTATAACACAATATTAAAAGTAGTTACAAAGCGCATACAACTATTTAAACAAAGAACAGGAAAAATCGGATATGTCTGATGTTCCATTGTTTTTCGACGCCTGCAGTCGCCTTCTTATGTTTTGATTAATTGTATGTAGATGTAATTTATGATTTTTCAGGTCATACCTACAATAGGAAATAATGGAATTCTCACGCAAATGTGAGTCTGTACAAAACAAAGAGCTTCTTAAACACTGCATTTAAACAAACCTTTCCAATCGGTGATTTTCAGGACCACCATAAATATTTATCCGGGGATTAATTCAAACACGATGATGATTCCTTATCAGTATCTTAGTATCTGTTGTTATTAATGTCAACAATTAAATTTATTTTTTGTTATAAATTAAAAAGTTTCTACCAAAAAAGGTTTAATATCTTTTAAGCAAATAAATAACTATAAAAAATAGCAAGTATCATTTCATTGTTACTAAATTTTAAATAATAATTTAATAAATCCATTCTGAGTTTAATAAAAACAATTAACACGTTTAATTATATCTCTCTACTGATAAAAATTAATTGTCGTTCAATTGAAATAATAATACAACTAAAAAAACATGAACTGCATTGGGATTTGAACCTTCGTACGTAGCGGCGATATTACCGCAGTCGTACGATTGATGTCACTAGACCAAAGTGACTATTACTGATACGTTCTTTACATCTGCATTTTAAACTAAGCTTTTTACCACGCGATATATTTTTGGAAATATTTTTGATATTTGTTATTAAATTTCGAAAATTATTACTCAAAAAAAACACTTTGGGGACGTAAATTTTCAAATTCCTCATGTTAATCTGTATGCTTCAGAATTTCCAGAACACACGGTATATCGTTATAATGTCGTTAACCAATCACATAAAAAAATTTGTCCTGCCCAGCAAATAACAAATTGTGGCTTCACTTTTAATTGCGTTAGTTAGCTATGCAGTATCGAGAACGTAAGGGTAAACATTCTTGATTAAAACAAATTCCTCACGTGCCTATGAACTCAGCATCAACATTGTTTTAAGTTGGTAGCATTACCGTGTAGTAACATTTTGGTAAGGTTTTGTTTATATCAAGTGACATTTATATTTTTCGTTGTTTTTCTTAGTTTTTGTTTTTATATTTTGAAACAGTTATTATATATTTGTGTTTTTTATAGGTCCTAAGGTAATAAATAAGTTGTTATTTTGAGATTATTTTTTTTGTAATTTTATATTAATAGCATTTCACAATGTATCGATCAATTTATCGAACATTTCCTAAAAACAAACTTTAATTACGATGATTCCGAACAAATTTTAATTAAGTGTCCCACAAGAAAATCTACCGTACCCATTTCAGCTGTTTTCAAAGAGGTTCACAATCTCCTAGAACAAAGTCCTAATGAATTAGTGGCGAAACTATGTGGGATAACAGGCATATAGTAATTTTTAGTTTAATTTGTCAGCATTCAATTTTAAGGATCGTCAATACAGACCTGCCATACTTTCAATTCTACAGAAAGTTATGGTTTACGTGCTTCCCACTTCATGCAACGTGTAGAATGTTATCAATAGTTTAATAAAAATTTAAATAACGATAACCTGTTAGATTTAATTTTAGTCACGGAGATAGCATGACTTTATTCAAATGAGTATGAAACTTTTCTAGAAACAACATTGCATCCTTTAAAAGTTGCTGTATAGATTGCAATGCGAAACGAAAAGATAGTCAATTTATCATTCTTTTACAATACTATTAATGTTATTGTAATATTTTCAATCAATTATTTGAGTAGTTAGATGACAATAAATCATACCACTCGAGCTACAATTGAATTTATTCAAAAATTATACAATAAAAAAGTGATAAACCAAGAGTTGGATCCCTCACAATTTCCAGATCTTACGCCACTTTATCTTTATACGAAACATGTCTGGCTCCTAAGGTACGTTTGCACAACACACCGCCTATGTCGCGCTCGTCATGTTACAACATGCACACAATTTAGATAGACTATGTACTGCATAGATGGTTATTGTCATTGCTTTAGTTTTAATATAACGTATTCAGTGACGGTGGTAAAGTGTAAGTTCCGATCCAAATATACTTCAAGTTTGAAGTGCAAACGGTCATTCGTTTTTGCATGTAATATATAAAAAACCTACCAAAATTTATTAAAAAAAACTTTCGGAGAAGGCGTTATAAGACAAACGCAAGTTAGTATTTAATTTTATTCAAAATTTGACACACAGCACTAAACAATAATCCCGAAGCTGTGCGATGAAAACTATCAAGAATGAACGAGGGTCAATTTGAAGATCGATACGCTAATTCGAAAAGGTCGTCGGTTGAAAACACAAGAAATGCTCTACTAATCAACATTCCTACAAGCTCTGTACAAGAAAATGTATCTGTATTAAGCCATCATTACCGCGAGATGGGTACCAAAAATGTTAATCAACCAACACACAATGGAAAGAATGACGTCGTCAATAAAACTTTTTTAAAACGTTATCGCCAAAAAAACGGATTTCTAAAATATATATAAGAGACAAAACCTAAGTACACCACCATATCCCCGAATCAAAAAAAGACTCTATGACGTAAAAGCATGTTAGTTCACTAACACAAAAAATTCTAGAGTCTGGTAAAATACAATGTTCTGAGACTGCGTTCAGGGAATACAAGGCATTTTGCTCTTGGCGTTTTGACCACTGAAAAGGACAATCAACAGCAATATTTATTGTAAAACTCTGAAAAAAAAACTACACCAAGCTATTCGACAGAAACGAAGAAAAGGTTGACAAAAAGAGTTGTTGCATGACAATGCAAAAGCGCACATTGCGAAATTATTGTGCATCCGCTCTACAGTTCAGACCTGACTTTCTGATTTTCATTTGTTTAGACCCTTTAAATTTATTTGTCGAGTAAAGTGTTTGAAAACCATGACGAACTTCAAGATGAAGTAACGCAATTTTTTTAAAATTTGACTTCTTTAAGTTTAAAAAGCTTATGCCTCGCTGGGTTAAGTGCCAAAGATTAACGGCGATTATGTTAAAAAGTAGCTAACAATTCGCGTTTTTAATTAGTGTATGTTTGATTTTTATAAACAAAGTAGTCTGTCTGTAATACACAAATGCACTTTGGAAACCGGACATCACTCGTACAAACATTCAAAAAATACAGTAAGAATCGGCTACGCAATAATGAAGGTCGGGAACACACACTGATGATATTCAAGTTAATGAGCTTTTCCCAAACTTTAAAGAGAAGAGTTCACACGTATATCAAAGCTAAAGAACATCATATTAAACATTGATTAAAAATTTTAAATAATCGTTATAACCTATTTTTGTTTCTAATAATGTGTGTTGTTAAGGTTACGTGAGGTGTTGCAAACACATGTTTTTTCTTAAATTGCATTTTTTGTCAAATAAAAAAAAATATGCATCAGGACATGAATAATGCTAAGTGCCATAGAAATCAGAACACTCAGTAATACTTCGTTTATTTTAATAATGGTTTGCATTTATTCTTATTACGTTAAGATAAGTGAACGATAAAAATTGAATGAAATCTGCCAAGTAAACCTGCGAAAAATGTTATGAATTAGACGTTCATGCTGCAATATGCACTCATTGACACTTCTGGGTATACTCCTATATGATGATCAATACCTGAGAAGTCATCGCATGCTACTTGTACGGCGTCACAAATTACAGTTAGAGTTTGTAGGGGATTTGATAACTTTTTCAATTGTTTACCCATGATTTCCCAGACATGCTCAATTGGTAAAATACTAGCAAATATATATTTAATTACAATCAAAGTGATTCAATGTAACACTGGCTATATGTGGTCGTGTATTGACTTGTTAGAACAATGGATTTTAAAAAATCCTGGGGTAGGGTGTGTTCACCACGTTCTGAATGTAATGTTGACCAGTCATGTTGCGGTGCACATGTTCCAAGATCCAAACAAAATTGATTTCAGTGATAAAGATGATTTCCGTTCATGGTTCCACTAAACTCGTCCTTTGCACAATTGCAGTCGATAACATACACGGTTAGGGATAAGCGGTATGGACGGTATAAGCGCAATCCAAACTTTTTTGCGTAACATTAAAAGGTTCGCATCCTAATAGATCTTTTATGTTCTGCAAACCATTGATCTGCAATGACCTTTGTGGAAGCAAAACCGTCCGTTAACGCCAAAAACCTAAGGCAGCGATTCTCGCAATCTGTCGTTCTTGAACGGCAGTTTGTAACTCTTCTTCTTCGTGTTAATCTTTCCTGGAACTATGCCTAACAACAACGCACCACAGTACTCAGACTCCTTCTCGTCCTAGTCACTATCTCTCTAAATGATGAACCAGTTTCTCTCAGACCCGCTAATCGCTTCTATTAAAGTTTCTTAGTTGATGGAAATTTGTCTGCTTTCTTTCTTTAAGCATAAGAAACAGATCTTTAACGACAATTGCATCGCACGCAACAACCTTTCACTAACAGAAAATGTAAAAGTATATAATCTTCCACTTAACAAGTTTAAAACTTTAATATTTAGACTAAAGCGTAAACAAAAATTTCTAATTTGAGTTACCAAAAAAAAATTGTTGTCGAAACACTCGACAACATGAAAAATAGAGAAAAACATAAAATAACTATCTCTACTGCTACGGCCATTAGTGATAAAGCATGCAAAACTCTCAAAGCAAATTACGTGTAAGTGCTAAAAAATATGCAGATTTCAGAAATTCCCAGCGCATGGTAGTAAAGAAACAGAGACAGCTTGGAATCGGCAGATGAACCAAAATTACCTAGTTGACAATATGGTACAGAAACAATAAAACCGGTAGAGATTTGCTGAAGAAAATCTACCAATTTGCGGTACACTTACAAATAGAGAATTTTTAATAAAGCCTTCATTTCTTTTTTTCTTTTATCTACTTTCAGGGTGGGGGGATTTCCTGGGTCTTGTTCCTTCTGATCGTGAGTCAGAATCCATCCTGGGTGGGAGGAAGACTATGGTGGGCAAATGAGTACTGGTTGCGGTGACGTGCGCTTGTGTGGGCTAACGTTGGGGGGGCCAACGACGCGCTTGGACATCTCGACGCGAGGGCTTGAGGTGTGCTTAAGACTCCGACGCCACGCAATCGTCCGGCACTCCAACGAGGAAACCTTAGTCTACGATAGGATTCCTGGGGTGTTTCCTAGTCTCGTGGGTGTGGGTACCGTTCCTTTTCCATTTTCCTATAATACCTTAGTCCTTTTCCTGAGGGGTTTCCTAGGGATTTATATTCAGGGCGGGATTTGTATTCATGGGCTGGGGTTTCAAGGAATGTTAGGGCGTTGTCCTTGACCGTGGTCTAAACTTCTTTCTTTCCTATAATTCTTCTTTTTCTCTTGGTTTGCTTAGTATTGTCAGTCAGTGAGGTCTATGGGACTGCGTTGCTGTCTTGCTTTATAGCGTAACGACTTGTGTGTTTCAACAAGTACCTGTTCTGATACTTCTCTTCTGTTGGTTGAGTTTTTGGTTCTTTGAAGTATCATCCCGCTTCATGCGACTTTTGAACACATTTGGTTGGTGATGCTTAGCCAATTGGGAAAACTTCTTTCATCTGCTTAATACTATTTTTTTAGCTTCCTGTTCTTTGTGAGTTAGTGTGTGATACGATTTGCTTTCATTATTTATTACAGGCCGCTGGCGGGGAAAACGTTTTCTTCGCGAAAGTGGATACTGGATTTTAGGTTGAGTTATTTGCTTAACCTTTATATCGTGATCACTAAAGTTACTCACAGAATTTTAATTAATGTTAACGACCGTAATTACGTTATTGCTTATATACCAATAAGGTAACCTTAATTATTTACGTAACTGTATCGCATGCTGTGAGAGAAAAACATAGTTACTACAAGATTTTCGGGGCTGTTCGTTTCGATCTTAAATGTGTATTGTGTGTTGCCGATACTGCGGATATTCATGTACTAAACCTTCGATATAATCTTATAAATCTTATGTGTTGCGAAATCAAAGTTTTCTACCCTTGTTAGCAAATATTGTTAGTCATCCTAGTATTTAAGGATTGAGAATTTAATGTATAATCGTTTACCTGCGACGCTACTAAATTAAAATTGTGATATTTGTCAATTACATGTAGAAAACATTCGAGCATGAATGAGTGAAGAAGTTTCATATACTCTTGTCCATATTCAACGTTAACACATTAAACTGATTATATTTGTTAATCTCTCTTGTTATTTATCTTTCTCCTGCAATTACCGTTCGCTATTAACGAATGTTGGCTACTCGAACATCAGAGTAATAAGGATTACGAACCTCCATTTGAGTTACAAGTTTGGACCGTCTGTCGTGATCGAGGCATAAGTGTTATCTTGGATCAGATCTGGCGGCCTTAAGCATACTTCCTGTGAACCTCCCCTACCTCCGACTGTGTGAGTTGACCGTGCAAGGTTCGTAAGACATAAAGCTTGTAACATTTGTTACAAATAATGATGTCGATTTTGAAGAAGAATTGCTAAAAAAATTTCTAAAAAAATTATTTTTAAATACAATACTTAAATGTCCTAACACATAGATAATGGTTTTAACAGTTTTGTTGACAATTTAATGCCTGCTATAAACAACAAATGTAAATACGCAATAAATTTTACCTATTGTCTAGGTAAACATCGTATTGGTATTTATATAAATTTTTATGAGATACAAATACATTTGATGAAATGTAATAATTTAACTCAAAATTCAAAACTAAGTTTCCGTTATACATAAAAAACACAAAAACTCAAAAAAGAATACTTAGAATAAAAAATAAATTTGCATATATTAACCTAAATTTCAAGAAAAACATTTCTGTCGTATATGAGTGCGTACCCAAAACAGACATAGAATACTGTGGTTTATATAGAACAAAAAATGCAAGATAAACCCTTTTTCAACATTTACATAAAAAACATTACCAATGTTTAAACGCTCATTGTATTTGCTTCTATCAAGCATAAGCAATTTATTTTCAATTAAAATTAAGGTTTAAAAAAAAGTGCTGTTCAAGCGATTTAAAAATTAAGAGTACTTATGTACATTACAAACACTTCCTTTACTGTTGTTAATTACATCAGAGCTTCCGTTTGTGCAAACCACTTAGTATGTATCCAATAAAAGCTTCAGAGAGAATGCATATTTTAAAATAGGTCGTATGCTATTAATTGAACCTTTCAGTTATTAAAGCCTGTTGCTTTCTATTTAACTCAATAAATATAAACTTTAAGTAATATGTTTCACTACTTAAGGACATTGGTTTTAACCCCTTTAAATTAATGAACAAGTACATTAAATTTACCACTAATGTTTTATGCTAATGCTGGTACAAGCTAGAATGCGGTTAATTATTGTGTAGAACAAAAAGCTTAATGACACAAAAACTGAACGGTACAACGCAAAACAAGCTTTGCATTTGTAACATATAACAGTTTTTATCTGTTTACAAAGATATTTTATTCTTAAAAGGGACCACTTGTAGAACGTAATGAAGTTATTTTTGAAACACTCTAGTCGGCCGTACTTTTTTAAATACATCCGCCAAACTCATATTTTAATTTAAGTTTTATAGCTTCAGCTTTACACAAACGTAAAAATCATCTAAAAAAATTCTTTTAATAAAACTTCCAGCGTTATTGTTGTAAAATGTAAATAACTGCTTTTGTTAATTTAATAGAAACAAACAACTTATTTTAAACTTTTGAAGTCGATATTTTGCCTTTTGGCTGTTAAGCTTTGTTGAATAATTTATCAAACAATAAAAGCCAGACAAACAAGCAGTGTATAATAATTATAAATTCAATTATTTAAAAAATTATAAGAAGTTTAAACAATAGCTATTACAAAATTTGACAAAAACGTTTATGATTTCCCTTTTGATTTTTGCAAAATAACTACTTTTTATAATAATTTGATTTGATTTTTTATTGTTTAAAAAATTAAAAACAATTAAAAACTCAACAATGGCTATCTAAATTTTGTCGCATCAAATTTTTTTATTGTATTTGACATTATTTTACGTCCCGCTTTTATCTTTAGTAAATATTTACAAAAGTAATTTTATTGTAGTAGGTATTGTTGGCAGTTAGTTTTAGAGAAAAATACAATTATATTTTTAAAAACCAAATACTTCTCAATTACTATGATCAAGTAATTCATCATCGGCTTAGTTCAACTTTCTAGTTATATCCGCAACAATTGTTCTAGCATATATCTAAATATGATTAACTAAGTACGTATATATCAAACATAGCAAATTTATCTTCCTTTATTCATATTTTTTAAACGTATTTATACACTTATTAATTGCGCCGTAAAGTCTCGTTTTTATAGACAATCCTCCGATCGATAAAATTGGTTTCCAAATCTCCGGTAAAAGAAAACTAAAATCTCGATTAATATGAAACAGGTTTTTAATTATTTCAATGGATTCTCAAATTTTGTAGGTGATAGTAATTAAAAACATTAGCCACAATCTTAGTATTTTCAAACAATAGCACGTGTTCAGCCAACGCTGATTGAAAACTTTGTTTAAAACGACTACATTTTTGATGCTCCTTAATACAAATTCCCACGCTTTTACCCATGTTACCTATGCATGCACGACTACAAGAACACGGAATGTTATAAACACCGTTAGATCATTCACCGGATTTAAGAGTTGAACCAATTTAAGAAGAGTAGAAAACCGAGGTAAAATATTGTGTTTAGACAACATTTTTTCTATACGGTCCGTGGTACCTTTGACATAGAGTAGGTAGGCGATCGACACCTGTTCAGGCATAAATTCCGAGGTTACTCTTAGTTTTGTTTAATATTTTTTCTATTTTAATTGTTTGCGACTAACATCTTGGTTAGATAATTTAACTCTTTTTGAAGATTTTGGCGTTGACTTAAGATTTTTAATAAACTGAATGCGATAATGAACCATCTTTATTTCAAGTAACTGAAACATCCAAAAATGGCAAAAAGAATTTTCTTTCTCTATTTCGACATGAGAATTAGCCATTCTTACATTAAAATCCGTGTAAGAATAAGCAAATTCTTACACGAATTTTAGTAATGTTAGTTTTTTCAAAGTTGGTATCTCTGCATCGTAAGTTGACGTTACATGAAAAAGAAATCAAAATTATTGGAATTTAACAATTGAAACTTAAATTTTGATGGCAAGATAAAATAAACACGTTTTATTAATTCAAATTTATTTACTTATAAAAGTATAAAGAGATAATTTCGTATGATTTTAGGTTAACACATAAATTTCAATATGTCAAAGTGAAAGTGTTGCCAATTCAATCAAATATAAAGTTTTCCAATGTTGTTTTAAAATTAAAATTATACGAAAACTATTAAATATTGTATCGAAATAGAGAAAATAGTATAAAGCACACGTCATAGAATACGTTTCAATCACTTGACCGCTTCATAAACTCGCCGCTGCGCGGCTCGTGTACGAAACCCGGTCTCGTGATTAAAGCGCGTTCATTCTGTAACTTGTGTTTTAAAATACTATTATAATTCCATAGTAAAACAAATATTTTGATGAATTGAGTTTAAATGACATAGAAACTGGTTGAGCGTAGAAGGACTACGTTGCCAAATGACAAAGAGGTAATCAACGTATCTGTACCGGTACTTGGGTTCTAGATAAAATGTGGATAAAGCTTTTTTATCAAAATCTTCTATAAATATATTAGCAACATCTGGTAAAAGCGGGAAAATCTATGGTGATTCCTGATCTTTGTGAGTAATACTTTTCTCAAAAATTTAAAAAATGTAGACGTCAAAAATAAGTACTATGTTGCTTAAAATATTGTTCTCGGTGAATAAAGATCTGATAACATTAATTGAATCAGGTACCGATACGTTAGTAAACAAAAACTCGACATCAAAACTAACCAGAATGTTAGCCGGTTGCAAACAAAAATTATGCAACTTCTGAACAAAATCTTCAGAATTCCGTATAAATGATTTGCAGGATACTTAGAGATTCTATAAATAGTAGATAAATTTATAGCATTGACAATAGGTCGAAAAGGTATATTAGACTTATGAATTTTAGGTAATCCGTAAAATCAAGTAGTTTTAGAATCTTTTGGTATTAAACATTTTTTATCGGTTTTATTAATTGACGGCTCTCCCAAGTTTGGGATCTCCGCCTTCATAGTTTGTTGCTAATATATTTATAGAAGATTTCGAAGAATAGCTTTATCCATATGTTATATAAAACCCAACTGGTAGTACAGATACGTTGATCATACCTTAGTCATTTGGCAACACGGTCTCTCTACGCTCAACGAGTTTCTATGTCATTTAAACTCAATTTTTCAAAATGTTTGTTTTACCATGGAATTACAAAGGAAGTCCTCTTTATCATTTTTAGATGTTTTAGTTACTTAAAATAAAGTTGGTTTATTATCATATTCAATTTATCAAAAACCTACCCATACAGGTACATATTTAAATAAATTGTCTCACCATCAACCTTGGTAGAAATGATCACGAATAAATTCTTTAGCGTATAGAACTGTTTCAAGTTTACGTCTGCGATGTCTATCGCTTATCTACCCTATTTCAGAAGTACCACGGAGCGTTTAGAAATAATGTTGTCTAAACACATTATTTGGGTCAACTCTTAGATCCGGTAAAAGACGTTATTCCTTTTTAAATCGGACAGTGTTTATAGCGTTCCTTACTCTTGTGGTCGTACATACATATGAGAAACGGGTAGAAGAATACGAATTCGTATTGAAGAGTATGAAAGATGTCTTAAATAATCTGCTAAGTCAGTGGTGGCGGAACACGTGCTAGAAACGAGTTATTAAATTTTATTTAATAACACTAAAATTTTGGCTAACGTTTGTAATTACTATCATCAAAAAACTAAGGAATGCATTAAAATAATTAGAAATGCGTTAAATGTTAATCGAGATTCTGGTTTTCCTTTACCAGAGATTTGGAAACTAGTTTTATAGATCGGAGGCTGGTCTATAAAAGCGAGATTTCACAGCGCAATCAATAAGTTTATTCCAAGCTCTGAAGATGTCTACTGCGACAAGTGACGAAACCTTAGCTGGTGTGATAAGGACAACAAGAGAATTATCCAAAATGGAAATTATAATACTAACGCATCCCTTAGAAACCTGAATTCTACTATATGAAAAATGTTATTTCTTATTTAATTTAATCCACTTCTAGCAAGTACTGTGTTGTAATTATTGTTATGCAGGTTATATTTATATATATATATATATATATATATATATATATATATATATATATATATATGTACAGCCTAACCTGTTGCAATGTTGATGTTGCAACACTGTTCGAGTTTTATACAGTTTTATACGCATCGCGATACGTACGGTTTGCAGTTTTCAACTTTTATACGTATAAAAACATTGTCACAGGTCCTACAAAATGTGTAACTAAGAAAATATTAAACAACAACCTTTAATTTTTCTTAACTACTGCATTTATATGTATTTAATTAGGTACAGTAGGAAATAACAACACATGTTATATTGTTATATAGTAAAATGTTTTTTTTTATTAAATATCCAAACTGCTAAAGTAATGTGTAATGTGTTGCCTAACGTTCACTTATTTCAAATAATGTTATCATGCTTGTTATAAATGCCTAATAAAGTAATTCATATACTTCATATAAATGTTAAATATCTATCAAATGATAAATGTAAGCATATACTAATTTCATTTAATAAAATTTATCTTATTACCGACGCCTAGCTCACTCACTCAAATTCATAGAACGTTAATTGTTATTAGTGTTAGGTTCGGCGTAGAGTAAAAACATGTAAACAAGAAAACATTTTATCCAAGTTCAAAATAGAAAATTCTTATTGTTAATTTCCATTTATAAAATGTACAAATATAAACAAAATCAACATAATTCTGCAAGACAGTCGACCATTATAAATGCTGTACCAATAGAATCGAGATAATGTGACAATAATTGTTTGAACGGCTATCTAACCATGGGGCAAAAAAATGATAACTAAAAATAAAATGTTTATTTCGCAACTAAAGACATAAGTAAATCTTGGCTGTTATTTGGCGGGAAGTCAATTGCAAATTATATCATACTGCAATATAAACAGTCTTACACTATGATAAGAAAGTGACGACATATTTATGTAAACGAATGTTCGCACTAGTTTATGCTGACTTGCACTACAGCCGGCTTATGAACGATAATAATTATCTTCTCGTTTTTACTGATTGTAAATTTTTAATCTGTAAAGAACATATGTTTAAATAACTCAAGTCTTAACTTTAATTGCATGGATCCATAGATTTCGATTAATTTTTGTTCCACATTTTCAAATTCATAAAAGAATGTACAATTAAAAGTGTTAAACAATATTTTGGTCGATGAGCTGTTTTAAAGCAATTTGATCGAGATAGCAAAACGTCACTGATGCTAATGAATTTATAACGTATCTGGAAACATATTCTCCAAATTTGGTAAAGTTTTATTAGCTAAGATTGAAAATGATCCTTATTATCAGAAACGATAGGGGACAAAACAAGGTATCTAATGATGTGTCAAATTACAATTTTGGATAGACGGTTACCAAAACACACAACGACAAAGTCAAAGATTCGTTTTTCGCGTGTTCTGATAACAACGTACTCGAGTTCGTCAACTAATCACAATTATATAAGGACATCAATCAATTTTTTTTAAACTGTAACTAAAATAGGGTACAATTAGGGGAATATTAAAATGCAGTATGCGCAGAACTTTACACAAAGCTAAATAAACTTATTATCAAAGTTTGAAAATAATCGATATTAGAAGGAACGATAGGGGACAAAACAAGGTATCTAATGATGTGTCAAATTACAATTTTGGATGAAAGGTTACCAAAATACGGAATGACAAAGTCAAAACTTCGTTTTTCTCGTGTTATGATAAGAACGTACTGCGGTTAAAACGTCAACGTAATCACAATTATATACGGATTTCTTTCAAATTTCTCATATATGCAACTAAAAGTGTGTATAATTAGATCGCGCAAACAAAATTTTGATCTGACAAGCCATTTTAGGGTTATCGAACTTGAAACAACAACATCGTGAGATGTCAAAAACGTGAAGAGGGTAGAAAAGGCAGTTTCATCGAGATAGCAAAATGTCGTTGATGTTAATGAGTTTATAATCTATCGGGAACCATCCCCTCCCGATTTGGTAACGATTTGTCAAAAATTGTGGATTTTAGTCATCTTTCGTAATAAAAACTGAAAATTAAAATGCAGTATGCGCACAACTTTACACAAAGCTAAATAAACTTATTATCAAAGTTTGAAAATAATCGATATTAGAAGGAACGATAGGGGACAAAACAAGGTATCTAATGATGTGTCAAATTACAATTTTGGATGAAAGGTTACCAAAATACGGAATGAGAAAGTCAAAAATTCTATTTTTCTCGGGTTATGATAAGAACGTACTGCGGTTAAAACGTCAACGTAATCACAATTATATACGGATTTCTTTCAAATTTCTCATATAAGTAACTAAAAGTGCTTATAATTAGATCGCGCAAACAAAATTTTGATCTGACAAGCCGTTTTAGGGTTATCAAACTTGAACCAACATCATCGTGCGATGTCGAAAACAAGAAGAAGGTGAAAAAGGCAGTTTCATCGAGATAGCAAAATGTCGTTGATGTTAATGAGTTTATAATCTATCGGGAACCATCCCCTCCCGATTTGGTAACGATTTGTCAAAAATTGTGGATTTTAGTCATCTTTCGTAATAAAAACTGAAAATTATAATGCAGTATGTGTAGCACTTGACACAAAGCTAAATAAACTTATTATCAAAGTTTGAAAACAATCGATATTATAAGAAACGATAGGAGACAAAACTGGGTATCTAATTATGTGTCAAATTACAATTTTGTATGAAGGGTTACCAAAATACAGAATGACATAGTCAAAACTTCGTTTTTCTCGTGTTATGATAAGAACGTACTGCGGTTAAAACGTCAACGTAATCACAATTATATACGGATTTCTTTCAAATTTCTCATATATGTAACTAAAAGTGTGTATAATTAGATCGCGCTAACAAAATTTTGATCTGACAAGCCATTTTAGGGTTATCGAACTTGAAACAACAACATCGTGAGATGTCAAAAACGTGAAGAGGGTAAAAAAGGCAGTTTCATCGAGATAGCAAAATGTCGTTGATGTTAATGAGTTTATAATCTATCGGGAACCATCCCCTCCCGATTTGGTAACGATTTGTCAAAAATTGTGGATTTTAGTCATCTTTCGTAATAAAAACTGAAAATTATAATGCAGTATGCGCAGAACTTTACACAAAGCTAAATAAACTTATTATCAAAGTTTGAAAATAATCGATATTAGAAGGAACGATAGGGGACAAAACAAGGTATCTAATGATGTGTCAAATTACAATTTTGGATAGACGGTTACCAAAACACACAACGACAAAGTCAAAGATTCGTTTTTCGCGTGTTCTGATAACAACGTACTCGAGTTCGTCAAGTAATCACAATTATATAAGGACATCAATCAATTTTTTTTAAACTGTAACTAAAATAGGGTACAATTAGGTGTAAATAAAATTTTATGAGAAGTACTACATTAGACAAAGCTAAATAAACTTATTATCAAAGTTTGAAAATAATCGATATTATAAGGAACGATAGGGGACAAAACAAGGTATCTATAATGATGTGTCAAATTACAATTTTGGATGAAAGGTTATCAAAATACGGAATGACAAAGTCAAAAATTCTATTTTTCTCGGGTTATGATAAGAACGTACTGCGGTTAAAACGTCAACGTAATCACAATTATATACGGATTTCTTTCAAATTTCTCATATATGTAACTAAAAGTGCGTATAATTAGATCGCGCAAACAAAATTTTTGATCTGACAAGCCGTTCTAGGGTTATCGAACTTGGAACCAGGCCCGCGCTGACCAGTTGTTCACGTTGTGGCAATCACAAAGGCGCCAACGTATAAGGGCGGCACGACGCCAAAAGAAAATGATTGACAATGCCGTGACAAAAATAAGCATATGTATTTCCCAAAATTTTAAAAACCATTTTTTGAAAAGAAATAGCTGGTTGATTGTCAGGCATATTGCAAGTTATTTATTGCTTTACAACTGTTTTACACCTATCCCAAGGAAAACTTTAAATAAACACAAAGGATTATGTGAATTATGTAAAAAATGAGAATTTTAAGCTGTCTTTTCTTTAATCTACCGCAATGAAAACAATAGCACGTAGGTATCCAACGACAAAGGAGTAGCAATGTTGACTTTGTCCTTAACAAATACGGTAATATAAATATTTTTTTGTATGATAATAATTTCGTATTCCTTTGTTGAATTCGTTGGTGTTGGTTGAATTAAATCACGTGCTTTATTACCACTGAGAAATGCAAGGATAAGGATCATAACATGAGATTCATCGTTGAATGAATGGCATATCATTTTTCGTTATATATTATTTTCAAAAATAATCTTAAGTAATTTTGCACTTCCACTTCTTTAAGCGATTGTACCTTGTACCATGTATTTTGTAAACCATGATTAAGCAAATATTTCACAAAGAGTGAAATTGTAAATACGATACCCCTACCTTCACAGCTCTAGTGATGCTATTTGTTTTTAGTCGACCTATGTACACTAGAACGAGATCTTGATTTACATACGTTCATACGTACCTACCTGTAGGAGTAGGTTTGTGTATATTTCCTTCAGTCAATTTACAACTGATTAAGTGTAAATTCAGACTAGAAATTAACTGCTAAAGGTAAGGATTATATGATGAGTTTTTAAAGTACCTATCCGTTAATTACTATTGGGTTAGATGTCAGAAAGAAAAACAAAGAAGTTATCTGGTCATCAGTTCAAAAAAAGACGATTAATGAAAGAAAAAGAGCAGGAACAGCTCAAAGGTTCTTTATTAAAATTTGTTGAAATAACTGATCAACACAAACAATTATCAGAAACTAGTTTATCAATGCTCTCCTGCTCTTCAACCACAAATGAAGAAAGTAATGTTCTTGCCGCTGAACAAAATATTGAATCCGCAGTATTGGACGTCGAATTGCCATCGTCGAATAAAGAGGTATTATCTTATAATGACAATGACACTAATAAATTAAATGACCCTGGTCAATGGCCTGAAAATCTTACAAATAGGCAAATAGAGTATTTAATAGAAAAAGGTCCAGTGCATGTTAAGGGTTTTGATTTTCCTAGAAATGTACATAACGAAAAATTTTCAATTAATTTGTATAGTCGTTCTCTAAAAAATGGGGAAAGAATTGCGCGTCAATGGTTAGTGTATTCTGTGAGTAGAGATAGCATATTTTGTTTTTGTTGTAAGATATTCGGTTCAATCAAAATCAAAATGAAGGAGGGATTTTCTGATTGGCATCATAGCACGTATACATTGTCCAAGCATGAAACTAGTCATCATCATATGAATAATTATAATAAATGGATGAATTTAAAAAACGCATTAAGCAAGGAAATTACCATTGATAATTATCAACAACAGTTACTCACAGCAGAAACGAAACGTTGGAGAAATGTTATTGAACGTATTATTGCTGCAATACAATTTTTATCTAAACAATGTCTTGCTTTCCGCGGTTCTTCTAATAAATTATATGATTCTAACAATGGTAATTTCCTTAAATCAATTGAAATGATTGCCAAATTTGATAATATTATGGCTGAACATGTAAGAAGAATTCAAAGTTCTCAAAATGAGGGAAAAACTATAGTTCACTACCTCGGAGACAAAATTCAAAATGAGATAATAGACATAATAGCGTCAGAGGCAAGACGGCTTATTTTAAATAGTATCAAAGAAAACAAATATTTTTCGTTGATGCTAGACTGTACCCCTGATGCTTCTCATGTTGAACAATTATCTATTGTTTTGCGATTTGTAGACTTTCAACAAAAACGAGTAGAAGTAAAAGAACATTTTATTTCATTTTGCCCTATTTATGACACAACTGGAGGAGGGTTATTTCAATATATTGTGGGAGAATTAAAAAAATTTAATTTAAATGTTGATGATTTAAGAGGACAAGGCTATGACAATGGTTCCAATATGCGAGGCAAAAGGGTAGGTTTACAACAACAAATCTTAAATATTAATCCTCGAGCCATGTTTGTTCCCTGTGCATCTCATAGCTTAAATTTGGTAATAAATGATGCTTCTAAGGTTACAAATGAAGTTATGTCATTTTTTTCGGTTGTCCAAGAAGTGTACGTATTTTTTTCGTCATCAACTTATCGTTGGAGTATACTTAAAAAACATCTTTCCGATTTATCTCTACAACCTGTAAGTCAAACTCGATGGGAAGGTCGCATTAAAGCAATCAAACCTTTAAGATTTCACTTAGGAGAAGTATATGACGCTCTTTTTGAAATAACTGCTGACCAATCGAGAGATACAGATACAAAACATCAAGCACATTGTTTAGCGTTAAAAATTAACTGTTTTCAGTTCGTGTGTTCTCTCGTAATTTGGTATGAAATACTTTCAAAAATTAACGTTGTCAGTAAATTACTGCAAAGTGAAAAGTGTCAAATTGATGTTGCCTTAGAAGCTTTAAACAATTTAAAGTTGTATTTTAACAGTGTAAGGAATGAATCAGCTTTTGAAAACTATATCTCAATTGCTAAAGAAATTTCCGAATCAAACGAATTTAGTACAGAATTTCCTCAGATATATTCAATTCGCCCCCGAAAAATTAAACGGCAATTTGATTATGAACATAGTGATGAGGCTGTAACGGATCCAAAACAGAAATTCAAAGTAAATTTTTATTATGTAATTATGGATACCGCTTTAAATTCTATTGATGATCGATTTGATCTTATGCGCAATCATAACGATGTTTTTGGGTTCTTAAATAGATTGAAAACTATTACAAAGGAAGAACTTCAAAAATATTGTGATGATTTAACGTTAAAACTGACAGATAACGAAAGAAATCACTGTGATGTAGACGGAGTACAATTATTTGAAGAAATAAAATCATTACAAGTATTTTTAAGCGATGATATGACAGCAATTGACGTTCTAACATATTTAGTAATAAATGACCTTATATCCATATTTCCCAACACTTCCGTTGTTCTTCGAATTTTTTTAACTCTTCCCGTCACTGTTTCTTCGAATGAACGCTCATTTTCAAAATTAAAAATTATAAAAATTATTTAAGAACAACAATGTCACAAGATAGATTGTCAAATTTGGCATTCATTTCAATTGAACACGAAACTGTCGATACATTAGATCTGAATGAAGTGATCGATAGTTTTGCCAGTATGAAAGCCAGAAAGATAGAGTTTTAAAGATCATTGTGTTGTGTACATAAACTACTTTCTTTGTGATCTTATTGTTAATATTGTAGGTATTAAGATATATTAAATACATTGAATTTGTTGTATTGTTTTTTATAGCTACATTTCATTTGTGAAAATAAAACATTATTCACATCACATAACTGTATTTTAATAACATCATCTTTTTATTGCATTACTTTTAACTTATTTAGTATACAGTACATTTGAGTACAACAATGTTGAAGTAACAGGAAGCGGCATTTTTTGAAAATCACAAAGGCGCTCAAACACCTCGGCGCGGGCCTGCTTGGAACAACAACATCGTGAGATGTCAAAAACGTGAAGAGGGTAAAAAAGGCAGTTTCATCGAGATAGCAAAATGTCGTTGATGTTAATGAGTTTATAATCTATCGGGAACCATCCCCTCCCGATTTGGTAACGATTTGTCAAAAATTGTGGATTTTAGTCATCTTTCGTAATAAAAACTGAAAATTATAATGCAGTATGCGCAGAACTTTACACAAAGCTAAATAAACTTATTATCAAAGTTTGAAAATAATCGATATTATAAGGAACGATAGGGGACAAAACAAGGTATCTATAATGATGTGTCAAATTACAATTTTGGATGAAAGGTTACCAAAATACGGAATGACAAAGTCAAAAATTCTATTTTTCTCGGGTTATGATAAGAACGTACTGCGGTTAAAACGTCAACGTAATCACAATTATATACGGATTTCTTTCAAATTTCTCATATATGTAACTAAAAGTGCGTATAATTAGATCGCGCAAACAAAATTTTTGATCTGACAAGCCGTTCTAGGGTTATCGAACTTGGAACAACAACATCGTGAGATGTCAAAAACGTGAAGAGGGTAAAAAAGGCAGTTTCATCGAGATAGCAAAATGTCGTTGATGTTAATGAGTTTATAATCTATCGGGAACCATCCCCTCCCGATTTGGTAACGATTTGTCAAAAATTGTGGATTTTAGTCATCTTTCGTAATAAAAACTGAAAATTATAATGCAGTATGCGCAGAACTTTACACAAAGCTAAATAAACTTATTATCAAAGTTTGAAAATAATCGATATTAGAAGGAACGATAGGGGACAAAACAAGGTATCTAATGATGTGTCAAATTACAATTTTGGATAGACGGTTACCAAAACACACAACGACAAAGTCAAAGATTCGTTTTTCGCGTGTTCTGATAACAACGTACTCGAGTTCGTCAACTAATCACAATTATATAAGGACATCAATCAATTTTTTTTAAACTGTAACTAAAATAGGGTACAATTAGGGGAATATTAAAATGCAGTATGCGCAGAACTTTACACAAAGCTAAATAAACTTATTATCAAAGTTTGAAAATAATCGATATTAGAAGGAACGATAGGGGACAAAACAAGGTATCTAATGATGTGTCAAATTACAATTTTGGATGAAAGGTTACCAAAATACGGAATGACAAAGTCAAAACTTCGTTTTTCTCGTGTTATGATAAGAACGTACTGCGGTTAAAACGTCAACGTAATCACAATTATATACGGATTTCTTTCAAATTTCTCATATATGCAACTAAAAGTGTGTATAATTAGATCGCGCAAACAAAATTTTGATCTGACAAGCCATTTTAGGGTTATCGAACTTGAAACAAGAACATCGTGAGATGTCAAAAACGTGAAGAGGGTAAAAAAGGCAGTTTCATCGAGATAGCAAAATGTCGTTGATGTTAATGAGTTTATAATCTATCGGGAACCATCCCCTCCCGATTTGGTAACGATTTGTCAAAAATTGTGGATTTTAGTCATCTTTCGTAATAAAAACTGAAAATTAAAATGCAGTATGCGCACAACTTTACACAAAGCTAAATAAACTTATTATCAAAGTTTGAAAATAATCGATATTAGAAGGAACGATAGGGGACAAAACAAGGTATCTAATGATGTGTCAAATTACAATTTTGGATGAAAGGTTACCAAAATACGGAATGAGAAAGTCAAAAATTCTATTTTTCTCGGGTTATGATAAGAACGTACTGCGGTTAAAACGTCAACGTAATCACAATTATATACGGATTTCTTTCAAATTTCTCATATAAGTAACTAAAAGTGCTTATAATTAGATCGCGCAAACAAAATTTTGATCTGACAAGCCGTTTTAGGGTTATCAAACTTGAACCAACATCATCGTGCGATGTCGAAAACAAGAAGAAGGTGAAAAAGGCAGTTTCATCGAGATAGCAAAATGTCGTTGATGTTAACGAGTTTATAATCTATCGGGAACCATACCCTCTAGATTTGGTAACGATTTGTCAAAAATTGTGGATTTTAGTCATCTTTCGTAATAAAAACTGAAAATTATAATGCAGTATGTGTAGCACTTGACACAAAGCTAAATAAACTTATTATCAAAGTTTGAAAACAATCGATATTATAAGAAACGATAGGGGACAAAACTGGGTATCTAATTATGTGTCAAATTACAATTTTGTATGAAGGGTTACCAAAATACAGAATGACATAGTCAAAACTTCGTTTTTCTCGTGTTATGATAAGAACGTACTGCGGTTAAAACGTCAACGTAATCACAATTAGATACGGATTTCTTTCAAATTTCTCATATATGTAACTAAAAGTGTGCATAATTAGATCGCGCAAACAAAATTTTGATCTGACAAGCCATTTTAGGGTTATCGAACTTGAAACAACAACATCGTGAGATGTCAAAAACGTGAAGAGGGTGAAAAAGGCAGTTTCATCGAGATAGCAAAATGTCGTTGATGTTAATGAGTTTATAATCTATCGGGAACCATCCCCTCCCGATTTGGTAACGATTTGTCAAAAATTGTGGATTTTAGTCATCTTTCGTAATAAAAACTGAAAATTATAATGCACTATGTGTAGCACTTTACATAAAGCTAAATAAACTTATTATCGAAATTTGAAAATAGTCGATATTATAAGAAACGATAGGGGACAAAACGGGGTATCTAATGATGTGTCAAATTACAATTTTGAATGAAGGGTTACCAAAATACGGACCGACAAAGTCAAAAATTCGTTTTTCGCGTGTTTTGATAAGAACGTACTGCGGTTAAAATGTCAACGTAACCACAATTATATTCGAATTTTTTCCAAATTTCTTAAATATCTAAATAAAAGTGCGTACAATTAGATCGCGCAAACAAAATTTTGATCTGATAAGGAGTTTTATGGTTATCGAACTTGAAACAACAACATCGTGAGATGTTGAAAACGTGATCAGGGTGAAAAAGGCAGTTTCATCTAGATAGCAAAACGTCGTTGATGATAATGAATTTATAATCTATCGGGATCCATCGTCTTCAGATTTGGTAACGATTTGTCAAAAATTGTGGATTGGAACGTACTGCAGTTAAAACGTCAACGTAATCACAATTATATACGGATTTCTTTCAAATTTCTCAAATTTGTAACTAAAGATGGGTACAATTAGATCGCGCAAACAAAATTTTGTTCTGATAGGGAGGTTTAGAGTTATCGAACTCGAACTAACAACATCGCGCGATGTCTAAAACGAGAAAAGGTTGAAATAGACAGTTTGATCGAGATAGCAAAACGTCGTTGGTGCTAATGAGTTTATAACCTATCGGAAACCATTCTCTCCAAATGTGGCAAAGATTTGTCAAAAATCGTGATAACTCCTCGTATTTTTAATTGTATTAATATCCATAAATTTTTAAAAAAAACAATAAAACCTACTACTATAACTTCTGCTAAAACTGACAAAATAAACAGTTTTTAGATGCTTTTTTATAACAAATCTAACTGATTTCAATAAAAGATATAAAAAAAAATTATGAATTTAAATTGCATTAGATGTAAACGATTGTAGTAAAACTTGTAAAGATAACAAAATGTGAAAATAAAATCATAACACAGCTATCTACCTTTCTTTTACAAAAGTAACTCAATTTAAAATAATACAATAATTTATAAAAGGTCATAAAACAAAAATGTTTTTTAAAATAAATTGTAATAGTATGCTAATTGTGATAACAGTAGGACATTGCTGTTACAGTAAAAACCGTTGGTAAAAATTGAGATAACACATGGAATAAATGTCGAGTCAAACTATGTATCAATTTCAATACTTTAGATAGGTCACGTTCAAATACGTTACTACCACAGTAATTATACTGTGTTTCTACTAAAACACTTTACGTAAGATTCTATGAATTCGTATTTAGTATCTTTTTGTTTTGTTTAAATAAGTGACATAATATTTAAGTAGTATCCTGTAGTATGTATAATAATAGCTCCTATACCTAATTAACTATCAAAACTGGTTTAGTTCAAGGTGTTAGTATGAATCTGCTTGCTGAAATTGATAAGGAAGTTTTCGGAATTGATATTATACAGGTTCTTAGTTTTGTTGTAACTCTCTTGGAAATTATGAGTTACATATTCAAAAACGCAGTAAAACAACTATAAATATAACATTCAAACACTTGTTTTTAAACATTATGACTGACCCAATGTTAAGCGAGCACACCTACAATGAGGTTTGAATAAAGTTTGTTTTCTCAAAGTTGTACCACCTATTAAAAGCTTATAAATGATTTCAGTAAAAACAAGAATTGTTTATTCCTTGACAAACGTTTAGCAAATATGTCTGATAAAGAGACAAAAATTTGAAGTTTACACGATTCGTAGTTCTTAGTTTTAGCTTTAAGGCGTTTTTGTTATTTTCTCTTCTCGCGGATGATTGGTTTATTTTTTCTGTTTGATTTTTTTGTTTACTTATGCGTTTACTTTGAAGGGTTGAATTCAATTTAATTGAAAAAATTAGAAAGAAAGGTAAATTACAATTTTTTAACAATAATGTTAATTGTAGCATTTTCTAATTGCACTTGCATTAAATATGCACGTTTTTAATATCTATATGTGTAAGTACAAAACACAAAAGGTGAATGGCATTAAAACTCGGTAATTAGAAATTTCCGAATATTGAAATCATTTAAAAATCAAAATTATACTGATTTTGTAATCAACGTCATTTTTATTAAAAAATATATATTTTCTATTAAAAAAGTTTAATACCGTATTTTCTATTAACAACACCAATTATTAATTATTATCATTTTATTAATGTTAATAATAAACATTTTCTGTATTGTAAATACATCGCGAATAATTTAGAATACTTGTAGAATACAAATTCATTTACATACCTATAATGTAGGCAACACACATTGGGATTGACGTCACATCTCAAAACAGCGTTGCCACAATTATTGCGGCAAGTACGGCAAAATATCGGGACGCGTAGCAATATTGCAACGCGTCCACGATTATTGCTATAGGTATGGAAGCATAAATTTTGCATTGCTACAAGTACGACGTTACAAATATATATATATATATATATATATACATACATATTAAGTGTTATTACGAAGCCCAAAAGTGCATGTTATATGTATAATACGAAGCCCGATACCTACTTACGAAGCCCGATTTTGGGCTTCGTAAAAAATACGTGTATCTTAGTGTTGTAGATAAAAAGTTATGACTTATGGTACAATCAACTTTTTTCTTAAAAAGGCTTCGTAAAGTAGACCAGACACCTAAAAATATACACGTTTAGTTCGAGTCAAACGATGTAGATAGCGCACGAGTTTCAATGTATATACAATGGATATATTTGTTCGATTGTTCGAAGCCCGTAGTGCTTTCTGTGTAATACCAATCCCTTAAATGCGGCAACGCTACAAAAAATGATAAACGTACATAAATATGTTACTAACAAAATGATTATTTAAAAGTAATACCTCTTGCAAGCGAATATTGATTTATATCGCAATAAAATGCAGAAAAAGTTAATGTTTAATTTTTGCAGCATCTTCCTTATAATCATTTATGACTTTCTGTTTAGATGTACCTGAAATACTAAGAACTCAAATTTTATTACATTCTAAAGATGTTTCTACAAACAAGTACTTATGTACCACATTTTACTTATTATTTTATTAAAACACATAATTTGCTCTTGCAACTGATCTTTTAATATAGGTTTGCTAAAACATTTGATCTCAATTAAGCATTCCATATCACGTGACCTCGGCCATTTAAAAATGGTGGTCGTTGGACAAACAAACCCGTTGTTGTCATAAGTTTATTATTGTAACCATTGTTGTGGCCTTAAATACGAAACAATGGAAGGCTAATCCAAGCATTGTATGGATTAACTACAACATCAGAGAGACGTTGGGACACATTATTTGCAAGAAACATCGGCAATTAACGCTAAGAATCTTTTTTTTGCTGAATGATAACTCGAGTTCTTATCTGGAACATGTTCCAGATGTAATTAGTATGGATATTATTTAACGTAGCTACTATTTTGGCTACTATATGAAGGAGCAAACGAAGATTTACAAAACTACATGAATTTTCATAGCAAAAACATAATGCATTGCAGCAACAAAACCAGTGATATAAACAATATTGAAAATCAGAACACATTTTTAGTTTTTAAATTATGTTTACTCATAGAAGTGAAGGGTATTAAACAAAGTAAATTTGTGCACTTATTTTACAACTGAAATGCGTAAAAAATTTTTTTCATTTATTGTGATTGTATTTTAAGATTATCTTCAGACTTTCTCGTTTGTAATCGTATTTTATTATCCAGTGGTTCTATTTAGATTAGTTATGACTAAAAGGAAAATAAAATTTTATGTATGTATTACTGCAATAAACTAAGATACAAATATGTAAAACTTTATTCACATTAAACGAAAAAATATTTGTATTTTACAAAAAAAACGTAATAGGAAGAAAAATCACTTATACCTCTATAAATACTTTGTGCAATTAACGAATTCAAAGTACAGTAGAAATCATTTAGTAAACAGTTGGTCAAATAAAAATGTTTACAAAAGAAAAATTCTGAGTTTGGTTATAAGTCAATAAGGTAATAAGATAAATCATTTAGTAAGTTGAATTCGGTTATGAAATAATTTTGAAGGTACGAAAGACCTTCAAAGTTCCATTTTTTTCTAGTACAAAAAGTTTTTATTAGATTTGTAATAAAAATTCTTCATTTTGTTGTATTTCACCACAGTTGTTTTACTATTCATATTCAGTCTGAACAAAACACAGCATCTGTTGCGTCGAAATTTATCTTACCGAGACTTTTTTCATTCTTTTTTAATGTGAATGCTCTACCTTAAAAATAACTAAAATTAACTTGTACATAGTTTCAATGCCTATTACTTACTTTTTCAAAATACTACAGACATCTCTGCTTTTGTAAAGTCTTCATCTGCTCCTTCATATAGTACGTATGCATAAACACTAAATACACAACAATATTCATGCTAATTACTTAAGCAACATCTTCCAAATCAGAACTCAAGTTGTCGACATTCAGCAAAAAAAAGTGTTAGTTATCTATATTTCATGCAAATGATGTGTCCCAACGTCTCTTTGTTGTTGTAGTTAATTCATACAATACTTGGATTAGCCTTACATTGTTTAATATTTGCGTATTTAAGGCCACAACAATAATTACAATAATAAACTTATGACAACAACAAGTTTGTTTGTCCAACGACGCCATATTGAACTTCATTGGAATGCCTAATGGATAAAAGACAATCTTTACTCTAGAAAATAAACGATTTTCCCAGTTTACTTACTCCTTGTTGTTCAGTATTATAATTGTTTAGAAGTACATCTATTTTTGTATTATTTTTATTTCTTTTTTGCATACAGATAAGTCGTATTGTCGTTTTATTTGAACACATTCAGAACCGAAATCTGTAACCGGATAAAACCGGTTCTTCTATTACAATATATAGGTTCCGATTCCGATTCCACACTGAATTAAAATATAAGTCCAAATTCCGGTTTTGGTTCCATCATGATCAATCGATTCCGATTCTTATTTCGGTTCTTTTTGGTTCCGGTCTAATCCGTTTCTTATGCATCTTACAGATTTAGTATGTTCAGATAAATTTTAGTGTTTCGTTATTAGATTACTTACCGGCATTTTTGTAATTTATAAACTTTAAAAAATACGTTTATATTTTTAATTAAAATAACAATTTAAAATTTGTACCGCAAATGTTTAACAGTAAAATAATTTTATTATTGATGTTTGTTGCAAAATAAATTTTTATAAACCACGCACTATATTTCAGTAATTTTTTTTTAATTACATAAACATTAATGTTAACATACATTTTTTTAAATTATTATTATTTCTTATATTACGTGTTGCTACTACAGTAGTTCTTAGCTCATTACTAATAGTTGTTTAGTTTTATTTTTCTCAGTTACTTACAACAGTGTTTTTATAATATAAATATAAATTTTTATCAATTTAAAAGATTTCAGTAACTCCAAATATAATTTTGAATCTCTTGCTGCATATATCACTAATGCCTGAACACGTTTATTATATTACAAAATAACATTTAAACTTTTGTAGAAATGGCGGCAAAAATTATTCTTTCAAGAACTTATGGTTCTTAATTTTGATTTAACATTTGTCTTATGACAACAACAAGTTTGTTTGTCCAACGACGCCATATTGAACTTCATTGGAATGCCTAATGGATAAAAGACAATCTTTACTCTAGAAAATAAACGATTTTCCCAAGACTAATATGTTTACATTGCAGTTTACTTACTCCTTGTGGTTCAGTATTATAATTGTTTAGAAGTACATCTATTTTTGTATTATTTTTATTTCTTTTTTGCATACAGATAAGCCGTATTGTCGTTTTATTTGAACACATTCAGAACCCAAATCTGGAACCGGATAAAACCGGTTCTTCTATTACAATATATAGGTTCCGATTCCGATTCCACACTGAATTAAAATATAAGTCCAAATTCCGGTTTTGGTTCCATCATGATCAATCGATTCCGATTCTTATTTCGGTTCTTTTTGGTTCCGGTCTAATCCGTTTCTTATGCATCTTACAGATTTAGTATGTTCAGATAAATTTTAGTGTTTTATTTTATACATCATTTAAAGTAAAAATAAAATTTCTCAGTTTATATTTCTTGTATATTTAAAAACAAAGCTGCACTTTTACTGTTCTTAAATGTCAAATACAATTTTAAACAAATTTTGGGAAAAATGTATAAAATAACACAACTTACTTAATGAAGCTTATATGATTCAAAAAACATAAAAGATAATCAAAGTTGGGTATCAACATTATCACCATAATCTTTATTAGTCGTCGGCCAACATTTTATATAATAATTAAACTCTAACTGTTCTCCTTTAATGTAACTCATTATTTTATATTATTCATTTTCTGCTGATTAATTGATACTGGAGCATAATAAGCTTTATAGGTAAGAACCTTCGAGTTTTGATTTTGTTTTAATAATCTGAATGTATGAGAAATAGCTTCGTCTAAACACTTAACATATCCTGGAAATGACGCATTGTAGACAAACTGCATGTATTTTGAAATGGCGAAACTTTCATTTACTTTATCTGTGACCGTTTTTTTCTAGATTAGAGGCAACCAACTCTTAAAATCAAGCATATCTTTGTAAGCAAAATAATGTCTATCGTAAATGTATTATTTTCTGGAATTTTTAATCATTGTTTCAGACTCCTCCTCCCTGGACAGCCGTCAGAGAAAATGCGTAATTCTTGAACTTCTTTGGGTATATGCTTAATACATACCTCATTGGGGCCTTTCAAGGCTTGACCCTAGTGATACATACAGAAATGGCCAGCATTCGTCTTTAAGTTGTGTATTGTAAAAGAATAAACACAAAGCTGTCTTAAGTAGAATATTTCTTGTATTGTCATTCGCATTCACTGCACAAGTCTACTTGTGGTCTTCTAAATCTCAAAGAGTAATTTTCATTGAAGTATTTCAGACAAAGTTCGTATTTAACTTTGTTTATCAATTCAGGATACGTTTTAATAAACAGTTCAAACATAGTCTTCACGTTAAACTTTAAGTCCAGATACCGAATTTTTTGGTAGAATAATGTAAAATTTTATAAGGAAAACATTCAATATCCATTTTAATTTTAAGGTTAGTTTCTTCTTGATTTTTCTTAACAAACTATTGAAAAAAATCAGTTTTTGAATTCAAGACGCTTAAGACGTCTTGCAATGAATCTTGTTTCAATTAAACATTGCAGGAAACGTGTGTTGCTCATTTTTCGGCTTCTCGTCGTACAACTTTGAAATTATTAGATTTTTTCCGACCTCTGTAAATTAGTTTGTACATTGCATTTTGCAACTACAAAAGTTTTCAGTACAAGGTTTAAAATTTTATTAATACAAAGCAAATCAACGTTTACATGCATGGAGATCCTGGAAATGACGCATTGTAGACAAACTGCATGTATTTTGAAATGGCGAAACTTTCATTTACTTTATCTGTGACCGTTTTTTTCTAGATTAGAGGCAACCAACTCTTAAAATCAAGCATATCTTTGTAAGCAAAATAATGTCTATCGTAAATGTATTTTTTTCTGGAATTTTTAATCATTGTTTCAGACTCCTCCTCCCTGGACAGCCGTCAGAGAAAATGCGTAATTCTTGAACTTCTTTGGGTATATGCTTAATACATACCTCATTGGGGCCTTTCAAGGCTTGACCCTAGTGATACATACAGAAATGGCCAGCATTCGTCTTTAAGTTGTGTATTGTAAAAGAATAAACACAAAGCTGTCTTAAGTAGAATATTTCTTGTATTGTCATTCGCATTCACTGCACAAGTCTACTTGTGGTCTTCTAAATCTCAAAGAGTAATTTTCATTGAAGTATTTCAGACAAAGTTCGTATTTAACTTTGTTTATCAATTCAGGATACGTTTTAATAAACAGTTCAAACATAGTCTTCACGTTAAACTTTAAGTCCAGATACCGAATTTTTTGGTAGAATAATGTAAAATTTTATAAGGAAAACATTCAATATCCATTTTAATTTTAAGGTTAGTTTCTTCTTGATTTTTCTTAACAAACTATTGAAAAAAATCAGTTTTTGAATTCAAGACGCTTAAGACGTCTTGCAATGAATCTTGTTTCAATTAAACATTGCAGGAAACGTGTGTTTCTCATTTTTCGGCTTCTCGTCGTACAACTTTGAAATTATTAGATTTTTTCCGACCTCTGTAAATTAGTTTGTACATTGCATTTTGCAACTACAAAAGTTTTCAGTACAAGGTTTAAAATTTTATTAATACAAAGCAAATCAACGTTTACATGCATGGAGATCCTGTTTCTTTTCCACAACTTTTCCTGATAAAGAAGTGTATGATTTCCCATATTGACGTGCTAATTTTATTTTATTAACTTTTTATTTTTCTGGATTCCTACGTTTTTTAACATTTTATGTTTTACTTTCTTTTTAGCTACTATCACTTGACGACATTGCTTTACTTTGCTTTAACACTTATTTTAAGAACATAAACTACAGCAAAAAAAACCACAAGAAACACTGACGAACAATATAAAATACTGGCTAAAACATCTGAGCATAATCATAAATCAACCTATCTGTTGAGAGCAAAAACAGTACAAGTACAAGACTTGTACTGTTTCTAATCTCAATGATAGAAAGCGAGCTCTAATATGCGCCTTAAGAATTTGGATTTAGTATTGGTTTTCTACTCATTTAATGCAGATTCAAATTTAAAACAAAATGGCTATGACAAATGAAAATTTAACATTTTGGACTTGTACTGTTCTTAATCTCACTGATTCAATTAATCTATCTAGTTTATGTATGTGTATATGTTTTTGAATACTTAACGAAAAGAAAAGATCAACGTTGGAAACTCTGTACATATGCATTAACTAGAATCAGGACATAGAATCTTAAGCTTTTGCAGTTTTCTTGGTTAAGATTATAAGCGACTTTTAGCTTAGACCGCGTTGTAATTAAACACCCAGACTTGGTCCTAGTCTCTGACCTGTTACATTTATTGTTGCACTACTAGATCATTTTCTCTTAGTTACTACGTTTGTTTTTAAGACAGTACGTTTGATTAACTAGTAACCAGTCGATAAGTGATTTATCTACCGTTCTAGAACGGTAAGTACAGGACAAATAACGTAACAACGCCTAGAAAGCCAACTAGTTTGAACAAAAAATAAAAAATCCTTACGTAGCATAAAAATATAAAACGTCCTTTTGACGTTCAGTAAGATAGTGTATTAAGATTAAACAAAAAATGTTTCTATCGTGCAAAAAATAGCATAAGTATCATAAGCCCTTACTGTTCTTAATACTTAATTTACTATTCATTGATGCTTCTACACTTTTTGTTATTTAATTTATAATAACTATGAAATTGTAGTCCGGAAATCTGACTTTATTTGTCGTAAATATTGATTTTAGTGAAGCAAACCATTGTCATAATTCAAAAATACAACTGTAAAACACAAGTAAGTTAAGGCACCGCCTAAAGAAAGAACTTACTTTGCATACTTGATCAGAAAGCAGAATGTTTCTGAAATTTTACAATTGAGTCCGTACACAACGAAATTATGTTTATGTAGCAGTTAAAATAACCTACAATACAAATGTTACTAATAATTCAATAAGAAGTTCTGAAAGTAATGATATGTAGTAAAAAAAAGAGGAATTAAATGACCTACAAAGTTATCTTTCAAATGCTGTAAATCTTCAAAATGCTGTAAGTAGTACTTAGTATTTAAAATACGTAGTATATACAATTTTTTTTAATTAGTAGAAATATTTAAATATGAAACAATTTTATTTCTGACTGGCGGTAGGTAATGTGTTTAATTTTATTCTTTGAACAAGTCAAGAATTTATAAAAACGGTTTTTGTGGTGCTAGATACAGTTAGAGAAGAAAACGAGTAAAGAAACTATTTCAAAATATAAAATTGAATATTCTAATAAGAAGTAAGCGTATGAATATATTTCATAGATGTTACACTTATTATATTTTATACAATATACCTATATGATATCAACAAACGTTACCATGCTATTAAAGATACCTTATCAAAATTGAATTTCATGTGAGGTGTAAAAAACTTATCATATTTATGTAAGAAATTAAAAAATGACATGAAGAATAAACCAAATGTTTCAGACGCATACTTCTTTTCTTGCTACTGCAGGTTGATGCAAAAATAAATGATAAAACAGTAGGTTCATATTGGCAACCTTGCGTGGCTTCGTATCATCAGTGAAATATGTAAAAATATACAAACGGGCTTCCAAATAGCACAAAATGTATAGGGCTTCGCAACATTCGTACTAAATATTTTTTGTATATACATGCCTCCGGCACTCCCCATTACCCGGGCTTCGATTCATCCAAAGTGTTTGTCGGGCTTCGTATTATTTGATGGGCGTGTATATATATATATATATATATATATATATATATATATATATATATATATATATATATATATAGCGTGTATAGTATGAGCCTATGTGTAGGTATTTCAACATACACAACATATATTATGATCCTTTATTGCGAATTACGAGCCTAGGCTCATAGTGACAAGTATATAACTATGTTAAAACGGTCCTACACTGATGGCGTTTTGCGGTGATAAATGGAACGTTCGGTTGAGTTGTTGTGAGAATTTTACAAGTTGTTGCATACACTGCAGGGGATATAACCGCTGAAAATAATTAAGTGTTTCAGATATATATATTATAGATGTCGTTAACTCATTATTGACGTCGGTGACTATAGTTGTGCAGATGATTAATGTATCTAATTAAATTACATACATTTGATGATTTTATCAGCCATTTCTAGTTTTACATAACATCCTGGTTATTAATTTATATATTACTAAAGTAAATTTGTACAATTGAAACGCACATGTTTTGGTGCTTACCTATTTATACTTAAATGTTATAGAAACTTTTGAAAGAAATGCGACAATAACATTTATTGTAGTAATTAAAGATAACCGCTTAATAACTTTCTTATTTACTTCATTACATTAATAACTATCGATTTGCCCATTAGATAAACAAATAAATAACCAATCTATTATGTGGAGCTTTAGAATGAAATCATAATAAAAATGGATTGCAATTAAAGTGTAACTTACCGGACAAGTCTTCAAACAAATTTAAACAAAATGATTTGAAAGCCTTATTACGAGTTAGTTATCTTTGTTTTATTTGGAAACCGTAAACTATTTTTTATAAATCGTACTGTAAACCTTATGTACTCATTTACGAGTACTACATTGAACTTTAATTTAAAGTGCGATTAACCAAACTTAGAACTCATTTTTTCAAGATTTATTAAAAATGGTTGTAAGCTTTCGACAAAGTATATGCAGAAGTATTTGTAAAAATTAATATTGCAAAAAAACAGAGTACTTTATTTAAACAGTAAAGTAATTAATAATACACAGTTTAAGATTTGTTAGTATTGGTATAACATTATTACAGTTAGTCTGACATCCTAAAATTAGAAAATTTATTTATTTCTGCTACATAAATCAGAAAATACATATTTTAAGCAGTTAATTAAGTATCATTATTACTCAATACCCCACATACTGTCAAAGGGTTCATCGAAAGTATCAATAGTTACTTGTATTATAAACGTTTCAACTTCTTTTTAGTAAAAACATACATTGCGCCATTCATCTGGTATGGCAGCAAATGATACATACGGTGTGCCTATTCTTCGCAAATATTGAATCAATACTCTATTGAATGTAGCCTGGTTTATTTAATTTTATTAAGTATAAGTTCTGGTTTTGTCGAGGGGTGGTTAACTCCTAGAAATCCGTGTACAATTTGCTTGAAATCCCATAAAATCTTCAGAAATCTTCTTAAAATCGCTTAAAATCTCTTGGAGTTCATAAGATCTTTTAAAATTCCGTAAAATCTTTAAAAACCCCGTAAAATCTTTGGAAATCCGTAAAATCTTTAGAAACCCTATAAAATCCTTGCCAAGCTTACAAAATGAGAAATCTAAAAACCTATCGAGCTATTCAATCGAATCGTTTTTTCAGAATAGTAAACAAACTACCGAATCTACAAATCATAGTTCAGCACCTACTCCTAAAAGTCCAGATATCATTGTAATTGGAGAGTGCTCGGAGAATTCATGAAACTGAAAATCAAGGTGATAATAGTCAATCGGTTTTAGTTTCAAATAAGCAGAAACACGCGAATGTAGGCCTGCAAGTTTGGACTGGACCAGTTCAAATTTGTTGTCGGACAAACTTACAAGTCAGAGAGTCGAGGTCAATAATTCCTGCCAGCTACCGCAAATGCCTCCATTGCATAGAAAGTGGAAGGGTTATTTTTACAACTGCAATGAACGAAACCATAGAAAACTAAAACGTGTTGCTGAATGGATGCATTAATTAGTTCTAACTAGTTTCCCTAAAACTTCTAAAATATGTGATGCCTGCCGAAAGGAAATAACTGCTTTTTGATGTCCTAATTACGTCCTCACATATTGTAGAGACTCTTAATACATCCTTAAAAGAACTTGGTAAATCACTCATTGATGCCAAAAAAAATCAAAACATTACTCTGGTAAAAAAATAAAAAAGATAGAATCTTCAATGAGGCGAACATTATTTCGGCATTCTCAAGAGTCTTCTGATTATGAGCCAGAAAAACTGACATTTTCTTCTCAGTAATCTAAATGCAAATTTTTCAAGTGCATATAGAAAAAAAGTCATGATATTAACTTGTTTACCAGAGACGTGGAGCGTACGTAAAATAATGCGAGAGTTTAATGCACCTAACTATATGGCAAGGCAAGCAAAAAAACTTTTAAAATAAAAGGGAATACTGGCAAGTCCTGATCAACAACCGGGTAAAAGCCTATCACGAGATATAGTAGAAACAGTGTGTTTGTTCTACGAAAGCGATGACGTAAGTAGAGTAATGCCAGGCAAAAGAGACTGTATTTCAGTGAAAGATGGAAATGAATCCAAAACTGCAGTTCAAAAAAGATTGATTTTGTGTAACCTGCAGGAAGCATACATTCTTTTCAAAGAAAGTATCCTGAGATGAAAGTAGGATTTTCAAAGTTTGCGAAGTTAAGGCCGAAACAGTGTATTTTGGTAGAAAAAAGTAGTACATACTTAGTTTGTGTTTGTACAATCCACCAAAACGTCAAACTAATGATTAAGAATGCCCGTTTAGGAACATTAACTAATGGAGAATTTGCATCCTCCCATTGATTGTATCATGGGAAATTGCCATTCAGAAACTAATCAACAGAAACTTTAGAGAATGTTTTTGAGAAATATATGATATGAAAATATAACTTTTCAGCAATGGATTGCAGTTGGATCGGTGTAATCATGAGACAATACAAAAAAGTTCGACTGAGTTCCTTGAGATGCTACGTGACAAACTTGATCAGTTAGTTCGCCATGATTTTATAACGAATCAACAAAGCTCGTTTATGAATGAAGTAAAAGAAGCATTGAAAGAAAATTAATGTGCAGTCACATTAGACTTCTCAAAAAATCATGCTTTTGTAGTTTAAGACGAAGCCCAAAGCTACCACTGGTCAAATGACTATGTAACAATACATTCTTTTGTAGTTTATTATAAACAAGATGATAAAGTAAAACATGTCAGCTATGTTATTATATCTGAATGTCTGCAGCATAATACAACAGCTGAAAAATTACTTTCTGTTTGATGTCGAGAAAATATATTACTTTTCTGATGGAAGTGCAGCTCAATATAAACATAAAAAGAATTTTTCTAATCTGTGTTTCCATAACCAAGATTTTGGAATAGAAACAGAGTGGCACTTTTCGGCTACAGCTCATGGCAAAGAGCCGTGTGATGGAGTTCGTGGTACAGTTGAAAGGTTGGCTGCAAAAGCGAGTTTACAGAGACCTTATGAAAATCAAATTCTCACGCGTCAATTTTTTGATTGGTCGATTCAAAATATTAAAACTATTAACTTTGGGCTTTTCAAGCAAGGAGAGTACATAAAAACTGAAAAGTTTGTGAGTAACCGGTTTGATAAAACACAGACCATAAAAGGATCAACAGTTCCATGCTTTTTTACCAATCAAAGACAACATGACCCAAATCCAAGTCAAAGTTTTTTCGTACGACACAAATTACAGCACAGAGACAACCACACAGCTACTTGAAAAAATTTCAGATGTTAATGGTTATGTAACTGTTACATATAATAGTAAATGGTGACTAGTTTATGTGTTGGATAAAAATGAAATTGAAGATAAAGTGAAAGTACATTTCTGCACCGAGATGGTCCTTCCCCATCTTTTTCATATTCAAGTGGAAATTCTGACATTTTGTGGACATGTTTAAATGATATTTTGTGTACAGTTGATGCTACTACTCCCACAGGAAGAATACACAGACTTTCTGAGGAGGACACGGCAAAATCAAATGAAGCCTTGAAGCAGTTAGACAAATAATAAGTTAGTTAGTCGGTACTGCTCACTTAAACAAAACTAATGATATTTTATTAAAGACAAGTAATATTATTAAATGCTGCTTATTAAAATGTTTTGCTGTTATTTTTAAAGACTTCTAGATCCTAACTAAATTTCATACAATTTATTCGAGGTATTGAGAAAATCTAAAACTTCAGATAATTTATTAAATAACATGAAATAATTCTATACAAACTGGGCGTTTCATTATGTCGTGAACTGTGACCTTGAGTTGAAAATCGAAATTAATAAACTAAAAATTAATCATTTGACAAGTCTATGTGAATCTCAAAAACGTTAATCTATTTAAAAAGCACTCATACTAATAAAAATTAAAAATAATCACATATTTATATATTGAATAAAAATTTGTTTACTTATAATAATACCTAAAGACTTATTAATAACAAGTACAACAACAAAATCAAGATAATTTATGAAAAATGTATCGGCGAATGTTTGTAAGACGCATGATAGTGAAACGTCCGAGAAATTACTTGCAAATGCAAGAGCCTTCTAGAACTGTTATCTAGTTTCTAGAAAATATAGCGAAAAGTGAGGAACGATCGAGAAGAATTCGCTGATGTCTATAAAAGCCGAAGATGGAAATCGTAGGTCAGTTATTGCTGGAATGTGAAAGCATGCAGTATTAAGAAGGTTATCAAGTTGAAATAAATACGTATCACGCGCGGCGTTTTAAATAAATAACAGTGTACACCGAATCGAGTGAACGTGACTATCAGCTGTGAAATCCGAGAACGTTATCTTATCTTAAGTGATATAAATTATAGTGTAAGTGTTTTTATTAAATATTATTATTAGATTTTAGTAGTTCGGTCAATTTAAAAGTGTACATATTTCTAGAATAAGTAAACGTAGTTTTAGTCGTTATAAATAAATTTTTTTTTAATAATAAATACGCAACATTTGGTGTCGGTGTCGGGTTCGTTTTTTTTTTATTAGTGTAAATACCATTAAGTAATTCAATATCGCTCGAGATACGATACGCGTGTTTGTTTATAAAGTATAAAGTAGTGTATTTAAACTATATATTCGTGCCGGTGACGCGTTTGCAAGCAGTTAAAATGGATTCAAAAATACTTGAAATTCTCGAATCGATGAATAGAAAAATGGGCGAACATTCTCAGAAAATGGAAGAAAATGCTAGAAGTTTAAAAGAAGAAATACGAGCGAGCATGGAAAATCAAATAAAGACTATTGAGGAACAAATACAAGTTAGTGTAGGAAATCAAATCAAAATTGCGCAAGAGGAAACCCAAGCAGACATGTTAAACTTAAAAGAAGAAATTTGCGATTCTGTGAATGACATAATAGAAGAGAAGTTAAATGAAAATTCAAGAAGCATAGAAGACAAGCTAGAGAAAAAATTGAGAGAAAGAATACAACTGCTTGAAGAAAGAATGACCCAAATGAATTGTCACGGTGAAGGAAGCGCCACGAGTGAAGATTTAATAATGAACCATCGAGAAGAAAACACTCACAAGTTCAAAGTTGTACCACCGAATTTTGATGGTAAAGTTCCATGGTCAACCTACTACAAGCAGTTTGAAGCCGCAGCTACTGCTAATGGTTGGAGCAACAAGCAGAAAGCGACGTCTTTAATAGTGTCCTTACGTGGAGAAGCGCTGGGAATTTTACAAACTGTTCCGGACCATCTGCAAGAAAATTACGAACTCTTAATATCACGATTAGAAATGAGATATGGAGATGCCCATCTTCAACAAGTCTATCAAGCTCAAATTAAAAGTCGGGTTCAGAAAGCTGCCGAAAGTCTTCAAGAGTTTGAGGCTGACATCGCTAGATTAACACGGCTTGCGTATCCTACAGCACCGGATACCTTCCTGGAGCAGTTAGCTATTCAAACTTTCGTAGATGGCCTCCGAGACAGCGAAACACAGCAGACTCTCCGGTTAGCTCGACCGAAGACATTGGATGACGCTTTGGTGCATGCTTTGGAGTTTGAAGCAGCAAAACAAGCATCGCAACGAGGTGGTCATAGACTCTGCTGTGCTACAGAAGTACCCGCGCAGACACTGGAAAGCATCGAGGAGATAGCGCGACGAATACTTCGGGAAAGAGGAGTGACAGCTTTGAACTGCGATAAAATAGGCCATGTACGACGGCATCGTACCAAACCTAAGAAGAGGACTAGAAGAGCCCTCGAAAATTTGGAACGAGGCGAGCGAAAGAAACAAAAAGTAATCTCATCTAGTCAAACTCCGGAGGTTACAATCCAAATGGCATCGCCTAGAGAGCAATTGCATAGCATTTATCTCGATGGCAAGATCAATGGGAGAAGCGTCCAGTTACTGGTTGACACGGGAGCGACGAAGACCATCATTCGTCCTGACATCTTATTGGAAAACGAGAAGACATCACCAGTAACAGTACGACTTCGAACAGCGACGGGCGACGAAATACCTACTCACGGACAAGTCAAAGTAACCATTGGTTTGGGAAATGGAGTACTCGACCATCAAGTACTGGTAGCCGACATCACGGAAGAAGTTATCCTGGGAATGGACGTGATAAAGAAGTATGGGTTCCATTTGGATATGAAGAACGATGTCCTGAAGATCGACAATGAAGAAATTCCTTTTCATTCGTCAGAGAAGGCAGCCGTGCGAGTCTTATTGAGTGAAGACGTGACTCTGCCTGCAAGGACTGAAAGTGTGGTGATGGCACGCCTGGATGGAAGTCTCCGGGAAGGCTACATACGCGCGATTGAACCAATGGAGGGCGGCTTAGTTGAAAAGGGACTACTCGTTGGCAGAACTTTAGTACGAGTAAAGAAGACGATGCCAGTAAGGATCTTAAACATCAACTCAGATCCTGTAACGCTGAAAAAGAAGACCGTGGTAGGCCAATGCACGCCAGTATCACAAATTGTGAGATGCGTGAAGTCGAACGAAGATACGTCGCCGAAGAAGTGTCCACAACATCTATTGGACATTCTTACCACCAAATGCGAAAACCTCAGCCAAGACCAGCTGGCTAAAGTTAAAGTGTTGATCCAAGAGTACCAAGATGTGTTCGCGCTGGAGAGTGGCTCCAAAGGAAGAACTAACGTGGTGAAACATAAAATTAATACCGGAGACGCTCGGCCGATACGACAACATCCACGCAGACTTCCTTTGGCGAAAAGAGAAGAAGCCGAACAAATAATTACGGATATGGAGAGAGAAGGCGTGATTGAACCTTCAAGTAGTCCATGGGCATCCCCAGTGGTACTCGTGAAGAAGAAGGATGGATCAACGAGGTTTTGCGTAGACTACAGGCAGCTAAACGACGTGACCAAAAAGGACAGCTACCCTTTACCCAGAATTGACGATACGCTAGACACCCTGTCAGGATCCCAGTGGTTTTCTACGTTAGATTTAAAGAGTGGATACTGGCAGGTAGAATTAGAACCCAAGGATCGTGAAAAAACAGCTTTTACGATCGGAACTGGTTTGTGGCAGTTCACTGTAATGCCCTTCGGCCTGTGTAACGCTCCTGCAACGTTCGAGCGTTTGATGGAGACCATCTTGCGCGGATTGTCTTGGAAGACGTGCTTGGTCTACCTGGACGACGTGATCGTGGTTGGAAGGTCGTTTGAAGAGCACTTAAACAACTTGAAGGAAGTGTTCCAGAGATTACGTGGGGCTAACCTCAAACTGAGCCCAAAGAAGTGCCACGTATTTAAGAAAGAAGTCCAATACCTTGGCCACGTCGTATCTAGAGACGGAGTAAGGGCTGACCCAGACAAAATCCGAGCAGTGCAAGCATGGCTAAGACCGATCGACAAACATCAGGTCCGAAGTTTCCTTGGGTTGTGCACTTATTATAGAAGATTTGTCCCCGGATTTGCCAATATTGCCAAACCATTGACAAAACTAACCGAAGAAAAAGCAGAATTTAGATGGAATGAAGACTGCGAAAATTCTTTTAATCAACTAAAACAGGCCCTAGTCACTTCGCCGATTTTGAGTTATCCACGAGAAGATGGAAAGTTTGTTTTGGATACCGACGCAAGCAATATGGCCATAGGCGCGGTCCTCTCGCAGGTTCAAGATGGACAAGAAAAGGTGATCGCGTACTTTAGCAAGGTTTTGTCTAGGCCAGAAAGGAATTATTGCGTGACTAGGAGGGAGCTGTTAGCAGTCGTTAAGTCCATCGAACATTTCTACAAGTATTTGTATGGACGAAGATTTTTACTGAGAACAGACCACGCCGCTTTAAAATGGCTACTGCAGTTCCGTAACCCAGAAGGACAAGTAGCAAGATGGATCGAGAGACTGCAAGAGTATGACTACGACACAGAACACCGTGCCGGAAGCAGTCATCGGAACGCTGATGCCTTATCCAGAAGACCATGTCCGGCGGACTGCAGCCATTGTTCGCGACTGGAAGAAAAAGTCGAATGCCTCCGGAGAACTGCTATGGTTGATGATGAGTGGGAACCTGAGCAGTTACGTCGCGAACAAGAAGACGATCCTGTAATAAGACTACTCCTCGACTGGAAAGAAAGCGGCCGACGACCAACCTGGGAAGAAGTGAGTGCTTTGGGCAAAAATATCAAGGCGTACTGGGCGCAGTGGGACTCCTTGATAGTAGAAGACGGTCTTCTTAAGCGATCCCTAGAAAGTGCCGAGGGCACGGGAAACAAACTACAGCTGGTAGTGCCGAAAAGCAGGGTGACCGAAGTGTTGAAGCATCTCCACGATGGGACATCAGGAGGACACTTTGGCATTAAGAAGACGTTGGGTAAAGTGCGAGAACGATTCTACTGGATGAACTGCAAAGAGGACGTCATGAAATGGTGCCGTAAATGCATAGTCTGCGCTTCAGGAAATGGTCCAGCGAGAAAGCGCAAAGCACCCATGAAACAATACAACGTAGGAAGCCCTTTGGAAAGAGTAGCGATTGACATCGCAGGGCCGTTCCCAGAATCCGATTCGGGAAATAAATACATCCTGGTGGCGATGGATTATTTCACGAAATGGACGGAGGCTTACGCCATTCCCAATCAGGAAGCAGCTACAGTCGCAGACGTATTAGTAAAGGAGTTTTTCTGCCGGTTTGGAGTTCCGTTGGAATTACACTCCGATCAAGGCCGCAATTTTGAGTCTGGGCTGTTTCAAGAAGTTTGCCGACTGTTAGGAATTAAAAAGACTAGGACAACGCCTCTCCATCCTCAGTCTGATGGCATGGTTGAACGGATGAATCGAACAATGGGCAAGTATTTAGCCAAGGTAGTGTCCGAACACCAAAGAGACTGGGATCAGTACTTGCACCTTTTCTTAATGGCATACCGATCATCCGTTCACGAAAGCACAGGCCAAACACCATCCTGTGTCATGCTCGGTCGTGAGATAAGATTACCATGCGATCTTCAATTTGGGCGAAGACCGGAAGAAGAAGTTGCTGGAGAAGATTACGTCAGCAAGCTGGCCAAGAGGTTGGACGAAATACATGAAGAGGTCCGTAAAAACACACAAATTGCCAGCGACAGGATGAAAACAAGATATGACGTCAAGGCGCAAAATGGTGGGTTTCAACCTGGCGATATGGTCTGGTTGTATAACCCTCAAAGGAGACGTGGTTTGTCGCCGAAGCTGCAAAGGCAATGGGAGGGCCCCTATGAAGTCGTGCAGCGTATTAACGACGTTATATACCGCATCCGAAAACCGCCCAGAGGCAAGCCAAAAGTGGTCCACGTCGATCGTCTAGCCCCGTTTGCTGGCGATAACCACAATCCGCAAGTTCAGGTCCGAACCAGAGTAATAAGTAGCAGAACCAGGAATCCAATCGAAGAAATGGAGTTCGAAAAGTTTATGAACTTATACGGAGGTTCTGGAAAAGCTTAGGTTCGGAGTTACCACCGAGGAACAACAAGACCTGTTCCAGACACAAAGATTACGCCATCGCACATTGCGTGAGCGAGGAGCTTGACATGTCCAAAGGGGTTGCAGTCGTGTTTAAAAAGAAGTTTGGACAGCTAGATGAATTACGAAGACAGCAACCGGCAGTCGGAAAGGTTTTAGGACTACGTGGTGACGGACGCTTCGTTTTCTATCTGGTCACCAAGAAATACTCACGTGTCAAGCCGTTATACAAAGATCTGTGGCAAACATTATGGAGTCTCAAGAGACAAATGGAGTTCCATCATGTTAAGAAATTGGCAGTACCCAAGCTTGGTTGTGGCTTAGACCAATTGAATTGGAGGACAGTTCGAAACATGTTGGAGGTCGTCTTCCGAGGAACAGGCGTTCAAGTGTTGGTCTGTAGTTACCAACCGAGGAGAGTATTGGGTCAGGAAAAGTCCATTGACTGTTACTTTTATGGTCAAGGAAGTTGCCGAAATGGAGGAAGCTGCCGCTATCGCCACGATCCCTTTTACCGGTGTCGCATCCAGTCTCCTGTTCTGGGACAGAACAGTCCTAAGAAGGGGGCAGTGAAACGTCCGAGAAATTACTTGCAAATGCAAGAGCCTTCTAGAACTGTTATCTAGTTTCTAGAAAATATAGCGAAAAGTGAGGAACGATCGAGAAGAATTCGCTGATGTCTATAAAAGCCGAAGATGGAAATCGTAGGTCAGTTATTGCTGGAATGTGAAAGCATGCAGTATTAAGAAGGTTATCAAGTTGAAATAAATACGTATCACGCGCGGCGTTTTAAATAAATAACAGTGTACACCGAATCGAGTGAACGTGACTATCAGCTGTGAAATCCGAGAACGTTATCTTATCTTAAGTGATATAAATTATAGTGTAAGTGTTTTTATTAAATATTATTATTAGATTTTAGTAGTTCGGTCAATTTAAAAGTGTACATATTTCTAGAATAAGTAAACGTAGTTTTAATCGTTTAAATAAATTAGTTTTTAATAAATAAATTTGTAACAATAGCAACATTTTGACATATACGGACTACAGCGCCACAGTTCACGAGATTCTGAAAGAAGGTATATTCTTTACCTAAATTTAATATTATAATTTATATTAGTATATGAAAACTTATTTAAGCTTTTCTAAATTGCTTTTCAATTTTCCCCTCGATTTTCCCATTAGTTTTATTTAAAAAAAACAGTATATTTTGGCTAAAAACCTAATTATTTGTGCATTTTCGTAAAAACTTGGTTCACAATGTAATTTAAATGCAAATGAATCCATTGGAATCCCATATGATACTTTGAGAATCGACTTATAAAAACACAATGAAAAACATGTTTTTTAAAAATCTTCAAAAATACGCATTTTTTAAGATTTCAAAATAAAATTTTCAGTTCAAATTTGAAAAAAATATCTTCTCTTAATATATATTGTGTTGTATATCAAATTAAAGGGCATAAAAAAAGCAAAATGACGCGACTCCCATCTCTCTAAGTCAACTAGGAAAGCTACAATTATAATTTTGAAAAGGTCGTCCGAGAATTTTTTGCGTTTTCTGTGAACTTTACATAGCTCTAAATCCTAAACGGGTAAATATTTTTTAACAAGATTTTGTATTTTTCTTAGTTTTGACAAAGACTACAAGTGTGCAAAATTTTAACCAAATCTGAGATAGTGAAAAAAATCCTTGTGTTGATTTGACATGGACTCTTAATTTAATTGAAGTTTCTATTTTCAATGAACTACTTACATTACTTTACAGAAATCGTTCGTCAAATAGTAAATGTTTTAATTTGCCAAGGTAACAAGTTATATACTTAGATTCTAATGGAATTATTCGTTTAGGAGGGGCATGTAAAACCACTTTAATTTATTTTTGTGGCAACGTTTCGTGCTAAAAGCGAGCACTTCATCACCAAAGAATAAAATCAAATGGATCAATCCACCGACCAAGGACATAGTCAACTTTACGAGATTGTGTTTACTAAATAATAAATAAAACATTAAACATAAAATGGTCAATAATTAATTTTTTTTAAATAACGCAGGACATAAACGTTCAACAAACAATTGACAATTATTATGTATGTAGAAAGCCCCATTTAAAATTAGATTTACAGTTCAGTTATCTGTTAACTCAATTGCACTCCAAAACAAAAAAACCCTTTTATTAAGGGTTGTCAAAAATAGGGCAACCAGTTTTTAAATATAAAAAAGTTTCTTAAAGCCACTTAAATTCCCGCCAAATCTCCTGTAACCTTTAAAAATCCCTTTCAGAACATAAAAATATTCAAAAATCTTTGGAGATTTTTAAAAATCTTTAAGGATTTTTAAAAATTCCTGAAAATCCTTGTACATTTCCAAAAATCTTCAAACATATTCAAGAATCCCTAAAAATCTACAAAGATTTTCAGAAATCCCCAAAATCTTTAAAGATTTTCAAAAATCTTCAAAAACCGTTTGAAATCCTAAAAATCCTCAAAAATCTGGAAAGCTTTCAAATCTGTGTACACATTTTGGAGAAGTTAACCACCCCTCGGGTTTTGTTAATGTTTTATCATATGAGATTCCACATTCCATTAACCAGGTAGTCATTTCTGCCGTTCGACTTGTCGAAATTGGATGCCTCATAGCTATAACACGTTAAGGTAACTTGCAGTATCCATTACAGTTACAGAATTCTGTTGTAAGTTGGGTAGCAATTGGTCATCAATCCACCTTTTATAATTTATGTAGTTCAGATCATTATGAGAATCTCCCGTTTTAAATATCAACAAAACTTGATGAAACACATTTCACACCTAAAATGAATAATGGTAAATGATAAAATGTTATGAAAAAATCATGTAGACATACCAGCGTGTACTATAACTTGTTTCCCTTTCCTATTGGGATTTAAGACTTGCAGCTGAATTATCGACGTGTAAGATTCATTTATGTATCTTTCATCTAGAATTTATACAAAATTATAGAATATAATTAACGTTTATAATCCAGTTTACTAACCGATATATATAATTGGTTGTTCAGCTTTACAATAATTAGTAATTAATCATATATATGAACGTAATGTCATTTCACAAGTATTTTACGTCCCTTCCATCATCCATTGTTTTTCTCCATCTGAATAAAATACTGTTAAAAAGTAATGCAAAAATAAACAATTATCCTACCTAAAACCCATTTTTATTAACAACGTCCTAAGTGACGATTTCTTTCCCAAGAATCCAATTAAATCATCGTCTTTAATAACGTTATAAATTGCTTCTATAGTAGGTTTTGTTTTTCAATAATACGTAGGTTATAAATGATTCGACGAATTATCTGTTAACTAATACAACTACTACTGAAATCACAAAGGAACGTTTCTCACCGCAATCAATTGCAGAATCATGCTTTAAGATACAGAACACATGATGTTTCTTTCGAGGAGACGTAGTGTCTTCTGCACGTTATAAAATGCTAGAAATTATTTCATTAATATATTTAACTTTAAGAACAATTAAAACAATTTACCTTTAAAATCAATACGAACACCAAAGTAGTTTTTATAAAAGCTTCTGTAAAACAAGTAGAGTAAAACCAAAGAGTAAAACAATGAGATCAAGCAATGAGGTTATATACAAACATAAACAACTGACGTATTTAAGTATAAAGTTTTCATGCGCAACTAACCAAGAGTTGATACGGAACGTACGGGGAGATCCGATTACCCAATGATTACGGTTTTTATTTATGCGCGTAATTCAAATTAAACATTTCTTTTCTTTCTGTCAAACAAACAACCTTGAATTACCTCAATGCAACATGATGAATTTGGATACATCAGTGCCTAATTATCCGATTATACTTGTTATAATATGAATTTTGTCATTGGAATAATGTAATATACAACTTTTACAAGTGTTTTATTGGATTATATTATTTATTTACATAAACAAACTCAAGGCATTAAAACTTGTACTACCTGAGAGTTTGTCATGCGTTCTCAAATATGAGAAACTTTTTACCCCAGAGATCCTTATGGTTTTAAAAGCAATGCATTATACTGTGACCACAGCTGTGACCATGAACGGTATCGCAAAGTAGCATTCCAGTTTTATAATAGCATAGTCACTATTTCGGTACCCTTTGTATTGTTTTTATTCCTTATCACTATATAATTTTATCTATTTATAGATATTTTTAGTTCAAGAAAAAATAATAAGGAATTTAATTAAATCAGTTTTATTGACTTATTACCTACATTCAATTATTGAGAGTTTATTGCTGTTTATTTTGTGCATTAAACTCACGCGGATAATAAATATGATTGATATAAACTTCCAAAAATAGAATGTGATACGATCTTCTTGTGTTAACTCTTAAAATCAAAATTTCGAAAGTTAGTTATTCTAGAGTGTATAACGGTATAACCTTGGGTATAATCTACGAATGTTAAAAATTATCGCAGAAGAAATATGTGGACATGAAAATGATATCTTAATTTGCTCGCACATTTTATATTTCTTTTTGTCGTGATGTGTCATTTACCTCTGTGTTTACATTAGTACATTTATCTTTGGTACATTGATAAGTTCGAACAGCTGGACTGTAGTTACGTCCAAGTTATCTCCTTTGACTTTAGAATTACCTATTTAAATATAAGACAATTAAAATAGTTTTTTGGGTTTATGATGTATATTTATTTAAAAAAACTCAAGCTTTCGCATGTAAGCTACGTTCGTCGTCGGTAAATATACAATATAAACCCAAAAAACCTTTAAGACTTGATTTTTTTTTTACTTTTTCTAATTCTGTTTTTTGGTTTCCACTTTTAAAAATATTAGTTTTAATTTAAAATTAGATTATGATTTATTTTTATAACGTTATCTTTCCACTTTTAAATTTTACTTTCGAATTAGAAAATTCTGAATGCTGACCATTTCAAAATGTTACAAAGAAACATTGAGTTATTTCCTTAGGACTAAGGTTACGATATATATTTACCAAGTCAATTTATATTTATTTGTTATCAAAAATTGTCTCTGGATATAATATTTTGTTTTAGGTATACATACCACAATATCATTTTTAAACTCAAGGTTACCCATTTTATATAAGTAACTTGATAAAAAAGATGATATAAAACTTATAATTTTCTAGACTACCTTTCTTATTCTTCTTATTATAACTTAAAATTTTCTTTTTAATCTTATTATTTAAAAATGATCTAAATGCTGATAAGTAATAATTAAAAACTTTCTTGGTTAAGTCTGTTTTATTTTCTCATATCTTAGCCTTTGTTTGAATGTTCGCATTCCACTTATAAAATTTTTTTTAAGTTTAGTTTTACTTAACCCCAGTAAAACCTCGGATACCTCTTAAGAACAATCACCTCTAAATAACGGCCAGTTTTTAAATTAATTTTAAATTATCACTACAAAGACCTGCTCTATAGCTACCACTCCTGTATAACCGTCACGGTCACTACATCAAATTTTACCTCTAATTACATAACTGTCAGGTCTTCAAGGAGCCTAGCTAATTATCTATGATTACTAAAACTCTAAAACCGTATTTAATCTTTCATCGCAAATATTTTAACTTACATGATGTAGTTTATGTTTAGCATTTCAGTAGCCTCTTAAAGAGAAAATTGATATTATTGTGGCAAATGAAAAAAAATAGTAACAGTGCTAGAAAGTTGAAGTTGGCTGAATACTTCAGTGTTGGAAGAACGCAAGTTTATGAAATCACAAACAAAATCGGACTTGCAAAGCTTTTGAAGAAAGTAATACAGATCAGAGGAGAAAATTTCTGAAAACTGACAATTGGTTCTGTAAAACCAGAAATAACATTTTCATATCTAGCCCTTTAATAACAAAAAGTTTTAGAAGCAGCCGAAGCCGAGTATTAAAGCTTCAAATGGCTGGCTGGTAAAATGTTGTCAAAGGCACAGTGAGCTCTAAAATAATTTGTGGAGAGTCAGCTGATGTTTGCCTGGACACTGTTTAAGCCTTTAGAGCAAAACGTATTATTTTATTATAAGCGATATTATCGAAGGATTATTCACCAAAACATGTTTACAATGATGACAAAAAGGATGTTTTAAAGGCTAGAATAGGTATTTAATAAAAAAGCTTGGATGACAACAGAATTTATGACTTCGTAATTTGATGAAAAAATGTGAAGATTGTTTTTCTGCCATCAAACACAGCAATACATTATCAGCTATTAGAACAAGGGATTATCCATAACTTAAAAGTAGCATACAGAAAATTTCTTATCAAAAGACTGCACACACAGCAAATGTTCTATTAAAGATGCAGAGAAAACAATTATTTAACCAGCGCTTTAATTTGGACATCAACAGCTTGGAAAAACGTTTCGCCAGCTTCAATCTCAAAATGTTTTCAGAAAGCGAGATTTTTTGAAATAGCACAGCAAAAAGACGATTTCGATAAAAAAGACGAAATTCCACTAACCACGTTTTTCAGTGTATTACAAAGTACACATATGGAATAAGCCTAAACGATTGCAATGCTTTGACCGAAAGTTCCGATTTGAGTATACAAGAAATAATCACTGTTTTCGGTATTCGGAGAGTATAAGTATTTGAAGAATCTAAACTTTGTACGTCAAACATTTAAGATATCCATGAAGTGCGTGAAAAATTAAGAAATGTGCAAATGTTTTTATACTTATATTTTTTATGACAAAGTTGAATTAGCTATAGACATTGTTACACTTTTAGCAAAATGTGAATCTGATGTTTTCTAATAAAATTTCAAAATTCAATTGAAAATATTTCCAGATATTTTTAGATCCTCCAGACCTCTAGATATTTGGAGGTTTTACTGTATATAATTTTACGAGTGACAAAATATATCTCATAATGTTATTTTATGGATTTTATTTTTTTTCTACTCTCTTTAGCGCTTTTGCATTGGTTGTTCTGTTTATTCATTTTATTTTCATCATACGGTGTACACATTTCAAGAAACTCGAAAGTGTTCTAAAGGCTTTTTGAAAAACAATATTTGTAATCTTGTGTTTAAAAATGCGTGTATTTTCTGGAATATCCTTTACAGTAGATGAGGTGCACCAGTCTATGTACTAACTCTTTAGCGTTGCACAAAATACGAAATAGCTTTCTACGATAGGATGAAGACAATTTTTAGCACGATGAAACCTAAACGTCTACAATAGTTACAAATGCTGTGCGGTATTACTCTTTCTCGCTCAAAACATCATCAAGACTGAACTGTATAACACATGCAAAGACTAAGATCTATAGAAGCCTACATGAGCTTTAACAAAAACACTTGTACATCAAAACTTCTAGCTGAATGCATGTTAAACGATTAAAATGCCTATAACCCATTCAGTTAAAACCCAATGACAGATTCCACAATTCAGCCACCCAAATTCAACCTACTTAAAAAATGTTGACTCCGTTCCCATGGCGCAAACCATTTTTATGTTAAACAATTGCTCAATACTTTGGATACTCAATTGTGACACCAAAGGTGCATATAGTGATAATTAATTCATATACTTACTTGTCTTAAAAGTTTTGTATTCTATTTTAGGAGTATCAGTCATATTTTTTAAACTCGCTGTATTTTTACCACACAAAATAAAAACAATATGTCCTAAATTTTTTATACAAATGGAGAAAACGTTTATCTTACACTTCACAAAATAAATTATTCTTGATAAAATGCTCTCGATGACTAGATTATTGATATTTTCAGATAAAAACTAAAAGATATACTTAATAAGCAAATCAGCAATTGTTAGAAAATTTTTTTTTTTAAAAGATTGATAAACTTTCTTATTAATTTATCAACATAAAATAATATTCAACTAATAAATGTTAACGAAAACATTACTTGACCACTACTAAATTTCAATGTATACACGTATACAGCGTCCTTTTCCAATTAAGTAATTGTTCTTTGATTAAATTTTTTTATAACATTTTTAATCACATCTTGAGTTATAGCTTCACACGTTTCTTGAATGATTCTTTCAGCTTGATTAAGTTCTTGAAATGGTTATCATTTAACTAGCCTCACAAAAACAAGTCTAGAGGGGTAACGTCTGGAGACCTTGAAGGCCAATGAAACTCCATGTACCTCTCGATACCATATTTTTATCGTTCATTCAGTGACGACCCATCAAGGATTCATACAACTCATTATTTAAAAATTGTAGGTATCTTTCTCCATTCATGTTATTTCGAAAAAAAAATTCTGTTTTTGTAAATGCCGTGCCATACACTTGTTTTAAATAAATATTGACCTCGAGTTTGCACATTAAAATTAGAATTAACATCGCTTCACCATCGACAATTTAGATAACTTACTGTACCATTAGACGTAAACGTTGTTTCGTCAGAGAAAAGTATTTGTCGGGTCATTAACCTGTTGTCTTCAAATTGTGCTTGGGAACTACCAAAAAATTCTAACCTTTGTTCAAAATCTCCTTCTTTTAAAGTAAAGTTTCAGAGTAAAATGGACTTTAAAATTTCTTCAACTGTAGATTTACTTACATTCAAGAAATTGGATTTTTTCCGAAGTAAATATTTTGGCGTTTCCACTACCGATAGCATTACTTCATTTTCAACATCTTCGTTTGTAACCCAGACAGTTGTAAAATGTATAGTTTTATTAGGGTGTCTATTATTAAAAATATTCGCTGCTTCTCTACATGTTTTATAATTTGTTTCCAATAATGCGTACAATTTCAATTTTATCCGCAGTGCTTAGTTTTACTGGCATTTAATCTAATTATTGCAAACATGCACTGAGTTACATTTGACATTTGTTGAAAATTGTTAGCTATTCCAAAGCACTCTATCAGTAACAGAAAATAAGGCACTTATTTGAGGAACGGGATCTTACGAAGTTTCGTATTGCGCATTAATATAACAATTTCTGACGTGTTTATTATGGTATTTTAATTTTTCTTTGGTAATATCAATAATCTACAAATGTGCATCATTTTTAGCTACTTATTAGCAAATTCAATGAACATTTTGCTCCCTACTACAGTTTAAACGTATTTTACTTTCCCTCCAAAACTGCATTTTTTTATTTTGCCTGTATTTCAGGCAATGTTTTAAACATTTTATACCTGATTATAGATTTACTAGTCATGCAGAGCATTTTACCAAGAATATTTTTTTTGAGAAATATAAGAAATTTTTTGTCCATTTCTATAAAAAAATTTGGGGCACACTGTATATGAATTTATACCATTTTGGATTTTGGATTCAGAGCAATATCTGCCATGCATTTTGTTTCCTTTATTTTCTAAAAACTTTTTTTATTGCTTACTTTACCATACAGTTCGACAAGCGCATTTTTAGCACGTAATAACTTAAAACCTATTGACATTAGTGATTTATTTAAAAAATGCATTACTAAAACAACAAACGATGTAGTTGCTTGCAGTAAATATTCTTTGTAGTAATAACGAAAAGTGCAATAATTAACAAAACATAAAATTAGAACTCTTTCGTAAAAATAATTGCACGATTTCAAGTTAGCTTTTCTTGCGACACGATTCTTATAAAGTCTAGTTATTCGATGGGCAAAAAATACAAATTAAAATATTAGTGTGACGTAATAAATACATTCACGCGAAGTGTGATTTAAAAGTAAATCAAGCCGGATTATATAGGAAAATCAAAATTTTACCAACATTTGAAACATTTTAACAGAAAAAACTATTTCATGGATTTCAAACTCTACACTAAAATTTATAGAATTAAATGGTAAAAAGTTACAATCCAATGTCTAAATACAGCGTACGACCTTTCCAGTGTAAATTACCACCGCACAGAATTTATCGGATACTAAATAAAGTCATATCACCCAATGCTTCACATCATTATAAATGTTTAAATTTGTTTTTCGTTAGTTCTGTCTTTTTCCAATTTTTCGTAAACTTTAACCCCTTTTTATTTTTTGCACTTTCGGTTAATACTAGAAACAAATAATCATTTACATTGTTTGTAGTTGTTCTCTGGGATAATGGTTAAAAGCTACTAATGTTGAAAAAATTAAAAACACAATTTAACGAGAAAAAAATGGTTTATTTTCAGATTAGTACAATTATTGTATTATATTCATCAGCAAGATCTAAAATAAATTTATTTAAAAAAAAAATGTATTATCTGAACCACCGAGACGCTATAGGAGCAGGCGGCATGTAAAACTACGGTATACGAGGTCGCAGTTATGACATTATGTATCGCCTTTACGCTAAATCGGTTTGGGTTGGTTTTCTTCTACAATCAATTCAAAACTGTCTTACAATTGAACAACGATAATTTTCAAAAGAAACCACTGATTTTGACCATTTTTTTTCTAGAAAGTGAAAAAAAAACTTGCCAGTGTTTTTCTTTAAACTAAAGTCTATAAACTAAAGACCAGCTGAGCTAAGTATACAGACTGATAGAATACAGTACTGTAATCAACGGAATAAATGAAGGCACTTGTGCTTTTATTATAACACGCTTAAATCCCTATTAAATGTTATCACTCGAATTGCACTTTAAAAAGTAAATTAAAAAAATGCAAAACAAAAAATGTATGTTTTAAAAAAAAAAGAAATCAAAGATTATATAAGAAAATCAAGATTTTACCAACATTTGAAACATTTTAACAGAAAAAACTATTTCATGGATTTCAAACTCTACACTAAAATTTATAGAATTAAATGGTAAAAAGTTACAATCCAATGTCTAAATACAGCGTACGACCTTTCCAGTCTAAATTACCACCGCACAGAATTTATCGGATACTAAATAAAGTCATATCACCCAATCCTTCACATCATTATAAATGTTTAAATTTGTTTTCCGTTAATTCTGTCTTTTTTCAATTTTTTTGTAAACTTTAACTAGAAAAAAATAATCATTTACATAGTTTTAGTAATGCTTAAATTATTTTTTTATCGTATTCCAGGTTGATGAACCCAAATTCAATGTAATTGCTAACGTATGTTGTCCAAAGTGTCAAATATTACCGACAATTTCAGTTACAATCCGTTAAAATGATATGAATCTGATACAAGACACTAACGATCTTGAGGACGCATATTTAATAACATGATTTCATATCTCTATACATGATTAAAAGTGCACTGTATGTTATATTAATTTTATCTTTATAAACACAGAAACTTTTATATTCTAAGTATGTGATAAGTAGCTGTGTAAATAATTCCTAAAATGTCAGATTTAAAAATAGGCAAAAAAAGTAATTGAAGTTTTGATGGTGACCTCACATTACCCTAAAAAAATTGTTTCCAAAAAATTTTATGTGAAATAATTTGCTTATGTTTTCGTCTTTGGACAGCGATAAGCCATTCACTGGATAAGCCAAACTCTTATTATAGATATGATGATGTTGATTATATTCAGTGTATGAAATTCATTGTAGCACCTAGTTCAACAAATTATACTGGGTTAATTTTGTTTGGATTATTTTAAATTCAAGTATTCATGTGATTCTGTATCCCTACAATTGAAAAATACAACTTTTTCTACGTTTTTTATTTTTTTTTGCGATACAGACGCACGATAACGTAAACACCTGATAATAGAAATATCACCCTAATATACACACAAAATTCATACTATTATAGGATGATTATAAGATAAAATTTTGCTGAACGTTGAACCTTGAAACCCTTAGCTAAAACTATTGTGCCGCAACAAAGACATAATTTATTCTTTGGCGGCACAACATACTTGAACATTGATCCGTTTTATTGTTTTTAGTAGAGTAAAAAATTAGTCCTATGGTGTCACCCCGTTTGTACTTTGTTGTTAAAAGCAACAACCATTCTTAATCGATTACCCATCGAAAAAGAACAAGGTTTAGCGTGGTCGTATAAAATTCGTGCTGTACAGGGGGTTGTAAGGGGCGAATCTATAAAAAATTACAAAAATTTTTTTTTGCACTTTTAAAATCTCCGATAATGTAGCTTTATCCTGGTATAATATTATATACATGTTTCACTCCGAAATATTTATTTATGAATTATGAAGTAATGTCATCTCAATGCATTCTTATGAGACGCCTGATTGCTTAAACGCTCGTCCTGAAACAGCATATTTCGTGAAATGTTTAACTTCCCATAACTCGAGAACGTGTATTTTTTTTTAAATACCCTTGAAGTAAACGATATAGCTCCGACATTTAGGATTAATTCCCTTTTTTCAAATTTGAAATAGAGTTAAACGTTACGTCTGTATGATTTTTTTTGTGTACGAATGTCCGATGTATCAACGAGAAACGTTAACATGGCAGCAAGGTTCATAATCCCCGTCGCGTACGGTAATACTCGACCTTATTCGCTCGGCACGCACATAAGAGCTATTTTTGCGACATTGAGTTTTCGCGCCTTAATATAATGCGTGTGCAAGTCGTTAATAATAATAATAATTAATCTATTGATTGTATTGGTGTTATCTGTGTTTGCTGTAGGTAACTGTAACGCAGTGTTTACTTTAACGTAAGTTCAGTTATATTATCCAGTCTAGATTGCAAATTTGTCGTCTTATTAGTAGGTACATAAAAATGACTTCTCTAAGCAGTACTAGTTCTGACAGTGAACTGGAATCTAAAATAAAATTAATATTGAACCCAAACGTTTCGCAATGTGCTGCAAAACCAAATTTGAATTACCACGCTTGTGTTTTTTCAGAAAAAGAAAATTTCATTTCATTAAGTGTACCGAAATTCATTTAGACAGCTGCAAAGGTAAAGATCCGAATTGGTCACACTTATTTGAAAATTTTAATGAACTAAAAGAAAACGACGTTCTGTGGCACAAGAATTGTTACAAATCGTACACAAGTATTGTAAACATTACCGCATTCACATCAAGACACAGAAGAGATCGTATTGCTCCTTCTGAAGATACCTCACTTAAAAAGCGTTTGTTACGTAAAGAGTTCGATGTAAAAATGCGTGTTGTGTCAAAAACGTTTACATAATAAAAATTATGCCAGGTTATGACTAAAAATATGGAAAATAAAATTAAAGAAATATCTCTATATAGTCCCATATTTTATGCAAGAATCGGCGAGAGTGATTTGATTGCATCTGAAATCAAATATCATTCAGCATGTGTAACAATACAACTTCGCAATATTCAAACTAAAACATATTGTAGCAATAGCAGTAGAAAACGAAAAATTACTGATGATAACCAAGGTTTTCAACAACTCTTGAATGAAATAGAAACAGGTTTGAATCGCGGAAAAGGTTACACAACATCGGCAGTTTGTAAAAGACACAAAGAAATAGGAGATATTGATGTCAGTGACACAGTATTGATCAAGGCAATATCGGATTACTTTGGCGAAATTGTAGAACTTGTCAGTGCATCCAGATCTAATGAACCGAGAATTTTCATCAAAAAAGTTGATAAGAGTAATTATATTGAAACCATTATTGACAAAACCGAGTCCCTGGAATCGAATTTATTGTGTGGTGAATCAGAACTTCAACTTCTTCATAAAATATTAACAAATTACCACCAACCTTAGACAGTCTACGGCAACACTGTCTTCGCGCTCACTACCAAACAAAGATTTGGTTAAATAGTAATGTACCTGGACTAGAACGAATTCTTCCTGATCTTAAAAGCTCTGGTTGGAAAATTGTAGACGGGAAAGCAGAAGCTATCTTGACAACAACATCAGTTTTACATGAAGACACGTCAATCTTAAGTACTTGCAACTGCAAGAAAGGTACCTAATCCTAATTGTAAGATACTATTATTCTCTCATAAAGTGTAATTTTAGGATGTGCTAGACCACTTTGTTCGTGCAAGAAAAGAAATAATTGTTGCATTGGATCTTGCAAGTGCATGGCTCAAGTAACTTGCGCAAATAAAAAAATAGAGCATGGCCATATCGAAAATCCCTCTGAATCTAGTTCTGATTTGGATGAATTCTGATACTGATATATATATTCTAGGCTCTAGTTCATCACAATTCAATGTAAACACATCTTGAAATGTAGTTTATATAATTAGACTTAAAAAATCGCTTTTCTTAGCCAAATACATATTTCGAAATGAAATATGCACCTACTACTACTATACCAGGACAAAACTAAATTATTTTAAAAATCAAAAAAACTCCAATTCTTTATAATTTCACCCCATACAGCACCAGTAGTGTACAACGATACGATCAGGCTAAAAACATTTATTTTTTGGATGATAAATCTTTTAAAACTGTTGTTGTTTATAATAACAAAGTGTAAACTAAAATCGTTTCGAACGAAAAGTGAGAATCGCCGTAAAATCGCTCTTAATGTGCGCACCAGCTATAAGGTCGAATATCACTGTACGCGACGTGGATTATGAACCTTGCTGCCATGTTCGCGTTTGTCGTTGATACATCGGACATTCGTACACAAAAAAATCATACAGACGTAACGTTTAACTCTATTTCAAATTTGAAAAAGGGAATTAATCCTAAATGTCGGAGCTATATCGTTTATTTCAGGGGTATTTAAAAAATAAATACACGTTCTCGAGTTATGGGAAGTTAAACATTTCACGAAATATGCTGTTTCAGGACGAGCGTTTTAGCAATTAGGCGTCTCATAAGAATGCATTGAGATGACATTACTTAATAATTGTTAAATAAATATTTCGGAGTAAAACATGTATATAATATTATACCAGGATAAAGCTACATTATCGGAGATTTTAAAAATGCAAAAAAAAATTTTGTAATTTTTTATAAATTCGCCCCTTACAACCCCCTGTACAGCACGAATTTTATACGACCACGCTAAACCTTTATCTTTTTCGATGGGTAATCGTTTAAGAATAGTTATTGCTTTTAACAACAAAGTGCAAACGAAAATCGTTTCTAGACGGCTTTTCTAACTCCGCAAACTACACTATTTTATGAGTTGGTTGTTTTCAGATATTTTTACTTTACTGTGTTATAAAGAACTTATCTTAGATTTCTTTTATTTTGACACCTTAATCAATTAGTGGATTATTAGTGTAGAATCAACGTTAGAATGTAGATTCATTATGGATAATAAATTTAATTATTCTACTCATTCATTAATAATTTATAATTGCTTTATTAAATTATGAATTTGTTTTATTTTTTTAGTAAAATTTATAATTTTTTCTTAAATAGTTTGTCTCCGGTACGGTAGTGCGTGGTTATATTGAAAATAATCTAAAATTGCTAACTTTTTAATTTGTAAAATAATATTACCAATTCTTAGTAGGTACAATTTTCACATAATTTAAAACTATTCTAGGTGTGCTCTGGGATAATGATTAAAAGCTACTAAAAATTAAAAACACAATTTAATGAGAAAAAATGGTTTATCTTCAGATTAGTACAATTATTGTATTATATTTATCAGCAAGATCTAAAATGAATTTATTAAAAAAATTGTGTTATTTGAACCACCGAGACGCTATAGGAGCGGGCGGCATGTAAAACTACGGTATATGAGGTCGCAGTTATGACATCATGTATCGCCTTTACGCTAAATCGGTTTGGGTTGGTTTTCTTCTACAATCAATTCAAGAACTGTCTTACAATTGAACAACGATAATTTTCAAAAGAAACCACTGCTTTTGACCATTTTTTCTAGAAAGTGAAAAAGAAACTTGCCAGTGTTTTTCTTTAAAGTCCATAAACTAAAGACCAGCTGAGCTAAATATACAAACTAATAGAATACAGTACTGTAATCAACGGAATAAATGAAGGCACTTGTGCTTTTATATTTTTTTTATAACACGCTTAAATCTCCATTAAATGTTATCACTCGAATTGCACTTTAAAAAGTAAATTAAAAAAATGCAAAACAAAAAATGTAAGTTTTTATTTAAAAAAAGAAATCAAAGTAGAAATTTCTTTATTTATACAAAGGTTTAGGTATATCTTAGTTTAAGTTGGAAAAAGAATCAGTGATTAGGTAAAAATAACTTTGATAACAACTTTACAATCAGGGACATCTAAAATGAATTTATTTTTTAAAAAATTGTTTTTTACCACGTTTTTCTTAGCTTGCGTTCTTGTTTGTTTGTTTCTTTGATTACTTGTCCGCAAAATTTCAAATTTTATAATCGATTTTTCGACCATTTCTACTGCACTAATCAAGCTAGAATTTTTTGGATATGTGCATTATTGATGACAATACAATATTCAAGCATCAAAAAATATAAAACTCTTGCCATAACTTGAAGATTTCTGATCTACGACAGTAGTTGTCTAAGCTATGTACCTAAGTCGGGCAAGTGTTTAAACTGTTTGTTTAAAACTTTATCAAAGTAAATTATTATAAAACTAAAAAGTAGAAAATAAATACTTTATAAAAAAAGTTTTTTAAAAATCACGTTTTTCCTGTGAACTAAAAAGTAGGAAATAACTTTTCTTCAACTTAAAACGTGTGGGCGCATTTATAAGAACTTATATAATTTAAGAAAATATGTACATTTAAATGCGCCCACGTTTTAAGTTGAAGAAAAGTTATTTTTTACTTTAGTTCACGGGAAAACGTGGTTTTTAAAAAAATTTTTGTATAAAGTATTTATTTATCATACTTTTATAATTTTACATGGTGTAAAATATATTTACTGGAAACGGGTTCGGTTTTTAATAAAATTTAACAAATAAAAACTTGGTGGCTTAAACTAAAAAAATAGTTCATTTTCCTTAATTTGATTTTTCTTTTGTAAAGAACAAATATTAAATTTATTTATGATTAACTTGAAAATAATAGTAAAATTCAAGTATTTGTTTTGACTGCGCGTTCTTCGTCATAGCGCAGTCAACAGTTATAGTCTTCCATTCTTGGCGTACTTCAACGCTTCCTGCTGCACATTTAAAAATTTTACAAACAAGTTTTGAATGGGATGGGTTTAAGAAAGCGCATGGTTGCTTTATTTGGTATTTCTTTCTAACCTAATGGTTGTTATGACGAATACTTTCAAACGTGTAGTGTAATTCTTAATTCAGATAACTAATGTACGTGCTCGCTTTATTTGATGAAATCCTACATGTAAGAAGGACATACCGCGCATTCACCAAAATTGACACCTGTCGGCAAATCTATTGTTAGATTGACAGTTGTAATAATTGTTTTCCGTTTTTAAATTTTGATAAGTAGTGCTAAGTGTATTTTGAAAACAACTCTGCAAGTCAAATATTTGCTTTGGTAAGTACATATGATAAAAAATTTGTAAACACATTTTTATTCTAACCTTAAAAGTTGTAATAGGAAGTATATTTATATTAATATGTAAAATAAAACTTAGACGCATATCTTTTTTGCAGTAGCATTTTTATTATTAAATGAATTTCTTAATAAAACTAACTAAACAATTATTGTTACAGATTTAATACTAACAATATGGATTAGGCTACGCATGAAACGTTTGGAAAAAATGCAAGGTGATACATAGTCAAGTACGTGAACCTATCGTCAATGTGGTAACTTTTTATAAAGAGGGAACCCGACTGTGTTCAAAATAATCAAGAATTGCACATTCTGATAACCAACTACAAATAGTGAGTCACGCCAGTAATTGGGATCTGAAAAGATTTACGAAACAATAGTAAAGGAATCTAAGACTGCGGATAACTTCTTTATCAACTTGAAGGAAGAAGCGACATAAGAAAAACAGATACGAACTTGTAGGAAGACAAAAAATCCTGCTATTAGGATGCTTATAAATGATTTTCATAATCAGGAAAAATCATAACCGTCTATAAAAGGTAAACTAATATTTTATCATTCACGTTAAATAATTGTCTCTGACTATTCGAAGACCTTTGTTTTTAAAGTTTAAAGTATTACTTGCCTGACTAACCAGAAAATTTATTGAACACAAACAGTACCCATACTTACAAAATTAGTTGTGTATTTTTCTAAAGTTAATGTTTATTGTTTATAGGCATTATATGGATTCTTGGAGTACATAAATCAAACACTTATGTATACAAATTGACTTAGTTGCTGCACGAATATGGGCATTCATACTACATCTATCATCTTATCAAAAATTGAGCCCGATTAAAAAATATAGGCTGCGTTAAATATTCTGACGAATAAGGCAATTTGGAATCAGAAACATCAGATGACGATTTGGACGTTACTCCATTAACATAATAATGTATTACTTGTATAATTCCACTAGTTTACAGATTTAAGTTTTTTTTGCTAAAGTTTGAATTTTAGTTGGCGAATTGAATTGACTAAATATGTTGTTTTAATTTCAAATAAGATTTCAATTTTTTCTTATCACATCCAGAAAACAATTTAACAAACAAAATGTATTGATTTTTACGAACGTATGTAATTTTATTCTGCTTAATAAAGAAAATTACAATGTTATTACAAAAAAATGTATGACTGCTTAATATTAATCAAAATTTAAAGATTTAATTAACCAGACATTTATATTTTTGTTGAAAAAACCGTTTAATGTTGTTCGTTTTATGCACAAACTCAGAATTTCTTTCTTGTACATTTGTACTTTTATTTCCTGATGAAACTTTTCTCTTTGTTTTTTGCTCATTTGTTCAAGATTGTCAGGAAAATTAAGATTGGCATGCAGTGAATGAACTTTGGTGCTCATATTACCTAAATTCAAATTGTAAAGCATTTCTAGCATATTTTTAACGATTTTTTCATAATCTTGTGATTTCTTAAAAACGTTCATTACATTTTTAAAACTTCAAGCTTCCTTTTCAACAGCAGTCATGGTATTTTTAAACTGACTTTCAGAAACTAATTTTCTAATTTTTGGACCAATAAAAATATCTAGATAAACTAGGAAATTTACTGCGAAGATACCAAAAGTAGGTTCTGTTCAGTGTTTTTACGAATTGCCTCATTATATCTAATTTGAGTTGCAATTGAGGTAAAAGTATTTTATCTGCCTTTACTAAGCTTTAACGTATATATTTTTGAACCTAGTGTAAGATTTTTCTTGCAAAATGCTCAGCAGCATAAGTACATGGGAAAGCCCAAGTCTCGTGCTAAATCATTAAGTTCGGAATATATTGATAACACAATTTCAAATTAAAGTATGTAAGCATAAAAAAACCATTTCACTAATAAATAACTGAACTAACAACCACTAAATTAAATAACAAAGAAAAGTTGACTAACAGTTGTTCACAAGGTAATTACAATTAAGACATAATTTTGAACTAAAACTACTAAAATGTCTTACAAATTACGCCAAGACTTAAAAACCGGCAAAAAAAGCATGTAATCCAGCAATGCACTCAAATTATGTCATCACCAGTATTGAAGTTTTTACAATACATGGGTAAAATAGAAACAAAGCCTGTTTATAACTTTGAACAGTAGGTATAATGAATCGTACACTTATGAATCTCATAATTCAAAATCTACTTAAAACAATAAATACACTTACTATGAGAACCATATAAATCCTCAAAACTTAATAGTTTGGTGTGTTTCTATACAACGATAGATCCTTCAATGTGGAGGATAGGCACCACTCAGAAATAAAACTCTGTCGTAATTGTGGCTACGTTTCGTTGGCTATTGTGCCAACTTCATCAGGCCAATCATTACAGTAGAATGTTTAATTTCTGCCAAATATACATAAAATAAAACCATGGACACAGGAGGAAAGTACGAAGAACATGTAACCTTATACGACCCAAAGATAACTCCAACATAAGGTGAATCTTAATGATAGAATTAAACTTACTTAAAAACCTACTTAAATAAACTAAAAAAGTTTAATTCTATCATTAAGATTCACCTTATGTGTGGGTTATGTTTGTGTCGTATAAGGTTACATGTTCTTCGTACTTTACTCCTGTGTCCATGGTTTAAATTTCATGTATATTTGGCAGAAATTAAACATTCTACTGTGATGATTGGCCTGATGAAGTTGGCACAATAGCCAACGAAACGTAGCCACAATTACGACAGAGTTTTATTTCTGAGTGGTGCCTATCCTCCACATCGAAGGATCTATCGTTGTATAGAAACACACCAAACTAATAAATACACTCATTCGAACACTCTTTTTCCATAATCACATTGAGCGTAAAATTATATTTTTTTGTATTTAGTTAATAGTATAAAAATTTAATATCATTCATAATTTTGACGAATGTGTTAATAGGATTCAATTTCAAGAAATTTTATGAATGTTTTTGTACTTCTAACAACTTAATTTATAATGAAGCATTTTTTGTATATGTAAATATATCGATGTTAAAAATTGTCGGTATGAGGTAGAAAGTTAACAATCTCTGTAGAAACAAACAAAAATGCAATTATGCTTGAAAGATTCTGTTTTTATACATTTTCCACGATAAGCAAAATATTGATCTTATCTACTTATATTTAAATTAAATTGCATGCTTACAAGGTGTAACCACAATCAGTAATTATTTGGGTAATTGTGGTAACAATGGATATTCAATCTTAATAAATCATAAATGAAAATCGTTCTAGCGAACTCTGTTGGTCGACAGAAAAAGTATTACAAAAATATTATGAGCTTATATACAAAACCAAACTTTTAATGTACTATGAGCCTATATACATTGATACATTACCATGATTATGGTCCTATGTCATATATAAAGTTACCGGCATAAAATTACTCAGTTACCGACATCTGTAGGCTCGTTAGACTGCCTGTATATATATATATATATATATATATATATATATATATATATATATATATATATATATATATATATATATATATATATATTTTGAGTATCAAGACTATCTATTTTTTTCTAGTCAAACAAATTCAATAAAAAACGTAAAGTAATCTGTGCCAATTCTAAAAAATAAATAACATTAAAAAACATTATTAGTACAAAAACCCACTTATAATTCAAATAAAAAAGACTAACCGCACAATAAATATAAATATTCCGAAAATACTTATTTATTTAACGAGTTGCTGTGTAAATTATAGGTTTCTTTTCACGAGTGGGCATTTTTAAACCTGAGTCCACTAGAAAAAAAGCGCCCTATTTAGAGATGAACAAGTTAAATACAAAATTTTATTGTTCACACCGAGACTACGGGTCTCAAATTCTCTCAAAACTAGGTAGACTAGTACGCAAAGCTATCAAAAACAGTTTACAGAAGCAAAAAATTAAGATGACAGTTAAGATCAATAATAATTATTTGTATCACTAATGTATAAAGTGTTATTTTGAAATAGATTTTATTCTATTACACATCCACCGTGAATTAACTTGTCATTTAAATAGAGTCAATAAGGACTTGGGAGTTCCGTTTTAAAAAACACCTAAAAGATACTTTTCGTTTTGACGAAAAAAACTCAAATAAGAAGAAAAGTTAGGAACCTTAAGTAGAAAAACTTTTTTATTTTTTTTTAAAGAAAAACCTAAAATATTAACCTCAAAGAAGAGCTTATTCCTCCGTTAAAAAAAATTAATAGATCATGGTTCTGGTTCAAAAAAAGCAAATTTCCCTCAACATAATCAGGCATAATATCTAAACTCCAAGAAAACTCCAGGTTTTAATTTAATCAAAGAATTAGCGCCCAGAAACATAATAATGCTAAACCATGTTATACAATACAGTCATAGGATTGTGTTACTTTCCATTAAAAGTGCAAAATAACGCAGATAATACATGTCCCAAAACTCTGTAAACCTTAGAAACTAAACTGTCTTCTGCATTAGTATATTACATGTATTAAGTACAGTTCTAAAAATACTCCTGGCAAGAAGCTAAGCATTCATAGAAAATAAAACATTATTCCAGATCATGAAAATGACTTGAAAGAAATCGCTTAGAAGTTTCACCGTGTAGTCGGTAACATAAATTAGCCCTTTGAAAAGAAACCACATTGCAGTTTCTCTCAAAGATATCCTAAAACAGCGTTTCCAATCCAACTCAACATTTGCTCATTACCAAATTCAACCAAATCAACAAAATCAAACCCTTTCACATTACGCTTACCAGTTGCAGAGGTGATTCACCATTACTATCGGGGTAAAATGTTCTGACCCCTGAGTTTGAAGTCTTATATTTTAAAAAGTTGTTGATTGAATTTTATGCACTAAAAATAGGTAGATAAAAAAATTAATTTCGTATTACATATTAAAATTTTAATGTTATAGGGTTTATAGTCCGTTTATGCAGATATTCAAAAAAGGCACAATTTATAAGCAACAATTAGCACACCGACAACTAAAATATTTATTCTCGTAAAGTATTTGCTCAAATTTATTCAAATTTGAGCTGTAGATACCTACGTTTTTTTTCTCTATTTTCAAATTTTTAAAATGACGTTAATCAAGTATTGTTTGGATTATTAATAATAATAACTTCATTATTGTAACAAATATTTTTAAAGTAATTGAACATATCAATCGAAAACTGTTGAATATTATTTTTAAATTTGATTATATTCTAAATTAAGTTTTAAGATATTAAAATGCAACAGTCTTGATTTCTGGCGGGCTGTGGAGAGGAGAAGTAAATGTAATGTTTGTGATTTCAGAAATTTGACAAAATTCAAATAAAGTTTTGATATTGTTAAAAGGAGTATACTTTTTTTGTATGTACTACATATATTTTATGTAATTTGTAACGTGTTTTGTTGACACCGCGCGGCTACTTTACGTCGTATAGGCTGTCGTGGTTCTTTTTACATCAAAGTATGGATGTCTAACTCAATCACCCTAATTACCGTTGGGCGCCATCCAGTTATATCCGAACTGGAACGGAAGATATTCATCGAATTTGTTAGATATAAAAAGAAATAACAATAAAAGGATTTCTCCACACTTTACAAAGATATAATTAAAAAAAATTAACAATAAAAAAAAATATGAAACTTAATTGTATTGTCTTCTTATCAATTGTTAGATTTCACATATATTATATTAAACTGATTTACCTATTCTCGTATTAAGTATAAATGCATTAATCAATAGTGTGCTGAAGTAGCAGCGCGTTACTTGGCTATTTGCGTGGGTGGCGTCCACTGGCAGCGGCTTAGCTTCCACTACTGCTCACACTTAACTTCGGCCAAAGGTGTCTAATCGTGCCAGTCTTTCTATCTTGACTAGAGGCTGATATGATGGCAAAAACAATAGGGGTGAAGCCTGCAAGAGGTATTTATGAGCTGTGCGTTTGATCAAAAAAAGACTTTGCTTACCAGTGGTCAACTGGCGTCAAATAAAATAATAGAGAGCAAATGCTAATAATCTAATCCGCCAAAGGCGATAATTTACATCTATTGATATTCGGCACCGTTTGTACTGAACGAGTACCCGCGACAGAATGTCATTTTTATCAGATATTTATTTAAAGACGTGTGAATTTTGAATTTGCGCACGACTCATAAATACTCTTAATATTGAAGTATACAAAGTTGCCTAGGCCGAAGGCGTGCAAACCGTAATAGAAGTGACAAGAAACATTATAATGTTTGGATGTTATACTGAACAAAAAAACATTATAAATTAAAAAAAAATACAATTGCTATAGGTGTAGTTTCAAATTTTTGTAATGATTGCTAAAAACTACAATTTTTCACTCCTAACTTTTTACTCCGATAGTAGTCTTTGTCTTAGCCTTGGATTATGAAAGTTCAAAAAATCGCAAAATACATATAAGTCCTTGGTCTTGGATTAGAAAAACAAACACATAATAATATCTTAAAAGACACGTATTTAAAAGCTTAAGTACATAGAGGTTTGAAAGTTACCTTTATCTATTGTTGCGTACCTGAATTTTGGGTGCGCTCGTAAAGATCCATTACCAGAACCATCGTGAAACATAAACGTATAGTAATAAAATTTCCAAATTCGAAACATACCAAATCAAATTAACTTTGGAAGGTAACGCATACATAGACTAACATCTTGCGTACAAAATCAAATTCGTAGAAATCATAATCGTAAAACGCATGAAAAAATTGAGCGAAGGAAATCATACTACGTAAATCGTAAAAACGCAAATTCAAAGGTTATACAATGCCATCGAAACAAAAGAAAACATACCCCTACAAATTAAGGGCCTTTCTTCATACAACAAACGCATTTGAGATTACAAAAAATGCACAAAAGACAAAAAACGTCCGCTTGCACCAAAGTGCAACCCAAGATAACTTAAAAATGGTTACAAACACGAAAATATGTTAATTTAAAGTAATCAATCAAAAAAAATGTGCAGGTTACAAACAAATAGACAATATTCAAACCCATATAAATCTATGCAGCTTTTGGGTACAAAAGCCAACTATAATAATCAAATCATTAAAATACATTTTAAATAACTCAAAGCTACACCGTAAAAAAATCATAGTAACGTTAATTAAAATATATTTAAAAACATTAGAATATGATCCAGCCATTAACCTGCTTCATATACTTAACTTGTAGACCTTCCGCATAGATTTAAGTAATCACTAACAAATTTCTATTTTGTATACAAGACTTGTAAATCGTTAGATTACAACCATGTTACTGTCTTATGTCCACTATTTACAAATAAAGTTTCTGCAAAAAAAGTAAAATTCATAGGTTATACTTGACAAATTAATTTATTTGAATAGTAATTGATGCTGGATTGTATCGTATTTTTGAAACCATAGTTAGTGCTAAATAATGTTTAATTATTGTACGAAAATGTTTCTATAGTTACTAAGTGTTACTTAGCATTAAGATTAACTTAAAATCGTACAATCGAGCACAAGTGTCACTTATCATCAAGTACAAGTTAAAAACAACAGTCGTAATTGACTTAATTGTAATTTTATTAACGTTGTAAACTTAATTTTAGCTAGTATCACTCTCCCATTAAGTGATTTATAGGTTTAGTAGTTAATGTCTAAATTAAAAAGAAAACAAATAATTATCAATTTACAACAAAAATTATAAAACTTTAGTTTTTATTGATTCTAGTGAAATTTTTTTAAAACTATTACAAAAACATCGGGATTTTACCTTGTTCTTAATCGACTTTATCAAATACAATATCCTAAATAAAACTTTGTAATTTGTTAATTTGTAATTGTACTATAAGTTTTCATTTGTAAAATTGTTGAAACGTAGGTGCTTAACTACATTTTGAAATTTTATTGTTTCGTTGATTAAGTAAAATGCATTAGAGTACTTTATGTACTATAAATTTCTCATATAAATTTTTAAGTTAACACTACAATGTACCAAGAAGTGCTTATGCAATTTTTACAATATTTCTAACAATCTACGTAAATATCCAACAAATATAGGTATGTTTAAATTTAAAAAATGCTTTTAGTCGGAATATTCGAGTGCTGAACTTTTACTGCAATAAGTACTCACGGGGACGATTACTTACAAAGAAACTCGTTCTTTTTCTCTAAAAGTAAGATATCTCATTATACTGTCAGAGATTCTAGACTGATTTTAATGCGCAAAAAATCACGAGTCAACCAAAATAACCAAAAATGTTAATAAAATAAAATTTAAAAAGATAACTACTTATTAAAATAATTACATTGCACATACGTATTTGTGTTATTAAAATTTTTATTTTATGAATAAATATCTTCATTATTTTAATATATCAAATAGTCATTACATAAAAAAATTAATTTGATATTTAACTGCAAACTTACTGATTATAAGTAGTACAAAATGTTATATATTATGTATAAGTTTTTTTAATTCGAAACAATTTAAATAAATTAACACCAATTCTTACGTATTAATAAAATCAGAAGTATAAAAATAGTTTAAACCAATTCAATTCAAAATACACAATCACTGAGAATTCACATCTGAAACTTCGCTAAAAAGCAAAAAAAATCTTACGTAATCTGAAGAAGCAAACGACTACGTAGAAGCAAGGTTAAAAAAACTGTGCAACAATTTATAATAGTAAAACTAATACAGATCTGGCCTAAGTTACTCTAGAATTTAATATGTCTCACAATTTGAAGTTCTTCTCACAGTAAGTGGCTCACACTAATTAAAGTATACTACATAAAATACAAATCAGTTAATCTAATTTTAAGAATAACGTATAAAATATTACTTTGTTCCAATATTACATAACTCAAAATAAAAATTATGTTAATTTACTAATAATAATAAAATGTTTACTATGAGAAACGATATAAATCCTCCAAAAAACTTGATAGATTTGGTGTGTTTCTATACTATGATAGAATCCCTATCAAGATAAAATAGAACTTTTACTCAATGATACTAACATTTACAAGAAAGTTAGTAATGATCATACAATGTCTTTTCAAAATCGGAACAACAAGATTAGTAAAATGCTATACCAAAAAGGCCATATTGATCTAAGTTTATATAAAAAATTGACTACTTATACGAGTAATCCTCCAAAATTTTATGGTCTTGTTAAGGTACATAAAGATAATCATCCTATAAGACCTATAGTATCATGCATTAATTCACCGACTTATGAACTATCTAAGTTCATAACCACTATATTAAACAACATTTCCTTTTTGTTTAATTACAATCTTAAAAATTCGTATGATCTACTGAATATAGTTAATAAAGTCGTTGTACCTAGAGATCATATATTAGTATCATTTGATGTAACTTCTTTGTTCACTAATATTACAAAAGAGTTGATTGTGTCTCTCATCAAAAAATATTGGTCACAGATATGTAGCTTTACGACACTTAACCTTAATGAGTTCCTACCTATAGTTGAGTTCTTGTTTACATCCAGCTTTTTTACATATGGGCATAGTCAATATATACAAATATTTGGGACAGCTATGGGTAATCCAGCATCATCCATCCTAGCTAACTTAACTATGCATAACTTATTGACATTTGTTAAGTCAAAACTATCTTTTAACCCTGTGTTTATGTGTGTATACGTTGATGACATTATTACTTGCATTCCTAAACATTTAGTTAATGAAACATTAGATATATTCAATAACTATAATTCTAACATTCAATTTACGTATGAGTTAGAAAAAGATAGTTGTATTCCTTTTTTAGATGTCCTTCTGATTAGAGATATGGATAATAATACAATTTTAACTGACTGGTACACTAAAGCTATCGCTTCTAATAGGATCATTAATTATTTCTCTAGACATCCTCACAATCAAAAAATTAACATAATTAAAAGTATGATGAATAAAATCTCAAAACTTAGCAGTATACAATTTCATGGAAAAAACTTATTGATTCTTAAAAACATTTTAAAAGATAACAATTATCCATATCATTTAATCAAGAAAATTCTAAAGCCTACACCATTGTTACCAGCCATACAACTTAAATTAAACACGAATGTTTCACCTACTAACATCAGTATACAATATAAAAAACTTATTAACATCCCAGGTTTAAGTAATAATATAATTAACATTATAAAAAAATCAGATCATGTCAAAATTGTTCTTTACAACCATAACACTATATACAACAATATTTATACAAAACTAAAAAACAAAACTAACATCCTAGATAAATCATACGTTGTATATAAAATTAATTGTAAACAATGCAATAAATATTATATCGGCCAAACAAAACAAAAACTTAAAAATAGAATTAAAAACCATAACTATGATTGTAATAAAAAAACTGCAGATACTGGCCTAACTTTCCATCATGTCGAGGACAACCACGATTTTGATTTTGTCAATCCACAAGTTTTGGATGTAGAACTAAATTATAAAAAAAGACTAATATCTGAGATGATCTTTATTAATTTATATAATGATAATGTAAACTTTAAGACGGATACTCAAAATCTGAATCCTATTTATAACAACATTATTAGTAAATGTAAACGTATTTACTAAATTGTTTCTCACTTAATTTTATAACAACTAACAAAATTATGTTAATCTTATCATTATAAATTCTCACGCTTATCAGTTGTTAAAGTGTACATTAGGTTAATTTCTATCATTAAGTATTCACCTTATGTGTGGGTTATGTTTGTGTCGTGAAGGTTATATGTTCTTCGTACTTTCCTCCTTTGTCCATCGTTTTAATTCCATGTATATTTGGCACAAATTAAACATTCTTGTGATGGTAAGATCAATTATTCTTTTTACTCTAACGTAATATTGGTAAACAAATTAGATTTTTAATAATTGTTGTTTGTTTTCATATGTACTGAAAATTTGTAATTTATTATTCTAGCTAGTAAGTTTTTAATTATATTGACTACTGTAATATGTTCTACTCTTAGACTAGGATTACTAATTATAATTACCATTAATATAGATTGGCCTGATGAAGTTGGCACAATAGCCAACGAAACGTAGCCAGAATTACGTACTGAGTTTTATTTCTGAGTGGTGCACACCAAATCAATAAAATGTTTCTTTCTGTTACAGTTCTACACAAAAATAACAGAATGACCAAAAAACAAAAATGGCATTTTAATGTTTTTCTACCATATTTCAAAAACTAAATTAATTACCTCAAAAAATAAAGTGATAAATTGATAAACGTTATATAACGCAACTTTGCCCCCATTTCGTATCCTCAATGATCGAATTTGAATTGCCCATTGTACATGTATAAAATCTCGTATTTGTATGTCCGTCTGTTTGCCTCGCTACTCCTAAATTACTCAACAGATTTTTATAAGTTTTGCTCACTATAGTATAACGTGGTCATGTGAAACCCCAATCGCTTTTAATCGTCTCTTGTATCTAAAAGGTTTCGCATTGGGGTTGCAATTGACCCCACTATACCAACATTGTTTTTCTTTCTAATCAAATCTCGAGGAGATTTTAATAAACGTTAGTGATGCAGACAAGGATCAAGTACCTATTGAAGAAATAATTAACCCTGGTTCTGACATATATGATGCAGAAAGTGTACACAGTGTGCACGATATAGATTTAGAAGTATAAATTAGTGATATTGAAGGTAGTATGGATGATAAAGATATATGTGAATCAAACGAAGCGGCTTTCCAAAGGTATTTTTATAGAAAAAATATGTGCAAGTTGGTTCCCCAACCTCAGAACAATAGAACACTAAGAACTGTAGCATATAACATAGTAAGTTATTTCCCATGGTTGAAACGTCCAGTTTCTTTAAATAATCCAACAACTTCTTATGAAGCTTGGTCATTACTAATGGTCAAAGATATTCTAAACGAGATATTGAAACACACAAATAAACAAATACTGATTCTAAACGCAAATAATTTTTGCGTACCATCGAATCGAGATAAAGGCTTTTCATGGTTTGCTGTATTTACCTGGTACATCTTTATTTGCCAGTGACGAAACAGGACGGGATATATTTATAGGTACCATGAGCTTAAAACGTTTTTTTATTCTTATTATATGCATTGTACTTTGATGATATGAACACCAAGAACAGCAAATTAAAAACAGTGACAAGCTTGCTGCAATATCTAGCATATTTTAAAAATTCATTGATAATTGCAAGAATAATTATGCTTCTTGCGAATACGCAACTGTACGTGAGATGTTGATTCCGTTTTGAAGCAGATGCCTGTATTGGAAGAGCAAGCCGGCCAAATACGGAATCAATGCTTTGTGGTTATGTAACGTTAAATCACATTATTTTTTAAACGCTTCAGTGTACACTGGAAAGAACATACTACGGCCCAACCCAAAAGAACTTTCTATTGCGACGTTTGATGTACTTGACCTGACAACACCAAACACTAATCGAAACGTGACTGGTGATAATTGGTTCTTGTCTAAAGAACTTACTTTACTAAGATGTAAATCCAAACACTAAAAAACCAAAGATAATTGAATTTTACAATTTCACAAAAGCAGAAGTAAGTACCTTAGACCAAAGGTATTCAACTCATAGAAGGACGCATCGATGGTCACTGTGTTTTATGCAATTCTGAATATTACACGTGCTAATTTATTTGTTCTCTATAAAACAGGAAATTCAACAAATAAAATGTCAAAAAAAATTTAATATTTCTCTAGGGAAGAACCTGATTGTATAACACATGCAAGAACGCATGTGCTTGTTCATTTTTGTCTCGAAAGAATGACCGCAGATATTCTTATAAGTGTAACAACTGTTCTAAACTTGTATACCAGGCTCATTCAGTGCAAGTTTCTACTTCGATTGCCGTAAGTCACCTATACAGTGTGGAATAGCCAAATGGAATAAATTCATTATTTCGGTTAGTTACTGTACATATTTACAGAAAATCCCAAAACGCGTCCAATTTAAATTATAAATTAACATTATTCAACGTAATAATGTGATCCCTATCCTCAACGCGCTTGGAATGACAGTTACATCGCCTAACTTTAAAATAGAAAGTATAGACTTGTATATCGTTTAAAAGATCTCTTCATTCTCTATTTAGAAATGTTATCCTTTCTAATGTATTGCAAAAATTAACTCACAAAAATAAAATCATCAAAATTCGCTACAACACACTAAAAACTTATTTCCCGTTTAAGTATTCATAATAAGCAAGTAAGCAAAAACCATAAAAATATTCTGTTTTAGATGGTATCAATCAAACAGACATAAATAGTTACTATGGCAATGTTAGTTTTGTTTAAAACGCTTCAGCAAATTGCGTTTTAATTATTACTGCATGACTGTAGTCAGTGTTATTATTTTCGTTTAAATTTCATTGACTGCAATTCAAAAAAAAAAATTAATTAACAAAAAGTTTTACAAATGATTGGCTACGGAGAACACAAGTGAAAACTACTCGCCTATTCCATGAAAAATTTCCTGATTTGACGCCTATATCCCAATAGACAATTAGTTAAATAGAAAATGTGATGCTGGAGTTTGAGGAAAACCCACATACAACGAGCAAGCAAGTATTGGCAACATTGAATGAAATGCATCCCTATAAAATACTACGAACTCAAGGGCTCATGGAAGACGATTTTGATAGAATTTATTTTTGTGAATGAATAATGGAAATGTTAGATAACAATATTATCCAATTAGAAGACGTTATGTTTTCTGATAAGTGCACTTTTACACTTAACGGTCATGCTAATCGACAAAATTTCCGCTACTGGTCAATGAAAAATCCACAATGGATAAGAGATGCACCATACTCTCAAAAAATTATTGTTTGGGCATTAATAGTTTGAAACCATATCATTAGTCCCTTTTTCATTATAGACAATTTGAATGGCAATAATTATTTAACCCTACTTCAAAATAATGTCATGCCAACTTTGGCAAATGGAGCACCGACAGATTACCAATTCAATGTCCGGTAGTATCTCGACGCAAAATTTCCATATCGGTGGATAAGGAGGCGAGGAACAATAAAATGGCCAGCACAATAACCTGATCTTATGTTTTTCTACTTTTTTTTAAGGATATGTGAAGAGTACAAAACTACAAAACTAAACCATTTCATTTAAATGACTTAAGAGGACGAATAACGCTTGCGATGAGGTAGGTCACGCCTGATATGTTAAATAAAGTTAGAAGACGTTTTTATTTAAGATTAGGATGTTGCCAAGACGTTAACGGTGAGCTCTTTTAACATCTACTTTATTGACAATTATGTTATTTTTTTGTTTTTTACAATATGAACGCATAAGTATTACATATTAGTTTCTCATTGTTGTAGCGAATTTTGGTAATCAAAAAGTTTTATTTTTTTGTGTTAATTTTTGCAATAAATTTGAAAACGATAACATTTTTTGAATAAAGATACCTTTCGAACGATATATCAATCGATTATTCAATTTTACATACAGTAAATGCTTAAATTATAGGTCGACAACTCATATTTTCTTAAAAAAATGGTTTTTAAAGTACCAGTTTAAAAATTCATAAAAACAAATTTATTGAACCATTGAATAAATTAAATTTGAGTGTGAAATATTGCAATTCTCGTTTGTTTTTACATAAAAAATCGAAAGTTAATATTTACGAGCTTTTTATTAATTTCTTTTTTATTTAAGATTAAGAAATACTCACTATTTTCTCTTGTTTGATGCAAAAAAATATTAATTTAATTTATCTAACTTCATTTACTTTTAAAGTGACGAATTACTAAATATAAAAATTGTACAATCTTCTCTATACAATATAAGATGTTTGTTAATTAACGCGTTACTGTGCATGGGAGTGTTACCATATGTTTGTATTATTTATTTTGTGTTAAATGTATTCAGAATTTGTGTTTGCGTCTAGATTGAGTTACCAAAAAAAATGACAGTGCAGTTACAATAGTAATAGTAATCTGTTAAAATAGAACCATCTACCAAAGCACAAACATAAGCAACTTTACGTTACAAAAATTCTTAATAAATTATAACACAAAAAACAAATGAAACATGAAAATGTCAATAATTAAAATACTTAAAAATAACAAACAATATGAAACGTTCAACACTTAACAAGTCACTTGTCATATTTGTTGACCTGATGAATTCTCAGTACGAAACGTTGCCACAAAAATAGTCTAAAGTGGTTGTTAAACCACCTATAGATTTTTTTAATAAAAAAATACTATGAATTTAAATTTTAAATTATCTATTTATACAGTGTACGCCGCTTAATAGAATCACATTAGGATTTGTGGTTTAAGATAACAATAATCGAACAACGAAATTCCATATTTAAAACATGTTTATTGGTTATAAAGGAGTAAATTCATAGAGCATATCTGAATAATTTATAAACTGAAATGATGAGATCAATACAAACAAAAAATAATAAACATCTAAATTAATCTAAACTTTAAGCCAAATAAATCAACAATTCCCGAGCTGTATTATACATGCAATCAAAAATAGTATTATGGGTATTTTAGTTCTAAAAACTACACATTTCTTCTTAATAACTTGCTGACACCAAAAATAAAAGTAAATATAAAATAATATTATCACATAAAACATAGTTAAATTAAATTGCTTCCTAAGAAATAAACATTCTTTCCAAGCGTACAAAAAATAAAAAGTCACTTAAAAATAAAGTATTTACAAATGTTTAAATGAAGTAATGATACGTAGGTACATAGTCACTACACCGACGATAACTGATAATCACACTTCAGACCATTATAACTCACATAGAAAAAGAGGTCCCATATCAGCTTGCAAATAAAGAAAAAAGTACTTTTTAACTAAATTCACATGAACTGAATAAACTTTGATTAACCCGACATTAGACATGTAGGGTGTGACAAACCCCAGCGCTCGAAGAATGAAGAAAAAATATTCAAATAGACCGTCAAACGACGCTAGCGCCTCAGTACCTTCAAACTAAGTATTTCTCTACACGTGGTTGTTAAAACCATAGTTCCAGCATAGACACAGTGTAAATAGGACCGTTTCAACGTTGCTTAGGGTTTCTCACACCCCACCTGTCTAAACTCGGAACTTTTTTTGAGCAGATTTGTGTTGTTTTTGTGACATCGTTTTTACAGGTAGGAACAGGAACTTTCAGAAATAATCATCGGAATTTCTCTGATCTTTGGGCCACTGACGGGACAAGCATGGACGTGTTCAGATGTACGATGAGCCAGTGACAATTCTCATTTTTGGTGTCTTGCCTCCGTTTTGACAATAAAGCCAATCGGCAAGCGCAAGTCAAAATTGATAAACTGGCTCATTTAAAAGCTGTTTTTGAAAGATTTGTCAAAAACTGTCAGGCTGCTTATTCACCTTCTAAGTATTTAACTATTGACGCAAAATTAGAATCATTTCGCGGTAGGTGCTCCTTCCGGCAATATATTCCAAACAAGCCAGCAAAATATGGCATCAAAGTACATGCCCTGGTGAACGCGCGCACATACTAAGTTTTGAACTTGGAGGTTTATGCAGGGAAGCAACCTGATGGCCCCTTCGATATAAGTAATCGTTCGAGGGACATAGTAGATCGACTAGTTGCCCCGGAGTCAGGAACAAAACGTCACATCACATTTGATAATTAGTACACCAGTTATGATTTCTTAGTCAATCTACGTAAAGGTCACAAGTTAACTGCTGTAGGAACTATAAGAAAAAATAAGCCAGATCTGTCCGCCCAGTTCCTGCAAGCAAAAGGCAGAGAAATACACTCCAGTATATTTGGTTTCGAGGAGGGATACACTATTGTTTCGTATGTCCCTAAAAAAGGCAAGGTTGTATTACTAATATCATCATTTCATCATGACCATTCAGTAGACAATAATTCTGAAAAGAAACTCCCAGAAATAATATCTTTTTATAATTTCAATAAATGTGGAGTGGATGTCATGGACGAATTGTCGGCATCTTATAATGTATCTCGCAATAGCCGCAGATGGCCATTAACATTTTCTTTTCCTTTACTGAATACTGCGGGGATTAACAGCATAGTTATACACAGGGAGAATAACAAGAGACTGAAGATCCCAAGAAGATTTTTTTAAAACATTAGGTATGGAATTAATCAAAGACCACCAGAGACAAAGGCAGTCTAACCCCAGACTTGCTCTGGATTTACGCGGCAATATCAGAAAAATGTTGGGTGAAAATCCGGAACCACCCACCAAAAAGAGAAAGCGTAATCAACAAGGAAGATGCTCTGAATGCCCACGTTCACGTGACAGAAAAACTAGATATGTTTGTGAAGCGTGTTCCGTGTTTTTACGCCTCGAGCATGCAGTCATCTATTGCAAAAATTGTACTAATTGAATACACAATAACCTTTTTGTTACTGGCGACAATTTTATTCAGTTTTTTTTGTTTGAAAGCCTGTAGTTTTATTTATAATATTCTGTTTCGATTTGTTTCGTATCTTCATTGAAAAATTTTCAGCAAATAAATAAAAAAAGCATCTCATTTTTTACTCTAAAAGAACCCACTTTCGTGCAATATCCAATAAAAATAAAAAATAATATTTTTATATTACCTACTAACAGGGCTCAGTGTCACAACTCGTAACTATTTTTGACCTGTCTAATGCCGGGTTAAGAAATTTATGCAAAATAGGTTATCTGAGAAGAAAACTGATAACATAAACCAAAAGTGTGATTACTATAAACCATGTTTTTTCTATGTAGTAGCATAGTCCGCTCTTTAATAAAATGATAACATTACCCGATTGATAACATTATCCGTGATTCCAATAAGAATTGACAAACTATAAATACCTCAATGTTCATTTAAATAAAATTAAGTTATAATTGTAAATTAAATGCTTGTTTTTTCATATATCATGTATTGCCAATACCGTAGTACTTTATTTTTGAAAGTAAAATTGTTTAACTGTGTTTCAAAAATGTATGCTTAAGTAAAAATTTATTAGTACACTTCTAAAAAACAAAAACAATCGCAAAATAGACGTTGCTCCATCCTCAATAGAATTATCACGATCAACGATCATGAAAAATGATCGCGTTGATACTGACCACTGGAAATGAGTTATCAGAAAGTACTGCATAAGACAATATTTTAATTAAATTTCAAATTTAGTGTTTTTATTAAACAACGTATTTTTGTAATACTCCTTATCAACAATATTGAACTTTTACAATAACAATAACAATATTAATCAACGTGAAACTCCAAATTTTCTTTGTATTTCACAATAGCATCTCATCATTTAACAAAATTTGCATAAACGTATACTTTACATTCGCCGACATTTACATAATAACAACGGTTCAGAAACTTGAAATTTTAGTAATAGAATAACTGTGGAAAATTAAAAAGTTAAAAATTTAAAATATGTCCGTAGTAAAAGAGAAATACATATATCAAAACAAGAAACAGCGTAGTGCTTATTTTTTCATTTTGTATTCGCAGTATAAAAATAAGATGAATATTTAATAGATTCATTTAGAATTATGAATGCAGAAATTGTGTCTTGCATGTATAACACGTTTATAAACACCAGAAAATTGTTATTTTTATCTAGAATATTTACCGGTCATTGTATCGTTTGTTCCCAAAGCAATTGTAAAAACTAATAGTATTTGAAAATTTTGTTCTGTTAGCTGAAACCTAACAAAATGTAATTTAAATAATTTGTTTCTAGTTAAAAATTATCTATAAACATAAAAGTACAGTTCTAAAGTAATTTATTTGCTTTGTTTAAAAAAAGCCATATATTATTTGACTTGATTGTACGTCATTGAAGAGCTACGACCAGCAAACTCAACAAAAGAAAAAATATGGTGTAACGTAATTCGCAAATGTGTTTTAATTAAATAATACTGAAACGTTTTTAGAAACACTCCAGCAACAATTCTAATAAAAAATAGATGTGTTTCAATCTTCAAACAATTAAAATACAAAAAGTTTCGATCAATTGCAAAAATACGTAATTAAAAATTTTAATTGCCGCCACAACTGGTTCTTATATAATAAAAAAAATTAAATAATTCATTCATTTTAATCAAACGATGCAAGTCATAATTTTGTATCAAAAATCAACCCTAGTAATTCTTTGTATTTTTTATAAAATTATTTTACTTTGTTTAATATTGAAATTAAAAAGTATTTTGAAAAGACGATTGGAAAAACCAAAAATACTTTTTGTATTTTGTATAACTTGAATCATTAAGTAATTACTTAAAAAAAATGAGGCATCAAAATAATTGTCTATAAAATTTGTAAATTGCAGCATATTAATTTTTTTTCAAAGTGCGCCATTGCGTATTACAATTTTATGAATACAAGTTTGTTTTTAAAATCATTCCACTCTGTTGATATCATAAATATAAAATATAGTCAGCATATATTTAATAGCACCAACACACCTTACAAATACTGACTTGGAGAAATATTTATAGCGTTTTGCCACGCCAAACTATAATGTTATTTCCAACGTATACAATCTTAAACCGTACTATCCTTTAATTTCTACACATGGAAGTACAATACCATAACAATATTGTTAGATAAGCAAAATAAACTTCTGTTGCAAATGTATTTGAAATTCGCTAGTCCAGAAAGCAAGTTTTGCACTTAATGACAAAATTGTAAACGAGGTTAGTTTCAACTATGTATGTTCGGGTTTATTCAACACTAAACTTTGAAAGCTAGGAAATCTCGACTATTATTAGTAATTAACTAATCATAAAATATAAATGTGTAGTTAAATTCTAGTTAAATTCCATATTTCAAATGCTACTTGAATATTATTTTCACTATAATTCACATTTTAATTCGTTCGCTAAAATTATTTCGAAATTATTGTCGAGGATAATAGTCACGCTAAGTTTAAAGATTAAATACAGTTTAACCTTAATTAATGTTTTGTAAATTGCATTTTGTGTAATGGCATATTAATAAACAAATTTACTTTGTATTTTGTTTACTATTGAATTAAAAAAATCGATACCAAAACGAAAATTGAAATGTGGAGAAAACAGTTATAGAAGTATATAAAAAGCTACATAACAAAAAAAACAATTGAACGTAGGCATGCATAACATGCTTTCAAATCAACCATGTTCTAAATTATCTGTCATATTTGTATAATTGAATTATTAAACTTAAGTAAAAATAGTAAAGAATCGCTTGATATAAAGTTAACAAAACGAATCATCAAAGACAACAATAAAACGAATGCATAAAATAATCTAATAACATGCGTATTACAATAAAACAGAAATACCATTTTAATTAAATTTGAAATAATTTTGTTATCTCTTGAGTTATTTAATTTAATCACTATCAACATTTCCCACTTTCGTGCCTACGCCATAAAAGGCACAAAAAGATTGTAATTATGTGGTATACCAAAATAATACATAATTCCGTGTGTACTTGCAATAAAATAAAACATGATTTTGAGCAAAAGTAATATTACCAATAACAATATACAATTTTGTGTTATAATTTAAAAATGTCTAGAAACATTTACAATAAAATAATTGCAAATGGTTTTTTAGTTTTATGTTATTTGATTATGCTAAAAGAACACATTTATGTCGTAAAATTGATATTTGATTTAATCGATCTTCGTGACTATATTGTAGTTTCACAAATTCTACTGCAACATGCTATTCCTTAATTACAATTTCCTGTACCTTCTGTCTGTTCTAGTCAATGTTCTAGCGCACTAAGTACATGCATCTATTGCACTAATGAGGAATAGAAGCAACGCGTCTCCGGAATTTCATAATAAAACTGACATTGATGATGTGTGTAATAAAGTTAACAAATATTCAAATCTACATGTCCTTTTTTTTCACTTTTTGTTTTTAATCAAATAATTAACAAATTCCTTAATTAAAAAAAAATTTAAAAAACAAGCTAGCATTTTTATTGTTTAAAGCCTTACGTGTTTCTAAGTACAATTTTAATCGTTAGGATTCGTTTACGTGTTTACCTGTGAGTTATTTTACTTCAGAGGTACATTGGAACCAATTACAAAAACTGTTGTAAACTTAAATTTTTCATGATAATATAATAATTATCGCGAGATTAATAACAGTATGATTTTTACATAGCATTTGGATTAATTAGCTAAATTCTAATACATTCTATTTAATAAATAATAAATCGCCTATTTGAAGTAATAGTGATTTTTAACTGTTTAACCTTTTTACTGCTATATACGTAAATATACATTCTGAAAAAGTAGTTGTACGTGCAGGGTTCTAAAGCTAGAGTATAAACACATGTTGCTTTCGCAAACAGACTGGAAACGAATCGCACGTTGGGTGCGCACTAAACGCAAAATGGCCGGGTACGTAGTCCTTAATTATGAAAAAGTCGGAGCAATGCAAGAACTCCTCACAACTATTGAGTCTAATGACAAAAGTGGTGATTTGGAAAATGAATATGACGACCCACCTGAGCTAGATAATGAAAGCGGAATTGTCGCTACAGACAGCGACAATTCTGGTAAATCCGAGATCACGTAACCAGTTCCAAACGCAAGCGTGAACATAGATGAGAGTAACGATAATTTAGAGCCACCTAAGCCACAAGCAGGAAAACGTCGTAAAACTCTCCAGTCACCTGTGGTATGGTGTTCTGACAAATTTGCTCCAGCTGTAAACTCGTTTGACAACAAAAATTCTGGTTTTCACGAACCGAATAATTTTCTAGCTGACACTTTTAAACTCAACTATTCAATATTTCATTTGTCTTAAATTAGTGGAACAAATAGCAAGTAAAATAAATAGATACTATGGATACATTACACAAACACAGAATGTTCCTCCTCGTTCAAGATTACGAAAATGGACTGACACTGAAAAAATGAGGTTTACCTCTTATAGGCATGCTATGCTAATTACAAGGAAAATTTAAAATCAATGTATCTTGGCCTAACGATCCTCTGCTGCACACCCCTGTATTGTCAAGAGTGATGAGCAGATATAGAGTTAGAAGCCATTTTATTGTTTCTGGAACGTAACAGATTTTCAACTTGAAGTGCTTCGAAATAATAAATAAATTCACACCTAATGACAAATCTGCACAGAAGAGCAGACCATCTTTAGAAGACGACCCAGTAAGACTTACAGCAAAACATTTTCCAAATAAAATACCGCTTGTACCTGGAAACCTGTCAGAGGCTTTGCTTCGTCTGTAAACACAATGAAAGAGCCACCAAGCGTAGACGTGACACTTCTTATCAATGCGGAGAATGTGATAAAGCACTATATATGATGCTTTGTTTTGAGATATTTTATAGAAAGAAAGTTTTCTAATTGAATGCATTGTATTTTCTTTTAAACTTATTCATGTAGTTTATTCTGTTTTTCACAGTAAACCGTTTAATTTAATTTTCTTTTAACTTTCATTCAAACAAATACACACGTCCTACCACACAAGTTCTCATACAATAAACAATATATAATGAGTATGTTCAAAAACTGCAATACGTATATGAAACAGCAGTGCTATAAACGTATTTATACGACACACAAAATGAAGTCATATCAATACTGTACACGTATATATACGTGCCATAATTTTTGAGGATAGTGCTATTCACGGACATGGATGTGCTGAAAAAATAAGCTTTACAAGTAAATATACTTGTGTGCTCAAAATAATTCTTGTTACGATAATTCAGCAGCGAAAGGGTTAAGTAAGTTTTCAAAGAATCCAAAAAATTATGAAACCATAAAAAATACGTTTGATACTGATAACTAAAACGTTTAAGTTTAATTTGTAGACAAAACCTACAAGGAATGTCAAGATGAAGTAGAACACCAACACGAATAAGACTTTGATTTAGTTTATGAAAGATCGAATAATAGTCTTGAAAAAAATAATGATAATAATATAAATTACTTTGCTGACAAAAACTAGACTACAAAGTAGAAAAAAACTTAACCAGCAAAAAAGAGGTATAACAAAAATAATTCATTTTCTGGGTATAAATGCTGAAATTCTATTATCAGTATCTATATATTAGATATGATTGTTTATTTTACAAAAAAACGCAACTTGAAACCATAATTGACCAACAAAAATAAAAACGTTTCTAGGTATTTTGAAAGCAACCTTAGGATTCTACCAAAAAAATAGCTCAAAACAGTAGTTTTAGTCATGTAACAGTATGAAGAACGTTAAAACCATTTAAAATACGTCTTGTATACGAACTGAATAAAGACGATTTTCGACAAGAAAAATCAGTTTTGTAAAACAATGCTCAATACTTGGAATTTACATCAATTTATTGTGAGGAAAGTAATATTTTCCGAAGAATCGACATTTTATTTAAATGGTGCGGTGAACAGCCACAAGTTCCGGTATTGGTGTACACAAAATCCTCGTTGGTCTGAAACAGTGCATACTCAGTATCCACAAAAAGTCATTTTATGCGCAGGCTTAGTTGGAAATAGAATTATGGGCCCACATTTTTGTAATGAAACTCTGACCGCTGATAAGTATTTGAATTTCCTTAGTTTTGAGCAGGTTTCCACTCTCATCGTTTTATTCCCTTATGAAGAAGATCCAGAGATTCCTGCTGAAAGAATATTGTTTCAGTCAGACAGTGCCCTACTTCATTACACAGTGCCGGTATGAAAATTTTTGAATAAAATATTTGCCAACCGCTAGATAGAAAGACGCAGTACGGTAGAGTGGCCAGTCCGTTCACCGGACTTAACTCCTCTTAAGGTTTTCTTTTGGAAGGATATTTAAAAAACAAGGTACAGAAACACAAATTGAACAATGTAGAAGATCTGAAAAACGCTACCACTGCTAAGATAGGACAGATAACTCCAGAACATTCAGGAACAGAATAAATTTGTCCATCGGTTACGTTACTGCCAAGCAGTATGCAATGCCCAATTTAAACATTTAATAAATTAGTGTAATGCATTAAATTAAAATACCACTTTTCCGTTTATTTTTTTTCGCTATTTATTAATCAAAAATTCTATCAAATGATGTATCAGAAAATTTACCTTGATAAAACTGGAGTTGCTTACGTGTTATCCTAAAATTCACGCAGTCGACATTTTACCCGCAAACTGCAAAGGAAACACATGTGAATTTAAACGCTCAAAAAAACTTTTTAAAACCGTGGGCCACTTGTTTTATGGCGTAAATTGAATGTAAAATCAAACAATGATTGAACTACAAAATCAGAAAAATTAAAATCTAGCGCACGTGGTGTTTCAGAATTGGTTGTAAACCAATTAGTCCTATTTCTGATACCACAGCGCTATGCTTGTTTAGTTATTTGCTGCTTTTAGGGTTGTTTGCACCGTAACTAATACTAGCAACAAGTAATAAACCGTATTAACATTTCACCTCCGCGATCTGCATCAACTCCCACTTAACACTAATATAATCAACACACAAGAAATGTTTGGTTCTAATCAAATAGTGCCAAAGCACACAGCGAGCATCGTGTCTACTAAAAAGGTATGCGCCTTTTAGATTAACAATCATACCATCCGGACACAAAACCGATTGGTATTTGAACAGTGAAATTGTTTGTGTACGTAGTAATATTCTTCTTGCTGAACTAGTGGTTCCGTTTTCAATTGCACTGGCTCTATAACGGACAGCATACACATAATATTGCAACTTTTTTCTATTTATCCATATGTTATCTTGTAAGTTTTCTAAAATATTTCCTTTGTTTTTCATAACTATGTTTCTTGTAGCAGTTCTAACATGCTTTGGTAATCTTAAAACTTCTGCCACAATGGAAATATGATTTTTTTCAAAACGAAAATTTAGTTTTGCGCTACTGAAGGATAACTCATTGAGTTTGAATCCTTGTTGCGGTTGTAAAACTCTTTCAGAGTGTAGTATAATAAGGACTGCGTCTTTGATATGGTTTTCATATACATCACTCAAACTTGCATTTCCAACAATTCCATTATTGTTGACAAAAACTTTAAGCGTAAATAAAAGTTCAAATCTACTAATTGCTGTTTTGTTATTTGACCTTCATCACTTTTATTTTTTTATAACTTTTATTCTTTTATATCCTTAATCTAATGCATATATCTTTGTGCATTTCACAGAATCCAGCTCCTATTTCCATAAGTAAAAAATAGTAACCAAGTCAACTAAGCTTTCATTTTTGTTTTTAATGATATTTTTCTTTTTATTTATGATAATGGTTATTAAAGCGTGGTAAAGTTTTAAAGCTTCGAATACTTTTTTAGTACTTTTATCTTCAAGTGTTTCCATTTCTTCCATTATTTCTTTGTTAATCTAAATATTGGTTTGCTTATTTTTATTTCCGATAGATACAAAATTGGTTTCACACTTAATTTCATTTTTATTTTTCTTAATTCTTATACGCATACTTTTAGTAATTGTTTTCATTTGTAGTAGAAATACAATTTAGCAATACAAAAATTATTCATTTAAATTTATAATATACAATATGCACCTTTTGCGTAAAAAAATGTATTACATGCTAAAAAAATATGTTTTTTTGTGTGACTTTTTCACGGTTTCATATTCAAGTTCTAATGGCATGCATAAGCTATTCTAACGTTTAATTTTGTTGTAACGATCCACGTGTTTATGAAGCAATGTTTTGAAATTGTGTATTAATCATCAATTAAATAAATTGATGAGTGCTAATTGTTTAAAAAGTGAGAGTGGTATATACGAATTTTATATAGAATATAAAACATCATTAATATAAAATAAAATTGTTCAGTTAATTTAAAATGACAGAGCCACATAAACAATTTATTCTTTCATCAATAAATAAAACTAACAAAAAATTAACAACCTGAAATAATATTTTTTTAAATTTAAGTTTAATCTTATATATACACGAAGCGACAAAATGTTAGACACTATGCTTCAATATTTAAGCTATGTAACTGTCCAAAATGTTAATAACATTTTACATCTACGTCTTTAATTAAAGTACGCAATAGAAAGTTTAATAAATTTGTTAAACCTAAAAAACCAGAATAAAATACTGCGTTGTAAAGTTAACCAATGTTGTAATGCGAGTTTACGTTTTAATTCGCTATAAATAGTTAAGTAAAGTCGAGACTAATTTGCGAAAATCCAAGAAAATACTTTTTAACAATCTCTTTTGCAACCATAAAAATTCTAACAAAGAATTTTTAATGTAATGTTCCTAGTGTAGCAAATGTTTAATTCTTTTTGTTAACAATCATTCTCCTAATGAAAATTGTTTGTACAAATCCGCAAAACGTTGACAAAAAAATTAAAAAGTCGAAGTTAATTTGTCGTTTTAAATGCGATTTCCTATTGATGACAATCAACTTAACTGGTTTTGTTATAGACAGAAATCAAAAAGTAAACCCTTTCGCTTCTCTTTTCTAAAGGCATTTATACGAAAATATTTAAAATTAATTTTTTAAAAACAATATACCAGTCTATTTCCTCCATTACCCTTAAAAATAAAAAACCCGTCTTCTGCAAAATTTGTATCAATTTTTAAATGGCGCGTTATAAACTTACTTTATAAAACGGCAGAGTTTCAATTATGCAGAAATAGCAATAATAACCTTTATATAATTGCATTTTACAATGTCTTGTTAAATCTTAGGATCACTTTGGTAATACCTAAGAATTTGTTATTAGATTAGATATTAGTGCATGTGTGTGTTTAAACAAACTAAATAAACATATCAATAAATATAAATAATAAAAGATTTAAAGAAGTAGGTACGTGAGGAAAATTAAGAACCATTATTATATATGTACTTTAAGAATATAATATGATTTAGTTCAATTTTTCAGAAAATAGAACGTTTAATAATTTTCTTCAAATTGGAAACGTAAAATAGTAAGTTTCCTGTAGAATCTTCTCCGAATTAACATACCTCTTATACTAAAATCCAAAGTAATCTAAAGAGATAAAACCAAACATTTGCGTCACTATAAAAAGATAGACGAGCAGACGTAGTTTCGACAAATCCGTTTAAAAGAGAATTTGCCGGATTTTGTTACTAAAATGGTGCATTACAATCGTACGGCAAGTGCTGGAAAAATATACGTGACAAAAAGTAAGTGTAAATATACTGCATGCGCGTATTTATAAACTTTCTTGTTTAAAAATACACACCAAAAATGTTGTGACGCTTTTACAACAATATATGTGATTAAGATTTCAATATAAAAGATAATACTAATTTATAGATGCGGTATTAAATGCTTCAGGTCACGACAAAAACGAATTGTAGCGCAATAACATTAGTACGTAAAATTGAAATAAAAATATCAATAAATGTTACTCAAACTCATAATTACTTTACTAAAGATTTTATACAAATTATGTAAAAATTTTTATCCAATTTTAAAATGTAACAAACATTATTACCGCATAGACATCAAAATTTTTTTAAATATAATAAATTTATAATTTAACTATTAATTTTTCCAAAACAAATTTAACTTTATTTGTAACACAATTTTGAAATAGAAAAAATGCGTATGTACGTACCTTGAGCCTAAAGTGTCCTTTAATCCCTTGAGTAATTGTTGCTGTCTACTACGTTTCGGGCAATAAACTTCACCCGCGGGATTAAACAATGTTCTTTAGTCTCTTGGCAGCTAATATACTATTTAAATATTTTTTTAAATTTAAAAATTAAAACTAAAATAGTTTAACTTCAAATTAATTAAACAAAATACTACTGATTATAGTAATCAAAACCTTCATTTTTAATTACATTATGTGATCTTGTAAATTAGAAATATTTTGTTAAAATGTTATTTAAGTGTTTCCTAAATGATTCTTAATTACATTCAAATAAAAAAAATTCTTATAGTTACTTTAAGAAATAATTTTGAAAATGATAAAGTTTTGCAAAAAGAAAGTTAAAACAGACCTTGTTAAATAATAGTTTTCGTTTTAATTTCAAGAACGTATCATGTACGAGTTTTAAATTTCTTTTGTACAAATGTACTTTTGCAACTACTAAATGTATTTACAATATTCAGAATAAATATTATTATAAAATACACCGTATTGATTGATTTGATTGATTGATGTTAGAGTCATTTAGTGTTAAAATTCGATTATCTTAGAGCCCCGGATACGTTAAAAAAATTATGTCATTTATCTTTAGTTTCATAAATTAACCAAATTCACAAACGAAATATGCTTCAAAATAAGCAAATAGACCAAGTCATCACAACGAGAATAAACGATGGTTTGTATTGGTTTAGATATATTGTGTTCAGTAGGAAGCCATTGCAATGACCATTAATTCTAAGCTAAAAAAAACTTGAAGTTTCTTTTATTAAGTTCCGTTTTCCTTCCTTTATTTAACAAATTAAACCGAAGTACTTTTACAGTTTAATCAATATGACAATGTAAATTCCGCAATAAATAAAATTAATTGCGATTTAAGATTTTAAACAATTTCTAAAACAATCTTTTGTAATTACATTATTGGATCAAAGCCAGAATACAACTGTTTGTTAAATAAAACTCTCAATTACCTTTATATTATATCTATACAAAAACAAAGACTACCTTAAATTAGTAAAGTCATAAAATAATCTTACTTTTTCTCCAAAATTTAATTATGAAACTTTTTTAAAGCACAATTTACGAAAACATTTTGTTATCATTACAAAAATATATCTTTTTATAAAAAGAATTTCCTTTATAACGTATGGCATATTTGCTTTTTTGTTATTTTATTGACAGGAAACTATTTTCTTAATAAAAATAATAAATATCATGTTACTAAAAAGCATTAAAGTATTTGAAATCAATCCTTAGAAAATATTTGACCAATTAAAAATAAACTGCTATTTATTAAATGAATTCGTGTAAAAAATATTTATAATTCTTAAATCTAAACATGTATTTTGCACAAGATTTAAAATAATATACTAAAAAAACATTAATGTATGTATAACACAGTTTTATAAAATTCTTATAATTTTACTAAATTTAATTTGTTTTATCAACTATTATAAATTACCCTACATTTTATGTTGCATTGTTCAAGGAAAGACATTTTAAACACAAGTGGTAGCGAGTGACTTCGCGTTGAACAATGGCACTTTAATAACAACTTGCGTGTACCATTTTTTCAACGTCAATTTTTCCGCTTAAATAGAACTGTTATAATATCTTTTATATATCGAAGCGGTAGTTTTGCATTGAAATGTTATAAAAATTAATCAACATAAAAAAACTCAAAAAAATCAGAAATTAATATTCAGAAAAGTTCATAATTAAAAAAAGTTTGGTTCATTTTACTCCTAACGTCAAGTCAAAGCTTTTTTTATTTTTTAAATTTTGTTTATAGTATATGATATGTCTTGTTTTAAAAATCCACAAAATTAGGTTAAACAATTTTATTTATAAGTCATACCTTGTATGTTCAGTTAAGAGCTGTTTAATTTTAAGAAAAACATCGGTAGATAATTAACAATTCCTTTTTTATTAAAGTTTTAAAAAATTTAAGTAGAACAGCAATCATTTTTGTTATAAATGTAATTGAATTCAAAAAATATTTTAAACCCATATATATCACCAATCTCTAAAAATAAGAAATAAAAACAAAGTTCATTAATAAAAAGCTTTGCAAAATCTAGTTCTTTATTTTGGATTTAATTGTTTTGACTAAATTTAAAAACAAATGTATAAACAAAATATTAAACTTGTTTTTATACATATTTAACCAAAAAAAGTTATTGAAAAATGACCCAAAATACCCAAAATCATAAACCAAGCACCATTGTAAATGAATTTTTTCAAAATGGGTTTTAAATAGAGAAAGAGAAAGATACTCGTTAATGTTTTAACATTAGAAACGCCGAAGGGGTCAACTTAAGTTTACACCATTTTTAGAGATTCACAGGCTTGGCCTGCTTTTCTTGAAATCAAGCCAACCTTCCGAAAAATTAAGCCAAGCTTTTAAATAATTAAACCAAATTAAATATTAGCCAAACCAAGCTTTAATAGATCAAGCTTTCAAACTTCTACCAAGCTTTCAAGCTCTTGAAAATAATTTTATGTTGATGTAAAATTTATATAAAAAGTTTATTAAAAGCAATTTACACAAATCACTTTAGCAAACAACGTCAATTAAATAAATCAAAACAGAAATCAAACAAATTGTCAAACTGAGCTCTAAGAAAGCTAAATTTATAATTTATACTTTTTACATTGCGACGTTTTTTGTTTATTTAGCTGAAGTCTTGTTTTAGTTACAACCGCAGATAAACATAATCAAGTACACAAACTACAGTTTGTTAAATTAGGTCAGTGTAAATACAAAAAAAACATAAAAATTGGTATTTTACTTACAATTTATTTTGTGGATCACAGATAATTAAAAAAAATCATAATTAACGCTATACATAAAAACGTGTTAAAATACGGATTTCACAGCATTTGCCACTTAGTCAAAAGTCAATCTTCAAAAACAAAACAACTTTAATTAAAATAATATCACTTTAGACCCAACTAGGAAAAATTTTTACAACGCCACAAAAAAAAAGGTTTGTAGTGGTTTATCAGAAACACGCTGTATAATAGGCTACCTCACTAATCAGGAACAATCAGAAATCAAGCGGGAACGCGTCACCAAGTATACGAATTCAAACATCGCATCGTCAATACTCTGTAAGAGTGTAAGAGCAAAGTTTTGTGCCTATTACGCTGTCTAAACACGTGAATAAGTATAGAATTGCTATAACCATAAAATGTTGTGTATTTCTTATTATCAAATTAATAATTAAGTAAATGAAACTATAAAATTTTGAGTATATTTATTAATTTTTTTATTATACCCACGTACAGGCATAGATCACATCTGATTCGGTATACTAGACCACGCGTTGTCCTTTTACTTCGGTTCAAAGTTATGAGGTAACCTATGCTAGTAATTTTTTATATTGTTTATATTGTGGCAGTGAGCTGTAACACGTGCTAGGTACGTATCCCAAGGCCATAAACTACTTTTGCGGAAAGAGCAAGGAGTTTGAAAAAGCTTGAAAGCTTGGAAAAGTTTAAAAACTAAGCCAAGCCTAATTCCACAAAAATCAAGCCAAGTCAAGCTTTTGTTTTTGAAAAGCTTGATTTTCTAGCCCAAACCAAGCTTTTACGTTTCAATCCAAGCTACTTGGCGTGGTGAATTTCTAACTATATTTAATGTTAAATTTTATTTCCTACTTTTTAAACTGTTAAATTATAAACAGCGTCAATTTGACCAAAAATTACGATTTTGGCTATTTACATTCGGTAGAGAATGTCTAGTGTTAAATGGTATTTTCTAATGTTATTTTTATTTTTAGCAAAATTTTAAATGTATTTTATTTTCAAGATTTACGTTAGGTATATCTCTTTTGCTGAATATTGCAAGTGCCTACTAAACAAATAACATTTTTAAAATCTTTATTCTGTAGTTTGCACATCTTATCAATTTCTTTCTGTAATACTTATGTTGCCATTAAAATGTTCTGCTACCGAAATTATTCTGTTGATTATTTCCGTTATCTGATCTAAAGCACCACAAAATGAGTTTTTGCTTTTCTTTACTGCACTTGTTCCCCGTCTAGTTCTGATTCTTCTTATCTTTTTTTGAAACAGCTGATGTGTACATCCCTGTTTTGTTAAAATTGTACTCTAGTTTTTTTTTGTTTTCAATGCCGCCAGTTTTCATATACCATTATCGCGTCTTGTTCTACCTGTTTTCCGTCCTTTTTCTGTGTATTAAATTTTTTGAAGCTTTCTTCCGATGTTAATCGTTGACTAGTTTTTTTCCTGTATACTGTGTAGATAATTTCTAGTTAAAATAATTTAATCTTTTTAGTATTTAACCGCTTTTAGTATTTTAACTGTTTATTCGTCGAATTTAGTTCTATTATGTTACACTGGTTTTCTTGTAACAAAAAAATAAGCGAAAGCTAACATAGTTTTCCCAAAGAGAAAGTCGCAGGCTTTGTAATGCTAAATTATAAGTTAAATATAAAAAGGTGCCAAAACGATGAAAGAAACTAAATTAGGGAGATATCGTTTAACTCTACCCGCAGCTGTAAAAGAACAAATAACACACAGAATATGTATATATTTATCACTGAAGTAGTTGAAAAGAACGAAGACAGTACATAAGAATCGTTACATAAACGTTGCTAAAAATATTACATGAGTTGATATCACAGGCCAAGTATAAATTACGCCCTTAGACTGAGCAACACGTCGTACATCAAAATGCCTTAATAGATATAACTTTTACATTTAACAAAGGAATGGCTTTACTTTATTAAGTTAAACTACAAGAATACGCAAACCAAAAGTATAGAGAATTAAAACGCACCCGATAAGTATGTGACACACAAAAAAACAGTTTAACGTTAATTGTGATTACAAGCTAGTATGTACGTGTGGCCATTCCAATAATCGACATGACCAACGAAGTAACACTGGTATAAATAGAAAATGCAATACACACAGTTCTGTATTATCCAGTAGGGGATTAACTAATTTCGTACCAGTATGACCTACAACGTAAAATGCCATTTGACACCAAGCGTACATACGGCGTTAGCACAAGTAATTTGATTTAATGCATACCATATTTTACGTAAAAGAATGCCGAGTTTCCCTCTAATTCATTTCGCACTTGTGTAAGTATTTCTTTACATAAAGTGGTGTTCAACCCTTAGCCTTCAGCGACTTGACGTCATGGAACTTTTCGACAAACAGGTGATTTACCAACCTCACTGATAAGGTTACAGGTGGAGTGGTGGCGACGCGCTAAAGAATTAATTTAAGCCCTCAATACAAAAAAAAGTTATTTAATCACATACCCCAAAATAAGCTTTTACTCAACAATACGTGGAATCGCGTGAAACAATTTAATAATGAAAGCCTTGTTGGGCCTAAAGATACCACTAAAAACAGTCCGTATTATACAAAACGTTAACGGGAAATAAATTAGTTTGGCAACCGTCTACGAAAAGTAGGCGTGTCGAAGACAAATGTTATACTCGAAAAATAACCTACCAACTTTTTAACATAACAAATACTGTAGTGGTTTTCTATATTTACTAGTTTTCGTATATCTTGTAACATGCGTTATACATTCCCTTTTAACTCACTTTTTGATAATTTCACTGTTGTTATTAATTTGTTTTTAATTTAAACAATTAATAGCTCATCAAAATCAAGTTCGAAAAATGAGAGTTAGACAAACTGGTAGCTTCTAAAACAAATCAAAGGCGAATTCTAAAAGGCAAAGATTGTATAAACGTGCATCGTTCACTATTTTTTGCACAATTGCTTTCACTAGTAGTTTTTATAACAAATCAAATCTGATTTCAAGATTTGTTAAAAATGCTCAAATCGTTTCGTTGACCTGGTCGACCTTAGTAAAAAAGCTGAAATAAGTGAATTCAAGTGAAATTTGTGTACAAATCAAAAATTTGCAAACATGAGTGAATCCAACGAAAATGAAGTCATTGAAGAGGTATTTAATGTTAGATATCAACAATTAATTCCGACTGGTTAAATATTACAAACAATTATTCCTTGTTTACCATAAAAATATTAATAATTCTTATTAGTTTCAACAAAACAAGTTTTAAAATTAGTAATTACTACTACAAATAAAACTTATAGTCAAATATGTGCTAATTCTATAATAATGTATGTAAACGCAAATCACTTGGTAATTGTAATTATACTTTTCATTGAAATTCGTAATAACTCTAAGCTTTTAAAAAGTAATTTAAAATAAATAACGATTGGTATCTCATGTAAAAGCTGTAGCGATAAAAATTGATTAATACATAAATTTTATTTACGCAACATGATTTGCATTACAATCTGTTTACATTAAATGAAAAGGTAAACTAATGGTTAGTACTACAGTAATCATTATATTCATATTTAATGTAAACATTTTACATACTTTGTTTTATAAATTGATGCAATATAAAATAGTATATTTAAAATTACGTGTACAGTATACAAATACTTGTAATTAATTTATACGTTCTTTACTTATTAATATACATAGTTTTGTAGATCCTTCATATTCAAAAATTTACGATCAAACTTATAATTCTTCTAACAAAATAAACAGTTTTTTATTAATAAATTCAATTACTTGCAACTGCTTGTAATAACAAAATAAAAAAAATTTAATAAAAATCCTGTTCAACTTCTATTTCTTTCATAAACAAACTTTCAGATATAATATAAATTACTTATAACCACAACACTGAGATTGTGTTAACACAAAACGCATTTTTCTAACTACTGCATCCACTTCAAGTAAACGTAAAATAAATAAACCAATTGCAAATATTCATATCGCTTATTGATTAATACGAATATTCTTACAAAGAAAATGTAACGTAGATGTGGACGTAAACTCGTTTGACAATTGACATAAAATTTCCATTAAGATCAAAAACATTTTTCTTACCTACACAATTGAATCAAGTTCATATATCAGAAATTTATTTCAATTGTATGATTTTTTAAATAAATGTCGCTCGTATAGATAGCTTCTGGGTAAAATTGCAAATCGATTTTAGACTTAAAAGTTAATGCGTTTTTTCTATTTGAAATTACACTGTTAATACACAATGTTAACCGGATATCTAAATCTATTTTAAAATATTTTTCAAATGTAATCATGGTTGAAAGGTTCCTAATAGACTGTGTTACATGCATCGATTTTGCGTAAAAAAACACTTTAATGCAGTATCATTTGAAGAAATCTACATTTCTTTTATCTAGAATACATAATACAATGTTGCAGATTGCATTTCATTTTCATTTTCAAATCGTTGATTTAATTTGCCTAAAATGTGTCGATGATGTTAGATTTTTCTTCTACCTACAAGGATTATAGTGTTACAGAAATAAGTTAAAAAAGACTGTTAATTCTTGTTTTAATGGTGTAATAAAGTATTTGTACATTCAATGCTGAATTTATAAACTAAACTTTAGAACTATGCATTAACAAGCATAACTACAAAAACTCATTTTTGATTGATTTAGTTCATATGCCGCATATACGTATTTAATTACACGTAGTTGTCTAATTAAACAATGTTTTAAATATTTTTTCTCAGCGAAAATTTGCAGCTGAACGGAAGGCGAGTTGGCAATGCACATTCCTTACGAATTAGACACCTTTTCTATGATTGTATGTTTAAATAATAGTTAAAGTCAAATAGAAACTAAACTTTTTACAAAAACAAATAAACAATGTAACGACGTAAAACATAAAATTAATACGGCTAGTAATTTTTAGTTCCCTTAATCTGGTTAACAAACAAAATCTCTAAATGGCCCTGTATAATTCGTAAATGTAAATTTAAAAATTAAACTTTTTTTTAAATAAGAGTATATAACTTTCATTAACATATTTATATTTATAACAATATTTGATTACGTAAACAATGCTAACTTATTTTTGTTACTAAATATTAACTTGCGCAGAGCAGAATATTTCTCAGTAGCAATAAATTTTGTATTAAAGTAAATAGATATTTCGTAATTATAACAGCAAGTCGTTTATCAAATTATACGTATTAATGTATTTATTAATACAGTTAAAACGAGACTAACCTGTTAAGACATAATTTTCTACTAAAGAAAAAATGCTTTTAACAAAATGTTATTTAGAAAAACACAAGAAATTACGTAATTACCAAAATATATGATTAGATTTTACACAAAATTAATTTTATTAAATAAATATCATCCAAAATGAATTACATAACAGTATTAAAAAACCATGTAACAAATTAAATAAAACAGATAAAGTTAGTTTTTAAAATGTGTAAACTTAATCTCAAAAAAAAATTACAATAATAACATAAAACTATTGGATTAATCATATATAAAAATACAACAACAATTTAAAAATAATTCTTTATACCTACTCGTATGTACTTATAACATGTATTATAAATTACGTTAAACCTACCCCATAAAAATTCTAAATGCTACTTATTACACGCCTATGTAACAATAAAAACGTACCTTATTAATCTTGGAGTTAAAATATGTGTTTTATAGTACTTTCATTAAATTAAAAAGATTCGCACAAACTACGTGCAGTATTCTATTACTATACAAACTTTGTTTTATTTTTATTAAAATAAAAGTGCTCTTCCGTTACTGTCCTTACTAATTACTTTCTTTACATCAGCGGTTGTTTAATTACAATAATGATAATTATTACCTTTCAACATTAAAGAAAAAGACTGTATAATCAATATACATTTTATAAATCCGTCATAATTAATTTAGTACAGTTGTTAAAATTAATACGACAAAGTCAAATAATCAAACCGTAATTATAAATGCTCCACTTAACAACAAACTAAATTTTGATATTACTACGTTAAATAAACCCTATTAGTTACATAATTTTAGAACGATATTAACAGTTGTTTTCTGATTAACATATGATAACGCATTTGTAATTAATAATGTTGTACATACATATTATTACAAAAAAGTAATTAACCGTTTAATGGTGTCGTTAGGTACTATTGTAGAGTACATAAAGTTGTTACACTAACTATCTAAATGATTATCATTTTAAAATACATCATTAGCTCCAATATAAGTTTGATAAAACAAAATAAATACTAACTGGTGTAGATTTTCCAAAGAAGGTATTTCTTTGCAAAAGAGCAAATACTTTGTAATTTATAAAATAAAAGTTCTCTCTCAATTATTACTTCTACTAAATATTTGTAGCTACATTCCAACAAACATACTCAAAGATCCTGGATAAATTGTTACAAATTATTTTTAAACAAGTTGCAATTATCATTTCAATTTGGTTTTATATAAATAAATTAATAGTAAAGTTAATTAGTTCAGTTTCTTTTTTGCACTATACTATTACCGTCAATAACATTGTTACCAAATACAAAACTTTGTATTTGAAATATTAAGAAACTATTTTTTTCAACAAATGATCTCGTTTCTGTAAACATTGTAGTAGTAGAAGAATTGCTTACGTACTTCTATCTAGAACTTCTTTTAGAAAATCTCATTATTTATTCTGATAGTTACTAGCTAAAGTGCTTGTAAAGTTATCGATGCAATCGTGCACTTGCAGATGAGGAAACACAATGCCGAGGAGAAAATGTAAATAAGGTTTCTGCTGATTCTATAGAAATGTAACAAGATTTTATACAGTTTAGCAGTTCCACCTAATACTTTTTTTAAAAATAAGTAGTTTATACCATTACATTTTATTTTACTCTCCATTCACTTCTTGAATATTGAAGTGAATATAGGTTTATTACAAATAAATTGTAGCTTAAATTTAATAAAAGCAAAAAGTTTTAATATAATTATTATTTAGAAATAAATTTTTAAAACAATCATATTTTCAATTAAGGAATAAATTACAAGTTAATATGCCATGCAATGTAATAACCAAAACATCAGTTCTTTGAATCTACATAATCGAACCAGAAAATCGTATATCTCAATATAATAAACGTAAAAATTTTGTATTCAATGTGTTGAAATCGATTTGATGCTATTCTTCTGCAAAAGTTTTGTTATTTGATTTGATTATTTTCTTTAAAAATGTAAGTTAAAAATGCTTTGATGCAAGCAGAACTATCTATAGGTACCGAAAGATATATATGTTTAGTCACGCTTGATACTGTATCCTCTGTAAAGGTCTCAGCTAGAAATTCAACAATAAATAGTTTTGAAATATACGTTTTACAATAAAATATTGATTTAAAAAAAATATATGTTAACCCTTCAGAATTTTTGGTTTAAACGTTTTTAATAGTACGGGGGTTGTTGATAAAATTTTAGAATTAGAAACATTGCAAGTGTCAGACCTTTCACATATAAAAATTCGTAAATGTTGACAAAAAAAATCAAATGTAATTTTTAAAAATATGTATAACTTGTCGTTACTTGTAATGGAAAATCAAATAAAATCAAACCCGTTATTTTACAAATTTTCATACTTGGGCAACACCCAAAAACAAATTTAAATCGATCCATAGAATACCTTGCTATGTGAAGACTGGCATTATATTGCTGAAAAAGTGATATGTATTTCTACCCCCCCGTTAACATATTGCCGGGCGTTCATATTATCCTAGATGAACACCAAACGAGATTTACTTCCATAGGCTAGAGTAGAGTTGCAACCTACACCACTGCAAACGTTGTATAACGGTGTTGAGCCGTCAGTGGTAGCACAAGATGTGACCGATAAGATTACAAACCAAAACTTCTGATTCGACGTTAACCTGTTCGAAGAGCTAAAAGATGAAATTCATCACCTAATATAAGTTGAAGATGGCGGTGTTGCACCTCATTAGTCTGCCTTCGTCCCCCAGTCCCTAGTGCATGCTTGATAACATCAAATTAGTTCGGGTTAACACGATTTGAAATTTCCCTGTACGAAAAACTACCTTCACGTAAGCCAACAATTCTGCCTCTGTCAAACTCGTTTAATTGGCGGTAATTTTCAAGCTGTCGCTCTTTAAGCATAATCTCACTCTCAAAATACGTTATACAAAAAAAAACACAAGAGATAACAATATTAATATTGACCAAGACTCCCATGAAGTACACACGATAAAGAAGTAGTAGAAACAAAAAAACGTCAGATATGCCACTACGACTTGATCCATTTGAATAAAACTAATCATTTACCACCTCAAGTAGCTTTCCTGCCAAGTTTGGTCACAAAAGTCTCACCCCTTCTTAGAGTTGCAATTTCAATGTCATAGAGCAGGGGTTCATGTACCCCTGGTGGTACATTACGTTGTTGCAGGGAGTACAATAGAAATTTCTATGTAGAACGTAATTTTTCAAAAATGTAAATTAAAACTAAACCACGGCGATGCATTGCGAAGGTACGTTCTTTGTTCTGCCCCCCACACTTCTCAATGAATGATAACATTCAACGGCCTCCCAATTCGTTTCTATACAGCGCGATGCACCTAATGTTTTAATTGTGCTTGTGGTTATTGCATAAAGTTTCACTGTCAATAACTTTTAAATCAATTACGAGGTAAGTTGTAAAGTTGTAAGTTTCAGTACATACTTAAAATTTATAAATTATAAATGATAGTGGCGAAGCGTAGCAATGCATACAGCGCAAGGCATGTTAACTGTAAATAAAGCACTCGCCACGTAATCGCTCGAGTTATTCGAATGCAAGTTTGCTTGTTACATTTTTTTCCAGTAGTGTGGTTATACTACGTGTCCAAGATAAGAATGCACAGCATGGGGATCTTGAAAACGGTAGAAGATACAGAGTGGCTTAAATTAGAAAAAAGTTGCGTTATTTAGAGTATGTTCACATGCTGGCAGCAAAAGTTCATTATTGTTTATCGTTTTCAAAATTCTCAAAAAAATGTGATTTTTTGGATTTTCGTTTCTTTTTATTTTTTTATTTATTTTAAATGATATTAAAAAACTACCGGCACATTCTCATTGCCACTTTTTAAGCTCTACAAAATAGCGTGTTCAAATTATTAATCCGACGTTTCGTATCCGAGAAACCATTATCAACTTTATTTTTTTATATGGCCACAAACAAAGAGACACCATGTATTTGGTAGCATTATTCATTACAAATTATGGTTTTGAAGCCAAAAAAGGGGAAAAACGTGAGTTATAAGGTTTTTTATTTCGTTGCCACGATTAGCATATTTGACTGATATTTTTGGACGCTTAAATGATCTGAATTCCAGTTTACAAGGTCAAAATGTAACACCTTTTACTATATCTGACAAAATAAAGGCAGCTATCACTAAACTGGAATTTATTATCAAGGATATAACAAAAAACAAGTTTGCGGCATTACCTACATTAGAAGACTTTATTTCCCAAAATGAACTAACAAAATAAAATACTGATTAAAGACATTGAAAAACATTGCGCGGGTCTTATTGAGAATTTCCGATCATACTTTCTTGAAAATTTAGATAGTGTAAGCTGGATAAGAGATCCGTTTTCATCCGTTTCGGAAATCGTGTTGGATCAATTTTCAGTGGAAGAAAGAGACCAATTAATTGAAATTTCATGTGACGGAAATATAAAAAATGAATTTAAAAAAGACAACTTGTGTAATTTTTGGTTAAAGCGAAGAGCTGAATATGAAATTATTTCGGACAAAGCATTAAAATTTTTAATGCCCTTTAACACATCATATTTGTGTGAAACTGGGTTTTCCGCCATGTTGTATATTAAAAATAAGTACAGGACGCAATTGAAATTTGAGCCTGACTTACGTTTGAAGTTAACGAAGATAAACCCCGATATATCAAAGATTATTTCAGCAAAACAAGCCCAACCATCAAATTAGTAGGAGTATTAGTTATTAATAGTACTGGTAATAATAAATGTTAATAGGTACTTCTTACCTAATTCTTTTTTTTTGCATTATGCATTATAAATTATAATTACATATATAAACATTACATATATAAACTATGTTTTATGATAAAATTATTTTATTTTGTTCTTTTTTTTGTCTGATCATACTAAAACTTTTTCTCCCTTACCGATAAATCTAAAAAAAGGGGGGGAGGGGTACAAAATTTTTAGCAGTTTATTTTGGGAGGTACAATTTTTCAAAAGGTTGGGAACCCCTGTCATAGAGTATATGTATAATTATCCAATGTAATACAAAAGCACAGTTCACAAAAACAATAAAAAACATATCTTCTACGTCAGACTCTTATAATCCAGTAAAAGTCAGTGCAAAAAACGACTGCATTAAAAACAAAAACTTTCAAATAACGCAGTAGACCAGACAACGAATGAACTGCAGGCGCTTGGCTGTTTGTCTTAAGATTTTATCAACTAGCTGGTGAATTAACAAAATCGTAAGTCTTATTATTTACCATTTCCCTAATTCCTTCGATTTGAAATTTGAATCAAAATTTTGTTTCAATTAACAAAATGGCGACAAATGACAATAAAATTAAAGTTAAAGCTCTCCATAGAAAACAAGGTTCTATTAACAAAGAATTATAATTTTTAAACAACATATCAATCAATTTGATGAGGTTTCACATTAGTTAATGAAACTGTTACAGAAATACAAATGCGTATTGAATAATTAACATCAATCTTAGATGAATGTAACGAAATTCGAAATGCTATTGAATGTAAATTTACAGGAAGTCAAATGAATGTTGAGTTATCAAAACGGAAACATTTTAATTAAATCTTACATATTTTCTTTCATGTCCTTGCTAAAAATTTACTTGCAAAACATTCGAGTTATATTTTACCAACGTGGTTTGCGAATAATACAATCAACCAGCTAAAACTACCAATAAGACAGGAGTCACTGGTAAACGGTAAGTTTTGTAATAGATCTCTTAAGAATTGACGGAGAACACACAATGCTGACCACACGCTCAATGTCATGTGAACAAGAATAAAGCTTTTGAATGCGCCTAAGCTTCCATTTTAACGGCGGCATATTTTCATCTTTGACAAAAACCAAATCATTTTTCTTAAAATTTTTTTGCAAAGAGTTCCATTTTATACGTTGCTATAATTCATGTAGGTAGCCGACCAGCGCCTCCAAAAATACTGTTGAAGTAATTGGATGTGTATACAAATGGAAAAACGAGAAACTTTGATGTGCTGCAGATATAGATCAGGCAGTGCAGTTAGTTTTCGTCCAATTAAAATGGAAAATTAGGAACGGAATTAAGCATATCCTTCCGCGATATTCTTTTTAAGTGAGTTTTTACACTTTACTCCCGCTTCCCACATACTGCCAAAATATAGCGCGAACGCCGGTATAAAATGCCAAATAGTTTCTTAAGTCAAAGCTGTTTTACAGAATTCGTTCAGGTCTTTATTTACAAATGTTCACAGTTTTATTTTATTTGAGCCTGAGCACCTACGCATTTATAGTAATTCTTAATTTTCAACTTGGCAGTATTACGACCCAAGATTGCCAAGATCCTGCTGTGTACCAACGACAACAACTACTCCGAACCTGCGTGAGCCAGATGATTTTCTGCATATATATGTAAATAAAAATTTAACGACTACATGTTTATTAGAAACTAACAAACATTGGATTTAATGATGAAAGTTTACTTGTAGTGAGATCTTACTTTTAAGAGTCCTTAAAAACTCAGTTCCCTTACGAACATAGATTTCGTAAATAAATGCATGCTCAAAACAATACTGTTGTTTATTGCAATTTTTTACACTAGTGATTATCACCTGTCAATTTCTTTAAAAAACAAAAATAATAAATGTTTGGCTTTAGTAAAAAATAACTAATACATTATTACATAAGCCGCATCTCTATATTATTTTTCTAAGCAAAGTTACGTTAATCCAAGTTGTAGAGAAACTGGCTTACAAAGCGATTACTCAGTATTGGCAAGGGTAATAAATTTAGTGTAATATTAATTAGGTGGTAATAAATAAGTAATACATTTTGACGTAAACAACATTTTAATATCATTATTTTAAAGAAAGTTACGGTGTGGTTTAGAGCTATGATGACCAAAAAAGAAATTACTCAGCATTAGTAAAATTAATAAATTTGGAGCCATAATAATTAAATAGTAATAAATATTGACGTACGCAGCAGCGTTTCGTTGTCATTTTTCTAAGCAAAGTAACCCTATGACTCGTCCAACTTAAATCTCAGCTAGCTCACAACACGGTTACTCGTATTAGTAGGGGTAATAAATTTAAAGTAGTGGTAACAAATTTGAAATCAAAGGGTAACCAAATTTCCAACTACTATTCTTGGTGAGAGCTGATTTGCCTGATGCAGCTTCCAGGACTAAATATGTTATTGTGACATTGTAACAAACAAAGGTTTACTATAACAAATGAGTGCAGTTTCTAGCTTACTATATTGTAAATATGTCTTTCTAGAGCGGAAAGTCTGGGTTTATTTCTAACGTGGCAATAGAAAATGTATTTTTCTTAATGCTGATACACACACTGTTGGTGGTATAACGAAAAAATGAACTGAATATTTAGATTTAAAAAATAAATAGAAATTAAATGAGATATGGATAATACCATTAATAAGAAAATTAATATGTCAAAAAATGATTTCTGTCAGCAACGTAGTGCAGTTGTTAGTTTCCAGCATTTTGTCAGAAAAATCAGCGGAAATAGTAATGGGAGCATGATGTTTAACATATGTGATAATAAATAATCAGACATAGTTTTCAAATGTCAACTACGGTACTACCTTGTAAAAGTGTAACAGTGCAGCTGTCAACTTTACAAGTTAGTAGCTTGTAAAAGTTTATTTTCAAAACGAATAAACTGTTCCAGCAAATTTTTTATTTCTTACATTCAGTAAACGTTATTAACAACCCTTTTTGTGCCCTGTCGCAAAAAATGTTTTTTTTAGTTATTGCAATAAACATTTTTTGATATAAAGCGTTTTCAAGTACGTCCCCGTCACATTGTCCCCGAACAGCTTATGTCTAGCTACAGTTACAGTTGCACTTATTTCTTTTATGTTAATAGACCAATATTATATATACTGGATTACAAAAAAATCGTCTAAGTGTTTATAAACAAAGTTAAAACAATTAAAACTAAAACGTCTATTAAAAGAAGTTTTATCAATTTACCCCCCGATCAGCGGTTTTAGCGCTCGCTTGACGTCACTTAAAAATACCTAATTGCATGTTATTCCTAAAAGATTCTCTAAAATCCAAAACGGTTGCAAAATTATAAACAAGGCGGCTATATTTGAGTTATTTTTCTATTCTGTATTTATTAGTTAAAATAACAAAAAATGTATCAAAATATGTGATACTAAGCTTATAGAACAAATTAATTTTTTTTTCATTTGAAACTCAAACACTACAAATTTGTTTAAAAAAAAGTCGCGATTTATAGCATTATTAAAAGAGCTAAAAATAAGAGGAAGTTATTGTTACATTAAAAAACACGTTATACAAAATGTATTTAATGCAGAAAAATCAGTGGTTTATCCTATAATAAATAGTATTAACATTTACTTATAAAACTTTCTTTGTGTGTATTTTTAAATGTTTTTTATACTTATAAAATAGCACTAAAACAAATTAACTTAAATTATGCATAGTTACTAAAACCATATCTGCAGTATAAAAATACTTTTATTTTTATTTTGTGTTTCTAAAAAAAACGTAGCTATAAATAAATATATTTTTATGATGGTATAAATTTATGAAGAACACGGCACCAACAGCGAAGTTTACAGCTTGCACGCTTTTCAATAATAAATTAATATCGACCATATTTTATATTATAAATATTATAATATGCGTAATAAAACAAATTTAGATATCACAACGCCACACAAGTATCAGTAAAACCATATCTATTATTAATAATAGAGTAACAAGGAGTTTGTTGATGGAAAAATTTATCCTCATAGCGTAGGTCATTATCGATTATACCTTTATAATACCGCTGCAATAGTCATTTAATTGCGTACAATTTACGCATTAACAGCATTGTTTAGCAAATAATGTTTATTGAAGCTTGGTTATCGAGTGAAAATTTTAGGCAGTTGTTGGCAAAGGATTCTCTACTTAGCGAGTTTTGAAATAATGTCATTCTCTTAATATATTTACGTAATACAAAAAAAGTTTTTGCTTCTACTTTTAGTTTTATTTCCTAATTGAAAAGTTGGCTCTAAATTTAGTTGTTTTTACATTAACGTTAATAGTTTTAGTTGTTTCATAAAAGCCCATTTAACTTCAGATTAGTAACTGGAAACTATGTATTATTAAAATTAGGTTAAAATAGCATTACTGAAAATAGTACGTTTAATTATTTATATCGTAATTTGAAAAAACTGAAATTTTATATTTACTATCTTTTAAAAAATATACCGTCACAAATCATATAATAACAGTGTACGCCGCTTAATAAAATCGCCTTGAGACTTGGGTTTTTTGATAACAATAACCGACTAAACCTGCCCAAATAATAATTTTTTTTGATGATGCTGTGTGTGACAGTCTTCTGTCCAACAAAGATTTTCAGTTGCCCAGTACCTGCAGTTTTGTCTGTTTATGTGTACATTTAAAACAGAAGTAGCCTCATCAGAAAAAAATATCTTCTGGGCGAAATTTATGCTTTGATTATTAATCTTAATTATCTGTTTACAAAACTGCGTTTTTCGGTCAAAATTGTCTTCTAATAGTTTTTGTATTAGTTGAGGGTATCTACTTTTTCGGAATATTTGTGACATAGATCCCGATGACAAATTACAATTCTTGGAGATTATCTTAACGGCTACATTATGATTATCTACAGTTTCTACTGAAACATTTAGTTAAGAATCTTCTGATATTCTTGTTAATTGTCCTTTAGGTAAATCTCTAACGTAGCCTAATTCAGCAAACTTTAATTCGACCTTGCTGGCAGTAGATCTAGTAGTTGAATGTGGATAATGATGAATTGTATTAAATAAAACACACGCTTCTTGTTGAGTACGCACTCAGTTTCAAAAAATAAATAATCATAAGTACTTAAATACGTTTTTTTTCGGATAAATGCATTTAAAAAAATCGTGCAACTGTTAAAATGACTAACAAATTAGAAACCTGTGATTTTTATTTCTACAAAATACTACATCTAAATAATGGTCTAGTGGTCAAAAAATAAAAATCGATTAATTCGAATAGAGTATTTTGTTATTGTTGGCTTTTAAAAAAATTTCAAGGTGCATTTGTTCAATTTAAACATTTCATTTAACTACATACGTGTATTTCAAAATTTTAGATTTTAATGTTATTATTCAGAAAACAACTGATTTTAGAGATGTAGCAATATCATACAAAAAGTATTCAAAATTTACCGTGCAAATAAAAAATGGCATAATATACACGGTGTTTCAATAAAAAAAATTAATGATGACTACAGAAGTTTTTCTTTAGACACCGTGTATATAATTTTTATGTCAAAAAATACTAAATCAACGTATCCAAGCGTTTTTCCACAAAATAATTACTTGAATTTTAAACGAATTTGAAATTTTTATCATAAACGCGTTATATAAATTTAGCAGTGATAAAATTACTACCACTCGCATTGAAGCTACATCGGCGTTACCCATGTGCAGCCAAATTTTTCAAAAATAGAAAAATGCTAAATTGAATTTTGTACAAAAATTATACTGTAACATTATTTATTAGCTTTTTGACAACATTTTGTTATACTTTCTTTAAGACACTTGGTTGCAACAGCAAGCAAAACAGTAATAGCAAAAAAGTTATTACCTCGGCTTCACAAAAAGAAAACAGATTGATATGCATGATGTAAAACAATACAAAATAATACACACCTTTCTGTAAATTTGCAAGAACTAAACGACACTGAAATAGAATGCAATAACCTAGTCAACATTCTTCAACAAACGGCAAAAAACGCCACAACTGTCAAAAAATTAAAACAAATAATATACCTCTAGAAATAAAAATATTGGTAGCAAGAAAAAGAAGAGCTAGGTCAACATGGCAGCAAACACAATACCAAAAAATAGAAGAAAATATAATAGGATTAGCAACAACAAAAAATCAAAACTTTAAGAAATTCATCCGTGGAAAATTATCGTTTAAATCCATCAAGACACGACAACTCTATCCGGAAACGAATAACAGCAACGAGAAAACCTAAACATTCTTTTTCTCTTATTCGAAAAGGCACAACAGCTCCAGGCACGTGGCCGAAACGCGATCAAGAAAAAGTAAACTTATTAGCAGAATATCTTACGGAAGTTTTTCTTCCTACAGCAAAGATCAAGTAATAAAAGTAAAAGATGATTTATCTACGATGGTACAGAAATGTCTAAAAGTAATTACTCCAGAGATATACAAAAGGCAATGAATACATTAAATCCAAGCAAAACCCCAGAGATAGAAAAATAGAAAAATGTTACAAGCACTTTCCCAAAAAGGATTAATAAAGCTTTTATATATATTTAATACAACGCTAAGACGTAATTATTGGCCAAAATCTCTGAAAATAGCACAAATCGTTATGATATCTAAACTTGTCATACCTTATCGACTATTAAGCCAATAACTTATAAGCTCCTGGAAAGACTTTTTGTTAATAGAATAAATCAATACTTAAATCAGTTAGCATGAATTCTTAGTTTTCAATTTGGTTTTTGACAGGTCTACTCAACCATACAACAGTGTCACCGTTTAACCAGCATTATTAATAAATCCATAGAAAAAAAAGAATACTGCATCTCTGTTTTTTTGGACGTCCAACAAGAATTTGATAAGGTTCTACAAGAAAGCGTCTTAGACGTCTTATGCGGTTTACGCAGTCAATGACAGACGAAACAACGGTAGGTACATTCTCGGACGACAGAGATGTTTTTACGACACATGATGTTCTAGTTACAGTTTCAACCAATCTCCAAAAACATATAAATCTTATAAAAAAATTGAAGATCAAAATTAATGCAACAAAATCAACAAAGGTAACGTTTATCTAGCAATTCCTCCAATAACCATAAATCAAGTAATGGTACTTCAAACAAAAGTTCTTACGTATCATAGATTACACTTAGATAGTAAACTTGACTGGAAACAATACATATTAAAAACGCATAAACAGCTAGACCTAAAAATGAGAGAACTAAACTGGGTTCTTGGAAAAAATCTAAATTACTAACTGAAAACAAACTGTTAATTGGTTGGGTTGTGCTAGTAAATCTAATACAGCAATCAAACAAATAGCTCAGTAAAAATTCTCAGAAGTATTGTAAACCTGTCCATGGTACTTCTGAAACCATACCATCCATACGGACTTAAAAATTCCTTACGTAAGCAGTCATTCAAGAGTAAAGTACTAGACTTAACAATTATCTCAATCCACTCATACAGCCTCTGCTACAACTGACAGAAAACAGAAGACTCAAAAGACAATGTCCACTCGATCTGAGTTGAAATCGGTGAATGTTTACTTCTTGATGTCATTAAGTGTACACATATGTTACTTATTATACCAGATATCACATTAGCTTATAGTTTGTATACTTATTGACTGCTAATCAAAAATCTAAAAAAACTGCAATAATCTAAAAGTGTTTGGGATAATTTTATATACAGTCTAATACTACCAAAACTAGAAAAAGAAATCATTAGTTGTCTTATATGAATTATAACATAAAACTGACTACACTTAGATCAATCAATCAAAAAAAAATTTAGAACAAGTTTATAAGAAACAATAAAGTTTAAATTGTTAATATAATATTAATAAAGTTTAATGTCAAATGGGATAACAAAATTTGACGAACTCCAGATCCTTCTAAAACTAAACAATTATTAGAAGTAAACTAAACAATCTAAATTGTCTGTAGAAATTTTACATGTAAATTTTTGTTTTGTTTTAAAGAGTTGAAGTAATTTTGTCTAGCATGTTATTGTTCTTTGTTTAGAGTCAATTATTTCTTAAACGGAAATAGTTCAAAACAGTTTCTGTTTTTCGTGACTTTTCTGTTTCTAAAGTTGTTTCGTGGCGACTTTCTTTTCTGTTTTTGTTTTGTTTTAAATGGCAATATAAGCGTTAGTCATTTTAATATTTTTATTAATTTAACAAATCCTAAAATTTTAACAATTGCTCCGACCATTTTTTAGAGCGTGAAAATTTACATGCAGGGTTATTAAAAAGTATGGAGACGGCGATTTATTCTCGTTAATAATATTTATTTTAGGAAAAATTGTTCATTACAAAAGTTGTTTATGTAATTTTTATCTACAACTGAGAATACTTGAATTTTTGTTATTGTTTCTAAGTTACGCCATTCCGCCTAATTTTTTCAAATTTTACTTTTACCTCGCCATTGGGTAAAACATTTTTTTCTTTTTAAAACAGCACTGAATAATTTTTTTTAATTTATTTTAATAACATTTTTTTTCAAAAAAACGCCGATGCAAGTATTTACAACAAGTAGGTAGATCGAAGAGAAAAACGATCAACAAACTCGAGCGAGGTAACTTTATCATTCAATATTTCCGTAGATTTATTATGTATTCCAATACTTGTGACGCTTACTCCGGATTGCACTGCTTCGCTGTAATAAAAAGCTAGTGGACGGAACGGTTCTCGGGCGCCAGATTTGTTCGAGGAGTTTACTCTCCTATTCGACGGCACTGTCCGGGTAACTACAGTGAAGACACGGTTGTCCAGGGCTTCAAACGGACCTAAAAGCGGAGCGAGGCGACGGAAATAAAATACACAATAGTAAATCAAAATAACTTTATTTATTCTCAAAACCAACAAGGAACGGTGCATAAACGGCGGCCACAACCAAGCAAGCGGAAGGTGATCTATAAACCAATGAGTGATTAGCGTGCGTTCGACGAGCGGTGACGTCGGTGACTAAGCGAGCAAGCATGCACTAGGGTAGCAACCTCCGTTGGTGGGATCGGTAGACGGGGTTTATTCGGATTCGTACTGCAGAGAGGGAGGAGAAGGGACGGGGGCACGGTACTGGAAGGCGTATCCGCAGGCCAAAGCCAAACACTACGGAGACGACGTGTCGACGGCGTATTCGCAGGCCAAAGCCAAACACTACGAATACGACGCTCGGTAATGGACGGAGGAAGGCGTATCCGCAGGCCAAAGCCAAACACTACGGAGACGACGTGTTGACGGCGTATTCGCAGGCCAAAGCCAAACACTACGAATACGACGTTCGGTAATGGATGGGGGAAGGCGTATCCGCAGGCCAAAGCCAAACACTACGGAGACGACGTGTTGACGGCGTATTCGCAGGCCAAAGCCAAACACTACGAATACGACGCTCGGTACGGAGGGGGAAGGCGTATCCGCAGGCCAAAGCCAAACACTACGGATACGACGTGGTGACGGCGTATTCGCAGGCCAAAGCCAAACACTACGAATACGACGCCCGGTAAAGGATATAGTAGGGAAAGGCAGACAAGGAGGAGCGGTATCTCCCCCGGAGGTCCGGTTAATAAAAGCAAAACGGCTTACCCTAAACTCCAGCTGGTGCACTGAAACCCCGGAATCTTCTTAGAAGCGAGCTCCAACTGGAACTGGCGTTCCTGCGTCGGGGTTCCGCTTTTATTTGCGACTCCGGAAGTGGGAGAACGGTTCAAGCGGGGATAACATGCGCTCTGACGGATGAAGCGCCGGTAAGCGGGGATAGCGCGAGCTTAGTTGCGCGTTCGGTACTAGCGGAAATCCCTTATTTATTTACACGGGGACGGAAACTTACTTAACTTAATTAATTAATAAAGTACAATTCTTAATAATCATTAAACAACGGTCCTAACTAACAAAATAAAATAAATCAAACATAAAGTTCTATATTGTAACTTAATTTCAGTAACGGTTCGTTACATTCCCCTCTTACTTCGGGGAGGGAGAAAAAAAACAAACAAAAAAAGAACTGTTCGTCCGGAGCACAACACAACACTACACTACTACACTTAGAGCGTCTTTATCGCTAGGGCGACTCTGAATGTCACTTGATTCCCGCGTCGCTGCGGGCCTCAGCTCTTCTGTTCGGGAGGAAGGCGTGAAGTCCTCGCTGCCGTCGATGATGGGTTGCGCCCCCCCGGGGCGTAGAACGGGAGGAACAGCGGCAGTGGCGCGACATCACCCCTAGGCGACCGCATCGGGAGCAGAACAGGACGGGCGGACGGTTGCAGTGATCCCGGCGATGCCCAGTAAGACCACAACGCCAGCAGAGTCCACTGGGTGCGGTGATTCCTGACGTTGCGTCGGTGCTGGTTGAACTGGACGACGGTATCGACTGCGGGGCGGAGGAAAAAGCAGGCATGGACCTGCTCACGGCGATAGCAGTATTTACGGGCCGTGTCTGTTGATCGTCGACGTTCATCTCGTGGTCGGTCGCTTTTCGGCGGGCAACCGTTTCATTGATCCGGCGAGCTCTTTCGGCTTCCTGGGCTAGGCGGATACTGACGGAATGTGTCGACGGCGAAGGGCGAGTCGATTTCGGCATGTTTTGGTCTGCAAGTAAAAGTGTTTCGGTTACTCTAGGACGGTACGGTTTAAGATCCTTAACGTGGACGGAAGGATGTACGGTGCCTTGCTCATCTCGGAGACGGTATACCACCGGGGATATGACTTTAGTGACGGTAAAGGGACCTGCATACTTAGGGGCGAGTTTGGCAGCGTATCCTTCAACAGCGGAAGATTGAGGATACTCGCGCTTCCACACCTGGTCACCAACGTAGCATCGCCACGGACGTCGCCTAAGGTTATAATGCTTACTTTGCTTGGCGAACGCTTTCGTGAGAGTGTCGCGGACCACGGGAAAAATTTCTTGCAATTGCTGCAAACGGCTAAGATAACGGGGCGGAACGTCGGTAGAATGGCCGGTGTCATCCTGCTCAATAGGCTCTACTTCGCGGTGTAGAGCTGCCGGAAGCACTAATTCGCGTCCAAAGTTGAGAAACGCCGGTGTAAACCCCGTGGATTCGTGTTGAGCGGTATTCAGAGCCATAACCGCATCGGGAAGGTGGCGATCCCAAGTGCGCTGATCGGTTTCGCAGTACTGAGCAATGACGGTTTTCAGGGTACGGTTCGCTCTCTCAACGGGATTGGCTTGCGGAGTATACGGGGGAGTCAATCGGTGTTGGATTCCAAATTCGCGAAGTAATTGCCTGAACGCAAGACTAGTGAACTGCGTCCCATTATCGGTGATGACGGTACGAGGTGTTCCAAATTTGGTAACGATGTCTTCGTAGAAGGCGGTGACAATATGGGCGGCTGTGGCATTACGGAGCGGACGGCAACACACCCATTTGGTAAACCGGTCCAAAAAGACCGCGGCGAAGGAACAACCTTTCTTTGACCTGGGTAGAGGACCGATCAAATCGATGCTAACGGTGTCCCAGGGTTCACAGTTGCGGGAAGGTTGCATGTATCCCGCGGGGTTCTGACTTTCTACCTTATATCGTTGGCAGGTTTGACAACTGCGGACATACTTGGCAATGTCGCGGTACATGCCTGGCCAATAATATCTCTCAGCTATCCGGGCGGTCGTTTTGGCTATCCCGGTGTGGCCAGCGGTAGGGAGGTCATGGTTCTCCGCTAACACTCGTGATCGGAGTGGGGTCGGTACGCAGAGCTTCCAAGGTTCGGTTAGGTCCTCTTTAATAGCTTTTTTCAAAGGCACGAGGTGTCGGTACAAATTTCCATCGCGCACGGTGTAGTCGGGTACCCCTTGTGGATTCGTTTTGACGGTGTCAACCAGCCGTTCATACCATTTGCAACCCCCAGATTCAACAGCAGCTAAAGTATCAATGGGTCCTGGCAACGGTTCTCGAGATAGGGTGTCTGCTATTTTATTCAGAATGCCCTTCCGGTACTTGATCTCGAAGTCGAATTGTTGCAAGAAGATACTCCAGCGGGCGATACGACCACTTGGACTTCGAATTGAGTGAAGCCAACGCAGCGATTGATGATCCGTTATGACGGTGAAGTGGTAACCTTCTAAGTACGGCCTCATCTTTTCGATACCCCATACAATCGCCAAACACTCCTTCTCGGTAACGGAGTAGTTTTTCTCCGGGGCTGTCAGCGTGCGGCTAGCGTAGGCTATTACGTGGTCGCCGTCGGAATGATTTTGTATCAAAGCCGCCCCCAGGCCGTGGTCAGATGCGTCGGTTTGCAGAATAAACGGTCTTCCAAAATCCGGACAAGTCAACACGGGAGATTCGGTTAGTTGTTGCTTGAGAAGCGCGAAAGCATCGTCTTGCTCGGTACCCCACTTCCAAGATTGCTTTTTCCGTAGGAGCTTGGTTAACGGAGCCGCGGTGGTAGAAAAAGACGGTATAAATCGACGGTACCACGAGGCTACTCCTAGGAACTGACGGAGCTTCTTGTCGGTGGTGGGGTCGGAATCTGCAAGATGGCTTCTACTTTCTCTGGATCGGTCGGACTCCTTCTGCACTGACCAGGTGTCCTAGATACTTCAGTGATTTACGTCCGAACTGGCATTTCTCCGGGTTTAATTTCAGGTTGACGGCCTTGAGACGGTTAAACACCAATTTCAGGTTTTGCAGATGTTCATCGAAAGTCTTCCCTAGGACAATGATGTCGTCGAGATAAGCAAATGCTTTGCCTTCCAATTCAGGTCCTATGACGGTATCGAGTAGGCGTTGAAAGGTGGCCGGAGCGGAGTGGAGACCAAAAGGCATTACTCGAAACTGGAATAGGCCTCGACCCGGTACGGTGAAGGCAGTTACTGGTTTACTTTCGGCGGACAGCGGTATCTGCCAGTATCCTTCTTTTAAGTCGAGGCTCGAGAAGTAATTGGCTTCTCGCAACTGGTCCAGGATGCCATGAATATGCGGGAGCGGGTAAGCATCCTTCTCGGTGACGTCATTGACTTTGCGGAAATCTATGCAGAAACGGGCACTTCCGTCGGTTTTCCGTACCATGACGATTGGTGAACTCCACGGACTATGACTTGCTTCGATAACCCCTTGGGCGAGCATGCGGTCAATTTCGGCGTTGACTATCTCTCGCATCTTCGGGTTGATCGGGCGGTGACGTTGTTTAATCGGTTGTGGATCGCGGAGGCGGATGTGGTGCTCTACTCGACGGGCGAGTCCACTCAGCGCTTGCAGATCCGGTAACTCCTCACTCAAGAAATCTTGCATTCGCTTTTCATTAGCGGCCTCCAAGCTATCCACCATTGATGTCACCATAGCCTGTTCTGGTCTCTTGGTTTTGCCAGATATACATCGATTACCCAAGAAGATCAGTCCCGTCTGGAAGTTCATGTGGAAATTCATCGTATGGAGAAAATCCATTCCCAGAATACATTCGTAGGTCATGTCCGGTAACGCGTTAAACGTGTGTTGGCTTTCCTGGTCTTCTACTGAGATCCTAGCGGTAACAACTTCGGAAATTGGGACCTCGGTTCCATTGATCACTCTAGCGGAACGATCGGTTACGGTTTGCGTTCTCACCCCCAGGCTAGCACAGATTGCTAACGGTATGGGGCCCAGAAAAGATGAGACGGCTCCGGTGTCCACTAGGGCACAGATCGGGTGGTTTTCGATCTTTACGGTGAGGTATGGTCGGTTATCCTTGGTCTGGAAGGTCCTGGTTGTCCGGAGCGTCGCAGACCTTCCTGCTGCTGAGCTCCCAGGTTGTTTCCCGCACTTGCAAGTACAGTCTTTGGAGAATACGCCTTGTTTCTCACACGCGGAACAGAAGAGAATGGGCGGATTTCGGCAATATCGTCGGTAATGGCCGGTTTGTCCGCACCTCCAGCACAGGTCAGCGGCTTCTACGGGAATACGAACGTTGTTTGACCGCACCGGTGTCTCCGTTCTGGCAGGTGGAGCCATAGTTGGTCGGGGGTGGGCGGTGTCCCACTTTTCCGAAAGGCGCGGAGGTACGGTTTCCTTTTTAGCGCTCGTCGGAGTTTCGCCTTGCCGGATGAGCTCAAACTCTTTGATGCAGCTCATGAACTCGGTTATATCCTTGAAATCAGACCGGCGGATGTATAAACGGTATTCCGGAAGTAGATTCCGATGCAACCAATACATTTCTTGTTCCTCCGTAAGAGTGCCATGTCGTCGAATCAATGTCTGTAGGGCGGTTAGGTAATCCATCCCTGATTCCCCTTTACGTTGAAGCCTTCTGCTAATCTCTGCTTCGAGATTAATCCGGTAGTCGGCTGGCAAGAAAAATATTTGGAAATCTCGGATAAAGTCCGTCCAACAACTCCAATTCTTCTTTGTGTTACGGTACCATAACAACGCATTGTCGGTGAGAATCTCTGGTAACGCCGGCAGTAGTAAGTCCTGGGTGAGACCATGCTGCTCGCAAGCTTCGTCTAGCCGTTCGAGGAAGGTCACTGGATCCGACTTCCCATTAAAGCTGAGCTTCCACTTGTGGATCTTCGCCTGTTCTAGCAAACTACGACGGTTTGACGGACTCGGTGTTGGGTTGCTAGCGGTCTCGGCGGTGTTCGTTGGTCTTGGAGCGACGGAGGTCGGTTGCGGCGGTTTTCCATACCGGACGAAACTTACTAAGTCTCGGCGCATTTCATCAACAGTGCCAGCGGTCTTCAATCCAAATTTAGAATTCTCTTCCTTTAGCTGTTCTTTCTTCAAACGGTAAATCCAGCTTACACGGGGATCGGTTGTATCAGTACTATCCTCTTTGGTGTCCATTTCGGTCCTCGGTATATCCTCCTTTGCATGGGCCATACTCCGGATGGTTACGACGGAAACGGTAGGTACTAGTAGCTTTTAGGAGGGATAACTCGTCCAGGAAGCCTCGGATTGGGACGGGAGTGGGTGGAACGGGCTCCTTAGGGTCGACTTGCTCGAAACGAGGTGTTACTCGAGGGTGTTTGGAGGCGGGATAGGGTTCGGAAACACTCGGATGTCCTCGGAAATAGTCGGAACGGTATCCTCGGTGCTTCTTTAGTCGATGGAGACCCTTCGTTTACGCCTATCGGTCTTGGTTTACCTTCGGGCAAGCTCGGCAATCTTCGGGTATTTCCGTAACTCGTCAAACGGTACCTTCTTACTTGAAATAAAAACTCGGTCCCTGCTCGGGCGCCATTTGTGACGCTTACTCCGGATTGCACTGCTTCGCTGTAATAAAAAGCTAGTGGACGGAACGGTTCTCGGGCGCCAGATTTGTTCGAGGAGTTTACTCTCCTATTCGACGGCACTGTCCGGGTAACTACAGTGAAGACACGGTTGTCCAGGGCTTCAAACGGACCTAAAAGCGGAGCGAGGCGACGGAAATAAAATACACAATAGTAAATCAAAATAACTTTATTTATTCTCAAAACCAACAAGGAACGGTGCATAAACGGCGGCCACAACCAAGCAAGCGGAAGGTGATCTATAAACCAATGAGTGATTAGCGTGCGTTCGACGAGCGGTGACGTCGGTGACTAAGCGAGCAAGCATGCACTAGGGTAGCAACCTCCGTTGGTGGGATCGGTAGACGGGGTTTATTCGGATTCGTACTGCAGAGAGGGAGGAGAAGGGACGGGGGCACGGTACTGGAAGGCGTATCCGCAGGCCAAAGCCAAACACTACGGAGACGACGTGTCGACGGCGTATTCGCAGGCCAAAGCCAAACACTACGAATACGACGCTCGGTAATGGACGGAGGAAGGCGTATCCGCAGGCCAAAGCCAAACACTACGGAGACGACGTGTTGACGGCGTATTCGCAGGCCAAAGCCAAACACTACGAATACGACGTTCGGTAATGGATGGGGGAAGGCGTATCCGCAGGCCAAAGCCAAACACTACGGAGACGACGTGTTGACGGCGTATTCGCAGGCCAAAGCCAAACACTACGAATACGACGCTCGGTACGGAGGGGGAAGGCGTATCCGCAGGCCAAAGCCAAACACTACGGATACGACGTGGTGACGGCGTATTCGCAGGCCAAAGCCAAACACTACGAATACGACGCCCGGTAAAGGATAGGGTAGGGAAGAGCAGACAAGGAGGGGAGCGGTATCTCCCCCGGAGGTCCGGTTAATAAAAGCAAAACGGCTTACCCTAAACTCCAGCTGGTGCACTGAAACCCCGGAATCTTCTTAGAAGCGAGCTCCAACTGGAACTGGCGTTCCTGCGTCGGGGTTCCGCTTTTATTTGCGACTCCGGAAGTGGGAGAACGGTTCAAGCGGGGATAACATGCGCTCTGACGGATGAAGCGCCGGTAAGCGGGGATAGCGCGAGCTTAGTTGCGCGTTCGGTACTAGCGGAAATCCCTTATTTATTTACACGGGGACGGAAACTTACTTAACTTAATTAATTAATAAAGTACAATTCTTAATAATCATTAAACAACGGTCCTAACTAACAAAATAAAATAAATCAAACATAAAGTTCTATATTGTAACTTAATTTCAGTAACGGTTCGTTACATTCTGTTTAGCTAATACTTATAATACAAGTTTAACAAAAATTAAATGAAGCTAGAAAACAATATTCTAAAGACCAAAATGGATTTGTTCCTTACCAACATATTAAAGAATTTTTTTTATAATCTTTATCCACTAACAATAACTTTGTAAAAGAATGCAAATTATAATATAGAATTGTAAACCAAATAAATAAAAAACATATGAATTAAAATTAATTAAAACTTGAAAAATATTTGCATAAATAAAAATTTATATCTTACGATGTAATTTATAATAATAATATAAATCATTCAAATACAAATACCTAACTATACTTAATTTTAATAACCCGTAACAAACGATGTAAACCAAAATAGTCAAATTCTGTTATTTTTTACAGAATTGTTTTTAATAAAAGTTTCTAATAACTAAACTTTACACTTCAAAATAAAATTTTAATTGAAAAAACAAAACAATTGTAATAATTATAACTAGTGTTTTAATTAGAAACAAAACGAGCATTCTTTATAAATACGATATCCTGCAGTAATTATTAAAAACTAGGAAATCATTAATGTAACATAAAAAATTTTCATTTCAATGCAGTGAAAATTTTTAGGAAAAAAATTTAATCAATATATGCTACATCATTTCAAAGAAGTATTTTCTTGGTATTCTATACATTCTTAGCATTGAAGCTGATTCAATTCTTAAGCACGTTTCTTACTTATAATGAAAGATTGTACCCTCTTTTTTTATTACACATCCGGGTAATTCAGAAAGATCGTTGTATTTATTCATTGTCTCGATCCGTTTTACAATAAAGAATATTGTCGGTCCAACTTTATTTTGACAAAATTACAAATAAAATTTACATTTGTAAAAACACGTCATAATAGTTTAAATAAGAATAAAACTTAAAACAAAATTCACTTTATTTCCCTGTGAAAATTGTACGTGGTCTCAATATTAAGAAAATATATAAATTTACGACGTATGTCAAATACAAAGGTTAGAACTTTATGTTCTGAGTTATTTTCCAGATTTAGTTTCTACTCTACTGAAATAAGTACAGCATGAAAATATATATTGGTTTGTTATATTCAATGGTAAAAAAAGCAGTACTATAAAAACTTTAAACATCTATTATTACAAGAAAAGACCCAAGTAAATCTATTATGCGCATTCAAATCTTTGGATAATATATATTTTCCCTTGGAAAGTTTATTTACGACAAATACTTAAAAACGACCATTCATAAACATAAACATTTAAAATAAAATGAGATCTTTGATCTATATGCAAACAAATCGATATTAAATACAAAATTAATTTTTTAATAAATTAGTAATGAATGTACACCAAATATAGTTAAAGTGATCTATCCTCAAGGTGTAGAGTAATTCAGTATAAAATTTGATATAATCACAAAGTCAATTCACAAAATATTATAATATTTGTTTATTCGTAAATAAAACAAGTTTCGACAATACAAATTGTCATCAGCAATCAATCTAAAAAACATTAAAATTTACAAAGTTATTTAAATATATAGAAGAACTTAAAAATTATAAATCTTTAAAGTATTTTGACAAATATAAAAAAAATTGAACAGTCATAAGTGACAAGAAAAGCAAAAGAAAAAATGAACGTTTAAAAAGTACTTTAAAATGTTCCCTAATTAATAAAATCTTCAATTTCATTAACATAGTCAAAACGAAAAAGAATAACACTACAATTGCTTTTATCAGATTTGGAAACAATGAGCTGAAATTAAAATTACGATTAAACTTGTCATTACAAATATTATATGAATTTCGTATCTAATTTTGTTACTATTAGGTAAAGCTGAAAAATGAATTACATTTTCAGAACAAACCGCTAAAGTTTCAATATGTTTTTTAGTTAAATTATACAGAGTTTGCCAATAAAACGGAAAGATTTCGTGAATATTTTTTTTGTAATAGTGAAGGCTTCCACGGCCGGAGTCTATACTAAGATGAGAACGTCTTCCGGGTTTAGACCGTGTCATTGTTGTAACCGAAGTTGCCAACGCTTCGCCCAAGGTAGGGGCTTCATCAGGGCGTGAGAGAAATCGAAGAACTCAATCAAGCAACCGAAATCTAACAAAGAACCACTACAGAGTTAGATAATCAACTTGTGAACCAAGCCAGATTTTAAACTCCATAGAAATGACAAAAAAACAGTCTCCGTATATAAAGAAAAATTATCGTAACGGCTGGTTAAGGTCGACTCTGATTGGGTTAAGGTTGAAAGGGGGCGTGTTTTCGATAAAAGACTAATAACCGGGAACCAAAGAGGTGATAGCTCAAAACCATGATCACGATTGAAGTTATTGAGGTGTTTGAGAATTTCTATGCTCTCTCGGAATTTCCTGTTAAAAAAGAATGGAGATTTAGTAATCACCAAAACGTTATCTAAATCTACCTTGTGACCTGTAGTAAAATGATGTTCAGCAACCGTAGACTTAGCAATATGCCTTTTCCTTATGCAACGATCATGTTCTGAAATGCAGCCTCGCGTCGCATTAACATTCGTTATGCTACGTCTTAATTTTGACTCTTGTTATGTAAATTACTATTTTACGTTTTAGAAGTACGAATGTATCAATACGATATCCAACTATTGCCACGAGTACTTTTCTAAGTCGCTACAACCGCATGAAATAGTATAGCAGACATAAGTAATAATATTAAGTAAGTGTAGGTATGCAATATACAGCGTGTTTCTAAAATACAAAATTAAAAACTCAAGGAATATCTTCGTTGTAGCGTTAAATAAGAAATTTTCCTTTAAAGATTTGGTCTAAATTGGCCCATTTTTGTAATATATGCAATTAAAGTTTTTAAGACGGTCCTGACTATTTAAATAAGTAGAGATTTTACTGTTAATTTTAACTGCGTGGTAAATACTGTGAGATCTGTATTTTAAAACATATTAATGTATTGTATTGATTACTATGCTCTTTAATTTTCCATCATTTACAAAATAAAACGTTAATAAAATAAATACAGCAGATACCAATCTTTATTTATTCGTGTTAACACATAAAATTTTTTCGATTACGTTTATCTGGGGTTGTAATCAAAACAAGACTTCAGCTAAATAGACAAAAGAAATTGCAATGTAAGAAGTATACATTTAAAACTCAGTTTTCGTAGAACTCAGTTGTGTAAAGATTTGAAGATCCTAGAAGTGTTTTTCCTACCTACTAACAAAAAACCTTTCCGTGAAAAATTGATAACTTACGTCTTGAAGTTCGTAGAACAATGTAGTCTATGCACGATGGAACAGTAATTTAACTAGGTCTTATCCGATAACATTATTGTCTTTAATTTTATTTTTGGCGTCAGTATATTGCTAAGAAAAAATTTGCTGTTTACTTTTGTTCACGGTGTCAACAACCTTAGGAGATTTTATTTTGACATTTTTAGCTTGTACTTACGCTCTGTCGTCTTTTAAAATAATACCTTAATTAGAAACACCCTGTATCGCAATTCTGATAAAACGGCATTTATTAAAAGTAAAAAAAAATATTTTATTAACAGCATTGTAACCAGATCAGACATTTAAGTATTTATATATAATTAGTATTTTTTTCCTTCAGTAACAAAATTTAACAATTTCCTTCTTCCAGTATTTAGCTTCATAACCATTAGCAATTTAATTATCTTGTACCAATTAAACTTTAGAGAAAGCCAATAAGAATGTTAATTTAAAACTCTAATTCAATCAAATAATAAAATATAGTCTTTTAGTAGGTCAACTTGAACATAAAGCTTTTTTAGCAATTCCTAACTTAATTAACTCGAAGTTAAACGATCTTAGTAGTTTTTCACTAAGTTTAAAGATACTAAAAATTATTACTGACTGCACTTATAAACAAGAACGTGGTATAAAAAAGCTTAACATCGTGTTAAACAAATTTAGTGTTGCTTACATGCCAAGTCAAGAATAAAATCAAATGTAGACATCGTGACAATAGAATTTTAAAGTTTTCAACGTTTCCATTATCACAACGACCTACTTTGTTGTTTGTTATTTACATGCATTATCGATGTTGTAAAATGCATGAACTATCATTTTTAAAGCTTTCATTTTTTATTTAAACAAGAGAACGAAGTGTAAATTTACTTGTGTGCACATAAAATGAAATAGCATTTAAAATAGTATTCCAATAAAAAAAAGTAGTAAAGCATGTGTATTATAAACCATATAAACATGTGTATGATTTATGTGTTAATGGTTTGTGTGTATAATAATTTTATTTTTAATAAACTATAAATTTGATCCATACCATTCTATTAGTAAAATTATGGAAAATTGTAATACTTAATATGTAATTAGATTCAAATTCGGCTTGTTACAATAAATTATAAGTAATTTAAATATTCTATCTACAACTGTCACATCACAGAGCTTATAATTGAACTATTTTGAGATATCTTATGATATGGATAATTCACATGTGGTTTGTTACAATAACTCATATTTAGCTTAATATTAAATCAGATTAAAATACATTTTTATAGAAAAGTCATACTATTGCATTTAATTTTTCGGAGAATTTTGCAATTTTCTGTTTATCAAAAAACGCAATTTAACGGAATCACTAAAAATGAGGCATATCACAGGTAAAATGGATTTGATGGAGCAACAAATGATTTTTCCAATCAGACCGAGTTTGTTAAAATCCGTTTAGTCGTTTAGCTGTTTATTTACAAAAAATCATTGAATCACCCCCAACCATTTTAATAAATACGCCAAAAAAATATAAAACAAAAATACTTTTCATATTTTTGTTTAGATTTAGATGGTAACAAGTTTTCTATTTCTTTTAGTGCATTTTTTTTTCAACATATTGGAGCTATTCTTGCACATTCTTATGATAGTAAAATTAGTTTGACAAGTAAATAGTTAAAGAATTAATTAATTTATATTTGGAGAAGAGTTTAAGAAATAATAACTTAAATGTAATAGAAACTAAAGTTATTGAATTTTAGTTTTTATTTTAATAAAGTAAAAAATAAAATCTTGTATGCACCACTATATACTTACTGGATAATTACACCCATCAAGCAAAATACATCCTTCGGGCCAGCAATCCTTAGACTGCATCATGTTGCTCTCCAGACGTAATCACGCCGGTAATTACTACACCTTGTTAATTTAATTTTTTTGCAAGTAAGTTTTAATCAGTCAGTGACTAATATACAATACTTCTGTTAAATAATTAATAATTAATTAATAATGTATCAAAAATATTTAATTAATAACACTTTTTAATAAAAATTTTGAAGTCATAATTGAAACTCTTTCAGTAGACGATTTTGTATAATAATCAAAAGAAAAATAATATACGATCGACAAAAAACTAACCCGTATGTAATCATGACAATATTAAGGCGCTCACTCGTTTCGTTGCCCTCTCGACGTTAAAATGTTTCAATTATTATTTTTTTACAAGTTAATTAGGATATCTATTAATTGGATTACTATCCATATTTATATTTCTCTATTTATATGTGTTGAACTTGTAATAATTGCTTATAAATGTAAAAAGTAATATAAGTAATAATTGTTAAGATATATATAAACAAAAAATTTTCCCTGTACTTTAATTACTTGCGAAAATAGTGTAAATAATTTGTTTAGCAAGGATTTAACATTCAAATATTCAAAAATAAAAGATTCAAAATATTTTTGTAAATTACCTAAAAAGAACAAATAGGACAAAAATATATTTAACGCAATTTCTTATAAACTATTAAGTATCTAATAAATTTGCCAAAACCAGGACGTTAACATTAACTCCCACTGCTATTGGAAATTAGCTGAAAAAAGACTACTGTCTATTTTCATCAATACAAAATAATATCGCCAGAAAACATTACTTTAAACAGAAGGCAAAAAATATGTTTTTAGTTAAATTGCATGCATTAAAAATCAAAACATTTAAATTTATTGCTTCCTAACATTTTTGTTGTCAGTAATAAATACCTAAACATCCTTTACTAATACAGAACTACATATGCTTAAGTTGACTGCAAAAATTTTAATAAACATTTAAGCATAGAATAATTTAACAAATTCGAGTTCTTAAAGTTAATAAAAACAAAAGTTTATTCTGCAAACTTTATTATTTATTACATTTCAACAACGTAATTGCACTAGAAATTTATCTTAAAAAAATGAAGATATATATATCAAATATTGGAAAAATGTTCAATCTATCGTAATAGTTCAGACGTGTAATGAACCTAAATGTGAAACGAAAATGAACAAAGAAACAAATATCTTGCCAATTTCTTTAGCTATCTTCACAAAAGATTTTACTTTATAAATAAAATGTAATTTGAGAATATTAAATATTAACATTTTACATTATTTTATTTTTTTTTAAATGCATTAAAAATAAAAATAATTGTGCTAATAAACTTTTATTAAAACTGATTTAATCAAAGTAGAGTAACGTAGTTTCTATTTTTACTTACTGTATACTGTATTAGCAATTTTATTTGAATAGTAGAAAGTTTTTAAATAGTTCTATTATCAACTATTGCGTTTGTTAAAGTTTATTTTATTGTATTACAAAATAACAATAAGAACAAATCGTTTTAATAAAGTCATAAACGATAAATTAGAAGTTTATTATTGGGCATAGAAAGAAACGCGTATAACTCCTTTAATAATTCTCCCATTATTTAAAAGTAATGCAAATAAACGTCAACTTTCATAAAAGCTTAATTTCACCAAAAAACGAATTTAGACGTTGTTTGTAAAAAAGGGAACGAATATTAATCAAGAAAATCTGTAAAGCCCACGAGTCCTAGAGATTACCGACTGAGTACTACTCAAATTATATTCAAAGAGAAAAAGAGAATTACCCTAATGAATCAAAAGGCAACTATAATTTAACTTGTTTTTGTGTTAGTATATTAGAATAGAAGCGATTTACATTTTGAAGTAAATTTTATATTCTTGTTTAATACTGTCTTTTAACTTAATCGAGTTTACTTAATCACAAAATTTTCTCTTAATAAATTAAATAAATTGCAATTAAAAGCAATATCAGCCTAACTTTCCCTTGCAATGATCATTAAAATTCGTTTTGGGATTCAATTATATTTTGAGTAATTTACAATGATTTAAAATAATACTGAGTGTTGTAGTATACTAATATAATTCAGGATTTCTTGTTTCATTAAAAACTGTGATATATATAAAGTCTAAATAATATTGTTGTAAAATTGGATTTGGAAAGACATATAATTAAAGACCGGATCTTCAGGCAAAATGCCTTAAATGCTTATTTCACGATATTTTTCGTATAAATATATATAAAATATAAATATTTCGCTTTAACACCAATTTTGTCAAAGGCATGTTGATATACATAAGTAAGAATTATTTTTAAAAATAGCTTGAATTCATAAAAAGTTTAGGAATGCAATTAATTACTAAAAGCAATGACAATTACCAAGGTCGGAAAATTTTTTGTTTACCTGTACAATCGTAAAAATTCCATTAAGCCAAACCTGGATTAACAAAGTAATAATCCCTATATCAAAGTATGTATATATGCTATCTATTCATGGTTTCAATCCGTCTTAGGAATGATGACTTAATGACATTTTTACGACAATATAGGTAAATTTCATTACATTTTTACTAATAGAACTACTGCGGATAATTTAAGAAAATACTTATTAATCAGTAGCAACATGGAATTATTTTAAAAAATATTTATTTTGTATTTTTGTCTGTGTGAATTTTTATTTCGTATTTTTTAATTTGCATGCGTTTTTATAATACCATCAATAAACATTTTTTTAAGTACCTATTCAAATTGTTAGTGCCTATTTTTGATGTTTTTTAATGCTTAAACGCCTGCTTATTTTAAAAAAATTTAATGCCCGGACATCCAGTATTTATATATAATACTGTCGTAATCAAATAAACTATACAGAAAATTAGAATAGACAATAGAAAAAACTAAAATTAAAAATGCATAAACATGTGTAATGACATAGTCTCTAACATAGCATTACGGTATTACAGTTTCAGTAAACGATTGCGTTTAAAATTAAATACGTTATTACAATTAGTATTTAATATATGTTGCAATTTTACGTTACCACAAGTAATTTTTGTTTATGGTATGTATAAAATTTGCTAAAAAATACAGTATATATTCATTTTAATTATAAGTCAATTTAATAGAAAAAAAATAATACAACTAAATTAGAGAACGGAATAAAAACTTATAAACAAATTGAGTAATTGTGTCGTTTTATTACTGGAGCATGTTCAGTTCCTTGTGCAAAAACCAGTGCCAGGTAAAACGGTTAGTTTAGATAAGAATTCTGCCTTTTATTCATGTTGTTGATTATATAATTACAAAAATAGCTAGCCGACGTCAGTGAATAGCCGTTTTGTCTTTTTGGAACACAGGAGCACCAACTGGTGCATTTTTGTGTATGGTCCCACAGTAAGGCAAGTCGCTAGAAACATCTTCAATCACAAAGACAAGATACCGATACATCCAAATCTAGATGTAATCAGACTACGCAATGACGAAGACAACCCTTAAAGATTATAAATGTTTAAATTAACTAATATTACAAATCGCAGTACCAACCGTATTGCTTTAAAGCCAACAACTATATGCGGATAAGAAGAAAACAAAAAAGCAATGGAATTTAGACCTTACATTCGAAAGAATCATTCGCTTCGTGGTTATTGCAAAAGACGCGAATCACAGAAACATTTTAGAATGTAAATTGTTTAAATCTAAACCTGTTAAAATGTAAATGCAAAAAAATACGATTAGGATGCAGTAGTTTATTTTATGGATAATTTTATGATTTAAGTAAATAAAGTGAGGTTATGGATTGTAAACTAAATATCGCCAATGTGTAAACAAACTAGTGGAGTGTTGTTTTTATCATTTCATAAATACGTTTATACATATTTATTTGTCGAATGAATTTTTCTTTTAATTCTTTTTGTCACTATTTAAAATTCCGTTTAACCGGAGATGAAGTGAACCAGGAACCCGTACCCTGCATATCTTGCTTTCAAACGACCTGCATATATTCAAACAACATATTTAGTGTACTTCGACGTCGTTGAGGAGCATCACTGGACATGGCATTTGTATAATTGTGAAGGTTGAGACTAAGTATAGTCATGAGATCTATATCTATTCAATATACAAAAAAAGAAGTCCAGTAAAAAATAATCTACAAAACTATGAGATAAATACTCCAACATAAATAATTAACATAAATGAGATTTACCTTTACAATGCATCCAATACTTTAATTGCTCAAACATCGTAAAAACGATTATTTAATTTCAACACATAAATAATCATGCAAAATAATTTGACTAAATTTACAAACTCCGAAATCACGTTATAACAAAAATTAATTCGCAATTTATCCATCGTTTTAATTTAGTTCTACAATTTATCAAAATTAATATCCTAAATAAATTTTATATATGTATGTTTAGTACCTAAATAAATTATTTGTACATAGAATTTTAGAAATAATTTTTATAATTTATTTACACATCTACTAAACATTTAGACAAAAGAAATAAAATAAACCAACAATTCAAACTTACGTGTTATCCCTAAATACAATGCCAAATTCTAACAGAATCAGTTATTATTGCTAATATTTTACGGCAACAAAACCAGTCGTGTGTGTACGTGTATATATAGATAAAAACCCAGATGACGATATTTATCCTACATAGTATTTTATAATAAGTCCAGTATAGGAGTCTGATAACTCCTGTCTCTTTCCAAGTACTCTGTAAACACCACACTACAAGAATTCCAAAAAACCATAGTCAAAACTTTTGTGCAGAGAGAATGGTTTTAGTCGCCTTTGGCACACTTTTACCTAGTCCCAAGTAATATTTAGACAGATGCTTAAATCTTGGCTTATAAACATAAGTTCATGTTTCATACGGTTAGAAAACGTCAAAAAATCACATTTAAATGAAATAAAACAATCTTGAAAGTATTTATTCAAGTGAAAAATATTTAACATACGTTAGCCGTTTAAAATAATGTTTCTGCGCTTTACTTACATTTTAAATGTGCTATTAAAGATGCTCGAAAGACGGGCAAAGCAGAAATTTGCAAGTTTTTTTGTATAACTAGTTAGCCCTGGGTTTTTGAAAAATTTTGGTTAAATGTATGATTGCTTATAAATACTTCCAGATTTATCTCTTTAGTTACAAAGGCACACTATCACCTTTCAACGAGCACATGAATGCGTACGTAAAACTATTCGAGTTATTGAAACTAATAAATATGACGCAGAAGAAAAATTGTCTGAGGCACTACTAGTAATTAAAACTAAGAAATTTTAAAACATTGATCTAAAAGCAAGTAATGTACAAGAAATTAACATACAGCAATTTTTACAAAGTTTAGTTGATAATTCAAATCACGGCTAGTTAACGACGAGAACTCTACACTAAGATTTAAGTGATTTTATTTGAACATGCAAAAAGTAATTGCCGGTAAGATGGAATATGTTGATTGCAATAACGTATTTCCTGGAAACTTGGAAAATGTTTTAAAATAATAAAGACATTTCCATGACTTTACCGTTAGCGCAAGTTTATCGTAGTATTTGCGGAAACTGTCTAACAAAACTTCGATCACCATTACTGATTGAACACATAACTTAATGATACTTAAAATTAATGGACTTCCTTTACAAACATTTTGTCGTAAAAAATATGTAAAAACATAGATAACTAACCATCGTAGCGCAAGTCATAAGCAGCCACGAAAGAAAAAAAAATGTAGACACCAACTGTAATTCTAGATAGAATTATTATTATTAAACTGAGGTTATACCCAAAATGTATAAGCCACTCTGAGGTATAACCAACTACAGCACTGGTATACACCATCAATGTGAATGTGATGTGAATAAAAGCACAAACAGTGCATACTAATAAAGTCCAATCAAAAAGTTTTACAATTATACGGTGACATGTTTTGTGACCGGTTATTTATTGAAATTTCAAGTCAAATGCAAAAATCCCAAAAATTTTGCTATTAACAAAAAAGGCGTAGTTGATTTATCACATTTTTAACAAGAGAACCATTGCGTATTTTTAAAAATAGACACAAAAACATTTCCCTAAAGAATATTTAACTATACACATAAAATCAAATTTTGAGCTTGTGGGTTTGGCAAACAACTTTCATAATTCCGAACGTAAAAATAACGTTGCAAAAAAAATTAAAATAATTGAAAAAAACATTTGGTTAACGCCAAATGTCGCAAACATTTTATAAATTAAGTAAGTAAAAAAAAACAAAAAATGTTATAGACAAAAGTTGATGGTAGGGCGACTATTGAAAATTGTCCGTCCGTAACAAAACAGCAATGTGGGTTGAAAAGTGAGTTTGTCAAGTACAAACAGCAATAAGTCATGCATGACTAAGCTAGCTAAAGCTCGAGATGCCGGGTTACCCATTGCAGTGCCAAATTTTTCTATATAAATTTCGCCCTTAAATGAGAAAAAACTGGAGTAAAAAAAAATTTTATAATATCAATATACTCAAAATACTCAAATAGAGTATGACTTTTGGGTTCTCTCCAGTATTTATCGACTAATTTCAAAAACAGTTGTTTGGTGATCTTGGTAAACAGAGATGTAACATCGAATGACACTATGATATAATTAGATGGAATAATAACGTTTTAGTTTTTCAACAAATTCCTGTAAATATATCTATTATAATTGAACACATATGAAATGTTATTAATAATGTTGGAAATAAAGGACAGATGATAACTAGGTGCACCTATGCACGACACAATGGGTCTGACAGGACTATCGTCTTTGTGCGTTTTAATTAATACATAAAATTTGGGTGGTATAATTGTGTATGTGACTATTTTTTTGTAAGTAATTAGGTCAATGTGTCCTTATTTTTGTTTTGAAATTTGATTGTAACTAACACTACTTCTAATTTTAAGTATACTACAATCATAAACGTTCCCGGGTTAACTAAAAAACTCATTCCGATTTTAAAATACACCAGCGAACTATAATAACAACACCATTTATTCCAAAACAAAAAATAAAACAAAGTTATACGACAAACACAATGTTATATACAAAATCGAGTGCATGGAATGCAATAAATGTTATATAGGGCAAACTAAACAAAAAACTATTGATCGGATTAAACATTATCAACATGATTGCAAAAACAAAAAAAAGCAGAATTGGCTCTTGCTTTGCATCATATTAATACCAGCCACAATTTCGATTTTAGTAACCCCATCATCTTAGATGTGGAACCGAAATACAATAACAAATTAATATCTATGATGATTTTTATCACTAGACATGACAACGTGTGAATTTTAATACAGACACTAACAACCTTAGTACTGTATGCAATAACCTTATCAATAAAATGCCATGACCTCGAATTCTCATACGTTACCTTTCAGTGCCAACATTTTTCAATAGTTGGTTTTTGGTCTTTGTGATGTTTGCGAGTTTGTTGTAACTATTGTTTGTTTTTTTCAATCATTTACATTTTAATGTTTTTTGTTATTTATTATTTTTTACCAATTGACTGTGTTTGGCATATGTATGTAAGTATGTTTTTTGTTTTTGCCTACATCCTACTAGTTTTAGTTATTCTAAAAGATCTAAACATTTTTTTATAATTTCACATTAGTTTAAATACTTGTTTCATTACAATTACCTGGTTTGTAGACTTGTATAAATTGTGTGGTGTTTTTATTAAATACAATGGCCTGAAGAAGTAGACACATTAGTCCACGAAACGTCGCTTTAAAAACACATTAAGTAATGTTTTTCTGTCGCCCTCTCCTACGAGAAGGATTTAACACCGTTCCTGTTACTGTAACCTATAGTTTCATTAAACATTAATTATGTTTTTACCTTAAGAATTTATATTCTATCTTAAAGATGAATGTTAACAAAAATGAATAGGTGGATCTAAATACCAAAACTCTAAATGTATAGTGTCATCATAAATTTTATTTAAACTCGTTTTAGTACATAATCGATAAAGTTTTATGACTTATATTGAATAAAGCTGTAAAGTAAAAAAAATATTTTTTATTGCCCAAAAGTACTAAATTTATTTATTTCATCATTTTATAAAATGAGTTATAGTTATAATCACAATTGTAAGTCATCGTTAAGTAGTCAAAATAACCATGTTTTTTTCCTTATGAAAGGTTCTTTTTAAGATTTAACGATGAAACTATACTGGTCAGCGTATAATTCGGCGTCATAAAATTGTTATTTATGGCTTTTTGTGAACTAATTAATTTTTTTAAATCAAATAAAAAAACATGTCAAAGTTATCTTTCTTTTAGATTCAACAAAACATGCTTCAGTTGACTAACAAACTACAATAATAATTAGCCTAAACTAAGTGTCTAATTGCATATATTTTCAAACTTCAAGCATTTATCTAGGTATCAAAACAAAATTTTTGAATTGATTTTTCTTAGATAAGTTTTATACAAATCGTTGTGCTTTAAAAGAACTTCCACCAAAAGCAACATCATAGATACACAACCGATAGGTGACAATATTGATATTCCATTAGGTTATTCTAGTCAGTTCCCGGACAAACAAAAGAACCTCACCACTTTTACAAAGAAAGTATAAATAACGCAAAACATAAACGTATTGTAAAAACTTTTTTAAATTATATGATTTTGTTATTACTCCTACATAAACAAATTACAATAAATCTAAAAGAGGTTTCATAATTTAAATATTTTCTATGATGTATTAGGGTTGTTTATCCAATTTTCTAGTAAGTCCTGTAGCAATCCCGACGTTAACAAAAACGCCTATCCCTTTGTTCCTTATCGTGTTATCCTACGACCGTAATACAACATTTATTGCTTGAATAAATCAACCCCTGCGTTTTATACGTTTTTCCCGTCTTTGAGTATTGTTTCAATATTCACAAGTCTTTTATACATTAAGTCTTTTTTCACAAACAAATCATTCAATATTCTACGTTCGTAAACAATTATCATATTATAGCTCCATAGACCATAAAGGATGCAGTCCTTTGTGTTCAACATTATTGGTTATAAAAGAGCTTGTTAAGATAAATTAAATTATAAAAGCTTGTTCGATAAAAAGTTTTACTACGTTAGCGTTCATTATAAAATCTAAGATAGAAGTAGAACATAAAATCTATACACTAATTTTTTTTGTTACGCAAAATAATTTTATGTAAATTAAAATTCAAAGGTTTTAAAATATCAGACACAATAAATAGCAAATGTCGATTAAAAGACAGTAAATAAATCCAACACATATTTTTAAATGGTTTTAAATTTCACCTGGTTTTTATACTAAAAACTCAACAAAATTAATAAGCAAAAATTAAGAAAAAATAAGAATATTTTAATTAAATTTGTGCTTTTAGCTTATGAAAAACTGGCATTGCTACATTTAAATTTGCGAAGTTTAAGCAAGTTTAAAGAGTTCGTCGAAAACATTATGTAATCTTGATCGGTTATAACATACTTGATACGTTCATCAATCATAATCTTCTGAAATGTAATTTCCCCGTAACACTTAGAAAAAAGTTTAACGTTTATTTCTTCATCAACAGACTATTAAATATAGTTTTTGTAGTCAATCAGAAAACCGAATATAAGTTTTTAAAACTTTTTACAAGAGTTAATTTGTCTTGTGCATATTTTTACACATTTAAATAATAAATATAACAAATTATTAAAATTTATATATTTTTTCGTTTTTGATAAAATGATTAAAAAACGAATCAATTCGTGAAACGGATCCAAATACGTCATTATTGGATTGGAATTAATCAATAAATAAAATAAACAATGTCGTAATCCAATATGAAATGTCATAATTTATTTCATATATGTATGTTTCGGTCTTTTAAACACATATGACCATCTTTAGACTAAAAACGTTATTATAAATTATATAAAATTGTCAACTAATATTAATTACATTTACCTAGTAAAAAACAAATATTTGACTACATAAAACTAACTAACACAATTGAATTGACATTAACTACAGAGGTAGCATATAAGCAGATGCCATCTGCCATCTGTGAATGCTTATAAAAATTTACCAAAATATTTCACCTTCAATTTTTATGTATATATAAATTTGATATTTCAGACCTTATGAATTTTATTAGTTAATGTCAATTCAATTGTGTTAGTTAGTTTTATGTAGTCAAATATTTGTTTTTTACTAGGTAAGCATAATTAATATTAGTTGACAATTTTATATAATTTATAATAACGTTTTTAGTCTGAAGATGAAGATGTGTTTAAAAGACCGAAACATGTCACTAAATATACAAAATAAATTATAAGAGATTTCATACTGGATTACGACATTGTTTATTTTATTTATTGATTAAAAAACAAATCGTTTGAACGTACTGCAAAATGTTATTATTACAAAAGAAATTTTAAGTATAATTTTATTTAGAAAGCTCGCCTTTTTTTATACATTTATTTGTACCAAAATTTACATAAGATTTTAAATTGTTTTAATAATTTTTTTAACATAAAACGTTATTTCATGATGCTCACGCTAATGTACAAAACCAAAATACCATGCCAACTTTTAAAAGAACAAAACAAAATTTTTATCAAAACAGTAATAACACGTCTTAATATAGTTCGCTTTTATTTCAGTTTTCTTCTTTAATAAAAGCATACTTATTCTAATGTTTTTCCAATTTTAGTAAAATCTTCTTCTGGGTTTCGCCGTGTACTCGAGTTTGCTTCGACGTTTCGCTGTCCATGCTTCTAGCATCTTTAGGATATGCTATATATATAGATGCAGTACTGCTGAAACTCACTGCATCTATCCAAAACAACTTTACAAGTATTATGAATAAATTGTCACAAACTAAAAGGGAAGGAGGCACAACGCGAATTCTACCGGTATTTTCATCTTCCGGCTCGTGGTTCTGTTCCAAGTAGGAAAATTATTTCTGTTTGGGTTAAAAACTTAAAAACAACAGGTCAAACATTAAGAATAAGAGCTGGTAGCGCAAGAATTGATATAACTCCCGAGAATGTAGTGGCTATACGACTAACGATTACAAGAAGTACTCGAAGATCTGCTAGGCATCACAGCGTTGCTCTTGGACTTTCAAATCAAACAGTGAGAAAAATTTTTGCTGATGGCTTACACCTACACCCGTATAAAATGCAAATAGTCCAAGCTCTCAACCCTAGTTCTGCTTATCACAGCTTATCGATCACCTATGGATGAGCGATGAAGCTAAATTTGAACTTGTTAATAAACACAATTTCCGTTATTAAGTAACTGACAACCCTCAACAATCTCATGCTCCATTCGCCCTACAGTCTGATGTGCGATTTTTTTAAATGAAATAACTAGCGTGTATTTTTAAGATAATGATAGTCATGAAGTTACATTACAGCGCTACGTTCAAATGCTAAAAACCGTTTTCATTCCAGAATCTCAACGAATTCCTGCGAATGAGAATACTCATTTTCAACAAGATGTAACAACTACTCAAAGCCAGTTTCACAATGAACCTTTTAAAACACATTTTCCCGAATCGCTTCATTACTGGAAATGAGGATTTTTCGTAGCCCCTACGCTCGCCAGATCTGAGCCGCGCCTAGCGACTATACAGAATTTAAAGTGCGGATTCAAAAAAATGCTCGTGCAATAACACCCGCAGTACTACGCAGTGTCAGTGAGAATTTCTGTATGAGACTCAGACAATGTGTACAAAATGATCGTCATCTTCCTGGAATGGTATTCAAAAAACGAAACTTTTCTTGCTTGGTTATAAATTTCCATTTCTGTATTTGGTATTGGTAATATAATAAACAATTTTATTAATGTGTTTTAATATCTTCAAATAGTGCAATTTCGCTGCCTCATCCAGTGTAACCATTTACATATGGTACAAAGGCACAAAATCTGAAGATAGCAAGATTCGGTTATATCAGCTTTAACTGTAAAACGTGCTATAATTTAAGCGACAGTTGCACCAGTAGTTTTTAATTGATAACTACCCTTAAATTACATCAGTAGGCAAGAAAAGCAAAAGATTCAAAACGTTAAATTAGGCCAATGGATAGATGTACAAAAAATTGTTACGGAAAAATGCATAGTACACTGTATCCTAACATCTCTAATAATTCAAACAATTTCAGTATCTTCTACACTTGTCCCACTATTTACAATTGCGGTTTAACTGTCTTTCAAATAGTAAAATTCAGGTTTCCACGGGTTGCAATCGTATGACAAAAACGGCTCTGTACACTAAAGAATTCACTACTGAAAATTGTCGAGAGGATTGATGGTGAAACAATCCATTTAAATATCTACCTGTAAAAGTTTTGATTAACCAAGTGTTATAATGAACATTTTCATTTCGAGTAACTAAAACTTTCAAAAATGGTAAAGAGGAGTTTCTTTCTAATTCCATAGTAAAACAAATATTTTGATGAGTTAAGTTTAAATGACATAGACACTCGTTGAGCGCAGAGGGATAATGTTGCCCAAATGACAAAAGTGTTATGTGTTAGATGGAATGTGGATTTTTCAAAATCTTCCATAAATATATTAGCAACCATCGGTGAAAGCGGAAAGAAGTAAAACTTTTTCCGAAAAGTAAAATATTTAGATGTCAAACATTTTTGGATAATAAGTACTATGTCGCTTAAGGTAGTAGTCTGGTAACTTATGCCTATTTTCATGACTTCTTTGGAGAGTGGTTTTTTTTAGGAAAATAAAAATGAATTATCTTGAATATTTAGAGTGTTTTTATTTACATATTGAAAATATAAAAAAAAATTTATTTGAAAAAATTTAATAGTTTATTACTATTATTATTGTCACTCAAAGTTGGAACCTCAAAAAAAATGCACGTGGGTGGCCCGGGTGATTTTGGCTCTTGATGTTATTTGAAATCAAATATTCTTGATTATTCTTAATCTATAGACATGTCATTCTGGTCGGAACTAGTGAAGTTAAATTTCAAGGGTAAATAACAAAATGGCGGTTTTTGAAAAAAAAAGTCCTTTTATTTTAGCAAAGAAAGGGTTGTAAAATAAAAAGTTAGGGGTGAAACAAATTCTCGTTAGTACCGACGAGAACTATAAGTGTGTAGAACAGCCTGTTAAAATTTGAAAGCAATCGGTTCAGTAGAAAAAAAGTTAGGACCCGGGCCGACCAGAAAAACAATGTTTTGGTTGGACTCCGAGGCGCTCTAGGAAACTTGTTATAAGTCCCGAAATATTTCGAATTTTTGTCTGAAATTTTCATAGTATATTCTCAAGACATTGTACTTTCAAATTAAGCAACAAAAATTTTTTTGATTTTTTGAACCCAAGTTACCAGACTACTACCTTAAAATACTGCTCTTCGTGAACGTTAGTAAACAAAGACACAACCTGAAAACGCCAGTAGCTTGCAAACAGAAATTAAGTAACTTCGGAACGAAATTCCCAGAATTGACTATAAATGACTCAGTCTTGCTTGGTAAAAGTTTTAACAAACTTGCAAAATACTTAGAGATTTTATAGGTATAGTCGGATTTTTTTTAAGTTCCGTTTTTTTGGAAAACGTTTAAACGCTTACAGAGATAGACAAACGTTCTCTTTCTCTTTTCGTTTCATTATTTAAATGAGAATTTCGTAACTCCTACAAAAACAATAACTTATTTTTTCTTAATGTAAGAGAAAGATGGCGCTAGAACAATAACACGCCAAATTTACTGAAAGCTAAATTTATTATTGTGTTGTTTGAATACTACTTATAAGACTCTTAAACAGTGAAAATTCTACGTTTTATTGTTCTAGCACCTTCTTTCTTTTACATTAGAAAAAAAACGTATTCATGCCGTAGAATTACGTGAATAAGCTATTGTCTTTGTAGGCGTTACAAAATTCTCATTTAAATGATGAAACAAAAAGAGAAAGAGAATGTTTGTCTATCTCTGTAGGTGTTTAAACTTTTAATCCGAAAAACGCCACTTTAAAAAAATCCGACTTTAGGTTAATTTATAATGCTGACAATAGGTTGAAGAGAAATATTAGACATGTTTTTTTTTGTTTTTTATCAGCTTCATTATCCAAATTTGAAAATTGTATTATATCTCTTAAATATTAGATAATTTTTCACCAAACTTTGGCAACTTGATAAACAAATGTTCATCAACCTTATTTTTTCAGCCATTAGTCTAAAATAACAAGATATCTACTTACAATTACAGAAAATTGTATAAATGCTCTAATCCATTTATTCTATTACATAATTTTAAAATACACCGTTTTATTAAATTAACCTTTTGTTTAAACTAAATTCTTGACTTCTTTTAAGATTACTAACCAAAAACAAATTAAATTTATGAATAAACATCTTTATTTGTCATTTATTGTTACACAAAATTCGTAAACCTGAATGTTACCATTGGTATATGTTTCAGCTTTAAATTCAAGAAAAACAAAACAAAATATCTAAATACAACACCAGTTTATAAAACTTTGCAAATTCCTATAAGATTAGCAATTTACGCTGTAAGCAACAAGATTACCGTTTTATGTTTTTGTTATCAAAAACCTATTTGTATCGCTTGTAGAAAAATTTCTGTTATGCAAATATACTTAAACAAGTTTCTGAACATGTAATACACATTTTCTGTATATAGAAAATACATTATTTATGAGTAACTGATAAAAAAACAATTTCAACAATAAATCTTTTATAGAAATATATTTAGCAATTACGTGGTTTGATGAGTTATATTTGCGTTTTTAGAAATGCGTTAAAAAGCCAATAAAAATAATAGTTGAAGACAAAAGCTGAAGCAAGTACAATAATTAATTGAGTACACATTTAACACTAAATTGTAATGTAGTCACTTCTATCAAATTAAATTTATTTAATGTAGTATTAATATAAAATATGTAATTACTATATAGGAAACAATATCTTACGTTGAAAGATCGAAATACCAATTTACAAAATAAATTTCTGTAAATTTAGTTTTTATTACTAAACTATAAAAAATTAATTATACAAAAGTTAAATTCAAAACTTTAAATTTTGTCAATTCTGTTCCAATTAATCTAATTAAAAGCGGTTGAGATTACCCCAAAGAATTAGGATAGGCGAACTAATTAGACATTCTACAGACCACTTTACGGTTATTAATTCTGACCTTTGCTATATAAAACGGGATCATGCAAAAGGTTTACAAACTAATTTTTATGCACTATTAAAAACATTTGTAATTAATTTTTTTATGCAAAAAGGTATTTTTTTTTCTTCTGGTGTCACGAGAAATAATTAATTTTAAGTTATCAATACTTTAATGTTTCTAAACGAAATAAGTTATAAAGTAAAAATAATTTAAAGTTTAATAAACGAAGTTTTTTAATGCGGATAACCACATAATAAATAACTGAAATAAGTTTACAAGTTTGACTATTTAATTATTTATATGAAAAAAAATGTTGGCTTTAAGAATGAGTAATTTAACCTTATTTGTGAATAATAAGCAAGATAAACCTTAAGTACCTATTTTATTCAAAAACGTATTATACAATTAAAAAATGTTATAAAGCTGAAATAATGCAAAAATGAGATAATAGAACGTACGTACATGTTTTTTCCTGAACAATTGCACAATTAATTGCAATTAATCAACATAACGTCTAAATTGCTCTGCATCAAGTAGGGAGAAAAGTATGACTTTTAGATAGATAGATTTTATCACGCAGCTTTTAAAGTCAAAATCTTCAATACTATTCCTAATTTTTTCTTTAAGAGCTTTCTGGATGTCGGAATTTTTGGGATATCCTGTATGTTTCTTCAGCCACTCATTTAGAGAAAAGTCATCATCGAAGCCAAAGTCATCTCTGCTTCAAACAATCCTGCATGTTTGAAACCGTTTGCGACAGTTTCTCTGCAAGGTCAGGTAAACGAAATTCAAAGCATCTAAGAAGCTCACTAAAAACTCTTTACCGTTATCAGTTGCTTCTGTCATTTTTATCAGCATAATCTTTCTTTAGCGACACTCCAAAGAATGAATTGTTCCTTGATCTATGAAATAAATTTAACCTGGTATTGGTGGCATAAAAACCAATTTGATTTAATACAGCGAAACGTTGGGATATGCTGAGCAACTGTCAACTAAAAGAAGAATTATTCTGTTGTTCTTCTTTAACTCTGCACCCAATTGGAATAGCTCTTTGGTGACTAATGTTTTGCTGTTTGATCTACTTGACTGGTAGAGTCTTGTTTTGAAACATCTAGAATACTCTGTTTTGCCAATAACAAACAGTTTTTTCTTCTGTCCCAGACATGTTTGTAGCAACCAAAATGATATTCTAACTTTGTACTTTTTTCCATCTAGAAAGTTTTCTCCTTGGAATTTCAGGGATCAGTTTTTTAGAAAATGCCAGTCTCGTCAGAGTTAAAAATATTTTCGATGTCTCAATTTTTGCAAAGATCAAGGCAAATAGTTGTGAACTAATTGTTAACAACATTCATATAAACTGATGCAGACTTACCAACAATGCTTCCTCCAGAAATACAATTTTTCTTCTGTAGTAACGTTGTTCAATTTGAACGCTACCGGATCAATCCTTTAAATTCAAATACACACTGTATAATAAGAGTTTATTGTCAGGATATACACAGATGATTCATTACAGCTACAATCAAATACAACGGCTCATTCTACAATGCCGGTAACCGTGTTTCTTTACACGCCGGAAGGTATAACTAAACTACAACAGGTGGGTAACTACGGCGCCAAATTTAAATTTAAAAATTAGATTGCTACAGCCCGACCATCCTGACTATTGTCGTCCCCGACAACATCAGAATCATCGACATTATATTTACTCCATAACTTAATTCTACTGGAGTCAAAGACTCCCTCGAAAGGAATCTGACTAACTTGGAATCCTTCAATATCTGATAGGACATATCTATCATTTCCTAATGACCTTTTAACAACATACGGTTCCTTAAATTTAGGCAGTAACTTTTTGTTAACGCCTGGAGTTGTATCAACGTTCCTTATAACTGCATAGTCACCTATTTTATACAGCTTAGCATTTTTATGCTTCCTATCATATAAGAACTTATTATACTCTTGCAACTCTCTATTCAAAACCTGAGCTCTAGTCCTAATTTCATTTAAATCTATACAGTTGTTAGACAAGCATTCGTTTTCATCAAGAAAAAGTTTAACATTGTTATGTACCTTCCCTTTTTGATTTATGCCAAAAAGTAGCATTGATGGACTTACTCCAATAGCTCTATTAATGGTGTTATTATTTTCGATGTCGATTAATTTGGCTAACATCGGGGCCATAAATCTGTTTATGCGTTCCACTTGGCCGTTAGACCTAGGACATGCAGTTGCTATTAGAACCAATTCAATACTTTCCCTACTTAAAAACTCTTTAAAATGTACCGACCTGAAACAACTACCTCTATCGGAGACAATTCGGCGAGGCTTACTACATGTATTAAAGTAATTACTCAAATGTACAATGACAGTTTTAGTGTCAGTTAATCGACATGGAAATAAGCTTACGAACTTGCTAAATGCATCAATTACCACCAATATGTGCCTGTTTCTTTTACGTGTTACTTCGAGTAGCACGAAGTTGTCAATATGAAGTGTATCAGACGGGGTAGTACCCTTATCAACATTATGTAGCAAACCTTCTCGTTTTCCGTCTACAGGTGAAAAGGTAATACACTTCAAGCAATTGGATATATAATCCCTAACAATTTCACGCAAATTTGCAAACTAATATGTTTGTTTAATTAAATCCAAGGTCTTATCTATTCCTACGTGTCCTATATTATCGTGACACGTCCTAATTACATTCTCTTGCATATCTTTTGGTACGCAAAATAAAAGCTTTTCCTTTGCTTTTCTGTAAACTATACCGTCTCGCAATTCAAAAAATGAATCGTCATGCCTCTCCAACCGTTCCCTAATTCTAACGATATTTGGATCCTGAGTTTGTTTAACAATTAAAGCGTTTTCAGACGAATTCTCAGATATAACCAGTATATTTTGAGCGCGACTAAGTGCATCTACATGCTGCATGTTTGTTCCACTCCGATGCTCTAACACGTAGTTAAAATTTTGGAAATACAACGCCCATCTTATAATTCTTGGGTTCATTTCTTTTTTTTTTGGAAAACTAATCTGAGTTACAATCTGTAATAATCTTAAACTTAAAACCTAACAAATACATTCTAAATCGTTCAAGCGAATACCTTATAGCAAGAGTCTCTAATTCGTAACTGTGATAACGAGATTCAGTATCGCTTGTACGCTTACTATAATAAAAGACCGGATGGAATTTGTTGTCAACTTTTTGTCTTTGTAACAGAACTGTACCGAATCCAACGCAGCTCGCATCGCAATGCAATTCCGTTTCCAACAATGGTGAATAAATGCTTAATAATGGAGACTCGGCTAGTTTATTTTTCAATAATTCGAATGATTTTAATTCCGTACTGCCCCAAACGAATTCTACATTTTTCCTGATTAGCATATTTAAAGGTTTTGCTATAGTTGCAAAGTCTTGTACAAATTTTCTAAAATACGAAGTTAACCCTATAAATCTATGTACCTCATGGGCATTTCTACGTATTGGATATTCTACGATTGCCTCGACATTTTTCGGGCTAGGCCTAATGCCATTCTCATCTACCAAATAACCTAAATAAATAGTACGAGATTTCATAAAGCTACACTTATCTAGTCTAAGATCTAATAGGTTTTCCGCCATACGTTCAAACACAATTTTTAAAATTTCTAAATGTTGTTCAACATTTTCTTTAGCCACCAGTAGATCGTCGAAATAAATCAATATTTTGTTTTTACGTACAAGGTCACTAAAAATCAAGTTAATATAACGCGCAAAGTTTTAGGGTGCTGTACAAATCCCAAATGGCATTTTCAGATATCCGTATTGCCCTAGTGGCGTTACGAATGAAGTGAAACGAATGCTATCTACAGCAATTGGAACATGATAAAACCCGTTTCTTAGATCTAAAGAGGTAAAAAGTGTCTTTCCCTTCAAAGCATCAAACTGATCTTCAATTAATGGTAAGGGAAACCTATTCTTAACTATTAACTTGTTCAGTTCCCGATAATCAATGCACATACGTGTTTCCCCTGTTTTCTTATTGACTAAAACGACCGGACTACAATACTCTGAAGAACTAGGCCTGATTACACCATTTTTCAATAATTCGTCAATAATTTTTTGAACCTCAATTTTTTCGGAGTAGGACAATCGACGAGGAGTAAAATAGAATGGTTGTTCCCGTTAAGTGTTATTTGCATTTCGTATTTCACAGAAGGCACAACTGGTCTTTCTGCATAACGATAAAAAGAATTATATGTTTCTATCAATTTACTACGTGATTTATAATCAATTTGCTCACCAATAATAAGCTCATCGGTATTACAACTGCTAAAGCAGTCAATATGCATAATTTCAAAATCGGAAGGCTCATGGTTAACCACTTGATTTGACATTACTTTTCTAATCGTAATTTTTGAACCAAAGCTAAATTCTAAATTAGAGTTACATATAACATCTCTCCCTAACAAAAAACTAAAATTCATCGTATTATCCGGAAGTACGTACAATTTTACTGTAACAATCATATCATTAATATTGATTTCAGTCATAAACGTACCTAGGACCCTAAGCTTCGAGTTATTTATTCCAGTAAAATATCCATCTTCTTGAACCAGCTCGACTCCTTGTATAAATTTAGATTTGACCAAACTTATTGGACTTTCTGTATCAAGCAATGCAATTACTTTATAATTACTCACAGTTCCTTCACATTTGTCATTGTCTTCAAACTCAATTAGAAGTGTGTAGGTCGGGGCAACGACTGGAGAAATTTCAGATGGTGGTGTCTCTACTACCATCGTTGTGCTATCTGGTAAACTTTCCGTTGCGCTACCTCCTGCTACCTGCTTTCTACAATTCTCAACCCTATGGCCAGCTTCACAGCACCAACAGCAATTACCTTTTGGGCGTCTTGGTTTGGAACAAGCAGTTGACAAGTATCTATATTCACTACAATTGAAACACCAAATGGGGTTTCGAATGATTTCATTTGAGTTTCCACTACCATCCCTATGTACTGCTTGAAATGATGCTGAACTTGGTCCTGGTCTCAAAAAATTCGTTTTTGCTATCTGGGGAATATATGTTTTGTTCACACTGGTTATGCCTCTATCTGACGACGTCACTTTATTCATGATTTTTGCAAACTGTGTCAGCGACTTAAAATCTTGCATTCTGGCTTGTGTTTGCAACATAGGATTGTCCATTGCATGAATGATGTAACTGATCATGTCGTCTTCGGTAAGATTCAATTTATTGCCTAACAATATCTTCTCATGGTAATACACTGAGAATTGTTCACTTTTCCTCCAACGTCGAGATTCAAATTTACGCATTAGTATGATTTTATCCTCCCTAGTCTTAAACATGCTCTCCAATTCAATCCTCAATTCAGTAAAGGATACGCACGCATGAGTTGCTTTAGAATGGTACCACTTTAGTGCCGTGCCTGCCTATTTGCTCACTGCAATAACAATCATGATTTTGTCGGTAACAGAGTAAGTGTTTTGTACAATATCAATTCGGTTGAACTAATGTTTGATTTTTTCTCCTTCGTTTCCTCGAGAAGTAGGTATTAGTGCACTTATTTCAGAGTTTTAAATTTTACTGTTGGAGTTTCCTGCTGTGTCGTACCTTTGGCAATGCTACTCTAAATTGATGTTCGTTGAACAGCTTGTATGGTTGCTGTAATTAACTCTTGGAACGAGACTTGCTGATGTCCGTCCGCTTGGATCGACGAATCTATTTTATAAAATGGCGGTGCGTATGTATAAATGATCTTCAATTATCAGGTCAATCACTGAGTCAATCCCACTTCTGACGCTGTAGTAACGTTGTTCAATTTGAACGCTACCGGATCAATCCTTTAAATTCAAATACACACTGTATATTAAGAGTTTATTGTCAGGATATACACAGATGATTTAATACAGCTACAATCAAATACAACGGCTCATTCTACAATGCCGGTAACCGTGTCTCTTTACACGCCGGAAGGTATAACTAAACTACAAAAGGCGGGTAACTACGGCGCCAAATTCAAATTTAAAAATTAGATTGCTACACTTCTTAAAACGTTTAATTCAATTTCTGGAACACACAAAATATTTTCCTGCAATTTTACTTTCCTTTTCACTTGCTTTTGCTGAAGAATAGGACGACTTATGGAGACATTTGTTGTCGTTTGGGTGAACCACTGTAAAAATTATCAACACGTTCATGCGCTGATTTTTTCAATTTTTTATAATTTTCATTCATTGACGATACGACAAAAAAATCTCATCATTTTTTCCCAAGTAATAGAGATAGTTTATTTCATTTTGTTTTACCATTTTTTATTTTTTATATGATTGTGTATTTTTATTCTAGAATTTGCCTATTACGTTTTTGTTTCTCCATTTGAGAGTCTGTCACTGTAACTGAGATCAAAACAAAAACGAATATGCTCAGCGTTTTTGTCTCGTATTAATAGTCGGGAAATCACTAAGGGAACCCCCAAACAAAGTTCACTATAAACGGAAAGTTTATCATATCCGGATTCGTTATAAACGGTCAAAAATTACGGGGACCGGAAAAAATCCGGAGGTTTTTTCCGGGGTTTTTGTCCGTGATTTTTTTCCAGGGACTTTTTTCCTATATTTAAAACTTATATTGGTTTTACGGGAATATTTTTTGTATTTGAAAAAACGTTCATTATAACCGAGTGTTGACTTTAAACGGGTCTGCTATATCCGAACTCTACTACGTATAGCAGCAATTTTATATACTTTCTAAATACAAATTTAAAGATATTTAACCTCTGTGTTATTATTATAATTTTAAAATCAATTAAACAGTTAGTACTTACTGCCAACTTTATATCTTACTGTATTCTTGTTTATATATTACACACAAAAATCACTACTTCGTTGCAATGTGTAACACCGTTTTTCGAAAAACAGTTACAAATAAAAGTAGAGACAAATTATTGTTTATTGTTATTATTTATAATTCGTTGCTATATTACGTTACATTTAACTGAGATAGAATGTGACACTTTGAAAATAAGGTCCGAAAGCAAACTTTCGATGAGGGAGTGTTAAAAAATGTATTTATTTAAAAAATAAATAAATTTGCAATTTTGTACTAATTGATATCAACATAAAACCCACAAAAATATTTCGTTATTTTTTCAATTTGCAAATACTAATATAATTGCTTGTTTACAATTAAAAAAAAAACCTTTTTGTAATTATACGATTGGATTGAACAAATATGGTGATCAATTCGAGGAAGTAACCTAAACCATTAGAGAAAAACGCCAACGCTTCCTAATTGGAAAAATAAATATTATTTCAGCAGAATAACGATAAATTGCATGCATGAATAAATTTCAACAAAGTTAAAGAGCACATTTTACGTATCAAAACTTATAAAAACAATCTTATACGTGATTTATGAAAATAAACTACTCCATTTTTATAACAAAAAATGATAAAAAGCAATGCATTTTGTTGTTATTGTTAATTAATTAATGCTAAATGTAAAAAAGAATGTAATACCCCGACAGATATTTTTTTAATATTCATGTTATTTCTATACACATTTTGTAATTAATAGTTTTCTAATTAAGTAACTGTGGAGTAACTAACTATTTAAATCTTCCAGATTAATTCATTAATTAGGTAATATATCGTTCATATTTGACCAAACGTTTAATTAACATCTAATATTTATTTTGCCTGTTGTTAATATTCATGATGTATAATTAACACAATATTTGATAGCTAAAATTTCATCTTTTAAGATTATTCTCATTACTAATAATATAGTTAATTAGATCCAAAACTTCTAACAGTTCCTGGCCGTCATTATTTATTTTTAAAAATCTATAAACTTTCTCAACAACTTACTAAGTTGTTGTTTACTTGTTTAACTAAGCTAATATCTGCTATACTATATTTATTCTCAATCATATGGATGAGATCCTAAGCTTTTCTAAATGTCGATACTTGAAATATAAGTTGAATAATTTTTAAAACAAATTTTGATACGTTGTTTTATTTGTCCGATCTATACTTAGTTACAATTTTTAGAATTAATTTTAGATATTTTCGATTTATCTTGTATTTCCATTTAGTATTTAGGATCATCTAAAAAGATTGATAAGCTGTTATGTGAACTTGTAGTTTTTAAATGTAATGAGTAAATGGAGTTTTTTTTTTGTTTTTATGGTTCAAATACGGACAAACATTGTAAGATGGCATTACTATCCAACATTGGATATGAGTCAAAATGTAAACATTGTTCAACAATTATACTATTCTACTCTGATGAGTTTTAAACTTGTTTTATGTTTTCTTTCCGTGTTTTTATTCGTAATATGTAAAAATGCATATTTTAAATTATCAAATATGTTCTCTCTTTATTTACGATTTTGTAATCCATTTAGCATAGAATCACGACTCAAACGTTTCCATGTTTTATGGTTAACGTTTTCTAATATAGAATTATAAACCAGAATAAAAATCAAACAAAGCGCTCTAAAATCTCAATCAATTAAAAACAAGTTCTTGTTTTAACTACGTTACTTGCTGTTATGATATCATTGGTTTTGATTTTGAGTGTGTTTATCATAGCTGTTTGATTGTAATAAGTATTTTTGTAATGTTCATGTTAATTTTGTATTTTTCTCAAATGTATTACAGCACACGTCGCTTAATAGAATCACATTGGGACTTGGAAGTTTTTGATAGAAATAACTGAATGATAACAAAAACCGATATTTAAAAAAAAACAAATAAGTGTTTATTGCTTAAAAGATGAAATTATAGCATTAATGCAAGCAAATAATTTAAAAATAAAAATTTTAATAAAAGATGCAAAAAAATTGTTTTAGCCAAATAAATCTAAAACTACAGATCTATTGCATTAAATAGTTTGTTAAAATACAAAATAATGTAATCACTTAAGAGTAGTTAAAGCAAGCTGTTATTCTAAGAAGTGCACATTTTTTCTAAGTATAGTAAAAATACAAAGTCACTTGAAGATAACGTATATAAATTAAGTAATGTTAAGTAGGTCAACCAAATACGCAAAACAAGTATTTTAGAAAACAATAATTAAATTTTTTGCTCTAAATAAACGTATTGTAAAAAATCAGCTAAAAAAATTGATGAAGAAAATTGATAACATAAACCAAAATTATGATTACTATAAACGATGTTTACATCCTTCCCGTTTTTTAATAAAATAAATATTACCCGACTGATAAAATGATCTGTGATTCCAATAAGCGGCATGCATTTGGAAAAATAAAAAACAATAAAATGTAAAAATAAATTTAAAAAAATTAGAACAGAAATTTGATTTAAATAATTCAATATTTTTAAGATTTCCGTATCAGACTAAAAAATCTCATTTAAGTATTCTTGATTTTGATAAAATAATTTATCAACTAAAATTTTGTTGAGAACGTAGAGAATCACGTTTAAAATAGAATAAAAGTAGTTTTTATTTTAATGTCAGAAATATAGAGTTTCAAACTTAATTGTTAAACAAAACAAAGCTTACATATTTAAATATCTTATTCTTCATTTTAATGCCACGAACCTATTGTTACGATATTAAATCTTACTTTACTGCATTAAAACGTTGTTTTAACAATTTTATTTGTCACTAAAAAACAAAGAAACCAAAGCAAATTATTTTACAAGTAAACTTAAGGTGGAGATTATAGGAATTAAGACGACAAACAATACGCAAGCACTACAAATACAATCAATACCAAAAAAAAAACAAGAGAAAAGCCAGAGTTTAATAAGAATTAAAGAGTATTAATTCAGAAATTTGTTATTACTGTTTTATATATTTTAAGTTTTACCTAAAATGTAGTCTTCTAACATTTAATTTCATTAATGTTATTTTTCAGTAACCTGTTTATTTTATACATGTAAGACTATAATTAAAATTGGTCTATTGGTAATTTATGTAACTAAAACAAGATTTATTTAAAATTACAATTCTATTATAATATAGATGTCTTTGGCAAATATTAGATTAACTTGTTTTTCATTTTCATCTAATAAAATCTGATTTTTAAAAGATAAAGAATCCGGAAATGGGTGTATCCGCCATTTTTAACAGTTTTTCTTATACAGTGTGTCCCCGGATAGGTGAAACGGCTCTTGTGAAAGATAAAAAATTTTCGATATAAAATTTCATTGTTTGGGGTTTAGCCCTGCTTAGTTAAAGACTAATTTCTAGCATAATTTTAGTTTTCTAAAATCATGTATGCGTTGGGTCTTTTCAAAAATCTGATTTTTGGTTCTAGTAGACTAATTTTGTTAGTGAAGATATAACAAAATTTGATTAACAAAAGTTGTTTAGAATCATGAAAGAATTCTACTTCTAGAATTTCAAGCACCTAGGCCAACGTTGATGTTTTGGCAATTTACAATAATTTTTACCTGATAGTTTAAAATCCATTATTGAAAGGTCTGGATATCTAGCCGGCCAAGATGTCACGTTCATTCTACAAAGATTGCTATGGAAAAACAAATTGCTTATTTTTCATCTCAGCATTAACTTACTATTTCATTATAACTGATCAGTGTTAAGCTAGTAACTTGTAATAGCTAATAATTTAAGTGTTATCTTTTAATATTCATAGTAATAAACTGTGTTAAAGAAATTCTTTTATTTATTTTGTTTATTTAGAATTTTATCGCTTTTACAAGAGTCATATCACCTATCCGTGGATAAACAATATTAAACTATCAGATATAAATTATTGTAAATTGCCAAAACATCAACGTTGGCCTAGGTGCTTGAAATTCTTGAAGTAGGACTCTTTCATGATTCTAAACAACTTTTGTTAATCAAATTTTGTTATTTCTTCACTAACAAAGGTAGTTTACTAGAACCAAAAATCAGATTTTTGAAAAGATCCAAGGCATACATAATTTTAGAAAACTAAAATTATGCTAGAAATTAGTCTTTAACTAAGCAGGGCTAAACCCCAAACAATGAAATTTTATATCGAAAATTTTTTATCTTTCACAAGAGTCGTTTCACCTATCGGGGACACACTGTATAATTTTGTACGTATGTAAATTATTCAAATTATTTTTACAGTTTCTTATAAAGTTAAATCTTCCTAACAATTTATTCAAATAAAAAATTTTCCTAACATAACAGTTTACTAGATATTTGATTTATAATTTAAAGTGAATTCTATATATAATCCTAGGTTCGAATCCTGCCTGCGACGATTTTTCTTTAGAAAAAATTCCACATCTTGAATGGAAAAAATAACAATTTTTCTCTATATTCTTTTAGCTTGTTTATATACGGAGACTGCATCTTATTTAAATTATCTTTGGATGTACCCACGATAACTCTCGAACCAAAAGTCCTAATAACTTGAAATTTTGTATGGAGCTGGCTTTTTATATTCTCTCTCAGAAATGGTTGTATCCGCCATTTTTAACAGTATTTCTTATATAATTTTGTACGTATGTAAGTTATTCGAATTATTTTTACAGTTTCTTATAGAGATAATTTACTGTATCAATTAACTAATAAAAATATTTGATTTTATTGCATTTTTTAAAATTCAACTAATCATCAACGGATTATAGCGATAATTTTTTACTGTATCAATTAACCAATAAAAAAATTTGATTTTATTGCATTTTATAAAATTCAACCAATCATCAACGGATTACAGCGATAACACCACGGGTGTGGTGTTATCGGGCAAAGCAGACATGATATATTCAAATGTCAAATTAAATGTCAGATAGTAAATCAATTCATAATAATCATACAAAGATTTTCTGATATGTTTAACAAGAAAATTAACAAAATTCTTTTAGAAAATACACCAAAAAACACAATTAATTTGTATTAATTAATTAAACAACATGAAAAGTAGTAAAAAATTATCTTACCGAATACCCCTCGAGCATTGATAAATACTCAAAATTTTGTCGTAGAGAATATTTCAAGCGTGTTTCTTTGAGGTAATATCACTCCGCCTTCGGCCTCGTGATATTACCAAGAAACACGCTTTCAACAATCTCTATGACAAAATTATCTCGGTATTATCAATGCTCTATGGGTATTATAGCTGATAACACCACGGGTGTGGTGTTATCGGGCAAAGCAGACATGATATATTCAAATGTCAAATGAAATATCACATAGTAAATCAATTCATAATAATGATAGAAAGATTTTTTGATATTTGTAACAACAAAATTAACTAAATTCTTTTAGAAAATACACCAGAAAACACAACTCATTTGTATTAATTGATTAAAAAACATGGAAAGTAGTAAAAAATTATCTTACCGAATACACCTCGAGCATTGATAAATACTCAAAATTTTGTCGTAGAGAATGTTTCAAGCGTGTTTCTTTGAGGTAATATAAACACGCTTTCAACAATCTCTATGACAAAATTATCTCGGTATTATCAATGCTCTAGGGGTATTACAGCTGATAATTCTTCCTAACAATTTATTTTAAAAAAATTCTAACATTAACAGTATATCAGATGTTTAATTTGTAATTTAAAATGAATTCACAAATATAATATAGTTTTTTTCTACTGATTTACTAAACGGGTAAGTTATATCAAGACGCACAAATATAAGGGTTAGTCGATATTATTTTAATGAAATCGATGAAAAAAATTTAAAAAAAATTATAGCATGTTACGAAATCAATACAAACGTGTACATATCACTTCAAAATGGTTTTATGACAACATAACCATAAAAAAATATGTAAACATTCCTTCATCATTCTTTATAGAAAAATCGTGTGGTGACCACACCAGCTTTTTTGTTTAATTACAACAGATATTTTAAAAACAATTGTTCTTTAAGAAATAATAGTTAGCGTTTAGATTAAAAACATTTAGAATTGCTAATACTAGATATTTAGTAAATTTTAGTTTTTGGTCAATTCTAAATAAATGATTTGATTATATGTAGTTCTCGCAATTTAACTTTCGATGCACGTCATTAATGACGTAAAATGCATACCACCCTATTTATAGCAAAAAATTAATAAATACCGAATTGTCTTATGGAATTTTTTTTGTCGCGTTGTTGGTGCGCTTACTAAAGTTGCAGCGTTGTTAGTATCTGTCAAATTTAATTTGTGTTTTTTACGTCAAAGTAATATATCAAAGTGCTCATTGTTTTTTATAATTATTTTTGATACAAAACTGTACTATTTTGAGCTTGAACGAGATAATGGTGGTCCATTGATATCAGTAAATGCTGTGCGAGAGGTATCCTTTTACATAATATTTAAATTGTGGTAATACATACATATATTCTACAGTTATTTCTGTATGTACAGAGGTTGCTAACAACGAGGTTCTTAGATCTTTTCAAAACGTAAGCGTAGTACACCTGTTACGAATGTAGAAACTTTTAATGAAAACGTAATTCGCAATGTAATATACAGAATGTACAAAAACATTAAGTTTACATGATAATACCGACAACATGGTTGAATAACTACGTCACTGACGTTAATGACCTGCATCGAAAGTAAAATTGCGAGGACTATAGCAAGGTTTTATTTAATTTGTTATTTATTAAACCATAATATTTATTATGCAAAAGTTTTTGAAATATTTAATCTTTCATTATTTTTTACAAAAGTAGTCACAACTAGTATAATGTCTAAAATAATTTATTTAATTTCTTTACTTTCAGTAAGTATTTTCATTGTAAAAATGTCATCGTTTTCAAACACCGAATATGCCGATATTTTGTTTATTTACGGCTTCTGTAATGGAAACGCAGCTGAGGCTCAACGCAAATATTTACTGACGCCTGCCTAAAACTGAAAATATTAAAAAAATGTACGTGCTGGACCTGCTAGTTATGGTGTCGATGTAGATGAAACAATCTTAAGAATTGTCAAAGAAAACCTAACTGTCAGCACCATGGAAGTAGCCGCCGATTTTGGTGTCACACAGTGAAAGGTTTGGTCTGTTCTCCACCGAGAAGGTCTACATCCATTTCACTATAGACGTGTTCAAGGACTAGAAAAGGGGAATCTTGCACAAAGATTTAAATTTTGCAGATTCGTATTAAATATGAATATTGAAGATTCCTTGTTTTACTAAGAAGTTTGTAGACCAACAGTTAAAGTTTAGTAAAGAAGGCATCACTAATCTTCATAACTTACATTCTTGGGAAGAAGACAACCCACAATTAATAAAATAAACGGGTCTGTCTATGAAGATTTCCTAAGCCATCCATTGTTTGAATTGCTAGAAGATGTACCATTAAAAAATAGACATGAAATAATTTTTCAACACTATGAATGTCTTGCCCACTATCGCACGATAAAAGAATTGTTGAATCAGAGATTCCCAAACCGATGAAGTGGAAGAGGAAGACCGGTACCATGGCCTGCCAGGAGCCCGGACTTAACGCCCCTGGATTTGTATGTATTGAGTGTATTGACACATATAAAAGAAATTGTGTATGGTAATAAAGTCAATACGCAGTTTATTACAAAAAGTCCAGGTTGAACCTCTAGAACTTTTTTTAGACTTTTTAATAACATTTTTTTTAATAACGTGCTGTTGTGTATACTAACGACAGAAAAAAAATATTTGGAAAAATTCTCCCTTCTAAATCATTTTAGACATTATACTTTGGTAAAAAATAAAAAAATAAAATATTTCAAAACATTCAATTTTTACGTAATGAATATTATGGATTGATTAATATCAAATAAAGTATACTATCACGTCATCAAAAAAATATGAAAAGGTATTAGTCACCCTGTATAGGCAACCAACAATCTTCCAACACCACCTTAAAATATTTTTTTTAAATCTATAAATTAAATTTAAACCAAAAAAATTGAAAACATTTTTAATAACTGTATAAACAATAACCTTTTATTTGGATTTGAAAATAAGCGGTAATTTCAGTAAGATCTTCAGTCAAAATTTTTGTTTGTTTTAAGTAAGCATGTTACTTTGCATAAAAAACTTTTTTTTTTTTTTTGATTCATGTCTTGGACTAAATTCTTATTTTACTGTTTGAAAATCTGGCAAACGATATGATTCTTTAGTATAGTGTTCACCTATAATACGCTCACAATTTCTTTATCTTTGCTTTTTTAATCTGATAACTCATTATTTTTATACTTGATATCGGTTAGTAATAAATGCCAATATATCATTCTGGGCATAATTTGGGGTTACTTTATGTATTTTCTACTGTCTTTAGATTTTCAAGAAACTGTAAAGTACTAAATTTCAAAAGTCGACAATTTTTATTATACAAAAGGACAAAATCTCTAATATTAACAATAGGACTAAAACCGGCAATAATTTTTACAAAACTAACCATAACTTACAGTTTATATTAAGTCAAGCTCTAAACTTAAACTTGTTTTTATTTAGTACTTATTTCTACTAATCAAATATTATTTAATCCTATCTATTATCACCTTAGAACATCGTTAGTCAAAAAATCAGTTTTGAATAAAACAATGTGACTTCTAGTAAATTAGATCAAACTATCTACATCGTCAATACGATACTGTACTCTACACATTGAAAATGCAAATGTAGTGACAAACCAATAGAAGAAACTTTTTCTCTTTTCTGTACAATTCCATGTCATATATTATACCTCCTGTGTAAAATATACTCAGTGAGATTAGAAGTGTGACAGCCGGAAGAAATAATTGCTTCAACTTGATTTTTTGATAATGTCTTACATCAAGAATGAAACCAAAACATTTGCAAGAAATTTTATTAACTTATAATCCAAAAAAATTAATAAAGTGTATGGAGGCCCAGTAGCTGAGTATACTCCTGTACACGTCTAGGCATCGATAAAATAAGATGGTCGATGTCTGCTTAACTAAGTTTATGAAGGATAGTGTAAAGTGGATAGTTTCCTCCCTATCACATCCCACACATGTTCGATAGGATTTAAATCCGGTGAACGGACTGTGCATACTTAGACAGACAGACGCACAAATATAGGGGTTAGTCGATATGACAACATAACCTCAATTTAACATATTTCTGTTACATCTTAATGAAATCGAGGAGAAAAATTATAGCATGCTAGAAAGTCAATACAAACGTGTACATATCACTTCAAAGTGAGTAAAATGAAAAAAAAAATTGATAAAAATTGTTTAATGTGTAATACTTTTACTATTATTTCTGAATTATTCTTTTGACTTTGATGTTTTTCTTTAATTTGAAAATAAAAAATATGTAGAAATTCTTTATAGAAAACTCGTGTGGAGACCACACCAGGTTTTTTTACTAAAGCTTTTTTTTGTTTGACATACATATTTAAATTAAATACAAGCAGGGGTAATTTAATTAAAATACTCTTGTTTTGACAGATATAATATCAAATCGATCCGAGTCAACAACACCTCTATAACCTCTATTATAAGCCATCAAAATAAAATTGAAAACGTAGGTAAAGTATTAACCAAGAGGACGCTGCAGTAAGACTCCTTCAAAATGAATTCAAATAATTGTTATAAGATGGTTTATTTTAATAAAGTAACCTTTATTTCAGCTTGCAATAACACTCTATTGTTTACAATGTTCTTTAATTTACAGGTCGACGTATTCATAAATGTATTCATTTCACCTTTTAAAGATTTATTTGTATTCCCCAAAGCACAAAATTTACCTATAAACGGCGTTTAACAAAAATCAAATAAATACTTATTAACATTTTTCTACAAACGACCTCAAACCCCACGTCATTTGTCAATAAGTAAATAAATTACCCCGTATTTTTAGATACTCGACTTTTTGTCACTTGATATCTTAATCGCATTAACGTATTTCATTTTGTAATCAATAACTTCAATATCGTTTAAAAAATAATTGCTAAATGTTATTATACAAAAAACATCAGTTCCAGAAGTAGCTCTAAATTAGTTACTGTAATAATAATGAAATGACCAGATATTCCAAGATCAAACACAAACCTGCTCCTGGCAGATTATACAAAACCCAACCATTCAAACATTAATTACAAAACGCACTATAGTATATTTTTCTTGTTATTAACTAACTATAATAATATATTTGATATATTACATTAAAAAAAAACTCAGGCAACTTTTCGTGTAATAACTTATCCGGTCAATTCATTTTGTTTTATAACCTTAGCTATATAGAAAAGCCACTTTAACGTAATTTAGTAGAAGCCTGGAAACTGCGATTAAACTCCTTGTCGTGTGACAGTGAACATTGTCAAATTTAAGTTCTCAGGTGTATATAAGTGAAGGAGCGTATTTACAATATAATACTAGAAGTGGTTATAAACTGTCTGCATGACAAGACGAATATATCTGTCCTAAGTCCTATAAATAAAACTTTTGAACTAAATACGTCTCTGTAAACCAGAGGTTAACACGCGGTCATAGCAATCAATATGAAACCTGAGTTTCCATTGTGTCCATAGTTCGTTTTATGTTACAGCTTATTTGTAAGTGATCGTATTGAAACTACAATAATGAATTCAAGAGTTAAAATCATAGAAAGTTTTTGTTAAATTAGTCATTAGAGGTTACATTCAATGGCTCCCAAGAAAATCATTAAAAGAACTTGCAAACGCGGAACTTATACAAAAATTGAAATTGTATGTATATAGAAGTGTTAAAGTTAACACATAAATTGCATCTCCTTTTTTAATAGCTTAGTTTGTGTTGTCAATTCCGTTATTACTACTACCTGAACGCGGTTTACTCGAAGAATTCTAATTTGTGTTTTTGAAACAAAGAAAATATTTCTTTTGTATATTTATGCACCTTGTGAATCTTGCTGAATAGCATATTATGCGTTGTGTCTTTAGCGTGTTCGCATTTTACAGAAATAAAAATTTTAATAACAAAAAAATATTAGTACCTACATTAGTTGTATTAAAATAGAGCAAAATGTTTGTTTAATTTTTATAATTAAAAACGTTTAGAAAAGTAACTAATGATTGCAAAACAAATACTTTAAATTTTAAAACTAATTCAAACAAAGTAACTAATAAAAGCTTCTAAATGAAATTTAAATTAAATATAGTTCAAACAATATGTAATTTAATTTTTTAAAAAAACTGTATGCTATTTCGGTTAAATTTTTTTCATATTGCATACTACGTAAATATAAATTACCAAAAAATCTTCAAAACATAAAGAACAATTCAGCATTAATTCAAATTTTATTTCGAGACATTCTATGGATGTCATTCTAATGTCTAAAAATTTCATTTGATTAATTTGTTCCTTGATGCACAAAACTTCAGAATGCAAAACAAAACCAACTGAACAATTTTTATTAACAATAATTTACATAATTTCCAGCACTTTGGCAATAAACCCTGTTTTTATTAATACCTTTTTATTATTTTGAAATTATCTAACTTACAAAATGCGTTCTTCTTATCGTAAAAGATAGATAAGTAATAAAACATCAAAAAGATGTTGTTTACGTTGTTTAGCTTATAAATACTTCCTTAAACGTCACACAAATCTACTACAAAACGAGATTTTTCTATAAAGCAATAAAAATAATTCAGATTCTGTACTAAAATATTCTTAACATTTAGTAAACAACTTAATTTTTTTTATTAAAAAGAAGGACTTTGTACTGTTTGATATTAAAGTTAAAAAAGCTTTATTAAGATCTAAGTTGTAATTTTTATATCTCAGATAAAAACGTTCTTACAATCATATTTTAATTTAACGTTTTTTTTTGCAAGGAGATATATATTTAAAAGTTGAAAATCCCTCAAGATTCTTCTATTACAAAAAATAAAGTTAACTCTCCATTTATAAATAAATAAGCTCGACATAAAGTTTGAAAAAACGTTATACAGAGAAATTGTCCATCGAAAACTAAAACTGCGACTAAAATAAGTAAACAGAAAAGAATTACGTTTCAATTTTATTTGAGAAAGATTACTTGAACAGATGTTCCAATTGTTAAAAAAAAGTATTAAACTAAATTGCTTTTTTTCTTAATACATATGGCTTTCTGACAACTCCTAAAAAATTTTTAAGAATAACCAATTCTAAACTTTGTTGTGCAACGTTAGTGTATAACCGTTTACGTACTAAAATCGTAAAAAAAATGCAAAAAATTGAAACATTAAAATTACCTAAATTTTTGACAAACACGCTCAATTGTGTTTCAAGCAGAAATTACAAAAGATCTCTTTAAAGCGTTCCAGTAAAACGAAATTTTAATTACCCTTATTTAAAGAAATGTTTATTGAAAGTAAGCACTTAATATAAAAGAATATTAAAACGAGAAATTACGCACATAGGAGCAGTATATATTTTTGTCAAAAAATATAATTTTTATTTTAACGTAGTTGCAATTAATTATAACTTTAAAAATAGCTGAAACAACGTTATAAAAGCGCAAATATCGACCTACAGATTTTTAAAAAACGCGAGCATTCATATACGAAAAAGAGACTACGATGATACATAGTTTAAATAAAATATAAAAATTCACGAAATAAAGCGTAACAAAACAAAATTAAGAAAATGTCAAAATAGATTATCAAATATTGGTGAAGTAGTTCATTACTTAAAGTGAATTATTTGAATTAATATTTTAATATTTTTAAAGTTTTTTCAACAAATAAGTATATTTTTTAATATTTTATTTTAATAAACTAATAAATTGTACATGTGTAAGAATAATTAGCATCATCGGCATAACTAAAATACTAAATATAAAAATTGAAATGTAGAAAAAGTATAGTAACCAAACTCAAAATTATTAACAATTAATGAATTAATGACAATTAAACGAATTTGTCAATATTAGCCAGTCTACTATATATTAAAAAAGGAAAATAAATAAATATTATCAAAACCATAGAAAAGAATAGAACTATAATTTTTAAATAAGAACAAAAAGATTTAAATTTAATATTTTATTAAGACAATTTATATAAAAATCATTGAGCATTCTATTTATTTCAAGAGTTTCTAGTGAGTTAAGAATTTTATTATTCAAATTTGAAAAAAATGAATATCCCGTAGATAAAGTATGGTTAGCAAAAGCAAGTTAGTATAAGAAATATTCGTGTTTAAATACCTATTCAGCCATTTCACTTTAAATCAGCCATAAACAATGGAATTATGGAAGTTGAGTCTCAGATTTTGCTGAATTTTTGTCACAATGCTAGGTTGAATATTAATGAAGTTATGACTTGCTTGTTTTTTAAAGATTCTTTTCACATTTCACCTGAATTTCAAAAAATCTCTATATCTTCGTCAAAAATTGACCGATTTTAGTGTTTTATGCCTCATTGGAATATATATGTACTGAGGTCAATTTTTGCAAAAGTTGTGAATGGTTTAGATAAATTTTAGTGTAGTTTTGATTTCATTTTTCACACTTTAGCCGCCCGTTTTTTTTATGAATTCTTTTTCTGGAACGAACAGAATAATTAATACCTTTAAAATAAACTCCATTCAAAGATGGAATCATTTATGTAAGAGCAGAAAATGAGACTTTTGACAGCTGCTGCCACATTTTTGCGATGATGTGAAATTGGCGGTACTACAAGTGTCAAGGTAGCACTTGTCCATTTCAATGAAAACTAGAGTAGGTGAAACATCTCTACAGCAAACGTTAATAAAACGCAACCACGTGGTAAGCAAAATATAATTTTGTGTTTTTAATGTATTTACCGTATTAGTTGTTGACCACTATTTCTAGTAATCAACAATCAATAAAATAAATTAATAGTAGTTTGTGTATTACAAATTACCTTAATTCATTACATTAAATTTTAGATTTTGAAATTTGGCACACTTTTGCTGTTTCTTGTGTTTTGAGAAATTAGAATTTTATTCGCAACAGTGAATGTGTGTTGTGGTCAATTTAGTAAAACCAAGCACAGAATGCGTAAACACTACACAAGATTGAGACATGTGACGGAAGTTCTAGCTGAGCGCGCGCGCGATATCGATGTTGTCGCTGTTGGCGCGCTGATTTGTGATATTTGTCAAAAGAGTATTTCTAATCAGGTTTCCAGCAGTTATGAGACGCCGCATGTTGTTGATGATTACTGTGCGGCTGACTATGCTGCAATAGATGTCGATGAAATTGAACTGCCCAAAAAAGACAAAGTACAGCAATTAAGGTTATAGGACCGCCGTCGGAAAAATAGACAATAAACAATTCATTACTCAATTAAACAAACTACTTCCACAAATTGGAGTTGAAAAAATCAACTATTTGAAGAATAAGAAGTTACAATCGTACTGCCGCAATATGCTTAAGGACATATTCGCAAGTCTTATAATATTTGGACTATCATCAACTGAAACCAGTACCCATTCCACCAAATCTGATACAAATCAAGAAATAGTGAGTCAATTGAAAAAAAATTGCCACGGTTTCTAGTAAACATGCCAAGATTCAAATTCTTTCGGTCCTTCCATCGACCTGGTCTGCTCGCAAAATCTCACAAGAATTTAATACAACTAGACATCTAGAGCAACTCATAAAAAACTAGTGCGTGAGAACGGTATATTGTGTAAGCCGCAAAAACGGTCGCTACAAACTATATCAATAAGAATACAAAACAGCATGTGCAAAATTTCTTTTTGGCCAATGACATCAACCGTATTTGCGCAGGAAAAAGAGATTATGTCACCATCGACGAGAATAATGTGAAAGTGCAAAAGCAACGTCGATTATTTAAGATGAATCTGGAGGTAGCCTATGTCTTATTCAAACAGGAGAATATTGGTTTAAGAATTTGAGTTTTGACGTTTGCTACATTGAGACCCAAATTTTTTTTTTCCATCTTGGACAACATGGGTACACATCCCGTTTGCGTTTGCCAATATGATCAAAATGTTATATTAATTTTTGAACCAACGAAGCGAATTAAACATAGAATCATATCAAGATCTTTTCAAAAAAATTATGTGTAGTGAGCCAACTGATGAGTGTAGTTTTAATAGAATGCAAGCAATGTCCAGGAATTGACGCATTGGGGCAATGCCTTGTTACAAGCTTATAGGTCTTACGAATCTTGCACGGCCAACTCACACAGTCGGAGATAGGGGAGGCTCAACTAAATAAGAGTTAAATATATATATATAATATATATAAATGTCTAAATATCAATCACAAGAAACATAATTACCTCTGCAATTTTCAATTGCAATTTAAAAAGATAATTAAAAAAACGCGAAAACCTACTATATGTACAAAAACTACTTTCCATAAAACTATTAGTTTACAACATGAAGTTAGGAATATAACATTTTATATATTTCTTATTTTGTTCACTGCAAATTAATTGCTATAATCGCACGGTACAAAACGTAACTGACATGAATATATAAGTTTTATTCAAGTTATGTATCTAAAGTTAAAATAAAAAAATGTAAATATTAGTTGAAACTTGAAAATTTCAATGCGAATAAATGATAGCTCGGTAGTTGCATATAGCGTACAAATAACACATCATTATTTTACCTCGCATGGAAATTCTATTACAAGTAGCATGTTGGTAAATACATCTCTCAAACAAATGAGTAAATAATTATTGCCTGAAAATGTAAGTTTCTACAAAATGTATACAATAAGTTTAAAAAAGTTGCGTAATAAATTACATTCATAATCTGGCAGTAAGCCCTAACATAAAAACTTAGGCGATTTGTAATTATTAATGATATAAAAAAATTAAATGTCAATAATATCTTTTTTAGTTAAATACGTATGTATATTTTATGTTCACTAAAGAAATAAAAAAAAATAAAACGGCGTGCAAACTAAAATCAAATCATTACAGGATGAAATATTTCTTCGTAATATTATGATTAATGTTTTTGAATACGTTGAGATCGTCTGCAGATGATATTGACTCATATGTTAATTGAATTGGAGTTCAGGATTTAGTTGTTTACTAAATTGTGAATGATTAGTTACCATAATTGTGTCAAATGTTCTCGCGAAACCTGGCAATTTTCAAAAGGCTACATAGACAATCGCACACTAGCTGGAGTCAAACGAACCACACGCACCGCAAATGTAAGCGAAAATATTATTTCCATTAATTTAAATGGAAGAAAGCACATTATCTAGAGCCGCTCGACACGAAGTGCTTTCATGTATTATTTGAGTACATACTACGATTGCCGGCCTTCAGTAACAAAATTTTTAAGTTATATTAACTAATTTTTGTAACAATTGCCAGCGCCAAGAAATATCTTGTTAAACCATTGAGCAAACTAAAGTGTAGTTAAATAATTCAAATTTGATTTAAAAAACATTGTATTGACTTTCTAAATTTTAAATTTTGTGAACTCACACTATGAACATATGACTGAATAACTTTTTCTTCGATGTTAATATATGTTTAGACCAGAATCAATCAAATTTATAATTACCCGGTAAAAGACATTTTGTTTCTGACCTGTTTATTAATGACACATCATTTATGAATATTTTCGCAACAATTTAAGAGTAGTGACTTCGAAAACTGTAATGCTATAGTAAATGATTTGATGATTTTCAAACGATTTTGAAAGATTTATCATTAGTAAGCAAACCGTTTAATTTTAATTTTTTTAAATTCTGTATGCAGTTAGAATTAATAAATTTACAATCAAATCTGATACTAATCATGGAGTGGACATACTTTTCGTTGCAGTTCGACGAGTCACTGATATGATCAAGGATGTTTATCCTTACGTTCCCTTTAATATACAGGAGTAACTAATAATTTAAAAGTGAAGCCAAAATCAGGTATTTGTAGAGTAAGCAAAGTATTGTTATGTGATTGATTAACGACGTAATAATGGTTACCATCTTGTGGGCATTTAAAGAACTAATATTTAAAAAAATCGTATGTATGAAATTAATACTTTTTCTCAATATTGGTTTATAATATTACCACAATATAGTTAATCATCATTAATTAATCGCTAACACTATCACATTCAAACTGACCAATGATAACATTTTGCCTACCTTATTACACCTGACCGATTTTAGCTTCATTTTTTCTCATAATCGAATTAGCGATCTGGTATATTAGCAGTACAGATAAACATCCTTGAATATGACAGATACTGCCCAGTTTTGTATTTTTATTCGGATGGTATTTGCTAATATGTTAAACCAAAACGGTTACAATAATTCCTCCAAAAAAAAAACTCGCAGTAAAGATATTTACGACGCTTTTTAAATTTGTGAAAGACTACCAATGTACAAACTCGTGTGCGTTACAATAGATGGAGCTCTAACCATGACTAAAATCAAAGTGAGTTTGCTGCACCGTATCAAGCTAATGATGACTTTAAATTGTTTTTCTCATTCCCTTGCGTCAATCTTCAACAAGTTTTATATTCAAAAATACTAAATATGAAAGAAGGTTATAAACATTGCTATAGAAATTGGAAACTGAATCCGTGTCCAAAGCTTGTAGTGTAGGCTTTTTAAAGTACACTTGGAATGCAAGCGCAATGATTTGCTGTTACATACAGACGTAAAATGGCCCAGTCGTGGAAAGTCACATCGAGAAACTTAAAACCCAAAATATATTACAGACGATGACATCTGAAGATAATTACCAATGTTTGAATTATAAATAATTAAATTTGTTAAACAAAAACTAATGGATACAACAATCTTCATAATTGTTTCAATAACCAAATAACTACAAACTTTTAAATTCAAATGGCACGTCGGGCGGAATAATTGAGATTGGTAGTATCAACACATTTTCGTCTTTGTATTTTTTTAAACAATTGTTGCTTCGATTATGTTCTCCATTAGCTTCTTTACCAATAGATGAACGCCATTACAAAGACGTAATTGGTTGATATTTCTCAACATTATGATTACCGATCGGATTTTTAATTAAAAATTGTGCGTCGCCAATCCGGTCAATTTCAACGAGTTTAAAAATTCAGTCGGATAGTTGACGACATCGTCTTAGCTAGTAACGGAATCCATCGATTTGTACGTCATCAATTCTCTAGCAATTTCACTTTGAATCTTGAGATTCAATTCACCGTTATCAATTTTTTTCGCAGTCAATACAGCACGCTCGCTTAACCAAACATGATTTTCGTAGTTTTGAGCAATATTTGGGAATAGTTTTTGGATAAGTTCAGTGTTTAATTCGAAAAACTGGCAAATATCAACGGAGAATCTAATGCAAGTAGTCAAAATGTCAACTGGAATTTTGCCATTCCCAATGTCGCACAATTGTTTTAAATATGGTTCTCCAAATTGGTCGTTCTGCATCTGAACACCCATGTTTTGATTTGAACGTGTTGACATGCGTCTACAAAACATACTACTTTAAACATGCAGTTCATCAGCTGGCATTGATCACTGGCAATGTTTGGCAAAAATTACCTACCAACAGAATCATCGCACTACCAAACCGTTTTGGATGGTTTCGTAGATTTTAGATTGGTCAGTGTATTGCCTCCAAAATCTTTTTATGCGCCATCGTACATTCGTTCCAAACGATTAATTTACATTGCTGTAATACTTTCGCCATCATACATTTCTTCGAAAGATTGCACGTTAAAATTTTATTTATTTGCATATAATATACTGACTTCCAGAAAAATTAGAACACCTAGTTGTTGAACGATTTTATTAAAATACTCAGGAAACGTGTATTTTCATGAAACAAAGTGATGATTAAAATTTAAAAACATAAGAACAAAAACTTAAAAAGTTTTTTCAATAATGAGTTGTTCGCTACGATTTGTAATGCACTCATTTAGACGTCTTGGCATGCTATCATTCAAGTGATCTATAACTGTTTGTGGTATATCGTTCCAAGCTTCTTAAATCTGTAGCTGGAGATCGTGTAAGTTATCTGGAGGGTGTGGTAAATAACCCAGTCGCCTACCAATCATATCCCATACATGTTCAACGGGCGACAAATCAGGCGACCGAGCAGGCCGTGGGAGGACGGCAATGTTATCTTCTTCCAAAAACCGTATGCCGTATGAGGGCGCGCATTATCCTGCTGGAAAATGTGATCTTGCAGCCCCTGAAGATATGGAAGCCTAACTGGTTGTAGCACATTAGCAATGTAACCAGCTGCGTTTAGGTTGCCGTCAATAAAGGCCAAGGGTGATCTGCTATCATAACATATTGCACCCCATATCATAACTCCTTGAGTGAAGACTGTGTTGCGTTCCACAAAAAATGTTGGATTTTTACGTTCTCCACGCATTTGTCTGACCCTCCTACGACCATCGTGGACCTACAAGCAAAATCGGGACTCGTCACTAAACACAAACTGATGCCATTCTTGCGCCCAATTAACACTTTCGTTAGTCCACTCTAGTCTGCGTAGACGGTGAAGTGGTGTAAGGGGAAGACGAAATGAACGATATGAACGCAACCCATAAGATCTTATCCGACGATAAACAGATGATATTGACATTCTCAGTCCTATACCTCTCATCCGATCATTTGCAATTGGTTCAGTTGTTGAAAATCTGTCTTTTGTGGCCAAAACTCTTAAGCAACGTTCTTCGCGATCTGTAGTCCTCCGAGGACGTCCAGATCCACAACGACTATGTTGAACCCCTTCCTCGGACCATTTGGACCAACATCTCAATACCGATAAAACATTTCGGTTTACACGACGAGCAATTTCTCTTAGCGAAAGTCCGGCCTCCCTCATACCAATAATACGGCCACGTTGAAAATTACTTAATTGGATAAAATGTTGATGTTGACGTACTCTCGGCATTGTTATCAAGTTCAGGATGAAATTGTAAACAAACAACAACAATTTGCAAACTTGAGAATTACTAAATGGTCTACTACTTCAAATTTATTGTTGCTATGTTGCTATGGAAACGACAGGAAAAAAACAAAAAGCTACTGGCTAGATTTTATTCATATATTAATCATCACTTTGTTTCACGAAAATAGACGTTTCTAAAAAATTTAATAAAATCGTTCAACAAGTTCTAGGTTCTGCAATTTTTCTGAAAGTCAGTATATAATATACATACAGACCCTCATTGGCACAAAAACGGAGCACTTGCATTTTTTATTTAAACTTAAATTGTTTTTGTTTTATGACGTATTATGACAATGTCATAACTACAAACAAAACAAAATGTTTCAAGTCATATGTAATAGCAATTAAACATTTATTTGAAGAGAAAAAAACTATTATACTAAAATTCGCAAAAATCAAAAATACAAACTTAAATCAAAACTTCAGTTCAAAGGTTGCCATAGATACCCTTAAACGATTAGCAGACAAAATAATTTTTAATAATGGGTTTTGCCTCCACATGCAGAAATTATTGGTTGTATCTTCCTTAGCATTCCCAAAATTAAATTGTAAATTTCTTCTTAAAGAATACGTTCCCACTCCTCTAAAAGAGATTGTTACAACCGTTTTAATTTTAAATGAGCGGGAGCATGTACCAAACATGTTCGATTGGTTTCGCATCTATACTTACCGCTGGTCAGTTCATAACAGGAATGTACGAACTGCTGAGCGATTCTTGCGGTATGAGGTCTGGCATTATCTAGCATCAGAAGAAACAAAATCAGCAAAAGGGATTTTAACAAAATCTTGGAGAATTTCATTAATGTATCTGGCAGCTGTTAATGAGCCTTTTGGCACAATGTACAACTCTGTGTGTGCCTCCAGAGAAATTTTTGCCCACATCATAACTGAGCCCCATTGGTAGCCTATGCTGGGGCTAAAGGTACATTTTGCAAAACGCCATACTCTCTCACGACTTTCTGGAGCTCGCAGGATAAACCTGGACTCATCGGTAAACAAAACGCGCCTCCACTCATTTTCATCCCAGTGCTCGTGATTTCTGGCAAACTGAAATCGCGCAATACGATGATGCCTAAGAAGCTTTAGACCTGTTGCAGATCTACGGCTGGTAAAACTGACTTCTCCAAGTCTGATTCTAACTCTCCGTTCGTTTACGTTGGTATTCCGACCGCAGTGAAATCGATTTCAGATTTCTACAGCTGTAGAACACAGGCGGAAATCCAGAAGAAGGGCAATAAGGACCCAGTTGCAGGTCGTTCTTGGGTAAGCTTCAGTTACGAAAAAAACTGCTAAAATACAGAAAATACAGTGCACAGTGCTATTTGATATTGCTGGGCAACATATTGATGAGTTCTTCAGTTCACCTTAGACTGTGTGTCGCACTTGCTTTGAGTTGTCAAACGATAAAAACAAAAAAATTCTCATGGCAACCATTAAACTGGATTTTTGTTTAAATTTGTAATTTTTTATTTGCAAATTGTATGAAATTTCTTGTTTGTACTTATTTAAGATATTGTAATAACAAAACGTCATAAAGCGAATAAATTCTAAATTTAAACAAAAAATTCAAGTGCTCCGTTTTCGTGTTGTTGAGTGTATATATATAATTATTTGCAATTTTCAAGTTTTTTCTTGTATAAAAACTTAATTTAGATTATTAAGAACATTTTAAAAAATACACAAATCCGTACAGGCGTTCTCAATTGATACGTTACGAACGAGCAGCATTTCATATTTTTGAGTTTACTTAATATCGCATTTAAAGGTGTTAATTTTAGTTGTAACAATAACAAAAAAAAATTGGATAAGACATATTTTTGATTATTATTGTAATATAATACTCCACAATATGAAATCTGGATTTCGTTTCATTGCTCGCCCAAAACAAATACAAAATCTCGTGGTGTCCGACCTTTATTTAAACAGAAGTCTTCAAACTTAACCTAAAACATCAATAATCACCCGGTTTGTCCCTGCTTAATATTCTTCTACACTTATCAATCAATAATATTTAATATGGTCGCAAAAACTTTAGTTTTATAGATTGGCAATTCATTTCCTAATTTGAAGCTCGGCCATAGCATATATTTAATTTACGTTATTCTACACAATTTTGTATTTGCTTTATAATAGAAATTTGACGGTACAAACATTACATTTAGAAAAAAATACTTAAAACCATTACAAATTACATTATTTACAAAGACTTTATTGTGTTACGTTAACTTTTAACCAACTATACACCGCAGATGTGTTTTTACGACAAATAGTAACTTAGTAACGTAGTAAATTATGGATTTAAACATAATAGAAACTCCCGTATGTGTGAAACCAATGAAACTATTATTAAAATTTAGTTACGTAAGCTGTTCTACAAGCTTCAAAATAAATTCAAGACAAATAGTTAAACCCTATATTAGTATACTACTTCTTTTACGCTCGCATGCTATTAAATTAATAAAGGAATAAGTAGCATATTATTTTACTTTTGAATAATGTTATTGTCCAAGGTGAATAGCATACAAATAAATTTCCTGACATCTAATGAACTACATACAATTTGTGTTAGGTTAAAAAATACGAAAGAGCATAGTCATTGAATTAAATAAAAAATTTTATAAATAAATTAAGTTTATTTCAGAAAAAAGTTTTGTTGTAACTTCGTTTTAAACTTTCTTCTTTATAACTACATTTTTCGGTTTATTGAATATTTTTAAATATAACCAAATATCGTATTCGATCTATCTACAATACAAGAACGAAAACCTTTTTCTTTATTGTTAAAGCTTATATTTTTTTATTTTACTAACGTAATGCTAAATTGCTAATACCATAAATAAATTTTTTATAACCGCGTGACTACATGTTGTGTTTTATTTTCGCTTTATTCAAAAGGTCTATTTTAGTAAAATGTTTATTACCTACAGCCAAATTTATTAGTTACTTTGATTTGTAATCGAGTTTAGTATATCTAACATTTATCTACCCATTCTACATTAAATGTCAAACTACTTATTTCAAATACATCAAAAAAACAATATCTGAAATAAAAAGAACTATTAAAAAACCTATTGCAAAACATTTGTATAAAAACACTTGTTAATTTACAAAAAAAAACAAAAATTCTGCTACTCCTACTTTTATTTACATAACTAGGCCTAGTAATAATACATTAAAAGATTTGGAAAAGCAAATAAGTTAAGACATTTTAATTCATAACAATAACAACTCAAGCAAATCAGTCTAAAACACCTCGTCCTTAATTTTGCTATATATTAATACAATATTTGTTTTCCAGCTTTTGCTTTAGACCCTGTTCGGTGTAGATAACATTTATAAAATATACAAAACTAATTAGAACGTTATAATAGTATAGTAATCACGATCGCTTTTGTATAAAGACCCGAAAATAAAGGCATCGAAAATTAAGACATTATGTTTTAATATGTATATTACATTTTTAGGCACAGAAAAAATGTTTTCATGCAATATGTCATAAATTCAAGCCTGGATAACTTCACAAATAAAATTAGTTATTATTGAAAATAAAAAATTAGTTTAAAACACGATAACTAACTATACTCTATATACATATGTAAATAAAAATTAAAACGATTGTACAGTTTTGGTTAACACATTTTGACATCTATTTTTTGTTATTTTAAAAAAGCTCCGAGACATACTTTTTTGTGTTTAATTTGTTTAATTTTAAATAATAATAACAAATTATTCATTTTATATAATATAACATTAATTTTAACTATGAACATCGTTGTTCAAAATAGTTTTTTGTTCAATGGCACTGTATAGAACTAAGTTTGTTCAATTGATCGTTAAAACAATCTTTTAATGTATAGTATTATTATCTTTATCAAAACATACTTGCCAACACCACTTCAATATATTACATTTTTTAATATGTGAAACAAAAAAAAATTATACGACTATACTCACAAAACATTACAAATAAAGATAGGTACCATACTGTTAGTACTGTAGAATATTAAATGTTTCATAACAGCTTTACTAATCACTTTTGTTTTGTTGCAGGTGTGCATGGGGGGCGATGGGTGGCACTGCGGCTGAGGGGGGGCTGCGGAGGCGGATGCCGTTGCGGCGGTACCGTGGTGGAGCTCCTGTTAGCGCAGGGGCGCTGTCCACCCGGGCCATGCGCTACTACCGCCTCTGGATCTACACGTGCAACACGGCGCTGCTGGCTGGATCTATTGCATTTTGTGGAGCTGCAGCACGAACGTTTATTTTTGATTACCGCCGTTTGTTAATACCATCGTTAGCTCTCTACCAGCCGTCGTTTCTTTACGCTTACTTAGCTCTTGCAACTCAAGGTGGTGCTCTACAACTTCTAGGATGTGTTGGTGCGGTTCGGTTATCCGAAAGAATGCTAAATGCTTATTGGTTGTTACTGTTAGTGTTATTGTTCGGTGATGTAGTGTTAGGAGCTTTTTGGGCTTTTCGGTTTGATAAAGTTTGCCAAGAGTTGAGGCCGGCGTTACGTATGAAATTGTTGCAAGAATATGGTGCTGGGGGTGATTTAACGGTATTATGGGATCGTTTACAAAGAGAGAGTGAATGTTGTGGAGTCACTGGTCCCGAAGATTACAATAATCGTAGCGGTTATCAACTGGAAATGCCACCGAGTTGCTGTGCTGAACCACCACGAAACGCAAACGAAACCAGGTGCGCTCGACCGCACGCCGTAGGATGTGATGAACGTCTACTATCATACTTGCGGGATACTGCTTCATTGCTAGCTATTTTAGGTGAGTATCAGAGCTGACTCATTCAATATTCTTTATTTAAATAAAATTATAGGATTTTTCGTTTAAATTGGTTTTTAAGTTTAAAATAAATTATAATTTTTAAAAAAATCGCGTGTATCTCAACACAATTCAACATAAAACGATTCAAAAATCTAAACAAATTTTCATGAAACAAACGCAATAATGGTCCCTAATTTACAATATTAATATAAAAAAAACCTAAAACGTAAAACTATTATACGAAAATCTAAAAACTGGCATTTTTTACAACTTTATCCGCTTAATCATTATTTTTTTTGGTTTCATAATAATTTAAAATGACACTTTAATTAAAGAAACTATAAAGAGAGAGTATTTTCAAAACGATAGGAGATACAGTTTGTTTAACCCATGACGCATAGTCGAATATACGTTGTGTCCCACGCTAGGGGTACCCCATGGGATTTAACATGGGAAAATTGAAATTATTTTTTTCCTGCTTCCTAAATTAAAAAATCGCAAAAATTTTGATGCAGATTTAAAGTGGCACTTAAAACGTTTCTAAAAACATTTTTTTGATTATAATTTGATAATTAATAAATTAATTACAGGAATTTGAAATTTGAAATTTTGTAGGTTTTTCGCGCATGTGATTCAGATAGGCTATCTTCGGTTTTTAAAGTAATATGGATGCTAAAATTAAATTGTAGCCCGTCAAATCAACATTATGCAACTTAATTTTTGAGGAAATGGAAATTTGAAGAACAAAGACTAGAAAAATTACGTTTGAAAATTTTCTGTAGGCTAAAAAAAACAAATTGCGCCCGCATTTGCGTGCTAATAAACCAGTTTATGATTCCAAAATGAAATAAACTTGAATTATGTTCAAGTAAATAGGTATTAAAAATCAAGTTAGCATTGATTTGTTATGAAACATTTGAAGTGTTGAGAGTTTTGATAGAATTGTTTTACAAGCTTCGAAAATGAATGTAGGAGAAAAAATTCTTGTGGTAAGAGGTGTTTCAAAGGTCCAAATTCGAGAAGACTTTGCTGGTTTTTTCGCAGATAGACCAATACCTTATTTAAAAAGTATCAAAGAAACGATACAATTATTTGAAACCACTGGCTCCGTAAATCCACCATGTAAATATCAGCGTCCACCACCCTTACACGATTATGAAGACAACCGTCAGAAGTTGGCAGTTCTTGCAGCTGTAGACCAAGATCCTGATGTTAGTTTGCAAGAAATTGAAATTAATGTATGTAGGTATTCCTCGGTCGTCACGATTATTATGCTCGTATGAGATTTTGTGAAATAATCACCAAAATGAACAATACCAATCGCGATTTTGTAAAAAAACATTTGTCTTTCGGACGAATGTTCGTTTGGACTTGATGAAAGACCAAATCGACAAAATAATCGTACATGGTCTCTCCAAAATTCACACAAATTAGTAAATGGACCAAGTCAATGGCGACAAACTGTCAATGTTTGGATGGGCTTGCTGGAAAGTCATGTTATTGGTCCTTTTTTTATTGAAGGTACACTTACTTCCATAAAATGTCATTACCTTCTACTAGAAGAAGTGTTTCCACAACTAAATGATGTAGCGGGTGAAAATCACCAAGTTTGTTTTATGCAGGATGATGCTCCAGCCCATACTGCTAGACTAAACACTGGGCTTCTGAATGAAGCATTTCCAAATCAATGGATAGGCAAGAATGGTCCCATTACATGGCCTGCTAGGTCACCTGATTTAAACCCGTGCGATTTTTTTTTGTTTACATAAAAGAAAAATTATTCAAAAGAGGAAAACGGTATGAAAATAGGGACGCACTAAAAGATAAAATTCAAGTGATATGCCGAGCTATTACCATTCGTAAATTAGCCGAAACACGAAAAAGATTTGTTGAACGGCTAACTTATTGTACAGTTCAAGCAGGAGGCATTTTTGAACACCTCATACCCAAATAGGTGATTCGCCGTGGTCGTTCCGTCAAGCAATGGATCGACAATGTTAAAAAGGCCTTTTACAGGGCCACAAATTCTCAATTGAAATGAATTTTTCTCCACGACGATTATTCGAGCAATCTTCCTGCGTTCGACTTATTAGTACCACGATGAGTGTTCGTAGATACCTATGTAAATGTAAATTTATGTTTGATTAATTTTTTTTTTCTAGTCTGCTACAGAAAATTTTCAAATGTAATTTTTCTAGTCTTTGTTCTTCAAATTTCCATTTCTTCAAAAATAAAGTTGTATAATGTTGATTTGACGGGCTACAATTTAATTTTAGCATCCATATTACTTTAAAAACCGAAGATAGCCGATCTGAATCACATGCGCAAAAAACCTTCAAAACTTCGAATTTCAAATGCCTGTAATTAATTTATTAATTATCAAATTATAATCAAAAAATTGTTTTTAGACGCGTTTTAAGTGCCACTTTAAATCTGCGTCAAAATTTTTGTGATTTTTTAATTGGGGAAGCAGGAAAAAAATCATTTCAATTTTCCCATGTTAAATCCCATGGGGTACCTTTAGCGTGGGACACAAGGTATATTTTTGCACCATTACATATGTGGGAATCGTTGGACCGCATAAACATATCGATATACAGGATGTTCCGCAACTCTACAGAAAATCTTATACCACATATTCCGGGGGTCATTACGATCAAAAAATGTTATGTGACCTATAGGTGAATTCCACTTTGTTTCGGAAATATCAAAGAAATTTACAAGAATTATTCATTAATGGATAGCTAATTAAAGCGTCAAGTTTCATTAAGAAACACCGTCACCTGATTCCCAAAGTGTGGTGGTGCTGTTGCTGAAACCACATCTTACGATAAGCTTCCAAAGAAATATCTTCCATGTAATTTAGCAATTTTTCTTCAAAAAATAAGATTAATTTTTTGCACTAAGACGTCTTTCAACAAAATGAAACCCAATAAAATGGTTGTTTAACAAGTCGCACTACACGTTGACAGAAAAACGATGTTGATGGTTAATTAACCACGATTGTTTGGTGTGGGTTTTGATCCGTCCAAATGTGAGAATTACGTGTGCTGTTAATACCATTCCTTGTAAATTGTTCTTCATCCGTAAAACGTGTGTGTGGAATAACCTCCAAACTATTTAGTAACCATTGGCAAGACCGTATTCAATTTTCTAAATCTTTAAGAAGTAAATGCTGGACTTTTTGTAAGTGATACGGATAAAGTCCATCATGGTGCAGAATTCTCCATACATTGTTTTAAAGAATTCCCCGTTGTATGAGATATTCTACAAGTACTGGTAGAAAGACTTCGTTAAACTGCATTTGAAACTACTGCAGAGTGTTAATCTCTTTCTAAACGACGACGTGCGAAAATCCTGTCTCTGTCAAACAACGAAAAACGTTATGTGGTGAGGAACAATGCGATCTGGGTTCATATCAAGATATTTTGCATTAGTAAAATGCAGCATAATGGCTTAAATTTAAAAAAATAACATGGCCACCCAGATCTCCCTACCTCTCCCCTATTAAAGACGTGTGGCACATTATGGATAGAAGACTTACGGCCGGTTCCACGAACACGACTTAAACTTAAACAATGCTTAAAAACAATCGTTGCTATGGTTTTAACAACTGTATCTTAGTTTTTAAGCTTTGCTTAAGTTTAAGTCGTGTTGGTGGAACCGGCCGTAAGAAACTTAGCGTATCGTCCACAGACACAGAAAGCTCTCCGGCATAAATTCCAAGTTCTTTGGGATACAATAACTCAAAAAAAAAATCGACCACCTGCTGGAATGGATGCCACGAAGAGTGAAGGAGTATGAAGCCAATAGGAAGGGACCAACACATTATTGTGTTCATCTTTGTTCGTTTTTTTTTGAAGTTTTAATCATTTAAAACCTATGAGTAGCTAAACCTTCCTGCCAAGTTTGGTCACAAAATTTCCACCCCTTCTTAGTGTTGCAATTTCATTATCAAAGAGTATATTTAGACTTACTAAAAACAAAAGTAGTTAAACAAATTATAGAAAACAAGAATCTTCTGGTACTAAACCGTATTGTAATTGAAACCTAAGTTGACAACTTTCGTAAGAAAGTTCCTCAGAGTAAAAAACAAATAAATGTTGTAACAAGAAACGGAAAATGTAACCAAGAAACTCTAAAGAGTAATCTATTTTTTTAAACACAAACATTACAAGAAATGTATAATATCTTCCAAAAAACTAAATTAATAATTAAACGCAGTTTTTTAATCGTTGAGAAACAGTAACTATTAAAAAATATTTTCAAAAAGATTTTTATAAATTGAAACACTAACTAAAAATGCCTTAATACTTACATGTAGTAGTTAATATACTACAACAATGTTTAACTTTTGTATGAATTATGTATTCAAATTTCAGTAAAATATTCGTTTATAAAATTACTCATGTATTATATTTCATCGTTATCTTAATTTTGTAGACAAATTAATTTACTTATTTAACACCGCCAAATTTTTAATATCAAACTATTGTCTAATCATTTTGTAAAATCCCTTCAATAAATTCATGAAATGGTTTACATAACGATAGCATCACGATTCAAAATATTTACCTATCAAACTTTACCGAAAATTAATACTTTTAACCATTTTGTCTTTAAAGCCTAATAAAGATTTAAATTTTTATAACAATATAGAGTAATTTAAATTTCGTGTATAAAGTGCAAGATCAATTTTCATTTATCGGTATGTTTTCAGTAATACACATAAGTAATATATACTTGTGTTATATCTTTAAAACTATGCATTAAAAATGAAGTGTATCGTTAATAATAATATTGCAAAATTATATACTAATTATCTTGACAAATATATAAAATGATAGTACGCATTAATGAACCACGCAAAATATAGGATGTATTAATTTTAAGAAGTTTAAAAATCAAAAAATTAGAAATGCTAAATATAGTTTAATAAAACAAATAGAAAGCCATTTATTTTCAAGAACGTAGACTATAAACAAAATGAGTACGTTTATAAAAGTTTTATGTAAAAATACTCTGATAAAGTTAAACAAAGAAGCACGTTTTGAAAATTAAACCAAAAATCCAATGTGCTATGCAAAGAGCAAAGATACACACTAGAAAAAATACAAAAAAACATCAGCTTGAAAATTTTCTCGTACAATTTGCATTTCCGTTGCTTCGATATAATAAAATTTTGTTTAAATTCGTAATATATTCTTTGCTAGTTAGAGACTGTCTATTTTTAAATTTAATATAAAATTATATAACAAAATTTCCGACTTTTTTACTATTTAGTATATAAATTGTCGTCTCCTTTTATATCTTTTTTGTTAATGTGTATGTGAAGCAATAACATAATTTGTTATACCATAATAACATTCAAAATATAAATTTAAAAAAGAACGTGGTTTTAATTGTGTTCTAACGACGTTATGAACTAGTTGCGTAGTATGTGATAAAACCATTATGTATTTAAAATATAAAAACTAATAATACAAAATGGGTTCAAATAATATACAAATGACTAAATATAACAAAAAACAAATATAAACACCATATCTTCGGCCAAATGCCTCATTCGGCTGAAATCCTAGCGCTAGTGTGCAGAGTAATGTCTTTTCTCAAAATGCAGAAACATAAATATGGTGAAGAGTGAAGTGATACCAACGATATAAAAATTTAAATTAAAGACTTGATCAGCATAACTTAAATGATGATTTGCTAAAGGGCTTAAAACTACCCAAAAAAACTTCAAAACTGCACAAGAACAACTAGTTTGAAAAGTGACCTAAGTCTACTTCCAACGTGACGATAGATTGTTACTATAACGTACATGGTTTAATAGAAGACTTGCGAATTCCAGTCTATAACGCAATTCAATAACGACTGCTTATCCATAACTCAAAGCGTAGCTTGTATGACGTCCTCCTTCAAAATAAAAACTTATTTGTTGCAGTCCTACTAGGGTATTCAATGATTGATTTGTTGCACTGTCACATGCACAAATCGATTGTCTGTGTTGATTTTACAATGGTCTGCTTTCTTCTTAGCTCTCTTAACAACGCAGATACATCATATACCTCTGTTTTTTGTATATGTACTGCAGTAGAACTCGTAAGAAGCATTGAGTGCAGTCAAATTAATCACCAAAATCTGACTTTAAACTTAATGATCTAAAAATTTTACTCAGCCAGATGTCGACAAAATAGTATATTATTACACGAGTTACATAAGGAAGGCTATTATTGCATGAGTAGTTTAGTCTAATTGTACGAATGCAATAATAACCTCTTATGTAATGTGTGTAATATACTATTTTTGCGAATTTACATTTTAAATTAATTAATTAAATAAATCCAGGTTTGAATCTTTAGGAATTTTTATTTCACAATTGGTATTACTGATAGATTGGTATCCATTTGCAAAAATTGAAATTTAAAAGTTTGAATTTTCAATTGAAAGTAAAAACTAAGAATGGAAAATAATTGATTGTACTCCTCCTAAAGTCTGGGAAGTGGCAGAGGATGCCACAAAGAATTTATTGCCTGTTAAATCAAAAGCAGTGTACGAAAAAGAATATTTTCGTTTTAACAAGTGGTGCAAGAATAGTTCGGTTCGAACAATTACAGAAAATTCTTTATTAGCTTACTTTGTTTAAATGCAGAAGACAAAAAACCTACATCAATGTGGACAGTTTATAGTATGCTACGCACTTGTCTAAATTTAAATAAAAATGTTAATATTTCCAAATATCATAAATTACAAGCATTTTTGAAACGTAATTCTACTGGTTATCAACCCAAAAAATCAAGTATACTGGATGATTCCCAAATAAATAAGTTTTTAAATGAAGCAAATGACCAATGCTATTTGGGAATCTAAGTATGTAATAAGAATAAAAATTATAATTTTCACTCATTTACCTTAGGTTATTTTGGTAATGGGATATTCTGGTGCCATGCGACGTGATGAGTTAACTCAAATGGTAATAGATTATATTCAGTTTAAAGAAGATAGTATTCATGTATAAATAACTAAAACCAAAAATAACGTCTCTCGTCTTTTCGTAATTACTAGATTTCAATTATTTAAAAATATGTTGCACTTCGCCCTTTTAACGTGACTTGCAAACGGTTTTTCTTGACATATCAAAATGGACGTTGTATCACAAGCCCCATTGGAATTAACAAAATTGGTCAAGTGCCACGGGTAATTGCTCAATTTCTGCAGTTGCCTAATCCAGGCCTATATACTGGCCACTGTTTTTGACGATCCAGCGCGACACATTTAGCTGACTGTGGTGGAGATCTATTAACGATTAAAAGACATGGCGGATGGAAGTCATCGGCGGTCGCACAAGTTTATGTGGAAACAAGTCTGTTGAATAAAGTTGCGGTTTCCAATCTCTTGTCTTCCAACTCTACTGTGACAGGACCACATACTTCGGCTACAGCAACTGTGACAAGTACGTCATCAAAAGTGTCGATGAATGAGAATTTACAACACACTGTTGTAAATGAGACAATTCCAGGTATATGCATTAATGCACAAGACAACGTAACAATAAATTTAAAATTCAATAATTGTACGTTTAATACAAAAAATTAAGATTACTTTTTTTCATATAGATACTTTTCTTTAATTTAAATCAAAATAAATTCGTTTTTCTCTAATTACTTTTTCAATTCAAAGATGCAAACAAAAATAGCCTAAAATGTAAGGTTATGATGTTAAGAATGTATACACAAAGTTCATTCAAATACCAACTTGAAAATACATAACAGTATCGTTATATACTTTTAGTGACTTTATAACGATACTGGTATTGGTGTCGTTATAGACTTATTACGGTTGTAAAGTCGAAAAAATATATTTTTCCACCTCTGTCTATAAAGCTGCTTATCAAGCAGTTTGTTAAAGCTTTGCCAATTGCAGAAAACTGATTCAAGTATCTTTTAGCTTGTCAACAACTATGGTTTGACCGTCCGTTTCATCGAAACAATTACAAAACTCCAAAATAATGCTTAGTTAGTACAAACTTTGTCAAAGCCTTTTTTGGAAATACGCAAGCATGACACCAAAGTAGTGCAGTAAAGAAGCATTTAAAATATTTGCTTGCAACATTTTCTGCACAGCCATTTTACTTACATCAATGCTTACATTTACTAGTGAAGGTATTATGACACAATGATGAAACATAAACATAAAGTTGAATAGTAATCTTTATAAAAATAAACCAAATTTTTAACTTACACATGAAAGTAGAATATGAATATAAAAATGAAAACTTTTTAAATATAATACTACTTGTCTTTTTCATTTTGTTCACTTTATTGTCACTCTTTCATTGTTTGAAACACGATGCCTTGATTCAAGACACGTTTTCTCAGCATATCCCACACATGTTCTATAGGATTCAAGTGAGGGTATTACGCCGGCCACGGCAATCAATACTGCAATTTGTGTTCATGTAAAAATTTGTTAACTGTTTTCGCAACGTAATTGTCTCTCAATTTGTTTTGCTTGTGGTAGAATAACAGCTTCTAGAATTGTGTCCCAATATGCGTTTGCTGTTAAAACGCCTTTAATAAAAACAAGCTCAGTTCTATAACCAATTTCAACTTCAACCTAAACCACAACCCTTTGGTAGCGATTAATTTCCTAAACAGTTGTCAAACTATCTTGATTTCCAGGTCTTCTCCACACCCATATAAGTCCGGTTGTATAAAACGAACTAACTAATGAGGACACTTAACGGCATGCCCACGTAGTTAACTACACCGTCAAAGCTAACAACGCTTTATGCAACCGGGCTTTAGTCTTCTAGTATCTGGTCTTAAACCGAATCTGGATTCATCTGCAAAAAGCACGTGAGCCCAGTCTTGTTCTTGACAGTTGACGTATTTCTCGGCTCATTCTAATCTCCGTGCGTGATTGCTATATGAAAGCACGGGAAATTTAAAAAGACGTCGAGCATGAAAATTATCATCAACATATTTCTTACAGTTTCACTATTGACTACCACTTGATAGACATTTTAAAGCTTTGTTTCTAGTTAACCCTAAGACATTGGATTCAAAGAAATCCATCCTGTACAGCGCAGCATTAATTTTCCTGATGAGACCAAGGTGTCTTTCTTTTACATCAATAGTTTCTTGGTAACGTGGTCACAAGCGCCCAATGGTACTTTTGCCAAAATTTACAGCAGCAGCCACATCTCGAAGAGTCATACCTCTTTGTATTAGGTACACAGCAGTTAACTGAATATTACGGCTAAAATTCACTCTTTCCATCTTTAATCATTCTAAAACACTATAGAACCTAACTTGTTTTTTAATTCGGAACACATAAACTGAGTAAATTACAGTGCATCTTTATAAACTGAGTATCCGCCGTATTTCTAAAAACCAGTCTAACTTTAAATGTTGGAGCATTTAAAAACAATAAATCAAATGCATCTAAAACTCAAATACAGGAACAAATGGTGCAAAATACTAGGGTATAAAACTCGACACAAAACTTTATCTAAATCAATCTGAATAGACAATATAGTAACATTCCCATAGTACTGAAAATACACAGTATAGTACTAAAGACTAATGAGCTCTGATACACTCAAAAAAAAAAGAATATCCACAAATATTTAACGATACACTAAAATAAAGAAGAAATTCAACACTTGATAATTTCATCGACCTTTTCAAAAATCATTCGAAAATAATCTTATCTTATAGTACAATGCAAGCTTTCACGGCCGTTGTTTAATGTAGCACTGTTTTTTGGGTGTTGCTACGTCACATAATTTTTACTAAACGTTTCGCTAATCATGCTGTAGGCTTCTTCAGAAGATTTCTAAAGACTGATGTTATGGTCTTGCGTTCCTCGTTATATACCGTCTTTCGGCTCCGTTTCGCTGATCCGTGTCCGTTCTGGTCTGTTGATTTGCGTTTATAGACGTCTGGTGACTTCTTGCATGTTCTTTACGCAGCGTAGATCACCACGTGTTGCTGTATCCATCCTCACGGTTGAAGTTGTAAAGATTTTTCATTATTTCTGCTTCGTGCTAATGCCTTTACGTTCCCGTAATCAATCCGGTGATCTCCATTCTGATGTAGATGTTCCGGTACTGCAGATTTGTCCGTGCGTCTGAGTTGAGCGTCTCGTTGATGTTCTTTAACCCTGTACTGAATGCTCCTTCCTGTTTGGCCGGTGTAACTCTTGCCGTACATACACTCTACACTCTAATTTGTATATACCCTTGGTGTGTAGTCTTGGAAGTTGATCTTTATTAGGTGGTATGAGCTGATCTATTTTCTTCGCTGTGTTGTAACGTGTAGTGATGTTCTTCTTTCCTAGAACCCTCTGTGTCTGTGAGTGACTCGGGCAACGTAGGGTAAGTAAGCATATGATTCTGACGGTGTCTCCGCAGCAAGGTCAGCTTGCTTCTCCTTCTTCTTCTGTGGTCTTATTAATTTTTTGTTGTAGCCATTTTTTTTATTAGAGCATCCTTGATGTGTTTGATTTCCTCCGTTCTTCATCACTAATTTTCTCCGCTCTTCCTAGAAGTGTGTTGATGAGGGATCTCTTCTGTTGTACATGGTGATGAGAGGATGCGTGTAGATACCGGTCTGTATGTGTTTCCTTGCGGTATACGCTATGACTTAGCCTGTTGTTGTCCGTGCGTGTTACCAGAACGTCTAGAAAGGGCAGCGTTTTGTTATTTTTGATCTCCATGGTGCATTTGATACTGTTGTGGTGTCCATTGATATGTTGAAAAAAACTTTGTAATTCTTCCCGCCTGTGAGGCCACACGACAAAAGTGTCGTCCACGTATCTTTACCAGCATTTTGGTTTTCTGTCGCTTGAGTTGATAGCTTCTTGTTCGAAAGCTTCCATAAAGATGTTAGCTATTACTAGTGACAGTGGTGATCCCATACTTGCGTAGTTCTTTTGTTCATAAAACTTACCATTACACAGGAAGTAGGTTGACGTTAAACAGAGTCTGGCCAAGTCGATCAAACCTTCTTTTAAACCTCGTTGTACTAGTTGTTGTCCTTGGAGAATCTCGACGTAATGTTCGGAATCCTTAACGTAGCTGGTTGTCTGTACGGTGTGCTGCTATAGTCTTCTAGCTAAGTATTTTGCTAACTCGTAAGTCGGTGATCCACAGGTACTGACGATAGGTCTTAGAGGGTTTCCGGTTTTATGAATTTTCGGTAACCCATACAGCCGTGGAGGTTGGCTTTCCGATGGTAACAGTTTTCTGTTTTTCTGTTGGTATAGGTTAGTCTTTGATTGCCTTTCTTATGCGTCGATCAATTTTTGCAGTAGGGTCCTTGTTTAGTTTTGTGTAATGGTCTGGGTCTAGTAAAATGTCCATTTTTCTGATGTAGATGTTCTTATCCATTATTATTGTCGCGTTACCTTTGTCCGCTCATAGAATAATTACTTTTTGATTCTTACGTAAGTGAAGTAACGCTCTTTCTTCATTCTTGGTCATGTTTCTTGATGGTGGTTTGCCTGTCCGTAATATACGACAAGTAAAAAAAATGGCTACAACAAAAAATTAATAAGACCACAAAAGAAAAAGGAGAAGCAAGCCGAGGTTGCTGCGGAGACACCGTCAGAAACATATGCTTACTTACCCTACGTTGCCGGAGTCACTGTGTACATGCGGCAAGAGTTATATCGGCCAAACAGAGAAGAGCATTCAGTGAAAGGTTAAAGAACATCAACGAGACGCTCAACTTAGACGCACGGACAAATCTGCAGTAGCAGAACATCTACATGAGAACAGAGATCATCGGATTGATTACGGGAACGTAAAGGTATTAGCACGAAGCAGACACTATCACCAGCGAATAATACTCGAATCACTAGAAATAATAAAAAATCTCCAACCGTGAGGATGGACACAGATTAAGCAACACATAGAGATCTACGCTGCGTGAAGAACTTGCAAGAAGTCACCAGACGACTATGAACGCATATCAACAGACTAGAACGGACACGGATCAGCAAAGCGGAGCCAAAAAACGGTATATAACGAGGAAAGACGATAACACCAGTCTTTAGAAACCTTCTGAAGAAGCTGACAGCATGATCAGCGAAACGTTAAGTAAAACTTTTGTGATGCGGCAATACCCGAAAAACAGTACTATCTTATCTTTAAAAAAAAATCACAATTTCTAAACCATTTTATTTTTGTCAAAACGTGCTGGCTTTAGATAGATACCAGCAAATGATACTAAAATTTACCATATAAATTTGTTGCCAGACAAAAAAATGTTTTGAGTTAAATTATGTATTCATTATTTACGTTGTCCAACGAAACATAATGATTTGGAAAATATATCAAGAAAAACCTTAACATGTTAATTACATTATATACAGCTTGTACTATTGCGATTGTAAAACTGAATTAGGTGGTTTTCTCGTTGCAAGACAATGGCGTACTGGCGAGTGGTATTCTGCCTAGTGTTACCTCTCACATGCCGTTTAGAATCTAAAGACCAAACATTGCAAATGTAAAAAGAAAGATTCTATCTTTTTAGACATAACAAGAACAATTGTTTTATTAAAGTAAAAAAAATAAAATAGCATAAAAGACGATTGAAAAGTAAATAGATATCTAACAAATAAAATTTGTTTTTAAACCTTTTTATTTTAAAAGACAATAAATTTATAAATACGAATAATCTCTACGCAAAGCCATTTTAAAACATTTGTTTTATTCGACAAAAACCAATTACGTTTAGAACACAAATTTTAAAAAAAACTGCTTTCTAACATAAAATTAAATGGAAAAACTAACATAAACTAAACTAAACTTCTACGCTTTAGTGGATTTTCCTAATGCTCAATCGCAAAGAGAAGTTAGCATACGAATTTAATAGTTTTTTGCTGAGTTTGAACGTCGGATTAAGTGTTAATGTACACAAAATTTTATGTAACAATTTTTAACAATAAATATTTGATTTCCTTATAATCATATATTCATAAACAATAAATTTATTTAATGGAAATAAACATACAAAGAGTGTATATTGCCAAAAATATAAAAGTGCACGCTTTAGATAGCAATGACGTACGTAAATGTTTGTACATCATGTTATCGTTGTATTTTTCATTGCAATTGTCAAATAATTCCAACAAAAGCTCGGTGATTAAACTCATTTCAAACATTTATTTCCCTTCTCTACTATAGAACTATTTCCGAATTTGTACTTAGTGCTTCTTGTTTGCAATCACAATCTTTTATCTTTTATTTATTCACTTTCAAGCTAGTTTTACGTCTAATCTACAAATCCCTTTTCTAATAAATTAGTTTTACATGCAATATTTGCCTTTCCATTGATCTTTATGTAGTTTCAAATATATCTACTTAACTTGATTTATTTTGTCTTTTTTTTGTATTATGATGTAAACATATAGTAAAAAGTTACAAACTCATAAACGTAGAATAAAAAATTAAATCAAAATGACAATACATTATGTTTTCAAAATTTGTGAATTTACGTACATTTTTAAACTGTAAGTTTGATCTTAGTTCATGATTCTGCTCTAGTATGCTGTAAAACGAGTGTTACAATGACGACGATTGTAATGCGAGTAAGTTTGCTTTAACGAATCACGTAGCGTAATAAAAATTGCAATATATGTATAGCAGCAATTCCTGATATACACTGCAATAAAAAAATTTCCACATTTGACTAAATATATAGCATCAGTACTTTAATTGGTCGTAGTACATTCACTTCTAAACCTACTGTTTTATTACTTATTTTATTTTTAAAGACTGCGATAACAACTGCCTAAACGTAAATTTTATTTGACAGGAAAACTTTAAAGTGTGTGTATGTATTTAAGTGCTTTTATGCTAAACTTCTGTGACATTTTTGATGTTGTGTTATTTTTTTTATGCCACGAAACGCCGCAGTTTCTTCAGAAGGTGTAGCCTTTGTGGAAGTTTGCGTTATGGCGCTACAGTTCTTCACTATAGTCATACAACGGTTCATAAATGTCTGCAAAGGTTTCGAGAGACTGCAGATAGACGCGAAGTCTAAGATCTGGTAAATAAAAATTTTATCACGTTGCGGGCATTACGAAATCACACTTCTACGTCCGTTGAGGCGAGAAATCCAGTTAAGAAAGTGGGTGGTGTTGATGTAAGTGTGATGGACACTTCGCCAAAGATTAACAAAAACAGGATTGAAGTCTTGTATTTCAACGCATGGACCAAATTCCAGCAAGGTTGCAATTTGGCATGAAAAATAGAGCAGTGGAGTACTGTACTATTCACAGATGAATTTCGGTTTTGTTTATATTTTCGAGATGGTAAACAACGGGTGTGGCAAAGAGGTGGTAAACGCTATACACCCTGTAGATTCCTTTCACTAGTAAATCATAATGGATGCTCAATTATAGTGTGAGCTGCCATGTTACTAGAAGCTCGTATAGAACTTGTTTGTGTGAAAGGAGAATCCTTAACACACCGATACATTACAGACATTCTGAAAGACATGTTATCCCTTTTGCTTTATTTATTCGCATTTACTTTTCTTAATTCGTAATAATGCAAAGGCGCATGTTGCAAGAGGTGTTAATGAATATAATTTCCTGACATATACCCTATACTGTTACATACAAAAGCTTGCTTGGATAAGGTAACATAAATGAAGAAATAGATGGAGCTCAGTGACGGTGATCGCAGGTTACTTTAAAACAAATCCGTGATTGATTAGAAAACTCAAAACTTAAAATCAAGATAAAACAAAAAGGTGCTAGAGAAGTTTCTAGCTCAAAAATGGCCTCTGGACTTTGCCAACCAAAAATCCCGCTCTTGTTGAATACACTCTAAATGGGACTTTTCTTATTAGAACGTATTGCACTAAAATCTAAAATTATTTAAATTTACATAAACGCGAAAGCCGACGGAATAAAAACTTTGTAACAGTTTTGACTATTTAACATTTAGTTAAGTTAATTAGTAAACATAAATCAAAAATAGAATAAAGTTGGATAAATTAAATTAAGTAAACAAAGAAAACAGGTATATAAAAAATGACAATGTTTACATCAAGTACCAGATTTGTCAAACGGTAATAGATACGAACTAGGAAGATTTTCCAAACTTAATTTTTTACTGCACCCATTAATAAACCAACAGATGTAAGATATTCAGCACTGCCTACGGCTTCATCGAACAAATTTTCATATGAGTGCGTTAATAATATCCATATCCTACTTCTTACGTAAATAACTATTATTACTTAAATTTTCCCATTATTTTCAAATGTTCCTCGTTGTCCTGACAAGTAAACTCTTGTCTTAGAAGATACATTTTTATTCATTTGAATAGAAATGTCCAATGCTATCAAACTGCCCTTACTTTGCAATTGTTTTGTTCTATAATTTAGTAATCAAATAACCCAACGCACTGTTGATCTCTGTCATACAATTAGATTTGACAGAGAAAGGTATGACTTTAGGCAGAGCGTTACGTTTAGATTGTTAAAAGAGCCATGCGCCGTATGCAAGTTACCGGCAGAAATCTTCAAGAATGAAATTCTTCAACAATACCATAAAACTCATCAAACTACTGATCAACTACCTTCACTGCTGTTCTTTGGAAGAACAATACAATCCCAAATTGACACCATTCACCCAGACCTGAAATTTAAAATACTACCAAAAAATCAACCATCTTAGCTCATTTTCTGTGGGAGATTAAGTTATATTTCGTATATACGACAAACCGTATCCAGGCGCGATTGTAACAAAATTTTGAAATCTTCATTACGATGTCGAACATCAAGACATTCGCTACAAGCGATATGCCAATCAACTTATATTGTGTGGAAAAACAAAAGATCACTTAGTGACTTAGATTCAAGCCTCCGAACATTAAACACAAATAAGATATTATGTGTCCACATTTTTAACCGCCATTCCAAAGACTAGAACAGTTAAATTTTTGAAAAAACAAAGACTTTCAGTGTTGGCCCAACTACCAATAAAAGAATGCAGAACTACATGCCCTATGCAACCGCCTACTTGTCAATAAGACGCCACAGCAGAAACTTCTGTGTCAGCAGCGAACTCAACTCAATCCAAACGATCCGCAAGAGACAGAAAACCTTGAGAATGGATTACTCAGCATCATAATTAATTTTACTAAATATATTTTTTAGTGTTGAAACACTTATAGAATGCTTGATTCAAAGGTTCATGTACCAAAACGATGAAACGCTCATCTGAAACAAAGCTGAAATTTGCGGTGGTGCCCAATTTCACTTAATTTTTTGTCTTTTTAGGATGTAGTGTTTATTATTATTAAACAAGATATGATTCGTTTTATGTTATAAAAATATAATAAGTCTTAAGTTCACCCAGCATTATACGCTGCAAAAACTGTACAATATAGATGAAAATTGCACATAAACAATTTATTGAGCACAAAATTTACTACAAAAAAATCCACGGGGGTGTATAATTATATCTAATAGTTTAAGCGTTGCAGAATTTTAATGTAATGTGAGACATTTTCGTGCAACTTTGCACATTGGTATCTTCTAAACTATTGAAGGTAATTGTACCCTTCCGCAGACTTTTTTATAGTAAGTTTTGTTCTCTATAAAAATGTTTATGTGCAACTTTCCTCTATCTTGCACCGTTTTAGGGTAATAGTTTATTAGTTATTTTAAGTTATTAAGCAAATTATTTCAATACAAAAATTGTGGCGGTTTCAGTGCAGACATGATTTACAAGAAAAACAAATCCAGATACCTGGTGTAATATTACGACACCGACAACGCTACCCTTAGCCGCAGAAAAAACCGCGGTGGTCACCAAAAGCAACTCCACCGAAACACACATGTTCTACTAAACCGATAATTTCTGCTCAAATTTTAAAATGCCTAAACGAAGTAATAATTTAATCAATGTGGTTTATAAAGTTATATATAGTCCTCGCAATTTAATTTTTGATGCACGTCATTAATGACGTAAAATTCATACCACCCTATTTATAGTAAAAATTAAATAAATACCGAATTGTCTTATGTAATTTTTTTTGCCAAGTTGTTGGTGTGCTTACTACAGTTGCAGCGTTGATGGCATCTGTCAAAATTAATTTGTGTTTTTTACGTCAAAGTGCTCATTGTTTTCTATAATTATTTTTGATACAAAACTGTACTATTTTGCGCTTGAACGAGATAATGGTGGTCCATTGATATCAGTAATTTCTATGCTAGAGGTACCCTTTTACATAATATTTAAATTGTGGTAATACATACATATATTCTACAGTTAGGTCTGTATCTACAGCGGTTGCTAACAACGACGTTCTTAGATCTCCTAGAAAACGTAAGTGTAGTAAACCTGTTACGAATGTAGAAACCTCTAATGAAAACGTAATTTGCAATGTAATATACAGATGTACGAAAACAGTAAGTTTACATGATAATACCGACAACATGGTTGAATAACTACGTCACTGACGTTAATGACGTGCATCAAAAGTTAAATTGCGAGGACTATAATAAAAACTATCAGTAATTACTAGTTTAACTCATGAAAGATTTCATTGTAAAGTTATCAACATAGGACGAAAGTATGTAAAATAAAATTTAAGCAAATGCTGAATGTTGAAATTGTACCAACAGTTACGCAATTGTAAAGATTATTATTAGCGTTATAAATCTGTTAAGACTAGAGAAAGAATTCATGTTATTGTAAAGTTCATCTCTTTACACAGTTTCTTTAAGGTTCTTCTATGAGGAGGGGCATCAAAACACAACTATTGTTACATGTACTGTACATACAGTATGTTCTAAGTCCACGTTTCTTACTGTTGTGTTGTATTTGTTCTTGTGTTCAATTAATTTATTTTAAATGTTGGTTTATTTGATTAATTGTCTTTATAGTGCAGGTCATGAAACACCATTTTTCTAGTCTATTAATAGGCCTGGAGAAGTGCGCACTTAGCTGCACGAAACGTCGCTTTATATAGACACGTAAAGTGTTTTGATGCCCCTCCTCATAGAAGAACCTTAAAGAAATCGTGTCAAGTCGAATTAAAGAGGAAAATAATATAAAACTTACCGTAATGCTTCTTTATAGTCAGTAACGCATTTGTTTAATATTACTAGGAAAAAAATTGTACAATCAGTAAATTTTCATTCTATTTGAAACACACAGCGCCGCCCAGTAACAAAACGTCGTAACATCTTAAGGGTAGAAAGAGGCATATCGCCGCTTTCAACAGATTGAGTAAACAAAGAAAAAGTCAATTGGCAGATTTGGTACTGAGAGGGTTCGTGACCTTAACCAATCAGAAAAAAGCGTTTTAGGAAATAAAGTCAAAACTGCGTACAAAGAAGAAGGAGAATTTTATCCGAAGGTTTTAAAAACCCTGACGCCGTGCAAAAACGAGGAAAATTGCATACGGGAGTTCTTCTTTCGACTTACTCGCAAAAAACAAGTTACTGTCGGGTTATTTTTTTAACATACTCGCACAAGGGAGTTAATTAATGCCCTGTTTTTTTTACCTACTCGAAAAAGTTATTTACGCATTAGTTTTTTTCACTTATCTGAAGAAAAGTTACTGACCGGTGGGGTCTTTTTTGCGTTGTCGCGTAAGGAGAGTTACTGACGGGCTGGTTTCTTTCACGTACATTTATTATTCATATTTTTCTTTAAGTGTACGTTTTGTATAAAGTTATTAGTTAATGACAACTTGTTACGTGGTTGCTAACCTGCGTCTAGTCAAGACCCTACAAACCGCAATACGTGATCTTCTATTTGAGGATTAGGCGCCGTATAAAAAGATCAAAAATTAGTTAAATTTATTTGGATATGCGTTTGTAAGTTTTTTATTTGATTATTGTATGAGAGATGCGACGAACTGTCTAATGCGAGAAAATTGAGAATAATTATTTAAATTTAAATCTATCGCTTAAACGAGATTTTTTGTTTGTTTTTTTTGTTGTAAATGGAAAGAGCAAAATTATTATTTTCTCTTCTATGCGCCGAAAGATCACGCTAAGAACACCTAGAGAATTTAATAAATAGGAATGTCGATTATTTTCGCGTCGTGAAATGTTTTTATTGCGAGTCCAATCTGCTGTAAGTCTTCTTTAGACATGACAAGGAATCGCGAACGCGACAAACTGTTGAAAAAAATCTAGTTCTTAGACTGTGGATGCACATTTCCAAAGGTGAAATCTCGACTTTGCAACTTTTACATCTGAAAGGATGTGGCAACGTTGCTCTAATTGTGTCATAATCATAGAAGCTGTTGAACTGTGAACCGCTATAAAACTCGGGTAAAATCCAGTAATCATTTAGTTCTGTTGTTTTTTAAAAATGCGCGCCAATTAATTAGAGTGTCGTGAAATAATTGTCAGGGATCACGCGATATAAATTGTTTATTTATTCATTGAATGATTTATTTAATCCAAGCGTATTTAATCAAAATCTGGCAACATTTCTGAAAGTTCCACTTTGGCTCTAAAATTGGTTGTGTCTAGAAAAAAATTTACATTTATCCGAATTCTCTCAACCGTATGTAAGCCAGCAGAAAATGACAGTCAATGGACTTGAGTTTCAATTTTTTGACATTTCCTTGCATAACATGCTTGTAAGCGCAATATTATTATTTGCGAAGGTGACTTTTTGCCTTAAAAATATTTTGTGTGAAATAAAGTTCAATGAGATTTTGTTGCTTGCTTTGTGTTTCTTATCGTACATCACTTGGAAAAGAGAACCTAAGCGTTACCAACACAACCCAAATATTTCCTAATACTTGTTGCCTAAACGAAGCTTAGATTTAAGAAAGTAAATAAGTACGGTCATTCACGACAATAAAGCTTTACAACCAAAACAACGCGTCTCAATGTTGGTGCCAACAGATAATCTTTAGTATGTAGTAGTAACGCACGGACTTGTCAGCGACCTTCCTTTGCTTTTACGTTAATAATTTGTGTAATTTTTTTCGACTCTTATTAGTACACATTTTTTAATTATTATTTTGATGCTTGCAAACACTTTTAATTTTAAAATACATCTAATAAATTTGCTATTTTATGTCATTGGATTTTTATATCCAATTATTTCAAAACATATAATTTCCTTGATTAGTGCAAATGTGAGTAAATCAATGTGATTTATCATAGGCACCAACTTCTATTGTTATTCATGTCAGTGTCAAGAATTCCCTGTAATTTTTGACTGGTCGTTACATACTATATTATAGTATGTCATAAATGTCCAAAATGTTTACATAAAACGTTTTCCAAACAACACACATTACGTAAAATAGTTTTACTGAAAACATTAATATAAAATGTGTTATGTACACCAAATCATAATTAACATTTAATAATTTTTAACTAAAATTTTAATATGTAGCAAATTACTCCCTTAAGATATCACTTTCCCTAACTATATTATTCAAGTATATGTTTCCATTCTGTCGCTGCTGTTTAAATTTTCAGGCACAAACCACACGTGTGACATTTATGCATTTAAAATTGTTCAGAACTTGTGACATCCTTTCTAAGTTTGAACGTATTGTAATTTTTCGAGTGGCTTGTTAAAGTAAATAAATTAAGAAAATTACTTGAACAAAATTAAAATTTAATTTATAAAACAAATAGAGAATTTTTGCAGTTTCCATCACAAGCTCTATATAGATTTAACTTTTAGCATAATTTTCTCTTTCATTCTGAATCTAAACTTTACAAGCGATGGTAAATAATATATACACGCTAATTACAATAAGTGATGTAAAGCATTTACAATCGCTTATCACAGCAACCCGTTTAACCTCAGTTGCCTGAGTACATTTACATATTTAATATCGTACATGCAATTTTAAGACATCATAATTAAAACAGGTTACCCTATTTTATCCACACTTTAATAACAATGTATTAACTGCGCATTTTTTATTTTTAGGTTACTGTGTGCTCGCCTTCCTAAAGCTGTGCTTCCTGGGAATCCTACGATACGAAATACGGGAAATGATTCAGAAGATTCGTATTCTTCGCACAGAACTAGAATTGCCAAACGTAAATGGAGCCGTTCCTGGTACACTACGAGCTGAAAGTGCAGAAAGCGAACGCGAATCTCTTCTGGTAAGGCCGGAAAGTGCAGCTCTTTTATCATCGCCGCCAAATCAATCAAAGAACCCAAACGGTAATAACAATTACGAAATGAGAGAGTACAGGCGCAGTAGCCGCGACAATATGTGACTAAAATATCGCCTAGAGGGTCTCTTCAGTCGCGGTAGATGGAACCGCGTGAAGAAGGGTCCTCTGGCTACGCCTTTGGAAGAAATATTTACAAAGCCGCCGCGCGCCCGACCAAAGGACGAAACATGTTGAACATGATCGAGTATAATTAATAAAAAATAATGATAATAATTATTATAATAAAACTCGTAAGACGCAGTCACCGTTCCGCTCCATTGTAGATTCCTATTTAGAGAAAAATCAAACTCAAAGTGTCACCAAAACGTTCGTAAACCTAAGCTTTTTAGAAGCGCTTAGAGCGTTTAAAAATATGTTATAGACCAACACGATAATATATAATAGTTACCATAATGTATGTAGCTGCGAGAAATAATAACGAATTAAATACAGTATCTAAAAGTTGCTTAAATTTCATAATTAAAATGTAAAATGTTAAATTTAACTAAATGTGAAATCTCCGCAGCTTCAAAGAGGCGAACGGACGACTTCTGATTAGTGATTGACTTAGATTAGTTTCGAAAAAAGACGATTAGTGTTTGCATAAATGAGCTTAATTTCGATAGTGCCTCGTCATACACAGTTACCTAAACGAAGCTGATAATGAACTTACCTAATATTTATACTTAAATGTAGAGGTAGTTAAAGTTATACAATATTCGATTTGTGTAGAAAAATTCCAACATATTAAATTGCTTTAAATATGGAAGATATTCATTGAAAATAACGTGTGATAACTTTGCTACGGATCTTAATTGTTCTGAAGTAAAGAAACGATGTGTAAAGCCTTTGTGTACATATTATAAAATATTATCATGAATACGTACGAACAAATTTGCTATGCAGTTCGGTGGCACCAGCAATTCCTTTTCTTTAAAGTATAAATTCCGATACTTTTATTCAATGTAAATTTCGTAATATACATTTGAATAATTATAATCATATATCATAGTAATAAATTATATTAAAACCGAAAGACTGCGTGGCTTCAAAATCTTATTTTCATCACGTAGTGCAGTCGCACTCGAGCTTAATTCTTAGTGAGTAATAAAACCAAAAAACTTTTATTTTCGGCTTCCAAAACCGCGTCGATTAACTATTATCACGATTGGCTGTAGATAATCAATAAGGCAACAACATAAATAACAATTATTTTAAATAATCTCCACTAAAAAGTAAAAACTATATTATACTTGACAGTAATGACCAATTTAATCAATTTTTACGCTTCCTAATTTTTTACGCGACCTTTTTGCGATAGAACTTATATAAATTTATTGTTAAAAAAAGCTATGCCATGTTATGCCTGTGAATAGAGAGAATATACAGTGCGTTTCCTTATGAGTTCGTATTATACATGGTAGAATAATATTTTCGATCAAAATAAGTCTGTACTAATAGCGAAACGCTCTGTACATTGTAACTATATTTCCAATAAAAGATTGTTAGAAAGTAGAGTGTTTTTATAACTCACCGTTAAGTTGCTCCCCTTTAAAGTCGCACAGCAATCGATGATGGAACCTCCAATAACAACCTAAAATCGAGATAATGGTTAGAATTGCAATTCCAGCAAATCTACTAAAAATATTAAAAAAACGAAAAAAACAACTTTGTCAACTATTAATAATTTAACTTTATCCTACTTGTAACGCATTTATGTTTTTTGTTTTTAAATCAATAACTGTAAAAAAAACTATTCCATTCCGTCAGTACCACATAATGAAACAGTTTACTGAATGAATTACCTAAATAACTTTGTAATTACAGTGCTATTGATTTACATTTACTTCATAATTGCCAGAATAAAATGAAAATACTGGGAATAAAAGAACGTACCAAATGAATTATTTTTTTTAAATATATCAATTGTTCAATATTTTTGTTGTAAAAAAATAATCTTAATTAGTTTTTTTCTCATATATTAGAATTAAAAAGAAGAAACAATATCAACAAGAAATCAAATACATCCAAACTCAAATTTGGTTCTTATTCTACATAATCATTACATATTAATATTTTATATGTTTAATACAATATAAATATCAATGTAAGCGTGTCTATAAATAAAAAAATCTAATATCAGCATCAATCCATTTTATTACAAACGATACTCGTTATTTACTCGTCATTTAAAAATTGTATAAATAAAATAACGATTATTACATCATAGATCATCAAAAGCACAGAAAGTAACCTCGCGTTTAAAGCGTATTCGTAATTAGTACACTATCTTTCCGTTTTTCAACTTAAATTTTTATTTTAATAAAACAGGGAATACAACACCAATAAAACGTAAAAATAAAAATAACGTTTATTTTGTTAAATCATTTATCATTTACTGATACGTTTCGTTTAAAGACTAGAAACTCACGGCATCCAGTAAAGCCTGTTCTACATTATACTTTTTGCGTCCAAGTTTACATCCAAGTTTCTATGACCTAGAACTTGTCAAAGAAAAAAGTATAGTGTAAAACAGAAAACTTATTGTGTCTAAACTTTTTTTAAAACTAGAAACGATCCAAGTTTCTGTCCAAGTTTGTATCATAGATCATGCGCAGAAAAGAGACAGATAATCACCTATTTCTTTCTGTTTTTACTAAACTTGTTTCTTTGACAAGTTCTAGTTTATAGAAACTTGGATGTAAACTTGAACGCAAAAAGTATAATGTAGAACAGGCTTATAAGTTTGCCTAAACTATATGTGTTTTTGCGTTTGAACGCGGGTCATTGAACGTATACCATTTAAACGCAACAGTTGCAAACGCAGTACTTTTAAACAAACTGTAAAGAAACAAATCAATGCTTTATAGGTATAGTTCGCAAGAGGTGTTAACAGATATTGCAATAACATTAAGATACCATAAGATCATTAGTTTCTTCAACAATGTGAAACAGTTTTAATTTGTTAGGGATAATAGAAACAAGTGCGTTTTTAACATTTTAACAAAAATGACATGGTAAATTAAAATTGCATTTAATAAACATAAATTGGATGCAACAGTACTTTTGAAACATAAATGTTTGATAAATTTTGCTTCATTACTTCATTTCTGACTATAAATAAATGTTTGTTAATTAACGGAAAAGCTGAATTGGCAGTTAAGAAAAAGCATGAAATGGATAGAAATGCGGGAGACCAGAGTAAGTTGGTAGCATCGAGTATGTGAATAAGTATTGAAAACAATGTGAAATAGTTTCAATCTATTGTTATTTTAAGGGGTAATAGAACCAAGTGCGTTTTTAAAATTTTAACAAAAATTGACATAATATTATGGTAAATACAAATTTGTTAGTTACGGTCGAACTAGTCACACGAACGTCGAGAAATTGGCGAAAACCATTAGTTTCGATTTCCATAATAAATTTGATATCTAGGTGTTAATTGTTTAGATGATCAAGAAACTTAGACAAATCGAGATGACCATGAGACCAAACAATAAACGTGTCAACATACCAAAACCCAACTTTAGGTTTTAATATTGATGATTCAAAAGTAACCGTTTCAAAATATTCCATGAAAATGTTAGTTACAAGAGGTGATAAAGGATAACCCACAGCAACACCAGAAACCTATTCGTAAAACTTGTTATCAAATTGAAAATAAGTAAATGGAACACTTATCAATAAGATAAACCAAGCTCAAGTCCTTGCCATGTTGACACAGAATCTGATGATAATAAGAAAATCCTTAATAGGACCTTTGGTAAAAATTGAAGTGACATTAAAACACACAAGGAGATCAAGTTTGATAGTTTTTAAACGTTGAATAATATGCTGAAAATTGAGTATGTGAGAAGAGGTTTTACCTGTAAATTCACAAAAAATGTTCGAGCAGAACTGGGCTAACTTGTAGGTAGAAGATTGAATAGTACTGATAATAGGTCGAAAAAAAAATACCTCGTTTGTGAACAATAAAAAGTCCGTATAGACGAGGTGGTTTAGAGTCCTAAAAGACGTTTAGTTTCTGGAGGTAAATTGGAAGATTTAATAACTTGACTGACCTCACGTTCAATCCTCAAAGTGAGATTACGAGTGTGAAGAGCGTACAACAGTAGCATGGCCTTTATCGGCTGGAAGAACAATAATATCGGGATTCTTGCAAATGCTTTTTAGGGCTAACTATTCCGACTTGTTCTAAAATGTTAGATTTAGAAACTTTAAATGATTCAAGGATTTTGTCAGTGTGAATACAAATAGGATCTAAGATTGAACAAAAAAAATGTGTTATAAAAGACTTGAAAGCACAAAAAATATCTTATTTAGCATTATGTTTTTGAGCAACAGCAAAATTCAAACCCTTAGATAGCACTGATGCCTGTGAGAGTCAAACTAGATAAATTGACAGTCGTCTTCGAAGAGTTAGTAGTGGATAAAACTTTATAATTTTTGGGTTCCAATAATTAGAACTTTTTGAAATGACCTTCAGTGGTCAGTCATAGAGTGGTAAATAATGTCGCCAAAGATATTACAATCATCCGGGGATAGAGTGCCAACTCAAGATGAAGATAAAAGAGTTGTTTTGAAATGGTGTCTAACTCTCGTCTGGTTTGCTTAATCCGTTTGCGTATCAACGCTAGACTAGCACAATGTAGAATGTTTTAAGAAGAACGTGTCTGAATTAAGAATTTAATTTTGAGGAACGCAATGATGTTATAGTCACAGTAAGGTTAAATAAAAGTTAAAGTGCACAAAAGTTTGACGAGTATGTGGCGATGTTTGGAAAATACGGAAGTTTTAGAAGGAATATTCTCCCGTAGAGATTGTTAATGTAAAAGTAAGGCTTCTACGGCCGCAGAACGTTTTTCGGTTACATCAATGACACGGTCCAAACCCGGAAGATGTTCTCATCTTAGTATAGACTCAAGCCGTCAAAGCTTGTGCTTTTATATGTAGGCAATGTTTATACATAATACAAACTATTAGAATTTATAACTTATTTCTAAAATGTTTTATATGTAATACATGTACTGAGTAAATTTTTTGGAATGTATTGCATCCAACATTCGGTTTGAAACAGCTTCGAAACACAAAACAATCTGTCATCTCTTGCTAACTAAATTCAAGTTTGTGTTTACTCGCTAGACTTGCATTGCCCGGCAACGCTCGGCAAGGTCCTTCAGTGTAAACCTACACTTATTCGTTATACGGTCGATTAAAAAATTGCGCTCGTACTTGATAAGACTTGAATGTATCATCGTAACGGATTGCCAATGCAAATAGGACGATTAAACCATCTAAAGTTTATCAGGTTGGCATGTCCTATCAAGTGCGTACGATTTTGAGTTAAAATTCATTTAACGGGCGGAGATAAGATATTAATAATCCAGAAAAGCGGCTAAGAAGATTGATAGAAATTTTACAAAAACGCAAGAAAGAACAGTGTCAGGAAAAGAAAAATCGAGTAAATCTGTACGTGTTAATAGATGGACGTTTAATGAGAAAAATAAAAGTAAAGAAGAAGGAAGGTACGTTACTTTACATATTACCAGATCTCATGAAAGAAAAACAGTTATTCAGTTTCACAACCAAAAAGAAGATTTTCCAGTGAATAGAACGCTAGCCCTTATTTTGCGAAAACGAAGAATTACGTGGAAAATCACATAAATGCCTAGTTTGAACCTCTGATTAGTAAAATACCAAGAGGTAAAAGACCGGGATTGCTCAACCACGGACGTGTGTTTCGCGACTTGGTATCCATCATACGTTGAACGCTAGTCATAGATTCCAGACAAATGGCTAGATAGAAAGATAGAGTATGGAATAAGAAAATCCGAGAAATAAAAACAAAGCTGAATAATTTAGAAAACAAAACAACGACGCGAACGGATATAACCCCAACTTTGAAGATGCAAAACTTGGGATTGTATTACCTACAGAAGAATAACAAAACCCGGAAATTATGAGAGACAATATTAGCAAACGTATTATAAAGAAACAAGACGAAACCAATATAAAATATGGTCGAAAAAGATATAAAGGTATCAGTTTTGCCATTGAAGACGTGGTAGTTGTAAGAAAACCCAATATAAGAACGGATGAAAACTACAACCTAAGTATGTTGGCTCATGTACAGTGATAAAAAAAGTAAGTTTAGATATTTATAAATTTTAAAAACTTCATAGAGACAACAAACCGCCTTACGTTACAGCCCACATTAGTCAATTAAAGATATACCAAAACCACAAAAACGACAGTGAAAAATTTGAAATTCGTGTAAAAAAACAAGACGATAATCAAGAAAAAAAAATCTAAAACAAAGAGGGAACGCATGAAAAAAACTAATCCAAAACGGAAGAGTCGAAAAGGGAGAAACAAGAAAATGAATTTTTAGACGATGAAAACTATAAACTAAAAATAAAAAACAAACGCAAAGAATAGAAGTCGATCTGGATCTCGCTGTAGACTTAGTCAAAGACGACAACCACCAGATTCATTAAAAGATTATCTTATAGGACATTTACGGTATTCAGAAAACGCCAAATAACGGAAAAGCTGACAGTTAAGAAGAAGCGTGAAAGGGAGAGGAATGCAAGAGATCAGATCAAGTCGGTAGCATCAAGTGTGTGAAGAAGCATTGAGAGACTACAGTGTCGCAAGTTAGCCAGAGATTGTTTGAATTTAGTTATGTTATTTTAATATTTATGTTCATTTGTGTTTATTCAATAGTTATTTTTCTTTCCTCTCGCGCTGGTGTGATAGTTTTTAACTTTACGGGTTGAACGGTCACATCGCGGTTCAATCCGTACGTTTAATTGAGTAATTGACTCAATTCAAATCTTTTTTTAAAGTTTTCGGGTTTGTCAAACTGCTAAATTTTAAATTGCCCTCAAAAAATAAAAACTTCCATTGATTAGCGAAATTGTGTTGCTTTCGGTAATTTTTACAAAAATAGTAAACTCAAACCGTAATTGCATTTTATTTTCTAACCTCCGTTTCCGTAAGAAGTACATTAGGTATGTACACATAATTTAGAAAAAAACCATTTTAAACAAATTTAAACTCTAAATACTATCCATTCAAAGAACTAGAACTACCAAATGTATAAACACATAAATAATCTGAATACAATAAGATAAATAATAAAAAAAAAAGTAAAGTTCAAAATACAGAAACGGAGGTTAGTTTAGTACCGTTCGCTATTTTCGTGAAAATTACTGAAGAGGACACTATTTGAAAAACCAACGGAAGTTCTTATTTTTTGAACACAATTTAAAATTTAACAGTTTCGCCAACCCGAAAACGTTAAACCTAAACTTGTATAAGTGACAATCTGAAGCACATCGCAAAAACTCTAAAAGCTTAAAGATAATTTTCAATCAAAAGCTTACAACAGCTGTTTAAAGAAAAGCCTACAATTGAAGTTCTTTTAAATATTGTACATGTGTGGTATAATCCAAAATAACATCTTAGCTTTAAACCTTATGCAATGCACAGCCTGAGTCAACGATTAAATAAGTGTGTCAAAAAAGCAGTGCAGTACAAAATTAATATTATTTAAATTATAAGTCCACCAATAATAAATACTAATTTTCAAATATATTTTTTACATATGTTTCAAGCTTACAAATATAAAGCTCATCTTCAGAAAACTACAAAAAATATATATTAACAAGTCATAAAAAGTTAAGATTACAAAAAATTTTAAACTTACATTTTTTGAAAAATGTCAAATTTGAGAATTTGTAACTAGACATTTAAAAAACAAAATATGTAAGTTTTACAAAATGTTAAATGTAAATTAAAGAAAGATGGTGCAATTTAGAAACAAATCTAAGAAAAATTAAGTTTAAAATCATAGTTGAAATTGGTTTGATCGTTCAACAAAAAATTTTTATCTGATATTTTAATATAAATCAACTCTAGCAATTCAAGAATTTGTTTGTTATTTAAGTTGTTAAAAGGATGAAATAATTTGTAAGAAAAAAGAGAATGACTATTATCTAAAACATGTTGCGCAAATGTAGATTTCACTGAATTTTGATTATTAATATATTTTGAAGTATTTTTTAAATATCTAAGATGTTCATTAAGTCGAGTTTGGAAAGATCTTTGGGTCATACCAATATAAAATTTTTGACAAGAACAAACTAATTTGTAAACTCCACTTTTATTTAAATTATTATTATTATTTAGAAAATTACAAGAAAAAAGATTCCGAAGAGATATATCATTAGAAAAAGAAATTTTGAAATCGTTACCTTTACTTAATTTCTTAAAAAAATTAAGAAAATCTGGTATAAAAAGAACCGAAAAAAATTTGTTAGTAGAATTTGTTGAAATTGGTATTAATTTAGTGTAAGATTTAATATAATGTTTATATAAGTGTTTGTGATAAACATTATAAATAATATCTAAAGGAAAATTATTGGTATAAGCTAAATAAAAAATAATATCTAATTCAATTTTATAATTTTTAATTGATAAAGGAATAGTAAGAAGTCTGTTAAAAAAATAATGAATTGAAGCTAGTTTATGAGAAATATGGTGATTTGAGTCAAACGGTATTAAATGGTTAGTAGTTGTAGGTTTTCTATAAATTTCAAATTCGAAAGTGTTATTATTATTTAAAGAAATTAATAAATCAAGAATAGGCAACTTATTATTTTTTGAAAATTCAACGGTAAATTTTATTCTATTATGAATATTATTTAAAAAATCTAAAAAGTTATGAACATCATCATTTGATGATGTTCTTAACTTTTGATATATCTCTTCGGAATCTTTTTTCTTGTAATTTTCTAAATAATAATAATAATTTAAATAAAAGTGGAGTTTACAAATTAGTTTGTTCTTGTCAAAAATTTTATATTGGTATGACCCAAAGATCTTTCCAAACTCAACTTAATGAACATCTTAGATATTTAAAATATACTTCAAAATATATTAATAATCAAAATTCAGTGAAATCTACATTTGCGCAACATGTTTTAGATAATAGTCGTTCTCTTTTTTCTTACAAATTATTTCATCCTTTTAACAACTTAAATAACAAACAAATTCTTGAATTGCTAGAGTTGATTTATATTAAAATATCAGATAAAAAATTTTTGTTGAACGATCAAACCAATTTCAACTATGATTTTAAACTTAATTTTTCTTAGATTTGTTTCTAAATTGCACCGCACCATCTTTCTTTAATTTACATTTAACATTTTGTAAAACTTACATTTTTTGTTTTTTAAATATCTAGTTACAAATTCTCAATTTTGACATTTTTCAAAAAATGTAAGTTTAAAATTTTTTGTAATCTTAACTTTTTATGACTTTTTAATATATATTTTTTGTAGTTTTCTGAAGATGAGCTTTATATTTGTAAGCTTGAAACATATGTAAAAAATATATTTGAAAATTAGTATTTATTATTGGTGGACTTATAATTTAAATAATAATAATTATTAACCAATAACAATATATCCCCTTAACAATTTACAAAATCAATAGTTTTAGATAAAAATAGTCTGTGTATTCGATTTTTAAATCTTACATGTTATTTTGAAATTTTTTTATTATGGGTTCGATGTAATTTTTTTTTAATGATTAAAATTAATTCAAAAAACTGTATGTGCTCTTTTGCTACTTAAAACCACAGTTTTATGAATTGGTGTAAGTTCATCACATTCTGTAACTAAGAAACTACGCCCTTCTGTATTTTAGCAGTGCTGATTGTTGCTTTCCAAAACAGGTATACTCTGCTCCAGAATTAAAAAAATACAAATCCATTTGGTTCTTAATACTTACCTTAATAGGTTATATCGTGCTCTACCATCTTTATTACTTATTTTAAACAATTTTCTTTGAGAGATTACTACTAAATCGTTAGCATAAAGGAAACGCTTAGAATTAGATCGTTTTCCTTGCAAAGAGCGTCATACACGACGTCGCATGCGCAGGCTACAAACATAAGTCGGTAGAGATTTACTTAAGAGGAAGTTTTAATATGAACAGTTAATCCATATTATTGCAGAATACGCAAGCGTATTTGTGACGAACGTTCTTAAATGATTTCATCTATGTTGTCTTTGTGTAAAATACAATAATTTTTAAGAATAAAATTATTTTAAAAATGATAAGCTTTTTTCCCTGTTAATTGGCGACTAACGGTTTTTTGTACTTTGCAATAAACCATTTAAAAATCTTTTTACTTGGTGTAACCTATGGCAATTTCATGCGGAAGAAAACAACTACACAGTTAAAACTACACTTTTGATAAGACAGATATATTTTAACGGTTCAAAACTTTCGAATAAACCTCGTATATTTGGAAACATAAAGTACAATACATTGAAACGCCAAACCTGTGCTACCTTAACGACTTTTATATCCATCCTCTTACTTTAACTAGCTATTCTCGGCTATTTCTTTCTAGTACTTAGAACTTCTCCGATAGTTTAAAATTGTCACAATAATCATTTCTTTAAAACCGTCTATAAAAATGTATAAATACATTTTGTCCTAATAAAAGTTATACTTAACATTCGATCTCAATAATTTTATTGAATCTTATATTGTTCCTTCTTGTATTTTTATTGAAAGAAGAAGAATCTCAAATCTTATAGACATCTGTCAAACAAAGTCTATTCTACGTAAAACTTCGCAATCTAATTACGAAATAAAATTGATCCACAAATACTAGCCGAAATAATAAAATTGAAATAACTTAAGAAAATCATAAAATTAGCCCGCAAATACAGCTGCACTAACAATAAGTAATAGAACTAATTACGAACACCAACACCAAACAAAAATATGCAAGTTTAAAACTTTCAGTTGAACTTCACTTTTGTGCATTGTGAAGTTACCAAATCGTATAATTAAAAACAAAAGTTGAGAATTTCTCATTAAAACTTTAGTTTTGCAAATTACATTTGAACTGTGTAATTAAATAATTATACAGATTATGATAAACCATAATTAGAATTTGCGCTAAAGAAAATGAATTCAAAATTGCATATTAAAATTTCATAAAAGAAGTAGTTGTTTTATTCTCAGTAACGTTTACTGACTATATGTTTAATCTTGTACAAAAAACTTCAAGTTCATAATGAAAAGAATCTTGTATGTATGTATTTATACTTTGCACTAATTATAATGAAGTGTACTCAATTCGATGACAATTTTGTACGCTCGTAAAGTATTAAGCTTAATTAAATTATCTTTAAGCAATTTGTATTTAAAACTTCTTTTTTCAAGCAAATATAGTTCTAAACTTTCTGTGCATGACAGAAATCGATACGTAGAAAGAGTAAACGTCACGAGCATTTAACCCCAAGAGAAGTTTAATTTTGTAATTGCTAGTGACAATATCGACTAGTAGAATAAATGAAGAATAAAAAATCTTAAAAACAATAAAAATAATTTTTGTATAAACCATTTTACATTTTGTAAGCCACTACCCACAAAAGTAATAAATACACAAATTATATAATAAGTTTTCAAAAGTTTGTCGACAAAAAAAAACAAAACAAGAAAGATTTGGTAACCATAACAAGAACGAAAGAAAAATAAAACTTTATTAATGAAATAATAGTACCTTGATGTCAATTTTCAAAAATTAGTTATTAAATCTCAGTATTAGTAGTATGCTTTTAGGTTGTTGATATTTGACATATAAATTATATAAAAATAAAGTCATAAAATATTAATAATAATTTAATTAATATTAAAGTTATATTATAATACTTATATGCAAGGTAAAAATTAAAGAAATATAAAGGACATTGTTACTTCCTAAAAAATTTTCATTTAATTAGGTTGAATGGAATAATTGAAAAATTAATTATGAAAGATATCAAATTGCAATTAAATTATATATGGCTCATGAAAAACACAAACAAATAGTTTACAAATTTTCATAGAAACTTTAGTAAATAAATTATTGACAACGATGCAAAAAACGGAAAAAGACTTGAGGATATATGAAGATATTATTAAGGCATTTGCAAACATTTTAAAGGTAAATCGAATGTCATTTATAAAAGATCTAAATTTAATCAAAGAAATCAATTGGAGTCAGAAACATTGCAAAAATATATTTCTATAATTTATAGAAATGGGAAAAATGTGATTACGGAAGTATTGAAACTGAGTTAGTTCGTGATAGATTGATTGTAGGTATAAGAGACAGAAAATTTTCTGAAAAGTTGCAAGTCGATGAGAATATTACTATGCAAAAAGATATTGATTGAAATTGGTACAATATGAAACTGTAAAACAAAACAAGAATATTAAGTAAAACAAATTTTCTTTAAAGAAACGAAAAAAAAATTATAATAAGAAACTTACCAATAAATATTAATATAAATGAATTAGATGCGATGCTACTTCAAAACATATGTATACAGGCTTCGCTGTTAATCCGGGCTCAGTTTCTAGTACTTTTGCATAAATGTCAGCATAAAATGTTTACTACTGTACTCATTTCTATTGAAAATTTGAATGTTTTAAAAATATTTTTGTTTATACAGAGTGTTTAGTTTTCGTTGAGCAGCATAGTTAAACTTTTTTAAATAGCAACAACAAATTGATTGCGGGGCACAGTGGGAGAAAGCTCAATTTCAGAAAATATTAATTACGAGTTTAGACAAAAATTGTTTTTAATGACAAATACTTTATTAATATACCTTCAGATAATTCATTATAATATAATAAACACATTTAATACAAAAAAAAACAGTGTTACACAAGAAGTTTATCAATTCGGCACCGTGAATCAAAATCCGGTGGATACTTGATGGCATATAGTACCAAGAATAGATGTCTGCGTACATTTTTGTTGTATCCATGGCGTACTCTGTAAAAGCTTTAACATTTACAGCGTATCCACAGGCCATTGTTCTCAATATTACCGAAAAACTTATTATTTGCTAACTCCTGTAACAGATGCAGCAAGCAAAGTTTCACTAAAAAATCGCTTAGCCGTATTTCCATTGTTGGTTGTTATAAATCCAGGTTTGAGTATATCAACCAACAGGATCATTTTTTATTTCAGTTGGTCGATCACTTTTTTTGTCTTTTTTAGGGCTAATTTTTCAGTTTTAACTTCACTTCATAACAGAAAGACGATACGAAATGTGCAGAAAATACTCGAAGCACCGTATCCATGCATGTAATGTGGAAAAACCATGACATTTCAAAGTTTCGCACCAGACTGCATCAACATGTAAGAATTTTTTGTGTAATCCCCGTCTATGTACAAAGCCAATGCTTCTTCTGGTGTGTACGGTATTGTGCATTTTGAAGGAGAATTAAGAGTTTTCTTAATTTAGACGCCCTTTTTGGTGTAGTTTTCAGTTTGTTTAAAATCTTCGCAGTATCTCTTTTGCCAGATTTATGTAAACTTCGGCTTGTCGCAAACATTAACTCCTCATGAGAGGTGGTTTCCAGCATCTCCAGCGTGTGGTATGTCTGATGCCTCTGGTTGCGGCAAAATGGTTGTCGATGCAAAATGCAAAATAATATCTTTTGACGACCATTTTTGATTTTGCACTTTGAATTTTTGTAAACTCCGATTGACTTTTGTCCACTTTTGGCTTAACCTACTTGTAAAAGTTCGCAAAACTTGTTGATTTTTTGACTCAGTTTCTTATAATCACTATTGCATATGTTTATTTTTATGAAGACATAATTAATAACTACACTCGTTTTTTTGCCATTGCATTTACTCTGTGCCAATCTTCGAACACTTCTTTGTAAGAATCCAACATGTTTTCTAAAAATTGTACACAGTTAAAGAGCAAAAAAATGCAATTTGTTTTACTTGAACTGGAAAGCCAATAGTCCATGGTATACTAATAGACCACAGTAACAGTTGGCCGGTAATTCATAAATTTTCGTAGTTTAGGTCTAGTAGAATTGATTATCATATAAAAATTACGCACTTTTTACGATTGGAAACAAAGTACTTATTTGGTACAAAATGAGTAAGTATTTTAACAAATTTAGATATTGCAAAATTAGTACATATCTTAAGGTAGAAGAGCCACTTAATAGATAAACTGTACCCTGCTTTAAACTTTCCTGATAATTATTTCATTTTGACAAACAAAAATTTACTGACAAGCTTTTAAAGATACATTAATAGTTTGACGATGTGTTATTAAAGACTACACAAGCTAATTACTGTTTTATTAACAAAACAATGTACCTTTATTATCCTTTTGTTAAAAAAACAAACACAATTAAGAGTAGTCATAAAAATGAATTATTAATTCCTAGAATTGCTCATTCTCCCACTTTGCAGCGTTGCCATTTTAGAGCAGTTTCTTTAAAAATGCAACATCAGAAAAAAATTGTCACAAAACTGGTGTTTTCTGAAATTTTGGAATTTGTTTTTGTAAATTCGTAGATGAAAGTAAGAACTACTTAAGTAGTAGTATGTTTTAATTCGTCATATTTATTTTGTGAGAGCGCTAATTTTCAAATTTTTCAAACTACCAAAACTCATTTTTTTTAAATGGCACTCTCGATTACTTTCAACTTTTTCCTATGTAGTTTTTAATTCTCCATTGATTTTACTTTTTTCTCCTAACATCTGCAGTTATGGAAATATTTATAGGTTTTCAATTAAATCGCAACAATCAATTTTAATCAAGCACGTTTATTCTAGTAGGCTTTGCTTCTATCAAACAAAAAACATAAAGAAGGAGACCATTAAAATAACAACAAAAATTAAAAAGTTAAGTGTTCAAAACTTTGCCCATTTTTTATGTCTTAAAGCCGTAAAGATTCACGCTCATTTTGTAACATCTCGTGTGTGACATTAGAAACTGCGGTTCTTATTTTGTTTTTCATGGTCTAGTAGGATCTTTTTGAAACAGGTAATCTTTTACGAACCCCCATAAAAAGAAATCCATGACAGTAATATCCGGAGATCTTGTCGGCCATTGCACAGGAGCTCCTCAGCCGAACATCGATCACGATATTGTTCGTTTAAATAACTACGTTCTAGCAAAATGACAGAGCCCACCATCATGCTGATACAACATGGTCCTTCTTGTGTTTTCCGGAGTATTTTCTAGTAACTGTGACAAAGAATTATTCAAAAACTCCAAATATCTGTCGGCATTTAAATGACCATCAAAGAAGCAAGGATGATAAAATCATCCACAATTCTTCTCCATACATTGACCGTCCATCTAGGTTGATGATCCAAAATTCTTAAAATATATGGATTTAAATTATCATAGTAATAAAACACTATGAAGGGTAGCTTCGTCGGTAAATAAAACAGTAGATATAAAACCTGGACCTCGTTAAGTTTATTTAAGATCCACACACAGAAAGTTATTCTCCAGTTAAAATCCTCTACAATCAACTTTTGATGCAGTTCAATATGATAAGTTTGATATTTATGGCTTTTTAATACTCTTCTCACTAAAGTAGCACTAATTGTATCAAGTTCTTTACTAATTTTTTTAGGGCTAGCATTTAGATTTTCATTTATAACCTGCAATACCTTGCCTTGTAGTTTACATTATTGTTCGAATCGAACCAATAATGTTCGTAATGTACGGATACTTGGAACACGGCGATCAGAATATCTTTGTTTATAAACACGAGAAGTCAAAAAACAATTTTTTTCACATTCACCCAAAATAAACACCGTGTCAACTAATTCGTAATGCGGAAAATCATTTTAAACGAAAGTTAATAAGGAATAACGTAATAATAAGTAATAATGTAACTAAACACAATAAATAACTTCTACTGGCTATTTATTTTGTGTTTAATAAAGGCAAAGCCTACCAGAATAAACCTGCTTGATCAAATTAATGCTTGTTGTTATTTGATTAAAAATTTACAAATACCCCCATAACCGTAGATATTAGAAGAAGAAAGTACTAGTGCAAATCGATGGAGAATTAAATACTACATTAGAAACAGTTAAAAGAAATCGAGAGTGCCGTTTAAAAAAAATGAGTTTCAGCAACTTAAAAAATTTGAAAATTAGGGCTCTCATACAAAAGTAGTATGGCAAGTTAAAACAATATTTTAGGCTATTTAAGTACTTCTGACTTTCAGCTACAAATTTACAAAAACAAATTCCAAAATTTCAAAAAACCCCAGTTTTGTGACCATTTCTTTCTGATGCTGAATTTTTAAAGAAATTTCTCTAAAATGGCAAGTCAATTTAAAAAATTTAAAAACACTTTTTTATCTAAAGTAAGCTTTCATGGAACAACATAAACAAATTGAAGGGTACAGGAGAAAAAAGATGAATGTCACAAAATGTTACTTTTGAGAAAACCGAATTTAAAAATTTGAAAACCCCATACAGGTATCAAATTATATTATTTCTGCTTCAGTTTTTTGTTAGTAATACCTACATATATATACTATCTGTTGCATAAATACTTACCTACATTCTCTTTCCATAGACGTAGATAAAAAATATATAAAGGGGCAGGTACAATATGTTGGGGGGAATATGGATGAACGTCACATAGCATACCACTGAAAAAAATAAAATATTACAAGAAAACCACATAAAATTTATTTAAAAATCTAAAACACGACACAAAAACATTAAATTAACAAAAACAAACTTTTTTACGCTAATTTACTGATCATCATCATTCTCAGCTACATCAAGGCTGTAAGGTATGTTCTCGTAATATGCATTTGCACTAGCATCTTCGCAAAAACGCTTAAGATGTTGAAGGTTTCTATACTTTTTAACGGTTATAGGAACTCTCTCACTGTATTTTAAATTAGGCAGTTCAAAGTGACCAGGAAGAAGCCCACTGAAGTTTTCCGGTTTGCGTTTAAGAGGAACAACGACAGAAGAGGTGTAGCTTCCATTGTATGTTTCTTTGTGTTGAATCATTCTAGGTATACCTAGAGATACGGTCAGTTCTTTGATCGGTCTGCTTTCAAACGGACACTTCTTGAAAAAAAGCTTAGCAAGGAAAGTGGTGCATGATCGAAAAAGGCCTTGGTCTTCGCAATTTATTACCTGAAATGGACTAAGCTTCATTCTTGCTGAGGTAATTTGTTCGTTCCAGCCAGAAGGGAGTTCTACACAAGCTTTTTGATTGATCAGACCCATGTTACGATCACATTCCATATAGCTGTGACCACGGACTGGAAATGTCATTTTAATGTTTTTTAAACGTTTGGTTGTATGTACGACGAAATGTATCAGGCGAAATAGTGTATAGTTTTAGTTTTGTCCGCAACATGAATCGCAGAAGATTTCTAATTCTTTTACAGCATTGTCGAAATGGTTAAAAATAAATAAAACAGCATAGATGCCACTTCATCGAATCTCTTTTTTCCAGCTGTTTCTGTGTAAGTATAAAACGGTGACTCTCCACTAGACAGAACGTGAATATTGAACGAGTAAAAAGACAACTGTCTCTTATAATAGACGTCGTTAGTGCTTATATTCGGAAGTGGCAAGTTCTTCTGAAAGTCCATCGCAATAGCTTCCATTTTTATATTTTTCTGAGACTGTAGACGAGCGGTTCGTTTGCGTCTATAAAATGTATCTGCTTTTAAGAGATGCAGTTTGTGTTCCATGTCCAAACGCGAAAGAGCATCTTTTTGAAAGGGGCCTTTCTCCAGAATGGACTTTTGTGCTTTATATTCGTCACAGGAGCTGCATGTATCCGTTGTGGGGTAACCAAAGCTAATATTAAATTCGGTAACAAAAATAGTTCGGTAAGTTTCATAGGACATTTGTTTATTAGGGTAATCCTCCATAAACATTCTGTGCATCCTCTTAACATGCAATTCTTCTGGTAAATAGTTTCTTTCTGAATCACGAAGACTGTAGTGAGCTTTCCTCCCTTTAAAAGATTTAATATGTTCTTACACTGCATTTTTGTATCTTCTTTAAGTTTATGACGGCGATTAGAATGTTGATTACATTTGTCTGGTTCTACGTGTCCAACAGTAACTAATTGAAGCTGGATGTTTTGAAGACGTTTCGCAGAGATGCCGTGTAAAGCAAGCATTGCTTTGTAGCATATTGGAACCTCAACTGCGCTAGTATTGCGTTCAACTCGAACTCTGTAGCTATACGAAAATGAATGATACTGAACGTCTTCGTCATTTACTTGTCTGCTTTGATGTCTTTTTACAAAATCATGTGTAATTACTACGATGTTTTGAAAGCACTTTAACCTACTACATTCACATTCTTCTTCTTCATTTACACGTCCATATTTACCACGCTTTTTTGAGGCGCATAGCAGTTTGTTGCGGTCCTCATCCATTTTAGAATTTTAAACTCACTACACACACTTCTACACAAGTACTTATCACAATAACACCAAGGAGATGCAACTGCATTAGAATCGATCGTGACACTAACACAATAATGCATCGTGCTATTTACACAGCGATAGCTTCATGCCTGCATAAACTTGCAAAACGGGACGCTTCATCCTTCTTCGCGTTACCGCATGGACATTCATCTTTCTTTCCCTTTCCTCTAGTAGATCTTTATAGCGCTATAACTTGTGACTCTCAACGTTTTTATTCTGTGCGTGGTATTTATCGGAAAGCAATGGCCTTCAACTATATTATTACGTATGTACCTCAAAATGGTGATTTTTGGACATTCATCTTTTTTCCCCTGTACCCATCAATTGATGGGTTGCTATTTAAAAAAGTGTAACTATACTGCCCCGCAAAAACACCCTATATAAACAAAAATATTTTTAAAACATGCAGCTTTTCAATAGAAATGAGTACGGTACAAAACATTTTAGGCTGACATTTATATAAAGGCACTAGAAACCAAGGTCGAAATAATAGCGAACCCTGTATATGTTTTGAAGTAGCATCGCATTATCATGAGGCATTACGCTAAACGAAATGTATTAATGAAGTACATAACAAAAAGAGAATGCGTTATGAAATAGTAGTTTACGTAACAAGAGTCGAAAGTAAGAAATAGCATAACGAACGTTAATGCGACGCGAGGCCGCACGGCCGAGCGTTGCATGTGAGTGAGTTATGCTATGATTCTTTCGACGAGAGTAATGTACATTATTTTTTGTGTTGCTTTTTATAAAATTACATTCTTTTTTTAAAAAATAAAAAAAAACAACAGAAATATAATGTTGGTACTACATTAATTACTAAATCTGTCACTAACTGTAACTTTAACATCGTTTTTCTTCAATTTTAACTGAATTTCAAGATTTTTTTTAAAAAAATTTCTACCTGTGGCATACTCGTTCTAATATATTAATGGACTTTGAACACGTACTTTTATGTGGATTCCTAGTTTTTATTTTGCCACCCTAAAGCTTTTTTGGTTCATTACGTAACTACACTAACGAACGAATATTGACGTTTGCGATGTTAGCAACACAAAAAGTATATTTAATTAACCCTGTTAATAAAAACTGTGCATCTTAATACGTTCGAATAAGTGGAAAAAGACAAACTAAAATTTGAAATTGATGCAAGAGCTGATACAAATATATTTGCTTGAAAAAAAAACCAAGTGATAAAACTAAAAATAAAACAATTTTTAATATTTTTTTTTCGAGGGTCATTAACCAAATGACCTAATGGAGATGCAGCCACTGGTTGTAGATACAAAAAAGTTTATTGAGAAAACCAGCGTTGCATAAACCATTGTTAACTTTGACGATGTAGTTAACTACATGGTCATGTCGTTAAGCCTCGTCATTAGTCCAAAAACAATTGTTTTACTGACGACATTCCCAAATCGATAACTACGATTTAGTTAACAAAGGCGTCAACGAACGACATAGTTAACTTTGCTTTATGCAACGAAGCTTTGTGTATCAAAAAAAACTAAAAATTTAAAAATTAAAATTATTGTAAATAAAAACAATTTAATTGAAAATGGCGTCCAAAATTTTATTGTTCAAAATCATTAAAAACCGTATTCATAGTCGATCGCTAACGACTCGCTGGCGATTCTCCGATCGTGAGAAGGAAAATGAAATGCATAATCGTTCGCCAACAACCACGCGCATGCGTTCTATCACAAACTTTAGTGAGAAGCTGGCAATTCGCTGGCGAACGGTTGGAGGTAGTCGATACCATCTCCGGCAATTCTCTGGCATTTGCCAGAATACAAACAATTGCAAATTTTCGTTAATTGTAGAAGTAAAATAGAACTTGATTTAAATATAATTCATAATTCAAACAAAAACGTTTTGTATTTACATACCTCGTGGGTAAGTATCAACTAACTAAAACTGGTATATATATATATATATATATGTTTTTCTTTATATGTTTGTTTTTATTTTATTTTTCTTATTTAAAAGCTGACATCTGACATTAATTTAAATATTAATATATTCGAGAGATGAAAAACCCATCAGAAGTTTACAATAAAGATCAATATAAAAAACGATACAGATTTATAAAAAAATGTAGTACTTGACATTTTATTAGCAATGATACAGGACCACGAACTAATTATTACTAGAGGATTACTGGTTCCTGTTTTAATACCTCTTCTATTATATTAACATTGCGTTTTTACGCAAGTGGAAGTTTACAGATACCACAAGTATTATTTTATTATCTTGAATTAACACATTTAATTGATTAAAAATTAGTAAATAACGTTGTTTTATAGCATATTTTTAGATAGGTTGCGGAGATTTAAAAGGAATTAGTCAATATACGGTTAACCGCATCATCACAAGAACCACTAGAAAAATAGCAACATATAATAGAAATTACATAAATTTCCACTAAATGGAGAAATGTTACAACAAACCCAACAACAATTCAACAATTTTAAACTTTCCTAATGTTACGAGCTGCATTGCCTGCAGTCACATTCTTATTAAAAAATCGGGAGAACCTCATGCAGATCTATTTCGTAATAGAAAAAAAAAACTTTTTCAATTAATTTACAGGTGATTGCTGACCCGAAACTGCAAAGTTTTAACTTTGTTGCCCGATACCTAAGAATTTATCATGATAGTCATGTTTTTGACAGAAATTCTGTCAAAGACAAATTTTAGCGAAGAGAACTTCTTGGATATTTGCTTCGTGATGCTGGATACCCATGTTTACCTTACCTTTTAACCCTATTTCGAGAAACACGTACTCCAGGTGAGAGGCACGAGATGTTGCTAAACGAATATTTCCTTGTCTGATTCATAAAATTAATACTAAAATTTCTACATTCTGCTATACCATTGTAGCATGCGCGGTTCTTTACAACATTGCAGCTGCTCACCGCGAAAGTGTAGAAGCACTTGTGGAAATTAATAATGATGTTCCAGAAATCCGTAATTAGGAAGTAAATAGAGGCTTAGGTAATCTTGTGAGCAAATATAGTAACTAATTATTTTGATTAAAACAATTATCCAAAAAAAGGTTTTTTACAAGTCAAGTTTCAATTAATGTTTATTTTTTTTTGTAACTTTTTTGTTAAATATTAATAACAAGATCACAAAAGACAATACAATTTTTATTTTATACTTTCTGTATTATAACAGTATGTGAAATCCAATTTAAATTGAAATCATTTCTTTTTTTCTTCTTGCATCATTAAAAATTTAGCAGCTTCCCGCCTATACTGCGCTTCTTTCATACGTATCATATGCAATTCTTCCATTTGCGCTTCTTCTCTCTTAATTAATTGCAGTCTCGCTTTTTTTAATTCGTTTAAACCATCGTTTTCTTTATAAACGTGTGGTTTTTTTAAAGCTGATGTACCTAAAATTTACATATAATATAAAAATTAATACAAACAAAAAGAGCCTGAGGTTGCTTCTTGTACAACTGAGTAAACGTTTTTTTATTTATATTATAAAAACACTACAAAAATACTTTACCTTGTGCATTATTTTTTAAATTGATTCCTTCGAAATCATCATCAACATTCGTTTCAAAATTTAAATGTGGGATTAAATTGTCAAATTCTGGTTGACGGGAAGCAGGTGGTTTAGGTGGTCCACCTCCTGTGGCCATTAATTCGCGCCTTTCTTCTGCTAGTATGCTTTTTCTTCTTCTTAATTTATCCCATAACCTCTTTAGTACTGACCTCTTCAAATATTTTACAGTACAACAAGAAATAATAAAAACTAGTTATATCAATGAAATACATCATATCCTTCACGCTTTTCGTAATTCAAAACAAAAAATATTACACGTACTATTAAGAAAATGTAATTAACTTATTTAAATTTTAAAAATAATCTTTATAGAAGTTTACTGTAATCATGTACTTTTTATTAATAAATAAAAACCACTATGAAAAAATATAATTGTAATAATCACCTTTTCAATTGTTATAGCATTGTATTCAGTGGAATATTATCTTCAATTATGGAATAATTGGATAATATTGTATAAAAACATTTTTTTCGTCTGTCTAATATTTCACAACCAACACAAACAATAAGTTTACTATCATACATAGATAGCCAGCTGTAAAAATTTAAACATGTAAAGAAATGAAATGCGCATGATAAGTAAAGCAAATCTTTTGCCAGCGTGGAAGGGCGAGAGAACGACTAAGCAACACAAATTATGTTTTATTCGTTCGCCGGAGAAACCTTCAACAAAACCGCCGGCGATTCGACAGCGAAGTGAAGCTGAGACATTATCCGCATGTAAGAAACTATAAATTGTCAGTTAGAAAGCAAATATTACAACCACAAATTTCAAAAAATGTGCAAAATAACTATTTATGCACCAAACAAAGGCCGGTATTTAGATGATTACGCCCGGAAATCAACGTATATACGGCCTCTGGCCCGAGGGATGTATGTATGCATACAAGTATTTATTTTTCACTTTATATAATATAAAAACGAAAAATGAACAATTATTTTTGGTTCTATTTTACTAAATCTACTAGCATATTTAGTATTCTATAAGATACACCGAGGCAAGTGCAAATCCATAATTTCAATAACTTACTTTCACCCTCTTGTCACATTCTTGTTTGACTATTAAATGCAACAAAATTTACCACGGTACTAACAAAGAATGTTAGCAAGTTACTTTCAAGAGTTGAAAACAATCTGTAAAGATTTTTAGGTTGTTTATACAAAACAAGTTAATTAAGCCACTAGCTTACACTTTTCCAAGATTTTGGAGCAATTATAAATCCATTCTTGATTTCCTTTAAAATGCGCGCGAATATGACTGGAGCAAGTGTAAACGAATCAGAAAGAAAAGTAATAGCAATATTTTAAAAAAAATCAGTTTACATGTTTGCCAAACGCAATATCAAAAACAAAGTAGCCTCTCTTCTCTAACGTTAACGATGATAATAGCCATTGAATCTCTTCTGGGGTTATAACTGAAACGTCTGTAGTGTCGAACCAACAAAATTGATCGCAAGTTTTACCAGTAAACAGAATTTGATTTTACGTGATTCAGAGGATTTTTCCAAAAATGCCTCTTGCTTCGCTTGCTTCATCGTCGCCATCTTCCGAATCCGAATCCAAATCCAACAGAACTCCAAAGCAGTCTTTACTCCATCTAAATTATGTCCTTTCTTCAGTAATTTTTGTCAAAGGTTTTGCAATATTGGGAAATCCGGGTACAAATCGCCTATAATAAGTGCACAACTCAAGGAAGCTTCGGGCCTGATGTTTGTCGATTGGTCTACTCCATGCTTGCACTGATCAGATTTTGTCTGGGTTAGCTTTTACCACATCTCTAGATACGAAACAGCCAAGGTATTCTTCTTTCTTAAACACGGGGCACTTTTTTGGGCTCAGTTTGAAATTTGCCCCACGTAGTCGTTGGATCACGTTGTCTAGATAAACTAAGCACGTCTTCCAAGCCAGTCGCCATCATACGTTCAAACGTCGCTAAAGCGTTACGCAGACCGAATTGCCACAAACCAGTTCCATTCGTAAACGCTGTCTTTTTGCGGTCTTTGGGTTCCATTTCTACCTGTCAGTAACCACTCTTCAAATCCAACGTGAAAACTACTAAGATTATGACTAGGTGTCTTAAGTATCGTCAATGCTCGGTAAACGGTAGCTGTCCATTTTGGTCACGTCATTAAGTTGTCGGTAGTCTACGTAAAACCTTGTTGATCCATCTTTTTTCTTTACTAGTACCACTAAAAACGCCCATGTACTATTTGAAAGTTCAGTCACACCACACCTTCTCTCTCCACATCCGTAATTATTTGTACGGCTTCTTCTTTTTTCGCCAAATAAAGTCGGCGAAGATGTCACCGGTATTAATTTTTTGCTTTACCACGTTAGTTCTTCCTTTGAAACCACTCTCTAGCCCAAACACATCTTGATACTGCTAGATCAACACTTTTTTTAGCCAACTGGTCTTGACTGAGGTTTTGGCACTTAGAAGTAATAATTCACGCATCTCACAATTTGAGATACTGGCGTGCATTGGCCTACCACGGACTTCTTTTTTAACGTCACTAAATCTGAGTTAATATTCAAGATCCTTACTGGAATCCTGTTTTTCATTCATACTAAAGTTCTGCCAACGAGTAGGTATTTCTTTTTCAACTAAGTTGCCCTCCATTAGTTCAATAGCGAAACTGCATCCTTCCTGGAGATTTCCATCCAGACGTTCCATCACCACAGTTTTAGTCCTTCCAGGCAGTGTCAAGTCTTCACCTAATAAGACTCGCACGACTGCCTTCTCTGACGAGTGAAAAGGGATTTCTTCATAATAGATTTTGAAGACATCGTTCTTCATATCCAAGTAGAACTCATACTTCTTTATAACGTCCATTCCCAGGATAACTTCTTCCATGATGTCAGCTACCAGTACTGGATGGTGGAGTACTCCATTTTCCAAACCAATGGTGACTTTTACTTGTCTGTGAGTAAATATTTCTTCGCCAGTCGCTGTTTGAAGTCGCACTGTTACTGGCGATGTCTTCTAATTTTCCAATAATATGATGGTATTTGTCGCTCCCGTGTCAAATAGTAACTAAATATTTACTCCATTGATCTTGTCATCGAGATAAATGCTGTGCAATTTCTCCATAGGCAATGGTGCGTGACTAGATGAGATTAACTTTTGTCTCTTTCGGTCAACTCGTTCCAGGTGTTCGATTGCGCTTTTTGTCTTCTTCTTAGGTTTAGTACGGTGTCGTTTTATGTGGTTTATTTCACCGCAGTTCAAAGTCGTCACTCCTCTTTCCTGAAGTATTCGTCATTTTATTTCCTGGATGCTTTATAGTGTCTGCGCTGGTACTTCTGAAGCACAGCCGAGTTCATGTCTGTCTCGGTACAATGCCTGTTTTGCTGCTTCAAACTCGAAAGGATGCACTAAACCGTCAACTCGTGTTTTAGGTCGAACTAACCGTATAGTTTGCTGCGTTTTGCTGTATCGGATGCCGTCCACAAAAGTTTGAATAAGCAATTGCTTCAGGAAAGTATCTAGTGTTATAGGATATACAAGCCGTGTCAATCTGGCGATGTCAGCCTCATGCTCTATACGCAGCTTTTTCACGACTTTTTATTTGGGCTTGGTGCACCTATTGAAAATGAACATCTCATATCTTATTTTAAAACGGGAAATTAATTTATAATTTTCTTGGAGGTGGTCAGGAGCAGTCTTCAAAATTCCCAGCGCTTCTCCACGTAAGGCCATTATTAAAAACGTCGCTTTGTGTTTGTTGCTCCAACCATCAGCTATAACTGCGGCTTCAAACTGTTTATTGTGAGTTGACCATAGAACTTTCCATTACTAAATCTTCACTTGTGATGCTTCCTTCAACATAGCAATTGGTTTTGATTCATTTTTTGTTCAAGCAGTTGTATTCTTTCTTCTAATGGTTGCTCTAGTTTGTCTTCTAGGGTTCTTGAATTTTCTTCTAACTTCTGTTCTAATTTGTCTTCTACTTTTTTATTTTGTTTTTTACAGCTTCTCTTAAAATACCGCTTTGCATATCTTCTTGAACAGTTTTAATCTGGTTTTCTATACTAATATGTGTTTGTTTTTCTATAGTTTTTAATTGATTCCCAATACTAGTATGCATTTCTTTCATTTTATGGGAATTTTCGCTAATTTCTATTTTTGTAGTATTTTCTTGCATATATTAATTCATCAATTATTAAACACTCTTTATTTATTCGAGAAACTCAAATAGTTTTGCATCCATTCTCACGGATAAAAAGTTTAACAACACTAAATTTTTAATAATGCATAATATTTTCATATTTAATGCCTTAGTTTAACGAACTAGAACATATGTAATTACACTATATAAACAAACACACGCGATTACGTATTAATCACACAACGTTTCTATTACGAGAGCAATATCAAATTACTTATATTTACACAAAAACCGCAACCGCATACATGACACGACTTGTAACAATTTTTAATCTAATTTATTTATAAACTAAATATTTACACAATATAAATTAATTACTTTTAACTAACACTAATAAAATGCAACGGTATTTTAGAAAAAAAACTTACAGTAATTTATATATTACCATCACTCGGTATTTACTATCCGATATTTATCTAAAACTAGTCTTTGTTTATATTTAAAACACGTTCACGACGTTATATTTATCTTTTCACTGACACGCGGGTTATACACTTCATTTATTTAAAACGACAAAGTCTTCTTAACAGTTCTTCCAACTCAATTCGAAAAACTAAACCCGATCTTCCTTCGAATACTTTCTATATTTTTCCGTTAGCGGAAACGAGAATATTCCATTCTTTTCTATCAGCGTTTCAAAGCCAAATACTTCAAGAAGGCTTCACTGTTGAAATTATATGTCGCATTTGCCCCGGTGTAGGTACCTTATAAAATACTAGATATACTTGTAGACTTAGTAAAACAGAAACTAAAACAATTGCTCGTTTTAGATTTTATATTAGGTAAAAAATTAAATCTTGTATGCAATACTGGACGATTCGCTCGTCGATCAACATACATCCTTAGACTGTATACGTGGCTGTCCGGGCGTAATAATCGTTATAAATCACTATTATATAATCGCAGAAACCATCATTAGAGACCATTGGATAGCTGTTTCGTCCTATTGAACTCTTCAACACTGTAATACTCTAATGCGGTTTCTACAACTATATAAAACAAATTGCCATAGTTTTATCGGATTCCGGTAAATTTATTGGTAAATCTGAGGCTAAAACGCCATCTCGTAGAAACAAAGCTACACGAGTTCATTCATATGTAAGAAACTATGATGATACACGTAGTACCGTTAGGAATTTTATGCTCTAATGCTTCGGTTATTGCAAAATGTCTATTTGTCTTCATTAAGGTTCAATCAAGCATAGAAATCATCAAACACCTCAATACTGCAATCGTGACAACGGTTATCAAAGACATGCACCGTTTCGAACGCAATCAGAGGTCAAGCTCATCTCGCCGCGACGATACTTCTATAAACAGGAAGAAAACTTCTTCTGAAGTTGATTGTTTAACTCTGTAGTAATTATTTGTTAGATTATCGTTTCCTTCTTTAAGTTTTCGATTTTTTTCACGCACTGATAAAGCCCTTTACGAAAGTGGGTGAAACGTTATCAGCTTCAGTTACAACATCAACACGGTCCAAACCCGAAAAATGTTCTAATCTTCGTATAGATTCCAGCCGTAGAAACCTTCGCGGTTACATATAACAATATATTTTGACTATTCCAATAAAACTGATATTAAAAACACCCAGGGTCAATGAAACAGCCCAACAACGATTTTGCTAACACCTTGTGTGATAATAAGAAATTCAACTGTGTTTAATAAATTAGCAATAAGTTTAAATTTAACAGAATCACAAAACGATGTCCCTAAATACTACAAATAAACTGACGACGATAAACTGCTAGCGTTTCGCACTCTAAGGCGTAAATTTATTTCACAAGAATCCTTTCTTATTCCCTTTAACAAATTTAAACGGATATTCCACTTTCACTGTTACCGCTTTACAATTTTTTTTCATTATCTTGCCCATTGCCCTATTACATTTTAGTTGCTTTACAGAAATCTAACATTGCTTAAATTCAATTCATTCTAGTTTACCAAACACCTAATCACATATCCACTTAGAAAAAGGGCAGAATTAAAGTAATTTATTAGATAACAAACAAATCGATTACAACAGTGAAACGTTTAAGAATAAACTTTGTATCGACGATAAGAAGATGAATCTCTTATACATTAAAGCACGGTACTATATTACACAATTACATAATTTTATAATATCGAATTTACGCAAATATCTTTATAATGCGTAATAATGTTAATATTTGATATCGTAGTGTAATTGAGTGCGAGTTATAATAAACTAAAGCACCATGTACGTGCGCTTACATTATAATAGACTGTGTAAATACAACCAGGATCGATCACATACTTCATCAATAATTAAACAACATTGTATTAAAACGATAAAATGACAATTCTTCGTTATGAGCATTTCCGCTTCAGTTTTAACTTCCAATATGGGAACATTCAGCAATTTTTCTATTTTAAAATTGAAAATTCGGTCTGCTTTAGCAGTTTCTATTGAAATGGGGATAATATCGAATCTACGCAGGAAATCGACTTTAGATATATGAACGAATACTCATTTTCAATTTAATCGCACAGTGAAGGCACATTCTTTATTAAAGTTTAGCAAGCTCGACAAAATAGAGATACGTTTTACTTTCCATATTCATGAGATAAATTTAATCAAATTTTATCGTTAAAAGCTCAAAAAATAGTATTTATTAAAAATACATAAATTCCAAGCTTCCAATAAAATTAAAAACATACCGGTTTATTTCCAATGTCCGTACTGACGTATTTACCAGGCACTCGCGTATTTCCATTTGATTCTCTTTTAAGTTTAGTCAATTCCACCGCAATATTCGTAGCCACCTTTGCGTTATTCTTAATAAGAGCAATGTCTATAAAAGATGCGTATTATTTTAAATCTCAAGTATAATAAACTTACTTGTTTCTAAAGAAGATCCTTGAGTTATTTTAGAAATTTCAGAAAGCAAATATGGAGTTATTTCCTTGCCGGAAATGTCTTTTTTGTTGGCACTTAACAGAGCTTGTTCAATGATTTTGTCCATTTTTTGTGGATCCATTGCGAATTCTTCAAGAACGGGAACCGCAAATAACAGTCCTGATTTTAAACCCAAGTTAAAATGATTTCTAATAATATTAGCTGCTTCAAACGCTGAAGTGACATTATAAGGAGCGTCGCAATTACTAGTGCGACAGTAAAAAGCAGGAAACGCTTTGTCTTTTCCAAAAGTGGCTACAAACACCCCTTGAGTTTCCTGTAAGAACAGACAATAGCATAATTTTGTTTTTGAAATAGAGTGACACGTACAAGGTACTCCAGAGTCTTAGGAATGTCCAGAATCGATTTTACGCCACTTGAAACTACAGCAACTGGACTATTACCGAGTTCGATTAAATCGGCAGATATATCAAATGTTACTGCAGCATCTCGGTGAACTCCGCCCAATCCTTTAAGATAAAATATATGCATGTTACTTAGAGTTAATAACACATATAAAAATACAAGTTTTATTGATTTACAGGAGCGGCATTTTCAAAAAAAAAAACAAGTTGAATTACTGTTTACACATTGCAATTTGTTTAACAATCTGAAATTATTTAAAAATGTAAGCAAAATCCCTAAAACAACAGCAACAATTTATAACAGCAAATTCTTTAAATTTATTTTTAAGTACGATACCAAAAATTAATAAAATCTCGGTAAAAAAAATGAAAAAAAAATGAGTCGGCCACAATCCTACCTATTAAATATTAAAAAAAAACACGATTTTGTTAATAAGTTATAAACAACTACAGTAATGTTTGTTTATTTAACTACTCTTCCATTTCTTACATTTTCTTGAAATATTAATGGTAGACCGATAAATTCACTTCCATTAAAGGTTAATATCTAAAAAGCAATAAAACTTGACGATAAAACCAGCTGTAAAATATTTCGATATTATAAAATCAACCTGCAAAGATTATAAACAAAGATTTTCAAAAAACTTCAAAAAAACTTACCAAAAATTTTCAAATTAAAAAACAATGCTTATAATAGACAAAAGTATAAGCCTCAAGTAAAAAAATTAAATATCAGTTGTTAAATATCCTATTAAAACTTTACGGAAAAAATTCCAGTGCAAACACCCCCAAGAAAACAACTTTTGAGTTGCTAAGAATATCACCTCTTCTATAAGAAAATAGCAAACTTTTCTATAAGAAGCTACGTATGGAAATTCTTCCTAAAGCAAAGGAACGATTTCAAATAGTAATTTTCGTGAGAAACTGCTTGCGTATTAAAATTTGTCTTTTAGTTAGAGATATTTAATGTGTTAGTAAAATAGATTTAAGTAAAAGTAGTGCAAACAGAATGTTTACCAGAGTAACATGCCAAATTTTTTTGTACTTTAAAAAGTTATTGTGTTTTATGTTTTAGCAATTACTATTTTGATGGATTTTTATTTTTAATTACATATGAAAAAAGAAAAAAGATATCTACAGAGATACTGCCTAGTAGCTAAATCGTTCATTCACCGTATCCAGAATAATGGTTTTGGTGAATACAAGAAGATAAACGGTTTTAAAGTTTTTATAATTAGATTTTTGTTTTAATTGTTAACAAATATGTATTTTAAAAAATATTGTAAAAGATTCGTGTTTTTTAAGCAAACTTTAAGAAAATTCTAATATTAAAGATATTTTTAGGGTAATAGGTGTATTTATTTAGAACAATTTAAATGCAAACTTTCGAACTTGGTCTAAGTTCTTCGTCAGGCAAAATTAAAATAATTTAATAAATTAATTAATTTAAATTTGCCTGACGAAGAACTTAGACTAAGTTCGAAAGCTTGCATTTAAATTGTTCTAAATAAATACAACTATTACCCTAAAAATATTTTTAATGTGTTTTATGGTGAAAGTTTTATGTCTAAAATTTTAATATATTTAAGAGATTAATAGATTTCTTTAATAATATGTAAATTCAGTAATAATCTCTTATTTTTTAGATAAATTTTAAAAACTTCTAAAAATTTGATTAAATGATATTAAGAACTAAAATAAAACTAATTGAATTTTAATTTAATGCAAAATATATTTTTAAAACAAAAATAAAAACAAAGTTTTTTAATTCATTTGAAACGAGATACTAGTAAAAATTTCATAATTTTTAACAATATTTTAAGAAAAGTTCAAATATATTAGAGGTTACGGAATTGCATAAACAAAGGAGTATATATATATATCTCCAAAATTAATTAATTACCGAGATAGGATAAAAATCTAAAAGTCGTTTTTAGTCAAATAGCCGTGAATATCAGAAGCTTGATAACAATTATTGTATATCCTTTATTTAATTAATTCAAGTGCTAGTAGTCATTACCAACATATATTTTCATTAAATGTCTGTTAGGAGAGACTGGGGAGGTTTGATACACTTAACACATGAAGTAAAAAATACAAGTAAGTATAAATTCTATAAATTCCCTAGATGGTGCTTTAAGTACCCTATTAAGTTGCAATGAATTTTAGCTCGTTGAAATCTATTGATTCAGGGTATAATGAGAGATATTTTATTTTTTTCATAAACTTGCATATTGTATCATTCCTTCCATAGTAAGGGAGTTTTGATACAATGTGTGGGAGCCTTGATACGTGGTGAGAAAAGCACATGATTTGGGCTTTTAAAACATTTCTAAGTATTTATTGGGATATTTTAGCATTAGGAACGTAAAAATATCTAATTAGGATTATTATGTTCATCAAAATTAATAGGAAACACCATCTTCTTTTGGATCTAGTAGTTCCACCCACAAAACTTAGTGGCGGTAACTTCCTAATGTCGTCTTCAGATACCATAGATTGATCCTCCACGTCAGGGAAAACAAAATGGTAGCCAAGCTTCTTCCGTCGCATAAAATTTATCAAATATTCTCCACCTTCCACTTTCTCTAAAATACTTCCCACGTAGTGTCATTCAGTTTTCTTAGTCACAAATTGTATTAACACATAATTATTTACGTTTATCATACCTATAACAAAATCTTCTTCTTGTCTCTCCTTCTCAATTTGTTCTTCTATGTCCGTTATTTCACTAGACGATGATGAGTAGAATGCGAGATTATCTGAATCAGACTGATCCTCTACAGCCTTTTCTTTCTTCTGATTCACAATCTCTTTCATATTGATAGTCCCAATTGATATTTCGTCTGTAGTAACGTTTCTCTTGGCAGCAGTATTCTTCTGTTCTTGTCTTTTTTTGTTCACTTTTTATTTCTGCCATATTAAGAGTATCTGTTAGGATTTTTGTCTTTGCAGGTTTCCTTCCTGTTTTTTTTCGTTTTCTTGGTAGAACCTGAGGAAGTGCTCTTATTTCTTCAGGGGTTTTATAAGGGCGGAAAGGTCCAGGTACTCCTATTTCTTCGGGGGTCTTAGGAATTGGTTCTGGTGTATGGTGTCTGCTAAAGCAGATGTTGTTGCCTCTGGTGTTTCTTCTCGGTGTAATGGATCAGGTCTATCTGTAACCTTTGCAGTAAGAAAGTCATGATCTGCAAAAAGGTGCAAATTGAAGGGGTAAATACCCATTTTTAAAAGTCCCTTTGTTATGTTAGTTGGAGTAAGAGTAAAAGCCCGTTGTTATGCATTGCCAACAAGCTTTGCGATATCTTTTAAAGCGATAGTCTGATAGGATTTTGCACCATGAAGTCATCGCAAGTTTAATTGTAATATGTTTTAAAAGGCCCGTAGACAGCCACATCCAATGGTTGTAATTTATGGCTTGTATGCGGGAGTATCGTTAATAAAACGATACAATTTTCCTTGCAGATATCTAGTCCTTTGGACGATATATGGCTACAATGATTATGTAGTATCAGTAGAACTTTCTTACCAGGTGTACATTTTACAAATTTTATGAAATGCAACAGATATGTTTCAAAATTGTCTGCTGTCATCCATCCACTTGGGTTTGTCACAGCTTTGGAGCCTGGCAGTGCTCCAGTTGCCATGTAATGTTGTTCACGAACACGTGGAAATACAAACAACGGAGGAATTGAGTTTCCGGTTGTATTTAGGGTACACAGGAGTCACAGGACTGTGACTGTTGTACCCTGTTCACCGGAAGTGACGTTAGATACCTGTTTTTATCCTTTTTGACAAATTATTTTGCCAGGTATGTGGACGGTCTGGACTCCAGTTTCATCACAATTGAAGATGGAATCTGGCTCGAACCGGTATCGACGTAAAGCTGTCCCACGTCAAAAAGTTGTTGGTTCTGGTGTTCGGAGTGAGAGTTGCTTGTTTCGGGACATATAGCCTCGAAACCAGTCATAGGAAGCTGTTTCATTCCTTTTCCAGTTCTGGGAAATTTTCTTTTAATTTTTTTTCAAATTTTCTTGTCTCTTTTGATGTAAGACCATAATTCATCCTGGCAGCTATTAATAAATATTCTGCTAAACGTTTCTCTTTATCATCAGAAAAAATCTGAGAACCTGCATAGTTGGGGAAGAATTTCATCTCATCGCCATTGTCCCTGTGCTTCGCAACGTATTTTCGCAGTAATTTTTTTTGATACGGTATTTATTAGCTGTAGGTCTTAGTTTAGACCCATCTAAAACTCCTTGAACAGCTGTTCTCATTCGTTCAGGAGACGCTGGTATCCTGTTACTTTTTTTTTCACTTAAATGGCATCCTAAAATTAAAAGTCAAATTAATATTTTCATAAACAGAGATCTGGGAGGAATTATACATGTATCATATCTCCTCACAATTAAATGTATCAATTCTCCTTGTGCAACTGATTTTATAAAAATTTTAATTTCAGAAAATCTAACCTACAATATTAACATGAATTTTACGTCAAATTAGAGCTAAAAGTATGCACTATCCTATGTAAATTTGATAGCCGGGATAACTGTGTTAAGTTGTCCTTAAAATGCTTACACTTACCTTTCCAAAATTCACAAAATATTCACTGAAATCAGTCTTTTTGCCGTAAATTCTTAACTTCACAGTGAAACAAAAACCTTCTAGAAGGTATTCCGATTGCCAATAGGCTAGAGATGTAATTTATGCATGATGATGCGCCAGCTCATTTTTGTCATATTGTGACTGATTATTTAAATACGACATATGGTAACCCTTCGGTTGCTCAAAACGGATCCGTAAAATGACCACCACGATCTTCCCATCTAACGCTGTTAGGTTATTTATTTTTTGGGCTGGATAAAATCTATGGTTTATCCTTCCTCTATTTTGGCACACAGGAATAACTACAAAATCGGATTACAAAAAATGCAACTACTATCAAGGGACATCCTGATGCTACATAACTTGTCAAGAAAGCATAAAGTCGTCGCATCGAATGCTGCATTCAACAAAACAAAGGCCACTTTGAACAATGTTTGTACATGTTTTATTGTTAAAAAGATCTCTTTGTAACTCAATATCTTAGAAAAAAATAATTTTGGACATCTGTTTATATAAAGTTTTTTGTTTATTTGTTCTAGAAAACACGCCCCTCAGAGAATGCCGTAAATTCTGGAACAACCTTTATAAAATAAATAATTAAAAAATTTATAAATTTTTTTAACATGTTCTGTTGAAACGTTGTTTAACCAAATTAAAGAAAATCATATTAAAAATAGTTTTTTACTCTTCCAATTTATCCTATGTAAATTGAACGGTTTTTTAACGAGTGGGCATAAACCTGAGTGAAACGAAGTTTTTAAAAATCCACGAGAAAAAAATCCCAATTTAGACAGGAACGAATTGAATACAAAATTTTATTGCTAGAACAGAGACTACAAGCGGAATAAACGAGTTTTATATGAAATATTTACTTCCAGAACTAGTAGATTGTAGAAGACGTCGTCAAATGGATCTCCAAAAAGTATATTTGATAGAAAACAAACATTAATTCGATATATATGTAGTTATTGTTCATTAATTTTTATTTCTAACGCGTTTTAACTAATTCTGGTTGTCTATATTGTAATTGTAGTTAAAAAATAAACCTCGTCCTTTTTCAACTTTTGACTAAAAATATGGGGTCAATTTAAAACTTGAAAGTTTTTACGATGCGCATCTTATATTCCGGTTATTTACTAATAATTAGAACAATACATTTGAACATAAGATAAATGTTAGAAAACCTGTTTAATCGAGAAACTTCATTGTTACCTTACTGATCATTGAGATCAAGTGAGCATACGTGATTAGATTTTTTAGTACCTTGACAGCTCGATTTAAGAATTGCGACGCGCAGTCGTAATCGGTTCTTACTTTATTTTTCACAAATCGTTTCTTTATTTACGTATACCTAATTTTGGAATTTCAAGCAGAAGTGCTAATATCCAACAAAGACATGATAACGGTCGTCGATGGTACGTTCGCGAAACCGAGTTTAATCGCAACAGGCGCAATGGCAAAACAGCAAGCAAAATACGATCGAAAGGTAAATGAATAGAAAAAACTTGACGGTTCACCAAGAAAAATAATAGTCACTACAGTAAGGAAAAACGTACTTATTCACATAATGAATTGCAAAACGACAAAAGAAATGCGGGATAAACTGCATGAAATTTACGAAAGTAAAAATGAAACCGGTAAACAAATGTTACAGAAGCAATGGTTTACTGTAGGCGAAGATGATATGGCAACAGAGATTGAATTTACTAGGTGACAACATTCCCGATAGTATGATTATGATAAAAATATGAATGACACTACCCTCTTGTTATCATCATTTTGTAACGGCTTGGTAATCAGCTAGCGATGATCAAAAAACGTTAACTAATCTAACCTCAAGGTTAATAACCGGAGATAAGGAGATAGGATAACATTCAACTTGCTTTAAATGTGACAAAGTAGAACATTGGAAGCGTGAGTGTAGAAGCAAAACCAAAGTAAATAAAGAAAAAAAACTAATGACAAAAAAAGCAACAAAATTAAAGTGTTGCTAATTGGAGTGGCTTTGTAAGACGCAGACCACGACTTTCAAAAAAATGGGTGGTGTATTGATTCAGGTGCAAGCCAGCACATGTCAAGCAAAAGGGAATGGTTTGAAAACTACGAACAATTAAAGTAAATATAGGAGGAGGAAAACAATTCCGGCTATTAAAAAAAAACATAAAAGTTGAAGCCTACGATGGAACCAAATGGAAAAGTTGCTGTATTCAAGATGTGCTGTATGTGCCAGATCTAAAGAACAATTTGTATTCAGTAGCGTCGGCAATGGACAGAAGACTTAAGTTGGAGTCGAACCGTAAAACCTGCAGTCTAGTGAAGAAGGGAAGCATTGTTGCAGCGAGGGAACGGAAAGAAAACTTATACAAAATACAATTTACGACAAAATTTCTAAAAGCAATTGGCGAAGAAAAGGCAAATATCAGTGAAGCTAAGAACAGCTTACAGTTGTGGCACGAGAGGTTAGCTCACCAAACACAAGTGAAGAGGTTAATTAAAAACTTCGGAGTGGAAGTGAACAGCAAAGAAGACTTTTTTGTGAATCATGCACTTTAGGAAAAATACACAGAGACGTCGTATTCGCTCCTGAAGAAGTGGGTATAATTAAAATCAGCAAATTACCAGAAAAAGAAACTTCGACTGAGGCAATTGAAAAATTGCTAGAAGAACAAGTCGAACCAAAAAATTTAAGTGAACAAGAATTCATTTGAACCCGAAGAACAAGCAGCAAATGAAGTCTTGGATAATAATGAAAATCAAAAAGAAGAAATTGAACCGTACATAATCAGAGGAAACTATGAACTACGAAATCGTAGAACAATCCAACCGCCACGAAAACATTCAGACTTTGTCGAAATCGACTAATTACTAGTGCCAAGAAAGCAATTCAAATTAAAAAAAACTGAAAACTGGAAAGCAGCAATGGAAGAAGAAATGGATTCCTTGAAAAAAAACATGGGAAATTATTAAAAAGTCAAGCAATGTTCAAGTGCTAAAGAACAAATAGGTTATAAAATCAAAAGAACAGCAAATGGTGCAACGGAGAAGTTCAAAACCAGATTGGTGGTGAAGGGTTTCTCATAAACACAAAGTGTCGACTACACAGAAGCTTTCAGTTCGGTTGAAAAATATTCATCAGTAAGAGCAATCTTAACAGAAGCAATAGCCGTTCGAATAAAGTTAACACCATTTGACATAAAACCAGCGTTTTTAAACGGTGAACTTCAAGAAAATGTTTACATGGAACAACCAAGTGGTTACAATGATGGTTCTGGAGGAATATGCAAGTTGAAACAAACAAAAAGAAAACTGAAGAACTACTTTCCCATCTGAAGGAAGAGATCGAGATAACTAACAACGAACTATTTGTTTTTAGGAATGGAATTCAAATATTTACCAAATGGTTCAATGCTACTAAACCAAAGTCAATACGCACGGAAGATAATTAAGCAATTTAATATGGATAAAGTTAATGCAGTAGCTGTACCAGTTGATTAACATCACGATTGCATCTAGCAATGGTTTGAAGGCCAGATATTGCTTATGCAGTCAACTCAGTAAGTAAATATGCTGAATCACCCAGGAAAGAACATTAGAGTTCGTTGAAAAGAATTTTAAAATACGTTAAAGGAACTGTTAATCGCAGTATTGTGTTTAAAGCTAATCAAAGTTTAAATTTCACAGCTTATAGCGATGCCGACTTTGCGAAAGATAAAGCTACAAAAAGGTCAACAACGGGATTCATAATAATATTCGGTGAGACGCTAATCACGTGGAGTGCTCGCAAATAAAGATCGGTAGCATTGTCTACCACAGAATCTGAATATATAGCTGCATGCGAAACAATTAAACAATTAATGTGGATAAAAAGAATAATTAAGTATTTAGGGGTGAATGTTTTAAAAAAAAACCTGTATTGTTAATAGATATTCAAAGTGCTATACGATTGATTAAAAATCCGAAATTTTATAAACGTACTAATCACGTTGATGTTAAGTATCATTTTGTACGCGAATTGTTCAATAACAAAAATTTTGAGTTAGATTATGTATCGTCAGAAGAGCAGTTAGCAGATATTTTCACCAAACCTTTAGCTAACACGAGGTTTGATTGTTTAGGAAATAAGCTTGTAATTAATTTAACAATTTAATTCAATATAATTACTGAGTGTCGTTTAAAAGTGGGAGTGTTAGAGAACCTGTTTAATAGACACATTAGTTCATTGTTAAGTTACTGATCATTGAGAAAAAGTCAGGTTTTTTAGTAACTTGACAGCTCGCTCTAAGAATTGCGACGCGCATTTATTGTAATCAGTTTTTAATTTATTTCTCACAAATCGTTTCGTTATTTATGTATACCTACTTGTAATTACGCAAATAAACAGATATAAACAAAAGTAAATATAAAGCACGATTTTTTAATAAACGCGATTTCATATTTAAAAACCAAATCAATAGGACAAATTATTTATGATCTTTAGAATTTCTAGGATTACAATTTTTACAAGTTCATTCATAAGGCCGCAATTTTAGTCAAAAGTTTACATTTTTTGGCTTGCTTGATGTGTTGGCTATTTTCTGTTTAGATTCTCCTTACAGGGTTCCCAGCAAGTTAATAAAATCAAATTCCTTGACTTTTCCAGGTGTTTTACCAGTATCGTAGCTATGTAATATGGTAGTTTCAAAATAGGAAACTTTATTATTAATTTATTAAATGAACGTACAAAACAATAATAAACAATATAAGTTAAATTATATGCAAAACTATCAAAGAGAAAAAAAGCATTTAGAAACTTTTGATTTTTCGACAATGAACTCTCAAAGTGGTTAAAAATAACTATAACTAAAAAGTTTCTACTGTAATCGTATTAGTTATCTTTGGTATTAGTGTCACAAACAAACGATCTGTAGTATTACACAAACTCAGCAACATTTGTGGACATATTTGCTATGAAATGCATAAAAAACATGCTTATAAGCAGAAAAATGAAACGCACACCAGTTATAAATTCCAATCCCGTCACAATCAAATTAATTTGAGATATAAATAAATACAGAAGTTGATTTCGACTAGCGATCTTCGCGAATGGAGCTGTTTATGTGACAAGCAAAATAGAGATAAATATAATGGGAGGAGTCACATAAAATTCGGAAGATTGAAAAATTTCCCTGACTTTGTGAAACAATTGCATGTTTTCCCTGACTTTTCCATGATTTCCCTGACTATTTTTTATTCCCTGACATTTCCCGGTTTTCCAGGTCGCTGGGAACCCAATTTTTGAAAACATATTTTTAGTATACTACTAGCGTCCTCTTTAAGGTCGCAGCGTCACATACACAAGAAAAATATCACGCGCCGGCCCTGCTTGTAAGTAATAAGAATAATTAAAAATAAATCAATTTTACAAAGCATATACGATACAATCTTCTATATATATAAAAATGTTATGTTGGTTTGTGTACACTTCAAAAACTCAAAAAGTTCTGCACCGATTGAGTTGAAATTTTAATATGATATAAAATCCGCATCAAGGATTGTTTTTATATATTTTTTGCATCAGTCACATATCTGCGACCGCGAGAAAATAATTTTTGTTAACGATCAGCTGTTTACCAGTGACCGCGCCGTCTGCCGTAAGCTAGGAAAACACTCGCTGACAGCCGAAATAATAATGACGCAGTCACATGAGAAACAATTTCGTTCCCAATTACATTGTTTATTTACAAAAAAATTTGCATCTGATTCTGATTATTATACAATCTGAATTAAATATTCACTTAAGTCAAGAATTTTTGATAGTGTTGTGATCGAACTGCGCCTTTCACCAAATCGTAAGTAGAGGTTATATTTTATATCAAATATTAACTGACAGGAAAAATAAAAAGAATTATTATAATTCAAGTGGATTTCTAACAGAAGTGAGTGGTTATATCTTTTTTATTACATCTAACACGTGGACGTAATTATATTATTTATTTTGGATTAACCTCACTTTTAATGTATATAAATATAATTACATTAAAACTAGCAATTATTAATTAATACGAATGTCAATATAGTAAACATCAATTAATTTCAATAATAAAATAAAATAACAATTAAATGTAAAACAGTTCACAGTTAGAAAATAAAACCATAAAGACGTGCATTTTTTATTACATTTTTAATAATTTTCAACAATGGCATAATCCAAATTCAGTTCTTACGTGTGTAAAGTAATACACACAAATATTTTTTATTATTAATAAATCAAGTATTATTAATTTTCAATGCTATCTATCCTGTGTCCCACTGCGAAGCGTGGCAGGGTACAGCTAGTTGTGTTATAAAACATTCAAACATTGTACCTCAAACCTTCAAAAAGGTACAAAAATACATGTATAAGTGCTAAAACGTATAAGCCATAAGTAAACATTTTTGATTTAACTGATCAATGTACAAGTTTTACACACAAGCCTAAAAAATTAAAACTGTACACAATATTTCGAACCTTTATATATAATATAAACATTTTCTTCAAACCTCATTCCACGTTGATACTTTAGTCTATTGCTAGTGCTATAGATTAAATTTTAGCTAATGGAACCATCAATTCTTACCTTACATTACCTGTTGATTGTAGCTTCTGTGGGTATAATAATTAAATCAACAAAAATAAATACAATAATATAAACAAAAGTTATACAACCAAAAGAAGCTAAATGCGTCACCTTAAAATTCAAAAATGGAATGGATGGTAGATTATACGAATTTGTACACCTCTGACGTCACGATTACAAAAAAATTAAATTTACGAATACGCAAACCAAAATTTACGGTTAACAACAAGTTACACTGCTCAAAATGTTAATTAACAAATATATTTTTACCTTTTATCTGTAAAATATTCACACTTACAATATTCAAAGAAGCACTTACACACCATGGATGACTATTAACAATAGAGTAGCGCCAATGCTGACATATGATAAACAGCCAACTTCTATAAAAACGATCAGAAACATACATATTGATATATTACGACAAAAGATTAATTCTTATCCGCAATTATTTTTTTTAGCCACTTTTTGTAAATTCTGGCTCACTGTGCATTGTAGCAAAAGTTGTTGGAAAGAAACGAGTCAATTTTTTTTTGAGGTGCAAAAGCTGCAGCCATATCATTTAATTCGAATGAACTGTTTCTTTTGACAATTTATAGATCTTTGTCTAAGACTGGCAAAAAAACAACTACGTAAGAAATTTTGTTGCATAAGGTTACATACCATTTATTTCTAAATTACACAAAAAAACATAGAAGATTATGTTGCTTTAAAACTGCAAATGACCATTATGTCCATTATGAAGAAGAAATTATTTTTGTAGAAGATGAGACCCTATTGCATATGCTGAAAAAGTCAATTTACTTTTGGAATCTTTAAAAAATGTAGATCGATATCATATTTTTAAAGAAACCGTATTGGGACAATATAATTCATCAATATGGAGCATCGAGAGAAAAAAAGGCTGACTGTAAGTTGAGAAAATCCACTTGCACTTCAGAAACTGTTGCTGAGCTGCTATACAGCACATTCAAAAGTTTCTAGTACCAAGTTTAGTTCAGACTTAGAAAGATGGACGATTTCTTCCTTTGAAGAAATTCACGATAAAACCGCTCAGTCTAGCGGGTTAATTATTGACACGGGATATGCGTTTTTGGCGTGTTCGCCGGACGAATTAATAGATGATAACACAATCATAGAAATAAAAGTTCAGATAAAAGTGATTTACTTACTCCCCAAAAAGCTGTTATTCAACGAAAAATTGACTACTGCATCCATGAAAATTACCAAATACGTTTAAAACGAAATAATTCGCATTATTACCAAGTTCAAGATTTACTTCATATTTGCAAGCGAGATATTATTTTACAGTTTTGACTAAAGGTGGAATAAACGAGTTTTATATGAAATCTTTACTTCCAGAACTAGTAGATCCTAGAAGACGTCGTCAAATCGAACTCCGAAAAGTATACATGACAGGAAACAAACATTAATTTGTCATTTTTCTAACTCAATATAGTTATATTGTTAATTAATTTTCATTTCTTGGATGTGTATCATTACCTGTATATTTTAAGCAGTTACACAAATACATGATTTTACTCATATGGCCTAACGCGTTTTAAGTAAATTGTACGTAAAAAATAAAACGCGCCTTTTTTAATCTTTTGAGTACAAATATGGAATCATTTATTTTTAAATTTGCTCGATGCCGATCATGTATTTCGGTTATATTATTACAATTTGTCCTATTGAATCATCATTTACTAATAATTAGAGCTATAAAGCTGAACATAAATATAAAACACGATTTTTTTAATAAACGCCATTACAAAAATACAAATATGAGTAGAAAACGAAGCAATTTTAGGCAATTTTGGGTGAATTCTGAGGGCACATGATAAACATACCATCGATTATTTGCAAAAAGTGGGACAAGTGCGCACTAGATATGTGTCTTTAGTTTATAATTACACATTTTTTATATCAAAACAAATATTATTATTAAAAAATTTATGGCCAGAACAAAACCGCTACACAAAATAAAATGTGTTGCTGATTGCTCATTCCCCTGAGAAGATTCTCTAATTTAAAAGAACCCCTTATACAGCTAGCCATTGTAATTATTTCAGTTTCTAGCACTTATACTTTTAACAAAAAAGCGAATTTTGTAGAAGTTTGCGACGCATCAAGGCGGTCGTTTTAGAACAATAAACATTGTACCTAAAGCGATTAAAAAGATAAACAAATACACGTAAAAGTGCCAAAGGTATAAGCCATAAGTAAAACTTTTTGATTTAACTGAAGAATGTACAAGTTTTACATACAATAATGTAAGCCTAATAAAATTAAAAACTATACACAACTTTTGGAACCTTTTGATTTATAGCAAATGCTTTTTACTATATTGCACTAAAGCCTACGCATATTTAGATACGTGTAACTTGGATTATTTAAATAAACAACTGGAAACATTTTATTCAAATATAATTCCACGTTGATACTTTAGACACTTTCATTAGCTAATTTAACCATCAATTCTTACCTTACATTACCTATTTGTAGCTTCTGTATCTATGATAAATAGATCAACAAAAATAAATACAATAATAATATGAACTAAAGTTATACAACCAAAAGAAATGCGTCACCGTAACATTCAAAAATGGGATGACTGGTAGATTATACGAATTTGTACACCTCTGACGTCACAATTACAAAAAATTAAATTTACGAATACGTAAACCAAAATTTACGTTTAACGACAAGTTGCACTTCTCAAAAAGTCAATTAACAAATATATTTTTACCTTTTATCTGTAGAATATTCACAATTTCAATCTTCAATATTCAAAGAATCACTTACACGCCATGGACGACTATTAACAATAGACTAGCGCCAGTGCTGACGTATGCTAAACAGCCAACTTCTTACAAAAACGATCAGAAAAATACATATTGATATATTACAACTGAAGATTAACTCTTATCTGCAATTATTTTTTTAAAAAATTAAGCAGGCGTACATTCATGGTTAAATTCTAAAAAAATTAACTGAAAGTAACAAAGAAATTTATTTCTGTTTCTGTTGAAACAAATTTTTCTAATACATTGTTTTTTTTCCACTTCATAAATGTTTGTTTGTAAGCTTAAATATTTAAAATGCAAACTCTCAGTATACCATACAAGTCTAATAATTACATTATACTTCACGTGGAATTTAAACGGTTTTGCAAACCTAGAATCCTTTACCAGTTTAAACAAGTGTCCGTCTTATATTAATTTTCTCTTACGGATTATTATCTGATTTGCTTCATTTATTCCTGTGTTTCTGTAGCATTCCAGTTCTTCACCTTTCCATATTTTTTGTAACCTCCTTTTTCTATATTTTTTGTCCTTCCTTTTTCTGTTTTCCTTAAGTTTTCGTTCTATTATTTGTTGCAGTATGCTGTTCCCTGGTTGCTTCCATATGTGCCCAAGTTATCAACCACCACACGTTATCTTTCAATTTTTTATAGCTTCTTTCTCATGGACGACACCCGGGGCGGATATCAATGAAGTCACCCCATAAAAACACCTTGCTAATGAATAAATATACTTTGTTAACGAATAAACGTAAAACCGTTTCAACAGAATCGATCGAGAATTTTGAAAAAAATCAACTCTATATAAAATTAAAAATGCCCGGTTTCTGAGTTTCCAACATCTCTATTCAATAGTAATCGGTTGGATTAATTTATCGAGTAAATATACTTCAGATATCTGAGATTGTGGATTGTATGGTCTCCGATCTTTGCAACCCATTATCAAGCGAAGAAAATAATATGATTTTCTTCTTTATTTCTGTATTTTTATATGTAAGAATTTTTCTACAATCGCGGCCCTCCTCCCCTAGCTACGCCGTTGCTACAATATATAATAAAACTTAAATACAAATAAAAGACTAAGTTATGTTTGTCTAAAGCGCAAAAAAGTATAAAGCTTCTAATGAAGAAAGTGCAGTCTTCCATGTAAGTAATGTTTCTTCTTCTTTATTTATTTTTTATTAATTGTGATACATACTAATTAAAAAATGGAAAAAGTTGCTAAATGCCAAAATGGTAAAAAATGTTAGCAAATTGTTTGATAACGAATCCGTTGAAGAATTTAGTGAAGCTGATGCTTTTCTATCATTTCAGGACGATAACGATTTTTATCCAAAGGAATCAATGGATACCGAAATTGATTTCAATAATAATTAAAATTTAGAGGAAGATGGTTCACTATTAGAGTCCATTTATAACGATAACCTTAAAAATTTGGAATTAGAAAAACATTTTCTAGAATTCAAAAAAAAATCCTTGGCAAGGATGTCACTTACAATATTAGTAAAAGGATAGTTGTAGATATACTTTATAAACAATCTAAAAAGTCTAAAACATGAAGGTAACACTAAAACATGAAAAATTGAAATCGTATCTACCGAAAATAGAAAATCTACAACAGTTTCGATGAACACTGTTGCCTTTTCGTGGTCCATAGCTATAGGTGTTGGATATATACAAGTCTTTAAATTATTTTTTAATATAAATATTCCAAATGCCATATATTTGAAATTTCACGACCTACTTGCAATAGTAGTTTACGTAACAAGAGTCGAAAGTAAGAAATAGCATAACGAACGTTAATGCGACGCGAGGCCGCAAGGCCGAGCGTTGCATGTGAGTGAGTTATGCTATGATTCTTTCGACGAGAGTAATGTACAGTATTTTTTGTGTTGCCTTTTATAAAATCACTTTTTTCTTAAAAATATAAAAAATTAACAGAAATATAATGTTGGTACTACATTTATTACTAAATCTGTCACATTTTACATTAACTTTAACATCGTTTTTCTTCAATTTTAACTGAATTTCAAGATTTTTAAAATGATTTTTCCACCTGTCGCATACTCGTTCTAATATATTAATTCACTTTGAACACTTACTTTTATGTGGATTCCTAGTTTTCATTTTGCCACCCTAGAGCTTTTTTCGTTTATTACGTAACTACACTAACGAACGAATATTGACGTTTGCGATGTTGGCAGCACAAAAAAGTAATTAATGAAGAAAACAAAAAGTTTATGAACGAAGCATAAAGAGTATTCGCTAGCAAATGATCAGTGGTCGGACCGAAACTTTTTAAAAGTATCGCTATACGATAAGCGATACTTGGAGCAAAAATGTATCGCGATATCGATACTCTTTATTTTGTCTAGAATAGTATCGCGATAGCGATAATAGTATCGCTTTAATTTTGCGTTACTTATTGCAATACTTTTTTATTAGCGATCTGAGGAGAGAAATCCCGATATTAATTTTACATTACTTTGAGTTGCTACTTTATTCCTAAGGTTCAGTTATACTTACTAATCGTCGCTTCACCATATGATAAAACCGTGCTCACCTATTTAAAACTGTACAGAAAAAAATTACAATTACAAATTTCGTATTTGAACATTAAACAAAAATTAATTATAATTCTATTTTTTAAAGCTGTGTTATCTCCAAGGTATTTAGATTTAAAACAAAATTTAAATAAAGATTTAAATTATACGGATTTTTAAAACAGTTGCATTCATCAGTTAGCACAAACGTTATTTTTTTTTTAAATAAATACATATGTTTTGTAAGTACTTGCTTATATAATGCTTAAAAGAATGTTGCGAAAAGCAAAATTACACCTAAATGGCACTACTTAAGGAATCAAAAGCTAGTTGCTATTCTGTTATATTTTATTGTCTAGCTGTTGGATTATGGTTTGGTTGTGACAGGCATTAAAAAAGATAAATATACAATTTCTAAGTTGTTTACTGCAACCCTTTTTGATCCAAAGGCCATAAAATTCAATTGTCAGACAATGGTGGAGTTATATCTGTTTTAAAGAAAGTAAATACAGAGCGCCGAAGCAAACAAAGTCCGCGGAAAATATGTCAACTAACTTTAAAAATTGAAAGCGGTAAATGTTTCAACGAATCACAATTAGAAAGTACCGTCCGCTTGAAAAATTAAATTACAATCAAAATTCCTTGATTGCCTCGTGTTTGTTTACATCTTTACCTGCTGTTTTATTTAAAAATTCGTCGTTATTCGACTAGTCTTTATAAAGACTCTTTTAAACGCCATTATTTGTGAACAAGGTATGTGTATTTATAATTTTTGTTTTAAGTATAACCCAAATTTTTGTAGCATAACCTCAACATCAGTTATTACTTTGTATTCATTATTTAAAGATCTGTATTTAATTTCAGTATTTATTCTACAAACAATAACTAATTTCTATGGAGAGTTTTACATTACTTACTTTCTGTATTGTTTCAGCTGTTATTTACCAACATGGAATCTAAGTCGAAGAAAACTATTCATTCCGAAGCCCGAAACATTATTAAAAATGTTGTGGAGTTTTTCGATAAACAGAAAGCTGCGGGCGTATGGACTTTCCCTCTAGAGAAGGCAACAGAACTAGCTGCTGCTGCAACGGGCAAATCAACCACCTTTATTAAAAAAATCCGGAGTGAAGCCATGACGACCAGTGATGGTATTTTAAGATCTCCCTCGAAGAAAAAAAGAAGTGGTGGTGCAAATAAAATAACGTTGGATAATTGCGACTTAAGCATTTTAAAAAGAACTGTCCATGAAGTTTACACGGTTGATAAGAAAGTTCCAAACATGAAAATTTTAGTTGAAAAAATGAAAGAAAAGATTAATTACAAGGGGGGAGCAGATACACTAAGGAAGTATTTGTTACAAATTGGTTTTAAATATAAGAAATGCCACAATAAAAAAAAATTATTGATGGAACGTGATGATATTATTGCTTGGCGTTCTCGTTATTTACGCAAGTTGCGAGAAAATGATGCTATAAGCGAAAACAAAAAACCAATAACGTATTTAGATGAGACCTACATTCATCCATCATACGGTGTTAGTAAGTGCTGGCAATCCGAAGAAGAGGCTGGTGTTTATCATACGGACAGAGCAGGTCAAAGGTACATTATTGTGCATGCAGGTGGATCATACGGATTTGTTAATAATGGCCTTTTAATCTTTAAATCTAAAACTAAGTCCGGTGATTATCACGACGACATGAACCATACCAACTTTATGCAGTGGATGGAAAAACAATTAATTCCAAACTTGCTTCCTAATGGTATTGTTGTCATGGATAATGCACCTTATCACAGTGTACAAATTAATAAACCTCCAACACAAGCAGAACGTAAGGAAAGCATTCGACAATGGCTCGAAAATAATGGAGTAACAACGACAAATGAAATGCGTAAAGCAGAACTAATAATGTTAGTGAAGCAATTTAGTAATACGAAGACATATTACGTAGACGAACTTCTTAAAAAACACGGGCATACAGTGTTACGTCTGCCACCGTACCACTGCGACCTAAATCCAATCGAGTTGAAATGGAGTTTAGTGAAACATAAGATCGCTATGAATAATGTTACACAGAGTGGTTTAGAGATAGAAGCCTTAGTGAGAAAGGCAATTTCTGATGTAACTGCATCGGACTGGGACAAACATTGTCGACATGTAAATCACTTGGAGCAAGAAATGTGGCAACGTGATGGATTGCTGGATGTAACGGTGGAAAACCTGTCGTTTATGGTGAACACAGGATCATCCGACGATGAAAGTTGTAGTGGAGAAGACGAAAGTGACAGTGATTGATCTGCTTTATTTTTTTTATGATTGTATTTTTCGATGTAAATAAGTAATTTTTAGAATTACTTTTAGAAATATGTAATATTTTGTAATGCCATACCTCATCTTTTAGAAAAGTAAATGTGTAATTACAATTTATTTTAATAATCATAAAGTGTTTATCTGAAATAACCTCAAACTTCAACAAGCTCTAATGATTATTTACACAGGTAACCTATGAATAATTTGAATTTCCCACCAAAATACTTTTTAATTTGAGTGTACCTTTAAGATTAGAGTGACACCAGCCACGCCTCTCCAGGGACTTTGTTTATTCAGCTCAACTGTACAATGGTATATTTAAAAATTGTAGACATTGCAGGTACAGGATTATTTAGTTGTAATTTAAAGTACTATATAGAATTTAGAATTCGGTTTTACTTCGAAGTACTTTTAAATTTAAACATTCCAATAAATTGTCAAGTATCGATTCAAAGTATCGCATTTTGCGATAGGCGATACTAAAGAAAACTATCGCGATATCTATATCGATACTTTTTTTTCAAATGTATCGCGATACGATATTCTATACTAATAAAGTATACCGATACTCGTATCGCGATACTATTATCGCTGTACTTCCGACCACTGCAAATGGTACATCAGAAATAGATAACGAGTTTATCTCGGAGTTTATGTCTAAGAAAATATCTGTAATCGTTGAGGGCGCCTGGAGTAAAAAGTCTAATCGTACAAATTACAAAGCTCTATCTAAGGTGGTAAACTCTTGTTCACTATTATTAATTATATCTTTGCTAAAAAATATGTTATAAGCACGTATGATAAGAACGAATACAAAAACAATTCTTAATATAGCCGTTAGAAGTAAATACTGTTTTCTTTGTGCAACAAACAATTCTAATGAACATGTTTATACAAAAAACTGGAACGGCTCTTCTACAGCAAAGGAAGCATATATAGTTATAGAAAGATTTCAATAATCATTTAAAAGACATAATTTGATTTATCAGAAAATAATTGGAAATAGGGATAGCAGCGTGTACACAAAAATAATTGAAGCTTCTCCTTATGGCCCAACTGTATCACTTCAAAAAATTGAATGTAGAAATCCTTTACTTCGGAATAATATAAGCAAATTGTCGGAGATTGGAAAAGATACTACAACACCAATACACATCCGAAAACTAGTAAGCAATGTGGATACTTTGGGAAGAATCAGAATTGCCGTAATAAAAGCAACTGAATTTAGAATAACTGAAGAAGGGGAATTCAATGTTCAAGTGAAACGTTTAAAGACAGGCATACTGAATAGATCTCATCATATCTTTAGTTGTCATAATCACTGTGCGTCGTATTTCTATTTTAAGAATAAAATTAAAGAGGTTTTAATTCTTAACTTCTGCTTTACAGAAACCTGGTTTCAACTTTAGAACAATGTGGTGCATTATCAATAATAATAATAAGACGCATTAACCACAAACTAGCGCAGAACTCGTGGAGCTTTTTACACAATAAAGATACAAACGCAACAGGAAATTATAACACCATTGTAGCAAAGGCTGTTGGAGAGAAACAAGTCAATTTTTCTTTAAAAAATTCATATTCTTTAAGATGCAAGACTGCAGCTATATCGTTTAATTAGAATGAACTGTTTCTTTCGAAAATTTATATATATCTTTGTCTAAAACTGGCGGCATTGGTCATTATGCCCAATTATGTTATGACAAAATATAAAAGGCTAAAGAAAAAAAACAGCCATGTACGAAATTTTGTTGTATAAGGTTACATATCTTTTATTTCTAAACTACAGGAAGAAAAACAAAAAGAAGATATGTTGCTTTAGAACTGCAGATGACCATTAAGGAAGAGAAATTATGTTTGTAAAAGATGATCTAGATATTGTATATGCTGAAAAAGTAAATTCATTTATGGAATCTTTAAAAAATGTAGATCAAGATCATATTTTTCAAGAGACCTTGAGACAATATAATTCATCAATATGGAGAATCGAGAAAAAAAAGTTTTCTGCGTCAAACTTTGGGAAAATTTGTAAGTTAAAAACATTCGCTTGTACTTCAAAAATCGTGTCTGAGCTGCTATACAGCACATTTAAAGAAAATTCCAGTACCAAGTTTGGTTTAAAATCAGAATGTGTGAGATTTCTTCCTTTGAAGAAATTCACGATAAAACCGTTCAATTTAGTTTCTTAATTATTAATACGGAATATGTGTTTTCGGCGTGTTCGCCGGACAGATTTATAGATGATAACACAAACATATATAAAGTTCGCATAATAGTGATTTACGTATTCCCGAAGAAGCTGTAATTCAACGAAAAATTGACTACTGCATACGTGAAAATCGCGTAACCAAAGACCAAATTCAAGGTTTGCGAGCGAGATATATGTTATTTTACAACTTTATTTAATTTAATTTATATGAAATCTTTACTTACAGAACTAGTAGATTCTAGAAGACGTCGTCAAATGGAACTCCGAAAAGTATACATGACAGAAAACAAACATTAATTCGTCTTTTTATAACTCAATATATGTAGTTATTGTTAATTAATTTTAATTTCTTGTATATGTACACATTACCTGTATATTTTAAGAAAAAAAAAGAAAATATAACAATAACATTATATATTATTTACTTAAATCCAATATTACTGAGCTTATAAGCAGTTACACAAATACATGATTTTACTCATATGGCCTAACGCGTTTTAAGTAAATTGTACGTAAAAAATTAACTGCGTCTTTTTTAAACTTTTGAGTAAAAATATGGGGTCAATTTAAAACTTTGAAATTTACACGATGCCGATCATGTATTTCGGTTATATTATTACAATTTGGCCACTTTTTTTATAATTTACTGATAATTAGAGCAATAAATCGGAACATTAATTTAAAATACGATTTTTTTAATAAACGCCATTTCATATTTAAAAAGCACATCAATAGGACAAATTATTTATGGTCTTAAATATAATTTCTAAGATTACAGTTTTTTCAAGTTCATTTATAAGGTCGTAATTTTAATCAAAAGTTTACATTGTTGATTGCTTGATGTGTTGCCTGTCCTTTGTTTAGATGGCCTTTAAGTACCATTTTCGAAAGGACGGGAAAATCGTTTTGAGAATGCCAACTAACTGGTCTTAGTTGTATATTAAGGGCGTTCTAAAACGGCCGCTTTAGATGCGTTGCAAGCCTCTACAGAATTCACTTTTCCGTTGAAAGTTTAAGAGCTAGAAACTGAAATAATTACAAAAGCTAGTTGTGTAGCCGTCTTGTGACATTTTGTGTAATTTTGAAGCCAAAAATATACAAAATGAGTAGAAAACAAAGCAAATTTAAGCAATTTTAAGTGAATTTTGAGGGCACATGATAAACATACCATGAATTATTTGCAAAAAGGGACACAAGTGTGGCCTAGATATGTGTCTTTAGTTTATCAATAGATAGTTTTTATATCAAAACAAATATTATTATTGAAAAAATTATGGCTAGACCAAAAACGCTACACAAAATAAAATGTGTTTTTGATTGCTCATTCCCCTGAGAAATTTTTCTAATCTAAAAGAATCCCTTATACAGCTAGCCCTTGTACTTATTTCAGTTTTTTTTTAAGTTTCTAGATCTTATACTGTTAACAAAAAAAGGAATTTTGTATAAGTTTGCGACGCATCAAAGCGGCCGTTTTAGAACCCACTTAAGGTCGCAGCATGGGCTTGCGTCACACACACAAGAAAAACATCACGCGCTAGCGCTACCTAAAGCGATTAAAAAGGTAAAAAAATACAGGTAAAAGTGCCAAAAGGTATAAGCCATAAGTAAAAATTTTTGATTTAACTGAAGAATGTACAAGTTTTGCATATAATAATGTAAGCCTAATAAAATTAAAAACTATACACAACTTTTGGAACCTTTTGATTTACAGCAAATGCTTTTTACTATATTGCACTAAAGCATACGCATAGTTAGATACGTGTAACTTGGATTATTTAAATAAAGAACTGGAAACATTTTATTCAAATATCATTCCACGTTGATACTTTAGACACTTTCATTAGCTAATTTAGCCATCAATTCTTACCTTACATTACCTATTGATTGTAGCTTCTGTATGTATAATAAATAGATCAACAAACATAAATACAATAATAATATGAACTAAAGTTATAGAACCAAAAGAAGTTAAATGCGTCACCGTAACATTCAAAAATGGGATGGCTGGTAGATTGTACGAATTTGTACACCTCTGACGTCACAATTACAAAAAATTAAATTTACGAATACGTAAACCAAAATTTACGTTTAAAGACAAGTTGCACTTCTCAAAAAGTCAATTAATAAATATATTTTTACCTTTTATCTGTAGAATATTCACAATTTCAATCTTCAATATTCAAAGAATCACTTACACGCCATGGACGACTATTAACAATAGACTAGCGCCAGTGCTGACGTATGTAAACAGCCAACTTTTTACAAAAACGATCAGAAAAATACATATATTGATATATTACAACAAAGGATTAATTCTTATCCGCAATTACTTTTTTAAAAAAATTAAGCAGGCGTACATTCTAAAAAAAATGACTGAAGACAACAAAGAACTTTATTCCCGTTTCTATTGGAACAAATTTTCCTAATACGTTGTTTTTTTTTTTACTTCATAAATATTTGTTTGCAAAATTAAATATTTAAAATGCAAACTCTGAGATACACATATCTGAATAATTACATTATATTTCACGTAGAATCCTTTACCAGTTTAAATAAGTGCCCATCTTATATTCATTTCTCTTAGGGATGTTTTTATCTGTTCTGTTTAATTTATTCCTGTGTTTCTGCTGCATTTCAGTTCCTCACCTTCACTATTTCTATATTTTTTGTAGCCTCCTCTTTCTATTTATTTTTGTCATTCACTTTTCTTTTTTCCTTAAGTTTCCATTATATTATTCCTTGCCCAATTCATCTTCTACCACACGTTATCTTCCAATGTTTTATAGCTTCTTTCTCTCTATTTTCCATCGTTTTTCTTTTCTGCTTTTTATATTTTTTTTTGTTTCAATTTGTATCACTTACCACAAAGTGCATCTCCTCCGATTCTTTTGCTAAAATTGAAAACTTTCCGTATCTTCTGCTTCATTTTTCATCCCATATTAGATCCTTCCATTGTGTTTCACGCTAGCTAATTTTCTTATATTCCAAATATTCTCGTTTCTTTTATTTTTTTATTGAACCAAATGCTATGCAAAAATCAACTAACAGCATATATATTGTTATGTTCTGTTATCTTATAGTCAAGTTCCCATTTCTTGTTTTATAGTTCACCTTTTTTTAATTGATTGTATATTTGTGTCTCTAGGTTATCAGTTTCATTTTCTTATATTATGTTGTGTTATTCTATGTTTTTTTCATATACCCAATAAACATTTTTCAGTTCAGTTCATATTCAGTACATATGCCTAATTTAAAAATTGGGAAAAAGGCAAAGCATTCATAAACAACATAACGAAACCTAAACAGTTTGAGAAAAGATTAGAAGTAGAAAAAGAAGAAGGAGAAAAAGAAAAAAAAGTTAAAAAGGCTACATAAAAAGAATGTTAGAAGAAACAGAAGATAATAACGTAAACATAAAGTGTAAAACGGTTCCGTGTGTATCTATAAAATTTAAAGGAGTTCTAAACAGACTTCAGATTTTACATATGCACCTACAAAATACGCAACCATTCTTAAACGCATTTCATTATGTCGTGAACTGTGACCTTTGTTGAAAATCGGAATTAATAAACTAAAAATTGAAAATTTTAGAAGTCTAAGTGAATCTCAAAAACGTTAGTCCATTTCAAAGACAAACGCGTCAACAAAAAACTTTAATAATTTAAAAATAATCAGATATCTATATATTAAATAAAAATTAGTAGTAATAAAGGCTTGCTAATTACAAATACGACAAAAGATTAGAAAAAATTTACCGCCGAATGTTTGTTAAGACGGATGATAGCAACATTTTGACATAAATCGATTACAGCGCCACAGTTCACAAGATTTTTTCTACACATATTTTAGAAGAAATAATGAATATGTTAGCGGGTAGATAACCGACGAATAGCCCATATGGCATTATAAAAACACAATACCATGATTATCATTATGTGAACACAAAACAAACTTTTCTAAACTCATAACTTGTTTTATGGAAATAGAGATAAATAAATTAGATCTATCAAAGATTGTTATAAACTAATTACACATTATTACACAAAAATGCATTTTAAATAAAACAAATACTAATGGTAAATATGTAATTATTTATAGCAAATGAGAAAACCGTTTAATTGTAATTAAACCTTCTACTCAGTGGCGTAGCTAACATGAGTGATACCCGGGCCTGATATCAATGCTGTCACCCCATAAAAACATAAAAAGTTCATAATGAATAACCACACTTTGTTAACGAATAAAAGTAAAACCGTTTCAACGGAAAGATCGAAAATTTCAAAAAAAATCGTCTTTATATAAAATTAAAAATCAATACCCGGTTTCTGAGGTTCCAACATCTCTATTCAATATTAATCGGTTGAATGAATTTATTGAGTAAATATACTTCAGATATCGGAGATTGTGGATTGTATGGTCCCTGATCTTTGTAACCAGTTGTCGGACGAAGAAAATAATATAAATTTCTTCTCCATTTTTGTATTTTTATATGTAAAAATTTTTTTATCGCGCCCGCATCCGCCGCCCTCCACCCCTAGCTGCGCCGATACTACAATTTTTAATAGTATCTGATTAGTTCGCTAATACCCTAATGAGTAATGTGTAATTAATCGAATTCCTAGTCACCCGAAAACTTTATAAAGTTATGATGAATTTGAAATTGTTACTATTTCTTGATAACAATTTATGTTTTGTTCTTTTGAGCAATATAAAACATGGCTAAGGCTAAGTTAGGTTTGTCTAAAGCACGAAAAAGTAATTAACTTCTAATGAAAAAAGTGCAGTCTTCCATGTAACTAATGTTTCTTCTTCTTTATTTATTTCTTATTAATTGTTATATATACTTATTAGAAAATAGAAAAAGTTGCTAAATGCCAAAATGGTAAAAAATGTTAGCGAATTGTTTGATAACGAATCCGTTGAAGAATTTAGTAAAGCTGATACTTCTCTATCATTTCAAGACCATAACAATTTTTATCCAAAGGAATCAATAGATACCGAAATTAATTTTAATAAAGATTAAAATTTGAAGGAAGATGTTTCACTATCAGAGTCGATTTGTAACGATAACCTTGAAAATCTGGAATTAGAAGAAGACTTTCTAGAATTCAAAAAGAAACCCTTGGCAAGAATGTCACAATATTAATGGAAGCAGAGTTGTAGATATACTTTATAAACTAAAAAGTCTAAACATGAAGGTAATACCAAAAATACGAAAAAAAATTAAAGCTAAAGTTACCTATATTTTAGAGTTTGGTTGTTCTTTTTATGACATAAACTTAATATTTGAAAAGATTGAAGGTTTAAGCAGTATTTTTTTCTTCAAATGTAATGTATGGAATTGCGTTGAAATCGTGTCTACTGAAAATAGAAAATCTACAAAAACAGTTTCGATAAACACTGCTGCATTTTTGGGGTTCATAGCTATAGGTGTTGGATATATACAACTCTCTGAATTGAATACTCGAGATATGTGTAATCCCACGTATTTGAAATGTCACGACTTGCTTGAAAAATGAATTACCAAAGAAAAAAAAAGTTTATGAACAAAGCAAGAAACGATTCTAAAGAACACATTTCTACAAAAAACTGGAATAGCCCTTCTACCGTGATCGAGGCGTCTATAATTACATAAGGATTTCAATCATCATTAAAAAAGAAATTGATTTATCAAAAAATAATTGGAGATGGGGATAGCAGCGTGTACAAAAAAATAATTGAAGCTTCTTCTTACGGCCCAACTGTATCACTTCAAAAATTTGAATGTAAAAATCATTAAATTCGGAATTATCTAAGCAAACTGTCGGAGCTTGGAAATATACTACAATACCAATACACAACCGAAAACTAGTAACCAATGTATATGCTTTCGGAAGATTCAGAAATGCCGTAATAAAAGCAATCGAATTTAGACGAACTAAATTCAATGTTCAAGTGGAACGTTTAAAGACCAAGATACTGAATGGACCTCATCATATTTTTGGCGATCATAGTCACCGTGTGTCGTATTTCCGCTCAAAAATAAAATCTAAGAGATAATTATACATTTTCTTTTTAAATTTTACTGTTTTAAATATTACCTTATGGTTTACAAGCACGTGGTTTTAACTTTAGAAGAACTTAGTGCATTATCAATACTAAGACGTATTAACCACATGCTAGCGCAAAATTGGTGGAGCCTTTTGCACAATAAGGATACAAACACAGCAAAAAATTACAACTCCATTGTAGCATTGCACAGTGGGCCATAATCTGCAAAAAGTTGGCAAAAATCGATTTTATGAAAGTACAAATATGTATTTCAAATCTCGTTGGTACTTAATAAGATAACCGATGCTTCCTTTCCTGAAAGCGCAACCTCACTGAACAAAATTTCTACCTACTATAGCCCTCCGAACAATAAACTTTACTGTGCACTTACTCATTGCTACTTCAACGCATTTTATAACCAGACTTCGACTAGTTATTGTGTCTAAAAGACGTTTGTGTTTTAAGTAAAATTTATCAAAAAGCTTTATTGAGGTATGTACTTTAATGTATATATACTGGTGTGTTGATTGTCTGTCTATATATGGTAATTGTTTGCATAGATCATGATGGTGCTGAATGTGAAAAAAGTTCTATGAGTTCCCACTCTAAATAAAACTCTAAAAAATACCTTGGTTGTTGCTTAATATCATAATCAAAAATTGTAGACTAATTAGAATTTAGGATTAAGAAGAGGAGAAGTGTTTAAATCAAGAAGTTCATTTTGATTTGTCAAGAAGACTTTGAGTTTAAATAATTTAATCGTAAAACTCATTATGTCTAAATTTTTCCAATTTGTTGAAACAATTTTCACATTTGTGTCAATTCCAGTATTTTCAGAAGTAATACAAATTTAATAAAAATAAATAAGTGTGTAACTACCTCATTGTATTTATGATATAGATATTGGTACATACAAAGAGTGTTTCATTAAAGATAAGTATACCTAATAGTTTATACGTTATTATGGTGAAACGCCCTGTATAATACTTGGATACTTGTTTAATTTTTCTCGTGTATTTTCTGAAATTTGTTTAATCGCAATGTTGACGAGGAGACATCTTTTTGATATTTTGTATCAAAAAAAGGACGAGGGATGCTCTTATAAGACTGAACATTTCTAAAACTATTTGGTGCATCATTGCCACGTTGAAAATAATCCAACAACTGCCGCACAACTAAAAAAAAACAATGCGATATTCTGCAGTTCCGTTTATACAAGACTGCAAGCGGTTTCAAATTTTATGCCCAGGTTTTTATAAAAAAAGAAAACCTGATTAAGCAAGCCGTTTGTTTTCGACAAAGTCAAAAAGGGCACTGCTGCTAAAGAACCAGAACCTTCAGGAAGCGGCGTACGTCGCCATAGACGTCCTAGACTGACATATTCAAAGAGTATGTCAAGAACAAAACGAAGAAAAGCTGATCGACTAACTGCAAGTTATGTACCAGAAGAACTTGCATCGGCAGCAAATATAGGCTTGAAGCACAAAGGAAAAGCTTCTGCGGCAAACCTCATTGTCGAGGCAGTTTTAACTCCCACAAAAGCCACTAAAATACGAGAAGTTCGACATAAGAGTAAAAAATTGCAAAGTGCTAAAGCTTTGACACCTGATGAAGCTGTAATAGCAAAGGCTTCCACGGCCGGAATCTATACTAAGATAAAAATGTCTTCCGGGTTTGGATCGTGTCATTGTTGTTGTAACCGAAGTTGCCAACGTTTCACCCACTTTCGTAAGGGGCTTCATCAGGGCGTGAGATAAATCGCAAAACTCAAACAAGCAACGAGATCTAACTAAGAACTTCTCAAAAGTTAGGTAATACACTTGTAACAAGCCATAATCTAAACTCTGAAAAGGTAAGAAAGAAAACGATAACTTGAAAAAGCAAACGAAAATGTAACAAAGAAACACTACCGAGTTAGGTAATCAACTTGTGAACCAAGCCAGATTCCAAACTCCGTAGAAGTGACTTAAAAAGAGGAAAAAGCAAATGATCGTCACGGATGGTTGAGCTCGACTCTGATTGGGTTACGGTTGATAAGGGCCGTGTTTTCGATAAATGACTAATGACCCGGTACCAAAGAGGGGATAGCGCGAAACCATGATCGCGATTGAAGTTATTGGGGTGTTTGATGATTTCTATGCTCTTTCGGAATTTTCTGTTGAAAAAGAATGGAGATTTGGCAATCAACGAAACATTATCAAAATCTATCTTGTGACCTGTAGTAAAATGATGTTCAGCAACCGCAGACTTGGAAATATACCTTTTCCTTATACAACGATCATGTTCTGAAATGCGAGTAATGACTGAACGACCGGTTTCACCAATGTAAACTAAACCACATGAGCAAGGAATCTGGTATACACCTTGATATGAAAGTGTAGGAAATTTGTCTTTGCGAGAAGGAAGAATCTGAGAGATTTTGCCTGTTGAGTTGTATATGGGTTTAATACCATTCTTGTTAACGGCACCCCTAAAAACCACATATTTTTTCCATAATTATCTAGACAATTTTGAAACTATTTAAAACATAATCCAACTTTTGGTCACTTTTTGTAAGGCTCACTGTAGAAGATGATCTAGATCCTATTGTATACGCTAAAAAAGTCAATTCATTTATAAAATTTTTAAAAAATGCAGATCATATTTTTAAAAAAACCTTGGAACAATATAATTGATCAATATGGGGAATCGAGAAAAAAAAGTTTTCTGCGTCAAACTTTGGAAAAATTTGTAAGTTGAAAAAATCCACTTGCACTCTAAAAACCGTTTCTGAGCTGCTATACAGCACATTTAAAGAAAATTCTAGTACCAAGTTTGGTTTAAAATCAGAAAGATGTGCGATTTCTTCCTTTGAAGAAATTCACGATAAAACCGTTCAATCTAGTGGCTTAATTATTGATACGGAATATGCGTTTTTGGCGTGTTCGCCGGATAGATTTATAGATGATAACGCAAACATAAAAATATAAAGTTCGGATAATAGTGATTTACTTACTCCCCAAAAAACTGTAATTCAACGAAAAATTGACATGAAAATCGCCAAATACGTTTAAAACGAAATAATTCGTAACCAAATTACTTCCAGAACTAGTAGATTCTAGAAGATGTCGTCAAATGGAACTCCGAAAAGTATACATGACAGAAAACAAACATTAATTCGTTTTTTTATAACTGAATATATGTAGTTATTGTTAATTAATTTTCATTTCTTGTATGTGTACACATTACCTGTATATGTATTTTAAGAAAAAAAAAAAGAAAATATAACAATAACATTATATATTATTTACTTAAATCCAATATTACTGAGCTTATAAGCAGTTACACAAATACATGATTTTACTCATATGGCCTAACGCGTTTTAAGTAAATTGTACGTAAAACATAAACCGCGTCTTTTTTTAAACTTTAAGTAAAAATATGGGGTCAATTTAAAACTTTGAAATTTACACGATGCCGATCATGTATTTCGGTTATATTATTACAATTTGGCCATTTTTTTTATAATTTACTGATAATTAGAGCAATAAATCGGAACATTAATTTAAAACACGATTTTTTTAATAAACGCCATTTCATATTTAAAAAAAATCAAAAGTTTACATTGTTGATTGCTTGATGTGTTGCCTGGCCTTTGTTTAGATGCCCTTTAAGTACCATTTTTGAAAGAACTGGAATATTGTTTTGAGATCGCCAACTAACTGGTCTTAGTGGAATATTAAGGGCGTTCTAAAACGGCCGCTTTAGATGCGTTGCAAGCCTCTACAGAATTCGCTTTTCCGTTGAAAGTTTAAGAGCTATAAACTGAAATAATTACAAAGGCTAGTTGTGTAGCCGTCTTGTGAAATTTTGTGTAATTTTGAAGCCAAAAATAACCAAAATGAGTAGAAAACGAAGCTAAGTTAAGCAATGTTAAGTGAATTTTGAGGGCACATGATAAACATACCATGAATTATTTGCAAAAAGCGGCACAAGTGCGCCCTAGATATGTGTCTTTAGTTCACAAATACATAGTTTTTATATCAAAACAAATATTATTATTGTAAAATTTATGGCTAGACCAAAAACGCTACACAAAATAAAATGTGTTGCTGATTGTTTATTAAGATTCATAAAAGAATCCCTTATACAGCTAGCCCTTGTACTTATTTCAGTTTTTTTAAAGTTTCTAGATCTTATACTGTTAACAAAAAAGCGAATTTTGTAGAAGTTTTCGACGCACCAAAGCGGCCGTTTTAGAACCCACTTAAGGTCGCAGCATGGGCTTGCGTCACACACACCAAAAAACAACACGCGCTAGCGCTACCTAAAGCGATTAAAAAGGTAAAAAAATACAGGTAAAAGTGCTAAAAGGTATAAGCCATAAGTAAAAATTTTTGATTTAACTGAAGAATGTACAAGTTTTACATACAATAATGTAAGCCTAATAAAATTAAAAACTATACACAACTTTTGAAACCTTTTGATTTACAGCAAATGCTTTTTACTATATTGCACTAAAGCATACGCATATTTAGATACGTGTAACTTGGATTATTTAAATAAACAACTGGAAACATTTTATTCAAATATAATTCCACGTTGATACTTTAGACACTTTCATTAGCTAATTTAACCATCAATTCTTACCGTACATTACCTATTTGTAGCTTCTGTATCCATAATAAATAGATCAACAAAAATAAATACAATAATAATATGAACTAAAGTTATACAACCAAAAGAAATGCGTCACCGTAACATTCAAAAATGGGATGGCTGGTAGATTATACGAATTTGTACACCTCTGACGTCACAATTACAAAAAATTGAATTTACGAATACGTAAACCAAAATTTACGTTTAACGACAAGTTGCACTTCTCAAAAAGTCAATTAATAAATATATTTTTACCTTTTATCTGTAGAATATTCACAATTTCAATCTTCAATATTCAAAGAATCACTTACACGCCATGGACGACTATTAACAATAGACTAGCGCCAGTGCTGACGTATGTTAAACAGCCAACTTCTTACAAAAACGATCAGAAAAATACATATTGATATATTACAACTGAAGATTAATTCTTATCCGCAATTACTTTTTTTTAAAAATTAAGCAGGCGTACATTCAAGATTAAACTCTAAAAAAATTAACTGAAAGCAAAAAAGAAATTTATTTCCGTTTCTATTGAAACAAATTTTTCTAATACATTGTTTTTTTTCCACTTCATAAATGTTTGTTTGTAAGCTTAAATATTTAAAATGCAAACTCTCAGTATACTATACAAGTCTAATAATTACATTATACTTCACGTGGAATTTAAACGCTTTGCAAACCTAGAATCCTTTACCAGTTTAAATAAGTGCCCGTTTTATATTAATTTTTTCTTACGGATTATTATCTAATTTGCTTCATTTATTCCTGTGTTTCTGTAGCATTCCAGTTCTTCACGTTTCCATATTTTTTGTAACTTCCTTTTTCTATATTTTTTTGTCCTTCCTTTTTCTTTTTTCCTTAAGTTTTCGTTCTATTATTTGTTGCAGTATGCTGTTCCCTGGTTGCTTCCATATGTGCCCAAGTTATCTTCCACCACACGTTATCTTTCAATTTTTTATAGTTCCTTTCTCATAGACGACACCCGGGGCGAATATCAATGAAGTCACTCCATAAAAACACCTTGCTAATGAATAAATATACTTTGTTAACGAATAAACGTAAAACCGTTTCAACAGAATCGATCGAGAATTTTGAAAAAAATCAACTTTATATAAAATTTAAAATGCCCGGTTTCTGAGTTTCCAACATCTCTATTCAATAGTAATCGGTTGGATTAATTTATCGAGTAAATATACTTCAGATATCTGAGATTGTGGATTGTATGGTCTCCGATCTTTGCAACCCATTATCAGGCGAAGAAAATAATATGATTTTCTTCTTTATTTCTGTATTTTTATATGTAAGAATTTTTTTACAATCGTGGCCCTCCTCCCCTAGCTACACTGTTGCTATAATATATAATAAAACTTAAATACAAATAAAAGACTAAGGTTATGTTTGTCTAAAGCGCAAAAAAGTATAAAGCTTCTAATGAATGAAGACAGTCTTCCATGTAAGTAATGTTTCTTCTTCTTTATTTATTTTTTATTAATTGTGATACATACTTATTAGGAAATAGAAAAGGTTGCTAAATGCCAAAATGGTAAAAAATGTTAGCGAATTGTTTGATAACGAATCCGTTGAAGAATTTAGTGAAGCTGATACTTCTCTATCATTTCAATACGATAACGATTTTTATCCAAAGGAATCAATGGATACCGAAATTGATTTCAATAATAATTAAAATTTGGAGGAAGATGGTTCACTATTAGAGTCCATTTATAACGATAACCTTGAAAATTTGGAATTAGAAGAAGACTTTCTAGAATTCGAAAAAAAATCCTTGGCAAGGATGTCACTTACAATATTAGTGAAAGGATAGTTGTAGATATACTTTGTAAACAATCCAAAAAGTCTAAAACATGAAAAATTGAAATCGTGTCTACCGAAAATAGAAAATCTACAACAGTTTCGATGAACACTGTTGCCTTTTCGTGGTCCATAGCTATAGGTGTTGGATATATACAAGTCTTTAAATTATTTTTAAGTATGAATATTCCAAATATGTGCAATGCCATATATTTGAAATTTTACGACCTACTTGCAAAAGTAATTAATGAAGAAAACAAAAAGTTTATGAACGAAGCATAAAGAGTATTCGCTAGCAAATGATCAGTGGTCGGACCGATACATTTTAAAAGTATCGCTATACGATAAGCGATACTTGGAGCAAAAATGTATCGCGATACCGATACCCTTTACCTTGTCTAGAATAGTATCGCGATAGCGATAATAGTATCGCTTTAATTTTGCGTTACTTATTGCGATACTTTTTCATTAGCGATCTGAAGAGAGAAATCCCGATATTAATTTTACATTACTTTGAGTTGCTACTTTATTCCTAAGGTTCAGTTATACTTACTAATCATCGCTTCACCTTATGATAAAACCGTGCTCACCTATTTAAAACTGTACATAAAACAATTACAATTATACAAATTTCGTATGTTAACATTAAACAAATAGTATATTATATATCAAGGTTGAGAAGTGCATCATTATAACCTAAGCGATAGATTATATCGCGAGACGCGAAGCGTCGAGGGATATAAATCGCGCAGGTTATAATGAACTTCTCAACCGTGTTATATATACAATTTTTTCCACTACTAGAATCATTAAAACCTTTCTACCTGTTACTAAATCAAATTTAAAATCTAAGATATTAATTTTAAATTAAAAATCAAGTCAGTAATTCTGACAGTTGTCATTAGTTTAATAGAATTAATTTTGACGTAATTCTTAATTGTGATTTAAAATACAAAAATAAACAGATAACGTAAGTTTTTATTGCTAAAGTTGTTTAAATTGTTTAAAAACATTATTATTTTAAGCATTGATTATATCTAAAACATATTTAACTCAATAATATTCACATTTAATTAAGCGCGAACTTCAAATAACTTACTTTTTAAAATCAAATTAATTTATTAATTGAGCGATTTGAAAACTTAAATTAGCATTAAATAAAATCTCTTGCTCTTGGTGCGCAGTTTGGTAAACTTTTTTTCTTTGAAACTGCCCAAACAACACATTGGTACAAAAAACGTCTAAATGTCCGGCTAATAGACGTTTATTTGACATAAAAACGTTTTTAAACGCCTTATTAACGTTTATTAGACGGACATTTAGACGTTTTTTGTACCAATGTGTTGTTTGGGTGTTGTAGTATTATCAGAAAATGTAAATATGTTCATTATTAACTACTAGTTAATAATGAAATATTATTTACCTGCGGTTAAAAAAGTACAACTTCACGGCCTTCTATTATACGTAATAATGCAAGCGTATACAACTAGTAGTGGAAAAAATTAATTATAAGTCTATTTTTTAAAGCTGTGTTATCTCCAAGATATTTAGATTTAAAACAAAATTTAAATAAAGACTAAAATTATACGGATTTTTAAAACAGTTGCATTCATCAGTTAGCACAAACGTTGTTTCTAAAAAAATTTCTAAAAATAATACTTATGTTTTGTAAGTACTTGCTTATATAATGCTTAAAAGAATGTTGCGAAAAGCAAAATTACACATAAATTGCACTACTTAAGAAATCAAAACCTAGTTGCTATTCTGTTATATTTTATTGTTTGGCTGTTGGATTATGGTTCGGTTGTGACAGGCATTAAAAAAAGATAAATATACAATTTCTAAGTACTTCTGGAGTCGGTAAAGATAAAACTATTTTTTTCCAACGTGACTTTTGGGTGGTTGTGATGATTTACTTAAAAGTTGTTTACTGCAACCCTTTTTGATCCAAAGGCCATAAAATTCAATGGTCAGACAATAGTGGAGTTATACCTGTTTTAAAGAAAGTAAATACAATGGTACATTTAAAAATTGTAGACATTGCAGGTACAGGATTATTTAGTTGTAATTTAAAGTACTATATAGAATTTAGAATTCGGTTTTACTTCGAAACACTTTTAAATTTAAACATTCCAATAAACTGTCAAGTATCGATTCAAAGTATCGCATTTTGCGATAGACGATACTAAAGAAAACTATCGCAATATGTATACGATATTCTATACTAATAAAGTATAGCCATACTCGTATCGCGATACTATTATCGCTATACTTCCGACCACTGCAAATGATACATCAGAAATAGATAACGAGTTTATGTCTAAGAAAATATCTGTAATCGTTGAGGGCGCCTAGAGTTAGAAGTTTAATCGTACAAATTACAATGCTCTATCTAAGATGGTAAACTCTTGTTCACTATTGATAATAATATCTTTGCTAAAAAATATGTTATAAGCATGTATTATTAGAACGAATACAAAAACAATTCCTAATATAGCCGTTAGAAGTAAATATTGTTTTGTTTGTGCAACAAACAATTCTATTGAACATGTTTGTACAAAAAACTGGAACGGCCATTCTACAGCAAAGGAATCATATATGGTTATAGAAAAATTTCAATAATCATTAAAAAAACATAATTTGATTTATCAGAAAATAATTGGAAATGAGGATAGCAGCGTGTACACAAAAATAATTGAAGCTTCTCCTTATGGCCCAACTGTATCACTTCAAAAAATTGAATGTAGAAATCCTTTACTTCGGAATTATAAAAGCAAATTGTCGGAGATTGGAAAAGATACTACAACACCAATACACATCCGAAAACTAGTAAGCAATGTGGATACTTTAGGAAGAATCAGAATTGCCGTAATAAAAGCAACCGAATTTAGAATAACTGAAGAAGGGGAATTCAATGTTCAAGTGAAACGTTTAAAGACAGGCATACTGAATAGATCTCATCATATCTTTAGTTGTCATAATCACTGTGCGTCGTATTTCTATTTAAAGAATAAAATTAAAGAGGTAATTATATATTTTCTGTCTAAATTTTACAGTTTTAATTCTTAACTTCTGCTTTACAACAACCTGGTTCCAACTTTAGAACAATGTGGTGCATTATCAATAATAATAATAAAACGCATTAACCACAAACTAGCGCAGAATTCGTAGAGCTTTTTGCACAATAAAGATACAAACGCAACAGGAAATTATAACACCATTGTAGCAAAAGCTGTTGGAGAGAAACAAGTCAATTTTTCTTTAAAAAAATCATATTCTTTAAGATGCAAGACTGCAGCTATATCGTTGAACTAGAATGAACTGTTTCTTTCGAAAATTTATAGATCTTTGTCTAAGACTGGCGGCATTGGTCATTATGCCCAATTATGTTATGACAAAATATAAAAGGCTAAAGAAAAAAAACAGCCACGTACGAAATTTTGTTGTATAAGGTTACATATCTTTTATTTCTAAACTACAGGAAGAAAAACAAAAAGAACATATATTGCTTTAGAACTGCAGATGACCATTATGAAGCAGAAATTATGTTTGTAGAAGATGTTCTAGATCCTATTGTATATGCTAAAAAAGTAAATTCATTTATGGAATCTTTAAAAAATGTAGATCAAGATCATATTTTTCAAGAGACCTTGAGGCAATATAATTCATCAATATGGAGAATCGAGAAAAAAAAGTTTTCTGCGTCAAACTTTGGGAAAATTTGTAAGTTAAAAAAATTCGCTTGTACTTCAAAAATCGTTTCTGAGCTGCTATACAGCACATTTAAAGAAAATTCCAGTACCAAGTTTGGTTTAAAATCAGAATGTGTGAGATTTCTTCCTTTGAAGAAATTCACGATAAAACCGTTCAGTCTAGTTTCTTAATTATTATTACGGAATATGCGTTCTCGGCGTGTTCGCCGGACAGATTTATAGATAATAACACAAACATAGAAATATAAAGTTCGGATAATAGTGATTTACGTACTCCTGAAAAAGCTGTAATTCAACGAAAAATTGACTACTCCATACATGAAAATCGCCAAGTACGTTTAAGACGAAATAATTCGTAACCAAAAACCAAATTCAAGATTTGCAAGCGAAATACATGTTATTTTACAATTTTGACTAAAGGTGGAATACAAGAGTTTATATGAAATCTTTACTTCCAGAACTAGTAGATTCTAGAAGACGTCGTCAAATGGAACTCCGAAAAGTATACATGACAGAAAACAAACATTAATTCGTCTTGTTATAACTCAATATATGTAGTTATTGTTAATTAATTTTCATTTCTTGTATGTGTATACATTACCTGTATATGTATTTACAGAAAAAAAAACAAAATATAACAATAACATTATATATTATTTACTTAAATCCAATATTACTGAGCTTATAAGCAGTTACACAAATACATGATTTTACTCATATGGCCTAACGCGTTTTAAGTAAATTGTACGTAAAACATAAACCGCGTCTTTTTTTAAACTTTTGAGTAAAAATATGGGGTCAATTTAAAACTTTGAAATTTACACGATGCCGATCATGTATTTCGGTTATATTATTACAATTTTTTTTTTTAAGTTTTTAGATCTTGTACTGTTAACAAAAATGCGACTTTTGTAGAAGTTTTCGACGCACCAAAGCGGCCGTTTTAGAACCCACTTAAGGTCGCAGCATGGGCTTGTGTCACACACACCAAAAAGCATCACGCGCTAGCGCTACCTAAAGCGATTAAAAAGGTAAAAAAATACAGGTAAAAGTGCCAAAAGGTATAAGCCATAAGTAAAAATTTTTGATTTAACTGAAAAATGTACAAGTTTTGCATATAATAATGTAAGCCTAATAAAATTAAAAACTATACACAACTTTTGGAACCTTTTGATTTACAGCAAATGCTTTTTACTATATTGCACTAAAGCCTACGCATATTTAGATACGTGTAACTTGGATTATTTAAATAAACAACTGGAAACATTTTATTCAAATATAATTCCACGTTGATACTTTAGACACTTTTATTAGCTAATTTAACCATCAATTCTTACCTTACATTACCTATTTGTAGCTTCTGTATCTATAATAAATAGATCAACAAAAATAAATACAATAATAATATGAACTAAAGTTATACAACCAAAAGAAGCTAAATGCGTCACCGTAACATTCAAAAATGGGATGGCTGGTAGATTATACGAATTTGTACACCTCTGACGTCACAATTACAAAAAATTAAATTTACGAATACGTAAACCAAAATTTACGTTTAAAGACAAGTTGCACTTCTCAAAAAGTCAATGAACAAATATATTTTTACCTTTTATCTGTAGAATATTCACAATTTCAATCTTCAATATTCAAAGAATCACTTACACGCCATGGACGACTATTAACAATAGACTAGCGCCAGTGCTGACGTATGTTAAACAGCCAACTTCTTACAAAAACGATCAGAAAAATACATATTGATATATTACAACAGAAGATTAATTCTTAACCACAATTACTTTTTTAAAAAATTAAGCAGGCGTACATTCATGGTTTAATTCTAAAAAAATTAACTGAAAGTAACAAAGAAATTTATTTCTGTTTCTATTGAAACAAATTTTCCTAATACATTGTTTTTTCCACTTCATGAATATTTGTTTGTAAACTTAAATATTTAAAATGTTCCTTGGTTGCTTCCATGTGTACCCAATTCATCTTCCACCACACGTTATTTTAAATTTTTTTATAGCTTCTTTCTCATGGACGACATTTTCCATCCTTCTTCTTCACTGTTAATGTTTTTTGTTTGTTTTGTTTCAATTGTCATAACTAACGCTTCAGTTTTCGCCCCATTTTATCCTTCCATTCTATTTCAGGCTAGTCTTATTATTTTTTCAAATATTTGAGTTTCTTTTATTATTTTTTATAGTTTTGCACATTTTATTGAACGAAATGCTATACAAAAATCAAGAAACAGCACTCCTAAGACCTATCTTCTAGACAAAATTAGGTAGTGTGTATTCGAGAGTGTTCCCATTTCTGTTTTTATCGTCCTACCCTTTTTTAATTGTTCGTTTGTTTGTGTCTCTAGGTTAATGATTTAATTTTCTTCCATTATATTGTTGTATTTTTCTGTATTTTTTTCATATATCCATTAAATATTTTTAAATTTAGTTCATGTTCAGTTCCTTTAACCAATTTCATTTCCGTACAGGTCTAACCTATTACCGTACGGGATAATGAATTATGCATAAGGAGACTTGTACAAATATTTCGTGTATTTCGACGGTATAGGTACGTTTGCGCGATAACTTTCTTGTAATTAACTATAGAAAAACTAAACTCAAAGTAATTAGAATAAATCAAAGCTCCTAATTTGCAAGCTCACTACTAGTTTCCTATTGACGAAAAAGAAACGTCGACAGTATATTATCGGACTTTTGCTTGTGCATTGTTATAAAAGAGTTACTACAAGGATTTTTAATCGGCTGTTTTAAACTTTACAATAATTATTAAAATTTGCATGTTCGACAGGTCAAGTAATCGAATCAGTCAAATAACAAAATTATACAGTTTTCAATAACAGTATATACAAATTAACTTAAAGAAGTCAGTATATATTAACATCGATCAGTTTCTTAAACTGCAGGACAATTCAGAGAAGACCAATTATCTTTTAGCATTCATCGATAGTTGCAGGGTTCCAAGATTTTTCTTTCGAACATGCCAAATTAAGCGCGGGTCCAGTGGTTGGCCTACCTAGACCGCCCCCTCCCCCTTTGGATAGAATATAAAGAAAAATTAATCTTTTAGAAAAATTGCTGCACTGTGCACTATAATGATGTTATTCTGATGGGGCCCCCCATCCGCCCCTGTGACAAATATCTGTACGTTATTATTTATACTTATGTTAATGTAGTTAAAATTAAAATATTAAATGATTTGCAAAAAAACTGCATGTAAATTATACTCACCATTTTTGAAAATAGAGGTGATTAGCTAAAAGTTAAGAATTACATAATAGTAACACTTATAACTTGTAATATGAACGCAGACAATTTGACATAAAATAATTTTAAATTGTCGTTTTAGGTATTACCAACACAAACATATAAATTTAGGTTATTTATTTTCCGTCTATCGGCTCGGCTGCAAACTTTCATACTCGTTGGCAATAACTACCATTACTTACTCGTTATACGATATACTACTACTACTACAATTTCATAGGTCTAATTCATTCATTTGTCTTTTTTTATCCTTAATCCTCTTGTTCCGTTGTTCGCTTTTTATGTTCAACTTATAAAAGCTTTCTGTGCTGTTTTTTGCTTTTCTATGTCTTTAATTATGTTTTTATTGCTGCTTTCCACAATTCATCTTTTTGTTTTAAGATTTCTTAACATTTATTATTAAGCTATGGTTACTTACGAATACAGCCTCCCATCATATAACTGATTTCTTGACAATCATCTGTATATGATTCCGTTCTTTATTATATCAATTTCTTTCTCGGATCGGTGATCAATTGTTTCCGCGTTTAAAATAACATAATAATCTTAGTTATCATAGAACTCTTTTCTTTCTTGTTTTACCTTTCTGTTAATATTTTTAGTACTATTTCTTTTGAATGTATGCTTCCTAAGTTAGGAACTCACTCACCAATCTTATAATGTAATTGTCTAAGATAATGTCGTTCTTCGAGCACAATGTCCGTTTTAAAATATCTTTGTTTTTTGTTTTTATTTTATATTATAATAGCAAAGGCGTTGACGACCGGAGTCTACACTAAGATAAGAACGTCTTCCAGTCATTACTCCCCCAATCAGAGTCGAGCTTAACCAGCTAGGACGATACTTCTTTTTTATATACGCAGACTACTTCTTCTTAAGTCACTTCTATAGAGTTTAGAATCGGACTTCACAAGTTGATTACCTAACTTTTTGTTTGGGTTCTTCAATTTCTCTCATGTCCTGATAATGAGTACAACCATGACATGGTCCAAACCCGGAAGACGTTTTCATCTATAATTAATATGAGAATCTGACGTTTCTAAGTCATTAAAATCTACGTGCGTCGGTTCTTTTTTTATAGTTCAATTCTAATTTTCAATTATTCTTCTTTTATACGATTTTCTAAACTCTTTTACTTCTTCTTTCTCTACACTTTACACCCATTCGAGCGTCAGGATTTAGGTTTCTTCTTTTAGCCACTTTTTCCACTCCTTCCTGTCTGTTGTCAAAGCTTTAATTTCTTCTTTGCTCTCTCTTCTACGTTCTAATCCTTTTTCGTTCTTTGTGTCTTTTCATTTTTAGAATTTTATTCTATTCGGTACTTTGTTGCCATTTTTAATTTTTTTGGTTTTTGCTTTCACTTATGTCTGATTTTTTTTTATTTTTTGTTTTGTCTAGCTTTGTTTTTCTACTAATTCCTTTATATTTTCATCGCATTTATTTGTGATTTTTGGTAATTATGTACTTATCATACTCTGCTTCATATAGTAAGATCGGAATTGCTAGATACTATTAATTTTGTTTTGTATTCTTTCTCTTTTTGCCATTATAATTTGCCTGTGTCGTCGTTACTTTCTGTCTTTTGATAGGTATAATTAGTTTCTTTAATGTTCTTGCGGTGTTAGTTAGTTTTAACGTGATTTTCTTTCGTTTTTTCTTCTCCATAAGTTTCTGGCGATCTCTGATTCATCCTTCTTCTTTTTTTAATGCTCCTCTCTCTCTATATATGCTTTTTTCTGCTGGTTTGAAACTTTTGTTTTCCTAAATTATTTTCCGTGCATTCAGCTCTTGTTTCTATTCTATGTAGTTTCTTACTTATCTTTTTCTGTATTTCCTGCATCTTTAGTTCGTAATTTCGCAGAATTTGGTTTATTTCTATCATCGTTACTTTAAGTGTCTTCATTTAATAACGCAGTAGTTTCCTCTTTTGTTAATTTCGTGATTATTTACTTTTCACTTCTCTGTTCACCCCCACAAAATACTAATTCAAATCCCAAAATTAATAGACAATTAGGTTCAATATTCTCTTTTTCAAAACTTATTTATATATTATTCTTTCCAAGTTGGCTATATTTATAAAACCATTAACATTAAACCTGCGACGCGACTAGAATTTTCATTAAAGCTAGACCGTTTGAAAATAATTATTATGAGATTTAATTTAGTCTACCACTTCGTTTTCATCGTTGGAATTGTCAAATTAAGCTCACAGTTTTACACAAAAAGACACTTCCATTGCTGCTTTCAAACTAATGCATCTGCCGTACACTCCATGCATGTGCCGCAATTAATTCTTACTGATCATTCGCGTGTTTAATTTTTCTTTTACATAAATATTTAATTCTCTCTTATAAACCACACAAATACGTGGAAAAAATATAAAGTTTTCAATTCGAATAACATAAAAAATAATTTAATAACTGAACAAAGTAGTACCCATTAAAAGTAAATTTTCCAACAATAACTTAGAAACCTAATTAGTGATAAATAAAAAGTATTTTACCTCCTGTTCCGAAAACTTCAATGCCAACTTCTTTCGCAACAATCAGGGTGCCAGCAACTGTAGTGCCCCCATTAAGTTTATTGGCCAAGACGTATCCAAAATCTCTCCGAGATGTTTTAATTGGTTTCTTTTTTTCCGTGTCAGCTAATTCAGTTAGCTGACTAGTGCTTAATCCAACTTTAATTCGACCACCTAGAATTGCTATAGTTGCAGGAGTAGCACCCTAAAATTATACAACTTAACTTTACAATTAAAATAATAAAAATAAAATTAGAAACCGTCTTTTACTTATTGCATAAAAGTAAAACATCTAGTATTTAAATATGTAAGTACATATGTAGTAAGTATAATAAATTTTAGAAACTACAATTGTACAAATTACTAAATATCGATTAGAACAAAATACCTATAATATAATTAAAATGTAGACATTCTACACAAAATATAACTATTTATCTATTATATTAAAAAGTGAAGTAATAGTATTTATATATTATACTAAAAGTATTCATAAATAGATTTGATACTGTTGGCAAAATTATAAACTTTGTGTTAGATGTACAAACATAAGTTGCAGAACTCGCAATGCTGCAAGTCAAAGACATACAAGAGCACGTCAAACTGACGAACAACGCGAAACGCGGAATGAAGTTGAACGGAATCGATGGAATCGAAATCAACAGCATAGAAATGTTGCTTTTAACCCTTATCGAGCTGCATTTAATTATAACGAGAAAATCGATTACAGTTCACAGCAAATCGTTGCTATTGGATCAATGAACGTTGTGTGACAATATTGTAAAGCATTTAAATTTAAAAATGATGCCCCTGGATTGTGTTGCGCGAGCGGTAAAATCAAATTGACGCCATTGGTACCGCCACCAGAACCTCTGCATTCATTGGTTTTCGGAAATGGGACAGATTCTATACATTTTTTGACTCATATACAGCAATACCAAATGACGTCATTTAACGCAACAAAAGTTATTCAAGAAAATCTTATGCTAACTTTCAACACGGAGAGAAATATTATGCTGAATTTAATCATTACAATTTCATATTTAAAGCATTTGCTTTTTTTCTAAAATTGATTCACATTCAAATAAAATTAAACCTACATGTTCTAAAACTTAAATTAAATTTCTTATTGCAATCCAAACATGTTTTTATTAAATCATTCATAATTATAATGATACAAGTAAAAAATTTTTGTTAAAATTAAGACTACAAATTGATCAAATTCAACTAATTATTATAAGAAATCATATCAGCGTTAAAAGTACGTAATAAATTACTACGAAACCACAAGTAGGAATTTCAAGTAAGCATTTATGTTATCACTATTTGTTCCACGCTGGTCTAAAATAAGGTATCAGCAATTTAATTTACGTTAAGGTTTGCAATATGTGCTAAACTTTTTGCTAAAGCTGTGGCAAAGATAATATACGTGTACCGTGACTCCGACAGTTTTTTGTTTGGAACTATACGACATGGATCCATCATTTTATAACAAGTTGCTTGCAGCATATAATCTATAACTCACTACATCAATTAGTGAATTATTGGAAACTATCAAAAACTTACAAGTAAGTATTGACTCTGATTTTGAATATTGTTCACTGCCGTTATATGTTAGAATTATGTCGCAAAGCTTGCACATTTTTGGCATGTATGACTTAGTTTTTGCAATGAAATGAAATTATCGTGCATTTGCTTTTCTTTTAGAACAAGAAATTGATGTTACATCCCTTGTGTGCCTAACGGAAAATAATTTGGACATATTGAAGGAAGGTGAATTTGGGTTGATTGTTAAGTTTAGTAGTTGGAGAACCCTTTGACAGAAAAAATAACTTTCCAAAAGTTACAAGAAGATTATTTAACCCGGATGGTGTAGATTCGACTAATATTCTAAGTGTTACATACTATTAATGCTGATGCGTGTACATTTTGGTGTCAAGGACAGTATCATTTGGATCGGTAATATTATCTACCAATAATTATAAATTTTAATGTAGATTAAACCATAAACTGTAGTGATGATAAAAATATAGCACATTTATTTTGAATTTAGCAAATAAATACGTTTAAACTATGTGTATATTTACTGAAATCATTCATACCCTGAAGCTGCACAAAAGCAAACATTATGACACTGCGTGCTTAAATTAATACGAAGTGTTATTACTATTAAACCTATTTATGATAAAACACAACAATCAACAGAGATAAGAAAAAGCAGTACTTGTCATAACTATGGTTCTTCTCTACGATCACATTAAGCAACTTTTGAATGATAAAAGAAAACAATGTTTTCTTAAATTGATATATTATAAAATCTATACAATTCTTTTTCAAAATATTTGTTGTAATAAAATGAAAGCTTTATTTAAGCGTACATCGGCATGACTCAAAACCAACAGCCTATTTGCATGAAATATAGCTGTTTTTGCTTTATTACAGTAAACTTTTCTCTCCGTGAAGGTAAGTATATTGAAAAACAATAAATTTTTACCACCACACGTGCCTGATGCAAAATATGTTGGTAACTTTTAATTAAAATCGTGTATCAGTTGAAATAGCGTTAAGTATCTAGGTGAATAGCCAAAAACAGCCAGAAGTAAGTGATGAAGAAATGGCAGTGCTGACAAAGTATTTTGAAAGCCACATGGTAGTACAAACCGCTATACAATATCCTATATTACATCTGTTTGTTGTCTGTTTACCATTGCAGATCCAAGGTCAAATATTTAATTTAATAGGTTCCTTATTGCCAACACCGGATAGTGAACATACATTTTTTGCAAATTTATTTTATGGGCGATTCAGCAAGACAAGTCGATCAGCGTTGTGCACACAATAAATCAGTGAAAAGACCAATTGTGGAACAACTGCAAATATTTTTCCATCAACTCAACGAATTTGTTGCGTTATTTAAAACTGCATTAAAACGCATGCCATCTGATAACCACAAAATTGTCATCAAAGCCGATAAGACGCCTGCAGAACAACACGCAACACGCTATAATACGCCAACAATTGATGAAGTCGCTATTGTTGTCGTGGGCGAAAATTTAGAAAACCGAAAAACAACTGCAGCGTGTGTCAGAAACACATAGATCATATGATTCCTTACAATATCCTATCTTATTTTGGCAAGGTGAAGATGGGCTATGACTTTTCAATGAAAATGATAAATCCAGTTATAGGTAAATAAACCATGTTCACTACCTTTATCACAACGTTAATTTATGTTGTTAAAACACGAAATTTTATTTATAAGTTACAAAACTAATGAAAAAATTAGTTCAATGAATTATTATTCGTACAGATTGATGGTTCGAGAAAATGAGGACAATCACATCTTAAAATATCGACGTCTCTTTCACCAATATGCTGTGGATATGTACGTGAAAGTTGAAACTAAACGATTGACATTTATCAGGTTGAACCAGACAAAACTTCGTCCTGAGGAATACATTCATATTCGGGATGCCATCAATGCTGACGGAAATGTACAAAATATAGGCAGAACAACTATTCTCCCAGCAACATACGTCGGACATCCGCGACATATGCATCAATACGCTCAGGATGCTATGTCGTATGTCCGTCATTATCGCACACCAGATTTGTTTATAACGTTTACATGCAATCCATAATGTACCGAAATTCGACAAGAATTATTTTTTGGTCAATCGCCCATTGATCGCCACGACATTACCGCAAAAGTGTTCAAAAGAAAATTAAAATCACTAATGGATTTCATTGACAAACATCACGTGTTTGGCAAATTGCACTGTTGGATGTATTCAGTCGAGTGACAGAAACACCGATTGCCTCCGTTGGTTGGTAGAGAGGATAAGACCGAATGAAATCGATGATGTGATATCTGCCGAAATTCTAAATAATGATGAAGATCCATTGTTACATGAGGTTGTTACAAAAAATATGGTTCATGTGGAATATTAAATCATATTTCTCAGTCTATGGTTAACGGAAAATATTCAAAACGCTTTCCAAGACAATTAGTAACAGAAACTATTGGTGGAAATGTTGGTTATCCACTTTATCGCCGGCGATCCACTGATGACAATGGAAGGTCAACAATAGTCAAAGTGAATCAGCACAACATTGAAGTAGATAATCGTTCGGTTGTTCCGTTTTCGCCGTTACTCTCCAAAACATTTAAGCACACATAAATGTCGAATTTTGTCTATCTATAATCTATAAAATATATCTGCAAGCACGTGAACAAAGGTAGTGACATGGCTGTGTTTGGAGTTGCTGCTGAAAATTCAAACTATGGAATCACTCATTTTCAAATAGGCCGCTATGTTAGTAGTAACGACGCGATGTGGTGCATTTTTTCATTTCCTATACATGAAAGACACCGCACTGTTGTTCACTTGGCCTGGAGAATGGTAAACGGTGTACTTCACAACGGAAATGTATTACAACGGGTTGACAGACCTCCATCGACAACATTGACCAGCTTCTTTGAAATGTGCCTTAATGATGACTTTGCCAGAACACTGCTTTATTTCGAAATGCCAATATGTTATACCTGGAATCAATCATCAAAGAAATTTCAACGACGGAAACAATAACAACCAGTTCCAGGTTACCCACAAGTATTTTCCATCGATGCACTAGGACGTCTTTACACAGTCCATCGCAGCCAAGACGAGTGGTTTTATTTGCGTTTACCATTAGTCAATGTTCGCGGCCCTACATCATTCCAACATCTGCGAACTGTTAATGGTGTATTATGCGGCACATACAGAGAAGCCTATCAACGTTTGGGATTGCTAAAGAATGACACTCATTGGGACCACACTCTTGAAGACGCTATAATTTCGTCAAATGCTAAACAATACGAACATTGTTTTCCATAATTTTGTCTACGTGCTTCCCATCAAAACCGATAGATTTATGGAACATATATAAAGATTATATGGCCGAAGATATATTACATCAGAAGCGACTTAGAACATCGAATACAAATTCGCAAATTAACGATGAAATTCACAATAAAGAATTAATTTTAATCGAAGACGTGTTTAATGATTACCAATAAAGGATTAATACAATTAGGAATGACAACGCCTAATCGACTAATGCACGACGCATTTAATCAAGAGTTGAGACGTGAAACCCAATATGATTCCGAAGAAATAAAAAAAACCGTTCTAGGAAACGTTTCCCATTTTAAATGAGCAACAAAAATATGGCTACAATACGATTATGAAAGTAGTAAACGATGAAACTGGAGGATTTTTTTTTCTTAGATGCTCCTGATGAAACTGGGAAAACGTTTTTGATGTCATTGATTTTAGCAACGATTAGATCGCACTTGCACTTGCTTCGTCAGGTATTTCAACTACGTTGTTAGAAGGCGGTCGAACAGCCTATTCCGCACTCAAGTTGTTGTTGAACATGCAAATAAATAAAACTTCAACTTGCAACCTTTCGAGAAATTCTGCGATGGCCAAAGTGTTGCATCAGCAAATTACTAGTTTGGGATGAATGCACGATGGCACACAAAAAAATCTTGGGAAGCATTAGGCAAGACGTTGCAAGATTGACAAAAGAACCAAAACCGGTTTGGTGGTACAATGATTTTATAGCAGGTGATTTTCGCCAAACATTACTAGTAATACCACGGTCAACGCCAGTCGACGAAATTAACGCATGTTTAAAGCCGTCCATTTTATGGAAATACGTTAAAACGCTTAAATTAAATATGAACATGAGAGTCAAATTGCAGAACGACTAATGTGGAAAAGTTTTGCTCGATATTGGTAATGGCAAAATACCTGTTGACTTATCATCTGGATAAAACACATTACTTACCAATTTTTGTCACTTTACTTAATCAAAAATTGAACTCATCGATAAGGTTGCCCAAACATTGCTCAAAATTACAGTAATCATGTTTGGTTGAGCGAACGAGTTATATTGGCTGCAAAAAACGAAATGAATTTTCAAATTCAAAATAAGGTAACTGGCGAATTCATGACATACAAATCGATTGATTCCGTCACTAACCAAGATGATGTTGTCAACTATCCAACGAAATTCTTAAATTTGATGGAATTGCCCGGATTACCACCTCATTAAAAATCGGATCGGTAATAATTATGTTGCGGAATATAAACCAGACACGTCTTTGTAACGGCGGTGAAAAAATTACTAAACAACGTCATCGAAGCCACATTTTAATAGAGAAGTACAAAGGCAAAGACGTTTTAATTCCATGGATTCCTTTGATTCCAAACGACATGCCATTCAACAAGAGCAGTCGCTAAGTGTTTGTAGCATCAATATTGAAAATTTATGTTTTTCACATAGCCAGTTGTATGTTGCCTGTTCCCCTGTTGGCATATCAACAAACATATTCATATACGCACCAGAAAATAAAACGAAAAATGTTATGTATCATAGAGCATTACAATAATAAACATTTTTGAATAATATTTTTTTTAATTAATTATTATACCAATTCGAATCCTACATTCATAGTTAAGACAGAACAACGTCTGTCGGGTCAGCTAGTATTAAAATAAAAAACAATTTTAAAATTCGAAATGTCAATTTTTGAACGAATATATTAATTGAATATATAAGAAAACGTATGGCCACTGTTTTGAAACGTATCAAGAAAAACGAAACTAATGGCATAGCGAAGGCTTCCACGGCCGGAATCTATACTAACATTAGAATGTCTTCCGGGTTTGGACCGTGTCATAGTTGCAACCGGAGCTGCCAACGTTTCGCCCACTTTCGTAAGGGGCTTCATCAGGGCGTGAGATAAATCGCAAAACTCAAACAAGCAATCGAAATCTAACTAAGAACTTCTCAAAAGTTAGGTTATCCATTTGTAAAACAAGCCATAACCTAAACTATGAAAAGGTAAGAAAGAAAACGATAACCTGAAAAAGCAAACGAAAATCTAACAAAGAACCACTACCGAGTTAGGTAATCAACTTGTGAACCAAGCCAGATTCTAAACTCCGTAGAAGGTGATTACCTAACTCGGTAGTGGTGAACTAATGGCGTCCGCAAAGCCTATTAACAATTGCTTTTATAATACAGTAATATCGGTCGCGGTTGCTAACATTTTTTTTGCACAATTTTTTTATAACCGTGCAATACTACTGAAAGGTTCGAGAAGTTATTCCCAAATTCAAGAGCCTTCTCGAATTTGTTATCCATCTTCTAGAACGTATATCGAAAGATATGGAACACTCGAGAATGAATTTCAAAATGTGTATATATACCGAAGAAACAAATCGTAGGTCAGTTATTGCCGTAATGCGAATACAGCAGTGTTAAGAAGATTATTCAAGTTGAAATAAATAAGTCGTTAGCGCGTGTGTGTACATAAATATACGGAGAATAATCTTGTACGTGATTTTAGTGTAAACAAGTTTGTGAAGCTATCCGCGGACTTAGTCGTTTAAATAAATTAGTTTTAATAATACAATTCGCTACACTACGTATGAAGTACCTATGCGATACAGGACAACGACGGTTTTAAAACCAATCAAGAAAAATAAAACTAATGGCGTCCCCGAAGCCTATTAACAATGTTTATTATAATAAATATTCAAGTCAATTATAATAATTGTCTAGTTAGCATGTAAGCTAACAAATTTATGCTATTATTGGTTTTTACGTAAACGTATAAAGGTTGGAAATTCACTTTTCATAATTGGTTTTAATCCAATCTTATTTATATATTATCCGTGATTTTTTAATCATCAAAGGTGCTACTAGGGTACTGTAAAACGGGTACAGTGGCACAGTTTAATTTTTTTAACTAGTAACCAACTTAATTTTTTTTGCAGTTTTTTAGTTCATAGCTGCAAAAACGTAAAGGAGCTGAGAGATTGAAAAGGAAGATACTAGCTGAAACTATACAAAAAATAGTAACTGCATTTAAAAAAAAGTGAAAAACTATGACAATTAGCTGCACTTTTTGGAAAACCATTTTCCACATTTCGCAGATACATTCTCAAAAAGAAAAGTAGCAATTGTGATAAGATCTCCTAGGAGCCAAATTATGGCAACAAACAAGATATATTACAGTCTCACAAAAGAAATGACATATTCTCTTACAATAGCAAATAAGTTGATATTTGCTAAGTGTTGGGAAATCACAAAAGAAGCAGGTTAAGATTGGTTAAAGTGTTGGTGAGATGGCAAAAAATTTCTTGAAGGAAATCAGAAGACACAAGTATGCAAGTGCCACGGCGTTTAATAAGGCGACTGTTCTGAAATTCTATAATAACATAGTCAGATTTATAATTTAGACTGTTCCCAAAGATGACTTTTAAGCAACACATGCTCTAAGAAAGTCCTTTAGGCACTGTTGGATCAGTTTCGTAATAAGACTGGATCAACTGTGATATATTTTTAAATACTAAAGCACATTAAGCAAACCACAAAATCCACTAAAGACTCTCCATTTTTATTTACAGCAATTATCAACCTCTTGATGGTGTTGCCTATAAATAATTAAAAAACTTGATAATGTACCAGAAGAGCCATGATAATCTATAATATGAAGTGTCTGAAGTTTTTGTCAAATTATACGTAAAGGCTTTTACCTTAGAAAACATCATAAGTCGTTTTATAAAAACTGGGATATAGATACTGAATACTAACTTGTTCACAGAGGAAGACTTTTTATCACTTCAGAACCAGAATCATCATCACAACCAGATTCTTCTTCTTATATTAGAATTCTCTCATGTTATTCAACGGATGACGATTACCACCTTTCTGCCCATCTCTTAAGCGGTATTCACACAGGTCTTATTCAACCTTCTGTCATTCTATCTACGTATAGGTCCCATTGCCGTTTTCTTTCTTTGGGCCACTTGCCGAAGTCTTTTATATTGCATGTCTCTCTAAGTGATGTATTTGTTTATCTGTCTCTCTGCCTAGTATTGCTTTGAAAGTCTTTATTTCTACAGTTTTAATTTTTCGTTTTGTACTTTTTGTTTTGACTTTAGTTTGCGTACGTTAGTACGGGTCGCACAACGGTTTTATATATTTTAATTTTGCTATGTACATGCATGTATTTATTTCTCCATATGGTTTTTGTGAGACACCTTGTTATTTTCGTCGCTTTTCTTCCCTGTGTTTGCGTGTCTTTATACAAATCACGGTCGCTTATCACGTTTATATTATTATTCCCTATTTTGTACCCTTCCATTTGCTTAACTTCGTTTAATATAGTTTAACTTTATTTGTTGCCTTTGGCTTACAAATTAGTTCGTGCTACATTCACAACCTACATTCTATATTTACATTTACATTTACATTCAATTTTTTTTTCTTTTATCCCTCCTTTCCCCTTAACTCTTTCCTCCTTCTCCATACTTCTTCCATCCACACCGCTCCTTTTCCGTTTTCATCTAAGATTTCTTCTATTTTCATCACTTATTCTCTTAGTTCCCTGCATTTCTGTCTCATGTGGTTAAGGTCCTCCGTTTCTTCTCCACACAGCCTGCACATCTTTTCTGTTTCTTCTTTCCAATATTTGTTCCCTAACTCCTCGTTGCCACATCTGAACCTTGCCATCATTTTTTTTCTTTTTGTTGCTTTTATTCTCTTTATCTTTTAAATATTCCGGCATTCCTTTACCCTTGATGTCTTTATAATTTCTATTATATCTGCCCTCTTTTATCTTTGTCCATCTTTCTTGTTTTTCTATGTCTCTATCTCTCCTTATTATTTCTTCCCTTACCCCTACTCCCTCTTCTCTTAATCTCTCCACTTCTTCTCTCGCGTACCCGTTTCTTTTGTAATACTCTTCTCTGCCCTCCTGCCCGTACTTCACTTTCCCTCCCTTTATCTCTTTCCAACACTCTTGCAGTATTTTGCAATCTGTTCTTTTCCTCAGTTCTTCCTCGTATTTCATGGCTCTTTTTCCTGTCTCTACTCTTATTTTTTCTATCTGTACTTCCTCTCTCACAATATACCCCGGTGAATCTCTGTCCAGTCCTAAAACCCATCTCCAGTATTTTTCCTGTAGCCCTTCTACCTCCCTCCACTCCTTCCAGCCCCATATTTCCGCCCCATACATTACCACCCCCTTTATTAATTTTTCAAACAACAACTTTCTTTTTTTTATATCCATCTCGAATACTCTTTCCCCCACACCCCACACTTGTCCTATTAACCTGTTTCCTTTCTTCATCCTTTCCTTTATGTGTTCTCTCTCTTTGTTATCCTGTTTCATCGTGTAGCCCAGGTATGTAAATTCCTTCACTTGTTGCACTTCCTCATCACTCCATATCCACTCCTCTCTTTTTCTTTTCCCCCCTCCTTTTCTAAATATCATTATCTTTGTTTTCTCCGTGTTTACTTCCATTTCTTTTTTTTTTCATGTATTTTTCCAGCGTTCTCATCATCTCTTTCATTTCTTTTTCCTCCTTAGCCACCAACACTATGTTCGCTTTCCCTACCACTATCCCTACTGTCTGTTGTCCTCTCATTGTCTCTTCCAGATCCCCCGTATATACTGAGAACAGACTTGGGCTCAGTGGACATCCCTGTCTCAACCCTCTCTTTGTTATGAATTTCTCGCTCTCTTCCCCATTCACTTTAACCCTGCTCCTCGTTTCTTCGTAGATTTCCTCTATCCTCTGTATTAATCTTTCATTGATTTTTTTTCTCCTCATGTATTCCCACAGCTTTTCCCTATTAACTTTGTCAAAAGCAGCTTTTAGGTCTACAAATAGTGCCACCATTTTCCCTCTTTTTTTTTCTAGTTCTTTATTTGCTAAGTGTTTCAGTATATATATGTTGTCTATCGCCCTTCTTCCTTTTCTGAATCCCGCTTGTCCGTCTGGTACCAAACTTCTTTCCTCTATTTCCTTCTGAAGCCTTCCTTGTAGTACTGTCGCATATAATTTGTATGCCGTGCTCAATAGTGTTACCCCTCTATAAGCCTTGACTTTATTTTTCTCGCCTTTTTTATGGATTGGGCATATTATTCCCTCTCTCCATCTCTCCGGAAATCCTTCCCCTTTACATATTTTGTTTAGTATTTCCGTCATCCTTTTTGCTACACTTTCTCCCCCGTATATCCACTCTTCTCCTTGTATCCCATCTTCTCCTGCCGCCTTTCCTTTTTTTATCTTCTTTATCGCGTCTATTACTTCTTGATTTATTCTATCCCTATCTTCTTCTTCCTGTCTTACTACCGCGTCTTTTCTTTTTTCTTTTTTCTGCTCTTGTTCTTCCCCTCCCAACAGGTTCCGAAAATAAATCTCCCATTCTTTAATTTGTATTCCCTTTGTCGTCATGTTTTCCTCTCTTTCTTTAGGTACTTCCATACATCTTCTTCCGTTTTTATGTTTTTGATCTGCTCCTCTTGTTTCTTTTGTTTTCTTCCTTCTTTCTGTCGCATGTTTTTGTATATTTTTACTGCTTCTTTGTATTCTTCTTTTTCTTTCCTCCCTTTTTTCCACTGTCTTAATGCTCTTCTTGCATTTTTCTTCGCTTCCTTGCATTCCCTATCCAAACAATTTTTTCCATCCTGTTTTCTCCCCCTTCCACTTTCTAAATCTGACTCTTTCTGTTGCTTACTCCATCATCTCTCTCATTTCCTCTACACTTTCTTGTAATTCCTTCCCTATTCATACTGTTTTCCCTATTCTCTCTATATATCTTTTTATACCCTCTTCTGTCCACTTTTTTTTAGTTACGTACTTCTCCTCTTCCTTTCTCTCTTCTCTTGCTCTTCCTTCCATTGTCAATTCCAGTGGTTGATGGTCTGACTCTACCCTTTCTCCCACTTTAAATGTCTTTACCTTTTCTGCAGCCTCTTCATTTGTCATTACAAAATCTATTATTGATTCTCCCCTTCCTCCTATGTACGTAAATTCCCTCTTCCCATCTTCCTCTCTGTTCCCGTTCATTATTTCCCACCCTTTTTCGTTGCACAATTCCAGAAGTTCTTCTCCCTCTTTATTTATCACCTTGTCCTTTGTTTGTCTCTTTCCCGTCTCTTTTCTTTTTTGTATTCCCCCTCTTCCCTATTCTTGCGTTGAAATCCTACTATTATCAATCCCTCTTCCCTCTCTTCTATCATCTCTTCTATGTTTTTCCTTGTCTCTTTCATTCTCCTGCTATAAACCGTCACTATTTTTATTTTTGTTTTTCCCCACTGTATGTTCCTTTCTACACCTCCTCTTCTCTCTTCCACTTTTTCTTTCTTTTCCTGGCTCAACCATTTTTTTCTTATTCCCGTTAATATACCCCCCTTTGCTCTCCCTTTTTTCTCCTCTCTTTCTGCATGTTGCACCACCCACTCAAATTCCTCCGGCAACTCCTTTTCCCACCACTCCCATTCTTTTTCTTCCATCCATGTCTCCTGTAATCCCACTACATTCTGTTCCTTGATGTACTTCCAGAAATCCTGTTCCTTGTTTTTTATTCCCGCTACGTTCCAAAACAATACTCTCAGCTCACTCACCTCCCCCTGTGCTTTTTCCTTGCTTTCTTTTTTTCCTCCTTCTTTTTCTTTTCCATTTCCATCTCTCATTATTCCTTTTCTTTGCCATTTGGTCAACTTTATCTCCTTTATCGCTCCCCCTTTGCCCTTTAGTTTTTTGCCTTTTGGTTCCCCAATTTCTCTTCCCTTTCTCTGCTCAGTCCCCTATCCTTGTCGTTCCATATGTATCTGTCTCCGTCTATCTCCATTTTTCTGTATCCTACCCATACTCTTTTTCCTTCCGCTCTTTTTTCCACCGCTATGTTCATTATTTCTCTTTGCACTCTTGTTTCCTCCCATGTCAAATCGTGATTTATATATATTCTTGTATTCTTTAATTTCTTCTTCTCCGCCATTACCTTCTGTTTTTCCTCCCATCCTCCGATTTCCGCAACCACTATCTCATTTTTCTTCTCTTTGTTTATTACTGTCACTTTTTTCACTTCTACTTTTACATTTAATTTTTTTTCCAGCATCACTGCTAATTCTTTTTGTGGTTCTTCACTTCTCCACCCCTTTATCACAATATTATTCTTTCTTTTCCATCTTTCCTGGTCTTCCGCTTTTTCTCCAGTTTTCTATTCTCTCCACCAGTTTCTCTTTTTCTTTCTCCCACTTCTTTTCTCTTTCTCCCATTTCTTTTCTCTTTCTCCCATTTGTTTTTTCATTTCTTTGATTTCTTGTCTTATTCCTTGCATATTTTCTTCTATCTGTTTCATCATTTCTCTCTTTTATTCTTTTAACTCCTCCATTTCTTTCCTTCCTCCTGCTGTTCTTGAGGTTTTTGCTTCGCTTTCCTCCGATATCTTTTTAATGTCTGGTGATCTTATTGTTTTCTTTCCTCTTTCAAATATTTGTTGCCTTTCTTTTTCCTCTTCCTCTCTCTCTCTCTTTTATTCATCCCTTTCCCCCTTTTTTATTTCTTATTTATTTATTTATTTTTAATTTATTTATTTAATTTTTATTTTATTAATTATTTTTTTTAATTTTTTTTTAAATTTATTATTATTATTTTTTTTCTTAATTCCTCCTTACCTTCTTTTCTTGTTTTTCGTGTTTTAAAACGTCACCCTTGTAGTTATTTCGTTTTAATTTCGCATTAAATGTAATAATTTCTATGAATGTAGGAGGTTATCTTTTGTCGCTGACCTTTTCGATTACCTGCTTATTCACCTTAATCTCACTTGTTCGTCAGTTTTATAATTTTCCACCACAGTTTCTATTCTTCACTTAATTTATTTATTCTTTTTACACCCTTCGTCCTTTCCCCACCCTTCTTCTCTCCTGCTTCCCTCTTACTACCACTACTAACACCAGTACCTTCACTCTCTATCTTCTCCAACTTCTCCATAATAATATAGAATAGAAATGAGTTTAACAAATCAATTTGTTTGACACCTTGACATACTGGTATTTACTTTGTTTTTTACCTTTATTTTCGTTTTATTGTTAGTATTAATGTCTTCGACTAGTTCTTATTATATTCATAGGATTGTTAATGTATTTTCGTAGTAGTTCGAGTGCGTCTCTGAGCTCTACCCTGTCGAATACCTTAGTGAAATCGAAAAGGCACGTATATGCCGGGCAGTTATCTCTACGATTTTCCGCACAATAAAGATTGCGTCTACCATTTTCTTTTTTGAGAGCAGGGATGAAGCTTTAATTTAAAAAAAAATTGCCGTTGTATCCACATTTCCCCAACCACAATTCTTGTAGTATGAAGACGTTCAGAACTATGATTCTGATAACAAAAATGACAACAGATAGAAAAAAAGACCAAAAACAAGCAATAAATAAACAACAAATTGGGAATACAAATAAGATAGTTCGAAAAACTCAAATAGAAAAGCTGGATGGTTATTTCAACTCTAAAAACGTATATCTATCCACGCTCTATACACGTCGATCAAAACCACAATGATTACACGGTCTATCTGTCGTAGTTTTTTATCATAAGGGTTTGGCATGTATTCGTCGCGGATACGTCCTGGAACCACCGTCTATACGCCGTGTACAAATAGAACAAAAACACGTTGTAAATTGGAAGAGAAGAAGATTTTTGTCGGTTTAAATAAATAAGTAATTAACGTGTGTGCTAAGTTAAATAAATCAAATGCCCATGCTAGTGAACCATAAATACGTCGCGTACGTGTTGTTAACATAAACAAATATCAGTTTTAAATAAAATTGAAAAGTGCGACCTAGTGATAGTAATACATACAATTAATGTAAGCCTTTTTCTTCAATATCATTAGATTTAATTAGTTACGTGTAGATCTAATCCTGTAAATGTTTTTTAATAAATAAATTAGTTTCAAAATTCGTAACACTGGTGATACAGGTGTGCGGTGTCGATACCCTTTGATAAAACGTTAATATCGTGTAAGTAAACAACTGTTTAGTTCGCGTGTATTGTTTATACCATGTAATTATAGTTCCAGTTCGTTAAAGTAGTGAACGTTTTTAAAACTTGTTTTAGTAAACATTTTATTCGTGTCTTAATTTAAGCCGCTAACGCGTTATCAAGTGAAAATGGATGCGTGACTATTTGAATTTCTCGAATCAATAAACAATAGTCAAAAATCAATGAATAAAAATATGGAAGAAAATTCCAGAAAAATTTTGCAAAAATTCTCAAAAAATTGAATTATTTGAAAGTACCGATAAAATAGAAACAAAAATTCTAAAAGAAATACCAACGAACATATAGAAAACCAAATTAAAATTGTTCAGGAGGAAACTCAAGCAGATATGTGAAATTTAAGAGAAGAAATATGCAACGTTCTACAAAACAAAATAGAAGCAATCAAGGACGAATTAGAAAACAGAATGAAACTGCTTTAGGAAAGAATGAACCAAATGAATTGCCATGGCGAAGGAAGCGTCGCAAGCGATGGATTATTAATAGATCATCGGGAAGAAACCACTAACAAGTTTGAAGTTGTACCTCCAAAGTTTGATGAAAAACCCCTTAGTCAATATACTACAACCAGTTTGAAGCCGCAGCTACAAGTAATGGTTGAAACAACAAGCAGAAAGCAACGTCTTTAATAGTGACTTTAGGTGGTGAAGCGCTTGGAATTTTGCAGACTGTTACTGACAACCTACAGGGAGATTACGAACGCACTTCATTTCACGTTTAAAAATGAGATATGGAGATGCTCATCTTTAGCAGGTGTACCAAGCCCAAATAAAAAGTCGAGTCGAGTTCTTCAGTAATTTTATGAATTTGCGTAGTAGTTTTTCAAATACTCCATTCATCATTTTTATTCTCTAAATTATTTCACATTATCAATTATCTGTTATCTATATAAAATTTGAGTTTTTTATCTGTTCTTTAACACTAGATAATTTTCTAAAGAAAAAAAAACTATCTATACAACTTAAAAATCGTATATTTACAGTACTAGTAATAGCAAATAGATTAGATGTAAATCACGTGACAGTTTGGCAAGTTCTGAAGGAATAAGGTCTCCATCCATTTTGTTGAGAAAAAGTGTAAGTTGGAACTTGAAGACTTCCAGCCAAAATTGTTTTGTCGTTGGTTTCTTGAACGTTACAATCTTCAAAGTCGTTTTGCAAAGTTTAATTTATTGTTTCACAAAAGATGTTAAAACGTGTCTTGTAATTCAATTTAAATAAAACTTTTTTGGAGTGGTTTTGTTTTAAAATTTTTGATTGGTCGCCATTTTGTTATTTGATAAAATAGATAATAATTGTAAATATAAATACAAATGTTTTGAAGAACCGAAAGCAAATGCTGAAACTTTTTGTGTTTTTTAAATATTCTTTAATACTACGCCAATAACTTATATGAACTGGGGCTCCAAATCAAAAATTAAAAAAAGCGTTTGTTTGAAACTGTCATTTTCGGGTGTTACAATTTAGTATTAACACCCTGTATAACTAAATAAAATTATTGTGATTCAAAACAACCTTTCTGTCTTTAATCAAGCGAGATAATGGCGCCAGTAAAGCAACTACAGTGTTATAAACAAGAGAATTAAGTCTGACCAGCAAGAACAAGAATATATAATTCGATATAAAAGCTTTGAACTAAGTAGTTCAGATAAAATAGTGACAATTTTTGTTTTTGAAACATCCTGTATACTACTTAAACAATTTTTTTTTATTGTTTAAATTAAAGTTTGTTTTTTTTTATATTTACTTACATTCTCCCTGACTACACTTTCAACTTCTTGGGCGCACATCAAATTCTTAGGATAAGGCATTCCATGTGTAATAATTGTAGACTCCAAGGCAACGATTGGTAGGTTATTTTGCAAAGCATGCTTAACTTGTTTACTAATATCAATGCAAGTTGGAATTCTAATATTTTTATTATAAACTTTGATTGCATTTCTTTTAAAAACACTCCACATTATCAACCACCTTCACACAAAATCTAAATTATAACTACCGATTAAAAACTTTAGCACTTGAAATTAAGTAGCAGATAAGTGGATGGTATGTTAAATTTGAAACACTTTGTATAATATTCATTTATGGTAAATAAATTTAATTTTAATTTCAAATGAACGTACAAAAATAATTTTAATTAATAAATTAAGGCTTAAGTGCTAAAAAATACTGTTGTGACTAGAAAACAATTGTGCTTAAATCAAGATCTTTCATAAATGGTTGTTCCTGTTGAAATGCTCGGTCAAATTTACTTTTGATCCATCAAAGACTGAGCTCCCTATACTACTAGTGCTTCCATTATCATTCACTTTTACTATTACCAGTTTCTCTTCATTCAAGTCATCTACAGGTTTTAAATTAAACAACACTTTCTTTTTATGAAGAGAACTAACAGATGGATAGTTTTTCAAAACACTCTTAGCTTGATGATTTCTAATCGAAGTATCAGTATCTATGGAAACATCAGAAACGTCATCTTTAGTTTTTGTTCTAGAGGTAAACTCTTGAATAACATCAAAATATGCCTCTTCAGACTGAGAAATTACATTTTCCTTCTTCCTGATAAAATTCCTTCTATCTTTAATAGTGTCCTCACTTTCCGATTCACTTTCAGTTGAATACATTTTTGGCTTTTCAGCAACTATTTTCGCTTGCTTTGTAAATTTTTTGACAGGTTTTACTTTCGAGCTAAATGAAGCAGTTTGCTTTCGTTTTTTGGCTTCTTCTTCTACATTCTTTAATATATTATCTCTTATATGATTGTAATTAGAATATGTCTGCAAAATATACGATTCAGAGTTGTTTTAAAAAGTATGTAGTTACCTTTTTAGCCAAATTTGATTGATGCGTAACGATATTAAGTGCCCTTTGATATGAGTTTGCGGGAAGAGTTGACCAATTGCTAGAAATTCCTAGCTCAGCCAGTTGTTTGTTTAACAAATCGATCATGTCTTTTTGGCGGTGTTGTTGAACACTTAAAGCAACTGCTGCGCTCTTTAAACTACAAAAAGTATTAGTAAATGTACTCAAGTTTTTTTAAAGCTACACTTACCTCATTGGTTTTTGTCTTACTCGTGGTAATGGTATCACTGGTTTTTTACACCTTTCTGAATCTGTGTCACTACTTCCTTTTACCTTTTCCTCAACATCTGCCTTAGACTGATCATGACCGTCATCGAAACTCTCAACACTTTGGGGTTGTGGTGTTGTGTCATTTGTGTTCTTAGGCTGAGACTTTATTTCAATAACATGCTGAGGACTTTGTTCCAGTTTAGGTCTTTCCAACACTTTTGCACTTAACTGTGGAGATAGAGATGTGTTGTTTAGATATGGGGACGTACTGGTTATAGGTCTAGGATTCCATTTTTTTCTTGGTTTCGGTACGATTTTAACTTCGGTAATGTGGGTTGGAGATGGTGTTGTTCGGAGAGAATTAAAGTTTTGTTGTTCAAACTCATGCATTTTATCGCAAAAGAATTGCATTTGATTTTCTAGTTTTTCTATACTTCCAGAAACCTGCACATAAGATAATAAAAAGTGTTAAAATAATGGCACTAAGGATGTATCATTTGATGCGTTTGTAAGACTTTAATTGATCGATACTGCTCAAAGAAGTAGAGTTCGTTAACCAGAAATTTGTTTAAATGTTATTCTAAGGAAATGTATTAGCAAAAGCAGCTAAAACTCCTTTAATAGGGCCTGAGCCCACTGTGGTCATATGACTCAAACGAGGAGAAAGATAAAAAAACCTGTTGAAGCCAAAACAAATCCCAGGTTTATTGTAGTTCCTGGACTGAAACAGTCAAGGATGTTCATTAGTAAAAAAATCAAAAAACCAATTAAAATGGGCTGTTGTAAATAAAAACATTTAAACTTACTCTTTGCTGAAGCATCTCTTCTAATTTTTCAAAAGTGGGTTCTGGTTTATTGGGAGGTTTTTCCTTTATATGATCAATGCTAGATGCTTTTATAGTTGAAATACTACAATGTGATGAGACATTATTGCGACAATTCTTACAAATCTGCTCATCTACTTCCATTAAATCTGTTTGAGTTGTATGATCATTTTTAGCACAGTTCTTTTCTTCATTATGTTTCTTTAAACATATCTCGTGTTCGTTTGCATTCACATTCACTTTTGTGTCGCTTTCAGCAACTTTTAAACCTTTTTCGTTATTATAACAATCCAACTTACGCAAAAACGTCTCAAACCATTTTTCGTATTTGTCTTGATCATATTTTTGAGTTTTTAACATTCTCAATTCATTATCAACGTGCATCTTTAACATTTCAAATGTGTGTTGGAGTTCTGTTAATGCCGTATTTTCAACAGACTTATGTTTTGTGTTATCAATAACTTTCGTACTCAATTTTTCATTGTCATAATGAATAAACTTCTCTGTATTATTTAAACGTTCTTTTAATGCTTTTATTTCGGATTGTAACTTATCAGTCTCAACTTGAAAAGAAGTACTGTGACCCAAAGTGTCGTGCCGCCTTTGGATATGTGCTAAAAGATATTCTTCAGTTGAGAAAGCTTTTGGACATTGATTGCATTGGAAAACTGGTATACTCTGCGTATTCGCTATTTGGCAAGTTAAAGTTGACTGCAGTTCTTTTATCTGTGTTTTTGCATTTGCCGCATCTTGCTGTACTTCCTCTATCTTACGATTCAAATTATTAATTGTCTAAAATTGATACTAACTAAAAATATTGGATAAAAGTTATGATACTTACCTCTTTGCCATTGGCAACTTCTTTTTTTAAACGTGCTACGGTATTATCTAAATACTTTTTGCAAAATAACAAATATTGAACCGATAATTGACAAATGTAGAATATTTTCACAAAATTTTGATCTAGAACACTACTTTGCTCATTATCTAAAGTATATTCTAAAATTGTATTGATGTTCTTATCCACTAACGCAATATCTTGATGTAAAATAATTTTTTCAATGTCAATGTGTGCTAAAAGACAATTATCATGTACATTATATTATGCTTCTTAAGTTAACATACCTAAACTTTTTGTTATTGATGACTTAGGCCGATGCAGTTGAAATGTAAATCCTGTATCACGTACTAATCGTGTGTAGTCAAAGTGCCATTGATGTTCGTCTGACATTATTTTAAATGTATTTTCTGGTCTCATTAAAAGACCAAAATCAAAAAAATAATGGTTCTCACATATTTATGTATTAGATTTTTGAAAAGTAAACATCACATTAAATGTTAGGTATATTATTGACGTTTTGTGCCAGTAAGATTATACAGGGTGCTCCAGAATAAAATGTAATATTAAGATTGTAGATAATGTTAGAATGGTTTAGTAATCCATATCGCCGTATATTAATAATTTGATTGTAAATCAAAGTCTTCTGTTATACAACGTTTTTAATTACTTTTTGGTTTAGATATTTTAAGACATCGTTCTCTTTAATTCTAGGTAACCTAAATATATACCAGGTATGTAAAAAAGTTTTCTCACTTCTCTCGTCACGTACCAACAAAAACGAAATTAGCAGCAAATGTGCGCGCAACTCACGCCAGCTGCGAATCCATGGATCCAGTTGCATAGCTGCTTCTAGAGACGCTATGTAATGTAATTATTTCAATAAAAATACACAGTATCAACTTTCCGAACAAATAACAGATGAAATATAAGTTCTGAGTCGTCATTTTGTATGTAAAGAGCGCTTATATATCATGTACAGAGTATCCTAAATTGGATGTGTTCATAGGGAAACTTCGTAACTATAATAGATACTAGAAAATGAACCGCGTATCCTTAGTCCGTTTTGTCGAGAAAAACTCGATGGTAAAAACTAAATTAAGCGATTGTTTTTTGTTTCGAGGTATACGCAAAAGTTTGATTTTCTCAATTTTTGACACATGGCGATATTTCGGTTGTTTTATCGAAACTTTGATCAAAATATAATTCGGCTGCAGTATCCATACGGTTATCACTTTGATTAAAGCATTACTATCATATCGTATTTCTCATAATTTTGAAAAGCCGTGTTTGTAAAAAAATATTGATTTCTTGATTAAATGAGTAAAATATGAAATATGGTTGGCAATATGTTAAGCCTCTTTCTATTATCCCACTTTTAATTGTTTGATGCCACTGGTGGCTTATTACCGCGTTAGTGCATCTACAATTATTATTGCTCTGCGTTAATTTATCACATTGTTTTGTTGTTATCCTTATTTTGTTTTCAACTGTAAATATCTAAATTCAATAGATATTAACATTAATATATTGAAATGTAATCATAGCAGCCGGAGAGTGTGAAACCACCTAACTTGTAACCAGAGGTTCAAAAGGAGATTACACATAACTAGCGCCCAACGTGGGGCTTGATTTTTTTGATTTACACTTTAAATATAGCAGCTGTCTTAATAGAAGAAAAGGGCAGACAACAAATGTTTGGAAAACGGAAGAAAACAAGAAGATCACCGAACATTAAAAAGATAACGGAGGAAAAAGAAGGAAAGAGCGCAGTAACAGAAAGAGGAAAAAGAAAAGAACAGAAAGAAATTGAGGAACTAAAGGAATTAATGAGAAAGATAATGAAATAGGTGGAAGAAAACATGCAAAGAATATAAGGCAAGAAAGCAAAGAAATAAAAGAAGAAATGGTAGAAAGAGAAAAAAAGTGGAAGAAAGGAAAAGAGGAACTGGCAAAGAGAATAAAGTGGAAGATGAGGAGAGATGAAGAAGGAAGAATAATGTAATAATGAGGTAGAGAAGTAAAAAACCACAAAAGGAATTAGTATTCCAGGATGCTGGAAGAAAAATTAAACGTGGAAGTAAAAAGTAAAAAGATGACAGTGATAAATAGAGGAAAGGAAAATGAAATGGTGGTGGCAGAAAAGGGAGGATAGAAGGAAAAGCAGAAGGTGATGGCGGAGAAGAGGAAAGTAAAGAACACAAGAATTTATATAAATTACGATTTGACATGGAAAGAAAAGAGAGTACAAACAAAAATGAACAGAGCGGTGGAAAAAAGGGCGGAAAGAAAAAGAGTATGGGTAAAATACAGATATATAGACATAGATGGAGAAAGATACATATGAAACGACAGAGACAAAGAGGTGAGCAAAGAAAGGGTAAAGAAAGTGTGTAGTCAAAAGACAAAAAACTAAAAAGTTAAGGAGGGGCGAAAAAGGAAAGAATGATGACGAAATGGCAAAGAAAAGGAATAATAAGTAATGGAAAAGAAAAAGACCAAGAAAGAGGATTAAAAAAAAGTAAGGAAGAAGCACAGGGGGAGATGAGTGAGCTGAGAGTATTGTTATGGAACGTAGAGGGAATAAAAAACAAGGTCAGGATTTTTGGGAGTACATCAGGGAACAGCATGTAGTGGGATTACAGGAGACATGGGTGGAAGAAAAAGAATGGGAGTGATGGGAAAAAAGTTGCCGAAGGAATTTGAGTGGGTGGTGCAAGTAAGAGAAGTGCAAAGGGAGATTAAAGGGAGGTATAATAACGGGAATAAGAAGAAAATAGTTGAGTCAGGAAAAGAAAGAGAAAGTGCAACAGAGAAGAAGAATTGTAAAAAAGCACATACAGTGGGGAAAAACAAAAATAGTGACGATTTATAGCAGCAGAATGAAAAAAACAAGAAAACACAGAAGAGATAATAGAAGAGAAGTAAAAGGAATTGATAATAGTAGGAGAAAAATTTTACAAAAGAATGGGGTATGGGGGGGGGGGGGAATACAAGAAAGAAAGACGGGAAAGAAACAAAGGACAAGGTGATAAATAAAGAGGGAGAAGATCTGCTGGAAATGTGCAACGAAAGAGGGTGGGAAATAATAAATCGGAACAGAGAAAAAAGGAATGGTGGAGTATACGTACATAGGAGAAAGGGCAGAATCAATAATAGATTTTGTAATGGCAAATGAAGAGGCTGGAGAAAAGGTGAAGACATTTAAGGTGGGAGAAAGGGTGAAGTCAGACCACCAACCACTGGAATTGACAATGGAAGGAAGAGAAAGAGTAAAAAATGAGGAGTACGTAACGAAAATAATGTGGAATAGCAAAGGGTATAAAGAGATACAAAGAGAGAATAGGGAAAGCGGTATGGGTAGAGAACGGATTACAAGAGAGTGTGGAAGAAATGAAAGAGATGATGGAGAAAGCAACAGAGAAAATCAGATTTAGAAAGTGGAAAGGGAAGAAAACAGGATGGGAGAAATGGTGGGATAGAGAATGCAAGAAGACAAAGAAAAAGACAAAAAGAGCATTAAGACAGTGAAAAAAAGGTAAGGGAAAAAAGAAGAACATAAAGAAGCAGTAAAAATCTACAAAAAACATGCGAGAGAAAGAAAGAAGAAAACAAAAAGAAATATCAGTTCAAAGGAATAAAACGGAAGATATATGGAAATACCTAAAGAAAGAAAAGAAGAGAAAATGGATAACAAATAAAAGAATGGGTGAGATATCATAGGAACCTGTTGGGGAGGGGGGCAAAATTAGAAAGGAGAAGAAATGCAAAGGAAAGAAGCAGTAGTAAGACTGGAAGAACGAAATAAAGATAGAATAAATGAAGACGAAGACGAGATAAGCGGGATTCAGAAATTGAAGAAGAGTGATAGTCAATATATATATTTATATTGAAAGACTTGGCGAATAGGGAGCTAGAAAAAAAAAGAGAGAAAATAGTGGCAGTGTTTATAGATTTAAAAGCCGCTGTTGACAGAGTGAACAGTAAAAAACTGTGAGAATACCTGAGTAGAAAAAATAAATGAGACTAATAGAAAGAATTGAGGAAATTTACAAAGAAACGAGGAGCAGGGTGAAAGTGAATGAAGAGAAGAGCAAGAAATTAGTTAGGGGAGGGTTGAGACAGGGATGATCACTGAGCCCAAACTTGTTTGCAGTGTATAAGGGAGATTTGGAGGAGACAATGAAAGGACAACAAAAAGGTGGGATAGTAGTAGGGAAAGTAAAGGTGTGGTCGTTGGCGTATGCGGATAACATAGTGTTGGTGGCTAATGAGGAAATGAAGAAGATGACGAAGACGCTGGAAAAATACATGGAAAAAAAGAGTTGGAAGTAAATACGGAGAAAACAAAAATAATAGTATTTAGAAAAGGAGGGGGGAAAATACAGGAGTGGAAATGGAGGGATGAGGAAGTGTAGCAGGAAAAGGAACTCACATACCTGAGTTACACGATGAAGCAGGATAATAAGGAGGTGGAACACATGAAGGAAAGAGTGAGGAAAGGAAACAGGTTAATAGGACAAGGGTGGGGGAAATGTTGTTGGGGTGGACATAGAAAAAAGAAGACCGCTGTTTAAAAAGCTAATAAAAAGTGTGGTGTTATATGGGGCGGAAATATGGGGATGGAAGGATACAAAGGAGAGGAGGAAAAATGAAAAGAGAAACGTTAACGGAAACGTGTGAATAAATTTAAAAATAATGCAATGTAATGTAATGTAAATGAAAATGTAAAAAAGGGGTAAATTGTAAATAGGGGAACACGAATCACTTTTGCAACACACAAGTGAGCAAATAAAAATAAACTAACATAACTGGCGCCCAACGTAGGGTTTGATTTTTTTAATTCTTACTTCTAAAATAACACATTCGTTGTATTTTGTATTATTACATTCAACAGTAGTTAATCTAATCAAGCTATTTCAAAATCATAAAGGTTACTTGTGTCACTACGGATAAATTCGATTAGTAACTTAAACTCTAGCACTCGTAAAGTTGATAAGAAACGGAAACTTCTTAGAGCTCAATTAAAACTAGAAAAACGTATCCCTTTCCTTGGTTCTTCTTATGCGCGTATTCCGGTTTGTTTTTCAATAGCTATCTTACTGTCAAACTAAATCAGACAAACTTATAACTTTAGTAAACCCTTATCATTTGAATTTAATAAATTAACTACTAAACTTGAACATATAGAACGCAAGTTGGATTACCTGCGTCTAGCGCTATTGATGATGTTAATAATAAATCTAGCTGGACTATTTCAAATAATTTATGTTTTCAATTAATCGCATCTCTTTCCGAAGTAGCCGACGGTAATGAAATCCACTATTACTATCTATTGTCGGTTCTGGAACTTTCCGAACAACAAAGTACTAGTGCCCTTGCTAATAATTTACATAGCCGTCACACTATCCCCAAAACTATTCTAAATTCAGTGTTCGCTTCGGTCTTTCAGAGCGAATCAATCAAGTTTCTAGTCGTATACGGAGCCTACACTTATCACTAGGTTCTACTCATAATTTTGCCCACAATGTAAATTTAAATTCAATCTAGTTTCGAAATGGAATTTAAAATTTTCGTGTAACACCGCAAGCCAAGGTGTAAATTCATTTTTAGAACCAATCGAAGAATAGCACGTAATTTGTCTTCTGAACAACTATTTTTAGAAGCTGTTGATTTGTGTGACGGTCAAGCTTTGATCTGGTTTCGATTCATTGGCAGTAAGGTCAGAGGTTCAAATGAAAATAAGAAAACATTATTTTCCTGATTACGATGACGTCGTTTGGCACCAAATTCAATCCAGAATACAAGATGTAGAAGAGAGTTAATCGATTAAGTCATATTTCATCAAAAGATATTCAATTAAAATATATCAGAAAAATCTGCAATCTTATTTTAGCAGTCATCTTTGCTTCAACCCGAATAATAATTTGCTGATTAATTATATTGTAAAGAATTAGAATAAGTCAAAGATAGAAATAAAAAGTTTTGACCTAATTTGTCTGCTCAGCGTTCCTTTGGAACCAGATTTAACCGTTTATGCCTTCCAAACAACAAATAAATTATGGTCGATTTACTAGAAACTCGAAAACAGCTAGTTCGGGATGTATAGATGATCTTGCTATTTTACGGAGAAGTAGAAAAATTGAATAAAGCTTATCATCGTATTAAATCATATTATAATTTGCAGAAAAAATCGTTGCTCTTTAAAAAAGGTGACATTGTAAAGAAACGTAATCCGATTTGGTCGAATGCTTCCAAAGGTTTTGCTCGAAAGCTGGTTTCCAAGTATGTAAAAGCAAAAGTTGTTGAAATCACTGGTAATGTAACTTATCGACTAGTTGATTTGAATGATAAAAACTAGAAGTATGACATGTCAAAGATAAGAAACCTTGAACTAATAACATATTTAATTTCTCTGGTGTGATGTAACCCACTCACGTTTGAAAACTAAAAGCCGTGAACAAGAAAAGCAGCGACATCTTGCTGTGGCTGTGTTTGTCAAACTTTTTCTCTCCTATGTTATATTAAATTTGTTATACACTGCTTACTTTGGATGGTAGTGATATGTGTTATAGGTTAAATAAAACACGCAGCAAAAGTAAATCGTGGTTTTTTCTCAAGTAGAACTCGTTAAATTTAACTAACAATTTGCTTGTTCAGTGGAACTCACGGTAAGAGAAGAAAAACAGGCGAAAAACCCCTCTAACTAAATGTAAATGCAATCATTACATAATTTAGATTTATGAGACAACCAGTTTATAATTAAATATATCCATAAACATCGGAAAGTTAGAACATTTCCGATATTAAGGCAATTAAACGCATCACAGATATGATAATCAGTTTGAATCCCAACACATATAAACAGATGCACAAACATTCTTGTCAGTAGGTACTGAAATCCTAGTTACGGACGCAACCCAGCTATTAGTGGAATGGTCGGGACAAACAAACATGAGCCAAAAATACACATATGTATACAATAAACAAATAAAATAAACACACAATAATATATCAAACAAAAGCTATAAAAATTGTAGAGTCGATATATTAGGAAGCAACTTACCGCGATTTTAAAACATAAAATAGACAATTATCCATAAAATGGATACAAGTTACTATTAAAATACAAGCAGGGTTCATAATCAGGAAGAAATCTTTTTTTAGGTGAGGAGAAATCTTTATGGACACTCTCGCCTGATATCCACGGCGAGAGTAGTGTAGGACTCACGCTGGTATCCTACCGCGGGCGCCTACCTACTAAACCCCCTTTGACGTGTACTTCCTCGTACCTACTTTTTCGGTATTTACACCATAACGTGCACTACTTTAGCAGTGGCGGCTGGTAGTCAATCATACAAGAGGGTCGTTTACTAAAACGCAATTATTGCAAAAAGGCTATACAACATTATTACAGTAACGCGATTTATATTTAAGATCAATTATATTTAAGCTTTAAAATATTACTCGTCTATATTTACAATTACCAAAATAATCAATAACAAAATTTGTTTTTTTTTGTTTTTAGTGGAAGATTCTTCAATGCTCAGCATAGAAATGCGCACAATCTTTCTTGTCTCATAGTATTGCCGATTGCGTAGAAATATTTTTATTCTTTTTAACACAGAGAAAGATCCGCTCTCTTTCCACGGTAGTCATATGTAAAGTCAATCAATTGTTTTATTTAATATATGTATCTATTTTTAGTTTTTACAAATATTTTCATTGTGGTCTTTAATTGAATTATAATTATAAAAACATAATATATACAATTTTTCATGTGAGGGCGTTTTACTTTTTCTTTTAAATGCTATAAATCTTTATCATTATTTTTACATCATAACTATTAATGAATCACGGGAAAACAGTAAACATATAAAACACTAAAATCTATTATTTATTTATTTTAAATTCACAAATCCAATCTAACGAATCATACATAGATTTTTTTAAATTACTGTTGGCTTCTTTATTTTTATTTTTACTGGTCTGTCGAATTTGAAGTAAAGGCTGAGCGAGAGCATTAAATTTAAATTTTAAATTATTATCTATTCATTTTTTAATGTCTTGTACCACCGTTATTATGAAATAAAAACGATAAGTCGTCCCTTACAAATGAATATTATCGATCAACTAAGAAAATCTACTATAAAGTTTGTCATATGTGATAAGGAATGTGCATTCCAACATCTGTATTTTACACACACGTGCTGCGAAGATAATGATAGATGAGGTAACGTAAGCAATGTAAGCATTGCACTCAAAGATAATTGAAGACTCTACAAAACCATTTTAACATTTACTTATCTACTTTTCTAACTCGCATAAAATTGTAATATGTTTATATCACTCTTGACTATCATAACTATCATCGTAATATAATGTAAATGCGTGTTAGTCTCGGGTAAATTCGCAAGGTTTCGTATCTGTTGCGTTTAAATCGATAATTATTTAAACGCATCCCAGGCAGCGCGTTACGTTTTATTGACGTCAAAATGACGTGTTAATGTCGTCAGTGTGCTGCCTGGGATGAAATTTAAACCCTGAAAATTTGATTTAAACGCAAATTTTAAATTTAAATTTTAAAACAAATAAAATACCTTTCTTGTTCATTTTTGGAGGGTCATTGACCAAATGACCTAATAAAGAACCCGCCACTGTTCTTTGGAAGACCTAGCACTCCTTGTCTTGGTCTACTCGGTACATATACGCTAGTCGTTATTATGTTCTCATACTTAGCTCATCGATCTCTTTTTCATCCATTATGTCTTTGTTTTTATAAAAACAAAAATTAACATTTATTAGATTGTGCTTATTAGATTTCTTTAACTAAATATAATTATTTATAAAAAAAATATGTAGTTTATGGTTCCTAAGAATTCCAACCAATGCTTTACTTTATACGTGTATACCTTTGGTGTATATCGACCTTTATCTGGTCTTGACGTTTTCCTAACCTACAAAATTCAAACTAAACTAATATTAATTAATTTTCAAAATAATAGAAATGTTACGAACCATAATTAGAACCTTTACAATTAATTCAAATTACAATTTTTATAGGGTAAACACAGCAACTGTAATTTAACTTAGCTTGTATTTATAACTACTTATTTCAGTCTATAAAACTACCAAATTCGTCAATATTTTTACAGAAACGGTTTCAAAATTTGTACATAGCAAATAAATCGCAAGAAGAAAATGTACACATTAATTTGAACTCAAACAGGTTTACGTATAGGACATATAATTGTGAACAACTCCGTTTGCAAAATGTTGGTGAAAAGGTCACATTATGTGGGTGGTTAGAGTATCAACGTATGAATAAGTTTTTAGTAATACGTGACGGTTACGGTCATACTCAACTAATAATTCCTGATAAAGTAATTGTTAACATTTCGTACCTATACATAATTTTATAATACATTTTCAGAACGAGGAGTTACAAAGGTTGATAAAGAGTCTGCCGTATGAATCAATAATTGAAGTTTACGGAACAGTATTATCACGTCCTAGAGATATGATTAATAGTAAACAAACAACTGGAGAAATTGAAGTTTTAATTGAATCGCTTGCGGTTTTAAATAGAGCTTGTGACGATTTACCATTTAATTTAAGAGAATTTCAAAAAGCTAAAGAGGCATTACGAATGAAATATCGGTACATAGATTTAAGATTCCCTGAGATGCAGCGGAATTTACGATTTCGATCTAAATTTATTATGGATGTTAGTAATTTTTTGGTGAATGAATGTAGTTTTGTTAATGTGGAAACGCCTACGCTATTTAAAAAAACTCCAGGAGTAAGTTGTTAAATTATGATGTCTGATTAGTTTAGTAGTTCAATTTGGTAGGGTGCTCAAGAGTTTATTGTTCCAACTCGTTTTCCAGGAGAGTTTTACTCACTGGTGCAAAGTCCTCAACAATTTAAGCAGATGCTTATGGCTGGTGGAATAGATAGGTACGAATTATACTCTAACGTTATTGTAGTTGAGAAAAATTTAAACTCTAGGTATTTTCAAATAGCTCATTGTTATCGTGATGAGGGATCACGCTCAGACCGACAACCTGAGTTTGCACAACTCGATATAGAGATGTCATTTACTAACGTGGAAGGTGTTACTGGTCTTATAGAAGAAATGTTGCAACTCTGTTGGCCAAGTTTTTTAAAACCTTTGCCCAAAACTTTTTCTAAATTAAGTTACAAAGAAGCTATTGAGATGTATGGCACAGATAAACCTGATACCAGTTTTGATTTTACGGTGAGCTCGGTCGCTTCTAAATTATTATGAACACAGAATAAATTATATTCTTTGTAGATTAAAAACTGTACAGATATTTTGAAAAAAAATACAAATTTATATAGCACAGTAGATTTTGGGGCGTATTACCTGATATTTAAAAATCCTTACAATCGATTACCAAAATCTGTTAAAAATCAGCTTAATCTGTTGACAGAAAACTATTCAGAAACCAAATTTATCCAAAGTAATATAATAAATGCTGCTGAATGGACAACAAAAATGTCGAATTTGTTAGGTTCTAACATTGCAGCAGAATTACAATCCAATATTCCAATTACGGATAATTCTGTTGTGTTTTTAGCGCTTGGAAATCGAAGCCATGTAGTAAGTACAATATGTATAGTTTTTATTAATGTATTTATCGTTGATTCAGTTACAGTTATTAGGTGCAGTTCGTTTGGAATACATTAAATTTTTGGAATCGGAAGGGCATAAGATAAAAGATGGGTGCGTACACCCTTTGTGGGTAATAGATTTTCCTTTATTTGAAGAAGGAATTGAACCAGGCACTTTACAATCTGCGCATCATCCTTTTACAGCTCCTCATCCAGATGATGCACATTTGTTGGAAATTTCTCCAAAGAAGGTATAATTCTTCCTGATTTTTTAAGTATTTTGATCTGGGTATTTAGGTCAGAGCCTTAGCTTACGATTTAGTATTAAACGGACACGAGATAGCCGGTGGGTCAATTCGCATTCACAATCGGAAAGAACAAGAATTTATACTTCAGTTGTTAAATATTGATAAAAGTTTGTTACAACATCATCTCGATATGCTGGAGTCTGGTTGTCCACCACATGGAGGAATAGCCATTGGTTTGGATCGGTTGCTAGCGGTAATGTTAAATACGCAGAGTATTAGGGATGTGATAGCTTTTCCAAAAACATTTGAAGGTCGTGATCCTATAACAAGTGCACCGTCACCGATTACTGACCATGATAAGAAATTATATCATTTAGAAGTTGCCACTAAAAGTCGTTTGTAATATAGTTTTTTGTTTTGTATTTTGAGTTTTTTATATTAAATGTTACTACAAAAAATGTCATCTATAATTAACCGGTTAATGCATTGCTCTATATGGTAAAAATGCAGATATTTACGTGGGTGTTCTTCAGACTATAAGGTACATATACCAAAATTGTTTGAACGTACTGTGCAGTGAAGCAAAGAACTAATATGTGAATTTTTTCAATTTTTTGTTCAGTGATTTCGGTCATAATTTTGAAAATCTTTTTTTTTTTGGGTTTGTATCTGCAATCAGTCTGGATGACTATAAGCGGATCTGTTGTGTGCTACATGTATTTTAGGGCAGATTAAGCCGTTGCTGCAATTTCCCACTTCAAGTACAGACTTCCTTTTCAGTCTTCACTGCATAGGATTGGTTCAGCAAGTCAGTGGCCAATGGGTTGGGGTGACGTGCGAGACGATTAGTGTATTTTCGTTTATAAATTTCTATTTTGGCATCTACAGTCATATGTTCAGGTACTCGTGAATTTCATCATTTCTGGTGAACCATGGAGCGTTCGCTATAGTGGGTAGTATATTGTTTTGTACTCGTTGCAGGCAGAGTCTATTACTTTTGCTGACCGTCCGCCACAGTTGAACACCATAGATCCATATAGGTTTCAGTATCGAGTTGTAGATGAGCAATTTATTATCAACTGATAGCACTGATTTTCTGCCAATGAGTTAATCTCCTGTCTAGAAGGAAACCCAAGTACTTTACACAGTTGGAGTGTAGCAAAACATTGTGACCTAGTTTTACTGGTGGGCAGTCTCCTTTCTTTAGGGTGAATGTAACAAGGATACGCCATTTTTGTAGCCATTTATTTGTCTCGTCTAGTAAATGCTGTATTTTGTCACTAGTCTTCTGAGGGATGCTGTCGGTTGCCAAATAGGCTATGTCGTCTGCATAGGTAGCAACAGTGGTCCAATCTGATATAGGGAGATCAAATGTAAATATGTTATACAACATAGGGCCAAGTATTGCACCTTGTGGAACCCCTGCTTCTATTGTGTACAGAGACGATCTATTATAAGTAAGAATGGATATGGCAGCTTCTCCTTAACCTTGCATACAAGACCCTTATGCCATACTTTGTAAAAGCCTGTGGATCATTATTATCTGAGAAACTTTCCAGGCGCGTGGGAAATAAGATATTCGGATAATTGCATTGAATAGCCAAGCCAAATGAGATATGCTTTTTCTTGGGAGCTATTTTAGGGGTGATCAAGTCGAAGCCGGGTGCTTTATTAACATCCATCGACTTGATTTCCCTTAGAATTTCTTTGGGAGAAGTAGGTGTGATTGGTGAGCCCATTTGCATGTTCCAATCTAATATCCGATCGATATCACTTTCATCAACAAGACTTTCGTTTGATCTAAATACTGAGGCCAGATGCTTAGCAAATGTCTCCGATTTTTCTGTGTCAGTCCTTGCCCAAGCTGTGGATGATCTTATGGGAGGGAGACATTGCTGCGGTTTACCAGATATTTTGGTAGCTTTCTATAGGAAGTATTCATGTTTACCATAGGGAGTCCTATGTTTTCTAGCTTTCTTTTCAGGGAAAGATTTGCAGATGTTCTGAGGACTGCTTTTAGTTCTTTTGTAGCTTTCCGGTACTCTGTTTTATCATCGGAATGTCTTGATTGTTGGCATATTCGTCTTAGACAGCGCTTCTCTTTGATTATATTATTGATTTCCCAAGAATATGAGACACTAGCTGAATTTGGCGTATTATTTATCCAGACTGTAACTTGGATCAGGTTGGTTATGTATGCACAGAAGTCTTCAATGTTCTCGGATGTCTTTTAATGGAACTTTAAGCTCTAAATGTTCTTCAAGGTAACTACGGAAGCCCTCCCAATCTGTTTTATGATTGTACAAGGATTCCACTTGCTCTTGGCTACTTAGGGTAGTAGTCACGGTGATTATTGCTGGGGTGTGATCATCAGAGTTACCATCAAGGTTGGCTTCTACTGTCGAGCACAGGTGTCCTAATCTTTTAGTAACAAAGAAAAGGTAGTACGAGATCCCCAGAATGTATGCTTAGCGTTCCAGTCACCTCCTGATATGAATTTGTTTCCAAGAGTTTGAAAAAAGTCCCCCAACATTTCTTTGGATATTACATGCTTGTGAGGGCAGTATATTGCAGAGACTTTGATGGGACCAGTGCGGTGTTCCATCTGTACTGTGGTTGCTTGGATGTGGTGTGGGGTGTAATTTTCCATTAGGAAGTGTTTTAAATTTGACCTGATTATTAATGCTAAACCAGCATGAGCTCTTCCATCCGGGTGTAGTGGGGTAAAATATATATTGTATCCTTTTATTTGGAAGGAACTTCTGGGTGTGCAATGTGATTCGGAAATTAGAACGATATCCAATTTGTTTGCTATAATTAGAGATTTTAGTTCAATTATGTTGGGTGCCAGTCCATTAATGTTCCACGCAGCAATTCGAAGAGAAGCCATTAAGGGTTTAATTTGGCAATTACTGTTGTCAATAGGTTTAGTAGAGTACCTATTTGTTGAAAGAGTTGATCTAATTTTTCATTTTGTTTGATCAGCAATTTTTCCAGTGTGGAACTTTGTTGAGTGTTATTCTTGTTTTCTTCTGGTAGGGATTTCTGTAGATGCCCAGCAGTAGCTCTTGCATATGTCATTTTAGGATTGTTTTGGACTGTTCTAGTTGAGGTGTTGGGATGTGATGGTAGTACTGTAGAAGTTGATAATCTTTGCTCTGCTGGATGTGTTCTTGGATAGATGGCCTTCTTTTTTCTGGCTGGGATTTGTCTATAGACCTCGCAGCCTTTGTAATTAGCGGGGTGGTCACATGAGCATAATGCACATTTTGTAGGAGTGTTTCTGTCTTTTTTCAAACAATCTGATGTTTCGAGACCTTCCCCACATTTAACACATCTGTATGGCCTCATGCAATTGTTCTTGCTGTTGGCACCTTTGACATTGAACAATGTTTTCACTTTTCCTTGAGTATTCAATTTTAATTTTTTGGCTGTGTATGTATTGAATGTTTTTAACTGCTTTATTATTTGGACTTGGTTCTAGATTAACAAAAAAGGTTGACGTAGGCTTTTTCTTGGGGCCATACCGTGAGTTTTTTCAATTTCTTCTGCAATGGCCTCCTGAGGGGTAGTGTGGTGAAGATTTTTGATCACGACCCTGTAGCATCGGGTTTCCTTTCTTGTGAAAGTATGTCCTATTAGTCCTTTTTGTTTGATCAGATCTACAACTTTTTTATAGTTTTCAACACAATCTACTATTATACGTAGTAAGTTCTTGTTGACTATTATATATCTGAAGCTAGTTGTATTAATAAGTCTCCATTAACTTTTTGAGTTCATAAACATTATCGATGCCATACAAAATTATTGGTGGAGGTTTGTTTGGTTTCTGTTCTACAGGTGTCACTACGTGTTTTTCTTTCTGGTTTATGAATAGTGTACTAAAACGGTTGGATGTTGTAATGCCTTCTGGGGATGGGCTACTTAGTTTTTTTTTAGGATTTCGGGTACCCTCTGCCAAGTTGGGGGGCAGTTACTCATGTTGTCCTCCGAGTTAGAATTTCCAGATTGCTGCACTTCATCTAATTGAGGTCTGGGACTTCTTTCTTGTGTAATGCCGACTGGGATACTTCTTGGTCTAGAATTAAACAGACTTGGATGGAATGCCTGTTGAACCATTTTTTTAGCGGTATTTGGTTTTTGTTCTGATATCGATTTATTTAAGCGAAATTGCCGCCCCCCCCCAAATCCGTGGGGCAGCCTGAGCATAGTTCTACAGAGGCTGCAGAGCTATGTTCAGTGAGAGATTTTCCGTGTTCTACGGTACCCTCCTGAGTTAGTTAAGTTTTTGGTTCCGCCATTATATAAATTGAAACTGATCCACAGCTTTGTCTTTTCTACTGGGGTTCGCTCTCTTAGGACGATGTCTTACGAGACTAAAGGCACGTCCTTGCCTGAAAGTTTTGGTTCGCGCTAGGTATTTGATTTCCCTAGTGCCTCCCATATCTGGGGGGCATTCCCCTATCCACTACCTGGGGACGCGTTTGATGGGAGACCTACAACTCCACACGAAAAACCAATTTACCTATTTAAAAAAAAATTTAAAAACTTTTGATAGAATACACAGAGATAAAATGCGTACAATCTAAAAAACATGGAATACAAAAGAAACTTGATATAAGCAACAATAACTATACTGATCGAAAGCGGGTTGAGACAGGGATGCGTTCTGCCACTCATACTATTTTTGGTTATAATCGACTGGGTTATGAGAAAAACGAAAGACGGGAATCAGTTGGAGGTTCGGCGAAACACTGGAATACAGAATTTACGGACGATGCCTGTTTGTTGACAGAAAGCACAATACAGATGAGAAAAAAGCTAAACAAACTAAAAGAAGAAGCAGTAATAGTAGGACTGAATATAAATAAGAATAAGACCAAAATTATGAAAATAGAAAAAGGGAAGAAGAGAACAGGGACAGAGAACAACCAACTCGACAGGGAGCAAGTAGAAGAGATAGATAGATTTAAATACTTGGGAAGCATTATCGACGAGAGAGGTACAAGCGAAGTTGATATAAAATCAAGAATACATAAAGTTCAACGAGCCTTTAATGCACTTAAAAAAATGTGGCAGTCAACGGAAATACATATGAAAATCAAATGAGAATAATAAATGGCGTTTCCACTTTGCGGCAATTTCTACGTACTAAATATAAACTAAAGAAGTATAGTGCAGGTAAAATTAGTTGGCAACTTTTAGTTCACAAAAGGACCATTGTCAATTAAAGATTGATCAAATTGTCGTATAAGAATCACTAACTGAAAACGCAGTAAGTAGTCAGTACAGTTGTGAAAAACAACACTAAAGAAACGATGTACAGCTGTTTTCTCCTTTTGGGACTCGTCAACACCGTGAAAACTCTAATGTGTTTTCACAACTATTGTTGTGTTGAGAAGGCAAAAGACAAGACCTAATGGATGTCATTATGTGAAGTGCTGTGTGTATAATGAACCAATGAAGGACAGAAAATATTAAACCAACACAAACACTAATAGAAACAGAACAAAGTAACAGCCAGCGTGAACCTAGTACAGGAGTTGGCAACTCTACTATCATACATGCGGAAACACCAAAAATTCCGAAGAATTGTCGCAGAAAACGACGCACACACACACAGAGGAGAGACTTCTAAGTCCGGCATCGCGCAACATTCGTGGGATAACCAACATCGAATGAAATGGTCGGAAGCAAAAATCATACACAGAGAGGAACATTGGTACAAACGGAAATTTAAAGAAGTGCCATTCATCAACAACAACAAAGAAATTTTCAGCCAACCAAGTGTCGAGATAAGCAACATATGGAAACCACTTATCGAACCTCTAAAACAACTTAAACTTGACTAAGTAATTTTGTTAATTAATCTGTTACGCTAAATTGATTTTGTACGCTTGAACGCTTCATCGAACATGTCTTTAGTATATAAGCTCCAGTAGTTTCTAAGTTTGTTAGTATTCACCTTGCAGATACCACAGCAATCGAAACGTTGTGTATATTCATTACAAAATAATAAACAATGAAAGTTCAGCAGAATGTTATTACTTCGCATCAAGCAACATTGTTTAATACATTACAACAAACGTTGGAAGACCGGTATGGACCCGGAATCAGCAACAAATTTCGAGACTACGAGAAGACAATGATCAAGATTACGAAGGAAGAGACACACATTAAATTGTTACGGAGGGCAAGAGACAACCAAGTTATACCAGATGGCTTCCGAGTGAAATATCCGATACCAGGAACAAAGAGCCCTCAAGATACTGAAACGAGCAAGTTTTGCGCTTATCCGGGCACAAATCAACCACCATCGATGGAAGAAAACTTTATTACTCCAAGACGCCACACAAAGATTCGAGGAGATAAAAGAGTTCACATTGGAAGAAGATTACACACCAATATTCCGCAAAATAGACGCTACTTGCGAGAAGGTACGACAACTACATCAAGAAACACACGACAGAAAATGGGCTAAACTCACACGAAACCAACAGAAAGCAGCAGACAACCAAAAGAACACAAGGAGAACCATAGTCAACATATCGACACATCCACTGTCTGCTACAGAAACGACTCTATTAGAGAAAGGACTCAATTTTTCGATAACACCAAAACACGTGCCTGTACTAGACATCATTGGTGCTGTCGAGTCAACACGTTTGAATCCAACACAAGCAGAAGAATTTAAATGGAAAATTAGAAGTGCTCTAGAGAAGAAAAGAAAACAATAACACAGCAACATCACTAAACATGAAGAAAAAGCTCTCACAAATTTACGGAAGAACAAATGCATTAAAATACTTCCAGCCGACAAAGGGACCGCAACTGTTATCATGGATGCCACCACCTACGACCATAAAATTGAAGACATCTTAAATCAAGGGAATTACCGCAGACTGAAGAAAGATCCGACAGCAAGCTTGGAGAGGAAGATCTATCAAGTCTTAAAACTTTACGAAAGACATCTAACACCAAGGATGAGAACGATGCTAACACCACACTACAGCAAACCGCCGCATCTATATGGACTACCGAAGATACATAAAAACAACATGCCGCTTCAACCGATAACCAGTTCTCGTAATGGACCCACATACCAGCTATCCAGATTTCTACTACCAATTGTGCAACCACTACAGAAGAATAGCTCATCTTTTGTCAAAGACTCCAAACATTTCGTTGAGTTTCTGAAAACAATACAGCTACAACCACGGGATCAATTAATCAGCTTCGACGTAGAAAGTCTTTATACTAATGTGCCAGTCGAAGAAGCATTGAAAATCATCCAAACGAAGCTCCGAGAAGATGAAAAACTCCAGGAAAGAACCACGCTGCCGGTAGAAGGAATAATGAAGCTCCTAAAATGTTGCCTCAAGAACTCGTACTTTCAGGAGAAAGACAGATTCTTCACTCAAGACGAAGGACTACCAATGGGCTCATCTCTATCACCAGTAGTCGCCAACATATACATGAACTGGTTTGAATCCCAGGCCATAGAGAAATCAAAATTCAAACCCAAAACATGGCTTAGATATGTTGACGATACCTTCATAATTTGGAACCACATTAATCGGCAACTAGACCTTTTTCTACAACATCTGAACAACATCAAACCATCCATCAAATTTACTATGGAAAAGGAAAAGGAGAACTCACTTCCTTTTTTAGACGTTCAAGTAACAAAGAACAAGAAAATTATGGAAACGACTGTCTACAGGAAACCGACACACACCGGTCGATATCTCAACTTTGAATCCAACCATTCCACATCTACGAAGAGGGGAGTAGTAAAATCTCTAATCGACAGAGCATACAGGTTGTGCAACACAGCGAAAGGGCTATGGGAAGAAATCAAAAACGATCTAAGGCAGAATGGTTATCCAGAAAAGATTGTAGGAGAGCTTTTACGGAAAAAAGCAATTGAACACCATGGGACAACCTAAAGCAGAAGAACTGCCCAATTCACTGCTGAGCATCCCATATGTCAAAGGTTTATCAGAATCAATAAAACGTATAAGGAAAAGCTACAACTTAAATACAGTGTTCAAATCATCGACCACCATTAGGAGTATAATTTCCAACACAAAGCCACAAACAAGTCGAGATTCCCAAAACTGTATTTACCAAGTTCCATGTGAATGTGGCAAATCATACGTGGGGGAAACCAAAAGACCACTGGACATCAGACTGAAAGAACATCAGACGCACACACAGAGAGGAGAGACTTCTAAGTCCGGCATCGCGCAACATTCGTGGGATAACCAACATCGAATGAAATGGTCGGAAGCAAAAATCATACACAGAGAGGAACATTGTTACAAACGGAAATTTAAAGAAGCGGCATTCATCAACAACAACAAAAAAAATTTCAGCCAACCAAGTGTCGAGATAAGCAACATATGGAAACCACTAATCGAACCTCTAAAACAACTTAAACTTCACTAAGTAATTTTGTTAATTAATCTGTTACGCTAAATTGATTTTGTACGCTTGAACGCTTCATCGAACATGTCTTTAGTATATAAGCTCCAGTAGTTTCTAAGTTTGTTAGTATTCACCTGATGACGATTGCAGATACCACAGCAATCGAAACGTTGTGTATATTCATTACAAAATAATAAACAATGAAAGTTCAGCAGAATGTTATTACTTTACACTAACGTTTGTTGAGACTTGTAATTTTACACGTTTGTTTGTTTCTTTCAACAACGTATTAAAATTAAGGTGCTTCACTTGCGGAATTTTAATTGTCCTCCTATCTTCACATAAGCAACTTGGGGTAGGTCAATGAAAGTCTGTTAATTGCGCGTCATCGTCCACAAACCATATAGTTCAATGTCAACAACACTCACACCGTCAATGTCGATTTTCGCACACACCACACTAGTACACATTAGCGCTGGTTTTGTGACGTTTCCAAAAGCAAAAATGCACGATCACATGCTACACTTATAGCATAGCTTACTAGTCCTTGTTGTTCACTCGCCTGAATAAGTATTGTACAGACTGCACTTCTGTCTATGTTCATTTACATTACATTTGTAGCATTTAACTTCACCCCGTTGGTTCCATCGTCTTATTCTTTGCGGCTGGTTGTCAGATTTATCATCTGATCTTTTTCCGTTTGCTTTGTAAGTTTCGTTACATTCCTTTGCGTTCGCTTGTGCAGTTTTGGTCTTCTGTTCAACGTTTTTTTCTTCCGCGGTTTTCGTTGATACATATTAGTTTCATTATACTGTGTAGCAAGTCGTTTACATTCTCGTAAACCATGATTACCAGTGCCGTCTTTCCGTAGGGGCCTGCCGGGCTCAGGGCCCCGTTGTTTTCGGGGCCTCAGCACAGCTCCAAAAACCAATGTAATGAGAGAAGTATACAGTGTGTCCGAAAAGTATGGAATATATTATACAGGTCGATAAATATGCACAAAATTTATGTAAATAGACCTGATAATGTTGAAGATTTGAAAAATCGCATTAGAGTTGAGATAAGAGCTATAACTCGAGATATGATTTCAAAAGCAATCGATGGTTTTAAAAATCGAATTTACCACTGTCAAATTATGAATGGTTTACATTTTGAACATTTATTGTAAGTTTAGTTTAAATACATTTTTTTGTTATAACAATTTTATGTAAAGATATTTAAAGTTTAATATTTGCTATTGTGACAGTGCATTCAATTGTTTCAATACTACATATTACGTACCTGATTAATACTGCTCAGTAAAATAAATTTGTTAGACATGTCCTTGTTTTTCTTGAAAATTTTTTGATGTAAAGGTATTCAAGTTTCATATGGTTGAAAAGAGAAGAAAAGACTTTATCAAATGAGTATAATAAAGACGTGCCTTGCCATTTAAAAAAATGTAAGTGTTATTCGTTGCGATTTTGTTTACAGCAAAAATTTAAATTGATATCTTCCAGGTGGTAGATAACTAAGTGATAAACAACTTTTATTTACAACTTTTTCGTGTAAAGTGCATACACTGCAAGACTGTTCATGAGTTCTGTATATAGTTTCGTAAAGGCTAATCGTAAAAGTCGCTTTCATTTTTAATTTTAACAAGCACCTACCAGCAAATGTAATTGAAATAGTTAATAATTTAAAAAATATATATTGCGAACTAGGCATTATATATATTTTACATGTTCATGTGATCAAACTAAAGAAAATGAAGACTAGACACGACTAGACAAAAAATTTAAAAAAAAATTTTTAACAGCAAGCTGTGTAAATTGACAATGCGCCTATTTAAATCTCAATCTCCTTTTTTAAGGCATTATGTCTAAACGTACATATCTCAGTGGAGCCAAGAAAAAAAATCAAATCTGAAATAAGAAGCTATTAATAAATTACAAAAACTTACATCATTTTATCCATTATCAACCTCCTCGATGCAATGTTAGAGTCAAGAAAAAAAATTCAGAACTCTCTGCTCCAACTTCAACCGCTGTTGACGTTGTAGTGAGTTCTTCGAAAACTCCGCAGCTAGATTTTCAGAATAAGGACAGTGATTTTTCAAAATCTGTCAGACCCTACAAGGATAAACGACAACATAAAAATGCGAACTGTATTAAAATCAGTTTTCATTCGTACACTGAAGAATAGCTAAAAGGTAGACAGAAAATAGTTACTCTATTCTCCTGCAAAAAATGCGTTATTCTGTTTTACATGTAGAATATTTTCTTCCACTGAAACGAACTTCAGCGAAGACAATGGATGTAACGGTTGGAAGCACATTCAAGAATATGTTTTGATTCACGAAAATAGCAATGGAACATAGAGAAACCATAATACATTACAAAGCCAGAAGTAAGTCTGTTGGTAGAGTGGATGAAATATATGTACCAAGAAGAATCGTAGCTGTTATTACGTTTTTGGCATCCAGAGGACTTTCGTTTCGTGCAGGAAATCAAATAATCCTAGCAATAATGGAAATTATTTGGGATGCTTGGAATTACTAAGTCAATTTGATTCATTTATTGCAGAACATTTGAACAGATACGGAAATCCAAGATAAGGCCACACATCATAATCTCTCAGCAAATATTTGCAATGATTTTATCAATGTTATGAGTAAAAAAGAGCGAAATCAAATTATAGCTGAAGTGAAGGAATCTAAATATTATTCAATTAGTGTTGACTCTACACCCGATTAAACACATGTAGATCAAATGACATTTATAATACGATATGTTAGAGAAACAAATATCCAAAGATTTTTGTTGTTCATACCTATAGAGAAGCACAAGGGAAATTATTTAGCAAATTCCTTTATTGAGTTCCTAGAAAAGCACGATATTTTTATTAACTGTAGAGGTCAAAGTTACGATAACGCCTCTAACATGGCGACAATACTCTGGCCTTCAAGCCAGACTCAAAGCAAATCTCACGCCCTGATGAACCCCCTTACGAAAATGGGCGAAACTTTGGCAACTTCGGTTACAACAACACGGTCCAAACCCGGAAGACATTCTAATGTTAGTATAGACTCCGGCCGTGGAAGCGTTCGCTATTATATCTACTGTTCGTACGTCAAAAGCTTAAAGAATTTTTTTTATAATAAATTCATATTTTCCTTAAAACCGTTATCAATACTCACTTCATAAAGATTTCCAACACCTAAAAAAACAAAATTACTTTGTACATAACTTTATTGGAAATGTTTGATGAACACAAAGATACAATTAGAATTACCTATATACACAATTCGAACATTTCTCTTAGCATAAAGATATTTAAACATTCAAATATTACAAACTAAATCACAAAAAAATACTGATGCCAATCTTTTGACATTCATACCATTAAAAACTTTTTTTTACAATTTTAGACGTTTTAACCCAATAAATCGATTTATCGCTTTACTTACCAAAAATAATTATATCTAATGTTACCGTTAATAATCAGAATTACTAATTAACAAAACTTATAATTTGCACCTGTGTGTTTTTAGCTTTATAAAATTAGAATCCTAATAGTGCATGCCCTAATTTACAAATACATTTATGTTTAACACAAACTTTTTACATTCATTCGTTGAAATTTATTCAAAATATTTAATAACTTGCATCTGCAGGTACTGTTCGTTTTTTTTTAAAAATAGGATACCTATTTTCACACAACAATTTAAATTACTGTATCAGCAATTAAATGATAGCAATGTAGTTGACACTATAATTAATTTATACATTAATCTTACATTTACTGCAACTGCAAGAATAAAAACACCTATGGTGAAATATTAACTGTACATTTATCGGAATAAAATTACTAGTAACGTAAAAAATTATTGTAAAAATTTAAAACTTAAATCTATAACGTAATGTAAAGTAGGTACAATTGTTAATGTTTCTCTGAGAAGGTTTCATGAATCTAAGTGTCCTCCACAGTAGGCAACCAAAAAGCCATATTAGTGCATGCCGAGGCTAGCATCATATATTTGGGACTAAACTGTACACACTGAACGGGTCCTGGATGATCCGCATTTAAGACACAAACTTTAAATCCAGTGTCGGCATTCCACACATGTACTCGTCCATCGGTAGAACCACTAAAAATAAACTGCGAATCTGGACTGAAAGAAGCTTCTATTGGAATGCCTTTGTTATTAAGATGTCCCGTAAATGTTTGTAATGGAGTTCCATGAAATGCATCAACTAATCTTATTATAGAACTATTTGTGCTTATTAAAATAGTTTTTCCATCTCTTGAGAATTTTAAACCAGTCCAATCGCATTCTTTTTCTTGGGTTAGTTTGAATGTAACAAATGGACCTTTATCAAAAGAACGTAAATCATACAATTTAATGCTTTCTGAATTGACACCCGCAGCAAAAATCAAACCTTCTGGGTCATATGCAGCCACCGGACGTCCAGCTAAATGCATTAAACCTTGACAATTTGGAGATCGTAAATCCCATAAGCGTAAGGTTTTGTCTAGCGATCCTGATAAAAATGTGTCTTCAACAGGTGACAAACACAGTGAAACAACTTTTTTGGTATGTCCAGGAAAATATCTGATGTATTTGTTGTCGTGTAAAGATAAGTAACGAATTGTATCGTCGACTTTTGTTGAACTATGTATAGCAGTGTTTTTTGCGTGGGTGAAGTGGATTAAATCGACTCCGTATTTTTTACTGTTAACTGTACGTACTTGCGTGCCTTTTTCACAATCGTAGATAACAATCTGATCGTCTTCGCTACAAGAAATTAATGTTTCGCCGTTCGGCGAAAAGTCTATAGCGTTTATTTTATCCGTGTTTTCGCGAAACACCTTTGCCACTCTAAAACTTCTTACGACCTGATCAACAAGTTTCATCTTCATTTTGTTTGAAATGAAAGTTTCCCGTGTTTTGTATAAACAAATATAAAAATGGACGACAATCTACAACACACAATGCTTTTAGTTGGCAACAACCATTGCCAACTAAACTGTATTATTTGAACTATTACATTTGTATATACACAGTTTCAAACAATTAATAAATATTTACTTTTTAAAACAAGAAAAATACTAATAACATGTTTTTATACTTTTATTACAACATTTTTAAATACTAAATTGTTACGATTTGTCTATATTCAAAACACAGCAAACAGCACGGAACCCAAAAATTGAGACAAACGTGTTTTTTGTTTTTAAACACTACTATTACTAGTAATAACAACTCACATTAAATCTGCATCTGTATTGTTTTTAGATTCTCTAGGTGATTTCCAAAGAAAATACACAGTTCCTTCAATTGATGTTAGTTTTTCTAGATATGAATTGATAGTATCTTTTTTTAACTATTGTGTTTTATGGTAAAATGTTAATGCGTTATTAAGTACGCTTTTGTTTAAAAGATGTTTTGACTATTTTTTTTTACTTTTTTTTATTTATCTTCTGTTATATATGGGTAAACTAATATTTTTCTATAAGTTTGTTTTTACCCCAAATAGCACGAGAATATTCCAGAATGTGCGCTGCATAACCTGTAAAGATATTAGGATATGCTAATGATATTCTTTGTTCGCCTAAAGATATATAACCAGATATTATCCCTAGAATCAACAAAGTTCACTACTTTTCATATTCTTATCTTGACCCTAGCATATCTTAATATGCTAAAGTCATTCCTAGCATAATCCTACAGATATCCCTGAAATAACCTGAGTATCCTTGGAATAACCGTAATAAACGCTTGCCTTAGAAAACAATTTATTGTTGAGAAGTTGATAACAGAAAATTTCTATATTCTGCAGACTCTTTGACATAATATGTATTTTCTATACTTACAGATAAATTCGTCTCCAACGTTAATATGAGCTGTAGATCAACGGCATTTTAGACTCTTTATTATCGTAAGGCATAAGTGCAATGACAACATAAACTTTTACAACATTCTTATTATATTGAACTTTTTTATACAGGCTGTTAAAATTATAATACTTAGTTAAACTAATACATATTTTATATTCCTCTACATTTCATTTCGTCTTATTATTGTAACGTTAGCAAGGCATTTGGATTTTTTGGTACAGGTCGTAATCTGTTTGCGGTGTCTGAAAAAAACATTTGCTTCAAGACTATATATAGACAGAATTTAATTATCTTTGTATAGAGTTCAAACTAAAATGGATGAAGCATAATATTGTTCAGGAAGCATTTTTTATAGAGAAAACAACAGGTGGCATATAATCAGAGGTTATGTTACCAATTCATTATTAAAAGTTATTTAACTTTTCAAATATAAACTTAAGACAATTTACTCAACTATACGTATATTTATAATATAATTAATAAAGCATTTAATATCGCTTAACTGTTTTTGAAAGTATACAAATAGATCACTAACACTAGCAAATATTTTATTACAAACAGACGTTCTATGCAAACAACGTAAAAATTATTCAGTCTTATAGGATATCCTAAACATAACCCAAGGATATTCAGATTTTGTGCGAGAGAACATTCTAAGCATCTCCTTTGGCAAAATCCTAAAAATATCTTGGGATATTATGGATGATGATAGAACGTTCTTAGCATATTTTTTGAGAATAAACTGTGAACAATCTGAATATGTTATCTAGGGATAACCTAACGTAATATCAGATATTAAGCATATTCCAGGAACATGCTTATGATATCAGGATATTATTAGAATATTCAGATTATTAAAAACGTATTCCTAGGATATCTTATGTTATGTGAGACTATGCTGGTAAATTTAGATTTAGTTCAAACTCTAAAGACCTAGTTCGAATTTCAGACAAGAACTTGAAAGCACGACCTGGGCCTGAGAAAGCAGAGCCGGTAAAGCGAGACCTAGTTTTGGAACCAGATAAAAGCCGAGTTCTATTGCCAAAAGCATAGTAAAGAAAACTGTCCTTTTAGCAGGGGAGAAGCTTCATGTGATAGCCGTTATTTCCATAACGCCATTATTATAAGATTAAGAAGTTACACCATTACAAGCACGATGCTAAGTAGTTGACGGCTTGACGTTTTGACAGGAAACAAAGCGAAGCCAAACTCCCTAAAGGGCGTCAAAAATAGAAATCCAACTCCAAGGTACTAAACAAACAGTGCACCACATTATGAAACTCATGCACGCAACAGAACTTTCTCCCAGCAAGATAAAAGCGTGGAGCGTGGATAACAAAACGAAAGCTAAAATGAAGATAGAAATTTAGACATACGCCAAGGATAGAACCCTAAAATCCAAAACCAACCCAACTACAATAACACCCAACCCAAAAAGAAACGTAAATGAAAGAGGTTTTTACAATTTGCTAAGCATCACCAACCAGATGTGTTCAAAAGTCGTATGAAGCGGAATGATACTCCAAAAAACCAAAAACTCCAACCAACAGAAGAAAGGTATTAGAACAGGTATTCGTTATTAAAAGTCGACATCAGTCGTTACGCTATAAAGCAAGAGAACAATGCAGTCCCATGAACCTCACTGACAGACAATATTAAGTAAACCAAGAGAAGAAGAAGAAGTATAGGAAGGAAATAAGATTAGACCACGGAAAGGACAACGCCCTAAAATCCCTTAAAACCCCAGCTCACAAATACAACTCCAACCATAAATGTAAGTCCCCAAAACTCAAAAAATAGAAAGAAAAACCAAGTATCTATCAGATTTTGCATTGCAAAGAGAAAAACTAATGCAGTTGTGCCCAAAAAGTCGTTAATAGACGATATAAGATTCTTCCACCAAAAAACCAAACAGACCCTAAAGATCTAAGCAAAAAAACAACAAAAAAGAAATCTCACACAAAAAAAAGATTCTGATTCAAAGTCGACACAAGTCGAATTACCAAAAAAGCAGGAAAAAACATCAGCAATCCCAGAGTCACAACCACAAAGTTCCGAAAAGCTAAACACCCAAATGTATCAATACAAGAAAAAAAATCTAAACGACGTAACCCAAAACAAAACCGAAAGAAACAAAAAGAAGTAAGAATTAAAAAAGAATAAAAAGATTCACTTGCTAATTGAGCATCGTGAGTCAGTGTTGGAATGTCACATTAGAATGTAAATGCCGAAGAATGGATTAGAATATTCCAAAAGCAAAAGAAACCCAAAGAATACAAATATCCATCGAAACAAAAACCAGAACAATCGGACCAATCTAATTTTAGTTTTGTCTTCTCTGATAGTGTGAACTACTCGGAACAGTGGATTGCTGATAGCGGTGCAACAAATTCCCAAACATCGTTTTTTTTAAACGATTCAATTTTATTAGACATAGCAGGATGCTATTCTAATTGCATATTACCAAACAAATCTTCTTTTACAGTTATTGGTTCAGAAATTGCATCTGTAGCTAAATACATATGGTTAGGAGTCCTTATTCTTTCCGGGTAACGTCTTTTAGCCACATCTTTAGACAATTCGTCTTCTGTGAATGTTTTTAGTACAACACTTTCTTCAATTTGTATATTTTCATCTACCTTTACTATTTCTTGTTCAGATGTCAGCAGATCAAAATTAATCGTTTTCGAGGGTTCCAAGTAAGATTCAATTAATTCAGATTTAAACTAATCACAGTTTTATTTTTACTTGCAACATAGATTCTGTAGCCATCCCTCAAACCATGATATCCTACAAATTTTTCACGAATGTTTTTTGCGTCCCACTTTCTTCGTTTCTGTTTTGACTCATGTCTAAAACAATCAGTACCAAAAACTCTTAAATCCTTTAGATTGTTAACTATCTTGCCAGACCATAATTCTAGTAGGGCTTCTACTGAACTGGGTCTGGTTAGATTTAAAATGTACATTGCAGTATTGCAAGCCTCAGCCCACAAAATTTTTTTGATTTGCAACATAGAGCGAGCCGTTTTCTTGGGCTACTGTCTCAAACTCTTTCAATATAAATTCTGTCCCAATATCAAACAACAGCTCTTTCACAAGATTCCCAGTTTGTTTAGCCTCAGCAAGAAATACTTTTAAACAGCTTACAACTTCACTTTTATGAGTTATAAAAAATATACGAGGATATTTACTGAAAACATCTTTAAAAAGTACATAGTAGCGGCTTCCATCAATTGACAAAGTTTCCATTGGTCCGCAGACGTCAGCACTGATTAACTCGCCTACTGCTTGAGAATGGTTAGGCCTAGAGTAAAATCAACCACGATGTGACTTTTCAAGGGACACCCTTCACAAAAATAATTTTCTTTAGGCACATCCATCCCATATTTTGCAAGAACTGACATCACATGGCGTTTGTTTTGCTGCCCAAGTCTTTCAGGCCAAAGCTGTACACTATCGTGCCTTGTTGCAAGATTCACCCACCCCTTAGCAGAAAATACAACTCGTCTATCCAAAAAATATAAGTCACACATTAAGTGTCCAGTCATTGTTGTTCTCTTGTCTTTATCAATATAGTAAACCGACACTGATTACAATCTGCAATGAACGTGTGTCCTTTCTGTGCGGCTTTACTAATAGGAAACAAATTCATGTTAGCCTCTGGCACATACCAAACGTTTTCTGATTGGGTTGTAATCCAAACACTTTAATTAATTTTTTTATATACTATAATGACTGTGATTCTGCTTATAGCTTAAAAACAGAGCTAAGTAAGAAAGTTAAGGATCTTGGACCGTTGTCCTATACATTGGGAATTAAAATTGTTCAAAATAGAAATGAAATGTTTGTCTGTCAAGATCCATATGTAAAAGAGTTGTTGCATAGATCTGGAATGGCTGACTGTAAGATTGTGAAGTCTCCTATGGAACCCAATGCAAGATTCAAGAACTAATTGGCTCATTTAAGTACTTAAGTGTTTGTACTAGACTAATAAAAACCACACTGTTGAGCATTGGCAAGCAGCTACAAGGATTCTGCGATACCTAATAGTAATTATGGCATAAGTTATAAATGTAATTTTAAATGTAAGGAAATTAGATTGTTACGTTTTGCTGATGCGGATTGGGCCAATGACGCGAAAGATCGCAAGTCTTATGTTTTTAGTATAGGTTCTAGGTCCATTTAGTGGGTATCTAAAAAGCAGAAATGCGTTTCTCTATCTTCAACCGAGGCAGAATTTGTTGCTATAAATGAGGCTGTCAAAGAAGGAGTTCTTCTCTGCTCTTTGCTAATGGAAATTGGCATTGATTTTGTTGACTGTAATGGCCCAGTGATACTTAGAAATGACAATAAAAGTGCAATAAAATTAGCCAGTAATAATACTTACTAGTCGTGTTCTTTTTAACACTCAACTTATCTGAACCAAACCTTAACTACATTTGAACTGATCTGATCCTTAACGAACTTTAGCGTTTTCAAAAAAACAGTTGTATTGTGTATTTTGTATAAACCGCATAATCAATCAATTTGAAGTTATATTAAGCTACACTTAAAGTGTAGTTGTGGTGTAGTTATATTAAATTCAAAAAAACACTTCTTATGTTGCCGGATCTGATCAGAGTAGCTTAGATCTTGTCGGTCATTTAAAAACAATTGAAAAGAACACGACTATTGAATGCTTTACTTATACTTATTAGTTATACTATTATTTTACCTAATTATAATAAGAAACCTATTAACTGTTGTAATTATTAGTTAAAATAATGATGAATTGCAAGAGGGTGTTGATGATTAAATTCATAATAAATCATTAAGTTTTCTTTGTAATCAGTTCCGCGCCACAAAAGGACAGAGTCGTGTGGTGTACAACGGCACCAAAAAGGTTTAAAAAGCCTTAAAAGTCAAAAGTAAATAAAAGATAAAACAATCAACAACACTGTCAAAACAAAATTTATAATAAAAGTAAAGGAAGCTATTACATTGTTTTTTTATTTGTTTATTTTTTAATTTTTACTCTTTGAGACGAGAAAACCGAATTACTTCTCGAAAATAATATAATTTTACAAATGAGAGTACACAATAATAGCATTTATTCAATTGAATACGTAATACGTAACATGATAACATGAATTGTGTGAACTCAAACAAATCTGATTTTATTCATGTTTGAGCTTAAAATTTAGCGAACAAGCAGTTTTTTCCTGCCTGAGCTTGCAATGTACAAAACTTTATATATTTAAGCGCTGCATCGGTATCTGCTTTTGAAAGTTTAGTTTTTTGTAGTTTTACAGACTGTATAGTGATGTGTTTTGTGTTGTGAATTAAGATGAGTTCATCTAAAATTTATTTTTTATTTTAGATTTATTAAAACATTAAAAGTCAAAAACTTGCATCTCAAAAATCCTTTTATATTTGATCATATAAACATCATTGTTAATTGAAGTGAATTCTAACAGAATAATTGATAAGCACTAATATTACTACTTATAAAAATTTATAAATTCTGAAATAACTTGAAATAAGTAATGTTGAGAAAAAACTTTTGAGTTTGAGTTTGAGACGTCGAAACATTTCCATTTTTCATGAATAATTGGTCAATTTGTTTACATACGTATTAATTTCTTTACGGTATACAGGATGTTAGAAAAAAAAAGAAATTGTCTGGATACCAAAATTTGCTGAATAAGAGAAAAAGAGAGGAAGAACTGGAAAACCATGTCAAAATTACGCATTTTTTTCAAAACCTGACTCTACTTTACCAAATATTACTAACAACAATAATACAGCTGAATCTCAATATGCTGAACCTGTACTTAAAACAAATATCAGCAGCAGACAAGAAACTGATCTTCTAGAAAGTAATATATCAACATCAAGTTTCGCTGATAATGAGAAATCAACACCTTCAAAAGTTACTAGAACGGAAAATGTTAGTCAACTTGCGAAAGATGCTGCACTATCGCCAAAGAAATTACGTCGGGGCTTAACTTTTCCAATAGTTACTTTTTTAGAGTTTTGCCGAACAAAAATAAAATTGAGCGTTTTTGGTTGTTGTATTCCGAAACAAAAAATGCACTTTACTGCTTCTGTTGCAAAATTTTTAATCACAGCGATTTGAAATCCGTGATGAATTTGCTTACAATGACTGGCAGCATTTAAGTGAACATTTAAACAATAATTAAAAGAGAAAGTTACATATCAAAAATGTTCTAAAATTGCTAAATCTTTCTAAACGTTTTAATAAAAATGAAATAATTAATCCTGAAATTCAAAATGTAATAAACAGAGAAACTAAATACTGGCAAGCTGTTATAGAAAGAATTTTCTACGTGATTCAGTTTTTAGGTCAGCAAAATTTAGCTTATTTTTGTGGAAGTAGTAATAAGTTGTTTGAGAAAAACAATGGTAACTTTTTAAAAGGCATAGAAATGATTTCCAAATTTGACCCGATTATGTCAGAACATACAAAACGCTTTTAAATAAAAGATCACAAAAACTATCTCGAGGATAAAATAAAAAATGAAGTAATCAACTTGATCGGTGAAAATATATAATCCAAAATTTTAGAACTAACTGAAAACGCAAAATATTATTCCATATTATTAGACTGCACTCCTGACTCTAGTCACCAAGAACAAATTTCAGTTTGTATAAGATTTGTTAATTTAAAGAGCACGGGAATTAGTATAGAAGAACATTTTTTATTATTTTGTCATATAGATCATGTATCGGGTAAAGACTTGACAAAATTTGTTTTGTCGGCGTTAGAGAAAGAAGGCTTAAATATCAACCATTTGCGGGGCCAGAGTTACGACAATGGGGCAAATATGCGTGGTAGGCATAATGGTCTACAAAAAAAATTTGGATTTCAATCCGCGAGCTTTCTTTGTTCCTTGTTGCAATCATACCCTAAATTTAGTCGTCAATGATGCTGCAAAATCGAATACTTTGAGCATCTTTTTTTTTTCTTTAGTTCCAGAACAAGAATTTTTTCAGCTTCTACTAAAAGCTGGTCAATTCTGAAATCTAATTTGTCATGTATTCGCAACGCCGCATCTGGGAGTCGGACGGCCAGGGGATATTTACTTCATATAAATTTCCAAAAAGGTGCGACTTTTTCGCCACCTATTGGTGCCCCATATCAACTATATAACGTTTATAGTTAGAAACTAAATGTATTGCCTCTTTTAGTAAAATCACTAAATTAGTAACTAAAATTGTAAAATCAAGTTACATGTCATGAAAGCGGCATAACCTCAATAAAATGGTACTTAAAAAACTGTTAAAGTAAAGTATTTAATTAAAGACAAAGCAAAGTATTTAAGCTTCGTTCTGGATAAGTGTCTGCCATGGTAAAACCATCTGCACAACGTTTCAGCGAGAGCATCGGCAATCACACCCAAGCTATGCTCGATTATGTGTAAGAACGGCATGAACAAGCTGCTAGTCTACAAGAGGTTGATACGGCCCGATATGATGTACACCTTACTAGCATGGTACACGGCGAAGAGCTACATCGAGAAGGTTCAGTAAACCTAAAACAAAGCACTACGACTTGTTGCTAATGCACTGTGGTTCATGCGAAATAACCAGCTGCATCGGGATCTATTGGTACTCATCATCGAGTATCTACTTTATCAGACAGCATAAAAGTTGGTGGAAATGATGTTGGCAGATCCCAACGAGGTGGAAAGAAAACTCTGATGTTATGACGAAGATGCTGCATAAGTACACGTTCTTCAATAGATGAGTATCCAAATTTTGTTTTGATTAAATTTTTTTAAAATTTACCATTAAACTATAAATTGCATTATCAAGTATTATATAAAACTTGTGTAATAGATAATGAAATATGTAAATTATATGTGGGGGCTTTGAAGCGATTCTAACGAGCTTATACTTTCGCATAGATATTGAAAATAGTCACAAATTATAATTAATTTATGTTCATTTTTTTTGTCATTCACATAATAATTATTAAAATAACTAAAAATTGATTATCTAAATAATTGTTTTTAATATATGAAATCTCTATTTATAAACTTGTTTATATGTATGTATATGTTTTATGTCTGTTCTGTATTCATGTAATTTTGTAAGAATTATAATATAAATTTTTATTTTAAATCGAATATGTTTTTATTTATAAAAATTTAAATATAAGCATATAAGTAATGCATATTAATTATAATTGACATTAGATGGCGCTATATGTAGATTTCTATAAAAAATGCTTAAAATAGATCCTTGGGGCACCGATAGGTGTCGATAGTGTGAAACCGATATACGTTTTTTTATACACCGAGTGTATAGCCCCTGCGGACGGCAGACAATTCTCGGCTTTGAATACATACAGTCAGACTAAATTACTGTATTAGTTCATATGTTAAACGTAAACTAGAATAAGTTACCTTGTGCCTTTCTACTGTTACATTACGTGTGAAATAAATTTCCTTCATTAACTTAGAACTTTATTATCGCATAGCTAATACAACTAACTAATAAATAATAGAACCCGAGTATTTAACATGGTGGCAGTGCTTAAAAGTGCACAATAGTGTCGTGAATAATAAAACGGTATAAACAGCAGTAAGAAGAAAACTTTTTATTAGGTGTTTGTGAAAAAAAAAATTAAAATGGTTGATAGCGGTAGGACCTCAGAAGAAATGAAATGGGCAGGCGATCTCGCTAGCCAATGAAAAGTTTGAAAATTATCTTCTGGCGAGCGGAAAAGACTCAAAACCAGACAAGGTAAAAATTGCAATTTTGCTTAATTTAATGGGCGATCAAGGGCTAATAATTTACAATACATTTTCGTATGATGAAAATGAAGACAAAACGCTACTTGCCACAGTAATTAATAAGTTCGAAAACCTTGTATTCGAACATTACAAATTTTTCAAGAGAGATCAGTTACCTGACAAAACAGTGGATCAATTCGTTACGGCATTAAGACAATTATCAGCTACGTGTGAATTCAAAGAAACCGATGTTTTGTTTCGGGACAGATTAGTTCTTGGCATAAAAGATTCCCGAATGCAGAAAAGGCTGCTAGAAAAATCTGATCTTAATCTGGCTGTCGCGATACAAATAAGTCGATCTATGGAAACTAGTGTTGCAACGCAAAGGGTAATTTCCATGTAACAGCAAATCGTAAGTGCGGTAAAATATACCAGAAATAGACAGTTTGGTGCAGGACATTCTAAAACCTCGAAAAATGCGGAAAAATCGCGAGATATCGGAAAAACAAGTGTAAATAACTGCTCGTATTGCGGTTCTGATCACGAAAAGGCCAAGTGTCCCGCGTACAATCGCGTTTGTAGCAAGTGCCAGAAAAAGGGACATTATCGAAGATTTTGTCGCAGCAAATACGTGCACGAAGTCGAGAAAAGTGGTAATCAAGATATAAATTCCGAGTCGGAAAACACGGAAAGTGAAAGTGAAAATAGCAAAGTTATATGGACTATAACTACTTCTAGTGTGGATTCCGTCGAGTGGTTTGAGGCCATCGACGTTAAAGACGCCAAGATTAACCTGAAGATCGACACAGTGATTTTCAGAAGTTAAAAATAAAGCGTAGTGACCTACTTAAAACCACATCTGTATTATCTTCCTATTGTGGTCATAAAATTGCTATTTTGGGACAAATTTTCTTGGAATGCTACTTTAAAAACGTATGTAAATAAACGGTTATTGTTTTATGTGCTCTCGACAAATTCAGCATCTTCTATTCTCGGACTGCAAGCTGCGCGCGACCTTGATCTAATTAGTGGAAACGATAACATAAAAAGCAGCTGCGTAAAATGTTTTGAAGTGAAAAACGCTGAACCGACAAGTAATAATTTAATTGATTTATCTCCAATTTTAAAGAAACATAAAAATGTATTTTCGGGAAAAGTAAACCGAAGTTATTCAATAACTTTAACTGATAGTGCGGTACCAAAAGTGTGCGCCGCAAGAAAAATACCGATTTCTTTAAAAGACAAAGTTAAGCAAAAGATAGACTTAATATTTTCGGAAAACATTTTAGTTCCGGTCACCGAACCCACCGATTGGGTTCACCCAATAGTGATTCCACCCAAATCAAACGGTGATATTCGCATTTGTATGGATCCAAGAAACTTAAATATTTATTTAAAACCTGAAAATTTCCACATACCAACAGTCGAATCATTATTCGGAGAACTTAATGGTGCAAAATATTTTACGATATTAGATGCTTCACAAGCGTTCTTACAAAAACCAATAGACTATGAAAGTTCGAAATTATGTACTATCGCCACAAATTGGGGTAGATTTAGATTCGTGCGTTTACCTTACGGTATAAATTCCGCCCCTGAAATTTTATCGTATTTATCGTATCGTATTTCGACGATGTACTTGTGTTTGGAAAGATACTTCAAGAACACATTGAAAATTTGGACAATGTTTTAACCAAAATTTCAAAAAGTGGTTTAACTTTGAATTTACAAAAATCAAAATTTTGTCAAAAACGTATGAAATTTCTTAGACACTTAATTAGCGAAAGTGGTGTTGCGCCCGACGAAAAGAAAATAGAAGCAATCAAAAACATGAAACCACCCGAAAATCGGAAAGACTTGCAGAGATTTCTTGGTATGATAGTGTATCTAGCAAAATTTATACCAAATTTGTGAAAAGAAACTGAGTGTCTTAGAAAACTTCTTAGTGATAAAAATGAATGGGTATGGACAGAAAATGAAAATTTATGTTTTAATCGACTAAAAAAGCTTGTGACTTCAGCTCCAATACTTGCTTACCTTGATTCATCCAAAGAAACCGTGTTGTCAGTTGACGCGATTCCTTTTGGTCTAGGAATGGTAATAATGCAGAAAAACCATCCAGTTGAGTTTGCATCCGTTTCTCTCACACACACTCAGCAGAGATACAATTACATTGAAAAAGAGCTATTAGCAGTAGTTGTTGGCTGTGAAAGATTTTTCTTTTACCTTTACGGTAAGAAATTTCGAATACAAACCGATCGCAAACCTCTACTAGGTTTGCTCTAAAAACCATTGGACGAATTGTCTCCCAGATTGCAGAGGCTTGCGATAAGACTACTCAGATATCAGTTTGTTCTGGAATACATACCCGGAAAATACATGCAAGTGGCCGATGCCCTGAGTCGAGTTCCAAATCCTGATCTTGTCGACACCAGCTACTTTTAATGGTGCATTCGATTATATCTACAACTAAAGAAAACGAAGAACGCCTTAAGAAAGCTATCTTGAACGATGCGAACTTACAACAAGTTCGAAATTATGTGCTTTTCGGTTGGCCTGAGCACAAAAAAGACATTCAACCCGAGCTTAAAATCTTTTGGAATATTAAAAATGAAGTTTACTTACTTAAAGATGTCTTGTTTTACAAGAAAAGGTTATTAGTTCAACAAACTTTACGGCAGGAATTTTTAAATCTCATACACAAAAGCCACCAAGGCATCGTTTTATGTAAAAAACGGGCACAAGAAACGATATATTGGCCAGGAATTACAGCTGATGTTGAAAAATTAGTACTAAATTGCCAAACCTGCCAGGAACCTTCTCGAAGTAACTCCAAAGAACCGCTGACATCTCATAAAGTACCCAACTTACCATGGGAAAAGATCGGCATTGACTTCAAGTTACATGAAGGTTTAAATTTCTTGGTGATCGTCGATTATTTCAGTAAATTTGTGGTTGTAAACAAGCTACCAAAAACCGCCGAATCTGTGATTTCTTCATTGAAAAACGTGTTTGCGATAAATGGACTACCTTTAGAGATCTTTTCCGATAATGGACCTCCATTCAATTCAACGGAATTCGCAAACTTTGCGGCTAAATACGACATCAAATTGACTACATCCAGTCCACTATATCCAAAAAGTAATGGAATGATAGAAAGATCCATCCAAACGGTAAAAAGTTTTTTGGCGAAGTCTATTAAAGATGGTGAAGATCCGTTTTTAGCAATATTGAACTACAATGTGACGCCTAAGCAAAACATACCAGCTCCTAGTAATCTGCTAATGGGACGAAAATTACGCACCACACTCTCAGTCCAGCGTAATTTTCTAAAGCCAAAATTTTCCACCAAAGATGTCAAGAAAAAGTTAGAACTTAACCAGCAAAAACAAGCTGCATACTACAATTGCTCTACAAAAAAGTCAACATTTAAACCACAACAAAAAGTATTCATCCAACAAGGGATTCGAAACTGGAAACCAGCTGTTGTTACCCTTCAGTCTGGACCCAACGTCTATCAAGTTTGTACATCAGATAATGGCGAATATAGGCGAAACAGAATTCACCTAAGACCACGAAAAGAAAAGGATCCTGTTTTTATAAAAGAAGAGGAGGATGGCTCTGCAGAAACAACGGTAAACTGTAATCCAGAGATGAACTCAACAAACAGTGACGTCATTCGGGTTGTGAGTAAAAAAGTGGACACTAATTCGAATAACAAAATGAATGAAAATCTTTATTGTACTCGTGGTGGTCGTGTTGTAAAACCACCCAAAAAATTAGATTTATAAGTGTTCTTATTTAGGGTTAATATTTTTCTTTTCTTTAAAAATAGGGCAATTCATGTATTTACAACGCCGCATCTGGGAGTCGGGCGGCAGTCAATTCTCGGCTTTGAATACATACAGTCAGACTAAATTATTGTATCAGTTCATATGTTAAACGTAAACTAGAATAAGTTACCTTGTGCCTATCTACTGTTACATTACGTGTGAAATAAATTGCCTGCATTAACTTACAACTTTATTATCGCATAGCTAATACAACTAACTAATAGATAATAGAACCCGAGTATTTAACACCTTGTTGCAATCATCCCCGTTAATTTAGTCGTCAATGATGCTGCAAAATCGAATTTTTTGAGCATCAATTTTTTTTCTTTAGTTTAAGAACTGTTTGTATCTTTTTCAGCTTCTACTAAACGCTGGTCAATTCTGAAATCTAATTTATCTAATGTAACAAATTTAACTTTAAAACCTTTATCGGATACTCGATGGTCTAGTAGAATAGACGCAATAACTCCTTTAAGGTATCAACTTGGGGAGGTTTATGATGCTCTGTTTGAAATAAGCGAAGGAAACTTTGAAACAAACGTAAAAAAATTAGCTGCATCGTTGGGCAAAAAATTAAAAAATTTTGAATTCATTTGCATTTTTATATTGTGGTATAATATTTTCAGTAAAGCTAACATTGTTAGTAAAATAATTCAAAAACCGAACTTTGATGTTGCTCAGTTTTGTAATCATTTAAATAATTTGAATAATTTTTTGAAAGCTTATCGCTCCGATAAAGGTTTTAATGATCTATTGATTGATGCTAAAGAAATAGCATCCAACTTAGACATAGAACCTAAATTCAAAAAACAAAATAGTTTAAAACCGCGAAAAATTAAAAAAAAACATTTTGATTATGAATGTGGCGATGAACTGATCCACAACGAAACTTTAAAGTTCAAAGTTGATTGTTTTTTTAATGCTCTAGATGTAATTATAACATCCGTGGATGGGAGATTCCAATTACTTTCTTCTTACTCTAATAATTTCGCGTTTTTATGGAATATTGATAAATTTGAAAATTATTCTGAAAACGAATAATTAGAATTATATCAAAAAGTTGAAAATTTATTAAACGACAAAATTCGCAATGAACGAGACATAACTGCCGTGGAACTTGTTAAAGAATTGCAATATTTACAAAATTTTGATGAAAAAGTTGTTACGTCTTCAGAAGAAACTTTAAATTACATAACAATTAACAACTTAGTGGATTCTTTTCCTAATACGATCATAATACTTCGTATTTTATTAGCAATGCCGGTTTCTGTTGCTACCGCAGAACGATCTTTTTGAAAATTCAAAATAATAAAAAATTATTTAAGATCGACCATGCACACAAAGGTGTTTCAACAATCTACGCGGTCAAAAGTCAATGGAACAAAATGCAAAAATATTTAGAAAAAAAAAGATTAGTGTGAGTACAATAACTAGTTACCCTTCCTTTCTTCACGTGCACGAGACACCTTCACTGGTAGTTTGAATTTGATTATCTCAATTTGATTAGTGTATGTGTATTTGTTCTCGGCGTTCGCGTACACATACAAATTTAAACGTATACCTATTTTTATTATTTTAAGTTCATGTCTGAAGAAAAAGTGATGGATCCTGATAAAACAGATAATTATCTATTACTTCGAATATAATTTTGATTGTTTTTGCTATTTTCAAAGATAGTTTTAGTGTACTGAAAATCAGGCGTAATATATATTTTATTTAGATATTAATCAAATGTAATGAAGAATTTGTTATACTTCCAAGTTATATCCTGTTATAACTTCTAATACAACCGAAACTTTAAAATTTTAAGTAGAAAATAATGAAAAAAATAGCCGCGGAATATCACGGATAAGAACTATTTCGGCACTTGAAATTTTTTTTATTGAAAAATTAAAAAAGTTCTAGATAAAGTTAAAATTAGTTTTAAGAATATCTTCTCATTTTAAGTTCACAAAGTACATGGGTGGTAAGAGCTGTGACATAAATATTTCTTCGACTGCATGCAGAATCTAAATTTGCCTAATCTAGAAAAAAAACTTAATTTTTTTAAATAGCAACTTTTGTCCCTTGAAGGATATATGTACAAAAAACCAAAATGAATACTTAAAACGCAGTTATTAAAATTTTAAATTTCAAATTAAACCAAGATTGTCCAAGGCCCATAACAAGGAAAACGTATTTTGCAAATATCGTGGTAAAGCAAACTCATCCTGACCGGCAACGTAAATCATTCTGTGAATTAAGTGCAAGATCTAAAAGGGAGAAAAATGAGAAGATTCGATCTATCTCAGATAAAGCAATAGTTTTTAATGCAGCACAGACTGAGTTGCGGAAAACTGGAAATTGAGATGGTTCTAATACACTCAAAGAAGTTACAAGTTTTCCGACACGTGCAACAAAACCTAAAAAGACATTCTGTAAATCAGAAAACGAAGAAACTTGCTTCCTTGCTTCATTACAAGCGTAGAAATAAAAATTCATCTTGTTATAACCTTCTACGAAAACCAAAAAATAATGTTAACCCCAGCAGAGTCGTGCAGAGATACCTGCATATCTAGTTCTGTGTCTGCCAAAACTATCGCTATTGCATTCTGCACATGTCTTGGTAATTCTTGAAGTGTACGTTTTTTGATATGTGAGATTACTAATTCAAACTCAAGTTTTTGCAAAAATAATTTCTTTCGGGATGTTTTCCCCTTTTTCAAAATTTCCAAATTTTGTAGTGTATAGAATAAATGCATTCATGGCAGCAATATCAAGGAAATTAAAAAATAGAACAAAAGGTCAGCGATTTGTATTTCTTCTGCATGATTATTCCTTCACTATTTTATTGACGCTGTCCACAACTCTTTTGCAGCTATTATAGTAACTTGCGGTTTGTAACTGAGGTCTTCTCCGGACAATTCCATAGCTTGGTGTTACGTTGAAAGTAGCATAACGCTTCTATATTTTTTAGGTACGTAAGATACTAAAATTGTGTATTCTCCATATAGAATTTCGCTTGAGTATTCTGCTCGATTTCTTTTTGGCATAAATTCTTTTGGTATTTCTCTACGTGTTTTATGAATTGTTTCCGTCAAGGTTTTTGATTGCTGCAGTAGCTCCTTCGCCAAAGACATAGACGTAAAAGAATTATCTGTTTTAATACCATAACCCTCTCTCAAACCCTCAACCAAATCCAAAACTACCCGCTTCCCTAGAAATGAAATTTTATACTCGTGCATAAAACGATAAAATTGTGTTTTACCTTGTTCCCGTCCTGAAGCGTTGTCTACCATTCCAGTATATATTTGGAAATTCCAGCAATATCGGTTACTAAGATCGCATAAAGCCCAGATTTTAATTCCGTATTTATCTGGCTTTGACTTCATCAGTGGCGGCTTCTCTATTAGGTCACTCGGACAATTACCCTCCAAAATGAATTAGAAAATTGTTTTATTTACTTTAAAATTACAAGAACTCGCGTTTAAATCAAATTATCAGCGTTTGCATTTCAATTTTCATTGTAAGCGCAACATATGCGAAAACTTACGAATTTACCCGAGGCTGTTGTGTTTTATAGTCCCTGTGTATTATATTGTATTATATAATGCAGCCGAATCGTAAATGATAGTTATTGTAGTGCAGAGTGCAACACGCATAATACAATCTTATGCGAATTAGAAAAAGACAGCTAAATGGTTTCTGCGGTTGTCAGCCGAGTCCCATTTCGCGTACTCAATGCAATGTTTACGTCATTTATTATTATCTCCGCAATACTTGTTTGTAAAACAAAAATGCTGAAATGCACATTTTTTATCTCATACGACAAACTTTGCACTCGTTTTTTGATTTGTTTGATAATATTCGTTTGTAACCAATGTCAATGACTTTCACAAGTTAAAAGAAAATTAATTATGTTTAGGTACATATTACCGTTTTTGTTTGATAAAAAAATTAATCGCTTATAATAGTTTAAATTTTGAAAGACGTTTAGAATTTAAAACCAATGGTCGTGCTAAAACTAAAGAAGTACACAGTAATTTTAAAGAATCTATGTACGATTTATCAGAATGGATTTGTGGATGTGGAGAAACATGGAAAAATCTTTAATTGAAAACATTGTAAATTTTAATGAACTTGTTATCGATCATTTTGCTAATTTTAAAGATAGAGAATAGATCTTAAATATAAATCGCTTTAATGCAAAAGTTTTTTTTTTACTTTTTGTAATAATTGCGTTTTTTTGAATATTTTAAAATGACCCTCTGGTATGATTGACCACCAGCCGCCACTGGACTTCATATATACTCGAAAGGGACATTTTCCACGGAAAGGAACAAGTTGTTCATCAATACATACTTTAGCATTAGGGTTATTCGATTTTTTGCAATTTGCAGCGAGAATATCGTGAATGTTACAAATAGCTGCTAATTTATCTGTTGCCCGTCGTTCTTCTCGGGTGTCCATATCGTCAAATCGAATGTATTTCAAAAGGTCTCTCATTCGATTACGAGACATTGCAGCACAAAAAATTGGTCTATGAAGGGACATGTATTTCGTACTCCACAGCTCCAATATTGGTTCTTGGCGTGATTTCAAACCACCAGCTAGAAGCAGTAATCCAAAAAATGCATGTAACTCATCCGCATCTACTGGCTTCCACGTATCGCCTACAATTCTTCTAGCTCGAATGTTTGTTTCTCTAAGTATTATGTCCATAATGTTTTCCGAGATAAATAAATGGAAAGCATCTAGGCATGTTGAAATATGTTCACTGAATTTTGTTAATCATGGCGGTGTTTTTAGAATATTTCGCTGATTTCGTCTTCTAACATGAGGCTTATCTTTTTTCCATATGGAACCATCTTTACCCAACAGTATATCCTTATCATTGGGCGAATTATCATCACTGTCATCGTCTTCCGAACTTTCAATTGGGTTTACATCGGGTACACTTACTTCTTCAAATTCGGCATCACTATCGTCAGATAAAATTTCATTCAGTAAATTAATATTTCTATTTCTGCCAGTCCACGCTGAGACAAATATTTTCTAGCCATAATTCAACAACAACTATTTCTAACCAAATGTAATAACACAGCAGACACACTTTTCAACTGATTCGAACTAGTGATGTGTAGTTCCTGAACGAACTAGTTCAATTGAACTGGTCTTTTCAGTGAACTAAATGTACTAGTTCTCTGTTATAAAGTGAACTAGTACATTCTTTAATACATTTGCTCTTTGCAAATCTTGTATAAGTCATCACTTAATTTTGATAACGTTAATAAACTTTTTTCTTCTAGACTGCATTGGCTGCAAGGTCTTTTCCCACAGTATTTATCTCGATTATCTTTACGTTTTTTATATTCGTTACTTTGATTACAATGATTGCTGTATTCAATTCAAATTTGTTTGTACCTTGCGTAATCGATACTATTAAGTGTTCATCTAACTGTTTTATCGTGTTTTGCAGTTGCTAATTAATATTTTTTTAAAGGTGTCTACAAAAGAGATTAAAAAATCGGTCTTACGTTCAATTAAAACTTTTTAACTAGACGTGCTAAATAAGATTACACCAAGTTTCAACAAAATTGGGAATTTGAAATCGCGTTTCAGTTTTTAATTTATTATTTTCAAGCATACCGATGCATGGCGTTGGTCCCCTAATTGAAATAAGGAACAAAATAACAGTTAAATGCAAATCTGCACCACAAACTGTTTTATGCATCCTTCGATGCATTGTCCTAAATGTACTAAGGAACTAGTACATTGAACTAGTTCAGTTTATTGAACGAGACTTGGTGAATTAGTTCTTAAAAAAGAACTAGAATTCCTATCACTAATTCGAACAAAGTCACCGAATGTAATGACTAAAGACGGAATGGTAGTAATAATAATTCAGACCAATAACACGTTGAAACACGTTGAAACAAGCAGATTAGATGACAAATGCAGACAAAATATTAGAATTACTTTTTAGAACGTCGGTTACCAAGTGGGGTCAAATATGACCCCAACGACAATACTTTTTTTACGTCGCAAAACAAATAACAATTGAAAAATTTGTTATATATTATTAAACATTGTTGAAACTCAGCTAAAAAAATATTGTGACAGTTGTCAAAAAAGACCCCAATAGTAATCGGAAGGTTAATAAAAGTATTTATAGAAATGGTACATAAACTTGGCGAATGCTAACGGTTTTCTAGTCATGCCATAATTTCTCTGACTTACATAAAACTTTGTTAAAAAACTCAATAACTTTTTCTTGACTTGACTTGTGAAAGGATGGCACTTATGGCAAGATTGCTTGTGTCGGTATCTACTACAAATTTTTCATTTTTATGCACGTAAGAATGTTGTGTTTTAGGAATAATTTTTTTCTTATACCTGAAAAAGTTTACCAACTTTTCATCATTCAAACAGTGACTGTTAAAGTGGGTATTACTATATTACTTATTGTGAAAACTTAATCGTCAAAAAACATTAGAAAGTTAAAAAAGTTTTTATATTACAGAAATTTTTGAATATATAAGTACGATAATTATCAGTATGTTTTTAAACTGTAAAGATATTGTAAGTAGCTAAAATTGAACGATAAGCTTAAAAAATGTATGTACAACAAAAAAGAAAGCAATAAAGTTTATTCGACGTATCTTGTAACGCAACTAATAAGATTAGATTACACTAGTGTAGGCTACTCGACGACTACGTAGGATAAGCACATTTTACCCTAGACAGGACTCATATTCGCGATTTGAATTAATGTTATTTTCAGCAATTTCATAGATTTTGATTTGAAACGATCCTATAAATCGACGAATTTTTTTAAGTCTCGTGTTAAAAATGAAAACTAAAATTAGGTTGTAAGAGTATGGTACAATTATTGGATTTAAATTAAAAGTTAATACAACAGAAAACAGTCCAATGTAATAATAAAATTTACTTATAATTCTGAGTTATGTAATTTTAATATAAATAGAAAATAGTACAAAAAATAGAAACTCAATTTTATAATTAACATGTGCATTTGTAAACTTAAGAATTATTTAAATCTTCACTGTTCGTTAGCTTATTATCAGTATTGTTAATGTTTTTTGCAGTAATATTATCTCATAAATGTAATATTGCTTAAGTATGCATATAATAATTGCTTGTGTAGTTTTTCCAAATATTTTTGTAACATGTAATGCAATTTTCCATCCAATAAATAACGAATACGTTAATTTATTGCTGTGTTAGACTGAGATTCTTTTTTTAATTTGAAAGGAACGTGTATTAAAACCATAATTTTTTTTCACTTTTTATATAGTTTACGATTATTATTTTTCACATACAGTAATGATTAAAATACTTTTTTTAATAAATTACCAACAAAAACATGTATAAGCAAAGTTTTTACTTATTATTGATGCCATTACCACGAATACACAGTGCTGTTAAGTTTATTACAGTAATTTGTATGTTTTAAATTTTTTTAAAGGAATTTAACATTCGTAAAATATGAATTAAAAGTAGAAATGATAAAGAAGAAATTCGATTCGGAAATATTATTAAGGCAAGTAGAGTTCTGTAATGTTATTTAATGTACCTTGTAGATGTCGCTATACCATCAGTTTTTGAGTTTTCGAATGGTATAGGCACAGAGTTGTTGTATTACTCAGTGGCATAGGCAAACTTGGTATAAAAAACTAAATAATGTACTTCATATTTGATGTAAATAGCGATTGCGTGCATTTCTAATTTTTTCAGAAAAACAAATTTTTAAATTTATTTGAAAATAGTTAGGAGTAGGGTTTGCGCAAATATGATATGTGCGTTCCTATATAAATTGGTCTTTGTTGAATTTGTACTAAAATTTTTAATAAGAATTTTAATGTCTAGAAATAACAAAATTTTATAAAAACTAATACGTAATTAATACCGAATAGTATTTATTATTAAGGAAAAACTTGATAAATCAGCACTCATTTCAGGAGTAAGTAATTAATAATTTATCTTTTGCATTCTTTTTGAGCACGCCTATAATAATCGATCGATTTTTAATTATTTTTGACTAACTTTTTTAATTTTTATATAGCATTGTATTAAAAGTTTTTTAATATTAATTCTGAATGTGTTTTAATGTAAGATAAATTTTGCGAATAAGTTTAAACTGTGCAAATTTTTGTCAATTCTTGGTTAAAAGACAGCAAAAAAACTATTTTGCAAGTTTAACTTAATCTTGCTTTTTATGAGATTTTACAATGCTAAGATTTTGTTTTTTATTGAAGTATTAAAAATAATATATTTTTTACATAAAACTTTCATCATGGAACATAATAATAATTTTTCAAGGTTAATGGTGTAATATTTTATTGAAAATCTTACAAGCAAGCTTTTGAGTTCTTCGTTACGCAGTATAAATTAAAATGGCAATTATAAAAAATATAAGGTTTAGGTATATAATTTAAATATTTAGATCATCCATAAATTGTCAATCTAATACAGCTAACAATTAATCGAATTGGTGCATTTGGTTTATGTATTTTAGGTAATTCATAAAATCTCGGACTAAGAGGATGTTTTGGTGTTAGTTTCTTAATAGTCTCACTTGATAAATTACTTTCTTTCGACAGTTTTGTGGTTAATAATTAAAATTTCGGTTGCTTTACGATCTGGAAGACGACTTCATGTTAGAAATAATTTCTTCGACAAGAATTCTTGAAAGAGCAACAGCAAAATCCACAGCTTTGAACAAAACAGAACAAGCAGTATCAAATAATTTATAAGAGCTTAAATTAAAAAGGAAGAGTTACTGTGATCCCACAGTTTTTTAATACTTGTTTAGCAATAATTTTTTACCACGTGAACCGATTTTGATTACTCTTTTTCTATCAGACTTTAGCAGTGTTCTCACATAAACTTGGTCAAGTTCTGATGATGGCATCCATGAGTAAAAAATTATCAAATTCTTAATTTGCCTAAATGAGCAAAAAATTCTCAACCACGTCAACAAATTTCGATTTCAAAAACTAATTTCATTTAAATAAACATTTTGAGATGTGTTTATTAGTAATATATATATGGTGTTAAATGTGAAATTCAAGTATGTGGTAGACGATAAATGAATAAAAAAGGTATTTATTTACGTATTAACTGAAAATGTTGTTGTTTAATTGTAACTAAACTAAACCATTATTTTTTACTTTTTAGCATTTTATATAATGCATTTAATTTTTTAAAAGTTGATTCCTTTTTCTAAATTAAATTAGCATTTTCGTTTAAACTCAAGAAAGCTAACAGACTGTTTAGTGTGATAAGTTCAAAGAACTACTAATTACCAATTTGTTTAAAATTTAACAGCATTTATAAAAACATTTTAAAAATCAAAGTAATACCAAAGAGTAATACATAACATTTTATAATACATTAAAGATCCTGTGGTTTAATTAAAACAAAAAAAAATGATTTCCAATACACGATTCGCTTGACTTGCAGTTTAGGTGTTTCTATAATTAACTTTTAGAAACGTTTGTAGTTAGTTGTAAATTATTAATAAAACCAATTAACGTTTGCTTAATTAAAAAATGATTTTGTTTAAATTGCGTTTTTTAATGATCAAAGCTTAGTCACTATCTAGATCTAGTGTATCAGTTCTAGAAAGGATTCGACCTTAGTTTAAATCAATTGATAGTGCACGTAAAAGGGATCATTTTTTTCCAATACACTTGGTACCGCAGTACCTTAACATTTAGTACGTCATTACATAAACGTACGTTTCTACCCGTAGATTCTATTGAGTTTTGCAACATATACGAATTATCAACAATTCCGGTAGTAACGGCAATTCTAGCTGTTAAGTTTTCTAAATTTTCAACAGGTGTTTTATAAATTAGAAGAAGAAGAAATCCAAGGAAGTTAGCTCAAGGGACCGCACCAGTTATTGAACATGTCCACCACGTTTAATAAATCTATCGGAGAATTGCGCGTGCAACCACTCAATAAAGGCTAGACTAGAATGTTGGTAAAACATTCTTCTTACTTCTAGTGGCACTTCTTTAAAGAATTGAAGAAGCACTTCGCGTACAAATTCTCAATTCCCTATTCTAAGAGAATTTATGTTGAATATTGTATCCTTTTGTCCGGTGTGAATTTTCGGTGGCCCTAACATAGCTATTTCTCAAATCAAAAATTCCTTTCCTTACGAATGTGGCTTCATCAATGAACACACGTGGTTGGAGACGTCAAGCGTATCTAGAATCTGTCGTAAAACTACTAAAAATATCGCTGGCAATGCGGGAAGTCCTCTGCAGCGACTTTTTAAACTTTTTGTAATTTGAATGGATGTTGTAAATCTTCGTGGACAATTTGCCATAGGGGAGAAGTGTGAATCTTGGGACACCGTGTACCTTAAGACATCGTCTTAGAACGCAAACAATTTACAGTTTCCTGTCTTACATGCGCCGAGTTTAATGTCTTGCACGATAGATGTCTCCACACTGTGTAGTAAATTTATATCTAGTGACATCCTTTGGTTTGAAAAAATAAGTATTTTATTGCATCATCTCTCGTAGCCTACTAATCAGTGGACCTTGGGACATAGACATAAGTATTCCTTGGTACATGTCTCAAAGTACACCGTAGTTGGAAATTAAACACCCAGTTAATTACATTTGTTACAGAAATGCCTCGAAGCAAATCTAAAATAAAAAAACTAACCCCAATCCAGAAGCAGTCAAGGCCGCTGCTGACGAAGTACTAAATTATGATTTTTCTATCAGACAAGCCGCCTTAGAGTATAACATCTCAAAATCAACTTTAAGTAGTCACTTTAAAATTTACGAAAACGAAGGTCATGCAGAACTTGTGTATGCTCCAAGTAATGCTGTAAAATAAGTTTTTAGTGATGTCCATGTAACCGAATTAAATTCCTATTTACAAGAATGTGCAATAAAAAACTGGCTTATAGTTATGCAACAGCAAACAAAACTAAACATCCTAATTCGTGGGATAGTAACCAAAAAGCCGGTATAGATTGGTTAAAATGTTTCTTAAAGAAAAATAAAGATATCAGTTTACGGAAACCACAGGCTACAAGCCTAGCTAGACTACTTTCAACAAAGTAAATGTGTGCAATTTTTTGATAAACTGTCCGTTGTAATGGAAACATATTATTTTGGCCCAGAAAGCATCTATAATTTAAATGACAGTGGCTTGTCCACTGTCATGCTTCTGTTCGAATTAGAGCCCCAAAAGAAAAAAAACAAGTGGACGGTATGACATCAAGTGAAGGAGGTCAAAACATTACTGTAATATGTGTTGTTAACGCCACTTGTATTTATATTTCCAGGAGTTCGCTTTAAGAAGCATATGTAGAAAGGAACCCTCACAGGCAGCGTAGGTATGGCAAATCCTAGTGATTGATCAAATTCAAATATTTTTTAATACATTTGCAACATTTCGTAAAATTCGCCCGATCAAGCCAAGAAACTGAGGCTGCGTTGTACGAACGTAGATCATCTGGGGATCAGACTTTAAACTAGGATTAACTTAAAATTTGCGTTGTACTTAGTTTGAACGGGAGTTGATCCACGGATCTTTGGTTACTCAATTGATCGTCATTTTTAAACGGTTTAATTGTGATTAACAGTAGGGGGATGAAAGAATGAGTACAAAGTTAAAAAAAAATCAAGAACTGTGGTTGTAAAACGAAATTGTGAAATTTGGTTTCTATGCAATTGTTTTTATAAATAATAAAAATGGAATATGAGAATCTAACTGACGATGAAGAATTTAAAGAATTGGTTCTTCAAGATGCTTTTCCAAGAGTTCCACGACAATTGACAAGATTGCTTTGCAAATTAGTATTTAATACTTAATATTTTCTGGTTACTGCAACATTTCTTCGTGTAGTTGGTGACACAGGTGGGCAGGACAAATCTACAATAAGTAGATCAATTGCAGAAGTATTGCACCACTTTGCCAATTTACGTCCTGAGTATGTTGCTATGCCAGAAAATCAAGAAGAAATAGGACAAGTGCGCCAAGATTTTTTTAATATTTCCCGATTTCCTAGATGTACAGGTGCAACTGATTGCACTCACGTTAAAATTCCTCCATCCTCTGGAGGAATTGATGAACGATATAGAAATCGCAAAGGTTTTTTTTCTTTCAACGTTCAAGTGGTTAGTGATGCTAAATGTTTAATTCGTGACATTGTATGCCGGTGGCACGAAGCAACTTATGATGCAACTATTTTTGCAAATAGCAGAATCAGAGCAAGAATGGAAAACAGAGAATTTGGAGAAGAAAGTGTACTTGTTGGAGACAGTGGGTATGGAATAAGCAATTATTTAAGAACTCCACTTCTAAATCCACATGGTCAAGCAGAACAATTGTTTAATGAATCTCAAATTCGAACCAGAAATCCTGTCGAGAGAACATTTAGAATATGGAAGAAACGTTTTCCAGTTTTTGCCTTCGGTATACGACTACATCTTTGAACAATAGAGCCACATCAGTTTTACATAACATTGCCTGTCAAATGAGAGATGATATGCCTCCCATTAATCATGAAATAGAGGTAGCCATAAACTTAACTGAAAATGTAAACAGAAACAGAAATATTCGGGAAATTAATATAAATAATTAAAATAACAGAAGTAGATATAATTTAGTCAATAATTACTTTCAAAATTTAATGCAAAATTAATTTAAATAAAGTAAAACTTGTTAAACATTTATAATGTGAATTAGTTTATTATAACTAAATTGGTTTAATAAACAAATTATTTTTTTATTTTCATTTCATTTTGTAATAGTTTTATTCTACAACTTGACTCACACTCTATTAATTCAATTTCCTTTTGTGCGTTTTCAACTAATAATTTCATTTCTAAATTATACTCTTCAAGAAAAGCTTGTTTTTAGACAACACTCAATTAAACACGCATTGGTCAATTATTTCTTATCACTGTAGCAGCGTCTTTAATGCGATTCTTTAATTGTTAATTAGTTGCAGTTGGAACAAGATACTCAAATTGCTTTATGTAACCCCATAGAATGAAATCACAAAGATTAATGTCCGGCTTACAATGGTGGACCATAAGTCTTAACCCACGGTTCTTAAAAAGTATGGTTTAACCAATTTCTGACTATCAAAGCATTGTGGTAGTACGCACCATCATGCAAATACAATGAATTTGCTCTTGTTTCTAAAGACACGTTTTGTAGGAAATTGAGAAAAAAATTTCTAAAAATGCAAATATGTTTTACCAATGAGACGACGCGACGTGGTAAAACATGGGGTTCAAGTAGTTGACTATTTAAAATACCGGCCCACACGTTTACGGAAATTTTTTGCTGAAAATTATGTACTCTTGTGGCATGTGGGTCTTCTATACATGAGTGTTGTAAACATCAGATAGTCTTCCTTTGGGAAATCTTTTCTCGTCAGTGTTCAGCAAATATTTAAAAAATTTGGTTTCCTATAAATTTTGCAACCATCTTTCGACAAAATCTGCGCGTACGAGCATGATCATCAGGTTGCACAAACTGTACGCGTTGCATAGATAAGGATATAACTGTTGGACTTTTAAAATTTGTCAAACTGTCCAACCATAAAATATTCTTTCCAACATTTAGTACACAACAAGGACGAGGTCTGCCACGATCTTGGGCTTGAGGTTTAAAAAAGCCGTTTTAAATATATTGGACAGTTGATTTAAATGTATCCCTGTTTGATAAAACACGATTAAGAAAACAAACCACATAGAATCTTTGTGCTGCCACAGTTTATTATAAAGCAGGTTTGTTTTTGATTAGAAAAATTTCCATAGTTTTTTGAAGAAAGCTGTATTCCAAACACTAAACCACTGGATTATTCAAAAGCAGGGGTAAAAAAATTTTAAAATGCCATAATCAAAATGGTTCAAATTTGCGAGTTTTTTTAGGTCAAATTAAGACGCGTATTTTATATAGTTTATTTTGTGATTACTGCTATTATATTTAAAAAAAACAAAAAAGCAAAAAATACTAACATTTTAAATAGCACAAGTCTTTTGTTACTCATAACGCAGAGCTGTTCATTGCTACAGAAATTCTTTGGCACGACAAATACTTTAAGTTTGATTTAAAGTTTACTTCTTTAGATTTGTTATCCTTTGCAAAACCTTAGTAACGTTTTTATTCTTAACCATGAGACCAAATCGCAAAAATATCATCTACGTATCTATTTAATAGCGCGGAGCAATGGTAATAGGGTGCGAAAAATAAACTCATTTTTTTATTTATCCTGGGTGCGGAATCGTTGTCTTTCAGTTAATTAAACATACCTGTAAATTTTCTTTGAAAAATATTAAGTTCTTCAGGTTCCTTTTTCATTTTTAAATGGGGGAAAAATGTAAAAAAAAATTTTTGTTGCAGCGCTTCGCTTGTTTTTTTTTAATTAAAAAAAAAAACAACCCAGAATCCACCACGAAGAGGTGGCTGCAAAACGAATTCCACTACCACCCTCCCCATCTCACTTTATTCTAAATCTAAAAAGTTATTTGGTAAAATCTTTTTTTGTCTCCATTTGTGACGTAGTTTTTCTAGAAGCAATTTTTGCTCGAATTAACTCGTCCCTGGCGGTGTTTCCACATACTGATTTAGACACCTCAGTTGCCATCTTGATGTGTGTTTTATACCTTAATGACATACTCGGTTAATATATTTAATTCATACGATGGTTTTTCTATTGTAACATATAGTTTTAACATTCTGTTGGCTGTTGTTAACAAGCGTGCATGAAACAGTTTTCCTGACTGTTTAGCTGTCAGCTGGGGGGAAACCTTATATTCTCCTATTGCCAGAACCATTTCGTACAAGTACTTTTGGCCTGTACTTAAATTGCTAATATTTATTGAAAGCAATTCAACGTCTGGTTTAATTATCTGAAATGGTACAACAGGCATCTTGTCACAATTGCTCAGCTGTTTTCCTATAGGGCCGGTAAAGCCTTTTGGATCGTTAATTATTCCATCTATCTCATGAACTAAATGACATAGAGGAAGTTCATTACAGTGCAACAGGCATATAAACCAATGAACCGGTTTTCCTAAGAAAACTAATTGTTTTATAACACCATTCTTAAAGCCTGTATTTTTTACTGTACCGTCACAACCCACTGCCACAATTTTGTTTAAATTTTCACCAAAATAATTTTGAAAGAAGTTAAAAAGACTTGTCTTAATACTACTGGCACTTCCGGAACTAGGCGTCACATGACCTAAGTAAGTAAAACCTGGTTCCGCAACAAGAATTTCCATATTAGTTAGATTTTCCCTCTGTCTTTTCTTTTCTCTTCTAATTTTACTTCTGTTGATGATTAAAGAAAGATCCTCGTCATTTACTAATTTAAAACCTTTAAGTACAGCAGAGACGCATTTCTATCTAAAAGTCCACTTCTGTCACATGCTTCAGCCACATTGTACTGATACGTACTGGTTCAGGTTACTGGTTGGGTAGCTCAGCTAAGGTAGAGAATTAATTTAAGAGTTAATTAATTTACAAAGTTGACAATTGTATTTATTTTCGGCATACACTGTATGTAGTATAATAAAAATATTGTATGTATTTTATTTAACCAATCCTGTAATTCCCAAGTAGTGGTAGCACTGCGGTCGACTTCCGTTTGTATCTGCAAGTTGTAATTTTTAGTGCGGATAGAATACTAATAAATACAATAAAGAACGTGGTGAGTTAATCGGATAATTACGGGAAAGGATTACTGTGCAAATTAACTGGATTTACAATATTTATTTCGGATCAGGTTGACAATAATACAGGAAGTTTGTGTGATTGCTTGTTGAGGTTAACAACACGTGCTATGTAATGCTAATTGCAGGTAAGTATTAAACGGAGATAATAAACTACAGGCTTAATTGCAAACGGTATTTCTACAGGTAATTAATTCTGAATACCAGGGTGATTCGAGAAGTTAATACAATTTACTTCGACCAGGACAACGTATTGAACATACTACGATTGATACTTGAATTCAGGTGATTGTTGTTTTAATATACTCGTAGATTTAGCTCTTGTGAATCTATATGTTGCAGGTGGATAAACCAACGAGTTATAACAAATCTACGCTACGGTTCCCCAATGCACTATTTTTGTTAAACTCGAGAATTTACCTTACGCTAGGTGGTTAAACGATTACAAACGTACCGAGTTAACTGTAGTCTGTAACAGAGTCTGTCGAGGGTAAGTTAACAATCGTAGCTAAGCAGTTGTAGCGAGTACCCCGATACAAAAGGCTTAGTTACTTTGTACACTTAAACTCCTACTATTCTAGCACTGCGATGCTACTGGTTTCGGTACAAGGCTGGACTGGAAATTACTTAAACGGTGAACTTACTAACAGGTCAACAATCGTGAATGAATAATTACAAGAAATCTGGTCAGTACGAGGATTTATCGAAACACAAAACAAGCGAGAGAATGGGCCAGGTGAATCGCGTTTGGTCAGGTTAATCGGTGCAATTACTAAAGAATTAATCAAGGGACGGTGCGAGGTTCGGTGTTAACAGGAATATCAATTTTTAACAGGTTATTTCGGTGTAACAGGTTCTGGTAACAGGAATAATTAGTCGGTTTCAGGAGAGAAGGCCAAGACGTAGCGGTTGTTATTGAATAAACGGATTAGAGAATTAGCAAGGTGAATAGCGGACGGTCTGGTTAATTATTAAAACGGATAGAATTATCAAGAGACGGTGCGAGGTTGTCGTTACTGGATTTCGGCAGGTTAATTCGGTTTACAGGTAAGTAGAGCACAGGTAAACAGGATTAAAGGCTAAGTAAGGCTAAGTGAAGTTTGTTTCAGGGGATCTCCTTTTATAGCGGGTCACGTATGAGGACACAGGAGAGGGGTATGGCGCGCGCTTCGTCGGTCAGGAAGGGGTTTAGATGCGTAGGGTTCTAAGTTCACGCGTAATTTGATTGAAATTATAAAAATTTTTGAATACAAATATGCGGCGGACTTCCGATTTATTACATACCACCCTCTCCTGGGGGAAAAGACGAACACAGGGGTTGAGGGAGAGACATAACTAGGTTTCTACTTACAATTCTTTTACGGTCTTACCACGGCGGTGCTGGTAGTAATCGAAAAGATACCTCGGTGGTTGTGTTGCTGTACTGGGCGGTACTCGATTAGTAACTGCGACTGGATCAATCCTCGCTGTTTCCAACGCCGGCTGAGCGAGGTTTTCCTGAGTGTCGGAGACGCACTTGAGGTCTTTCACGTGGACACGGGCTATCGTCTTGCGTGAATCTGGAGGCCTCAACTCGACTATTACGGGCGAGAGAATGTTCTTAATTATAAACGGTCCGGAATATTTCGGTGCTAATTTGGCTGCAAATCCCTTGGCTTTGTCGGACAGGGGTCTTTCTTTTTTATAAACGGCATCTCCTACTCGAGGGCGATACGGTCGGCGTCTCAGGTTATAATAGTGACTTTGTTGCACGAAGGCTTGCGTGAGTCGATCACGAGTAACCTGGAATAGATCTTGTAACTTGTGGATTACCTGGGCGTGTTCAGAAGCATCGGGCTCGCCTGTCGGAACATCCGGATTCAGGGTTCGGTGCAGGGCGTTCGGTGCTGTCAATTCTCGGCCAAAATTGAGCAGCGCGGGAGTGAATCCTGTTGACGTATGGTGCGACGTATTTACGGCGAACGCGATTTCGTCCAGGCTTTGGTCCCAGTTTCGTTGGTCTGGACCGGTAGTTTGAGCGATCATGACGCCTACCACCTTATTCATGCGCTCTACTGGATTTGCTTGCGGGGTGTACGGGGGTGTGAGGCGAGACTCGATGCCGAAGGACGCTAATTCCTCGCGGAAACTTTTGCTTGTAAACTGCGGTCCGTTGTCGGTGATTATGACTTTAGGCGTGCCAAATTTGTAAGAGGATCTGCTCTTTCAGGGCTTTGATAATTGCGGTAGTGGTAGCAGCTCTCAATGGTCGCAATTCGGTCCATTTTCGTGAATTTATCCTGCAACACTAATAAATGGCAGTTACCTTTCTTTGACCGCGGAAATGGTCCCATCAAATCACCGCTCACGATCTCCCAGGGTTGGTGACTCGGGTAGAAATGCATTTTTCCGGCTGGCTTTCCTACTTGACCCTTATATTCGTTGCATTTCTGGCACCGGCGTACGTGGTTCCGGACGTCGCGAGATATACCGGGCCAATAATAATTCTGAAACACTCGTTTCAACGTTTTGGCGACTCCTAAATGTCCAGCCGTGTCTGCGTCGTGGCACTCTTCCAGGACCTGGCGTCGTTGTGGCTTTGGGACACATAACTTCCAGCTAGACTGTAGCCCTTCGCTAACTTCAGGACTCGCCATCGGGAAATTCTTATACAACTGGTCGTTGTGTATTTGAAATTCTGGCCATTCATCCGGTTTCTCCTGTACTTTTCGCAACATCTGCTGATACCAACGACCTGGAGACGGATCCTCGGACACGGTGGCAATTTGGTGTGGCTTCTCTTCTTCTTCATGTAGACGGGACAGGGTGTCGGCTACAACATTCTGGGTTCCAGGGCGATATACGATTTCGAAATCGAATTGTTGTAGTTCCAGGATCCATCGGGCGAGACGAGACGTGGGGTTTTCCATGGTTTTAAGCCACTTGAGGCTTCGATGGTCGCTGCTTACCTGAAAACGATACCCTTCTAAGTATCCTTTTAGTTTTCTTATGGCCCAAACCACAGCAAGACACTCCTAATTCGATAATCGAATAATTCTTTTCGGCTTTGGTTAGGGCTCGGCTAATATACGCAACGACATGCTCTTCTCCTTCGTGAACCTGGATCAGGAGGGCTCCCAAACCGCTAGTGCTTGCTTCGGTTTGGGGGAAAAACGGCTCTTGGAAGTTCCGGACACGTCAGGACAGGAGCTGTAGTAAGTGCTTTCTTTAATTCTTCGAATGCAGTTTCTTGCGATTCAGTCCACCTATACTTGGTGCTTTTCTTCAGGAGTTCGGTTAGAGGTGCGGCAAGCTGGGCGAATCCGGGTACGAATTTCCTATACCAGGAGGCCATTCCCAGGAATCTTCGCAGTTGTTTCGTCGTAGTAGGCGCAGCGAGTTGAGTAATAACGTCCACCTTTTCCGGATCGGGTTTGATACCTGTATTATTAACAAGATGACCTAAATACTTTAACTCGGACTGACAAAAGGAACATTTGTCTTCCTGCAATCGAAGTCCTCGAGCTCTTAAGCGGTTGAAGACCTCTCGTAAGTTTTGGAGGTGTTCTTCGAATGTGGAACCTAACACAATAATGTCATCTAGGTATGCGAAAGCTTTAGAATCCATCTCTGGGCCTATCACCTCGTCCAGAAGACGCTGAAATGTAGCAGGAGCCGAGTGTAATCCAAAAGGCATTACTTTGAACTGGAATAGACCACGGCCAGGCACGGTAAATGCGGTGATTGGTCTACTTTCTGGATCCATCGGGATTTGCCAATAACCATCTTTCAGATCTAACGTGCTGATGTACCTCGCGCCACGAAGTTTGTCCAAAATGCCCTGGATAAAAGGTATCGGGTAGGCATCTTTGACGGTGAGCTCGTTAACTTGACGGAAGTCGATGCAGAATCGATATTTCCCCGTTGGTTTGCGGACTAATACTACCGGTGAACTCCACGGGCTTCGAGAAGGTTCGATAACTTCTTCACGCAACATTCGATCAATCTCCTGGTCCATAATTTGTTGCATCGCCGGGTTCCGAGGGTAGTATCTCTGTTTCACGGGTTCAACGCCTGGTTTCAGCGTTATTCGGTGAGTGATACCTGAAGCCGGTCCTGTTAACAACTTAAATCTTTCTAATTCTTCTTCCAGGAATAAATTGAGAGCGGGTAGTTCGGATTCTGAAATGCTACGGATGCCTCCGAGGCCTGGATTATTACTATTATTACACGGGACTGGTTCGTTATTTAAGATGACAACGTTTTCTCTTACTTTGATAAGGGCGTCGTGAGCTAACAAGAAATCCCAGCCAACAAGGACGTCGGTAGTCAAGCCGTCTAAACACTGACAATTGAGCGGTAAGGTTTGTGATCCTACCTGGATTGGAAACGTGTAATTTCCGTTAGTTTGTAGGATGTTTCCATTGGCCAATTGCACGCGGTTGTCTTGTCCGTTTGTTGGTCGCATATCCTGGGTGACGACGGGTGGTAGCCGGGAGCTGATGTACCTACGTGCTGCACCAGTATCTACAAAGGGCTTGAAAATAGTGTCCATAAATTCGTATGGGCAAGAATAACCGGGAATCTATGGTGGCTAGGGCAGGTACCGTCGGTTTTGATCTGGAAAAGAAACTTTTAACCTTTGTTAACCAGGAGGTCCATTCGGCGGAATTGGTGGAGCCTGGGTTGGCCGAAGTGACTAGTAGCGGCTCCGCTATTCTAGCCGGCCTTGTCCGTTTCCCGACCGGGGACAGGGGCAATCTCTGGAGTAGATTCCATCTTTTCCACATCGCGAACAAAACAGCTTGAATTGTCCTCGGCATTGCGTCTTAAAATGGCCTCGTTGGCCGCATCGCCAGCATACTGCTGTGCGATTATACACTCGGGAAAGATCAGGCGTCTGTGGGCTCTGGACAACGTTCATCGGTGGAGGATTAGGTGCAGAACGGGTGGCTTGGCGTTGGACGGAGTTCGGCTTGTTTATCTCTTCGAAGTCGTGAGCTAACTGTTGTAATTCAGCCAGGTTCGTATAATCGTTTCTTTTTATATATAACTTATACGATGTTTGTAGATTTTCATATATTCTTTCCAGTTGTCTTTCGGGGGACATCTGGCCATGTCTGGTCATAAGCGTTTGAAGAGCATCGATGTATTCGCCTGCTTTTTCTCCTTCTTTTTTGAAGTCGTCCTTGAATGGCTTCTTCAACACGGGATTGAAATCGGGGACCTAAAAATCGTTGTTTAAACTGAACGATGAAATCTTCCCATCGAGTCCATTGATCACGGTTATTACGGTACCACAAAAAAGCATTATCTTTCAATAATTCCGGAAGCGCCTGTAATAACATGGTACCTGGGATTCCATAATTAATTTTCTGGAATTCAATTCGCTCGAGGAATGAAATCGGGTCTACTTTTCCATCAAATTTTATTCCCCATTTACGTACACATTCACATACCTGTGCGACAGCTGAAAACGTAAATGTTACTGGTGGTGCGGCTTGTAACGGGGTCGGTGATGATGGCCGGGAAGTACCTTGGCTTCTGGGGCAGGTGAGCATAGTCGCTGGACGTTCTCCAGTTCGTATAAAATTTATCATACGTGCTTTTAACTCATTTACATTACCGGTGGTTTCTAATTGATGTATTCTCAGGGTTTGGATCAATTCTTCTTTTCGCAAGTTGCAAATCCAATTTACTTGCGCATCGGTTTCTGGGACAGCTTCTGGTAATTCTACAGGCTCAGACATCTTAGATTTTGGATTTTTCGGACTGGAATAAATGCTCGGACGCCAACCAAAATCTAAACAAATCTACTGGTTAATTAATTAGTACTCACTTTTAGGTCACAGTTTCTGGGGTCCCTGCTCGGGCGCCACTTCTTTGTACTGATACGTACTGGTTCAGGTTACTGGTTGGGTAGCTCAGCTAAGGTAGAGAATTAATTTAAGAGTTAATTAATTTACAAAGTTGACAATTGTATTTATTTTCGGCATACACTGTATGTAGTATAATAAAAATATTGTATGTATTTTATTTAACCAATCCTGTAATTCCCAAGTAGTGGTAGCACTGCGGTCGACTTCCGTTTGTATCTGCAAGTTGTAATTTTTAGTGCGGATAGAATACTAATAAATACAATAAAGAACGTGGTGAGTTAATCGGATAATTACGGGAAAGGATTACTGTGCAAATTAACTGGATTTACAATATTTATTTCGGATCAGGTTGACAATAATACGGGAAGTTTGTGTGATTGCTTGTTGAGGTTAACAACACGTGCTATGTGCTAATTGCAGGTAAGTATTAAACGGAGATAATAAACTACAGGCTTAATTGCAAACGGTATTTCTACAGGTAATTAATTCTGAATACCAGGGTGATTCGAGAAGTTAATACAATTTACTTCGACCAGGACAACGTATTGAACATACTACGATTGATACTTGAATTCAGGTGATTGTTGTTTTAATATACTCGTAGATTTAGCTCTTGTGAATCTATATGTTGCAGGTGGATAAACCAACGAGTTATAACAAATCTACGCTACGGTTCCCCAATGCACTATTTTTGTTAAACTCGAGAATTTACCTTACGCTAGGTGGTTAAACGATTACAAACGTACCGAGTTAACTGTAGTCTGTAACAGAGTCTGTCGAGGGTAAGTTAACAATCGTAGCTAAGCAGTTGTAGCGAGTACCCGATACAAAGGCTTAGTTACTTTGTACACTTAAACTCCTACTATTCTAGCACTGCGATGCTACTGGTTTCGGTACAAGGCTGGACTGGAAATTACTTAAACGGTGAACTTACTAACAGGTCAACAATCGTGAATGAATAATTACAAGAAATCTGGTCAGTCACGAGGATTTATCGAAACACAAAACAAGCGAGAGAATGGGCCAGGTGAATCGCGTTTGGTCAGGTTAATCGGTGCAATTACTAAAGAATTAATCAAGGGACGGTGCGAGGTTCGGTGTTAACAGGAATATCAATTTTTAACAGGTTATTTCGGTGTAACAGGTTCTGGTAACAGGAATAATTAGTCGGTTTCAGGAGAGAAGGCCAAGACGTAGCGGTTGTTATTGAATAAACGGATTAGAGAATTAGCAAGGTGAATAGCGGACGGTCTGGTTAATTATTAAAACGGATAGAATTATCAAGAGACGGTGCGAGGTTGTCGTTACTGGATTTCGGCAGGTTAATTCGGTTTACAGGTAAGTAGAGCACAGGTAAACAGGATTAAGGCTAAGTAAGGCTAAGTGAAGTTTGTTTCAGGGGATCTCCTTTTATAGCGGGTCACGTATGAGGACACAGGAGAGGGGTATGGCGCGCGCTTCGTCGGTCAGGAAGGGGTTTAGATGCGTAGGGTTCTAAGTTCACGCGTAATTTGATTGAAATTATAAAAATTTTTGAATACAAATATGCGGCGGACTTCCGATTTATTACAACATTAGATAAAGCTAGTACTTTCCTGTAAAGCATTACTGAAGACGTTGAGGCTTGTGACGTATTAGACTCGGTATAATCGGTAGTACCTTTGTTATCTATTTGGTAACAGTAGTCGTTCTCTTTTCTTTTACTTCCACTTTTAACAGTAGTATATCCTGAATTTTTATTTGTAATTCTCTTCTCAAATCTCTTTTTCTCCAACTTCTTTCTTTCTAATGACTTTGCGATTTTCTTGATAGTTTTACTATTAATTTTCGCCCCTCTGGTCTTGTAAAAATTCTCGTTTCATTATAGGAACTTTTTTACAACTACACGAATCAAAAGTGACACATTTGCACGGAGAAATATCGAATAGTTTTAAACTATCGTCTTTAAATATATGCATTTTCCCGACCAGCTTATTTTTCTTTATGACTTTATACTTGTCATTGTAGTTTTTTACTTTTTTAAATATTTTTTGGTCTGAAATAATAGGAAGGGAAGCTTTTTGCCAAAGAGATTTAATATCAACAATAACTTTTTTACAAATGTCCAACACACTTGGGTCTTTGTTGCTATTATTCTTAAAAATTTCACGATATCACAAATACATCTCATAACTCCAAAATACGTTGGAAGGACGTTGCCACAAAGTTCACTTGATGTTCCAAATATTTCACATTTTACTCGAGTTTTAGGCATTCTTAAATTCTTAATACAATTAAAAGTAAATTTGAAATCTTATCGAAAACACGTCTTACGCATTCAGACACGTCGCTTAAACTAAGTGGGTAAGCACTAAAGCCTCCCACACGTGCTTTTTCCAAGAAAGTATGGCGCGAGAGGAGGGGGGGGGCTGTAATCGACAAGACTATAACTTGAGGTATTAGTGTTATTTTAGTTATTAACCCATTAACGCCCGTTGTCCCCATATGAGGACAACAGGAAAAACCAACGAGTGCTCACATCTAAAGGACGGCAGCGAAATTTCATATTGTACAAATTATCGGTAATGCAGATTCCTTCTAGGAATTCCTATTCTCATAGAAATTATTTGCATTTGCAACCGGCAATTGAGGATATTGCTGCAAATGAATCACATGATGACATTGACGTTTTATTATTCCACCTGACGTCGACTTTCAAACTGACGAGGAAGAGTTTGACGATGAAATGACACAAGAAGACCTATCTGTGCCTGCTGACGTTGCTAGTAAAATTGAAGTACATTTTGGCAAAGAAGATGAAACAAGCGATGAAGAAGACAACATACCGTTGTCGGTTCTTCGAAAGACACTGCACTCCGAGGGAGTAGGAGCAAAAAGAAGTAAGTGTCAACTTGAGGAGCCAAGCTGGACCAAGAATTATGTAAATATCGATATGCCATCTACGACCGGCTGGAAAGATCGTTTAGAAATAATGGTAAACGACCTAGAAAATGTTGCTTCTATAGAAGTTTTTGAAAAATTATTCAGCAATGACATATATGATTATATTGCACAGCAAACTAATTTGTATTCTTCACAAAAAAATAAGCACGATTTTTTTTGTTTCTCGTGAAGATATAAAAATTTTTGTTAGATGTCTTTTACTAACAGGATATCATCGACTACCAAGCGAGAGTAATTATTGGAGTTTAGACGAAGACTTGAAGGCACCATTGCTTGGAAATGCTATGTCCCGGAACAGATTCATGGAAATCAAAAAATACATACACCTTGCCGATAATGATTATCTCGATAAAAATGATAAAATGTCCAAGGTTCGTCCACTGATGTTGAAACTAAATCAAAATTTTCAACAATGGAATGTCTTTCACGAACATCTTTTGATTGACGAAGCAATGGTCAAGTTTTTTGGGCGTCATACTAGTAAACAATATGTTCAAGAGAAATCTGTGCGTTTCGGGTATAACAACTGGATGATATGCAGCTCGACGGGATATACATATCAATTGGACACATATTGTGGTGCAAAGGGTACATCTAAAGTTGATACTACTCTTCCTTTAGGCTCACAAATTGTTCTCGATCTCTTGAAGATTGTCTCTGTTCCATCGGACCACGTAGTATTCTTCGATAATTATTTTAGTAGCCACAGTCTCCTAAAGATGCTGAAAGAACATGGACAACGAGTAACGGGAACAGTTAGGGAGAACAGAACAAAAAAGTGTCCTTTATCTGATGTAAAGCTATTTAAAAAAAAAGGAAATGGAATATTTTGAACACGTCTACGATGGTTATTCGGGTATTCTCTTTGTAAGGTGGCAAGATAACAGCCTGGTAACAATGGTAACAAATTACGACAGTGTCGAACCTACAACTCGTGTGAAACGTTGGTCGAGTAGTGCAAACTGCTAAATCGACGTTTCTCAACCAGCACTTTTTAAAAACTACAATAAATTAATGGGTGGAGTGGACCTACACGACCAATCTGTTAATAATTACCGCATCGCAGTCAGAGGGAAAAAATGGTGGTGGGTATTGTTTACCAATATGATAAATATGACACTCGTCAACTCATGGAGATTATATCAGCTAGTATACCAAGAATCCATTGGTCTGTCAGAATTCCAAAGAAAAATTGTATTACATTATTTAATAGGAAATGCAAAGGCCAAGTTTAAAACACGACCTTCTGGACACGTGCCAGTTTCATCTAGAAAAGTGGTGAATGGCCATTATCCAGAAAAAATTACAAAGCAGCTACAGTGTGCACAATATCATCAAAAAGCACGATGGTGCTGCGAAAAATGTAAAATAATGCTGTGCATTGAAAGGAAGTGTTTCAGAGACTATCATTCATAATTTTGTATAATATTTTAAAAAAATAAATATTTTTGAAAAGTAGTGGTTTGTCCCATTGTCCCCATTTGAGTACATATATGTATCAAGGTTGTTACTAATTTCAGACTAATAGTTGCATTTGATTTATTGTTCCTTATAATCTAATTGACAATATTCTTGCATTGAAACAACATCTACACCTAGGGATATAAAATTTCAAAATTTTTTTTTATTGCTCCGCCCGTATCTAAGCCATAATTTTGATTTTTTGAATGCAGATTTTAATGCTTTTTTAAAATGTTCCATATATATTATTAAACATCAAAACTAACCATTAAATCATTTGAAGATAATTTCTGTTTACTATTTACTTCAATAAAATGTTTTGTGTTTTTTATAAATGAACTACTCAAGCCAATATAAGGTTTCAGTATAGCATTTGAATACTTAGATAGGTCATAAGTTGTCGATTCAATACAGCTAACAATTGGCCAAAGAAGTGCATTTGACTTTAATATGTTTTATGGTGAAACTTTTATGTCTAAAATAAAACGCTTATATAGGAAAGCTGTTTTACAAAAGGTCAAATTATTAATAAAACTAAAGAGAAAAAAAGTAAACCAACTATGTAATCTAACCTTTTTAAAACGATGTAGATCTAATAATTTAAATTCTAATTTAATTAAAATCAAACATCAGATTAAGATTTGTGAAAAAGCAAGTTTAACCCCCTACGAAATGTGATTCACAAAATTATTTCCTACATTGAAGTCATCTTCCAGATCGTGATCAGAGACTTGAAACAACTAGGATACTACGAAAAGCAAAACTTCAGGAAAAAAATTTTACCAATTCTGAATACCAAGCATTAAAAGATCTAAGAAATAACAATAATCTTATAATTGTACCAGCCGACAAAGGAAAAGGTACTATGTTAATGCATAAAACAGAATACATGAACAAAGTTAACAGCTTATTTAATGATCCCACATATTACATAAAACTTCTTCAAAATCCCAATAACAAGTATTAACAACAAACTTATTAAAATAAAGTAATTTATCAACGGAGACCATTAAGAAACTAACATCACAAGATCTTCTTATTCCAAGGTTCTATGGATTACCTAAAATACACAAGTCTAATGCACCTATTCGACCAATTCTTAGCTGTATTAAATCGACAACTGTCCAAGTATTTAAATGCTATACCGAAACCTTATATTGCCTTAAGTAGTTCATTTATAAAGAACACAAAACATTTTATTGAAGTAATTAGTAAACAGACAGCGGAAAAACCTGTTTGTAAAAAACATAGCATACATAATACTTTATTTATTTAAACCGACAAGCCCGCTTACTTCCGACCGATTCGAAAACTGACTTCAACTTCTTCCAAATATGTTTTATATCTTCCGTTTACGTAAAAAATTGCCCCTTCTTTAAAAAAACAATTGAAGAATAGTTGACGTACGGCACCTGATTCAAAATGTTATAAAGATGTTGCGTATAAAAACAAACATTAAATTTGATTCTATTTACATTAGTGGCATAAGTTTTAGTTGATATTAAAGATATATTGATAGAAAAGAATGAAATATACTGGATTCCGATTACGTAAGAACATAAAAAGTATTCAAAAAAAGATCGTGTTTAGTTTTTGAATCGGGTTTAGTGAGAAGAAGAATGCGGTGTCGGTCTAAATAAATAAAGTGCCAGTGCTAGTGAAAAATAAATACGGCGTGTTATTGTGCGTGTTGTTAACATAAACAAATACCGAGTTAGATTGTAAAAGTTCTCTGACATTAGCGTTAATGCTTGACAGTTGCTTTTATTATTTAGTTATTGGTACTAATGGCACAGAGTACACTAATTTTGTACTCTGTGCTGATGGGCTATTATTGAAATTATTTTTACTTATAGCAAAAACTGCTACGTTATCGTGGTGATGTGATAAGAATTCATTTCGAAAGCCACCTAACCTATCATCTAGGAAGCCTGTCGCCAGTTTCCCGAATGCTGATCATTTTTTTCATGAACAGGTTCTCGAGTATGTCTGACAAAGATCAATTATAGTTTCTAACTGTGTCTGAATTTGACATGTATAAAAATTCCTGGTTTGCAATAACTAACATTAGAATGTCTTCCGGATTTGAACCTTGTCATTGTTGTTGTAACCGAAGTTGCTAGACAGTTTGATAATAATACCACCAAGTTATTTGAACATTATTTGACATCATTTTTTTTGTTGAATGGTAAATACTACAAACAGATAGATGGTGTAGCAATGGAATCACCAATTTCTCCACCTAGCTAAATATTAAATAGAACATTTTAAAGAACAAGCCTTGAAATCTGTATCTAAAAAACCAAAATTATGGCTTAGGTATGTAGATGATATTTTTGCGATTTGGTCTCATGGCGAATATGAACTACAATTTTTTTTTGCAATACCTTAACAATCAATATCTTAACATAAAAGAAATTAATGGTACCTTACCTTTTCTTGATGTTAAGATAGAAAGAAAGCCAGATGGTACTTTAATACAGTTCAGTTTATCAAAAACCAACGCGTACAGATCAATACATAAACGCAAATTCTCACCATCTCCCAGCTCAGAAACTTGGTACGATTCGCACATTATATAATCGTGCAACGATAATTTGTAGGTAACTTAGAAGAAGAGTTAGAACATCTTAAGAAAGTTTTTATAAGAAATGGTTTTAATAAAAAACAAATTAAAAAGTTTTTTCGACCAAAGACAAGATCTACTTTAAGAGATGATGCAACTATTAACTAAAACTTTGTTATTCTACCTTTTGTTTCCAACATAAGTGAAAATTGGAAGAATACTAAATAAACATGATATAAAAGTAGCTTATAACTACAACTAATATTAAAAATTTGTTAAATTCTATAAAAGACAAAATACCTTACAATATCTGTGAAGTGTACTCCAGCCTGCTAAGTCTGCCATTGCCGAACATGCACTTGACACGCTTCATGATATAAACTTTGAGAAAACTGAAAAAAAATCTAAAACAAAGAACTGGAAATCAAGAAAGATTAGAGAAGCTATTGAACTTATTAAATATCTTAACAATTTCTACAGTAATAAATACATTTCCTTCAGACTTTGGAACAAATGCTGCAGGTTTGAAAGCTTGCATTTAAATTGTACTAAATAAATATACCATTTACTCTAAAAAAATCTTTAATATGTTTTATGGTGAAATGTCTAAAAAAAGACATGTAGAGGAAGTCGGGGCAAAGTGAGATATTGATGTAAAGTGAGACAAGAGTTTAAAATTAGTATATTTGGCGGGAAATGACATCTGTTGTGTAAATCCAGTCGTTTCCATGTGCGGTTGGTGTTTTACAATTAAATGTTTCTTTTATAGTGCGTTAATGTAATGTTACGTACATAAATTTAAATAATGCATTACCCTGTATATCAGTTTAATTAAAAGTTGCTTTTATATTTCTTGACGCCATCTATCAGGTTCGTTGGTCACTTTGTATTGAGCAGACGACATCCGGTGAGATTTCCGGCATTTTGACTTTAACATCGTACCTGGTATTATCTATGTCTGCGTGAGTGAAAGTTCGTTCTCTAAAATCATCCACGTGTGCGGGACACGATGGAAATTATGTAGTTTCCTTAAATAACTAATTTGTTCACGCAGAGTAAGTGATTTTGTTCTTTCTTTAATTAAGGGTAATTTTTATGTCTTTTTGGTTAGCGCCATGTGCTACCTCATAACTCGGGGCATTCTGGTTATAATTTAAAGCCCACCAGGGAAAGTTGTGATTTCGTTGCGATCGTGGGGTATTCGTATCGTCACCGGCCATTATTACCACCATCCGGCCCATGAATTCTAGTCGATACCGAAAGACGAGAGATAACCCTCGACAAATATTGTGTTGGAACGATTCTAAATATTTCTAAGGCCTACTGTTGGAATTAATTAAATCACAGAAAAGGGGTATAACAGCATCCGATTTTCGGGTTGTGTTATGTGTATACTTTAAAATTTAAGTAATGATTTTGTAGATTTGGATTTCGTGAGATATTAGGTTGACACGATTTGCGATTCAAATTATTTACAGGGTACGTGTCGAGAAAGTACTTTCGTCGCACATTGGGAATTCCTGTATTTGTGGTAAGTGTTTTTATATCTTTTCTTTCGTCGTCAACGAGGTTACTCACGAAACTTTCACTAATAGTATTTCCGTGCTGATTACCGTAATTGTAATACCATTTAGTTAGTAAATTTGCTTATACTACGCATGCTGTGTACCACCAATACTTATTGTGATAATTTAATGTTAATGCCATACTTATTATCATTGTTTTCTTGTCAGTAATGCCATATTACTAATTATGTAAACGATATTTACTGCGAACTATTCTTCGCCATGTTCTTCACTTATGTAGTGTAAGTTGCCGATTCTGCTGTTATTCGATGTTGTATATTCTCACTAGTATCTACTTAGATTTGGCTATTTAACTTTGACTATATTTAGATATATAATATATAGATATATTTGATAGAGTAATTAAAGTACAATTGTTATTAACGATTTAGTTTTCTCTTTCCTTCGCTTCTTTCAGCATTACGAACCTAACATCTTGTTACAAGTGATACCATTCTGTTGTGAGCGGACATAAGTTACTTTGGGATAAGCTCTGGCGCCCTTAAATATATTTAATGTATCTCTGAACTCCCCCTCTCACCGACTATTGTGAGTTGGCCGTGCAGGTTCGTAAAATACCTAAAGCTTGTAACAGTAAATTTAAAAACTTCTTCAACAATTTTTATTTTTAAAGACAAGTAGCTTAATATTACTATTCAATTAACCTTTTATGATGCAAGTCATTTCTCTAGTAACCATGACTTTATGGGTGTTTTTATAATCACTTATTACTACGGGGCAAAGTGAGATGTTGATATTAGGGGTAAAGTGGGACATGTCTCGCTTTGCCCCAATATATTTTATGTACCTAAAGTTTGTTTTATTGTTTTTCCAGAATTAAAAGATGGTGAGAGACTACAAGAGAAAAACAACTCAACAAAATTGGTCGGTGGGGGCGATGAACAATGCCGTAAACGCTATTAAACAAGGCGAAATGGGCCTGCGAAAAGCATCTATACAGTACAACGTGCCTCGTGCAACATTGGCTCGATACGTGAAAAAAAATAAAGAAGTAACAAAGAAACTTGGAAGGTTCAGAACTGTGTTTACGCCTGAGCAAGAAGAGGAACTCAAACAACATTTGCTTGAAATGGAAAGAATGTTGTTTGGTTTAACAATACAAGATTTCAGGCTTTTAGCATATCAGAATGCTAGACAAAACAACATTACTCATAACTTTTCAAACAAAACTCGCTTAGCAGAGAGAGACTGGGTGGCGGGTTTTCTTAAAAGAAACCGTAACATATCACTACGACAGCCGGAATCCACATCAGCAGCACCAGCTGCCGGGTTTAACAAAATAGTTGTGGAAAAATTTTTCCAGTTACTAGGAGAACTGATAGACAAACATAGATTTCCACCTCACCGAGTGTTTAACTGTGATGAAACGGGAATTAGTACAGTTCCTAATAAGCAGTCAAAGATATTATCATGCAAGTGAAAAAAGCAAGTTGGGAGTTTAGCATCGGCCGAGCGCGGCACTTTAGTTACTGCGGAGATATGTGTCAGTGCTTCAGGGATATATGTTTCGCCTCTACTGGTGTTTTTTCGGGTACGCAAAAATCCTCTCTTTGAAATAAGCCTTCCTCCCGGAAATGACTCATCGGGATAGATGCAAACGGAAATTTTCACAATGTGGTTCAACCATTTCCTAAAACACACAAAACCCACCGTAGACGATCCAGTGCTTCTGATCTTTGATGGACACTCGACTCATGTGAAAAATTTGTCTTTAATTGAAAAGGCTCGGCAAAACCACGTCCACATTCTTGCACTACCTCCTCACACGTCCCATCGCATGCAGTTATTGGACGTTGCATTTATGTGGCCGCTGTCTAACGCCTACAGTTATAATGTACAAAATTGGTTTCAAAACAACCCCGGAAAAGTAATATAAATATATGAAGTTGGTAATCTCTTCGGAAATGCCTATTCAAGAGCAGCTACCACACACAACGATGTATCAGGATTCAGCGCGACAGACATTTATCCCTTTAATGCAAATATATTTCTAGAGGAAGCATTTGCTCCTGCTGCCACAACAGACCGTCCTTTACCAAGTGAAGTGGTTACAATCGAAACTCTAATTTCAGAACCGCTAAGTCAAACCATCACCGACGCTTTAGGAAGCTCCGAAGATATAATAGTTTCTCCAAGAGATATAATGCCAATCCCTAAGGCACCACCAAGTGTTAAGACCAGAAACAACTGTAGAAAAGGGAAAACCGTCATTATTACCAGTTCACTTTACCTGAAAGAAATGCAAGAAACTATAACACCAAGAACAGATAAAAATAGGGCTGTTCAGCAACAAAAAGTTTCTAATGTAAGAAAGAGGATTTTTTCAGAAACTGGCTGTTCACATACGTTAGAAGCACAGAATAACAAAAATTAAAAAAAGATGCCCTCTAAGAAGAAATTAGTTACCATTTCGTCATCATCGGAGTCAGATTCGGAATATTCATTCAATGAGAGTGAAGATGAAGGGAAAACGGGAATAGCTGTGATAGAGGGCGATTACGTAATGGTAAAGTATAGGGACAAATTTTTCCCAGGAACGGTTGTAGCGATGGTGAACGAAAAAAATACAGTAAAACACATGGCTTCTAGTGGAGATAAATGCTGGCGATGGCCTCAGACTGATAATATTCTGAACTATGACGAGGAAAAAATTATTAAAGTTATTCCTCCACCGAAGCAAATAAATAATCGCGGCATGTTCGTAGTGCCCCAAATTCAATCAACTTTATGTATTTGTCTAAATAAATTTATATATATTTTTTATAATACCTATTTTTAGAATGTCTATTAAAGTAAATTTACTTGCATAATTATAGTCTTGTTCTTATTATTGTGTTGTTTTAGTTGTGTCTTACTTTGCCCCTATAACTGTCCCATTTTACCCCTTATATGGGGCACAATGAGACATTTACAACATTTTCAAAATTGCCCAAATGCATTACTTTTTTGTGATTAAATGGATATTCAATGTTTATAGCAACATGAAATAATCTGTTGAAATCGAAAAAACTGTTAAAATGCTATATTAACAATAAAATAATAGTGCTAAAACACTAAAAGTATCACTTTGCTCCAACTTCCCCTACATTAGTTTTGGTCTCAGGTCTATCCAATAAAAAGCAAATGTATTGAGTCTACCAGTGTTTTAGTTTTTGTAGACTTAACTTTTATCAACCAATGTGAAAATTATTTCTATTAATGACCTAAAACCAATAATAATTTTTTATAAAAAAAAATAAATACACGTATATAGCACGTAAAAATTAATAAAAGCTACAACACAATACATTCTCTTACAATTATCAATTTGTAATTCCGTCTTCTTTTTCTTGTTCTTGTTATTAAGAATTTCTGCCTGTTTAATTGATAACTTCAGTAACAATTTCATACTATTGAAAACGTTAATTTTGTATGACGGTTAATAGTAATTTTTCGTTGCGATACATTTTTCTATTTAAACTAATAGATGATAAACAATAAAATTAGATTCTTAATAGAGTATATTTAAAAATAAAAATAATCTCTCAGACAGAAGATTAGTAACGTACAGTCTTATTGTTCGTAAGTTTACATAAATCTTTTATAAATTCTTTAAAGATTAATCTCTTTATAAAACTTTAATAATTTCATTTTCACGCACTTGTAAGTATTAACGTTTTATGTAGAAGCCGACAGAGAAGAAAATGTCAACGAAGAAGATTGAATGGTTCAAATTTTTTTGTAACAATGACTCATTCTTTGTAATTTCTCACGGATTTTATTGTAAAGCGTAAATTATGCTAAACACTACAATAAGCGAGACTTAATTTGTGTAGTTACAACCTGTTCCTTGTTTGTGCTATCGTGATTTCAAACGAGAAGATCCAATGAAATGTGGCACATTCGATCTGATTGATTCGCTTGTTTCCTGATCACGCAATCACATCTTCTTATATAGACACGATTTCTTTTTTATTTTTTAGCAAAAGTTGTAGATCATACCATAATTATTGCAAATTATTTGTTGATGTTATTGAATTCGTGATTGTGATAGAAGTTTATATTGTTAAATGTAGAAGCTTGAATTATGTACTTTCACTGAATAATTTGTAGTTATCTAATGTTAAATTTCACGATATAGTCAAAATCAAATGCAAATAAATTTGTAGCTGCTTTTTCTAAACCACACTAAATGCAAATTATTGTTTTTTCTATACCCTCGTTTTATTTTTAATAGCTAACGCTTATCTTTACAATATTACTGAAAAATTCTAAACTATAAATATAACATTTGATTTAATATAGTTGATTAAATTGTCGATTAAAGCAATTATTTGCACATTTTAAAGTCAAAGACAAACTTTTTCAGAGTAACTTGGTTAGCAAATTAATTACCCAATATTTTAGAAATTCTTTGTGTTTTTGATGGTTTTAATAATTGTCAACGACTCTGATTGGGTTCTATCTCAAAACACGTTTTCATTTTGGTTTAAAAAAAAATCAATCAAAAACATAGAACAACTAAAAAAACCTGGACGTCAAAGTGTGCATGTTGGTTGTATCGATACTTTTTTTGTTTACTCTTAAGGCATTTGGGTATTGTTGCGATGCTTTTACAGATTGTTTGGTTATAAAAAACATTTTTTTAAAGAACGGTTCATAAGTAAAACTTGAATAAGACTTAGGCTAGAACGGGACACAGTGGTCCAATCTACAAAATTTAAATAACAAAACATCATTTAGCCGCGCAATTTCACATGAAGGAAGCTGACAGTACTCAGTGTTTCATGTTATTACATGCACGTTGTTTTTTTTTGTTGGAGCTAAAATGAAAACATGTGATTTAGGGCACAGTGGTCCGCTTTGTTCGGGATACAGTGCCCACATGGCCAGTGTGCCCCATATTAGGAAAAATAATGTGTAAGTAGTGTAGGTGCTTTTCTAATTTGTTGTAATTATTATAGATAGTTCGAAACCGAGTTCGAAAGACAACAATAGGGCAAACTGATGAACACATCATGTTTGAGGCTGTGAAAAACACTTTAAGCGGCGGTTTGTCCATCAGGAAATCAGCTAGTCGTTTTAATATAAGCCGGACAACTCTTAGAAGATACATCTGTATGTGTAAAAACAAACAAATCAATTGGGAGAACGCTATTTTGGAAGACGTACCAAAAATGTCTCCCAAATATAATGTTCGCTAATTATTTACAATTCTGCGCTCATTTACATCATAGATTACCGCCGATCGAGGTTAGAAAAATTGCTTACGAATTTGCTAAAGACATATCATAAGAAAATTCCCAATAGCTGGTCCGAGCACCAGAGCGCTGGTCCAGATTGGTTCACTTCATTTTTGAAAAAGAATCAAGGTATATCTCTGAGGATGCCCGAAGCAACCTCTTTGGCCAGGGCCATAGGCTTTAACAAAGTTGTGGTGAGCGCTTTTTTTGAGCTCAGAACTGTCCAAAAACCTGTCAAAATTGTAGCTCCAAAAGGTACCAAACAAGTTGGCCAAATCCACCGATGATGATTTTCCCCCGCGTGAAATTTTAGCCACACATGATCAAGGGAGCTCCACCTGGTACTGTGGGCTGTGCTAATTCATCGGGATGGATAACAAATGTAATATTTGTCGACTGGCTGAAGCATTTTATAAGATTTGCTAAACCGACTGAGCAAACACCCGTGCTTCTCATCATGGACAATCACGAGAGTCATGTCTCATATGGCGCTGTAAAGTTAGCCAAGAAAAATAACGTTATTTTATTAACATTGCCCCCACACAACAGTCACCGTCTGCAGCCTTTACACCGATCTTTCTATGGTCCTCTAAAAACCTATTACAATAATGCCTGCCGAGTAGAATTAGTGGGTAAATCCGGAGGTCGAATCACCATATATAATATTGCAGATGTTGTGAAAATGTTATCCACAAGCAGCTACTCCAAAGAACATCATTTCCAGATTCAGGGTTACCGGAATTTACCGATTCAACCGTGATATATTTTCAGAGGATGAATTCATGGCTGCGAGTGTCACTGATGTGAACATGAATTCCCATCTTGGAGTTGTAGCCGGTCCTAGCTATGAAAACCCCCGAAAACGTACTGCGGTAGCAGACGTCGATCAAGCAAATTTCCGAGAAGTCACGCTTTCGCCAAACAACAGTCAGAAATCTTTAAGAAAAGTTACCTCTGAACCTGAGCCAACACAGGTGGAACCACACACCGTTGTTACACCTGCCATGCTTCGACCCTATCCAAAATCTTCTGGGACTTCAAAGTCGGCAAGAAAGCCAAGAAAAAAAAGAAAAGTGCTATTTTAACAAACACTCCTGTGCTGAAGACAATAGAGGAAGAATTTAATCAGAGAAATGAGGCTAAAGCGGCCAACGTTAAAAAAAAGTTGATGAAAGATTCTGATAAATTTCCGGCAGTGTAGAAGAAGAACAAAATTGAGAGAAGCAATGATGAAAGTGAAGGAAGTCTCAGCTTGGTAGATTCAAAGGATGATATCGACGATGATTGTGAGGAAGAGGAACAAATTGACTTGCATCGCAACTACCTGGACTTGTCACATATTCAAGTAAACAGTTTCGCCCTGGTGAAGTTTGAAAGCAAGAAAAGTGTCAAATATTTTGTTGGAAAGGTTTTGGCTACATTGCTCAATAATGAATTTTAAGTCAGCTTTCTAAGAAGAGCTCAAGACAATTTTGTATTTCCCTCCGTTCCAGATGAGTCAATCGTGGAAGAAAATCTATCATCTATCCAATCCGCTTCAATCAGGTGGCACGGCAAGAACTCAAAATCGTTTTCATTTTGACATAGATCTTTCCCATTACAATATGGGATAATAATATTTTGTATTTTGTATAATTATTATCTAAGCATTTGGTTTCAACGTATTACAAAGATTATTCCTCACAAGTGTTCTAATAATTTCTAATAAAAAAACAAATCAAGCTGTGTTTACATTACTTAACGCAAGGGCCACTGTGCCTCGACATATGGTCCACTTTGAAAAAAAACATAATTTTTTTTACTCAAACTATTTTAATTAACGAGAGTTGTGTAACTGTGTAAACTGTAAATATTCATCACGTACTGAGAAATCAGGTTAATCCTGTATAGTTTTTAAAGTAAAAATTTAAATTTAAAAAATGGTCCACTGTGCTACGGTCTCCCCTACACTACCTTAAAATAAAATCTCTTCTGCAAATATTATATACTATAAAAAATAATTTTTTTTCTATATAAACCCTAACTAAAGCGTTTATTGTCTATATTTCAAACCTTATATTTATTTTAGAAAAAAATGGTGTCTGTAAAATTGTTAGATAACTGGTAGAACGCCAGGTTAAAAAAAACATTTTATAAATCGTTATTTGAAAACTTTAATATTTTCTTGCTGATCTGAATTCATATTTCTTTGATGCCGGCTCGATATGTGGTCTACCAAACTGCAAAACAATATTAACCATTGTTACTGCGTCAGTTATGCGAAGTCGAAAGTGTTAAGAAGATGTTTAAGTAAATAATTGATTAACGCGTGGCTAAGATAAATATAACGGAGTATAAACGTACGTGCTTTTAATATAAATAAGTGTCAGTTTTAAGATAAACAGAAGTTATGCGCGGACATTATTTTTCGAGTGATTGTAATACATAAATTAGTGTGTTTTTCTTAAATATCGTTAGATTTAATTAGTTCGTGTAGTTATAAACGTGTAAATATTTTGTCTATAAATAAATTAGTTTTAAAATTCGTTACATTGGTGACAGGTGTGCGGTATCAAAACTCTTTGAAATCGTGTAAATAAATAAACCTTTTTAGTTCGCACTTTGCGTATTTGTTTATAACGTGTATTTATAGTTTTTCAGTTTGCTAAAGTAGTGTTTTTTTATTCGTGTTATAACTTATGCCGGTAGCTCATGTTATGTTCTGTAATATAAATTGTTCACATTTCTTTCAATCCCTACTCTATGGAATCATTCGTCTTTAGTTTTACCGTCGGATGGCATACAATGACATTTTTATTAATTACCTGATTAGTGCATTTTCATTCTTTAGACTCGTAATGTTTCTACCCATCTCTTTTTTGTATACGCAATTGGTATTTTACTATCTTTTTTGTTTTATGAACTTCGGTTACTTTGGTAACTGTTTCGTACTTGGTACCTTCTCCTAAGAGAGGTTCACTTGCCGTCAACTTGCTAAACGTGCGTCATTTTCGTTGTGCTTTAAAGCCTCGATAATTTCTATAAAATTCAAATAACTGTTGTATGTCGAAGACCTCTGTGACATTCACCAGACGTATTTCTTTACGGATACTTGGACTTCGAAAATACCACGTGTGCCGCATCGTTGTTTATCTGACGTCGTATTTGAACGGGTACGTACTTACGCATTTGCTATACTTCAATACTACTTTTTTCTCCTTTAATTCTCGTCACTAATTTTAGATATTTGCTCTTAGCATTTTCTACTTGGTTGAATCTACTTTCCTCATTCCGAAATCGTTGTGAAACCGCATCCATCGATCAGGGTTTCCACATCGATCAACATCGAGCTGCCACCTTTATTAACATCGATTCATGCTAAACCGAAGAAATTCAATCTCAACGTATTCTACTAACTTAGCCTACATTACTTTCACTTCAATATTGCTAAATATTTATCTTTTAACTATTAATTAACTTACCCCGCTGAAATTATTCATTTTAGTGAATTCTCATTTTTCTTATTTAAATTTCAAAGATTGCATTGTACGCCATCTACACTGTAAAGTCATAACTTATAATTCAAAACCTCATTTCAATATTTGTTTACTATTACAATTCAAATTTCTTATTACAGTTAAAATTGTTACTAAATTTCTAAATCACATTTACCTTAACTCTTTGCGTGCTTATTCAAACATAACTTACTCACTTAACTTCAGTATTCGAACTTGTAATTAACGTATTCATTATACGAGTTGACTTATTGTCTATGGTCCCATTTGTTATTACTTTTCCATCTAGATCGCATTGCTTCGGCCAACGTTACTTGCGTAAGAGAAGTACACCGAAGGATAATTATTAAGGTAAAATTGTTTCTTTACATAATTGCTTGCTCACCTCGAGTAAATCGAATCCTGAATAATTTGCCACTATAACGTAACTGACTTTGAACATTTTGCTTAATATTTTCAATAAGGTAAATTGGATTTAATTATTCTCATTATACTTATTTCATATTTCAATAACTGTTAACATATTTTATGTGTCAAACTTACATTTATGTTACCATTGATATTGATTTTCATTTTAATTTAATTATCCCCATTTTGCTTACTTATTTCGTTGCTCATCTCTACGCTATCAGTTATTTCGTACTTGCGACTGAACACATTAACTAACCAAGTACGTGGCGCCCATTCGCTTAACTATTCTTTACTCAATTATTGCTTACCACCTCATACTTAAAATTCTAGACTTGCTAGCCCACTCACAATATTTGCCTACTTGTACTGAGCCACCGTGCCTAAGCATCTTAAATTTTGTTACCACCAAAAGTTACCGTAACACTCATTATCAAATCAAAATAGATGCAAAATTATTTAAATTTCTCAAATTAAAAAAAAATTGTCAAAAATCAATTAATAAAAATATGCAAGAAAAACTGTCTGAAAATTGTCAGAAAATGGAAGGAAATTCTAGAAAAATGAAAGAAACGTTTTACAAAAATTTGCAGAAAATGAAAGAAAAGTTTTGCAAAAATTTTCAGAAATATTATTTGAAAATACCCAGCAAATAGAAGAAAAATTGATGAAATACAAACGAGCATAGAAAATCAAATCAAAATTGCTCAAGAGGAAACCTAAGCAGATATGTAAAATTTAAAAGAAGAAATATGCGTATCTATAAATGACAAAATAGAAACAGTAAGAGAGGAATCGAACTGCTTGAAGAAAGAATGAACCAAATGTTTTGCCATGGTGAAGCAACCGTCACGAGCGAAGATTTGACAATGGATCGTCGGGAAGAAACCACCTACAAATTTTGATGGTAAAGTTCCATGGTCAACTTACTACAAGTAGTTTGAAGCCATTGCTACAGCTAATTGTTGGAGCAACAAGCAGAAAGCGACGTCTTTAATAGTGTCATTACGTAAAGAAGCGCTCATTTTCAGCAAGTGTACCAAACTCAAATTAAAAATCGGGTTCATAAAGCTGCCGAAAGTCTTCAAGGGTTTGAGGCCGACATCGCCAGATTAAACGATATGTGTATCCTACAGCACCAGATACCTTATTAGAGCAGTTGGTTATTCAAATTTTTGTAGACGGCATCCGAGGCAGCCAAATGCAGTAGATTCTCCGGTTAGCTCGACAGAATACGTTGGATGACGTTTTAACCCATGCCTTGGACTTTGAAACAGCAAAACAGGCATTACACCAAAGCAACCATAAACTCCGCTGTGCTACAGAAATACCTGCGCAGACAAAAAGCATTGAAGAAATAGTGCGACGTGTATTTCGGAATCAAGTAGCTCGAGGAAAAGAAGTGACATGCTGGAACTGCGGGAAAGTGGGCCTCGTACGTCGACGGTGTACTAAATCCAAAAGAGATTCAAAAGAGCGCCCGGAAAACTAGAACAGGTCAACCGAATAGGGAAAAAGTCCACCTCAACTAGCCATGCCCCGAAAATTACCATTCAAATGGCATTGCTTGTAGAGCAGTTGCATAGCATTTATCTTGATGGCCAGATAAATGGAAGAAGTCTTCAGTTACTGGTTGACACGGGAGCGACGTCTTCACATGTTATTGGAAAACTAGAAGACATCACCAGTAACAGTACGACTTCAAACGACGACGGGTGACCATTGGTTTGGAAAATGGAATACTGGTAACCGAAATCACGGAAAAAGTTATCGTGGGAATAGACGTGATAACAAAGCACCAGTGCGAATCTTATTAAGTGAAGACGTGACTCTGTTTGCAAGGATTGAAAGTGTGGTGATGGCACGCCTGGATGGAAATCTCCGGGATGGCTATATTTGCACGATTGAACCAATAGGCGATTTACATAAACTGAAGCGCCAACCGGTGGCAGCATATGCAACTGCTGTAAGTAGTATACCCCCGTTGGTATCATTGTGTTCGACTGTTAAATCACGCTAAAACATTAATTTAAACAATTGTATTTATAAATATAATTAATGTAAACGGTAGTTTGTGTTTCTTACATTGACATTTCTTTTATTTTGTACCTATTACATCTTCGCTGTACTAATGAGTACGGGGTACAGGCTTTCGACCGCGATTTCTACCACGCTTTTCCTTCGTTCACTTCTAAACATTTACAAAAAGAGTATTAAAATAGTGCTGCCAAATAGCATATGTGTATAACATACCTGTGGAGACTGTACGCAACGGCTGGGAAATTTTTAGAAATTTTTTGTAAAATTTCGTTTGCTTCTGCATCCGACAAAATCTTCCGCTTCTTAGGGAAAACGTTTTTTCGAAGGCATTCTTCTAACAAAGGAGCTGCTGCGTACTTTTCCCTTGCTGAATGGGATGTCCAATAACACTTGACAACAGCAGAAAATCAAGTACGTTCTCTCTAAAATATCCAAAATATAGAAATCTTAGCATGTGAGGTACTTCATTTATTAGTTTTACCGGGTGCACAAAATCAAAACAGCACTAACATGTTTGCATTTGCCAGAATTCCCAGCTTTACACGTGCACAGGAACTGATTTTGTATAGTAACTACCGCTTCGTTAACACAAAGAGTCTTTTATTTTATGAGGTCGGTCACTTAACGCACTCGTTTGTAGGCAAATGGCAAATAACTCCACGATTTGGATGTCGGGACGACTCTTTTTGGAGGTTATTCCGCATTTGATTATGTGCTTCGCATTTAAGGCTGCTTGGCCTTCATTAACACATCGAGAGCTTCCAGATAGCTAAATAAGGCTTCTAATGTAATTAAAGCACAATTCATGTTTTCCTAAAAGTGAAATACGTAATAAATTAAGACCGAAGTGAATTTTAACCTACAACTTACCGTCTCTTTTATCTCAATAAAACAATTTAACTATAATTTTTCTCTAGCACAAGAGTCTTTAAACAAGTTTAATATTAAATGATTGTCATGAACTTGTATTTAACATAAAAACAGACTATAAAACTAACAACAAAGGCTACTTTTCACATAAACACAATATAAACCACATGTAAACACTTCATGGGTATACCACTCTGCGCCGCCACATTGTTGACAACAGTGGCGTCACCAACGGTAATGTAAATCGCCTATAGAGGGCGACATAGTTGAAAAGGACTATTCGTTGGCAGAACTTTAGTACGAGTAAAAAACACTATGTCAGTAAAGATCGTAAATGTCAACTTAGTTCTAGTAACGTTGAAAAAGAATACTGAGGTAGGCCAATGCACACCAGTATTTCAAACAGTAACATGGATGAATTCTAACGAAGATACGTCGCCGAAGAAGTGCTTACAACATCTATAAGACATTCTTACCTTCAAATGCCAAAACCTCAACTAAGACCATCTGGCTAAACTTGAAGTGTTGACCCAGCAGTATCAAGATGCGTTCGCGTTGAAGAGTGGTTTCAAAAGAAAAACTAAGGTGGTGTGATTGAGGGTCAAATAGCCCATGAGCGTCCCCAGTAGAACTCATAAAGAAGAAAAATGAATCAATAAGGTTTTGTGTAGACTACAGACAGCTTAACGACGTAACCAAAAAGGACAGCTACCCTTTACCGAGAATTGACGATACGTTAGACACCCTATTAGAATCCCAGTGGTTTTTCACTTTGAATTTAAAGAATGGTTATTGGCAGGTAGAATTGGAACTCAATCATCGTGAAAAACCGGCTTTTCGATTGGAACTGGTTTGTGGCAGTTTACTGTGATGCTCTTTGGCCTGTGTAACGCTCCTGCAACGTTTGAGCGTTTGATAGAAACCATCTTGCGCGGATTGTTTTGGAAGACGCGCTTGGTTTACCTGGACGACGTGATCATGGTTAGAAGGTCGTTTGAAGAACATTTAAACAACCTGAAAGATGTGTTTGAACGACTACTTTGAGCAAATCTGAAACTGAACCCAAAGAAGTGCCATCTATTTAAGAAGGAAGTGCAATACGTTGGCTACGCCGTATCTAGAGATGAAGTAAAAGCCAATATTGCAGCAGAATGTAGATGGAACAAAAACTGCGAAAATGCTTTTTATCAACTACAACAGGCCCTAGTTACTTCGCCGACTTTAATTTATCTCAGAGAAGAGGGAAAAGCCAGAAAAGAATTATTGCTTGACTAGGTGTAAGCTGTTAGCAGTTGTCAATTCTATAGAACACTTCTATAAATTTTAGACATAAAACTTTCACCATAAAACATATTAAATTATTTTTAGGGTAAATGGTGTATTATTTTTGCCTGACGAAGAACTTAGACCAAGTTCGAAAGCTAGCAATTATATTATTCTAAATAAATAATACACCATTTACCCTAAAAATAATTTAATACTTCTATAAATATTTGTATAAACAAAAATTTCTACTAAGAACGGCTCACGCCGCTTTAAAATGGCTATTGCAGTTCCGTCACCCGTAAGGACAAGTAGCAAGATGGATTGAGAAACTGCAAGAGTATGACTATGACACAGACCACCGTGCCGGAAGTAGTCATCGGAACGCTGATGCCTTTTCGAGAATACCGGAGAACTGCTATAGTTAATGACAAGTGAAAACCTGAGAAGTTGCGTCGCGAACAAGTAAACGATCCCAAAATAAGACTACTTCTGAATTGGTAAGAAAATGGCCGACGACCAACCTGGGAAGAAGTGTGTGTTTTGAACAGAAACCTCAAAGCGTACTAAGCGCAATAGGACTCTTTGATAGTAGAAGACAGTCTTCTTAAACGATGTCTAGAGAGTGTCGAGGGCACGGGAAACTAACTACAGTTGGTAGTATCAAAGAACCGGGTGTCACAAGTGTTAAAGCATCTCCACGATGGTATATCAGAAGGACACATTGGCATAAAAAAGACATTGGGAAAAGCTCGGAAAATATTATACTGGGTGAACCGCAAAGAGGACGTCATGAAATGGTGCCGTAAGTGTACGGTTTGCGCATCAGAAAATGGTCCAACAAAAAAGTGCAATGAAAAAACTATATCATTCATTATTAACCGTTGACATCTAAAACTTTGCATAGCGACATGTAATCTCAACATTAATAGTATATTGTTTTATTAGGATTAAAAGTGGCATTTTTTTTGTCAAGCAAATTTTGCATTTGCTAGGCGAAGCAAAGCAAAACTGCGAGACAAAAAAAAAACTTTTAATCCGAATGAAACATGCTATTTTTTCTCTAACCGAAATCACTCATTTAACTATTAATTTGTGCTTTGAATTTATTATAATAAAATAATATAATTGGGACAATAAAACAAAGTAGGCAAGTATCGATGTAGTCATGGACACTTTGTCAAACATTTGTTGAAAACTTTGTAAAAATGGAATCTAACGAAGATTTAGGTGTACCTAAGGAGATACAGAACTGTGCAAAAAGTACCAAGTTTTAATTTAAATAATTACTTTTAATACTAGGATTAAAAGCGACAACTTTAGCTCCTAGGATTAAAAGTAAATACTTCTGTTGCTAAGATACAATTTTTTTTCTCTCAGTAAGGAAAACGTCAACTTTCGAGACTCCTGACAGTAGAAAAATGTCATACTTTTGTAACGGTTGGAGAAAACATTTTTTTCCAACTTATAATTTAAAATTAGTTTTTTTGCTTTGTGAAATTTTGAATGTCAATTGATTTCTATAGTAAATAAAATCCGTTGGTTATTGAAACAAATCTGTTTGGACTGCAAGTTTTCAAAAATGTAATGGTTTAGTTAAGTTTGGCATATGTACAGATGTATTTGAGACTTTGAATATTTGATACATCTTATTGACGTTCAATTTTAGTCAAGATATTCAAAAGAAAGTTTTAGTATTAAAATTTGACTCGTTTGCCAAATATTTTTGGGTTAAATACATCAGTTTACCCAAAAATAACAAAAGTTTTGTGTTTTGAATATATTTTTTTGGTTTGCAGAATATAAAAAATAAAAACCGTATAAATTTTTTGATAAACGTAAGAATGTCCTACATTTTTCGACTTCAACGTCAACAATAAATAATATTTTTTACGTAACCAGTTAGGCACGCATTTATCAAAAGTTATACTATTAATGTTAAATTTAAGATGTTAATATGATATAATGTGAAAATTATGTAAATTAAAATTTCATTAAAAAAATTTTTTGGTACATAAATTAATAGTAACTCAAAATCTAAATTATAAATATATTTTGATTATTAAATTAATTTATGTAATGCATAAAGTAGAAAACGTGTAAATACACTGTGCGATACGCTTAATTTAAAAAAAAAATTACTATAATAAATAGTGTTATTTGAAAACATGTCAACGCAGTTAAAGCCTACCGCTTAAAATTTATATAGATTTACTAACTGAAAATTTATTTAAAAAAAATGTATTTGACGGTTACATAAAAATAACAAAATATTACATGGTATTTTATTATAGGTTCTATTGTGAATTTAATAACTGTAGAGTTCTGTTTTCACTGTAGCTTGTCTTATAAATAAATTTATAAACATAAATATAAGATACTGTTAGGCATTCACTAAACCAACATTTTTTTTTATTTGCCAGCTTTAGCATGTTGTATAATCGAATGTGTTTATTGTTTTCTATTACGCAATCTTTATTTTATTATCGGCGCTTTTATTTTTTAAATTGACATCAATGTCTTACCATTCTCTTTTAATGTATTTTTTAATTTAAATATTGTTTAATAGACAATAACAACTGTTGTGTTTCGTATACACTATAATTAAATTATAGAAATTGGAACTAAAAATTGTATTTACTATAAGTAATAAATATTCTAGTTATTTATGTGTTAACAATAAGAATAGAGAGTAAGAAGTGATCTAATTTTGCGTAAAAATACAAAAACTAGTTTAATCTACACTTGTAATTGTGTTTGTAAGACAAAAACCTTTATGTTGTTTTACTAATTCTACTTTTAAACATATTTTTTTTGTAGAAATTTGTTTCAAGGATTTTTAACACTTATTATAACAGTTTTTGATTTCATATTTAGATTTGAACAAATAATTCTGCATATTGCACTGTACATTGATAATTCAATAAAGACAATTTAATTTATAGTTGAATCAACAAAATTTGAAATTCGTGTTGATTAATTTACTAAAAGTGTTGGTCTATAATATTAGTTTTTATAAAATGTAGAGTTAGCTTAAAAATGAACAGATATAAAATCGTTTTAAATTAGTCAAAAAGATTTTTATATTTTTTAGGAATGTGAGTTGAAACATATTTTGAATTCAATAAGTACAAGATTTGCAACTAATAATTTAAGAATGATAACTATATAATTATACCTAAAATTAGAAGTTATTTTTTAACCTGAAACGTTTCTTTCTTTTTTGATCTTCATGATTTTAAGATTTGTATGCACCAACGTTTTTCTACTAAATATCTTAAATTTCATTGAGTTGTATTAGCCAAATATTGTAGGAATTAGATAACAGCCATAAAATTCATATTTTCTTATATTTATTTAAAGTCACAGTAGTAACATTACGATTGTTTCGCCAATTATTATAATGGTTTCTTCAGATGTTAATTATACAACTTCCATCTTGCATTTATTATTAAGTGTAACATTATTTCTACAATACAATTTAATAAATTAATACATATGTGAAAAGATCAAATTTTCTGAAACTTACTCTATGATAAAAAATATTTTAATTAAATATTATTTAATAATTATATAAACTGTAACTTTATGAAAAATTTTATATACACAACAATACTAATAAAATGCCATCATTTACTATAACGTGTAAATGGATCGAAGTTAAACCCACAAATCGCAAATTTGATATGAATAGATTATTTTGTACATATGAGAATTTAGTATTCATGAAATATTTTAACATTAAAATTTATGTATTCACTTAAAATTGTTTATTATTAATAATCCAATTAGGAGGTTTTACTTTGAATACATATTTTTATTTTTATTTTTTTTTAATTTTTATTTTTACATTCTTTTCCCTTAAATAAATTAGTTTTATTTTGATTTATTAATGACGAAATTATAAATTGAATTCAGATTTTCAATATCTGTTTTATAATTAACAGTTGTACTATTCTTTTTAATTTCGATCATTTCATAAAGTAACCTTTTTTTTTATTATTTTCTATACGTAATATTGTTGGTGATATAAAATTGAAACTATGTTTTTTCTCAACAGTATGGTTCGACAATGCAGTATTCGGAAGATGTGGTGAAACTTTTTTGGTTTTTATAGAATTTTTATGCTGATTAATTCTTTTATTTAAATTTCGTTTTGTTTGTCCTATATAAATTCCATTACAATTCGTACAATTCAACTGGTATACTACATTAGATATTGAAATTTTGTTTGTTTTATCTTTTAAATTATTAAATAATTTTTTTTCCAAAGTTAAATGATTTTTAAAAGAAGTCGTAAAATTATATTTAAGTAGTTGCTTTTTTTAATTGAGAAGATAAGTTAGGTATAAACGGCAATGACACGTATTTTTTTTCCTACTGTTTAGATCATAATTGGCTAAACTTAGATTTACATTTGTTTCTTGTTCTTTTTTCTTTTTTAATATATTAATTTTTTTTGTGATGTTATTGTTAATAAAGTTTAAAGGAAAATTATTTTGGCATAAAATTTTTTTAATTGTTTTTATATTTTCAAAATGAAATTGAGGTGATGATAAAAGAATTGCTCTATCTGTTAAATCATTAATAATAATTTTTTTTATATTGAATTGCAGTAAATGAATTAAAATTTATATATCTGTTTTTATATTTTTTCTGAACCAGTTAGTATCAATTGTATTATCGAAGTTTCTTATTAATGTCAAATCTAAGAAAATTATTGATTTATTATTATTTTCTTTTTTAACTGTAAATTTTAGTCTGGGATGAAAGTTGTTAAAATCATTATAAATTAAGTTTATATTATTTTCTTCAGTAGCTATTATGTTATCATCCACATATCTTTTATAGAATGTTATGTTATTAAATTTTTTCAAATACTCTGTTTCTAAACCTTGTAACACTAAGTTTGCAATTGTACTAGAAAGTGGTTGTCCAATTGCAATTCCAAAAAAAAAGTATTATTAATAATTTAACAGAGCAATTATTTTATCATCACCTAAATTTCATTTTGAAAATATAAAAACAATTAAAAAAATGTTATGCCAAAATAATTTTCCTTTAAAATTTATTAAGAATAACATCACAAAAAGAATTAATATTTTAATAAAGAAAAAAGAACTAGAAGTAAATGTAAATCTAAGTTTAGCCAATTATGATCTAAACAGTAGGAAAAAAAATACGTGTCATTGCCGTTTATACCTAACTTATCTTATTCATTAAAAAAAGAACTATTTAAATATAATTTTACAACTTGTTTTAAAAAACATTTAACTTTGAAAAAAAAATTATTTAATAACTTAAAAGATAAAACAGACAAATTTTCAGTATCTAATGTAGTATACCACTTGGATTGTACAAATTGTAATGGAATTTATATAGGACAAACAAAACAAAATTTAAATAAAAGAATTAATTAGCATAAAAATTCTTTAAAAACCAAAAAAGTTTCACCACATCTTCCGAATACTGCATTGTCGGACCATACTGTTGAGAAAAAACATAGTTTCAATTTTATATCACCAACAATATTACGTTTAGAAAATAATAAGAAAAAAAGGTTAATTTATGAAATGATTAAAATTAAAAAGAATAGTACAACTGTTAATTATAAAACAGATATTGAAAATCTGAATTCAATTTATAATTTCGTCATTAATAAATCAAAATAAAACTAATTTATTTAAGGTAAAAGGATGTAAAAATAAAAATAAAAAAAAAATAAAAATAAAAATATGTATTTAAAGTAAAACCTCCTAATTTGATTATTAATAATAAACAATTTAAAGTGAATACATAAATTTTAATGTTAACATATTTCATGAATACTAAATTCTCACATGTACAAAATAATCTATTGATATGAAATTTGCGATTTGTGGGTTAAACTTCGATCCATTTACACGTTATAGTAAATGATGGCATTTTATTAATATTGTTGTGTATATAAAATCTTTTATAAAGTTAAAGTTTATATAATTATTAAATAATATTTAATTAAAAAATTTTCTATCATAGAGTAAGTTTAAGAAAATTTTATCTTTTCACATATCTATTAATTTATTAAATTGTATTGTAGAAATAATGTTACACTTAATAATAAATGAAAGATGGAAGTTGTATAATTAACATCTGAAGAAACCATTATAATAATTGGCGAAACGATCGTAATGTTACTACTGTGACTTTAAATAAATATAAGAAAATATGAATTTTATGGCTGTTATCTAATTTCTACAATATTTGGCTAACAGCTACATTTTTGATTAAAATTGAGTTATATATTTTGTTCTAAAAATTGTGACTTTTAGTAGTATACAAATTTAAAAAACAAAACAAAAATTAACATGCCATTTTTAAAGATATTTTTTTCAGCAACAGGTTTTGAGACAAATTTTACACTTGTTTGTAATATTAGTTCCAAACTAAACCTACAACACCATGGTGTTTAGTATTTTACTTAAAGTAGGAAATTAAGACTCTTTTTGATGTCCTGAACAAGTTTTTGGAATTTGCACTATTATAACAGATAAAAATTATATCATAGACTAATTCATGATGGCTTATTACCGTCTACTTTATTGCGTTTCTTTCGCCCTCAAAACAACTAATAACCATATAGCTAAATTAATCCATCTCTAAATGGAGAAGGTATGGTAATACAGTATGATATTTTTCTTTAAATCAATTCACAATTATATTTATTCTAAAACTAGTTTCGACAATTCAAATTTTCATTATCGGTTACTCCAAAAGCAAATAAATTAACAAAAGTGATAAAACGTTTAAAAAACCTTCAAGTTATATAAAATTATAAAAATTGCAATGACAAGTGTCAACCAATTAAATTTTTTTTTAAAATTGAAACTGATATTAAATACACATCCATAGGTGATATGAAAAAGAAAATGAAAAAAGTAAATTAAAATTTATAATTAAGAAGAGGAGAAACATTTAAATCAAGAATTTCATTAATACAACTATCAGAATTTTCATTATAAAGACAATGAATTTCAAGATGATTAAGAAAAGAACTTTGATGAAAAAAATTACCATTAAGGTCAGAAGAAAAAGAATGACCAGTAGATACAATAGGATTAGCGAAAGAAGAACACGTGTTTGATATTCCAGAATTTAAATACCTTTTAATAAAATAAATATGTTCTTTTAAGTTTGTTTTAAACTTTCTACCAGTTTGTCCTACATAAGAACAATTGCAACAAAAGTAAGAAATTTTGTACACACCAGATTTATCTAAAGAAGAAACAGAATATTTATTATTAACAATAAAATATTTTAAATTACAATTAGTAAAAAAAGAAATAGAAAGATTATACTTTTTAAAATATTTTTTTAGAGAAAGAGAACAAAAATTAATATAAGGCATATAACAATAGATAGTAGCATTATCCGATTTATTTTGAGAAAAAATTTTAAAGAAATGGTATAAACGAATTTTACAAAAAACATTGTTCAAAATATAAAAAGGGTAACCATTATATAAGCTAATTGTTTAATAGTATCAAATTCTTTATTTAAACTAGACTTAGAAAGAGGAATAGAAAAGAGACGATTTCATAAGTAAAATGAGTATTATGACAAATACAATTAATGAAATTATTAAAATTATTTAGATCTAAAGAACCATTAAAGAGAACAATGTAATCATCATTATATCTAAACCAAAAAAAAAATCTTTAAATACCAAACCAAGCAAAGAACAAATATCTAAAATCTAGTAAGTATCCAGAGAACCATTAGAAAAAACAAATAAGAAAAATACATTCTTCTGGAGAAATAGATGGAAAAAGATTGATAATATCAAAAGATACAAAAATAGATAAAGAAGGAAAAGGAAATGTTTTAATCTTAGAAGCAACGTCAGAAAAATTAAGAATAAAATATTTTTTAGTAAAATTAGAATAAGACTATAAAGAAGCGGTGTTGAGGGATTCATAAGTTTAAAATGATATATATTTCTATTTTCAAGAGAATTAAAAGTTAAACTACATGATTCAAGACATGATAGAAAGGATAAACAAAAACTAGAAATAGGATCTTTGTAAAGTACTTTAAAATCACTTCTACTAATAAAATCTTCAACTTTATTAACTTAATTAAAACGAGAAAGAATAACAATGCAATTATCTTTATTAGCTTTTAAAACAATCAGATCATTAGATTTAATTTTTGATTTAAAGATTGAATTAAAATTAGGATTAAATTTAGCATTATCTAAAAACTTCTTTAATTTTTTATGAACTTCATATCTATAATTTCGTTACTATTAGGTAAATCTGAAAAATAAATTATGTACCGACAAATTGTATTTAAGGCCTGAATTTAACAAATTAAAAGAAACGTTACTTAGACTAAGAATCCGAGAGTGAAAACTGGCGTGAATCAAAATTAGTACAAGTATTAGAATTAATAGGTGAGGATGTAGAAACAGAAGACATATGAAAATTGCTATTATAAGATGAAAAATTATAATATAAAGGTGAATAAAATAAAGCTGGCTGTAAATTGAGAACGAGAATTCTTAAAATAGTTAAAGTAATCCATCTCCAAGTGGAGAAGATATTGTAATAAAAGATATTTCTTTCGCTAATCATATTTTATCTACTGGCCATTCTTTTTCTTTTGATCTTAATGTTAAATTTCTTCGTTTTTGTTACAAAAGTTCTTACCTTATCATCTCGAAATTCTTTAAAAATTGGTCTTTTTTATAATGAGAATTCAGATAATGGTCTTAATGAAATTTTTGATTTGAATATTTCTTTTCTTAAATTTCTTAATAATAAATTTTAATCTACTTTTTTTATTTTTCATTTTTCTTTTCATATCACTTATGGCTGTGTATTTAATGTGTTTCAATTAAAAAAAAATTAATTTGTTGACATTTGTCATTCAATTTTTATAAGTTTATATAACTCGTAAGCTTTTTTAAATGTTTAATTATTTTTGTTAATTCATTTGCTTTTAGTTTAACTGATGATGACAATTTCAATTGTCGAAACTAGTTTTCAATATACCAGGTGACCATTTTTAGAAGCTCTCTATTGGTATATCGGAAACAGTAAGAAATAGAAATTCAGTTAAGTGAACAAAGTGGTGTTATTTCATATCCTCTTTACTACCACATTAACAAAAAAACAAATTTTTGTTTATTTGTTTTTTATTTGAAAAAAAAACCTGAAAACTGTTGTTTATGAAAATTTGCTGTAACTTCTTTATTTTTGAATTTATCAGGAAATAATTTTAGTAATTATTTTACAGTATGTTAGGTTTTTTAAAATAATGTATGGTGAAAATTATTTTATTTTCTAGTTTGCATAAACTTGATATAGCCGCTATATTAAATTTTACACATTTGAAATCGTTGGCTAATTAGACAACACAGAAACAATGCTGTATTTAATTTGAAAATTTTGTGGACAGATGAGAGTAAATTTACAAACAACGGTATGTTCAATACAAATGTAAATTTGTATTGGAATAATGTTGCTTTAGTAAAAATTCGTGAAAGAAATTTCCAAGACCAGTGTGGCACTAATTTTTGGGTTGAAGTATTAAGGGGTATTAGGACTACACTTTTATCACGAGAATCTTATGGCAGACCAATACCTTTTGCAAGACTATTTGGTGGATAATGTTTCTCTAATTATTTTTCAAATTTTTACAAATTTTAAGTATGAAAGTGCTTTTGCTCATAGATTTCGACAATGTGTGCAGTTGTTAAACGCCTGAAAACCAAATTAATGGATTGAAAATAATAAACTTTAAACTTTTGTATTTCGGCTTACATTAAAGATTAAGATAAATTGTTCACGACGATTTCCAAGATCTATTCTAATTACAAAAAGTTCAATCAGTTGCTGCAGAAGACTTTCCGCATCGCCAACGATACTGTCAATAATTTTTACGACAGATTGTAAACACGCTTGACTTGCCCAACCACGTGTTGTTCACTGATGAGATCACATTAACAACATAAGAAATTTTTAATTTGAGACGAAAAGACGCAACAATCAACGTAAATTCTCTGTGACTGTGTAGGCAGGGATTCTAGGAACTTATTTAATTGGGCCTTACATTATTCCTTCGCGCTAAAATGGACACATTTATAAAGAATTTTTAACCAAAACGCTTCTAGAACTCCTTACTAGAAGTAAGAAAAAGAATGTTATACCAATATGACGAGACTACCCTAGTAGCACAACCAGATTGGATCGAGAAAGGCTATCAATATTGATGCAACATTAAAATGTAACACTTTTATATATAGTATATATACTGGCAACAATCTATATTTTATATTAGCAACCAACAATGTTGTGACGTATCTAGATACAAGTATCGAGATACAGTATCTAGATACTTTTGGAGTATCTAGTTACATATCTAGATACGTTGGACAAAATGTAACTGTATCTGTATCTAAATACATTTTTTGTAGTATCTGAGTGGTTTAGATACTTAGATACTTTTTCTTGCTCAAATTGTAAATTATACAAGTTTTTACAATTTTAAATTACAATTTGAATTTGGAGACTTTGTATTCGGTGTTTTATAAATGCAATTCTTTCAGCGTCGCTAATTCTAGTGGAATTCTATCAAATTTGGAGATTTTAAGTAGTAGCGGGTATTTTGTGGGTATTATAAACTGTTGTGGAGTTTTGAGGAAAATCGTGTATAAACCGTATTTGCCCTACATTCATCACCAACAATTGTTCTAGATTCAAAACCAATCTTTATTTTATATGAAATAGATTAGTTGTTAGTAATAAATTTTATAATAATTTAGTAACGTAATATATTCTTTATTGTCTACAAAAAGCAGTGATTTTTACATGTATTAAATTTATTATTTTCAGCAATGAATTAGATAAAGAAACAGAAGATATAGTTAATTAAATTAAAAATAAATTATTAATTATCATACAAAAAACAATAATACATAAACACGGGGTTCAACTGCAACTTTAACAAAAATGAATACTAAATATATTAATTTTAAAGTATATTTACAGCTTACCCAAAATAACTTCGTAAATTTTCATTGTACTACAAAATGATAATTTATTCTTTCTTCTAAAACTTGAGTATAAAGCTATCGCCTGGAGTTTTTTTCGTATCGCTATCAAAAAACAAATTTTTTTCTAAAATTGGTAACTGCAACTTACCTATGTTTTATTTTTTCCGGTTCTTCTAATTTTTCAACATCTTGATTCCTTACTTTTCATCGGCAGTTTATTACATACAATAGGTTGAAACTGATAATTTGCTATTGAGTAGTAGCAATATTTAAAATTTCTGTAATAATTTAGTTATTTTTTTTTTTTTCATTTTATTTTTGTCAGTTCAGCAGCAGTACTGCTATTCATGACATTTTTACAATGCGTAAATGTTAACATGATAATCGCTTAAGACTACTTAACATCAAAATAAATTAAAAAACAGATAAGAATTGAAATATAAATGAAAAGAATCTCTTACAATAACACTACAAATAAACATCCTGTGTTAACTTTCGTTTTAGTCTTGTATGAATATTTCTACGTCCTAATTTATAATATTCCGCACCTTCACAGCTATTTAATTTTTGATGAAACTTAACAGTTACGTTCTTAATATAGTCACTGATTGTCAACATACGTAATTCCTTATGTAGTTGTTTATTTGTTACATACCACTCAGCATTTACCGCGTCAAGAAATGAGAAGAGAACGGCTTTGAGATATTCAGATAATTTAGTTATTAAATTGGATACATGAAGTAGGTACTGGGATTTGTTTATTTTAAGACAACGAATTTAATGGATTAGCATTATTATAATGTTATTTATAGAGTTAAATTCTATTTCAAACTAAAAAATGTTTTTATCTAATCTTGGGTAAACCCAAATTAAAAACATGGCAAATTATACAATTAAAAATGAGATTTAATGTTATAATAAAAAAATTTACTTACGTTAAATCCAAGTACCTGCTGCAAACACAACTTAGTGGCATAAGGAAAAGTGGGTATTAGAGGAAGGGTACAAAAATACAATCAAACTATTTACAAGGGATCAGTAAAACTGCGAACAGAACTTGTCGACCTTGAGTATACAATTTTTTGTAAACGTAAAAATACAAAAGTAAAACGCAAAAATAAGTAAGTATTAATCAACAAAATACAACTATGTAAACATTTACTTCTATTTGATTGCATTATAAATTATATTTTTATTTTTAACAATACAAGACAATAATAGTTTGCAAATATTTTATTAAGATCGGTTTTACACACACAATCCATATTACTCTACCTAAATAAATTTAATGTAGGTTCTATGTTGCTTTACAATATTTAAAAACGATAGGTTGTCAATATTATATCTAAAATAATTTTACGTGGTCATTCAATATTGGTTATCCTATATAAATTTAACGTCTATTTTACATGGTTTTACTACATTGGGTAATAATTAGCTGTTAATATTGTAAATGGCCAATATTGGCCAATACTCAAATATCGGAAACATATCGGAACTATATGGTTCCAACTAGAAAGATCCATAACTTGCGAAATCAATTTAATAGTGAGTTGAAAAAATCAGGGCAAAGTATTGATGAACTTTATATATCAAAGTGGCCTTATTTTAAATCGGTTTTATTTCTACAATGTGGTCAAATATGTAGATTACCAATAGAAAATATAGCAACGGTAAGTAATAAACAAAAAAATCTTTATTTAGTAAAAATTTCTTCACAATGCATTACATTAGTCTATACTGCTATGGAACTTCTCCTTGATGGCTAACAAAATACTCTCAAAACTCTTCTCTAATTTTTTTTGCGGTATTTGAATAGTTGTTACTGCCTTGTTGTGTCAACGGTAACATGTTTTGAGACCTATTATTATCTTCATGTCTCCAACTTCCCGGTAATACTTTAACCGTGTCTGGATGTTCTTGATCGAATGTACCTTTTAGAGCATAAATTGTTGCAGAAGACTTTTCCGATAATAAATAATTGTGTAAACAGCAGGCAGCCAAAACTATTGAATCTACCCGTTCTGGAGCAAGAAGAATTGGTTTTTTGGTACTATGATTTTCCACGATTCTTCTTACTTTGGAAAGTCTATAGTTATAATTTTCATTGAACCTTGCCTGTTAAATGGATAAGGTTTTATTAAATGTGGTTGCAAAAGAAACGCGTCATCTGCAACAAAAACAAGCGGTACACATAATGATCTTCCTGGAAGTGGCGCTTTTTCTAATTTCTTTACTTCCATGTTAATAACATTTGACATTCCGCTAACTGTAAACACTCCCCCATCAGACATTCTTCCATTGCAACCAACAGTAGTGATTAGAAATTTATAGTTTGTATTAACAGCTGCCATTAAGACAGTGCGATCCCTTATAATTAAAGTAATAACTCCCACTGTTGTGGGGCGCTTGGATAACAATTTGGGAAATTCTATTTTTCTTCAAATTTTTTGCTAACCCTTTGACATTCTTCTGGTGTGCTAAGTGCCTAAAAGAGAAAACCGTTGATTATTGTTTCTTATAGCCATCGAGAATCTAAAACTGTATTTTATTATAATTTTTCAGGGCGAAGTTGAAGTGGAAAATGAAAGTGAAAATGAGACACAATGTGACAGTGAAGACGAGTCAATGGAGCAACCTGAAATGAACTCTATTGGTAATATTACATTTATAAACCAGAAACTGCAGAATTCTAAAAAGAAAGCGATAAATAATAATTCACACGAAAGTGATGTAATCATGCAATAAGCTCTACATGTTTTAAATGAACAAGAGTATGATGTTTTTGGCAAATATATAGCAACTGAAGTGAGAAACCTTTCTTCTGAATATTTACGTAAGAAGTTAAAGAAAAAATTTTAACAGGCCATCTTAGAGATAAACGAGGAAGAAGAGCGGCTCAATGCTGTTACCGGCGCATACAGTAATCTAGGTTCTGTGGATTCATATTCTGGCCATACAGCTGATACTAATGCTTACAGTAATCCAGGGTTCATGAGTTCATATTCTGGCCATACAAATTTATCTACCAATACAATAAAGGAAGTCAACAACTTTTGCTGCAAAGTGTAGCACCATACACAGAAACTCAGAGTAGTTATTTAAATATGTAATAATACGTATTTCTAGTAATAAAAACTTACTTTTATATAACGGTTTTTCAGTGCTGAAAATATTACCATACATACTTCTGGAATAATTAAACTTATTGTGCACTTTGATATTCTGAATAAATAACTTAGACTGGCATGAGTCACCTGCAAAAAAAATTACTATCAAATTTTGAAATCTAAAACAATGTTATTAAATGCTTTGTAATTAATTATTGTATTTAACTATCTCGCTCTCAAATGATGATAGATTTTCTAAATTTGGTATCTTGTTTGGATACAAGAGGTGCTATTGTTTTAGCCAAAACTTCAAAATGAGACAATTTCATACGAACAAAATTTGAAATTGCGATGGATCTTCAACACTGAGTTCACGCATTAACTGGCTATATGCACCTCTCTTCTTTTCTCTTTCTTTTAATATGTTTAAAACCACAATAGCAACACAATTTCTTATTGATATTTTCATTGTATAAATATCAGCACTAGAAACTGTGATTAGGATAGTTAGGTTTTCGTGGTCTTAAATGTAGTTACTACTTAAATTTCCATTACCTTATTGGACAATTGGTGAGTTCTTAAAATTTTATTAACTTAATCAAAAAATATTTGTTTTTTAACTCTAAATTATTTTGTTGTGCTAATTTAAATTTCATACCAAATTCGATTAATAAGTTTGTTTTAAAAATGTAATTTAAGACAGAACCCAATTTAATATTAAAATTTAAAATTGTAAATTAAAAGTCGTAAGACTAGTTACAATTTTTCGATGTCTTAATGTACAAGATCATCTTCAGAGTAAAACAAAACACATGTGCGCACATTGACAAACATTTTTGTTGTATAAACTTCATTAATAACAGCAAGTGACTATTTTTTAATTAAAATAATTGAAATTTAAAAATTAAAAATGATTAACGACACAAAAATGGTCGGATTATCAACTAGTAATGATTTTATTTTAATAAGTTGATTAATTGTGCATGTTTCGCTAACAAAAATAATTAGTATCATCAGCATAACTAAAAAACTAAATATAAAAATTGAAATGTAAATAAAGAACACTAATCTAAATTAAAATTGTTAACAATTAATAAATTAATAACAATTAAACGTATTTGTCAATATTAACAGTCTACTACATCTTTAAAAAAATTTTAATTGAAAATAAAAAATAAATAAATATTATCAAAGAATAAAAAAATAAAAATAATAGAACTATAACTTTGAATTAGGAAGGATAGGGATTTGAATTTAATATTTCATTAAAACAATGTATAGAAAAAATCATTAAAAATTGTATTTATTTCAAGAGTTTGTAATGAGTTTTGATAAGGTCGTTTACATGTAAAATTTTACTAATCAAATCAGAAGAAAATGAATGTCCTGTTTAAATATGGTTGGCAAAAATTGAGTTAGTAATGCAAATATTAGTGTTTAAATCCCTATTTATCAAATATTAATTTTTATTTAGTCTAGTTTTGTATTGTCTACCTTTTTGATCAATATATGAAGAATTACAAAAAGAACAAAAAAGTTTATATACTCCAGATATATGTTTTTGATGTTGATTGTTAACTAAAAACAAATTTGTGGAGAATATTATAATATTGTTTAAATACTATTTTTGTTTTAGTAATTAAAAAAGTGTTTAATTATTTTAAGTAGATAATATAATAATTTTGATTACATAATATTAAAACGTTTATTTGCTATTAAGGGCTTAGGTAAATAAATAATGAATATATAAAAATAACGAATACTATACTACTAATAATTTTATTTGATAGATAATCGTTTAAAAAAGGTAATATAAGATTTTTATTATTATTAACTTAAATTATTTAAGTAAATATTTAAAGATATATGTTACATATATATATATATATAAACAAAATAAAATACGCACACAATGTTTATCATAATTTAAAAAATGTTTTGTTGTTTCTTCAATTCTGCCTTTAAATTAAAGTTCGTGGGTGACACAAATGCCTAGTTAATTCACATAGTTATAGCAGAGGCTTATTAAATTGATATTTAATTGAAACTGAAAAAACGGGTAGTATTTACCATATTGAAAATGTTAATGCTACCATAAAAATAGCTGACAATCAGTGAAACGATGTAAGGTGAACAAGTACACAAATGATTCGACAGTCAGTGGAATCAAATGTTATTCATCATCACAAATTACGATGTACCAGAAGCAACTCCCCGTATTAATATTTCAAGGTGTGCTGCCTATATGACGCAATTAAACATATTAAATTTGTGATTAAACTACAGTACCTGATTTTGATTACGCGGCATAGTTGCATTGTATTGTTATAATATAAAGTTTTCATCAAATGCCAATCTAATTTTTAAAAAATATTGATCTGGACTAGTTATTGTTTATGCACTGTTGGTTAGATGTCAACTTGTCTTATTGTGTTTCTGCACTCAAGTGGTTTTGTCTATTGGACATCTTTAAGTAGCGTTAAATAAGATGCGTTCCGTGAACCGTATCCATCTCTACATTAATCTAGTATAGGTGCAGCAGCAAATTATTGGCGGAATAGTGGTCTCATCAACATCTAGATTATTATTAACCCGAACTAATTGTATCCTTTGACTAGAAAATATTCGTTTATTTTTTGCAACGTTGGACAAGCATGAGAAACATGATACAAACAAATTAATAGTAATGCACTGCAATTACAATTTTTCAGATAAATATCAAACATGTTTTCTTAATATGAAATTCTAATAAGACCGAATTAATAATTTCTATTTTTAGTTGCAATAAAATGAATATAAAAAACTAATAAATTCAAGCTAGTATATTGTTTTGTTAATTCTGTACTGAATTAGAAATATCTAACTGAATAAACATTGTTTTCTATAACACCGTTAAACATTGTAAAGTATAGCAATCGCATTTTTTTTTGAATAATTTTACGTTTCAAGGTCTCCTAAATCAGAAAAATGTAACAGTTTTTCTTATATAGTTTTGTACGTATGTAACTAATTCGAATTATTTTTACAGTTGCTTATAGAAATAATTTTTCCCAACAATTTATTCAAATAAAAAAATTTCTAATAACAGTTTATTAGATATTTTATTTATAATTTGAAATGATTTTACAAATATAATATAGGTTCAAATCCTGCCTGCGACAATTTTTTAAGAAAAAAATTCCATATCTTGAAGAGAATGCTGGATACGTAAAAAAATTACGCCTATTCCTTTCCAAATCCTTTCTTTACAGGGCTGATTTTGTAGTTTTTTTAAACGCATTAGCGTTTTGGATGACTACAGCTGTCCGTCGTGTAGCGTTTCTGACACCTCTGCACATCAGATTCTCGCCTGTCGCGAATTCGTTGACGTTCGTGGTGACCTGTTCGCCACGATCAACCTCTATCCCGAATCCCCTCAGACTATCTTTAGACTGCTGCCTGATGTAAATGTATATAGACGTTTTGCAAAGAAAGACCAGAACACTTATTGCAACTAGTTTCTTTAGTTTTTACTAACTTATGCATAGTAATTAAATGTTATTATTTTGTAAACAGCGATGGTAACGTATGAGTTTAGTTTCGTTATATAACATTGCATGTTTATTTAAAGTCACTTTAGTTTATTACATTACTTGGTATTAATTTAGAAGCGAGAATACGTCTAAAACCACGTGCTCACATAGCACGCACAAATACTTAATCAAGCCTACCGGTCTTGTAAGATTATCCTATCTACTTACAAAATTCTTTTACTTAACCTACCTCTCTTGTGGCGAACTTGTACCGAGCAAGTTTGGGTAGTATGGTAGGTCCACATCCAGCAACCACCCACTAAAACAAACTTAAAAAAATATGCTAATAAGAATGTGATGTTGTAGGATGCGAAGAGGCAGAAGTGAAAAATAGTTAACAAAGAGAGGAAACTGAATTATAAACTAGACCAGGACCAGACCAGACTTTAAACAAGTCTACGATAGGGCGAAAAGAAAAGAATTATATAAGCTATGATAGACTTACGAATTAGCAGTAAATTGAAAAAATACGGTACAAGTAGCTTCCAAAGACAAGAAGAGCAGTTTCTGATAAAAAAACTATCTTAACAAAATATCTGGACCAATGCACTAAAATATTGTTCTTTTTTCTGTCTTCTAATTAGGATGAAAGCCTGTTTTTTTAAATATTGCCCCACTTTCTTATTCTTGGTTTAGTTCAAAATTGTCGCTTTATCGTTTTTTTGGTTCCGGGTTTAGTTTCCACCGTGTAGGTCATAATGTACTGTGCTTTTGTATATTCTTGATTTTGTCATTATATTCAAGTACTTATTTTTTCAGGTATCTGTTAAGATACTTCATTTTTGACATCACCGTAAATTGATATTTATTTTCTGAGCAACTTAAATGACATTACCGGTTTGATAATGTTTTGCTATAATTCAAGTTACATTGCAGAGATTTTTTACTTGTTGTCATGCAATTTTTTGGATAGATCTGTTGCCGTTGTGTTAAAAAATTGTTAATTTCTTGCAGATCGTTTTCATTTTTAGCAAGTAGTACCGCAGCATTAGCGTAGCAGAAGATCACACATTCTTGACCTCCCATTTTGTAACTCTTATCACAGCAAATCTTTATGATTTTGTTCATAACAATATTGAATAACATTGGAGTAATAAATTTTTTGGTCGAATTCCATTATTTACAAATATTTTGCCGGTAAGTTTCTACTTAGTCGTATTTGCAATCTGTTTTTAGAGTAGATCTTTCAATGGTTTTGACTAAATTTGCTTATTTATATTGTTAAAAGTTGTTACGAGAAAATCAGGTCCCTTAAGTTGGGTAGCCAAACCTAAATCTAAAAAAAGGCGCCAAGACGATGAAAGATTAAATTAAGGAGATATCATCTAACTCTACCCGTAACTGGAAAAGAACTAATAACACCACAGAAGTAATAACAAAGACTATATATTTATTTTATCACAGGCAATAATGCTAAATAGGACGAAGAAGGTACATAAGTATAAATGTTCCAAACGTTAATACATAGGTCGAATCAAATATACGTTGCACCCTATACTGAGTAACACGCCGTACAATACACTAATCTTGTCGGTCTAAACTTTTACATACGAAGAAGGAATGACTTCATATTCACAAATTTAAAATTGCAAAAGTAAATAACAAAACAAATTAAGCCTTCAAGACTCAACGCGCACTGCATACGACTTTGTGAAGCCCAAAATGATATTATTGTGTTAACTTAACATGCACGTACGGTCAATTATCGACATAATCACCGAAATACAAATAGTAAAATTTAAAATTGTAATACTCACAGTTTTATCCAGTAGGGGATTAGCTAATTCCGTACTTGGTTTACCTAAAACGTAATATTAAATCTTACACAAAACGTATATACGGCTAGCACAAGTAATTTTAGTTTTCAAAGCATACAATCATGTAAGATAGCGGATGCGCAGCATTTCCCTTAAACTTAACGTAATACTTTATGGTAGCAGTTTCTCTCAAAAGAAATATAGTTTTGAAGGTTTCTAACCCCTTGACGGTGTGAATAGTTACGTTTTAGTAACGGGACGTCATGGAAATTTTCCCAAATATGCCACCTGTTCGTTATCTTTACTGATAACGGTGAACGTGTGGTGGGTACGGAAATCCGCTATAGACAATTAGGACAGAATCAAATTAAACCTCTAATATAGACAAATACAACAGCTTACCCTTACTCAGCGTCCCCTAAATAATAACAAAATTAATTCGCATATTCACGTGAAATAATCTAATGGTGAAAGCCTTGTTGGGCCTGAAAAATACAGAGCTTACAGAGCCCGTCTGTATTGCACCAGGTCTTACAGGAAGTGAATCAAATATCCGGTTATAAAATTTGACATCGCCGACAAAAAAGTTGGTGGGAGTCGAGGGACAAATTTTATTGTTGAAAAAATTTTTATACTGGAAAATTGATCTACCAACTTTTTAACATAACAAATTTCCCCCCGCAGCAACATAAAAACCTAGGAAGTAGATACTAGCTAAATTCAAGAATAGAAGTTTAGGCATGAGCCAAAGATAGAACCCTAAAACCCAAAACCAACACAAATACAATAACACCAAACCCAAGAAGAAACGTAAAGGAAAGACGTTTTTTCAATTTTTCCCAATTTGCTATGCATCACAAACCAGATGTGTCCAAAAGTCGCATGAAGCGGCATGATATTCCAAAGAACCAGAAACTCCAACCAATAGAAAAGGTACTTGTTGAAAGTAGACATCAATCGTTACGCTATAAAGCAAGAGAACAACGCAGTCCCATAGACCTCACTGACGGACAATACTAAGCAAACCAAGAGAAAAAAAAGAAGTACAGAAAAGAAAGAAGTTTAAACTACGGTCAAGGACAACGCCCTAAAATCCTGTCAAACTTCAACCCAGAGATACAAATCCAATTCTAAATATAAGTCCTCAAAGCTAACTAAACTAAAAAAGTAAAAAGAAAAACCAAGTATCTAGCAGATGTTGAATTCTGACACGCGGATTTAGAAGAAAAGTCAAAAAGAAAAACTGATGCAGTTCTGCCGAAAAAGTCGTCAACAAACGATATGAAATTCTCACACCAAAAAAAACAAACAGACCCTAAAGATCGAAGCAAAGAAAACCAACGAAGAAATCTTAAGCAAAAAAAAAAGATTTTGATTAAAAAGTGGATATGTGTCGGAATACCTAAAAAAACAGAGAAAAAATCAGTAATCCAAGAGTCACAACCTTAAAGTCACCAAACAAAACAAAAAAGAGACAGTAAATGAGTGCCAATCCAAAAGAAATCCAAACGCGAGATCCAAAACAAAACCAAAAAAAAAAAGAAGTAAGAGTCAATAAAGAAGAACAGGAAACTTCACTTGCCAATCAAACGTTGTGAGTCAGTGCTCTTCGTGTTGGAATGTCACATTGGAACGTAAATGCCGAAGAACGGATTAGAATATTCCAAGAGCAAAAGAAACCCAAAGAAGAGAAGTATCCTAACGGCGACAACATTAAAAATGCAGACCAAGCGGAAGTACAGAGTACAAGAAGCGATGTTGCAGTCTATCCCAAGCTTCAACTCAAGCACAATAAAACAAAAACCCACTAAACCCAATCAAGTTAGAGAAGTAATTGAGAAAGAAAAGCAAAAGAAAAGAAACATAGTTGCGTGAACACTAAAGAAAGAAGTTACTAAAAGAAAAAAACGAAAGAAAGTGTTCAAGCAGAAAAAATTAAGATAATAGAAAAAAACAAAAGAGATAATTGCCCTAAAGGCGAACCTTCAAAAGCAAAAGAAAAAAAAACTGGTGTGGTCACCACACGACTTTCCTATAAGGAATGATGAAGGAATATTTACATATTTTTTTAAAGTTATGCTGTCATAAAACCATTTTGAAGTGATATTTACACGTTTGTATTGATTCTCTAGCATATTTGTGCGCCTCGATATTACTTACCCTTTTAGTAAATCAGTTTAAAAAAATCGTCGCAAGCAGGATTCGAAACTATATTATATTTGTGAATTTATTTTTAATTACAAACTATATATCTTAATTAATGTTAAAATTTTTTTTATTTAAATAAATTGTTAGGAAGAATTATCTCTATAAGAAACTGTAAAAATAATTCGAATAATTTACATACATACGTACAAAATTATATAAGAAAAACTGTTAAAAATGGCGGATACACCTACTTCCGGTTCCTTTATCAAACCCATCTTTTGATAGAACCGAGAAAATATAAAAAACCAGCTCCATACCAAATTTCAAGTTACTAGGACTTTTTTTGCTATTGGTCAATTTCAAAATCATCATGAGGCAACGCCAATAACATTTTTTAAAATAGTACAAAGCAATCCATGATATTTTCATAGTTGACACGTAACCTATTCATACTTGTTTACACCATTACTTGATTATTGCGTAGTGTATCGTTCGGGTTAAATTAATAACAACTGTACCGTTAATATAATTGTAATTAATTAATTACACAATTTGTGAATAGGTGCGATTCGTTTTTTGTGTAAAAATATACACTTTCAAGCCGAAAGTTTCAGCAGACTCAAAATGGCCACAGCCGCAGGATGCATCGTAAGGTAAGGTTAATGTTGCAAATAATCCTTCATTCTAATCAATGATTCTAATATTTCTGTTCTATTTAAATAATAATAGATTGTAATTTAGGTCTAGTTAGACAAAGCGTTTGGATTTTTAAAGTGGTTGTGTAACGCTGACGTGTTTGTTCTTCCTTAGCCTAAGCCAACTAAACATTTCCGAATCATTCTCGCTTGGTAAATTTACGTTTGCATATATATTATAAGCTTTAAACTGCTAAATTCGACACATGCGCAAGTATTTTTAAAATGGTAAACATATTTTTAAAAAGGTGCCATAGTATCTTTGCTAAATTGACGTTTTTATGCATGACAAATACATCAATGAATAAATATTTTGTAGGAGAAAGTAAGAGGAATTCTGAAGTTTTTGGATGCTTCTATTCTTCTTTATTTCTATGTTTTAGAGCTATAGTTTTTGTTTCTACTAGTTTTCTTTAAGTTCCTTTTGGTTAATCATTTTTTTAAGTGAATCTTTTTTAGTAAGCGTAAATCTAATATTTTGGTAAGTTGCACCATAAGGACAAAGAGGGCAGCACAGTCGCAGCCAACTATATTTTTTAACCTACTTTACATTGATATGAGCTATTCTAACCCTTAATTTCGTTGTGACTATCCACCTGTTTGTGAAGCGTTGTTTTGAAAATTTTGTAACTTGAAATTTGGTATGGAGCTAGGTTTTTATGTTATATCGGTTAAATTAAAAGATGGGTTTGATAAAGAAACCGGAAGTTGGTGTATCCGCCAATTCTAAAAGTTTTTCTTATATAATTTTGTATGCATGTAAATTATTTGAATTATTTTTACAGTTTCTTATAGAGATAATTCTTCCTAACAATTTATTCAAATAAAAAATTTTTAAACATTAACGATTTATTAGATATTTGATTTATAATTTAAAACGTATTCTATATATAATCTAGGTTTGAATCCTGCCTGGTGTGTTTTCAGTAGATAAATTTTCTTTTTCCTTTAAATAAAATAGGTTTTGTTGAACCTGGTGATAAAGTATTATTGTCACTATTTAGGAACACGTTAAAACAAAGACGTGCTAAGTGCAACATACAAAAACCGTCCAAATCTATTACTCTATCCGAGGTTCCTTTCTAAAATCAACACGGGGAAATTGAGTTTTGGTAAGTTTTTCATTATATAGTTAAGTTGCAATTAGTGTTAGTTTTTCTTTTTGAATTTCGATACGTAACATTTGGTCCTATTAGAGTGCGGATATTGCTTATCTGTAATGTACATTGGTTTTACGTGTTCGAATAGTTTAATACATTGCATTGCAACTAAAATAGATATAATGTCCAACTAAAAATCTTAGTAGCTAAAAAAGAACAATACTTTTTTCGCCTACAAAGATTATTTGATAATAGTAAAGATGTTTCTACAAAAGATAAACTTAATAATTTCAAAATTGGATACGAAACATTGCACGGAACAAAAACTAAATATTGTGATATCTTAGACGAAATAAATACTTTACAATATCAAACAAGTAAAAATCATGTTCCTAATTATGGAGTGCTACAAACATTGGATGAACTTATTTGTCATATAGAAACAATAGCAAAAAAGATAAATAGTAATTTATCCCTTAAGAAGGAATGCAAACAACCACATCAGCAGATTAGTAAGTCAATTCGTAGATTACCGGAATTATCACTTTCAAAATTCAGTGACGAAATTAAAGATTGGTCTTAATTCATAGAATATTATAACAACATGATTCATAATAATCAAGATTTAAATGATATTGATCGTGTGCATTACCTAATTGGATGTTTAAACGGTAGTGCACTTAATGTTTGTTCCGGAATTCATCCGACAGGTGATAACTGTAGAATTTATTATTCTAAAGGCTTTGATAGATAAATTTGAAGATAAGCGTTTGGTTGCCAATTCATATATAGAACAGTTGTTTTAAACTTATTTTTGGAAACATTCCATCCCGCTCTTACTACTTTAGTAAAATTAAATATTTCAAATTTAGCCGATTTTATTTTATCTTATTTGACGTTCTCAAAAATTAGTCCGGAAACTCAAAAAAAGTTTGAAAACACTCGTCGAAACTTAGATGTTCCTTCATATCAAAATATTTTGACGTTTGCAAATCAACAAGCAAACATTTGTTTGCGTACACAAAATTTAAGCAAATCTTCTAGTTATACCAAACCTACCAATAGTAAAACAAAACTAACGCACTCTTTTGTTGTCCAAGGAGTGTGTTATTTGTAAAAAATCACACCATTCTATTTCAACGTGTTCTACATTTTTAGAAGTTATTCCTGAAGAGCGTTACAAAATGATTTATGTTTAATTTGCTTGCATTTGCACAAAATCATCAACTATAAGAGTAAGCATAATTGTAGAAATAGCATACAATTACGTCTAAATAACAAACTAAAACTAACGAAGAAAAAAAATCAACAACTACTTCTTAAGATAGCGTCTATTTTTGGAAAATAAATTAATATAATACAAGAGTATTACCAATTTAGTTACACTTTACGCATCTCTCGGTTGAAGCTATGCCGCTTGTTACATATTAATATTACTCAGGGTAAATCATTTTGTTAAGTTTTACATACTCTTTAGTTAGTAACACAAAAGAGGCCGAGTTTTTATCTGACAATCAAAGATAAACTGCTAAGTAAGTTTTCCAGTCCTAACTTTTTTTGTTGGGACTACCAAAGATAGAAACTTTTTGCAAAGTATTTGCTAACACAGTACTAAACTGAGTGGTAGTGTGTTTAATGCAAGTGTTTGTACAACAAAAAAATATGGGAAAACGTAGATTGAATTATTTAAAATTATCTTTAAGACAGCATAGTAGGCGCACGATCTGTAGGTATTGCAATCATATATATTGTTTTATTCAAACTTTACATATAAATTTTTAGAGTTCTAATATCGTTTTTGAGTCTAAGATGCTTAGCAGTCACATAAACAAAGACATTGACAAGGATACTAGTTTTCGTTTTGAAAAAGACAAAAAAGACGATAATAGAGATATAAAAATAGAAGGTCGTAGAATATTTGAAATACATTTTCTAATTCATTAATTAAAAAATTTTGAAGCTCACGAATCACCATATGGATGTAACGTCACTAACATGGCTTTTTAAAAAAAATTAAGAATGGGATTTAGTTGTTAATTAGTTTTTAAATGTAATATGTGTGGAGTAACTGAAAAACTTTATTCTGATAATCACAAAAAAAGTTCTAAAAATATTGCAATAAACGAAACTGTGGTAAGAGATTTGAAAAGATCATCATCAAATTTTGGTTTGTAAAGTTTTTGTAAATTGAGAGACCAAACGAATAGACTACAAGAAATATTTTTTATTCAAAATTTTATGGATTGAAGGCTACAAGGAATTGCACAAAACACAAGCTCTTAAATAAATTGCAGAAATATCAATACAATATAAAAAATGTAGGCTTTTTGTTTATGAACCTTTTAAATATTTAGGTGCCTTTCCGGATGCTGTAATTTTGGACAATATTAGAATTATAGAAATTAAATGTCTTTTTAATTCAAGGCGTTTATTATTATTATTATAAAATTTTGCAGTATTTCAGCAGATGGTAATATTACTTTAAAGACTAATCACGATTATTATTACCAAGTCCAATGACAATTATAAATAACAGATAAAAAGTATTGCATTTTTGTTATTTGGAGTCCGCACGAAATAATAAGGGGAAGAATAGTACGAAACAAAGACTTTTGGAATACAAAAATGTAACAAAAGTTATTTAATTTTTGTATGGAAAAACTTCTTCCACAGTTGGTAAATTCTAGGTTTAATAGAAATCTACCAATCAGAGATTAATTGACCGGTAACAGAATAAATCAAATATTTACATGTATATAATAATAATAATAATAATAATAATAATAATAATAATAATAATAATAATAATAATAATAATAATAATAATAATAATAATAATAATAATAATAATAATAATAATAATAATAATAATAATAATAATAATAATAATAATAATAATAATAATAATAATAATAATAATATTTATTTCTGAAAGGTAAAAACAAAATATGTATATATTGTATATTTAAATAACTTAACTTAACTATCCTAGAACTTTCAGAAATAAATGGCTCGGACTTAACTCACAGAATTAAAAAAAAACTTGTGCGTGAGATATATAAGTATAAGTATAAGCATTTATTTCTTCATTTTCAGTTATCTTGTTAACTAAATTTTAGTCTCGGCATAATACTTGTAAACAACCTGTTTCAGTTAAAATTATCGAGAAATACTAAGTATATAAAGTGCATACGAATTTAGGAAAAACTTGTAGATCATAAAATCCAACAAAAAAATTATCAAAAAAAAGGAAATATATAAAAATAGTCATTTTAAATGGCCTGACAAGCGAACAAGGGTGAATTTGTGCTGGTACAATTCTTTGTTTAAGCGAAGCAACAATTATGTATTTATGGGTAGATAAATGATAATAATAAGAATACAGAAGAATAAAATCAGATAAACAGCGATGCACATAATAAACAAGCTGCAATTCTTCAACGCTTACTAACACAGTTGCCGCTATTTATATATATTTTTTTTTAATTCTGTATCATTTAATTGGTTATATAAAACAAGGTTGTTGGTATATAATATCTGAGTTAACTACTGTAAATATTAGTCAGTTGACTTACAATAATTAGTACTTGACAATATTGAAAAATTGATATTACACATAACTAAACTAGTTATTTTCAATACTCGATTGCAAAATGACGCTTTTGTATTTAAAATTTTTTTTGTGAGGACAAACAAGCAAGGAAAACATTCAAAAATGCAAAAGCATTTTGTGATCAAGTATAAATATTTTTTCGAAAACTGTGGTCCGAATTACCAAAAAAATGCTGCAAAAGTTTTGTGCTTTTCAATCGCCTTAAAAAAAAGCAGTTTTCACGTTGTCAGAATATGTTTTTTTAATGTATGTTCATTCTTTACCACGTTGATTGATTTCGTTGTTTTTTATTAGAACGCGGGTATCTCGGGAGTGGTCTCATTTCAATTTGGTCAAGTTTTGATGATGAGATCCATGAGAAAATGATGTACATTTTCAAGGTTACAGTGAGTGAAAGAAGATACCAATATTTACTGAACCAACTGTACACGAATCATTTTTGTTTTTTTTAAATTATATTTGATGTCACCAAAAAGAGAAAAATTAAAATTTTTTAACAAACAAGAACCGACTTCAAAAACATGCATCAAATAAAATGCACTAAAAAGTAAAAAATAATGATTTAATTTAGTTACAATTAAACGACGAAATTTTTATTTACACTAAGTTACTTTTTAAAGTCGGTGCAGTTTTAATAGATTTTGTGTTTCACATCAAATTCAAAAAGTCATTTCGTGTAAATAAATTAAATTATAATTTTTGTTGATTTTTGTTTTGATAAAAAAATTATATATATAATTAATGTGACGTTTAATGTCATCAAAAATAAAAACAAGTTTGTTTTGGTTAATTTCGTTATTTTGTGCCGTTTTCTTCAATAAAGAATTGCTGAATATAAATGTTTGTTATAGTATAGCTAGAGTTTATAGACTATAATAGCCATTTATGTACCAAGGGCGTAATCATCTAGTAACGCTAGTGGTGTATACAAGATTTTATTTTTTATTTTATATAAAATTCAAACTAAAAATGAACAGTTACTTAAGTTTCTATTACAAGGATATCTAGTAGTTTAGAATAATAAATAGTTTGACGATTAAATTATTTACTTGTCAAATTGATTTTATAATATATATCACTTTTGTAAGAGAGGTCGTTATGAGTAAATTACAACGAAGTGAAATATAAAATATTTTTACATGTAGTAAACAAAACAATCATTGTACGTGTTAGTAGCTGTAGTAGATGTAACTTTTTTTTCAGTTTTCGAAAAAGGTCAAATTCGTATCTGAAATCGTTTTTGAAATTTTATATCATATCTACATGATACATTTGGTAAATGCTGCTCTTAAGGCGGATTGCACAAAGCAAATCAAAAATGTAACAACTGATTATTTTTCAAAACAATTGCTACATAGCCAATGAAACCACGTTTATTCGAGATGTAACAATTGATTACAGAAATAATCACTTGCTACATTTTTGATTTGTTTTGTGCAACCTGCCTTTAAACTTTCTAACGGATTAGCTAATCGAGGAATCGAATGGAAATTTAATGTCGCGGGTGCCCCACACATGGGAAGGTTTTAGGGGTCTAACATTAAATGTGATAAAACTCATTTATTTACAGTTAGTGGATCTCAACTCTTCACGTTTGAAGAAATGAATACGTTGCTTACTCAAATTGAGTCATTACTGAATTCACGTCCTTTATGCGTTTTATCTTCAGACCCATCTGAACCTTTTGAATTTACGCCAGCACATTTTTTAACGCTTACTCTTTTCGACAAATTCATAATCTTAGTGGTATAAAACAAAGTAGACTAGATAGATCAGATGGTTTAGCAGTTCTGAAAGCGCTGGTATTTTGAGTATTTACATATATTATAGACTCAAAACCGTTGGCATACCATTCATATCACTAGTAATATCATAGTTCTAGTTTAAGAAGCAAATATTCTTCCTTTGCATTGGCCAATACCACGTATTTTAGCAGTTTTTCGTTGTAAGAATGGTATAGTACCAGTAATTTCTGTCAAAAGTAAAACTGGCGTATATAAATGCCTAGTAGTCAAAGTTTGTCCTTTACCCACGCAATAAATTGCTTTATTTTTTAGAATGGTTTTTTTAGGTTAATTGTGCAATATTATTGTTTTAGTTTAGAGATTTTGTTTTGTTCAAAAATATATTTCAGGGTCGGCGAGAATGGTGTGTTTTGAGTAGATAAATTTGATTTTTCTTTTACATGAAATACGTTTTGTTGAACCTTGTGATAAAGTTTTATTATCACTATTTTTCATATAAAATAAGTCATTGTAGGTTTTTCCGTGCTCCATTGCTCCCAACTTTTTAAAATGATATTACACTAGTGACTTTAATTGTAGGTAACAATACTAACGACTAATTTCATAACAATAATTTTTAGATACTTCAGCTAGAGTTAATTCTTTCCTAAAGTATACTTTTAATGTAATTTAACAGTTTTCGGTCTTATTCAGGTCATATAATAACATTTTTATTAAAGTCCAATTTTCGCGCCATGAAATTATTGTTGGCGATCTGCATTTTTACACTAAATTTTTTTCATCCGTCAAAATCTTTATTTGTATTCAAAGTTGAACCACATTCTTTATTGTGAAATTTTTGTAGTAAATTTTATTTCAAGTTTACTGGATCGAGTGATATAAGCCCAAGCAACACATTGGTATAAAAAACGTCTAAATGTCCGGCTAATAGACGTTTATTGGACATTAAAACGTTTTTAAACGCGTTATTAACGTTTATTAGACGGACATTTAGACGTTTTTTGTACCAATGTGTTGTTTGGGAGTTTTCCTTGTAAACATCCAATTATGGTACATTGCTTTTTAGGAATGTATATAGTAGAAGAAGAACTAACCGAACAGCCTTTATTTTTTAAAATAAATTAATTAAATGTAATATTACTGGTACAATTTGAGTTGTTACTGATATTTACAGTTTTAATTGAGTTCTCCGATTTGCTTTTGTCCGACGTGTCGACATGCTCCATAAATACCAAATATCAAAAGTACTTGTACGAAAATGGTTAGTATTACTATCGGCAGGAACATTTTTTAAATATAAGTCAAACACAAACCTTTGTCAATAACCATTTCTCAACTGAAGCTTCACAAATGAATTTGGTTACTTGTTCTGCTGTTAATGCTTTAGCTTTTTTAGGTACATAACCAACACCTTGACGTTTGAGAAATACGATTGCTTGTGGAAATTTTTTTCAATAGTTTAGCTTTCTCCGACAAATAAACAAGAAAAACATCATCACTCACAGACTTTTTTGTTCGCGCCATTCATAGAACAAACGATACTCTTTTTCATATCTGTCTCGAGATTTTTAAGAAGTAATTCTGCTAGTACTTCTGCTGCTTGCTGAACAATATTTTCTGGTATTTCAAAATTATGTTCTACAGAATCCATCTTTTCAAATATTGGCCCACGTCAAAGCAATTATGCATGAAATTTTCAATGCATTCTAGATATGAATTGTTTTAATGAAGGGTGATTCAGACATATGTATTTTAATTTTTATATGTTTTATTCTATTTTTTGATGATAAGAAGACTCGCGCTGAATGAAGCCAAACAGATCCACTAGCTGCCATTTCTGAGATTTTTAATATTTTTATTAAAATTGCGAATGTGTATATTTAATTGGTACTGGTGCATGTATTAATAAAATGTTGGTGTCTTTTCGAGGACGCTGCAGATTTAAGATGTACATGCCGAACAAGCCATGTAAATATGGATTGAAAATCATGGCGTTAACTGATGCCAGAACAGGATATCTTTTCAATGCATATGTGTATACTGGTAAAGACAGTGATGGATACACTCTGTCTGACGAGGACAAAAATATTCCAAACCAACCCAATCAATTATCCGCCTTGCAAAACCGTTGTTTGGCACAAATAGAAATATAACGGCAGATAACTGGTTCTCCTTGATAGAAGCAGTGACTCTACTAAGAACTAAGAAATTGACCTATGTAGGAACATTAAAAAAAACAAGAGGAAGATACCAGTCGAATTTCTTCCTAACAAAAATAGAGAGGTTGACCCTTCCATATATGCTCAAAAAAAAAAAAAAACGCTGTCGTGTTAATTTCATCGATGCATTATAATGAGTTTACGGATCCTGAAACTGGGAAACCAGAAATAATATCACACTATAATTTGACAGAAGGAGAAGTAGATGCAATCTATGAAAAATGTACCGTTTGTTCATGTAGCAGGAGAACTCGGCGTTGGCCAATGGCCTTATTTTACAGAATGGTTGATATTGCATCAGTGAATGCCTATGTTCTTCAAACATCTTTTCGGGATAACATGGACATTTCTCGATACAATTTTATAAAAGAGTTGGCAATGCAGTTGATTACGCCGGAGTTAAAACGTCGTTTTAGCAACCCACGCATTTCTCGAGAAATACGCATGAACATCGGACGCATCCTACTTATAAAAGAAGAAATAGAGGTGGGTGAGGAAGATAAATTAGCGGCCAGGAAGACCTGTAGGATTTGTCCATTAAACAAAAAAAGGAAAACGGTCTATTTTTGTATTATGTGCAAGCGTCCAGTGTGTTTGGAATGTACAACGAAATTGTGCAAAGATTGTGCTGTATAAAAAAATAAGAAAATGTATGCCTTGCAATTTTCTTTATACCAACTTTGTTTAACATACTGTTATAATATTTTGATTTGGTTATAAGTATATTTTATAAGTCAAATAAAATCAGTACCGGGTTTACTTTTATTGGGGATAATTTCAGATGAAATATATTTTGTGTCAGTTAATAAGAAAATATTTTCCTGTAAACAAACGTGTTAGTGTTAGTATTTAACAATTAAAATAGTCTCTACTTTGATACACTCTTAGAAGCTTTATTTACATTCCGTAGACAGGCTATATCAAATTTCGTGTTAAGTACAGGAATCTCGTTTATTATCAGAGATGGAAAGTTGATTAAATGAACAAAACTGATGATCCTTGTGTTATGCCTAAATAAATTCAACAAACAAAATTTACCTTTTCTATAAAGTTTCTGAAATATGGCGGAAAATAATAAAATGGCTGTTTTGATTTTTAGCTTTAAAATTGTTATTTGAGGAGGTATTTAAAAACTAAAAAACTTTCTTAAAAGAACCTTTTCTGCTCTTTCAGATGATGGCAATAAATTTTTATTATTGTTATTACTTTACTTTATATCGATACCAATTTTTGTATTTCATATGGTAGCCATTTTAAAGCTTTATGCCATGAAATAGTGAAAAAAATCTTGATTTTAAAAATGTATAACATGTTCATAAAAAATTAAAAATAAGTTTAAAATTTAAAGAAAACCGTTTTGATTGAAAATTTATTAAGTTGGTCTACAGTAAATGAAGGAAGAATTATAAAAGTTAGACCTCAAGTTCAGTTTAGTTTAAATGTTTGGTGTGGAATATTCAATAATATGATTATCGAACCTATCATATAAGAAGAACATTTAAATTCTGATATGTATCTCACTTTCTTACAAACCGAATTTGAAAATTTCCTAGAAAATATTCCTCTAAATCAACTCGAATCAATTCATTTTCGACAAGACGGTGCTCCTGGGCGTTATGCGCAAGTTGTCCAAAATTATTAGCAGCTAAGAGATCAAATTATTAGTGCATGTACAAATGGTCCGAGGGTTCACATTAGACGTGCTTCAGAACAAATTTTGAGAAGATGTGTAGTGTGTCTAGCAATTAAGATCGTCAATTTGAACATTTATTGTAGTTAAATTTAGGTTATTTATTAATTTAGAAATGTATTTGTTGTTCACAGATATTGTTATTGACACTTATCAATAAATTTTCAATCGGAACGGTTTTCTTTAAATGTTAAACTTATTTTTGATTTCTTTATGAATATGTTATACATTTTTGAAATCAGGATTTTTTTCTCTATTTTATGACATAAAATTTTAAAATGACTACCATATAAAAAATAAAAGTTGGTATCGATATAAAGTAAAGTAATAACGATAACAAAAATTTCAGTTCTTAAATACCTCCCTAAATAATAATTTTAAAGCTAAAAATCAAAAACACAAATTTTATTATTTTCCGGCATATTTCAGAAACTTTATAAAGGGGGTAAATTTTGTTTTTTGAATTTATTTAGGTATAACTTAAAGATCATTTTTGTCCATTAACCAACTCTCTATCTTGGATGATAAACGAGATCCCTGTACTTAACACGAAATTTGATCCAGCCTGTATAAGACCATATACAATTTGTATCTGAAACAAATGTAATAGAGACGATAAATTAAAAATAACAGTAATAATAGCATTTTTATTCTATAGTGTTAAAGGTAGTAAAACTTTTTTTTTTAAATTATCAAAACATTTACGTCTTTTATTAGAAAAATACATTTTATATAAGAATGTTTTTGTTTGCATTAAATGTTATTTTAGGCATGTACAAAAATCGAATCTTGGTATTATAACAAAATCATCAGTATGTTTGTTTAAGATCGTTTAAAATTGTAGATGTACAGATGAATGCACCAAGCGCAATCTTTAGAAATTTTACGACTGAATGCAAACTGCACTTGTTCAACTTTGTGTTTTCGATAACAATGGAATAAGGCACTATTGTCAAGGAGTACAATATGCACTTTGAGAAAGAATTTGAAATATGTCACTGATCTATTTTACGCTCAAACACTTTCTTGTTGTATAGTGCTAAAATTACTTTACGTCATTTTCGTCGGTTTAAGATTTTTTCAAAAAATAGGAACAGTTATTGTGTTCAGTTTGGTGAAATATTTAATCTGTGGCAAACATGCGAATGAATTAAGATTCCCACCTAGAAGATTTTGGTTGAATGGGAAACTAAAGAAGCGTGAAGGATTTTGGCGGGCTTGTGAAAAGATTTTCAAGTGCTCTATTTAGACTTAACTCAAAAAGATTTTTTTGGTTAAAGAATAAAAACGTTTTGTTAAAATATAATTAATTCAAAATAAAAACGCAATTGTTTGGTATAAACTTTAGAGTTTTGTAAATATATGCGTTATTAATAATTTTTTAAAACACAAAATTTAAACAAAAGAATTTAAAAAAAAATATTCAACGACCATCCTAACATTACAAAGATTTTAAATTAATAATAATGTATTACTTTCAACTATATTACAACTTATGATTATTTATAAACAAAACAAAAATGATTATTTTGAAATAAAATTATGGTTTATAATTGTTTTTTGATGTTATTTTCTCTTTTCTTCTTGTAAAGATAAATGGCGTTTTTCAGTGTTTTGATAAAAAAATTTTGCTAAAGTAGCTTTTAAAAGCAAGTATTCGTGGGTTTCGTAAGAACCGTTTTATTCATAAATAACATTCAAATAAATGTAAAAATTGTTATAAAACAATAATAGTATTATATCACATTATTATTATTAATCTATTTCGTTAACATACAAATTATAACAAAAAAGAGTAAAATAATTGATGCGTTAAAGTAATAGTTAATAACTGATTATTAGTAATCTTTCAACCACAGTTTAAAATTACCTCTAATAAATTGAACAACAATTTACCACCCATAACCAGGAAAAAAATAAATTATTTTTCGTGAAAGTGATCATATTTGACGTCAGTGGGTCATAACCTCTCAAGAAATAAGTATTGACTTGGTTATGAAATCATTAATTGGATATCGGTCTACATTGTAAAGAATCGATCACCTGATTATCGTATTGTTGATTTACTTTTCAAATATGACAGTCACTTTCATACAACTAATTATAATGATTATGATTTTTTCGACGTAAATTATGTATTAAAGATAAAATATTAACATAAAATATAAATAATGGATTTTAGTAATTTATTGACTGTCTTGTAAACGATGATTGTTACATCCATACTTCTTACCTCTACTGCATTAGTAGTTAATTTATCACAATTCTATACATATTTAAAAATACCCCAAAGGCTATTATATTTAAATCGATGGATTATTAAAATATTTTCTTAATCAACAAATTTTAATTAAAACTATCTATTTTAATATTTTTTAATGAAGTAAACATTAGTTTAAATATATTTAAAATGATTAAGATTTGAAAGTGATGTTACAAGTCGTAGTTGTTATTAACGTAAACAAAACTTTCTTTAATATATCAAACTCAAACTTACGTACAAAAATTATCTAAAACTTTAAACAATCTAAACTTTTTAAAATACACGTTGACACAAAAAAGTACCATTTAAAGGTAAAGGTAATAATACGCAATATCTAGCTGCATAAAAAATAATTTCACGAAGACATTACTACACATAGTGGTAAGTGTAATCAACTTTTTTTACGCAAAAAATTATATTAATTAAAAATACTTTATTTGTACGTTAATGAAAAGATTATATTACAATTGAAAATAGACTTACAATATTAAAGAATAAGAAATGTTTGGATGAGTAACATTTATTATCATTTAAACAACTAGAAATTTTGTTTTGTATTGCTAACTTAAAACACGCGAAAAACTTGATACCCAATTACTATGCGACTGAAACTTTTATAATTTCATTATAAACAATTCCTGTGATGTAGGTGAATAATTGTGCAATCTGAATTATACATCATATAATACCTATAAAATAGGTATATATACCCATGTTTAAAATTGAAAAGAACAAAATAAAAAATTATCTTACCGGATAAAAAATACACATTCTCGTAAAGCAATAATCTTTCCTCTAGTTTTTAGTGATAACTTTGCTTGTGCAGGAAGTCATGGTATTTTGCACGAAATTGACACACAAAACAATACTAAATATTATACGTTACAAAATGAGTTTTAAGTAACTTCTTTATATACCCTAGTAATGGCTTGGCCTTTGGCAAAAAGGAGCATTATTGGCGGTATAGAATACACCCCAGAAAAACGGGGTTTTGGGTCTAGAAACATTGCTTTAAGCGTAATTTTTATGAGAATTTCTGTATTCTTTCTTCTCAAACTTTAATTAATTCTTTGATTTTGGTTTTAATACGCTAAGTACTAGTAATAAAAGTAGAAAATCATTTGTAAATTTTTGTTTAGTAGGTAATTATACTAGTTTTGTAATCAACAATCCTAGATTCTCCAAAATAATTAAGATGTAATAAATCAAATCCAAATAAGTGCTAAATTTAGCAGGTTTGCTAAATGTAATGTTTTGCACCCTATATGGATTTATTAACATTGCCAAAAAAGAAAAAATAATAAGTAAAAGTAAAGGAAAAAATATATAATAATATAAATTTAAAAAGAGTTTAAAAACTATAAATTATTAATATTTTGTAATTATTTCGTTAAAAAGTTTTACTTCTTTGGATTGTTATATTTTATCGATGTTATTGTACTTGTTTTATTATTATTAATTACTTAAAGAAGATAAAACATTATTTTTTATTTGGGGATATTTGCATTTTTTCATCTTATTTATACACGATATTTCTTTAAAGCGGGAGACCCGCACGCGCCTGTAACCGTTAGCCCAGTAATTTTTCTTTGCCATTGTATACTTTACATAGTGTTTAATATAAATAAAAATTTAAGGAAAAGTCATAAAAAAAAATTTCAAAGCGCAAAAATGTCAAAAAATCATGTTACTTGTGTGGGGTCCATAAACCCGTTCTCTGATCAAGAGAAAAATAATCATAGAATGGTTTAGTGTTCAAAAAAACCGATAACAATGTTTGAAAACATTTTTTGTAATATGTAAAATCTTACTCCTATTATATTTAATAAAAGTTCAATTTTTAAAATTTTATTATTTTTCTTATATTCAAATTAAAAAAATAACAGGCAATGTAAACAGATTAATTTGAATTACTTGAAAAAAACAGAAAAAATAAGAAAAGCTAATATTTTGCGTAAGGTAATGCTTTAACGACACAGCACGCTCAAATACAACTGTAAAGCACAATTAAATACAGTCCAATGAGCTGTGAAGAAGGTTTAAAATAAAATTCGCATTGTGGTGCATAGGCTGTGACAAAAGTTTAGCCGCGGGGCTATGTATATCTCACGATGTGACATCTTTTAGGCTAATTGTTACTTATAATTATCAGGTTTTCGAAGTATTGGGTATTAAAAAAATATTTTCTTTTTAAACCAAGAACTTAGTGTTTATATTATTAATTTAAAAATAAACGCTGTTGATCACAAAAAAAAGAGACTGATCTTGCCAATGTTTGGTGATATATTTTGTTTCAAGCTTTAGGTCTTACGAACCTTGCACGGCCAACTCACACAGTCGGAGATAGGGGAAGTTCAAGGATATTATACTCAAGGGCCCCAGATCAATCCTAATTAACACTTCTGCCTCGATCACGACAGACGGTCCAAACTTGTAACTAATTTTGAGGTTCGTAATCCTTGTTACTCTGGTGTTCGGATAGCCAAAATTTGTTAACGGGTAACGACAATTAAAAGAGAAAGGTATGTTACCATAAAAGAAAGATTAACAAGTATAACAACTTTAATGTATTAACGTAGAAGATTAACAGGAATATATGTAATTTCTCAACTCATAAATGCTCGAAATATATAAGTATAATTAACAGGTATAAAAACTTGAATTTAGCAACGTAGCAAATTAACAGAAGTATGTTGAATTTCTCAATTCATGAACATTATACAAACTAACAAGTATGATTAATAGGTGTAAAAACCTTGAATTAGCAACGTAAAAGATTAACCGGAGTATTGTTTAATTTCTCGATTCATAAATGCCAGACATATCGGCAACACACAAAGCATATAGTTAAATTACATCGAGATAGCGAAGTAAATTTCGTAATAAGTATTGTCTACTCCCAGCATGCGATACACTCTAAATGATACTTGAAATTACCTTATTGGTATGTAAACAATAAACGTAATTACAGACACCGACAGTAATCAAAGTTCCGTGAGTGACTTTTATGACAGCGAACAAAAATATGATCAAACTGATTTACCCAGAATCCGCTTGCTGGCGCGAAGAAAACGTTTTTCCACCGGCAGCAACCTAGAATAATTATTGAATAGCAATTCGTGTCACACAATAACTCACGAAAAAGGAAACTATAAAATCAGTAATAATAATTCATTAAAGGCGATATAAGAACCCGTTGTATCGAATGCTGTTGGTTGTAATTACGAACAGGTGGTTGGTAACGCAATCGACTGGTGTACAGGAATTAACATCTCCGACGCATTGCTCGTCGAGACCTCGTTTTCGCATGGGTAGTATGCCCTCCCAAAAGCTTATACGTTCGGTAGCGGTATTTATCAATCGTACTTATGCATCATTGTTCTTTGTTGAAGCAAACAAGAGATTGAAACGTGGCGAAACCGGCTATTAAATTAATACAGAAATTACGAAGGAATCTTAATAAACTGGAGACAAAATATCTTACCCTTGCCGAACAAATTGTAATACATTCGTATTTGACTTATAAATTCGTATTCATCACAAGGGATGCCCTTAAAAGCTTAGGAATCAGTTTAAGATTTTTTTACACCGACCGGCTCACGTAGTTGACAGCTTCAAAATGGCCTCTCAGTAACCAACAAGGTCGGCAGAGGGCGTCAAAACCAGAAACTAATTTTTAAGTCGACATACAGGGTACGTAACAATTTCTATTACTTAGTTTTAGCAAAAACCTCCAAGAATTTTGTTTTGATTTATAGTTAACGAAACTCATATTAGATTTGATTTCCAGTTCAGTTACATCTAACTCAAGATAATATCTTTTTAAAAGAATATTAATTTTCTCGCCATTTGTTCTTTTTGTTATAATATAAATAAGACTTCACGAAAGTTGCCTGAAAATAAAACTCTACAGGCACAAATAATTAAATTTGAGTTACGCATGCCTTCTGTCTAATACTTAAACTAATAAGTTCGGTATCATCCACAAGTTGGGTTAAATTAGCAAAGTAGCATTTTTTCCGTGTATTACGACATTGTAATCAAAAAACAACATCGGATTTTACCTATATTCATAAGAATTTCTATAAAAAAATGTAAACTACAAATAGATGTTATAAGAATTTGTAATGGGAATTAAGATTCAACCACTAATGACGTTGAAATGACGATAATACTTCTTTTACGAAGAAAATCGGAATGTTGACTTTAATTTAATCCGGAAATATTAAAAATTTAGGCTAATTAAAATAGAAATTTTATATTTGAGCATGCCGTTTAAACTTATTCGAGCTATTAATGGAACTTTTTTAAATTTATTTTAATTATAAATCAAATTATAAATGACTTAAGGCGGGTTGCACAAAGCAAATCAAAAATGTAGCAAGTGATTATTTCTGAAATCAATTGTTACATCACGAATAAACGTGGTTTCATTGGCTATGTAGCAATTGTTTTGAGAAATAATCAGTTGTTACATTTTTGATTTGCTTTGTGCAACTCGCCTTAAAAACTTTTTTAATTAAGGGCTATAGCATTCATTTAAAACTTAAGCAGAGAACATAAATACATAAATAAAAAATTCGTTGAAAAAAAAATAAATCTTTATGGTTTAATTTAGATACATATTTGCAGCAACAAAACGTTCTTTGAACGCTTGAGGCGGTGTTTATAAAGAATGGTTAATAACCTCGTAATATCGCTGCAAGTAATGCAATTTAACTAGCCCTTCTGTTATAACGTAGGTTTGGTTGCTTACCTTGCAGGTCGCGCTTAAAAGTGTCCAAAGGTAGTGTACAAACTAATTTGTAATTTAACAATTCAGCATGTCAGTTCTGGGAAACTAGAGATGCACGCTTAGTTAATGAAACCTGGTGGGCAGGTCCAATGGCTTGAACTACTTCAACGGGCAAAGTGTCATTGCCATGTGCTATCGCAAAAGCAATAGTTTTAAAAATATTTTATTTTATTTATAAAAGTACACTTTGCGACTGCTATTAATATTATATTATTTGTTGGTAATATAGTATGCTATGAAAACAAAAAAAATTTGCTGCATTTTGTTTTTATACAAAATATTTTCGTGTATAAATAAACGGATAATATCGTCCTAAGGATAAATAAATGAAACTTAATGTGTCATTGAATTTCCACACGTTACGTCCTTTTAGGAACAAAAGAACCATCATCACTAATTGTCCCTATTAGATTTTTCGAAAATGTTAATTAAGAACAATGAAGTATTTTATCTTTATATTCTGTTACTATTTATAGTTTTTAAGTCGCTGTTATAAAAAACTTAAAACAGACAGTAGCCGTGGAAAAAATAATGTAACTATAAATTTTTCTATTGCGCTGCGTAAACCTCATTGCAGTGCAATACATCAGTCATTCATAGTTGGTTGTATTAATAAACTTTTTTTATCCATAAAAAAATTAAACAAAATCTTATGACTATATGAAAAAGCTATTTTTTAAGTTACAGTAGGTCCAAAAAGATATTCCTTAGCTTTGTTATCTAAACTGAAATTGAAATTTGATCTTAGGTAATAAAACAAAACTCATGTTTACATTTCTATTTGAATTAAACATGATGGTTAATATGAGTATGACCTCCTTGATGTTGATGCAATCTTGGAGTCATCAATAAAAAATAAACATGTGTCGTTTTTGCATATTCTGATTCAATTGAGTATTATGAATGTTTTTATATTTTGTTTAAGTTTAATATGAAATCCAAAAATAGATTGGATCTCTTTCAATTCATTGATTAGACGTCTTTCAGGATCTTGTGAACTATGGCGCTGTAGTCCGTATATGTCAAAACGTTGCTATTATCCGTCTTATAAACATTCGTCGGTACATTTTTACTAACCTATCTTTGCTATTGTCGGGTTATTTGTTGTTAATAAGTCTTTATGCATTATTATAAGTAAATTTATTTTTATTTAATATTATAAATATCTGATTATTTTTTAATTTTTATTGACGCAAGTGTTTTTTAAATCGACTAACGTTTAGTTTTTAGTTTATTAATTCCGAATTTCGACTCGAAGTCACAGTTCACGACATAATGAAACGCCTCTACAATTTTTTACATACTGTGAATAAATAAATAAACGTTTAATTTTAATACAATACTTTCTAAGATTTATTGCACTGAAACTTGAAACACATTTGTTCCAGTTAATTTTTTTTTGTTGCAATTGCAATTATTTTTCTTCTTCTATATTAAGAAAATTTATTTTATTAGTTTGAAAAGTTTATTTATATTTTTTCTTTTTATAGAAATTTAGTTTGAAACTTTAATATTTTTAACGATTTAAAATAAATCAATATATAAAAGAAGAAAGTTTTTGCGCAGTACTTATATGTTTTGGTATTTTTAGGATTTTTAAAATTGATAATATTATAGACAAAATATATAAATATCTTTGTTGATGCAATAGATAATGTCGTAGAGTTTATTTTTTTTTGCATTTATAATCTTTTGAAACCCTTTACATTGCTTACAAAATGTTATGACACGGTATTTGTGTTTACCGTAATGTTAAAGTTCAGTTGTGAGTGATGGATTGTACAACACGTTTATTGAAATAGCGTGTATAAAAAGTTTAATTCATTGTACATATCAAAAAGTGTAATGTGTAGTAGTAAATTGAGTTTCATAACGCTTCTTACATCTTTATTATTATGTTAGCATTGGTATTAAGTATGTTTATGACTAACTTACATGTAGGTATATCTTAAACAAAATTGTAATTTAAAGGTGTACGTATAGCATTATTTTAACGCCTATAGCGTTTTGTTGTTAAATCTTCAGTAAAGAACTTAATATTTTGTTTTACCAAATTAGCTTTTTGTAGTGATTTTGCAATTAACACCAAACAATTGCAATTGATATTAAAAAAATATGTGATTGGTAGAAATATTTTAGTTTAGTATACAGGGTGGCCACTTGAAAACGGAACAAGCTTGTTTTAGAGCATTTTTTTGTAATTTTATTGAAAATTGAAAGCAACAATAAGTTGTACTAAACTACTATGGTTTTATCTCAAACAAAGAAATCGAATAGAAATTAACCATAATAACCATATCAGTATCAACTTTCACTATTTCGTAAGCCATAATTTGCCAAAAAGCTCAACAACCCGCAACAATATTTCTAAAAATCTTTATTATTTTTATACGTGAATTACTCAGAACCTACTGCTTCAAATTTAAAAAATAAACTATCGTTGATTAGAGGTTTAAACCAGCCATAAAATGATGTGCTACTTGATAGGCTTTTGCCATTTAAGACTTCTTTCCTTTTTGCCGTCTATTTTGTTATCTTGTTCCTTTGTTCATGTTTCCTCATAACCCGCCACACTTTTGCCAGGTAACTTCCATCCTCCGCGTTCTTTATCTTCCATTCGTAGCGCACTGCTCTTTTGACTGCTTCAATTTGTTTTGTGTCTATGTTGGTCTCCGCCAGGACTATGTACAGAAGTGTAGTTTTCTCCAGTTTTAGTTTCTATTTTATGTACGTCAGCTGTGTAGTTTCTAGCTGCCCTTCATGTTACCAGCCCCACACTTCCGCTGAGTACATGAGTATACTTTTGACTATAGAATCAAACAATATTATCCTGGCTTTGAAGTCATCCTAGAACTTTCGTTTTCATATTCCCCATAGTTGTCCCATAATAGCTCTTGCTTTTTTTTACAAATTTTGTTACGGTAAGAATTATGGGTAACTAAATTTAAATGGAGCGATGGCCGCAGTAGCTCGGTTCTTGTAGGCAAAATGGGGTGGGTTAAAAATTGTGAGGGGAATATTTAAATCAAAGATGTCGTGGTAGATAAAATCAGTCAAATAGTGATTAGAAATTGTTAGAAATGGGCGCCACACAATTTATTTAGTTACGGTCCTGTTAAGTAAATTGTAAAAGTTTAACAGGGCTCTAGTAGTAGCGAAGGGTTGCTGAAAGAAAAACGGGGAAGTTTAGGCAATAAATAGCAATCAGTAAATTTGATGTAAATATAATGAATTTAGAATAAATGGAAATTTACAAAATAATCACTAAAATATTCAATTTTGAATTATGCAAACAAAATATGCGTGAAGTTGAGTAAAACAATCGATAATGGATTTCAAATATTACAAAAATACAGGATCTAAATTACCTTGTATTAAAACAAAAGTAGTAAAACTAATTTAATTACGTTAGGTTCGCAAAACAAACAAAAAAAAAATTTTATTTGGGGCAGCGATCGGGATTCGACAAGACAGTAATTACAAATTTGAAATACAAAAAAATCTTACCTTTATTACTTCGCTGATGAAACTCCGTGCACGGCATTTCTAGTCGAAGTTTCCTTAAATGAAATATTTAAAACAAACAATTGGCCATCGGCAAATAACAGCCAAGAATTAGAGTTAGGTTCAAGTTTACTATCTCGTAGATTAGGGGAGGCGTAACCAAATTTATGTAGGTTAATAGGTCAGTTACAATTACGTTATAAGTCAACAAATTTCAAGGTAAATCAGATAACAACTTCTTATAGAAACAAAGACAAATTAAATTAAGTAAATTAAGCCAAAATTTAAATAACAAAAGTGAATTTTAAATAACAAAAAAAAATTCTAAAATTTTAAAGTATAAGGAAAAGTTCTTGAATTTCTAAAGTTGATTAAGCAAGTAGGATCACCGTGTTTAAGTAAACGTTAGTACTTCCAAGGTACAGTAAATTTTTGAAGTGATCTCAACAAGAGTTTATCAAGAACTGATTAAAGAAGGAAACAAAGTACCTAAGGTCATAATGACCTCAGAAGATAAAACAAAATAAATTCGCCAGCAAACTCGTGAGAACGCTCGAGTAACTGTTAGTTTAAACAATGATCTTGATAAGGAGTTGCAGAAAAGCAGAATTTAACCACGTATTAAGCGAAGATAATACGCTCTTAATTAATCATAAATTACAAATTATCAACTTTAAAATGTAACGAAATAAAGCGTGAGATTAGCAACAACAGCAAATTCCCACACGTATAACTTAAATGAATGAAACAGTACCGGATTTAAGAAAATTTGCTCAGGGCGTAACATTTTCCAGTGAGTTTCTGGTCCGTTAGTCAGTTGCAAATAGTATCTTTGATATTTAAACTCTTTTACAACTTCTATCTTTTCGTTGTGCCATCTCCAGTTTTCATTTTTCTTTCTGCCGCCACCTCTCCGAAACTCTATTAATTTTGATTTATTTACGTTCAATGTTCTTATCAATGCCTTCATGTCTTCTGTTTTATTTACCAACAGTACTATATCGTCTGCGTAAGCTAGTGTGAGTATTTCTGTATTGCCTACTATTATTCCTCCTGCTTGTTCTCTGCTCAAGTACTTTTCCATATCCGCTATGTATAGGTTGAAAAGGGTGGGACTTAAAAGAACATTTTTGTTTTACTATTTTAAATAATATGCAATAAAAGGCATAAAAAGTAAGATCCCAAGATCTAACAAAAATTTGTTAATAACGCTTTATTAAATTACTTGTTTCTATTACAAATTGTCATTCTGGGTAATATCCGTTAATTTCTCATAAGCTGACCTTTTGTTGCACGTCCTAGTACACCTCTTCAGAGTCAAGAATAAAGATTGAACAAGAATTAAAAAAAAAATGTTGCTTTAATATTTTTATTACGTACAACAAACACACGAAAGAAATTTATTTGCTATACAGTTAGTTACAAAACCTCTTTAGTTTAAAAAAAATAATATAAAGAGAATTTATTCGTTTTTCAATATTACGGAATACATAAGTTATAAGAAAGAAATAGATTTTTTTTTATATCAGTCAAGAAAAAACATTACATTTTTAAATGTTAGAAAGGTTAATTAGACTGTAAACAAAATACAATGGCAGAGCCATCTCATAGCATAAATTTACTATAAAAAATATGAAGTTATATGTCTGTCAATGCATTTGTGGAAGTATATTCAGTCTTCTTCTACTGCTGTGGAGACTCATTCATACAAACTTTTTAAAATGGTATGTTTATTAAATTATTTATTTAAAAATATGCTAAATTAATGCTGAATTAAATAGTATTTATTGATATTATTCTTATCGTAAGTTTAATGTGCAGTTGGAGTTAAACAATTCCAGAAAATATTGTTACTACTTTTGTATATTTCTTATTGGCATTATATTAAAAATTAATTACTTGCATTCAGCGATGACTTAACTTCACCTTATTATTAATAATAAATATAAAATAATAAAAATGTTGTTGACGATATAATTTAATTTTGATGTAATGTGATATTGAATGGTTGTTTACATTGTATCTTATATAATATAATTGATCAACCTAGTAAAAGATTATATTGTCAAACGTTTTGACGATTATTTTGTTACATAACGGTTTTAGAAACTGGAAAAGAAAACAAGTGTAAGTAAGCAATGTTAAATTTTAGCAGACCACACGCAACGAGTGGACCTTGTTAGAATGTTGCAATGTTATTACAAAAGTTATCTGATAGATCACCGATATGTTTTTAATTTTGTTACAATACTAATCAAAACTTGTATCGAAAGATAGTCGTAACTGACACAATCTTATGTAAGGTTTATGTTAAATTTTGTAACTTGACATAACTAGAATATTGTTATATTTAAAATAAATGATGTTAGCGTATAATTGAAATTATTATTAGGTCATGGATTTTTAATTAAACTATATTGTAGTTTGAAGCAAATATTTATTATTTAATTACAAGTTAGTTGAAGAGTAATAAAATTCGTTTCGCTTCGCCTAAGAGATTCTTAAAAAAAAGTTGAAAAAAAATTATATAACAGCAAAGAAGAAATACTTAAGACGGTACGTAGAAGGTAGCATTACATTAGACGAAGTTCTTATGTTGCTACAAGTACAACTGTTGTCCGTGTTTGATACTGACAGAAAATCGTGATAACACCTGAGTGATAGCCTGCGATAACAGTAGTGGCTACTGCGATTTCTCTTGATTTATTACATGAATCAGATGCAAGTGGATTCAACGTTATTCATTACAACCGTAGAATTTATCATAACTTTCAGCCACGCAAGGTGCACTTGCATAATTTGTTTCTTATATAGGTAGTACATGACAATATAATAATTTTTACAGATCTGAAGAACTAGATTACCTGTTTCATAATTCTAATATGATTCTTTCTTCTTATGTGTCTAGATAAAATGTATCTTAAATGAAATTAAAACATACTTTTCTCTTACGCAACGACAATCAATTCAAATGCTTAAGATTTATTATGTTGCGTTTTCCATATATGGGATTTCCATTAAATACAAACAAGCTATAGAAATGATAATAATAAATAAAAAACAATTAAATTTAACTAATTGAATTTAATGACACCTAATTGGTGTTCTACAAAGATTATTAATGTACACGAGTACATTCAATTACAGTTTGTAATCAAGAAAAACTTTAATCTTGACTGACGAGTGTAAATACTTTGTATATTAACACGAAATATATATATTATTATTATTATTATTAATTTAAATACCAGCAAGTGTTAATAATTATTTTTCTCGGCTTTGATAAAGTGCATTATTTATAATTATGGTGTGTTAAATAAATTTAATACAGTAATGAAAAAAATAACACTTTATTTTATTTTTTATAGCTTGCAGTTTCAAGGATTATAAAATGTAATTATGTATAAATAAATAAAAGATTTCTAATTTATTGATGTTTTCAACAAAAAATAAATCGCTGATTAGTTGGGCATCTTATTGGTATATCAACACTCTTGATATTAAATATTGTAAAGTAACAATGTTTCCAAAATGCTCAGTTTTTAATATTTTCTTACTACAAAACATACGTGACGAATTCTACCATATCGGACCATACTTGATGTTTTGGATTTTTATTTTATATTATTGGTAGCAACAGCTCTTCAAATAGTAAAAATAAATTAAAACTTATATAAATGGTTTTACAAAGCAAAAATGTTGTTTTTCAAAAACAAATGTTTTTGCTTTTCTATTTAGTTGGTGATCTATCAATGTCTAGCACCGTTAATTTAAATCGTCCGCGACAAACCGAATGATACGAGTGTTTTATTACAGGTTCGTTTGATTAATTGATATAATAATAAACTGAAATGTCAAGAATAAAACAGTCATTAAGATCTTAAATATGTAGTATAATTGTTGCCAAACCCATTAATAGTATTTGCAAACTTCTTAGAGCGTATGTGTAAAATTGTAAAATCTATAATGATTTAACTTTGTATAAGTAAACATTTAAATTTATTGTCTTTGTTTTGTTTTACTAAAGGTAAATGAAAATTGTGAAATATTTTCAAGAACAAACACCCGCAGTTTCTTATTGTTTTTGTATAATTATTATTTTAGTATTTAATTTTTTTTAAGAGTAAATAGTGTATTTATTTAATACAATTCTGTACCTCAGAGCCAGACTATGTTAAGTCCAAAACAGTAATTGTTCAGAAAAGAAGATTTAACATTTCGGTTTTAGTATTTCTGTTATACTGTGATTACGAAACGCCGAATTCCTTTCAAAATTGGAATAAACGTAATTTTTAACTGCGGTTTAACTTGGTACAAAAAAATTAGTATTTTGCTTAAAGTTTTTTCTGTGGGTGACTTAACATAGTCTGGCTTGCAAAAAATTATAATTTAGGGACTTAATGTACGTGTTAAGTCCAAATTCGTGGACTTAATATATTTGCAAAGGACTTAACCCGCTAGTACTGTAAGTAATAAGACACAAAATGTATTAGAACAGTTCTTTTATTACAGAATAGACATTCTAACTTACAAAATATGAAACTTAAAACGGATTACAAAAAATATTAAGCAAAAAAACTTAAAACAAAAAACATTATTACGTTACGGATAATCTTCGCGATTTTCATATTTTAAATTTTTATAATATTGGTGAAACGTCTTTGGTATCCATGCTAAAAGTTTTTGTAGCTGTTTATACTTTTTAATAGAAATTGGCTTTGAATCTTCTCTAATGAATGGAATAGTCGATGAAGTGCTATTTATACGACGTGTTTTTCTGTTGAAATCCACTTTTAAGAAGTCGTTATTAAAGTCAGTTTTATAAAAAAGAACACCCGGATTGTCTTGTCATACCTGAATGTGTTTTACTTGAGATATAAAAAAATCACTTCCTTCATTCTTCTTCTTCTTGTTGATATAGGGTGCTGTTGGCCAATCAAAAAGATCTTTAAATTGTTTAAAATCGGTTAGCTTACTACAAAAAAACTTGTACCAGCTAATCTAACCATCTGTTGCCAATCCCACGGCGTCATAATTTGGAGTTGTGAAATTTCTTTTCTTTCACGCTCTATGATGGAATGAACGGCATCGGCTTCTTGATGTATATGACCCCTGGCTAAAAATTTGTGATTAATTACTCTAACTGTAGGTTTTACTTGCAAAATCCAAAAGTAACACATTATCAATAAAATGTTACGGTTCTGGCTAGGACAGTTATCTGACCAAATGGTTAGTTCTTTTGTATCATCCGACACGTTGTTCTCTAGGCACTTTAATAAGCATGACACAACTTCATTGCCTCCCCTACCAACCACACTCTCATCCCACATAACACAGTCACTTTTTTCTAAAGTTGCATCGTGAATAGTTACATTGTATGTCCATAACTTAAGTGAGTAGAAACTCTGCGAGTTATGTAAATCACTTTTGTGAGTCAATCATAACTACTTTTTTTTCAAGCAAATATTCTTTTGAAGTTTTTTTATCCTCAGATTTCATTTTGTATCTATTATTTGCATCCAGAAGATTGTCATCATATTCTTTTTGTAAACCTTTTCGTAATTCCAAGGTGTCTGCTTCCTGAAGTTGAAGTTTATAATTGTCACATAAGTCGCAGGTGTCGTTATCTGGACTTTTAAAAAAATAGTTATACTCATAGTTAAAAATTTCTGAATATAACCAATCTTTTGCAATATCTTCAGTGGGAAGACCCCTCTCAGTGCATTCTTCTAAATACAGACTGTACATTTTGCTTATATTTAAATTGTTTCCAAGATACTTTTTTTTGCTTTTCTTGCGAGAATAATGCGACTCATAAGTTGGAAATCTAGAAATATGACTTCGAACGCTATTGCGAATCTCTTCTCAAATTTATTTAATGGGTGCGTGTCGTCCTCTTTTGTCAGGAGATACAAGGCCCCCATCTTTCTTTTTCTTTATTACCGTATCTACATTTTGTTGTGAAATGCTAAGTGTGTTTAGAAAAAATTTCTTACACAGTTTTTTTCACATTTCCAACTTCAAAACTATAATTATTAGAAAAATTTATTTTGCCACTCCTTTCACCTGTGCGCTCTCGATTTCTCCTTATAGGTATCTGTAACACTTTTGATGCAATAAACTGCCTTCTCATGTCCACTGATTTCATAGGACTCCAAAAATTTGTATGTATACTTCGACGAGTTTCTTCCGATATTTTAGTTTTACATGAGAGTTTGCAAGTATTAAGACAGGGACTTTTCACAGCTTTTTTTCCCATTAAGCGACTACCACTGTCGGTTATGTACTCCAACCCTGAATGTCTTTTCTTTTTTGTTATATATTTTTTCCAATTTTTGGTATTCTGTTTTCTTTTTCTTCCCTTTTTCTGGTTTCTTTCGTTGTCTTGGCTTATTTCGTCATTCTCCGGGCTTTTTTCGTAGCTTACATCATAATCTAGATCAGCGACATCGTCATCACTATCAAAATCTGAAATACCTACATTTCTGTCGGGAGTTTTATGCACTGGTTCATTATATTCTCCAGTTACGTGAGCATTTCTTTTTTCAGTTCTTCCGGCATTTTTAAATTTTGAGTTTCCATTGCAAAGACATTTTGTTCCACTGAATATATAGACTGGTTAAGAATCTGATTGCACAGATAACTTAGTGATGGAACGACATTGTTGTTGGATTTTTGTCGATTCAACATTTTATTTTTGCAAGTACCTTAAAAAAGCAAAATTAATTAAAACATAACAAGTGTGTTAAGTCCAAACAATTGTTCAACAAAGGTACAGGTAAACTCTGTTAAGTCCTGTATAATAAAAAATGCACTATTTTTAGTTAATTGTTCAATTACTGAATTAATGTTTAACAACACAATGAAAAATATAAAATGTAAATTTATTGTACTTACCTAGCCTTTCGAAAGCAGTTTTGTTTTGGTTCAGATGATTTTGTTGGTTTTTATTTCTTTCTTTTAACAAATTCATTATGTTCTTCGCCCTTAATGACATCTTAACACAAACTTTAAGAGCACTTCCCTGATTAATATTTTTACTAAACAGTGTAATTATACAATACAAAACTTTAGAGGAACACCACAAACATAGCACAGCATGGACTTAACCTAGAAAACTAAACATAAATTGTGAGGTAAACTATAACATTGTGACTTAACTTTGTTTGGCTCTAGCAGACCTATGGATTTGACATAGCTTAAAAAAAGCTATTTTCTACAATATGCTTAACTAGGGAGGAACTACAAAAATGTAATGAAAACAAAAAAAAAGTTACGTGACTTAACATATTTAAGCAAAAATACCAAATTTTGGATTTAACATAGTCTGGCTCTGAGGTACAAAATTTAAATGCAAGCTTTTGAACTTTAGCAAAGTCCTTCGTCAGGCAGTATCTCTCTTCAGCTTTCTTTCGTCCACTTCTAGACGTAGGCCTCTTCCAACCTTTTCCACTCTTTCCTGTCTTGGGCTATTTGATACAATTTTTCCAGCTGTCTCCTTAATGTCGTCCGTTCAGCGTCTTTGTGGCCTTCCTCTGCTTCTCTTTGTTTTACGCGGCCGCCATTGTACTACTTGGGTTGTCCATCTATTATTTTCCTGTCTCGCATAATGTCCCACCCAACGCCACTTTAGCTCCGCCATTTGTACCATCACATCGGTTACCTTGGTTCTTTTCTTGATTTTCTCATTTCTGATGTGGTCTCTTAGAGAAATCCCGAGCATTGCGCGTTTCATACTCCTTTGTGTCATTCTTATTTTGTTGGCATGCTGCTTCGTTAGTGACATTGTCTCTATGCCAAATGTAGCTACTGGCAAAACACAGGAGTCGTATACTTTCCGTTTTAAATTTATCGGGATATCTTGGTTCTTTAAGATGTAGTGTAGTCCGCCAAAGACGGCCCAGGTGAGTTCTATTCTTTGGGTCACTTCTGTTCCTTGATTTTCCTTTCCCAATCTAATGGCATGGCCTAGGTATATATATTTGTCCACGTTTTTTATTGTTTGGTTGTCAATTTGAAGTTCGATATTATTTGGACTCATGGTTTTGGTTATGCTGATGTTCATTTCCAATCCCAACTTTTTAGATGCTTGGTGCAGTTGTTGTAACATTTCTTTCAGTTTGTTTAGGTTGTTTGAGGTGAGGACTATGTCGTCAGCAAAACGTAGGTGATTACGATAATTTTCACACCTTTCTCGTCCCATTTTAACTTTTTGAAAACATCTAGGACTAACGTAAATAGTTTTGGTGGAATGGTATCCCTCTGACGAACTCCTCTTCGTATTTTTATTTTATTATTGGTTATGTCTTCTTCAATCTTGATATGCATTGTTGCGTTTTGGTAAATGTCCTTTATAATTGCCGCATATCTAGAGTCGATTCTGGCATTTTCCATTGATTCTAGAATGGACCATGATTCTATTGTATCAAAAACCTTACAGTAATCTACGAAGGCCAGGTGAATAGGTATGTTGTATTTGGTCGTTTTTTCAATCAAGGTGCGTATCGTTTGGAGGTGGTCGATATTACTATATTCCTTCCTGGAGCCTATTTGTTTTACGGGATGGTAAAAATCCAATTTTTTTGATAGTCGGTTTGTGAGGATTTTTGTGAATAACTATTATACGTTATAACGTTATACCATTTTTTGGGTATTCTCTTTTTTTGCAGATACTTGTTCAGCAGTAGTCCGATTATTCTTTCTATAGTACCTTCTCCAAGTCCTAGCATTTTTGTTAAAACTTTGTCTTCACCGGGATATCTTCCGTTTCTGATTTTTTTCAGAGTGGTTCTTATTTCGTTTATAGTTATTTCTGGCATCTCCTCCAATCCTACGTTTGTTACTATTTTAGTTTTTTCTTGTGGTTTTAGTTCTCCGTATGTTGTAACTATTGTTTCTGAGTTTTATTAATCTCGTTTTCCCTTTTGAAAGCTTAGATCTAAGAACTTTCATATTGTTGTTTTTTTCGATTGTGGTTTGGATTAATTTAGTCTTGTAGGTATTTACATCTTTGCGGATCTCTTTATTAATTTTTCTGTTTAATGTTTTGTATTCATCGTTTTTTTTATCCATCTTCCTTCTTTGTTCCATCAGTTGTATCGTATTCGAACTAAGCTTTTGGTTCGTCGGTTTTTTTCTCTTGAGCATATTTTTCTTACTGATGTTTGTATACAGGCTCTAATCTTTTCAGTGAGTGGGTCAACATTTCCATCTATATAGGCCTCGGTAGGTTCTAGCTTTTTCGCCATTTCATTTAGTATTTATCTTTTTTCGTTTCTAGTTCTTCGTTTGTAGGGAAACGTGTTGTACTTATTAGTTTATTTCTCTCTTTGCGCGTGTTTATTTTAATACATGCTTGGATTAACCTGTGATCGCTTTCCGTGTCAAATATGTTTAGGACAGTCACATCGGTGCATATTTTCCTGTTATTTGAGAGCACATAGCCAATTTCATTTTTCATAGCATAATCTGCGCTTTTTCATGTCCATTTTCGGTTTTTCGGTTTTTGAATGAACGTATTTAAGCAGTATAAACCTTCGTTTTTTAGAAAGTTCAGAAGCATCTCCCCCCGTAGTTTTCTATGTATTCTGTGTCAGTTAGTGTTTTTCTTTAGCGATGAAATCTGCAACCACAATGGTGAAATGTGTCTTTTCTCTTCGCTTTGCTGTAGTTATGTCTTTATATACTTGTTGTTTTAAAGCGATTTCTTTAAAAAAGTAATCAGAAAGAAATGTTCACAAAACTAGTGTTTTTTGAAATGTTGAAATTTGTTTTTGTAAATTCGTAGATAAAAGTATCATCAGAATCAGAAGTACTTAAATGTAAGAGAATGTGGGACAGAACCGGATACCAAGGCACAACCGAGTGGGGTTTCAATAAAACAGCTGTATAAAATCTTATTGCCTGTATAAAAACATATAAACAATCTCATCGTATCTATAATGTCGATGAGACTGCAATAACTACCGTTCCTAAAACACAGCCGAAAAGGTCGGCACATTATCGCCAGCTGAAAGAGGACAGACAGTGACAGCAGAATTCTGGTTTTCAGCATCTGGACACTATATTCCACCACTGTTAGTTTTTCCACGTGTCCCAATAAAACTAGAACTTTTAGAAGGAGCTCCCGTGGGAACAATAGCAGTGTGCCATCAATCCGGGTGGATGCAGAGTAATATTTTTCTTCAGTAGATGAAGCATTTATCCTCACACGTTAAACCATCTGTTTTTGATTCGGTTTTGCTGTTATTTGATAGACATGCCACCCATACAAAAAATATTGAGGTAATCAATTATGCACGACAAAATCGTACTACAGTCAAGAACAAAAAACTTAGCTTCGTAATAATAATGGCCGTGTAGTAACGCATTTCCAAATTTGCAAATTGTTTGGAATAGCCTATGAAAAAGCAGGTACTTTGCAAACAGCCAGATCTGGATTCAGAAAAACTAGATTTTATTCAAGTAATTCCAATATTTTTGAAGAAGCTGATTTTTCTTCAGCTGAGACAACAGAACGGGAACGTAATCAAGATGAACTTTCCCAAGACGCTAATAATGTTAATTTAAATGTTGAAGAGCACGTGGGTGATATGTAGCAACCAGATGTTGTGATGCAAAAAGATGCTGTGGATTATGCTAGACCAATTACTCTCCAACCCGGTCCATCAGGTTTAAATGTTTTATCACCTCTTAAGAACCAAAACACTGAAGAGGAGTCAACTATCCCAGGTCCTTCCGCATTTTTAAACTCACCTAGGAACTTGTGTCCAATGCCACAAGCTAAAAGAACAATGAGACAAAATAACCGTAGACGAGGTAGGACTGTAGTTGTCTTCTGTTAATACTGTAACGTTTGTTATTAAAACTAATTTATTTATACTAAAAATATGTACACGTTTATTATTATTAACCGAACTAATTAAATCTAAGAATATTTAATAAGAACACACTAATTTATATATAGCGCTATCACTGACACAACGATAAGATAAAGTCCGCGGATAACTTCACACACTTGTTTAACACTTATTGTTTACGTTAAAGTCACCTACCATGTTATTTATCTCACACACGTTAATCACTTATTTATTTAAATTTGAATGATCTTCGTAACACTGCCGTCTTCGAATTACTGAAAATAACTGACTTCTGATTTGTTTGTGCCGCATTTATAAATTTTGGAAATCCTTCTGGAATGTTCCATATCTTTCGGTATACGTTTTGGAGATGTACAAAAACCTCTTAAAGACTCTCGAAGTTGAGGATAACTTCTCGAACGTTTCAATACTAAAAAAAAGCCGAAGAAACAAAAACCTGTTCGTCAAGCAGTGTAGTCAAGTGATGATAAAAAATGTTGTTATCAAATTCTGATAACGACTATGAAGAATCTGATGAATTGTGTTTATACTGTCATGAATCATACTATAAAACAAAAAAAAATTATGTGTCAGTCCAATGCATAACATGTCGTAATTGGGCTCATGACGGCTGCACTGCGTGTGTAATCCGGTATTGCCTTGGCCGGTTTTACTCCTGTGCTGGGAGTAAAATCGGACATGATAATATTAATGAAAAATTTTTTTATGTTTAAATGTATAGAATTTCATTATTATTATATGTTTTCTAAACCAGTATATATCAAATGTTAAGAATGTGTATTCATTTACATTTTAATTAAATATTCGAATTTCTTACGCCATTTTATTCTTAACCGTCCAATGTTGTCCTACATTCCCCTATAAAAGATTTTTTTAATTCACCATATTTATTTTGTATGAGAGCGGTAATTTTAAAATTCCTCAAATTGCTGAAACTTATTTTTTTAAATAATACCCTACATTTTTTTCAACTGTTTCTAATGTAGTTTTCAATTTTCTATCGATTTCATTGTACTTTTTTCTCCAAACTTATACAGTAAGCTATGGAAATATTTATAAATTTTCAATTAAATCATAATAAGCATTATTTTAATCAATCAGGTTTATTCTAGTAGGCTTTGTTTCTATTAAACAAAAAACATAAAGAGAGAGTAAACTAACAAAAATAAAAAAATATTAATTTAACAAGTGTTAAAAATTTTGCCCATTTTGTTGTAAGCACGTCTCAAATCTTTGCCGTAAATCTCGTGTGTGAAGTTAGAAAATGTGGTTCTTGTTCTGTTTTTCATTGTCTTTTGTGTAGCTAAATCTTCTTGAAATACGTAATATTTTACGAACTCTCATAGAAAGAGATCCGTGACAGTAAGATCCGGAGATTTTGCCGGTATTTGTGGTATAATATTGATCATTTTCACCTATTTGTTTGTCTTCCTTTTTTTTCATGTACGCCAAATCTGCAGATTCTTGATGTGTTCTTAAAGCTGTTTCTAAAACATTTGGTTCTGAGTTGACCAATGACAATACGCTACTTCCTTATCGTATTCAGCTAATTGCCAATATTTATTAAAAATTGTGTCCCGTTTGTCCTATGTAAGCCAGCCCACACGAACAAGGGATGTGGTAGACCCCTGGGTTCCTCGAGTGGTGCTTTTGTTTCTTTTGATTTTGAGAAATTGGCGGATATTTTATTTGTTGCAGTAAAGATCACTTTGATATTTTTCCCTCTAAGTATCCTCGCTATTTTATTCGTGCAGCCTTTTATGTAAGGAAGGAAGGAAGTTGACACGGGTTCCTCCTTCTATGGTTTTTCCTTACTGTGTTTGTTAATTGCTCAATATATGTCTGCCTTTCTGAAACCGTGGTTTATTAAGGCGTTTGTTAGGTGACCTAGCTCGGTCTTTAACGTGTTCGGTTCACTGATCGCGTTGGCCCTGTGTATTAAAGTTTTTAGAACTGCAAACTTCTGAGCTAGATGATGATGTGTTTCGGCGTTGAGGTATCTGTCAGTATGTGTCGGTTTTCTATATACTTGATGTCCCAATTTGTTCTTCATATTTCGAGTGACCAGTACGTCCAAAAACGGAATCTTCTGTTTGTTTCCTTTTTCATGGTGAATTTGATGTTGAAATCTAAGTGGTTGATGTGATCCAGAAAGTTGTGTAGTGTTTCTGTTCGATGAGGCCAAATTGCAAATGTATCGTCCACATAACGTAGCCAGCATTTTGGTTTGAGGGTAGCGATTTCTAATGCCCTTTCTTCAAAATCCCTCATAAATATATTGGCGATGACTGGAGAATGTGGTCATCCCATGGCTGCCCCTTCAATTTGTTCGTATACAATATTGTTGAATAAGAAGTACGTGGACTTTAAGCATAGCTCAATTAGTCCGTTAAGCTCCTCATCCAAATCCGCTTTTTGTAATTTGGTATTGATGATCTCCAGTGCTGTTTGTAGTGGCACTTTTGTGAATAGAGATGTCACATCAAAACTGACTAAAATGTTTTCTGGTTCCAATTTAATTTATTTAATTCTTGAGACAAAGTGCTGAAAATTCTTTACGTGATGGATGCTTTTTACCGTAAGCGGTTGTAAAATGGTATATAAGTATCTAGCCAGAGGATGAGTGGCTGAACCTGTAGCACTCACAATTGGGTAAAGCGGTACCCTTAGTTTGTGGATTTTTGGAAGGCCGTAAATGTGCGGCATCCTGGTGTCTGTAAGATTAGTCGTCTCTTTTGATGTTCCGGGATCGTGCTTGCGGATTTCACAGCGGCCGAAATCTTTCTCTCTAGAGGTTTTATTGGATTCCTCTTCAATGGTTTGTACGCCAAATCTTGTAGCAAAGTATGGATGTAGTCGTTGGTGTTCATGATTACAGAAGCATTTCCTTTATTAGCTGGTAATACAGTGATTTCTTTGTTGGCTTTAAGTTCCCTTAGAGCATTTCTTTCTTCTCGATTGATGTTGGATTTTGGTGCTGTAGATTTCTTTAGAATGTCGGCTGTTTTGACCCTCACCTCTTCTTGAATATGTTGGGGTAGAGTTCTGAGTGTGCTCTCCTATGAATTCACTATTTCTTCCTTTGGTATAAATTTTGGTGTGATAGCAAAATTTAATCCTTTTGATAAGATGGCTGTTGCTAGTACACTGAGTGTGGTGGAAAACATATTGTTGATGATCCTGTCTGTCTCTAATTGCGGCAGTGAAGGATGTTTTACTTCCTGTAACTTCTGGAACTTCTCCATTTGTATTCTCTTTACCTTTTTGGCGATCTCGTCGGCTTTTTCCGTAGATAGTTTGTCGATCAAATCCCAGATTGTCGAATCTATTGTGTTGATCAGTCGTGAATAGACTGAAAATAACTCTGTGGTTTTCTGGTCTAATTGGCGTCTAGTTTCGTGTATCCTGGTAAAAATTGGTATTGCACTACCGCTTCTACATGCTTGAAGTATTTTTCGAGTTCTATTATTGTAGTTATACATGTATCTCTACAAAATATCACAATTGTTTACGATAATCACTTGCAAAAACTTGCTGAATGGTATGTGCCGATTGTTGCTTTACACTGCGCAGCATATTTCGTTTCGACATTGCTCATAAAAGGATTTTAGTCGAATTATGTTTTTTTGACAGAATACAAATGTATCTTTTTATTCTAACAATCTTGGTAAAACGTCGTATGTTGATTTATGTCGTCTTGATAGTTTTTAATAAGACCACCGTCCAGGCGTGCCAATAAAAAGAATTATATCTACTTATGCCGTTTTGATTACCCGAGTGTGAAAGTATCTTGGGAATAACTATACTTAGCCCCTTATGTTATACGTAATATTTACAAATTTCAGGAAAGGTTAACTAAGTGAAAATTGATTTCCTTCTAGCGGCGTAAAACATGAAATTTTTATTAGAATTAGAATGTCTTTCGGGTTTGGACCGTGTCATTGTTGTTGACAACCGTCTTTACGGAGTTAGTAGTAAATGAAACTTTACGATTCTTGGATTCCAATAATTGAAACTTTTTAAGATGACCTTCAGTGGTTAGTCGTAGAGTGGTATCAGACTGCTGGTAAGTAATGTAGTCAAAGAGTTTTTAATCAACCGGGGATACAGTGTTGGCCAACGCAAGATGAAAATAAAAGAGTTGTTTTGAAATGGTATCTAACTCTTGCCTAGTTTGCTTAATCCGTTCGCGTATCTACGCTAGACTAGCACGGTGTAGGATGTTTTTGGAAAAACGTGTCTGAATGTGGAACTTGATTCTGAGGAATGCAGGAATGATTTTGTGGTCACGAGCGCGATTAAGAAAGGTTAAATTGCACAAAAGTTTGACGAGTTTGTGGCGAAGTTTGGAAAATACGAAGGTTTTAGAAGAAATATTCTACCCGTAGAGATTGTTAATGTAATAGCGAAGGCTTTCATGGCCGGAATCTATTCTAACATTATAATGTCTTCCGGGTTTGGACCGTGTCATTGTTGTTGCAACCGAAACTGCCAACGTTTCGCCCACTTTCGTAAGGTGCTTCATCAGGGCGTGAGATAAATCGCAAAACTCAAACAAGCAAACAAATCTAACTAAGAACTTCTCAAAAGTTAGATTATCCACTTGTGAAACAAGCCATAATCTAAACTCTGAAAAGGTAAGAAAGAAAACGATAACTTGAAAAAGCAAACAAAAATCTAATAAAGGACCACTACCGTGTTAGGTAATCAACTTGTGAACCAAGCCAGATTCTAAACTCTGTAGAAGTGACTTAAGAAGAAATAGTCTCCGTATTTAAAGGAAAAGGATTATCACGAATGATTAAGCTCGACCCAGATTGGGTTACGGTTGCTAAGGGGCGTGTATTCGATAAATGATTAATAACTGGGAACCAAAGAGGGGATAGTTCGAAACCATGATCGCCATTGAAGTTATTAGGGTGTTTGATGATTTCTATGCTTTCTCGGAATTTCCTGTTGAAAAAGAATGGAGATTTGGCAATCAACCAAACATTATCAAAATCTATCCTGTGACCTGTAGTAAAATGATGTTCGACGACCGCAGACTTGGAAATATACCTTTTCCTTATACAACGATCATGTTCTGAAATGCGAGTAATGACGGAACGACCGGTTTCACCAATGTAGACTAAACCACAAGAACAAGGAATTTGGTATACACCTTGAGATGAAAGTGTAGGAAATTGGTTTTTGGGAGAAGGAAGAATCTGAGAGATTTTGCCTGTCGAGTTGAATATGGGTTTAATACCATTCTTACGAAGGAGTTTCCTTATTTGATCTGTAACCTTGTGAATGTAGGGTAAAAAGCCCAATTTCGGGTTGTATCGGGAGTAGAAGTGTCCTTAGGTAATCGAGTACGTGGATGTAAACGACGATTAATAACTCTATAAATATCTCCTTTTACATAACCATTGTTTACTAAGGTTCTAGTAAGATGACGAAGTTTTGAGGCTAGATTCTCTGGTTGGCAAATAAAAAAGGCACGATAGACCAAAGATTCAATAACAGAACGTTTCTGTGCAGAATGATGATGAGACGAAGCATGAAGGTATCTGTCCGTATGGGTGGGTTTGCGATAAACAGAATGGCCCAGAAGTCCGTCGGGCTTACGAGTCACAAGAACGTCAAGAAATGGAAGAGAACCATTACTTTCGATTTCCATAGTAAATTTGATATCTAAGTGTTGATTGTTAAGATGATCAAGAAACTTAGACAAATCAATTTATCTAGTTTGGTTCTCTCTTCAGAACAGGAATCCGTGCTCTTTAAGAGTTTGAATTTTGCGGTTGCTCCCAAACGTATTCCTAAAGAAGATACATATTTTATGTACTGTTGAGTCTTCTATAAGATATCTTCCTCGCCACATCTCGGATCCCATTCGTATTAACATGACAAAATCCTTGAATCATCTAAAATGCTTAAATCCAACATTTCTAACTAGGAAGGGTCAGCTCTAAAAAGTCTTCGTAAGAACCCTGATATTATTGTTCTTTCAGCCGACAAAGACAACGCCACTGTAGTTTTGAACCAAATTGATTATGTTACGAAAATCAATTCTATTTTGTCTAAGGAAACTTACGCTCTTCTAACCCACAACCCCACTTCGAGGATTGAACGTGAGGTCAGCCAAATCGTCAAGTCTTCCAATCTACCTCTTGAAACTAAACCTCGACTTACCCCATCAGATTCTAAACCACCTCGTCTATACGACTTCCCAAAATTCACAAACAAGGTATTCCTTTCCGACCTATCGTTAGTACTATCCAATCTCCTACCTACAAGCTAGGCAAGTTCTTGTCCAACATTCTTTGCGACTTTACAGGTAAAACCTCTTCTCACATCTTCAACTCTCAGCATTTTATTCAACGTCTAGAAACTATAAAACTTGAACCCCAAGATCTTCTCGTGAGCTTTGATGTTACTTCACTTTTTACTAAAGTTCCTATTAACGATTCGCTTATTATCATCAAACAGATTCTATCTCAACATGGCAAAGACTTGAGTTTGGTTCCTCTTATTGAAAAGTGTCTATCCTCTACTTACTTCCAATTTGATAAAAAGTTTTACGAACAAGTTTCTGGTGCTGCTATGGGTTCTCCTCTATCACCTGTTGTAGCTAACATTTTTATGGAATCTTTTGAAACGGTTGCTCTGGAATCATCAATATTAAAACCTAAAGTGTGGTTTAGATATGTTGACGACACGTTTATTGTTTGGTCTTATGGTCATCTTGAATTGTCTAAGTTTCTTGATCATCTTAACAATCAACACTTAGATATCAAATTTACTATGGAAATCGAAAGTAATGGTTCTCTTCCATTTCTTGACGTTCTTGTGACTCGTAAGCCCGACGGACTTCTGGGCCATTCTGTTTATCGCAAACCCACCCATACGGACAGATACCTTCATGCTTCGTCTCATCATCATTCTGCACAGAAACGTTCTGTTATTGAATTGTTGCGTATTTATTTATTAAAAACTAATTTATTTAAAACGACTAAAACTACGTTTACTTATTATAGAAATATGTATACTTTTAAATTAACCGAACTAATTAAATCTAATAATAAAAACACTTACACTATAATTTATGTATGACCGTTGTATAACACTTAAGATAAGATAAGATAACGTCCTCGGATTTGTTTACACTATAAGTCACGTTCACTCGATTCGGTGTACACTGTTATATATTTAAAACGTCGCGCGTGCTAATGATACGTATTTATTTCAACTTGATAATCTTCTTAATACAGCTGCATTCGCGTTTCGACAATAACTGACCTACGATTTCCATCTACGGCTTTTATAGACATCGGCGAATCCTTCTCGATCGTTCCTCACTTTTCGCTATATCTTCTAGAAACTAGATAACAGTTCTAGAAGGCTCTTGCATTTGCAAGTAATTTCTCGGACGTTTCACTGCCCCCTTTTTAGGACTGTTCTGTTCCAGAACAGGAGACTGGATGCGACACCGGTAAAAGGGATCGTGGCGATAGCGGCAGCTTCCTCCATTTCGGCAACTTCCTTGACCATAAAAGTAACAGTCAATGGACTTTTCCTGACCCAATACTCTCCTCGGTTGGTAACTACAGACCAACACTTGAATGCCTGTTCCTCGGAAGACGACCTCGAACATGTTTCGAACTGTCCTCCAATTCAGTTGGTCTAAGCCACAACCAAGCTTGGGTACTGCCAATTTCTTAACATGATGGAACTCCATTTGTCTCTTGAGACTCCATAATGTTCGCCACAGATCTTTGTATAACGGCTTGACACGTGAGTATTTCTTGGTGACCAGATAGAAAACGAAGCGTCCGTCACCACGTAGTCCTAAAACCTTTCCGACTGCCGGTTGCTGTCTTCGTAATTCATCTAGCTGTCCAAACTTCTTTTTAAACACGACTGCAACCCCTTTGGACATGTCAAGCTCCTCGCTCACGCAATGTGCGATGGCGTAATCTTTTTGTGCCTGGAACAGGTCTTGTTGTTCCTCGGTGGTAACTCCGAACCTAGCTTTTCCAGAACCTCCGTATAAGTTCATAAACTTTTCGAACTCCATTTCTTCGATTGGATTCCTGGTTCTGCTACTTATTACTCTGGTTCGGACCTGAACTTGCGGATTGTGGTTATCGCCAGCAAACGGGGCTAGACGATCGACGTGGACCACTTTTGGCTTGCCTCTGGGCGGTTTTCGGATGCGGTATATAACGTCGTTAATACGCTGCACGACTTCATAGGGGCCCTCCCATTGCCTTTGCAGCTTCGGCGACAAACCACGTCTCCTTTGAGGGTTATACAACCAAACCATATCGCCAGGTTGAAACCCACCATTTTGCGCCTTGACGTCATATCTTGTTTTCATCCTGTCGCTGGCAATTTGTGTGTTTTTACGAACCTCTTCATGTACTTCGTCTAGCTTCTTTGCCAGCTTGCTGACGTAATCTTCTCCAGCGACTTCTTCTTCCGGTCTTCGTCCAAATTGAAGATCGCATGGTAATTTTATCTCACGACCGAGCATGACACAGGATGGTGTTTGGCCTGTGCTTTCGTGAACGGATGATCGGTACGCCATTAAGAAAAGATGCAAGTACTGATCCCAGTCTCTTTGATGTTCGGACACTACCTTGGCTAAGTACTTGCCCATTGTTCGATTCATCCGTTCAACCATGCCATCAGACTGAGGATGGAGAGGCGTTGTCCTAGTCTTTTTAATTCCTAACAGTCGGCAAACTTCTTGAAACAGCCCAGACTCAAAATTGCGGCCTTGATCGGAGTGTAATTCCAACGGAACTCCAAACCGGCAGAAAAACTCCTTTACTAATACGTCTGGGACTGTAGCTGCTTCCTGATTGGGTATGGCGTAAGCCTCCGTCCATTTCGTGAAATAATCCATCGCCACCAAGATGTATTTATTTCCCGAATCGGATTCTGGGAACGGCCCTGCGATGTCAATCGCTACTCTTTCCAAAGGGCTTCCTACGTTGTATTGTTTCATGGGTGCTTTGCGCTTTCTCGCTGGACCATTTCCTGAAGCGCAGACTATGCATTTACGGCACCATTTCATGACGTCCTCTTTGCAGTTCATCCAGTAGAATCGTTCTCGCACTTTACCCAACGTCTTCTTAATGCCAAAGTGTCCTCCTGATGTCCCATCGTGGAGATGCTTCAACACTTCGGTCACCCTGCTCTTCGGCACTACCAGCTGTAGTCTGTTTCCCGTGCCCTCGGCACTTTCTAGGGATCGCTTAAGAAAACCGTCTTCTACTATCAAGGAGTCCCACTGCGCCCAGTACGCTTTGATATTTTTGCCCAAAGCACTCACTTCTTCCCAGGTTGGTCATCGGCCGCTTTCTTTCTAGTCCAGGAGTAGTTTTATTTCAGGATCGTCTTCTTGTTCGCGACGTAACTGCTCAGGTTCCCACTCATCATCAACCATAGCAGTTCTCCGGAGACATTCGACTTTTTCTTCCAGTCGCGAACAATGGCTGCAGTCCGCCGGACATGGTCTTCTGGACAAGGCATCAGCGTTTCGATGACTGCTTCCGGCACGGTATTCTGTGTCATAGTCATACTCTTGCAGTCTCTCGATCCATCTTGCCACTTGTCCTTCTGGGTTACGGAACTGCAGAAGCCATTTTAAAGCGGCGTGGTCTGTTCTCAGTAAAAATTTTCGTCCATACAAATACTTGTAGAAATGTTCGATGGACTTAACGACTGCTAACAGCTCCCTCCTAGTGACGCAATAATTCTTTTCTGGTCTGGACAAAACCTTGCTAAAATACGCGATAACCTTTTCTTGTCCATCTTGAATCTGCGAAAGGACCGCGCCTATGGCCAGATTGCTTGCGTCGGTATCCTAAACAAACTTTCCATCTTCTCTTGCATAACTCAAAATCGGCGAAGTGACTAGGGCTTGTTTTAGTTGATTAAAAGAACTTTCGCAGTCTTCATTCCATCTAAATTCTGCTTTTTCTTCAGTTAATTTTGTTAATGGTTTGGCAATATTGGCAAATCCGGGTACAAATCTTCTATAATAAGTGCACAACCCAAGGAAACTTCGGACCTGATGTTTGTCGATTGGTCTTGGCCATGCTTGCACTGCTCGGATTTTGTCTGGGTCAGCCCTCACTCCATCTCTAGATACGACGTGGCGAAGGTATTGGACTTCCTTCTTAAATACGTGGCACTTCTTTGGGCTCAGTTTGAGGTTAGCCCCACGTAATCGCTGTAACACTTCCTTCAAGTTGCTCAAGTGTTCTTCAAACGACCTTCCAACCACGATCACGTCGTCCAGGTAAACCAAGCACGTCTTCCAAGACAATCCGCGCAAGATGGTCTCCATCAAACGCTCGAACGTTGCAGGAGCGTTACACAGGCCGAAGGGCATTACAGTGAACTGCCACAAACCAGTTCCGATCGTAAAAGCTGTTTTTTCACGATCCTTGGGTTCTAATTCTACCTGCCAGTATCCACACTTTAAATCTAACGTAGAAAACCACTGAGATCCTGACAGGGTGTCTAGCGTATCGTCAATTCTGGGTATAGGGTAGCTGTCTTTTTTGGTCACGTCGTTTAGCTGCCTGTAGTCTACGCAAAACCTCGTTGATCCATCCTTCTTCTTCACGAGTACCACTGGGGATGCCCATGGACTACTTGAAGGTTCAATCACGCCTTCTCTCTCCATATCCGTAATTATTTGTTCGGCTTCTTCTCTTTTCGCCAAAGGAAGTCTGCGTGGATGTTGTCGTATCGGTCGAGCGTCTCCGGTATTAATTTTATGTTTCACCACGTTAGTTCTTCCTTTGGAACCACTCTCCAACGCGAACACATCTTGGTACTCTTGGATCAACACTTTAACTTTAGCCAGCTGGTCTTGGCTGAGGTTTTGGCATTTGTTGGTAAGAATGTCCAATAGATGTTGTGGACACTTCTTCGGCGGCGTATCTTCGTTCGTCTTCACGCATCTCACAATTTGTGATACTGGCGTGCATTGGCCTACCACGGTCTTCTTTTTCAACGTTACAGGATCTGAGTTGATGTTTAAGATCCTTACTGGCATCGTCTTCTTTACTCGTACTAAGGTTCTGGCAACGAGTAGTCCCTTTTCAACTAAACCGCCTTCCATTGGTTCAATCGCGCGTATGTAGCCTTCCCGGAGATTTCCATCCAGGCGTGCCGTCACCACACTTTCCGTCCTTGCAGGCAGAATCACGTCTTCACTCAACAAGACTCGCACGGCTGCCTTCTCTGACGAATGAAAAGGAATTTCTTCATTGTCGATCTTCAGGACATCGTTCTTCATATCTAAATGGAACCCATACTTCTTTATCACGTCCATTCCCATGATAACTTCTTCCGTGATGTCGGCTACCAGTACTTGATGGTCGAGTACTCCATTTCCCAAACCAATGGTTACTTTGACTTGTCCGTGAGTAGGTATTTCGTCGCCCGTCGCCGTTCGAAGTCGTACTGTTACTGGTGATGTCTTCTCGTTTTCCAATAACATGTCAGGACGAATGATGGTCTTCGTCGCTCCCGTGTCAACCAGTAACTGGACGCTTCTCCCATTGATCTTGCCATCGAGATAAATGCTATGCAATTGCTCCCTAGGCGATGCCATTTGGATGGTAATCTCCGGGGCATGGCTCGTTGAGGTCGACTTTTGCCCCATTCGGTCGACCCGTTCTAGTTTTCCGGACGCTCTTCTGGTCTTCTTTTGGGCTTAGTACAACGGCGTCGTACGTGGCCCACTTCTCCGCAGTTCCAGCACGTCAGTTCTCTTCCTCGAGCTTCTCGTTCCCGAAATACCCGTCGCACTATGTCTTCAATGCTTTCTTCTGTGTGCGAGGATACTTCTGCAGCACAACGGAGCTTATGGCTGCCTCGGTGCGACGCTTGTTTCGCCGCCTCGAACTCCAGAGCATGGGTTAATGCGTCATCTAAAGTCTTCGGTCGAGCTAACCGGAGGGTCTGCTGTGTTTCGCTGTCTCGGAGGCCATCTACGAAAGTTTGAATAGCTAACTGCTCCAGGAAGGTATCCGGTGCTGTAGGATACGCAAGCCGTGTTAATCTAGCGATGTCAGCCTCAAACTCTTGAAGACTTTCGGCAGCTTTCTGAACCCGACTTTTAATTTGAGCTTGGTATACTTGTTGAAGATGAGCATCCCCATATCTCATTTCTAATCGTGATATTAAGAGTTCGTAATTTTCTTGCAGACGGTCCGGAACAGTTTGTAAAATTCCCATCGCTTCTCCACGTAAGGACACTATTAAAGACGTCGCTTTCTGCTTGTTGCTCCAACCATTAGCAGTAGCTGCGGCTTCAAACTGCTTGTAGTAGGTTGACCATGGAACTTTACCATCAAAATTCGGAGGTACAACTTTGAATTTATGAGTGTTTTCTTCTCGATGGTCCATTATTAAATCTTCACTCGTGACGCTTCCTTCACCATGGCAAATCATTTGGTTCATTCTTTCTTCAAGCAGTTTCATTCTATCCCCTACTGCTTCTATTTTGTCATTCACAGAATCGCAAATTTCTTCTTTTAAATTTAACATGTCTGCTTGGGTTTCTTCTTGAACAATTTTAATTTGATTTTCTATACTCACTTGTATTTGTTCCTCAATAGTCTTTATTTGATTTTCCATGCTCGCTCGTATTTCTTCTTTCAAACTTCTAGCATTTTCTTCCATTTTTCTAGAATTTTCGGACAGTTTTTCTTGGATATTTTTATTCATCGATTCTTTGCCATTTTTTATCGATTCAAGAAATTCAAATAGTTTTGCATCCATTTTAACTGCTTGCAAACGCGTCACCGGCATAAATTTAAATATAACACGAATATAAAGTTTAAATACACTATTTTTTAAAATGCAGTTTTCGTATAACACAAAATTTTAATAACGAACCACTTGTTAATATTAAACCACGAAAACGAATTTAAATAATATCGCGAATCTTAACAGATATTTACGCAATGAATGTTTTTATTACGGAAGCGATATTAGATTGCGAACTCCACACCTTACACCAAATGTTGCGTATTTATTTATTAAAAACTAATTTATTTAAAACGACTAAAACTACGTTTACTTATTATAGAAATATGTATACTTTTAAATTAACCGAACTAATTAAATCTAATAATAAAAACACTTACACTATAATTTATGTATGACCGTTGTATAACACTTAAGATAAGATAAGATAACGTCCTCGGATTTGTTTACACTATAAGTCACGTTCACTCGATTCGGTGTACACTGTTATATATTTAAAACGTCGCGCGTGCTAATGATACGTATTTATTTCAACTTGATAATCTTCTTAATACAGCTGCATTCGCGTTTCGACAATAACTGACCTACGATTTCCATCTTCGGCTTTTATAGACATCGGCGAATCCTTCTCGATCGTTCCTCACTTTTCGCTATATCTTCTAGAAACTAGATAACAGTTCTAGAAGGCTCTTGCATTTGCAAGTAATTTCTCGGACGTGTCAGAATCTTTGGTCCATCGTGTCTTTTCTATTTGTCAACCTGAGAATCTAGACTCAAAACTCCGTCATCTTACTAGAACTTTAGTGAACAATGGTTATGTAAAGCGATATATTCATAGAGTTATTAATCGTCGTTTACTTCCACGTACTCGATTACCTAAGGACACTTCTACTCCCGAATCCAACCCGAAATTGGCCTTTGTACCCTACATTCACAAGTTACAGATCAAATAGGGAAACACCTTCGTAAGAATGGTATTAAACCCATATTCAACTCGACAGGCAAAATCTCTCAGATTCTTCCTTCTCGAAAAGACAAATTTCCTACACTTTCATCTCAAGGTGTATACCAAATTCCTTGTTCTTGTGGTTTAGTCTACATTGGTGAAACCGGTCGTTCCGTCATTACTCGCATTTCAGAACATAATCGTTGTATAAGGAAAAGGTATATTTCCATGTCTGCGGTCGCTGAACATCATTTTACTACAGGTCATAAGATAGATTTTGATAATGTTTTGTTGATTGCCAAATCTCCATTCTTTTTCAACAGAAAATTCCGAGAAAGCATAGAAATAATCAAACACCCCAATAACTTCAATCGCGATCATGGTTTCGAGCTATCCCCTCTTTGGTTCCCGGTTATTAGTCATTTATCGAATACACGTGACGATCCTTTTCCTTTAAATACGGAGACTATTTCTTCTTAAGTCACTTCTACGGAGTTTAGAATCTGGCTTGGTTCACAACCTAACTCGGTAGTGGTTCTTTGTTAGATTTTCGTTTGGTTTTTCGAGTTGTCGTTTTCTTTCTTACCTTTTCAGAGTTTAGATTATGGCTTGTTTCACAAGTGGATAAACCTAACTTTTGAGAAGTTCTTAGTTAGATTTCGTTTGCTTGTTTGAGTTTTGCGATTTATCTCACGCCTTGATAAAGCCCCTCACGAAAGTGGGCGAAACGTTGGCAGCTTCGGTTGCAACAACAATGACACGGTCCAAACTCGGAAGACATTCTAATGTTAGTATAGATTCCGGCCGTGGAAGCCTTACATGAATTTTTTTGGAAATAGGTAGTTCTTGGCTAAAAACATCGGCAATAATTTATTAAATATCGACATCAACACCATCTACACTTCACAATATTTGAACCCCTCCTCTTAAGAGGTTAAATTATTAGTTTTATGTGGATTTCTAATTTTCATTTTGCCACCCTAGAGCTTTTTTCGTCCATTACGTAACTACATTAACGAACGAATATTGACGTTTGCGATGTTGGCAGCACCAAAAATGTTTTTGGTTTTCTCAGACAATAGAATAACAGTTTATAACTACAAAAAAAGTAATTTTTGCATACGTAATATGTAATTACCTTCTCACAAACTTGAATTTCTTTAAACAAATACGTATTAAAAATGATAAATTGGTGGAGTAGATACAAAATGAAAGATTATTTGGTTTTTTTACAAATAAAAAAAATTTTATTATTGTTTGTGCAAAACCGTATCATTTCTCTTTAATTAATTTAAGAAGGTTTTATGTTTTGCTGTGATTGGGACATTACGTTTTACTATGTGAAATCTGATTGAAAAAATAGTAACCTACATTGTTTAATGCAACACAAGAGTATTTTAAACAAATGTATGAATATTTTATTTTTCTACAACGTTAACTCAGAGTGAATTCGTATTTACACCAACACCTTCGCAAAAAAAACAGTAAATAATGATACTGCAGCATTTAACAAACTTTCGCGAAAACTTGGATACATTTTAAACAATCCAAGGAATGTAGAAAGCAAATTTTATTCTTGCTAATAATGACAAACAAGTGGTGTTAACCTTTTGGCATCAATAAAACATTTTGCGTAAATAATTAATATTTATTTTTTGTTCATAAATTTTTCGTATTGACAATGCAAATAATATATGATTTATGCTGTGGAATTTGAAAAAACAAAAAATGGAAAACACATCTAAAACGTTAGCAATAAAAGTAATTGTTTCATTAATTATATCTATGATGATAGTCGAACTTAAACTTTGTAATAAAGTTGGATAAATATACTTAAACGTAATTTGTCTTTGTACGAATTCGTAATAACCTTTATAATTATTATAATATCTTTAGATAAGCCTCTCGCGGTTGTATTAAATGGATGGCACATTTGAGAAAACACAGAAGTGCTATCTGAATGCTCATTAATATAAGACGAGATATGAATCTGTTGGTTAACCGCTACCGTACATCTGACAGCTAACTAACTTGACAAATGACACCAAGGACGGTTTTTTAATTGCTTATCTAGAACAAAACATGACTTAAGAATTATTGCAAGGTGCCTAACAATATACATTATTTATTTTCATCAATACAAGTTTTTTCTAGTCGCGTTCCGAATTTGATTGTTTTGCAAGTCACTGCAATAAATTTTAATTAATGAAGTAGTTTGCACAAGTGTACAAACACTAAAAAAGCTATTGTTTATTAAAGGAGCAATAATTTATAACTACGTACCAAACTAATACTTCATGTTTAAAAACAAAAAATACTTTTATACATTATTATTTTTGAATTATTTTTGAAGCATCACTTAGTAAATATGAAAATAAGTTTTTTTTCATTGTGATGGTTGTAATAAATTATAAGAAAAATAATACTTTATTTTTTATTATGTTATTACAGTAGAAATATATAATATCGAAAGCTTTTGTGGTAGTAATTTAGGGCTGCCATACGTCCCGGTACACCGGGATATGTCCCGGTTTAAAGATCGGTGTCCCCGTGTCCCGGCTGATAAGTCAATTGTCCCGGTTGCGAATCAGCTTGTTTACTATGTTTACTAATAGGTACTGAAGTAATAAAAAGTTGTTTAAACCATGTTTATACGAATAACACGCACATAGGTATAGGTATATACTATGAATACATAGATAAGACTATATAGAAAAATAATAGTACGAGTGCCTCCACAAATGAAGTTGTATGCACAATATTCGCACGTAGCATTCGTACCAAGGCTGTGAGGGCGGGGGAGCATAAACTCGGAACTGAGCGTATTCTTATTTCTTTTATTCGAATTAGTTCACAAATAGCGCTGAGGAGTGTCGTGTGCATTGCGTATTTTTTCAAGTGTATACGAAGTTAGCCTGTAAGCAGTCATGCCAAAGAGAAAATGTCATTTTCCTGATGATTATACTAAAGAGTGGTCATTCATAAAAAAAGGAAGAGATGAACATGAAGCTTTTTGTTCGATTTGCGGTGTTTATATATCCGTTAGTCATGGCGGGAAGTCGAGTGTAAAAGACCACATACAAAGCAGAAATCGTAAGTCCAGATTGTCAGTTGCATCAACATCCAAAGATATATCGTCGTTTATGGTAAAACAAAATTCTATGGAAGACACTTTAATAAGCGCTGCCAAATTGACCACTGCTTACACCAATCGTTTAGTTCTCTCGATTGTACTACGAAACTCAATGTTGTCATGTATCCAGATTCTAATATAGCGTTAAAACAATCATCCGCAAGAACCAAAGCTACTGCTATAATTAAACACATTTTAGCTCCTCACTCTATAGCGCAGATCAAAGCAGAAATACAAAAATATCCTTTCTACGGAATTTCAACTGATCCCAGTAATCATAAAGCTAAAAAGATGTTTCCATTGTTAATTCAGTATTTCACAGAAAAAGAGGACTTAAAAATTAAGTTATTGAAATTAAGCACACTTCCAAATGAAACATCTGATGCAATTTCCTCATTTTGTATGTAATCGTTACAGGATCTAAATATCCCCATAAAAAATATGATTGGCTTCAGCGCGGATAACACGAATACTAATTTTGGTGGAAGAGAAAAACGCGGAGTGAACAATGTTTACTATAAATTAAAAGAAATTGTGTCCAAAAATATTGACGGGATCGGCTGCCCCGCGCACGTACTCCACAATACTGCTTCCTCTGCCAGTGATGTGCTGTCCGTTAATGTGGAGTCAATTGTTCTTAAAATCTTCAAATACTTTTCTATATTCACCGTGCGAGTCAAACGACTCAAGGATTTTTGTGAGTATGCAGAAATAAATTTCTAAAATATACTGTCTCATTCGCGGAGTAGATGGCTTTCGCTACTTCCGGCTGTCGAACGAATACTGAAGCTATGGATTTCCTTGAAAGATTTTTTTGCAGTTGAGGAAAAAGCACCAAAAGCTATAAAAGACTTTTTTGCCGATCCTTTATCTGAACTCTTCACCATGTTTGTATACAGCCAGGCGTTTTTAATTAAAAAGCAGATTAAAAAAATTGAAAAAGCAGTAATTACTGTTTTTGAAGTGAAAAGTATTTTAGAGGATACAAAGAAGCAGTTGAATAAAAGATCTGTTAATAACTACCTAGAAAACTCAACAAAACAGTTGTATAATTGATTGAAGAATGACGGAGTGCTTGATGAAAACCAAATTGAAAAAATGAACACAGAAATTAAAGATTTATTCACCACTGCTATTCTTTATCTGGAACAATGGACTAAACCAATGTTAAAATATGAAATTTTTGCTTCGATGATTTTAAACGACGTTTCCCAGTGGCAACAAGTTAAAGAAACTTATAGGATATTTAAATCAGAAGGGTATAGTCATTGATGATTCCATATATGAAGAATATATGTATTTAAAATCTTTTATTGAACGTGAAAATATGACAGACAAGTGGAAAGCAAAAGGCATGCATGAAAAATGGGTATACTTTTTTCAAAAAACCCAGGAAAAAGAAAGAAAAGCAAATATTTTTTAGATTTGCAATACCAGGACATAACGCGCACGTAGAACGAGTATTTTCATTGATATCTTCACAGTGGACAAAAAAAAGAAACTCTCTTAGTGTGAGCACAATGGAAAGCATCATTCAATGCGTTTATAATTATAAAATGACGTGCATAGAATTTTATAATTGCGTCAAGCACGAAAAGGAACTGTTTAAGCAAGCCAGAACGTCAAAGAAATATGACTGGGCAAAAAAGAGTGATACTAAAAAGTGAGTTGTTAAAATAAATCTTTAATTTCTTTGTTTATTTTTTTGCATTGTTTCTGTTATCTGTAAGTATGTATTTTGCTTGTTGTATCATTACGTTGTTGATTGATTAAAGTTTCAAATTCAATAAGTTGTTCAATTCTTTACAGTCAATCCTTTACTCTTCATGAAGTAAAATAGACCTCTCCCCCTCCTCAGCAGCCGCGCTTTATTAAAAAAATTAGGCTTAGTTTTCTTAAATTTTATTTATTTATTAAAAGAATGTAAAGTGCGACCCTCCCCCCGTTGCACTACGCCACTGATTATGTCCTATGTCCCGATCGGCACTCTGACATGTATGGCAGCGCTATAGTAATTCATACCACAATACAAACGCCTTTTAGGATTAGACTTGGTAATCAAAGTTGTTAACGTTTTAGCAATGATGGCAACGATTTTGAATTGACCCAACTACCTAATTGAGTCAATTCGATCATTGCAAGCAGTTGCAGGTCACAATTGTGATTCTTGTACAAGATAATTTGGCCCGAAGAAGCAGACACATTTTAGTCTGCGAAACGTCGCCAATACATATCCAAACCAAATAAATGTCTTGCTTACCACCGACCTTCTATTGGGATAAAAACAATTACTACTTGAGAAAACACAAGGAGGATAATAATAAATTAACATAAATTTCATTTTTCTTCCGGCAACGTGTATGCAACACAGACCTCCGTTTAGCGGTGTCTACGCCCAACAAAGCTTTTATTATTAGGTTATTTTACGCAATTCCACGTGAATATGCAATCGAAGTGGTTATAATTTTTCGTATTGGGGGTTTAAATTGATTCTTTCATAATTGTCTATAGTGGATTTTCATACCCCCCACACGTTTCCTTTATCGTTGGAGATAACAAGCAAATGGCATATTTGGGAAAATTTCTATGACGTCACGTTGCTATAATTAAACTATTCACATCGTCAAAGGGTTGGAAGCATTTACGGTTTCGATTTCTTTTAGAGGGAATTTTTACCACCAATTACTATATCAAGTCGAGAGAAATGATTGTATGATTTAAAAACGGAATTTACTTGTGATAACGCCGTATGTACGTTTTTGTGTTAGATTTCATATTACGTTTTAGGTAATACAGGTACGGAATTAGCTAATCTCTTAGTAAATAAAACAAAACTAAGTATACAATTTCTATTTTTATGAGTACTACTTCGTTGGTCATGTCGATTGTTAGAATGATCGTACGTACATATTAGGTTGTTAACACGATTAATTATTAGATCATTTTTTATAAACAAATTAGTGCTATAGAGAACTTAGCATGTTGGTAATTGGATTTGCTAACCGCGAAAACTCAAAAATCGTATCGAATATTAACACGATTGCAATCCACCTACGAATATAGTGAAAAGTAACTATATCAGTACAATTGCAAAAATTACCACCAGAGAGAACCAGTGTACGACCGTTTCACCCTTTTGGAAATCATCAGCACTGGGAAATACTCTCTGATGTATTTCCACAATTATACTGATATATTTCTATAGCTTATATTCATGTTTCGTTCTAATAACATATAAAAGTGTTGTGGCTGTCGTCATCTCGTGGTTAACGAGCCCACGTATAAAATATAAACAAATCCAATTACCAACATGCTAAGATCTCTATAGCACTAATTTGTTGCGACAGCCATAACACTTTTATATGTTATCATTTTTTATATACTTTAGTGATTTTGAATTTACGAATATAAAATCATTCTTTCTTTGAATGTAAAAGTTAGACCGACTAACTAATATCTTTTTTTTCTTTTTTCTTATTATTTTAGAGCGGTTGCTTGGGCATTAAAAGGCTGGTCACTCCGTTTCGTTTCATCTACGGAGAGAAGAACGAATCAGACATCTACATCTTGTTTTATCTTTTTCCGTCTGTCTCTTTTCTTCCTTTCTTGAATTTCTTATTTCTAATTTGTTTCTTTTTTTTTCTTTTTTGCTTCGAAAGGTTCGCCTTTAGGGCAATTATTTGTATTGGAAAATTGTTAAAAGGATTCATTGTTATTGGTTATCTATTAAAATTATTCAAATTATCAGTCTACCAATAATAAATTTGTTTAAACGTTTGTTCGTTCGTTAAAACAAATTAATTTGTTCTTGTAAAAAAAAATGTATATTGGTATGACACAAACTAGATTTATCTCAAATATTTAAAAAATACTTCAAAATATATTAATAATCCAAATTTAGTGAAATCTACATTTGCGCAACATGTTTTAGACAATCGTCATTCTCTTGTTTCTTACAAAGTGTTTCATCCTTTTAATAACATAAATAACCAACAAATTCTTAAATTGTTCGAGTTGATTTATATTAAAATATCAAATAAAATTTTTTTGTTGAATGATCAAACCAATTTCAATTATGATTTTAGACTTAAATTTTCTTAGATTTGTTTCTAAATTGCACCATCTTCTTTTAATTTACATTTAACATTTTGTAAAACTTACATTTTTTAATTTTTTTAAATATCTAGTTTCAAATTCTCATATTTGATATTTTTCAAAAAATGTAAGTTAACGTTTTTTGTAATCTTAACTTTTTAAGAGTTGTTAATATTTTTTGTAGTTTTCTGAAGATGAGCTTCATAATTTTAAGTTCGAAACATATGTAAAATACATTTTGAAAATCAGCGAATTTATTATTAGTAGACTGATAATTTGAATAATTTTATTTATATTGGGTTTAGTGGGTTTTTGTTTTGTTGTTTTGGTTTAGAACTTGGCATAAACTGTAACGTCGCTTTTTGTACACTGTACTTCTGTTTAGTCGGCATTTTTAATGTTGTCAGTCACCGTTAAGATATTTCTCTTCTTTGGGTTTTTTTTTGCTATTGGAATATTCTACTCCGTTTTTCGGCATTTACGTTCCAATGTGATATCCCAACACAACGAGCACTGACTCACGACGTTCGAATAGCAAGTAAAGCTTCTTATTCTGTTCTTATTTACTCTTAATTTTGTTTTAAGTTACGCGGTTTGGATTTAACTTGGATTGGTGCACTTATGTAGTGTTTGGTTTTTGTAACTTTGTGGTTGTGACTCTGGGATTGCTAATTTTTTTTCTCTGCTTTTTTGGTAGTCCGACTTGTGTCTACATTTAATCAGAACCTTCTTTTTACTTGAGATTTCTTCGTTAGTTTTTTTTCTTGGATGTTTAGGATTAGCTTGTTTTTTTTGGTAGAAAAATCTGATATCGTCTATTGACAACTTTTTGGCAGAACTGCATTAATTTTTCTTTTTGACTTTTCTTTTTTTCAAATCCGCATATCATATTTCAAAATCTACTAATGCTTGGGTTTTTGTTTTTACTTCTTAAGGTTTAGGTGTTATGGCGTAACGACTTTTGTCAATTTTTAACGGTTACCTTTTTCTAATGCTTCATTTCTGTTGGTTGGAGTTTTTAGTTCTTTGGAGTATCATTCCGCTTCATGCGACTTTTGAACGCATTTGATTGTTGATATTTAGCAAATTGAGAAAACTTCTTTCATTCACGTTTCTTCTTGGGTTGGGTGTTATTGCATTTGGGTTGGTTTTCGATTTCCGGGTTCTGTCCTTAGCGTATGCCTAAATTTCTATTCTTGATTTTAGCTAGTGTCCACTTCCCTACTTTCTATGTTTGTAACGTACTAGTTAAGGAGGTGAAAAGAAAAATAAAAATAAGTAGATGTTGGGCTTACCGTTCGGCTAACTTCGCCGCAGATGGTCGTGGATCAGTAGTTCCAAACAGACATACTCTTGTAGTAAGTCAAGTGTCCTGTGCGCCACCTTTTCTTGCGTAAGAATAACGTACCGAATGTCTGGGTTAGAGAAAAAGAAACCCTAGTCCTGCAACCTCAACGTACATTCCGAAGTAAAAAACAAGCAATATCAACTGACAGTTTCATTTATTGGTGAGGAGAAAAAAAAATAACAATTACGGCGTTAGTTAATTAGTGACGTTGTGACGAATGATCCGGTTTGATGAGTGAGAACATCGGGATCAAATTGGCCTTACCCACTACTAATCTATCACTCTGGTAACAGCGCTACTGGCACCTTACTACCTCTACGTCAAATACAAACTATGATACATAGGTCTCAAATAGATTCTGAAAGTAATTTAACCTAAAAATATTTTTTTAGTTAAACACCGCCGCAGTTAGAAAACGGTAGCCGTACATAAAAGCGCTCGCGAAATTACGTAATCACAATCTGCCCGTAGCCTTGACGTCATTTTCTCCATTGACACAGCAATTACAACGCGTAAGTCCAACTTCTTTACAATTCCAAAAGAAAAATAACTACAAGTTAACCCGCAACAATTGTTTAAAATTGAAATACAAGTAATACTTAAAATTGACGCTTTTTTTTGGTAGTTTTCATTTCAGAGCGAAGATAAGGATTTGATACTCGCACATATTACCGAACAACAAATATACATAAATAGTCTAAATAACTTGGATTAATTAGACAATAAAAGTAGTGATATTTCGTTATGGCGCGTAGGCTTTCAAGACCCCCGATTGACCCGTTCGGATGAAAAGAAGTTAAAATGACAAGGATTTGTTGATAACTCACATCCATTTTGACACGTGCAACTGCTAACCTACAATATGAGCCGGGTGGAAAAATAGGCGTATGCGGTTAGCTATGACTCGTCCTTCAACATTTTTAGGTCGGATTCTACAAAAGAAAATAATCTATCAACTCGATGTAGATGGATGCCAAAATGTCATTCCTTTACCAATTCTTTTGGTTTGAAAAGTTACTCACTGCACGCTGTACGCGACCAAACCAAAATGTTGGAAAAGATGGAATACGCTTGTGCCATTTGTTAGTACGTAACTCATGTAAAAATTGTTTGAGGCTAAGCTATTTTACCTCAGTGTCGACAAAGTTGCCTATCCTTCAGCCGAAATAATACCAAATTGCGAATTTACACGGTACATGTTGCTAAGGGGGAATTTGTATAAATTAAAAAGCTGGTATGTTTGTCTTCGACATCCCAATTTTCGTGATTTACTGTCTAATTTTAAAAACACGTTTTTATTAATCTTCAAGTAACGTTTGTGCAACATAAGACTTCCGTCTAGCGGTGTCTACGCCCAACAAGGCTGTTCAAACATAAACAATTATTTTTGATCATAACATTTAAATTTAATCTGAACCTCTTTATTTTACAAACATAAATTATAAAATGCTTAAGTTGCAAACTTAATAATTTAATTGTGATGTAATCCGATAGACACATTCCTTACAATGTTATATCGTATATTAGCAAATTCTTTTAAAATGTCATAACATATAAGCAAATAGTTTGTAATGTAGGCTAACAATGAAATAGTTAAATCTAGAAACAAGTAATTTAAACTGTATAAATACTCAACTTTTTATTAATAAATTATCATTCAACATTAAGTTGTTTGATCACTTGACACTTGCCCTAGAGTCTGGTATTGTTCAAATATTGATTACCTGGGTAAGTGTCTACCATTAAGTACGTACCACCCTCGTGCTTAACAAGGCTTTAATCATTAAGTTATTTCACGCAATTTCACGTGAATATGCAATTGAATTTTGTTTCTATCTGAGCGAAAGTTTATTTGGGGTAGGTGGTTATAATTTTTTGAATTGGGGGTTTAAATTGATTTCTTCATAGCGGATTTCCATACCCCCCACACGTTTCCTTTATCGGTGGAGATAACAACCAAATGGCATATTTAAGAAAATTTTTATGACGTCACGTTGCTGTAATTAAATTATTCACACCCTCGAGGAGTTGGAGGCATTTACGATTTTGATTTCTTTTGAAAGAAACTTTTACCACCAATTACTGTATCAAGTCGAGGGGAAACGCGGCGCATTTGCTATCTTAAATGATTGTATGATTTAAAAACGGAATTTACTTTTCATAACACCGTATGTACGTTTTTGTGTTTGATTTCTTATTACGTTTTAGGTAATATAGGTACAGAATTAGCTTGTAAATAAAAAATTATTCCGAATAAAGAATGTATAATAAAGGTAAAAATAATAATTTGACCACGGCAGCAATCCTAAGCACAGACCTCTGGGTGTGAATTTGAATGGAAATAAATACAAAGACGTGAACTCCGTTAATTTATTAATTATAACTTAATATACTATTTACATTAGAGAACAATGAACAATATTTGAATTAAACATATTAGAAATAAAACAGGATTTAAAATAAAATATTAGGGCGCCAACCACCCTTAAATTGGTGATAAAAACGTAAAATCTTACATTTAATTATTAATTGATATTAAATGCAAAAATAGTAAACGGTTAATTTGTTATGAGTGAAAAGTTTTAATAACTGAATTTAGTTGCTTGAATATAAAATGTAGTAACTTAATTCCAGTTGACTCACCACAATTAATATGACATCGGATATCTTCTATTTTTAGCACATCTTGGTTAACGTGATAAAATTCTTCAACAGGAATAAAACCAGTGTATAATAAACTTCAATAACTGATAATCCATTAATTAAACGACAAAACCAAAATAAAAGATCCAGAAAATCCAAAAAAGTAAAAGATCCAGAATAAAAAGAAAGACCCTAAATATAAATAATTAGAATGGTTTTTTAAATGACATGCTGTACTCACGCTGCATTTACAACGGCCTTCAAAATAAATTCCTTTGTCTAACCATTGCGCGAACATTCCGAAATCACTAAAAATGTTGAATTCGATAGAAAAATTATATTAAAATAAAGGTAAACTCACCAATAATTAGATGGAATGAATAAAAATTAAATTGTATGCGTTTTTACGCCATAATCAAGAAAATTTGTCTTCCTTTCATCACTCACGTCAAATACGCAAGATTGTTCCAACGGAAGTGCAAGCTTAAGCTATTACTCAATCGACTACGCAGCCGCTTCCGAAATACGACGCGACGTTGCCAAACTGAATAAATTTACGTGCAATATTAGTTGCAAAAATAAACAAATGTAAAATTGAATTTTAATGTAATGAACTCTAACGGGACGTTACAAGCTAATCCCCTACTGGATAAAACACAACTGTTTACAATTTCTATTTTTATGGGTACTACTTCATTGGTGATGTCGATTGTTAGAATTACTGCAGGTACATGTTATGTTGTTAACACAATTAATTGTAAGATCATTTTGTGCGTCACAAAATCTTATGCAGTGCGCGTTGAGTCTCTAAGTTTATTTTTTATATACTTTGGTGATTTTGAATTTACGAATATAAAGTCATTCTTTCTTTGAATGCAAAATTTAGACCGAATAGGTCATTTTGCTGTACGATGTATTGTCCAGTATAGGGCGTAACTTATATTTTGTCCGACCCATGTATTAGTGTTCGGAAAATTTATATAACTATAGTTATGTACTTTTTTCGTTCTCTTTAAACTACTGTCTGTGATAAAATAAATGTATATTCTGTATTATCACTTCTGTTGTGTTATTTGTTCTTTTTCAGCTGCGCAATGCCGACCGTGGATACAACATCGACTGCTATTTTTGAACACAACGCCTACCGTGCCCATAACACCTACTCGTAAAATATATATTTTTAAAGGACACAACGCCGACCGTGGTCACAACTCCGACCGTCAGCATTAGACACAACGCCGACAGTGTCCACAAGGCTGACTTTCCGGTCACTACGGTAACTAGATAATAATGATGTGGACACGTTGTCGATCGTGGACATAACACTGACCGGATATGCATCAAAACTTGTTTCTAATGTCTAATAAGAATTACATACAATAAAACTGTTACAGCGACAAACAAATTAAGCTAGATATTTTAAGATACCATCACAGGTACACTTGAAATTTTACTGCATCGCTATACATACATATAAACCTGTGATTGTTTCAGGCGTAGATTGTTGTTATTGTTGACGTTTGGTTTTAACTGCATGAACTCCTGTTTTTCACAGTTTGTTTTTGGTGTCCCAAGCTTTCAAATTTTTGTGAATGTCGAAACCCTTAAAATCTTTTAGGCAATCCTTAGAGCACAATTACATATGATTCATTCAAATTTATTCAGAAGTTGTAGCAGGGTGACAGTTTCTCAAACACATCATGTCTACTTGTAATATATGTATACTTATTGAAAATTGATTAGGTATACAAACAAGTTATATACATTAATATACCCATAAAATAGACAGATTAGTAAATTTTGTAAAATATACACTAACGTTATTTAGTATTAAATATATTAAATTATGCATTTATGACTCTGATGTATTCATCGATTTTGCGCTTGGTTAATGCGACAAACCCCATAATTATATGTATGACCCCAATCCCTACCAAGAATCTGCGGAATGGCATTCATATTTTGCATTGTTTGGGAACTCTGTGTACACATCCCGAAGAGCCTGCACGGCATTAACCCGACTAACACAAGTATATCTACTGGATTTTTTATGTGCATCGTTGTATGGTCGTTGAAGACATCTAGAAATGATCTTTTTTCCATCCATGATAAATCAAAGACGTTTGCTTCGCGTTCATATATCACACCTAGAGCCGTACATAAACTGTCCGTTTCGAAAGGACGGATTTAGGACCAAGTTAGAATATTATTTAAACTTTTATAGAACCTACATGGACTATATTAGAACGCATTCTGGATTATAAGTTCCATTCTTAATTGGATGTTTTACCTACATTCATAAACCGTTCTTTCTTTATCCAGTATGATTGTTGTAAACTGACTTAAGACTAAACTTGGACATTGTTTTAACGCTTTTAGGACGTTTATTTGAAGCCATATGGACTAATTTGGTATGCTTTATGAACCGTGAGATGCTTATTTGGTAGTTTTATGTAGGTTCTTAGACGGTACATAACAATGTATATAGGCTGCTTTATAAGAACCCAATTTAGAAAAAAACAAAATATAGAACAAATTTATAATACACTAAATACAAAAAAAAATTAGAAAATATAAAAATATAAAAAACAAAAATAAAATCTAAGTTGTTCTTAATGATTTTAACGCTTGTTCGTGGTTTTCGTTTTTTCTACGAAGCCAAAAATCTACTGCCACTTCTACGTCCTTTTCTGTATCTACACTTCTAAATAAAACAAAAAATTATTTACTTTATTACTTAATAGCAATTATTATTGAAGTGTCAGTTTCATTATTAACAATACTAGGGCTAGTAAAATTACTAGTTGTTAATCAATGATCTACTCTTACTCTAGCCTATCTGTACATCATTCGAGTTACTTTCAGCATAAAATTTAGAAATTAGAAGTAGAAGAGTTATAAAAAATTAATAAAACCTACCGCTTTTAATGCTGGTTCTTGATTCGCACTTCTTATAACAAGTAAAAGAATTCGTCAAAGTAAAAAGCATAGGTAAAAAGACCTTCACAAGTTCACAAACAACCAGAATTATTTTCTTATTTACCCTTCTCGTAAACCGGCTTCCTGAAAATGCATGCATCTCTTTATTTGGCAACTTTAATTAACAGATCGCACTTAGGCGTGTTTTCACGTATATATATATATACAGGTCGAAAGTGTAAATAATTTAACTAACACACAGTTTAAATATATTTTGCATTCTGTTTAGATAAATAAAAGGTAGTTAATCCAAACCACATCAAAACGTGATCCCACGTGATCCAAACAAAACTCTTGTTGGCGGCAACTGTTCGCGCATTTTGTTGCGCACGACGCAATTTTAGAAGAGAACTGTGAAGTAATCAATTAATTTAATAAAAAAATACTTTCGAGTTTGAGTTTGAGACGTCAAAACATTACAGTATACAGGACGTCAGAAAAAAGAAGAAAATGTCTGAATACCGAAATTTGCTAAATAAAAGAAAAAGAGAGGAAGAACTGAAAAACCATGTCAAAATTACGCATTTTTTTTTCAAAACCCGAGTCTACTTTGCCAAATATTAATAACAACAATAATACAGCTGAATCTCAATATTCTGAACCTGTACTTAAAACAATTATCAGCAGCAGACAAGAAACTGATCTTCTAGAAAGCAATCCATCAACATATTCAAGTTCCGCTGATAATGAGAAATCAACACTTTCAAAAATTACCAGAACAGAAAATATGAGTCAACTTTTGAAAGATGCTGCACTATGGCACAAGTAATTACGTCCTAATAATATTCAAGAATTAGTAGAATGTTGCCCTGCTCATTATCAAAACAAAAAGGATATTTATCCGAAAGATAGTTCGGAGTCAGGGCGTAAGTTTTCCAATAGTTACTTCTTTAGAATTTTACCGAACAAAGAAAAAATTGAGCGTTTTTGGTTGTTGTATTCCGAAACAAAAAATTCACTTTACTGCTTCTATTGCAAAATTTTTAATGACAACGATTTGAAATCTGTTCGCCTTAGTGATGAATCTGGTTACAATGACTGGCAGCATTTAAGTGAATATTTAAACATTCATGAAAAGAGCAAGTTACATATCGAAAATGTTCTAAAATTGCTAGATCTTTCTAATCGTTTTATGAAAAATGAAATAAATAATTCTGAAATTCAAAATGTAATAAACGGAAAAACTAAATACTGGCAAACTGTTATAGAAAGAATTTTCTACGCGATTCAGTTTTTAGGTCAGCAAAATTTAGCTTTTCGTGGAAGTAGTAATAAGTTTTTGAGAAAAACAAAGATAACTTTTTAAAATGCATAGAAATGATTTCCAAATTCGACTCGATTATGTCGGAACATACAAAACGCTCTCAAATAAAAGATCACAAAAGCTATTTCGGAAATAAAATACAAAATGAAGTAATCAACTTAATCGGTGAGAATATCAAATCCAAAATTTTAGAACTAACTAAAAAGGCAAAATATTATTACATATTATTAGACTACACTCCTGAATCTAGTAACCAAGAACAAATTTTAGTTTGTATAGGATTTGTTAATTTAAAGAGCACGGGAATTAGCGTAGAAGAACATTTTTTTATTATTTTGTCTTATAAATGATGGGTAGAGTAAAGGCTTGACAAAATTTCTTTTTTGGGCGTTAGAGAAAGAAGGCTTAAATAACAACGATTTGCGGTGTCAAGGTTACGAAAATGGGGTAAATATGCGTGGTAGGCATAATAGTTTACAAAAAAAATTTGGATTTCAATCCGTGAGTTTTCTTTGTTCCTTGTTACAATGATACCGTAAATTTAGTCGTTAATGATGCCGCAAAATCGAATACTTTGAGCATCAATTTTTTTTCTTTAGTTTAAGAACTGTTTGTATTTTTATCAATTTCTACTAAACGCTGGTCAATTCTGAAAACTAATTTATCTAATGTAACAAATTGAACTTTTAAACCTTTATCAGATACTCGATGGTCTAGTAGAATAGATGCAATAACTCCTTCAAAGTATCAACTTGGGGAGGTTTATGATGGTCTGTTTGAAATTAGCGAAGAAAACTTTGAAAGTAACGTAAAAAATTTGGCTGCATCGTTGGCCAAAAAATTGCAAAATTTTGAGTTTATTTGAATTTTTATATTGTGGTATAATATTTTAAGTAAAATTAATATTCATCAAAAATCAAACTTTGATGTTGCTCAAATGCTCAGTGTTGTAATCATTTAAATAATTTGAATAATTTTTTGAAAGCTTATCGCTCCGATAAAGGTTGTAATGATCTATAGATTGATGCTAAAAAAATGGCATCCAGTTTAGACATAGAACCTAAATTCAAAAAACAAAAAAGTCTAAGACCGCGAAAAAAAAACATTTTGATTATGAATGTGACGATGAACCGATCCACGTCGAAACTTTAAAGTTCAAAGTTGCTTGTTTTTTTAATGCTCTAGATGTAATTATAACATTAGTGGATGATAGATTGTAATTACTTTCTTCTTATTCTAATAATTTCGCATTTTTATGGAATATTGATAAATTAAAAAATTATTCTGAATACGAACAATTAAAATTATGTCAAAAAATGGAAAATTTATTAAACGATAAAACTTGCAATGAACGAGACATAACTGCCGTGGAACTTGTTAAAGAATTGCAATATTTACAAAATTCTGATGAAAAAGTTATTACGTCTCCAGAAGAAACTTTAAATTATATAACAATCAACAACTTAGTGGATTCTTTTTCTAATACGAGCATAATACTTCGTACTTATTATTAACAATGCCGGTTTCTGTTTCTACCGCAGAACGATCTTTTTCAAAACTCAAAATAATAAAAAATTATTTAAGATCGACCATGGGACAAAACCGACTAAGTAATCTTATCATTTCAATAGAAACAGACCAGCCAAAAGAATTAGACACCGAAGATTTAATTAAACAATTTGCAAAAATTAAAGCACGGAAAGCTCAATTCACTTAGCTAAAATATTAATAACAATAGTTAATACCTGGATATTAACCTTTAAAAGGTGACATGTTGCATTATTAAAATAATATATTGTTTTGTTTTTATTTGTCGATCAGTTTCGTCCTGTGATATATAAACGATTTTTTTTAATATGTTTTAAATATTTTATTTATTTCTTGTGCTGTTGTATCATATATTACATTTGAAACTAAAATACAAAAATTTTGAGTTGTAATACTGTTAGAATATATTTCTTTCTTCTATAAGTTTATAATTATGTTATGTACCTCTGAAAAAATACTTGTATGGCTTATGGCTTGTACTTGTAAAATATAAAAATGAAAATAAATTTATGAAAATACTTTTTAAAATTATTTTTCAATACTCACATATGAACGTAATACAAATTTGGGGCGTTATTTTAAATTTGCACAAGGGCGCCAAAACTGCTAGGCGCGGGCCTGATTACTATATTTATTATCTTACCCGTCCAGAAACATGAATATTACTGTGATGAATATTTTGATCCGGTTGAAGGAAAAGACATCGTAAATAATGAGTTGCGATTATTTTTATTACAAAAACTTTTAGTTTTAATTTTATTTTTGCATAATTTTAATTTACGTATAAACAACAATGCCAACTGTGATAATAATAATCATTATAAGATAAACTTTTTTTTTTCAAATTTTCCAAAAGGTACTTTTGTTTTCTAGTTAATATACAATAACTTTTGTTTTAGACTTTATAATAATATGACAGATTGCATTAAACTATATCTACTTGCATAAACAACAAAAATAAGTTTTTGTGTTATAGAGAAAAAAAAACAAAATAAAGAATATATAAAACCATTAAAGTAAAAATATGTAGTGACATTTATATTACACGCTAGTGGGATAAATACACTTGCATATATAAATAAATAAATAAATTATACATAGATTGCATATACATAAGTGATGGTTTTAATTTTCAATTTTGATTATTATTGTTTATGTGTTTATGCATCAGTGAGATTTACAATTATCTTTGGATGAAACGTTATTTAAACTACGACAAAATAAATACTAATGCTTTCAGTTAAGTTTTTTAAATTTTGTTTATTTAAACATTTAACAACAAAATACACCAAATAACTTAATAATTAAATTCCAACATAATTTTTGGTTTTGTTTTTTAAAAAAAAACTGTCCAGTAACGAACAGGTGTTAAAATTTTAGAGATAACCTATGTCAAAAATTTGTTTACTACCAAACGATGTTGTAGTGTGGTCTTTATAAATCAACACCCACTTATAAAGGTTTTATTATCATCCGATAGTTATTCACTACTTCTAAAAATATGTTAACAACTTATAGTTTTAAGATAGAATATCTAAAGTAAATCGGCAGATATCTCTTGTTTAAGTGCTTCTTGCAAATGTGCCTTTTTCCAATTCAAAATCCACTTGTCTTTATCGCGCATTAATTGCAGCTCGCTTCGTGGCATACGTGCCAGATAAATAAAAAAATCCTAAATTGAAAAAACTTGTCAAGCATATGTCTTTGATATGAAAGTTCAAGAGGTTTTGTTCATTAGTTTAGCCAAATTTTTAAAATTTTTTTGATAAAAATGTTTTAGTACAATAAATAAGAAGTGGTAAGCAATTAAGTAAATCAGAAAATCACTACTGTTTTAGAGTAGTACGTAGCGTATAATTTGTGACTGCTACCACATGCAGATATCCTATTTTTTAATTAAAGTTACAAATTTTTATAATTACATATAAACATAGTTTTAAACAGTTTTTTTCAATATTAAAAAATTATATTTTAAATGATAAATTTAAAAACAAATTTTTAAAATTAACATTTAACGAATCGGGTAAAAAGTAATTACGTGGAGACTCATGACAAGATTGCATCAGCGACTTTTTTTGCTAAAATTGTACATCAACCCATTAATAACTGAATAAACAATTAGTGTCAAAGATGCCTATAAATACAAAATTTTTGTAAAAACTAAATTAGTTGTCTGCGTAATAAATTTATTTTTTGTACCGTTTCTTGTTTGCGGTCACCTAAATCTTCTTAAAACAAAAATCTACTATTTTCTTTTATCTGTAAATATAAGTATAATATTTTATAAATTTGTTTATCTAATTTTTTGTAGTAGCTTTAGGTTATGTTTTTTTCTGCTAAACTTAGTTGTTTATACTACGTAAACATTTATTGCTTCAAGGTCTAATAAGTCTGAAAAAATTGCCGTAGGAGGTTTACGTCGTTCTTTAACTCTTCTTTTATAGTTTTGTATTTATTGTCTATGTTTTACGATTTAAAAAAACAAGAGTATGTAAGATAGATTTATAGTAATTTGACATTTAAATATTTTTAGTCAAGTTTTCTAGGTTGCTTTTCATTCTACTCCTGATGTATTAACTATGTTTTTCAGTTTGTTTTTTTGTAGTCAAGTTAATTATTTTATTAGACAAAAACAACACACTGGAAGATTTTTTTTAGGGTAAATGGTGTATTTATTTAGTACAATTTAAATGCAAGTTTTCGAACTTGGGCTAAGTTTCCGATTATATAATGTGCTTAGCTTAGAGCTTAGAAACTTGGAACGATTCGCACATTATATAATCGTGCAACGATAATTTGTCACAAAGATAAGTTAGAAGAAGAAAGAGAGAAGAACACCTTAAGAAAGTTTTTATAAGAAATGGTTTTAATAAAGAACAAATTAAAAAGTTTCTTCGACCAAAGACAAAACCTACTTTAACAGATGATTTAACTATTAACCAAAACTTTGTTATTCTACCTTTTGTTTCCAACATAAGTGACAAAATTAGAAGAATACTCAGTTAATGTAAGATAAAAGTAGCTTATAACACTACAACTAAAATTAAAATTTTGAAAATAAAATACCTTGCAATACCTATGGAGTCCCATGCACCTGTAGCAAGGTAAATATTGGCAAAACTGATGTAACTATAGATACGAGATTCAAATAACATAGAAGACATCTTCGTTTACTCCAGCCTACTAAATCTGCAATTGCCGAACATGCACTTCATGATATAAACTTTAAGAAAATTAAAACAATTTCTAAAACAAAGAACTGGAAATCAAGAAAGATTAGAGAAGCTATTGACTATCGACTTTCTTGAGAAGTCTTCCTTCTAAGTTATAGTCTAGCATGGGATTATTAGCTCCAATGTGTAAGATGGTGCATTTGTCTGTGTTGAATGTTAGCAGCCACGTTTTAGTCCAGCAACTCAGTTTATCGAGGTCTGACTGCATGATGTGAGCATTCTTCAATGGATTATTAAATAATTTTGTGTCATCGGCAAAAGCATTCGATGTTGATTGAATATTTGAGGTTAGACCTGTTATATAAACCAGGAATAATATGGGACCAAGGACTGATCCTTGCGGTACTCCACTTCTTACTTAATAAGATGTAGATAGAGCGTCATTTACCCGCACTTGATCGGACAAGAAGTTTGTGATCCATTTCAGTAGATTTCCTCTCACACTTGAATTTCAGCATCAGCCTCTGGCGAAGGACTTTATCAAACGCCTTCTCAAAGTCCACATAAATGACGTCAATTGGTGCTCGCTCGTTGATGGACTTAGTCCACGAATCTAAGTTAAGCAGCATATTTGAAAAAATTGATCTGTCCTGTATGAAGCCATGCTGGCAGTCCGGAATAACGACATTCGCGATTAAGATTTCCTTAAGTTCGTTAGCTATGATTCTTTCCATACATTTGCAGACGACAGAAGTTAGGCTTACAGGGCGGTAGTTACTGGTTACGATGAGTTTATCGCCTTTCTTAAATTTGGGACTATGACATATTTTTTCCATTCAGGAGGGAGCAATCCTTGGCTCAGCCATAGTTGGATTAAGTTTGCAATAGGTTCGGCTAGACTACCGGCACAGTTTTTAAAAAAATTTATATAGAGATACGTTGTCCGGACCTGGCGCAGAATCGGCCGTAATGGTTGATAGTTGTTTTAGGACTATATTTCCTGTAATCAGCACATCTGTTAGTGAGTTTCGCACTCTTGTTGATGCTTCCATATCTGGTACAAGTAGCGATTCGTCCACACTTTGAAACTGTTGTGCAAATAGTTCGCTAGTCACAGCAGGATGGGAACGCATATCTCCATCTGCTGAGCGCAAGACAATTGTGGTTACCTGTGATGTTAAATTTTCTTTTATGTATTCATAAAACTGTTTGGGTCCCGCGTCAATTATTGATTCTTCATATCTGGTTCGTGCATTCCTAAGTTCAATATTTAGTGTGTTGGCGAAAGTCTTGTATTTATTAAAATGTTCCAGTAATCTCTCCGTTTTGTATTTATTCGATAACCTGCGTCTTTGACTTATGCGTGCTTTTAATTCAATTGTAATCCAAGGTTTACACTTTCTAGATTTGATGATTTTTTGCGGTAGATATCTGGTTTCTGAGATAGTGATGGCGTTTAATAACCTATTCCATTGTGTTAATGGATCGGGGTGGACTTCGGTTGAGGCTAAGGTTTTTTGTAAATATTGATTGATGTCAGGGTACTTCGCTTGCCAGTAGTTTAGTTTGGTAGTTTCTGGTTTACTGAACGAGGCCTTTGCAGATATCTGTACGGTAGTTAGCAAAGTGAGATGGCCACTTTTCTGAGGTGAAAGCTAAATCCAATATACTCGGTTTGTCGTTGCCGCGGTATCTGGTGAGCGAGAGGATATGCTGTTGCAGATTAGACTCTATAAACATTTCGAAAAATAAGGATGCTAAAATATTTGCATTTGTTGCTGTTTGTTCTCAATTGATGGTGGGATAATTAAAATCACTAAAAATTATTAAATTACGGTTGTTTGATGCTGCTTTTATCGTGTTTATTAATGCAATGTCGCTATAAATTTGCGTATCCGGGGCTCTGTAAACTTAGTGTTGACAATAGTTAAATTTAACCAAATTGCTTTTACTTGCTCGTCGTCATATTTGTTATTTGTTTCCGCAAAAATGGGGAGATTTCCATATTTGTTTTTGACGTAAATCCTTACCCCCTCTCTTTTTTTTTGTTGACGATCGTGTCTATAAATGGTATAGTTAGGAAATTGTATTAATGTGTTTGGAATTGTTGGTTTTAATCACGTTTCACTTAAAGCGATTATAGTTGGTTGCAAATGATCAATATCTTGTTTCAAGGACGAGTATTTTCCTGGTAATGAGGCGATATTAGTAAAGAAAAAAGCAATGTTTAGTAAAGTTAATTGTAGTTTTTTTGGCTTGTTAACAATTTTTGGTACGCCTCTGATGTATTTTATTGTGAGGTCATGTTCGCCATTCTCAAGACGCTTATTAAGCGTATTTTGCAAACTTCGTAGATAATCTCTTTGTCGAGAGGTCTCATCTTGTCAAATTTTTATGTTAACAGGAAGTTTGATTTTGTTTTTCAAAAGGCAGCGTGCATCCCATTCACTGCGTAGCATAACTTTGATGGGACGATCCTTACCGGTGAAAGTTGATCCTAAGCGAAGCATTGTTATGCCGTCTGTATTAATACCACCGATTTTATTTACGGCCGATACTGCTTGGTTTTTATCTTATTCTTCGGAATCCGCCTCCTTAACGTTAAAGACGATGATATTGGAAGCACGCCTGCTATGGTCGTGAATCTCACTAATGAAAGCTTCGGTTAGTTCGGCTTCTTCAATGTTGTGTGGAGATTTCGAGATTTTATCCTCTAGATTGTTTATTTTAGTTGTTAAATCAAGGATAAACTTTTTCAAATCTTCAATAGGTACGTTGTTAGAGAGTGGCCTTGTTGCGCAGTTATCGCAAATATATTTGACCCGGCGATCCCGAGCCAGCATGCATTGCACTTCTGTTCGTGTCATTCATGTGCATGTTGTATGAATTACTTGTTTGCAATTGTCACAAGTTATCACCTTATCAGGGTTACCATCTTTACTACATTTTGGGCACTTTGGGATAGGCATCTGAACAATATTGTATCTTTTGTAATAAAATTGCTAATTGGTACTCACTTTTACTGGAAAATTTTAAGAGTAAAATTTTTATACGTGCGCACTGCACTAGCACTTAAATATGTATCCTAACAATTTCAATAGAGACAGTGGTTACGAAGTATCTGACAACTGCTTACCTGTTATTTCCTAAACTTAATTTGTCCATCAATTACACTTAATCTACGTCTAGAGTTTTTATTGTGGTTTTTCTTTAGACTTTCGAGCAAATGCTTTAGTTAAACAAGCTTGCGTCAATTATCTAGTTCCTTTACGAGCTATTGTTTTTAGTTACTTTAGTTTTACAATTGTCAAATTAATTTAATTTATACTGTCTGATGAAGAACTTAGCCCAAGTTCTTTAATTAGTTTTATGGTGAAACTTTTACATCGAAAACATAAAGGAAGATTTAATTAGATGATATATACATATTTAGTCCATACAGTTTTTCATTCTGTAAAACATTGCTTGCTATTTGTTTGAGTAATGTTTTTAACGCTATTTTGTCTTCTAGTGGTAGACTCTGAGTAATGCTTAAAGCTATTACTATAGCAGACGTCTAGATAATTATCTTGATTTTGATTAGCCTATAAAAACACTTATTTCTACTATTATGAATCATAAAAGCTTAACTACACTATAATATACTGTTTGGAGAGGTTTTTCTCGCTTATGTAAAGGGTTAAACAATAAAGAATCTAATTAAAAAGCAAATACGTTCTGATAACCAAATTAGGTTTAGTCTCAATAAAAAAACTTTCTAGAAACGTGTCATCAACATATGTAACTCTTAACTGGTGACCATGCGTTTTACAAACTCAGACAAAATTGTTTACGCATCGGCACTTCCCACCACAAATATGTGGCAAGCGGCCGTTCCGTATATCTTCATAAACTTTAGTATACTTACAGATCTCTTAATAAAAGATCCGTCTGTGTCTTATTTTTAAAATATTTATCGCGGAGTCTACTAGACGCAAGGTCACCATTAGTGTTTTTATAATATAGTTAGTTCTCACCAAACGTATTAGACGACAATGTCGAGGAAGTGTGTAAAAAATGGTGTAATGAGGCAATCAGTGATATAAGTAATAATGAAATAGAAAAAAGAACTGTATAAATAGTAATCATTTAACTGAATGTTAAGAAAAAAATGTGTGAAAATGGACCAAAACGTGTCGTGGAAACGATATTTAGCAAAGACGAAGAAGAGTGTGTCGATTCCAGTAATTTTTACAATGGAAAAAATAGCGAAGTGAAGTGAAAAAGCTCAACCATAAGCATTCGCACACCTGCTGATAATAAGTGTAATGCCATCAATGCGTTCAGATGTAAAAAAGTCAGATAATCCAGTTTGTTTTAAAAAATTGACTAGTCGCATTTACACAAAGAACATTAAAGACATTTTGACCCCTTTCTGCACTCGTTAAAACACCAACCTGCTTGTGTTCTTTATGCTGTCTGAATCCCAGATTCGTTCATATTGTAAATTTTCATTGAATCTAAATTATTTTTACTTACAACTTCATCTGAAATTGTAAAAAGTTTTGTTACTGATATTTTATTGAATCTTCTTTCTCGGGCATCTGAGATTGCCACAAGTGTTCTAAATGAGAGTTCTGGGTTTCTCTTCTAAAAACTTCTGAAACTAACATGTTTTTTCTCTTTAAAATTTGTGGATAATACCATTTTTCTCAATCAGCTTGTATGCCCTTTCACATTTTTTTTGTGTTATACCGAACAATCTATCTTTTATCTCTAAAACATATTCTTTTAGGTGCGTTTTTAATTCTTTCGATAAGGTATTAAGAAAACTTCTTGTTCGTTACCTTATTCCTCTTTTGGTGTTAGGTGTCGGAGTAGTTTCCTCTTACCCAAATCTTTCCACTGCTTCCAATATCGGTATGCTCTAATAATTCAATTTCTAAATCCTATTTTCTTTCCTTTCCTAAGACTATGACCTATTTATTACGGTTTTTTCCTTTCGTTTTAAAACAGTTAAGAAAAGATTACAAAATCTTAGCAGTTCTCTTAAATGGCATGCCATTAGAAATTTCCACTAATGCAAGCCGAATTAAATTAGCATTCCACTACTGTTTTGTACACTTTTCTATACAATTTCTAACCATTTTAATTACTAAAAGGATAACATAAATTAGATAATAATAATAATAATAATAATAATAATAATAATAATAATAATAATAATAATAATAATAATAATAATTGCTTTTAAAAAGTTAAACGACTGAAGATAAGGTAAATGGCGTCAGAAACGATTATGCTTCAACGGAAAAGCACCAACCAAATGTACAAATTAACTATAATTAAGGTATTCTTAGGAGCAGAACTAAGGCAAGAAGAGGCAAATATGCGGAAAAAATTTTTATTTACCAATCATACAAAAACAGACATAAGCACTATTGCACAGAACGCAAAAATAACACGGTATTTTGAAGTACTCTTAAGGATTGCAAGTAGTTGCAACTCATTAGGTATATGAATGGAAGTAGTTGTAGTAATTGTTATTTTTTGATGCAGTACAGTGGTTTTTTGTTTAGTATTTAAAAGATAGGATAGATTTGTTTTGTCCGTTGGGGCTCTTTTACTCAACTTCCCTAAACGTAGATTTTTCTTTAATAAAAAGCAAATCTTATGTCCTTAAAATTTAAATCATTTTTTTAATTCTTAACTCGATAACTGTAACAAACTTTTTATGTCATAGGTTTTAGCAGCTACATCAATGGCTTAAGTGTATTTTTGTGCTGCCAACATCGCAAACGTCAATATTCGTTCGTTAGTGTAGTTACGTAATGAACGAAAAAAGCTCTAGGGTGGCAAAATGAAAACTAAGAATCCACATAAAAGTAAGTGTTCAAAGTCAATTAATATATTAGAACGAGTATAAGATAGGTGGAAAAATCATTTTAAAAATCTTGAAATTCAGTTAAAATTGAAGAAAAACGATGTTAAATTTAATGTCAAATTTGACAGATTTAGTAATAAATGTAGTACCAACATTATATTTCTGTTGATTTTTTTTTATTTTTTCAAAAAAAAATTTAATTTTATAAAAGGCAACACAAAAAATAATGTACATTACTCTCGTCGAAAGAATCATAGCATAACTCACTCACATGCAACGCTCGGCCGTGCGCCCTCGCGTCGCATTAACGTTCATTATGCTATTTCTTACTTTCGACTCTTGTTACGTAAACTACTATTAGTAACAGAATTCATATCTGCTGTTACATCCCCTGTTGCTTAAAGCATAAAAAATGAATTAGAAATATCGGATAAACAAGTTAGTATATAAAACTTTGCCCAAAATATAAAAAATATAATAAAAAAAAGTTAAGCAAAATTGCCAAAAATAAATTCTTTTTATAATTTGACCAAAGGGCACGTTGACGCTTTGGATAAAAAATGTGTAAAATATTCCTGTAGCCAAAGATGAATATTTTTTATAAAATAGTAGATATATGTGATGTTAATTCCTACATAATAGTTTAAAAGCTTGAAAGAATAAAGTATTGTAACGATTTAAAAATTAATTTATTTAGACTAACTATTTACACGTAAAATCGAATTAATTTTTACTAAACTTTTTTTAATCAATTAGCTAATCAAATGTAACGGTATTTAAGACAATTTACAAGTAATTTATATATTAATATTACTCAATGTTTATACACAATGTCTGTGATAAATTGTACTTTTTGTTTATTTACATGGTATTTATTTTCACTTGTTTACACACGTGTAAAGCACTTTATTTATTCAGACTGACAGCTTATTCTTCTTTTGACTAGACTCGATTAACCGTCTGAGTGGATTCAGACACTTTTTCAATTTTACTTTATCTGCTTCGAGAACATTCCGGTAATTACCTTGAATCATCTTGAATGATCTCTACGCTTCAGTATTGTTGCATTTGACTATCCAAATTAAGAAAAAACACTGCATATTTATTGCACTAAGTGCCAAAAACCTACTTGCTTGCAGTATTCGCAAAAGGTTTATAAAAATTGTACGAGAGTAGACTATTTTTTTGCCTATTTTTGTGATTTCCAGGTTTTGTATAAGATCTATACTTTGCTGCTATTTTACATTTTTTTATACATGGTGTTCCGTAACTCGATGACCATATCTTAAGATCGTATTCTATGTACAATTTTAAGTCGAGAGTGTTTTATACACTTTTGTTCAAAACTCAATAGTTAAGGAGTTATAGGCAATATTAAATTTAACAGAATGTGTAGAATAACGTAAACAGCATAAAGTAATGTACTGTTTGATTAATTAATATTTTTTTATTAATAGCACAAGTCTGATTAAAATTTTGATCCAAAATAGCTCTTCTGGTAATAGAAGACGTTGTTCTCTAAAGACTATTTGAGTTGTTTCTTATGGATGCAGCTGCAGCCATAATATTTTAAAGTAGCTCATTTCTGGTTTGTCGTTTATTTGAATACACTAGACGTAAACAGTAATCATGAGGAGTTAGGTCTGATCACCTCGGAGGCCAGATAACTGAAGTGGGACATTTTCTATTAATTTTGGCAACTTATTTTATAAATAAATTAGATAATGCTCCGATGTTAAACGTTATTAAAAAGACCACACCAAATATTCACCGAAAAGCGATGTTGGAAATGCATTTCCTTGCTTTCAAAAATGTTTTTGCATTCGTAATTTTATCTCTAGTAAACGTGGCTTCATCCGTAAACATAATTTGTTCACAAAGTTGTTGGTGTGTAATAAGCTAACGACAAAAGTCAACATGCGCCGCATAGTCTGTTTGCTGTAAATGTTGAACAGATGTGATATAAGTACAAACCAAAATTGTATAATGTTCTCTACACTTTCATTGAACTGACATGAACACGACTACATATTCTTTGTACAATAGTAGAAGGACTATTTTCGATCATGTTAAAAAGAGCTTGTTCTTTGCCAGGTTTTTGCTGTACGGGACGTTTTGCAGGAGCATTAAGAAAGTTAGCTTTTTCTGTCAAATGTTGATGTACATTTATGAATATTTGCTCATTAGGTATTCTTTGATCGGGAAACCTCCTTTGATATTCCCGCAACTGACGCTCTTGCGTTTCTGCCAACGGGTATTGATAATTTTTGAAACGTTGTAGTAAAAGTACTAAAAAGTAGAGAGAGAATTTAGGCAAGGAATTCGTTTGCGGTAGAATGCAGTTTAGTAACTACGAGTTCATGACCTATTGTCTTTTGTGTAACAACATTAATCCGAACCGAGTTCATAACTGAAGTTTCACGGAAATTCGCGCGGCAATATAACATACCACGACAGGGTAGGATTCTTTCAATAAACACTATATTGCAATGCCACCAACGTTTTATGAAAACTGAAAATGTCAACAACGTTTACCGCGGGGACCCGAGATTGGTACGTACCCCAGAGAACATCGAAAGAGTGCCAGTAACGATACAGCGAAGTTTACAACGTTTCGAATCGGCTTCAAGAATATCAGAGATTTAATGGAACGCATTTGCTAAACGTAATCTTTACAAATTCAATCAATGAAAACTGCATTATGTATTGAATAAATATGTATATGCTCATTCCTGTGTTTCAACTAATAAACTTACCTTAAAAATGGTTTATGCCCTTGGAGAAACCTGTATTAGTTTTTGTCTAATTTGCTCATTGTGTGCATTTTTTGGAACGTGTCCGATTTTGCATAAGTTTGTTTAATTGGGGAAATTGGGACAAATTAGCAGGTTTGGCTGTAATTGTAATTCTGTTTCTTGAAAAGCTGTATTGAGAGTGAGTTTAGTTTACTTTAATTTAATTTTGCGTCAATCGTTTGTTAATAGTCACATTAACGTATAAAAATGTATAAAAAATTGATCGTTAAGACGCCTATTAACGCACGATTTTAAACCAATGAACAAATGTTCATTACTAAACAATTTTGTATAGCAACCAATGAAATCGTTAACAACCAGTAGTCTAACAAGCTTTTACGACTATTGGGTATAACGGCTTAGTTTATATCATTTGCATTTTTTGTAATTTCGCCCATGTTACTAATATACAATTAATGGAAAAACTAATCTGTTTGTTATTCGGCGATTAATAATCTCGATAATATTAACGCGGTAACTTGTTACACTTGCTTACAACGTTAAAATGTCTCGATTATTAATCGTTACTATTAACTTTATTTGTTATTATATGTATCATTTCAATCGCGGTAGCTGAGATATGGCGGTCGGATAGCTTTGGTCATGCTAAGCGCTTTTTGAGATTATTTTTTTAAATATTGTTTGAATTTGTGATTTGTTTGTTTTGAAAGTACAACTGTTTTGTACATACAAATTTGAATATGGCACATATAACTAATTTTTCTCTTCATCGTTTTTGCACATTTTTGTAAAAAGTTTTGCTGTTATTGACGTAACAGTTTTATTATTTTATTTAATGAAACGGGTAATAACGTATAAGTTTAAGCAAATAATAGTTATTGTTGTAACTGTTTTATTTTCAAAATTTTGTCACTTTAAAAAAACATATCTGAACTAAATTAAACTGATACAAATTACTAGTTAAATCTAATATATACGAATTATCCTGCCAAAATTATTCGGCAATTTACATAGGACAAACAAAACAACTACTTAAAAACAGAATTCAACAACACAAAAACTCTGTCCAAAACTAACATTTCAATCTAGACAACTTAAAACAGCTCTAACAGAACATTCCATAAATCACTTCCACAACTTTGATTATCAAAATTAAAAAAATATAACATTTCGAAAAGAATACTTTTAACAGATTATTTGTAGAAATTATTGAAATAAAACGTAATAATAACTCAATTAATTCTCGCAATATGATATACACCACTTAAGTAAAATTTATTAAAACTAATTAATAATTAATACATTTTACAATATTAATTAATATATACATTGTGTCCCACGCTAGGGGTACCCCATGGGATTTAACATGGGAAAATTGAAATTATTTTTTTCCTGCTTCCCAAATTAAAAGAAGGCAAAAATTTTGACGCAGATTTAAAGTGGCACTTAAAACGTTTCTAAAAACAATTTTTTGATTATAATTTGATAATAAATTAATTACAGGCATTTGAAATTCGAAATTTTTAAGGTTTTTCGCGCATGCGATTCAGATCGGCTATATTCGGTTTGTAAAGTAATATGGATGCTAAAATTAAATTGTAGCCCGTGAAATCAACATTATGCAACTTTATTTTTGAGATAATGGAAATTTGAAGAACAAAGACTAGAAAAATTACATTTGAAAATTTTCTGTAGCAGACCAAAAAAAAGAATAATTAATCAAACATAAATTTACATTTACACAGGTATCTACGAACACTCATCGTGGTACCAATAGGTCGAACGCAATTCATTTCAATTGAGAATATGCAACCCTGGAAAGGGCTTTTTTAACATTGTCGATCCGTTGCTTGGCGGAACGATCACGGCGAATCACCTATTTGGGTATGAGGTGTTCAAAAATCCAGCTTGAACTGTACAATAAGTTAGCCGTTCAACAAATCTTTTTCGTGTTTCGGCTAATTTACGAATGGTAATAGCTCGGCATATCATTTGAATTTCATCTTTTAGTGCGTCCCTATTTTCATACCGTTTTCCTCCTTTGAATAATTTTTCTTTTATGTAACTCCACAAAAAAAATCGCACAGGTTTAATCAGGTGACCTAGCAGGCCATGTAATGGGACTATTCTTGCCTATCTATTGATTTGGAAATGCTTTATTCAGAAGCCCAGTGTTCAGTTTAGCAGTATGGGCTGAAGCACCATCCTGCATAAAACAAACTTGGTGATTTTCATCCGCAACATTATTTAGTTGTGGAAACAATAACATGACTTCCCAGCAAGCCCATCCAAACATTGACAGTTTGTCGCCATTGACTTGGTCCATTTACTAATCTGTGTAGATTTTCGAGAGACCATGTACGATTATTTTGTCGATTTGGTCTTTCATCAAGTCCAAATAAACATTCATCCAAAAAACAAATCTTTTTAACAAAATCGCGATTGGTATTATTATATTATTTCACAAAATCTTATACAAGCATAATAATGGTGTGGTAATAATTCTTGATGGCATTGCCAACGGTAACTTTTAAAACCCTTCTGTTTGAGGTACCTGAATGCTGACGACCGAGCAACACCTACATTAATTTCAATTTCAGGATCTTGGTCTACAACTGCAAGAACTGCCAATTTCTGAAGGTTGTCTTCATGACAGTGGCGGCTTTTTAATGAGAGCAAGTGAGCAATTGCACCCCCTGGAATTTTAAACAAAACAAACAAAGCGACGGCTAACTGTGGAAGTGTTTAATCAAAGAATAAATACACTAAAGTATTTATTCTTTGGTTTGATTATTACGTATTCATGGTTTGCGGACCGCGCGTAACAACAGTAACAACGTGCGCTGGTCTACTGAAGAGTGAAGTGAAGTGCATAGATTAATAAGTATTTATAGATAGCCCTCTCTTAAGTAAAATTTGAGTACTAAATTATTTCAGTTAGCGACATCTTTTGGAGCGTCACATAATTTACTGTTAAAATGAACGTATTTTAATTACAGTTCTCTGCTAAAATTAGCGCAAAATTTAAAATGGTATTCAATCAGATACTTGTACTTATGATTTACCGAATTATAATTTTCCTGAGATATGGACTTTTTATTTCAATATTAAATAATAAATAAATAGTATTGGAATAAAAGCCTACATATCTTAAGGTAATTATAATTTAAAATTTAATTAAATACGTTTCACAGAAATTGCATTCGGTTTTAGTTTTTAAAACCAAGCTAAAAATTGTTTGTGATAACACACTATGTAAACTAGTTGTAGGGAAGAAAAAAACAGCACAATATTCTAAATATGTATTATAAAGGTTCTGAGTAGGCAATACAAATTTATGTACAACAAAGAATAAATCAAATTTATTATTATCATTTTCTGGTCTTTAAATATTTGTCTATAGCTAACTTAGTAACAACATTTAAATTTTTGTACCTTAAATCTTTACCGTGTAAAATATTATTTACAGTCTTAATAAAATGAAATAATATAAAGTTTAACGAAATATTAATGAAACTATGTACATATTGCTTATGGTTACTACAAAATAATTCCTTCAAAATATCTTGATTAATTTCCATTTTAATTTTATTTTTGAGGTTACAAGAAGTAATATATTTTGGTAGTAACCCATAAATAGTTTTTGTTAGGTAATAAAAAATTGACATATAACTTCTACTGGGATTTAACATTTTATGTCTTTTAAAAGTCCTGTTTTTAATTAAAATATTCTGAGATAAATCCTCATTAGTAAAAAAATTGCTACGACACGTAAGGCAATGCATAAATTTTATCATTTTTTTGCCAATTACGCCAGATACATATGCTGAAGCAAGGTCTAGATCCACGTTATAAATTTGATTTTCATTCTCGGGGTATATTGGTGGTAGTGGTTCTTTTATTTGAATCGTTTCTGTTTCATTCATTATAAAATGTTTTAAATTATCTAACGCACCTGAAGACTCATCCTCTTCACAGTTAGACCCTGGAGAGCAGGAAGATAAGAAATTGTTTATTAAAAGCGATTTAAAAGAAGACACAAAAGCTGAACATGTGGGATTGGTATTTTGTACCCCATGACTTCTAATAAGAGAAAAGAAGTTCTCTACCGGATCTTGATTAAATGAACGAGGGCTTATATATTTAAAACCTTTGTTTCTCAAAACATCCCACATGTATAAAAAACCTTGTATAGTGAAAACAAAATTTTTTAATGTTGGAGGTAAAGTTTTTTTGCCGAGCGAATCTTCAAAATACATAGACCTAAAAACCTGAATAGCTTGTCTCCAGATCTTTGTATGGTCAGATTTGGATGTAACTACACCTCTTAAAGGTTTCCCAATTGGAGGAGTTTCCATTGAGGCTGTCAAAAATTTCATGTAGAGAAAGCAGTAAGTCTGCAGTTTCAGAAGACTTGGGATCTAAATAGAAAACGGAATTAGGAGAAAGCTCGCTGCTGACTTCTGCTCTGGCCTTCATTGCAGTTGCAACAGTCCTGCTAAACACTTGACTGCAGTTTTCAACTTTCATTTTTTTAATTTTCTGTGGTAATACATGTTCGTCTGTTAACTTTGGAAATTGACTGAATCTGCCCATTATTTGATCAATTCTGTAAATGTCAAGTATATGTGACCAAGAAGCAACTTTTTTAACTCCTCCTTCAATAAAATGTAAATTTTTATTTAATAAAGAATTCCTAATACCTGTCAATAAATGGGGGGTATCATACAGATGTATGATCTCTCTCCCTTCAATTAAATAACCCTGAAAATGAGTATCAATGTTATTTCTCAAGCAATAAGCATTGGTTTCTTTTAAAAGATTATTAATCGCTGCACTGTTTGTTGCTCCTTGATCACATATAGAAGCAACAATTTCTAAGCCAGCTTGATGAACATTTATTACCACATCTTTAATTAATTTAATTAAGTTAGCAGTTGGAGTTGAGGATTCACAGAAAATATAACACACAGGTTGTTTCCATTTTCTATGAATACCCTTAAGCATAAAGACCAAAGCATGATCAGCAAAACGAGCTCGCCTATCACCATCTCCAAAATCAACTACACCCTCTATATAATCTTTAGATAAAGTATATGTTAATCCAGTGTTAACAAATATTTCATCAAATATCAGCACACAATATTTATCAATATCTTTTAATTTCGCAACAACATCTTTTAAATTCTTAAATATATGTTTGTTGATGCCGCAGTAAAATGGAATTCTATTCAACAGTTTTAACAAAGTTTTTCTTGACGGCAAACTAAATATTTTAGATAAAAATCTATACCCTTTGGCACTTTGTTTATATGCTGATAGAGCAAAAATTTTATCCTCTAATGAAAAACGTCTACCTCTGGACTTTAGCCTTTGATTTTTTAGCTGGGATAAAAAAAAATTTGATGTGATTTTGTTGACGTTTCCTAAACAATTAATTACTGAGTGATTACTTTTAATAAATTTCAACTTTTGTTTTGTTTTCAGCTTCATGGCGTTGGCTCTTCTAGCGATTCGTTTCAGCTTTATAATTGTCTGATGTAACTGCTTCTCTTGAAGCGTTGCAAAGCTATGTCGAATGTTTGATACTAAAATAAAGATAAATATTATCAATACTTATAGCGCCTAACATTATTGTAAAAGCATTCTCTCTCCGCTAAAAACGCATTTATATTTCATTAAAATATTATTTAAGTGTGAAAATAGGCAAAATCCGATCGAAACTATTAATGCTTTAATAATTTTCTACCTGTTGATGAAATTTTTTGTGGACCCATTTCTTCTATATGTGTCCATTCATGTTTTGATGTAGATGGTTGGTCCATAGTTTTTGATAGGTCTATTGTTTCTCTTGATGTAGAAGGTGGCTGCATATCAACAGATGATGTTTCAAAAAGTCTTTTTCTGCCATAAGTCCTCTGAGGTAAAATTAATGAAGCCCTTGGACTGTCACCAATAGATTTTAATGGAGAACCGTGAACACCACTAATTGCTTCTGTAAGAATTCAACAATCAATTACATGCAAAAAAAATAGTAATATTTCCTACCCCTCAATTTTTCTGGTGTAACAAAGTGTTTTTTAACCTCGGAAACAGTATTTAAAAATTCATCTCCTTTTCTTCTAACGTAACCTACAACAAATTGTAAAAATTAAAAAAAAATCAGAATTAATGCTTTAGAATACCTTACCTGGTAAGTGTAACGTTGGTAATGAATACTTTTTTAGTTTTCCACTTTGTTCTACGCAAACATTTTCAAAGTGCTCTTGACAAATCCTATAATTTTTTAGTATTCTATCGTCCATATCGAAAAGTTTGTTATTATTAATTCGACAAAGCCATATTTCCCTACACCTTTTATCGGTAGTGATAACATGCCTATAAGTAACGTTAATTAAATGTATACCTGTATTTTTATAATTATCTATTTAAATAAGAAAACTTAATAAAACGGTATTTTTGTAAACATAACCACAATATTAAGCAGGCATTTACCTTTTAGATATTCTGTTTTTACATCCAGGTACGCAACAAGGTCGTTTCAAACTAGAATCCATATCAATATATAGGTACAAAATTTACCACAACACAGCAAAGATTAACAAGTTTAATCGTAGAAAAAGATCGGTATAAAGTAAACAGTAAATTAAAAATGTCGAACGCGTCGCTTCGTAAATTGGTAAAATGAGTCAAAGGAGCGTGCGTGGTGACCGTCTGTTGGTTTTCGCGATTTTCGTTGGTCACCACAGCCGCTACTTAAATAAAGTTCAATACTTGACTACAACTACTACAAGTTTTGTGACGCTCCTACAGATGGTGCAAGCGTAAGACGATTTTAATATGCTAATTGAAGTGCTACCTACCTGGTGAAGTGAAGATCGAATCGAGGAGCAAAACCTGACAGTTGCTCAATACAGCGTTTAAAATTACATTGGAGGTGGGGATACTTGTATTTTGCTCGTTTTCAATGCTGCAATATACATAGCGATTGAGCAAGTGTTTTAGTTTGCTCACGGCACTCGGAAGGCAAATACAATGAATTCTGTCGCTAGTTTAGTGGATAATGCGTTTTCGCGATTAACGTATGATGAAAAAATTGCAGTAAAAAATCTTAAACGGCCGATGCCTCAATTATGTTTAGAAAATGAAGAGGTAACAAAAAATAGGCATGCGTTAAATTTAATAATAAATTGCATTCGATTTTGTGGTGCGTATGAATTGGCACTTCGGGGCCATGATGAACGCGAAACGTCGAATAACAAGGGCATTTTTCGGGAATTGATCAATTTTACGGCAGAATTAGATAAATCGCTCAGAGATCACATCGAATCAGCTCCGGTTTTTAAGGGATTATCAAAAACGATACAGAATGAGCTGCTTGATACAATGTTGAATGTGTATCATGAACAAGTTGCCAGTGAAATTAAAGCAAGCGACTACATATCTGTGATAGCTGATGAAACCACAGATGTGTCCAATCAGTTTCAGTTGGTAGTTGTTTTAAGATATATTGTGAACGCGAGACCGGTCGAAAGATTTTGGAAATTTCTTCTGCCTAGTGGACATGATGCTAATTCTTTATCTGCCTCCATCCTTAACGAAATTAGTTTGCTTGTTGATGACCCAGAAAAACTAATTGCACAGAGCTATGATGGGGCAGCAGTCATGAGTGGTGCTATTAACGGCGTGCAAAGACATGTTCAAGATCAGTATCCAAGGGCTAATTTTGTACATTGTTATGCACATCAGACAAATCTAATTATGTCACATGCTACGTCGAGCAATAGTGAATGCAGAATTTTTTTTGCCAATCTAACGGGATTATGTACTTTTTTCTCCACTTCACCCCAACGAGCTGCAAGATTGGAAGAATTCCTTCAGAGAAAAAGTTTACCTCGCTCTTCAAAAATAAGATGAAATTTCAATTCTAGGGCAGTGAATACAATATATGAGCACCAAGAAGAAATAATTGAAGCTCTAGAACAAATCGAGAGAGAGGCTAAATTACAAACTACCATTCAACAAACTGGTGCCAATTTGCGAATTTTAGAGGAAGAAAATTTTATCTATTGGTTGACTTTCTTCCATAAAATTATGCCACATGTAGATATATTGTTTAATCAATTACAAAAGGTCAATACAGATGCATTAAAAATCAAGCATAATTTAGATAATTTTGAACGCGTTATTGAAAAAATTCGAGCCGAAATTGCTGACACAGATAATCAGTTGGTTAAACAAACTGACACAGAACTGACTCCTCGACCATCAAAGCGGCGAAGAGTAACTGATGGTAGCCAAAGAAGGAGGGAAGCTATTGAAGTGTGCGATATTATTTTGTTAGATATAAAAACTAGATTTCGGTTTACAGGGCACTTAATTTTAGCAAACTTAATTTCTTTTAAACAGTTCCCCTCTTTTGAAAAAGAATTTCCAGAAGATTGCCTTAAAGAAGCAGTAAAATTTTATCCATGTCTCAATGAAAGCAGATTACGAACTGAATTAACCGTTCTATATTGTAGAGAAGAATTTAGGCAAAACATAGAAGTCAGTACTGTAGGTCTACTGGATGGATTAAGCGACACCTTTAATTAAGTTGTTAAGCTTTTAAAAATCGTCATTACAATCCCAATGACAACGTCCGAAGCGGAACGCCAGTTTTCACGACTGAAGAGAATAAAAACTTTTCTGAGAAGTACAATGAAAGAAGACAGATTAAATGCCCTTACTATGTTATCTTGTAAAAAAGAATTTATAAATGATATCCCAAACTTTAATGAAAAAGTGATAGAACAATTCTGCAAGTCAAAGACACGTAAAATGGACTTCGTTTATCGTCAGGTGTAATTAAACTGTGTAGTGTAATGTAATATGTATTTACTATTCCCTCAAAACAAACTGTGCGCGTTTTTGTCGGTTTTTGTATTAGGTATACTTTTTAATTTTGAAATTATGCACCCCCAATGTGAACCACCCCGAGCCGCCACTGCTTCATGATCGTGTAAGGGTGGTGGACGCTGACATTTACATGGTGGATTTACGGAGCCAGTGGTTTCAAATAATCGTATCGTTTTTTTGATACTCTTTAAAGAAGGTATTGGTCTATCTACGCAAAAAACCAGCAAAGTCTTCGCGAATTTGGACCTTTGAAACACCTCGAAAATATTGTTTTACTACAAGAATGTTTTCTTCTACATTCATTTTCGAAGCTTGTCAAATTTTTTACGATTTTTTAATTTGGGAAGCAGGAAAAAAATAATTTCAATTTTCTTATGTGAAATCCCATGGGGTACTCCTAGCGTGAGACACAACGTATATCTACACACACAGATACCAATAAATACGACAAACACATTTTAGAAAAAAATTTCAATAAAGAAATAATTAAAATTTAGAACTAATTTCACCTATGTTGTATAAAAAACGTAAGGAGGTGCCGTTTTGTCTTCACAAAAATTTTATAAATTAATTAATTAATAGATTATTGTTTTGTTATTATAATGTTTAGTAAGTACTCATATTGTCTTATGAACTTTATATAATCCCACTTAACTTTAAATTTTAAACAATAAATATAAACCATTATAACCATTTTAACTTTTTAATCTTTAATTTGTTCATGTTATTTTAAACAATAATCAATTTTATAATTATAAGAAATGTTAATTATAGTTTTTTTTTTACAGAATTATGTGCAATTGACTTTGAAAAAGCCTGTAAGGAAGGCAAAACGTAAACAATTTTAAAAATAAAAAAAACATGATTAATTAAAAAATTTCCTATATAAAAAATAAAATCTTCAAAACATAATACTAATTAAACATAATTATAAACTATAATTAAATTAAACAAAATTTAATTATTTATAGTTGATTCTAAAGGTTTTTATGAAGAATGTAATAACATCTGAATACACTGCATTTGCAAAATACACCTGTTAAATTAAAAAATTCAATTATATTTAAAATAATTTACATAAGAAATAAAATAAAAAGTTTTCCAACGCATGAATTTTACGAACTCGTATATAAAAGTCAGCTATAATCAATTTATTCTAAATTTGGAGTACTGTAGTTAAAGGTGAGATCTTGTTATTGCATCCATAGGTTAGATGTTTGTTTAAGATAGGAAAGATTAAGTATTGTGCTGTAAGAATGTAATATCCATTCAATAGGCAATAGCTACAGGTATTGCTAGCTACTACCTAACCATATTTGATAAATACATCGTTTCGCTCTTAACTAAAATGCGATAGAAATTTAGAATTCAAGATTCCCTTAGTGTTTTTAAAAGATTTGCATATTTTTAAATTACATTTATAAGCGATTAGAAATTATATTAAAAATTATTTTTACTTTCTACTAGTGAACTATTTAAAATTGTTTCTTTAGTAGTAAAGGAGAATTAATTTATTGATGTAATTATAATCTTAATATTTAAAATTATTTTTTTTAATAAATACTAAAATTATAAGTATAACTTGTAAAACAACACTAAAATGTATTTGCAAATACAACTTTATCTGTGCATCATCTACATAAAGCAACATTGTATTCAAATGAGTTTTAGTAGACTGTCTATTGAAAGGTGTGTTTTTAATATGAACCGAGCAATTACACTTAACCAGATTCTTGTTTGACATTAGCTTTGGTACTGTAAAAATCGTGATGTTACCATTAAGTTTAAGTAAGAAGGTACAAAAGAAGATTATTATGATTTGGAAGTCAATAACCTTTCAAAGTAACTCGATTATCTAATATGCAATACTTTTGTTCTATTAAATGTACTTTGCATAATAAAATTTTTACTTAATTTAGAAAAATTCATAGAAACTTCTTCATAACTTGTGTTTGTTTTGATTAATTAGTGTACAATACTAGTTAAACTATATTTAACAAAACCGAACTTTTGTGGTTTGAGAGTACGATCGATTTGCTTCAGATTGTAGTAAATTTCAGTGCAGTTAGATTTTTTAATATCAAAAAGTTTTGATGAATTAAAAAATACGTTTTAAATTGATTTCTTATCTTATATGTCAATTCAATATTAATGTCATCTAGAAAAACAATTTAGAAACTTACTTCTACATTTGATGTGTCAATTTAAACATTAAACTAAAAGTTTTGATAAGTTTTATAAAAATTGTGATAAAACCAGAATGAGAATAAAAACTAGAATCTAAATACATAGTAAAAATTAAGTAATTTATTTTAAAGAAAGAAGTCAGTTTTTACTTACTTTATAATCGGAAGCGAGTGTCAGTTGTTATTACATTACTCAAATAAAACCAATTCCGAAACTTTGAACCAACAATTTTCAAAATTTTGGTAAAGTTTATTTTTCTAACAATTTAATTAGCGGTTTTTATTATATACTTTTTTTCTGCGACTACTACACTCTTTTTGATTCAGTTCTAGTTCTACTTATTGTTTTTAAATATTGGTTTCTTAATATTAAAAAAAAATATTTGGCCATATATTTATAATCTTTTTAATTCTCACACTTTATTTTTATATTTTAGTCACTTTGCCTTACTTTTTATTGTCATATTCCTTTTGGATTAGGTTTATAAGTTTGTTTTTTTTACTAAAACGTTCAACTTATTGTGTCTTAAAGATAATCATAAGTAACAGTTTAGATTTTCTTATTTTTATTGGATGTTATAATAATTAATTAAACACAAACTAAGATATAACTGTTAGGAAACTTAAGTTAATGCTAAAGTTACTTCCTGATTTATTATTTACAATTGTGGTTCTAGTACTTACATATATTTAGGAATCATTTTTAAGAATGTACAATAAGGTTTGCAAAATGAACCTGTTTTTTCGGCTGCAGGTTTAACATGTACTTGCTGCCTATTTTATTAAATATTTTTATATGATATTCTTCAACAAGTGCTGCTATACTTGTTGATTATTAGCCTGCAAGTCGCTCATGAAACTTCTAATTTCATTACTCAGTGTAGAGACAAAAAAATCATTGTCTTTATTGTTGCAGTTACAATTTATTAGTTATTTGTAAACATAGCACAATGAGTCATGTTGTAAAATTTATGTTAGGTATGTGTATACAGGGTACCACGGTTAGAAGTACTGGCGTTAATTCAACATCTACAGCTTTGCAATTTTTGCATATAAAATAACGTGCAGATCTCGATAAAAAATATTTTGAACAGTGTGCAATTTTCGGTTCAATCGAAAGTAGTTATTAACTTTGTTATTTTAAATGGAACACTTTGTATATTATTGCATTTTTGGATTTTCCAACCAATTGCTTGTATCAGGTATTCTTATACCTATCTATAATAGTTGTTGAGTTAATAATTTTAGTTTGAAAAATTTGGTATTTACGCCCCCACATTAAATTTTATAGATCTCGCTTGTTTTTAAAAATGGGAAACTAATACTATAGGTGCTTTTAATTAATACATCCATCTTTTAACCATAGTTTTCAAAACTAGACTTCTTTATACAGGGTGATGACTAAAAAGCGGACAGTCAGGCAAATGCCTGGGGGTTATTCTACACTTTCGCATTCGCAAAAATCGTTCGCATTGGCAACGTAATGCGAACGGTTTTCTAAATCCGTATCCTACACTTTCGCAATAAATTTCCGTGCGCTTTCTGAATTGCGATATTTCGGTGAATGCGAATATCGAATGCGAACGGTAAAGAGTGCTCGCTTTCGTATTGACGTGCGCATTTGAAAGCGTTTAGACTGGAGTATTTAACCTTAGTTTTCAATAACTAGTGACAATTTGTTATTCATCTTCTATTTTGTTATTTATATATTATTTTTGTGATTTTTTAATTTTCTTCTTATTATTACTATTATAGTTTTCAAATTTAATTAGTTCAGCAATAGAGAAGTATACACCTTGTGTCCCACGTTAGGGGTACCCCATAGGATTTAACATGGGAAAATTGAAAATATTTTTTTCCTGCTTTTCAAATTAAAAAATCGCAAAAATTTTGACGCAGATTTAAAGTGGCACTTAAAACGTTTCTAAAAACAATTTTTTGATTATAATTTGATAATTAATAAATTAATTACAGGCATTAAAAATTCGAAATTTTGAAGGTTTTTCGCGCATGCGATTCAGATCGGCTATCTTCGGGTTTTAAAGTAATTTGGATGCTAAAATTAAATTGTAGCCTGTCAAATCACCATTATGCAACTTTATTTTTAAGGAAATTGAAATTTGAAAAACAAAGACTAAAAGAATTACATTTGAAAATTTTCTGTAGCAGACTAAAAAAAATACTTAATCAAACATAGATTTACATTTACATAGGTATCTACGAACACTCGTGGTACCAATAGGTCGAACGCAAGAAGATTGCTCGAATAATCGTCGTGCAGAAAAATTCATTTCAATTGAAAATTTGTGGCCCTGTAAAGGACCTTTTTAACATTGTCGATCCGTTGCTTGGCGGAACGACGGCTTTATTCAGAAGCCCAGTGTTTAGTCGAGCAGTATGGGCTGGAGCACCATCCTGCATAAAAGAAACTTTGTGATTTTCACCCGCAACATCATTTAGTTGTGGAAACACTTCTTCTAGTAGAAGGTAATGATATTTTATGGAAGTAAGTGTACCTTCAATGAAAAAAGGACCAATAACATGACTTCCCAGCAAGCCCATCCAAACATTGACAGTTTGTCGCCATTGACTTGGTCCATTTACTAATTTGTGTAGATTTTCGAGAGACCATGTACGATTATTTTGTCGATTTGGTCTTTCATCAAGTCCAAATGAACAATTTTCCAAAAAACAAATGTTTTTGACAAAATCGCGATTGGTATTGTTCATTTCGGTGATTATTTCACAAAATCTCATATGAGCATAATAATCGTGTGGTAATAATTCTTGATGGCATTGCCAACGGTAACTTTTAAAGCCCTCCTGTTTGAGGTACCTGAATGCTGACGACCGAGGAACACCTACATTAATCTTAATTTCTCGCAAACTAACATCAGGATCTTGCTCTACAGCTGCAAGAACTGCCATCTTCTGAGGGTTGACTTCATGATCGTGTAAAGGTGTTGGACGCTGACATTTACATGGTGGATTTACGTAGCCAGTGGTTTCAAATAATTGTATCGTTTTTTTGATACTCTTTAAAGAAGGTATTGGTCTATCTGCGAAAAAACCAGCAAAGTCTTCTCGAATTTGGACCTTTGAAACACCTCGAAAATATTGTTTTACCACAGTAATTTTTTCTTCTACATTAATTTTCGAAGCTTGTAAAACAATTCTATCAAAACTGTCAACACTTCAAATGTTTTATAACAAATCAATGCTAAATTGATTTTTAATACCTATTCTATTATTCTACATAACATATGCATTGACAATGGATTAAATGCTATGGAGGTTGATGACGATGTGGATTATGACTTGGGTATGTTCAATGAACAAAATAATCGCCACCCAGACCCAAACATGGTTATAAATCGAGTAAATCCTAAATTAGCTGAGGGGCGTGCTAATAGAGCAACAGTAATTCGTGGCATGCCTGCTATGTAACTTGTTTAGTTTAAAATTATACTCATATTTAACAAAATTTGTTTGTTATAATTTATTAGTTAGTTTCAATTTTTTAAGGCTTTCGCAATTTTCTCAATGGCTTTGACCTTACGATGTTCATAGCCAGTCGTCTCACGCGTAATAGCTAATTTCTCTTTATAATAGTTTTCTTTTATCTTATTTTCTTTTAAGAGATTTCTCATAACTATCTACTGCTTCTACTGTTTTAGTAGATATTCGAGGTCGTTTTGCTTTACCCTCGGATCTAATTTGTTCAGGCGGTGAAGGTATAGCAGAGGGCAGTGATGGAGCTTCTGAGGGAAATTGAATCGCTATTGCTTCAGATTCCAAGTTCATAATTTCTGAAACAAATACTGCGTCGGAGTATTCTGCCATTGACTGACCAACATTTTGATGGCCCTCAATCGACACGGGTTTTATTATGGCCAATAAATTTTTTTCTAACTCCGTCATTGTTTCAGGGTGTGCCTCATCCCCGTCAGTAGGATTAGAATGGCGTTTTATGCTAGCAAGTTTAGTTTTCGTTCGAGATCGAATATCTTGCCAGCTTTTTTTCCAGCTACTCCACGATTTTTGAACACCTCCAGGCACAGCATTTAAATTAGCAGCAATGGATTCCAACTTTTCTACTAATTTTTTTTTGTAAAATTTGCACTAAATTTGCCAGATAGCAAATTTCGATCATTTTTTATCATTTAGTTGATTTTACAAATTTTTAAGTTGAATTTTCTACCGCAAATTATGTTTGACGCATGCGCAAACGAAAATAACGCAACGTTGCCAAGTGTATCTTAACGAATTTTAATACGAATCGTTTTCAAATGCGACCAATTAAATACGAAAGTCTATAATACATTTTAGTCCGCGTGTTCGCATTCAAATACAATTCGCATTGAATACGAATCGCATTGAATGCGAATGCGCATTGAAATTGCAAAAGTGTAGAATAACCCCCCTGGATCCTGCGTATTTCGCCTTTTTGTGTAACTTTTTGTCTTTTTTGCCTTTTTAAATAGTATTATTTTATATTGCCTTTTTACACATAAATTTTGAAAAGTTTGTGTAAACAGTGTTTTAATAGGTAGATGATAATAACGCATTACAGAATTTTACTTAAATTACGTACAATAATATAATTAACATTTTTTGTTCAAAAGGTCTTACCACGAACCTATAAATAACAACAGGCATTTTCATGTTTTGTTAAACAATGGTTTCCAGAAAACATTAAATACAAAAGCCGCTTATAGAGAAGAGCTATTGTAAGAATTTATACTAAGATTATGTACAATAACAGGCTTAACAGAACACTATTTACAAAACCGGAAGAATTTCGGAATGAATCACATTTTATAGGTCTATTCAGTACCTAAGTAAAGCAAAGAAATATAGATGATTTTAATTCTGTCCGGTGGGATTCCTTTAATGACCAAAACACATGACTAAAATATTCTTTGTTTGTTATAAATACCTGTGATATTGTCACACTGTGATAGTCTATTGCTGTTGTGCTGTGAGTAAGTTTTAAAAAATGCCACCTAATAAACAATCAAAATTTGAAAATTATTACAAGTGGAGTAAATTGGACAATAATAATTTAACAACCGACGGGGAAAACTTTTTTGTCAAGTTTGTTCAAAATCAGTAAGTTTGTATTATCTTAATTTAAATGCTTTTAATTACTAGTATATGTATTATTTTAGATCGGTGCTACTAAAAAGTACCATGTAAAACAACACTTAGTTAGTGGTTTACATTTGAAAAATATTAAAAAAATTATGAAACAACCATTGTTAAAAAACGTTACGGAAGATCGACAGAATAAACCTGGCCCATCAAAAATAACTTTTGCTCGAGATTTGTGCGAAGCATTGGTGTCGGCTCAAATTCCTCTTAAAAAACTTGATAATATCAATTTTCGCAATTTCCTCGAAAAATACACCGAACACGTTGTTCCAGATGAATCAACTTTAAGAAAAAATTATTTAGACATATGTTACCAATCGGTAAGCAGTTTAATTGAAGTATTAATAGTTTTCAAAATGTTGTTTTACCTTTTATAGAAAATACAGACAATAAGGAATGACATTGGGGACCATTACATTTGGACTTCGGTTGATGAAACAACCGATTGCAGAGGTCGACATATAGTAAATTTTGTAGTTGGTAAATTGTCTGAACTAGAACCAGGAAAAGCTAATTTGTTAGCATCCAAAGAAATTCCACAGACCAATCACAAAACAGTTGCAAATTTTTTCGATGATTGTTTACGTAAGTTTTTTTTAATTGATTGATTAATATAGTCCAATCTATTAATTACAATTATATAATTTTATGTTTGTAGGACTTCTGTATCCCAATGGTGTAAAAAAAGAAAAGGTTCTCTTATTCGTAACCGATGCAGCACCTTATATAATTAAATCCGCTCAGGCATTAGAAATATTTTATCCGAATTTAAATTATTTAACTTGTCTAGCACATAGAATGCATAGGGTGTGTGAATTCATTAGAGTCGAGTTTGCAATAGTAAACAAGTTAATTTCTGCCACCAAAAGGTAAAAATCTCTAACATATTAGATTCTCTTTTTGATTATTGGTCTTGTTTCCAGTTGTCTTGTCACTCAGCTCAGAAAGAAAGCTCAGCAAGAAAGCTTCGAAAAAGCTCTTAAGAAAACTCCGACAGAAGAAAAAAAGCTAAAACAGCGAATATTAGTTGGTACGTCTCCACCATCAACCACGTGCGAATACTAACCTATTTTATGATTTTACTTCGAAATACGTAGATATTTTGTTTTACGAATGTGACATTTGATCGGATTCATTAAGGATTTCTAAAATAAAACGTCGTTGCATTAGATGTTGATCGATGAAGGAAAACCTCATTTTTCTTACCAATCCGTCTTTGCCACGTCCATTACAACGCGAACCACCAAATAAAATGAATTCCGTAGATGGTCAACTATTCTTGAGCGCCCTCTACGAGCATAACTTGAAGAATATAGCTCGAAGTCAAGTATTTCACACGATTAAAGGCAAGGTTGCCTAACCATCAGGCGAATTTATGCCCATGTACGAATTTACTCGTTACATGATACCCTACAAATACTAACAATACTGCTAGTCCTGCTACATCAGTGGATTCGTCTATTTGTAGAGAAAACTCAAAAATCTTTAGACGAGAAGATAGCTTAGATTTTATGTTATCTGAAAGATTTTTGTGCGGCGAGATACTGTATTATTCGAAAGTGGTATCATGGACTTTTGGTCCAACATACATTTTACCATGTCAATTGCACACGGTTTTATGAGCTTTTCTGCTATTGTGTGAGCCTCTCCAGCCATGAAAAAATGTAGAAAGCTTCAGTAGCATTTTTGTTAACAGTCTGTGATGCTTGTGGTGTAAAGTTTTTTGTTTATAAAAGCCCCTCTCGTTTCGGGGAAAAAATTCTGCCGTCTTATTTTTATGTTCCGGATGCAAAAATTGAAAATGACAAAGCATTTTTGCAGAAAATATAGAACTGTTTGGCAAAATTTTGTTATACAAAACACACTGAGGACAATTATCGGTATTTATAAATCTAAAAGCTATGTAACGTTTGTGATACTTTCTCTTTTTTTGATCTCATGAGATTTATTTAAAGATGATTGGCGTACTAAAGAACGCTTATTACTTCTTTTTAGCAGAATTAAGGTGTCTGCTTCTGAACATTTTAAAAATCTAATAATAACAATGAAAAATATTGTACCTGAACTAGAAAGCCCAGGTTTTGATTCTGTACTTTCACGTACGTGGTTTTTTAAAGATTCCTGTCTTAAGTCAACGCTCCATTGTAAACAATTGATGACAGACCGCTCAGAAAACATAAATAACTATGACACACTGCTATTTATTAACGCAGACAAGTGTTGATTGGGAACCCTGGGAACATTCATTTTTGCCAGAAGAAATTTGTTCACGTTTGTAGATTACTTCGATAAATTTCAGTAGATTCAAAAAATATTTAGTAAATTCAATTTTTTAAGGTTTTTAACAGAAAAAAAACATACTTAAGCTTTCTCTTGAAATTTTAAGTGCTGTAATTTTTAATGTAGCATTTAAAAGCACTTTAGTATTATTTACTGGTATCGGAACCAAATTAACATCTACCAATACCTACTTAAAATATGTATACAAAGTACGTATCAAAAACTTCTTACTAGTAACTATTCATTGTTTATATTTACCTGTACATCTAAATTCAACAAATTTTCAAATCACAATTGATTGTTGAAAATATATCCAGTGTCCAGAGGTCAGTGATTTGAAATATTATATATGTATAATATGATAACGCACTATACAAAACAAAGCATGCAGTACGTGTAAACACAATTCTGTTGAGATTAAAGTAGATATACCTTTAGTAGTTTAGTCTAAGACAAACATTTTAAAAATTAAATATTACTTGTTTTTAAGGTAACGCGTGACCATTAACTTTTTTTTATGTATTTGTTCGCGGATTCCCTAAAAGAACACACTTTGAGAAACGCCATAGTTATCCAACCTTTTATAGACTATTGTCCCCTTTACAAAAAAAAAAAAATTCAACGCTCTTTTTCACATCATAGTGAATTATACCAGTTTAATCAACAGCAATTAAAAATTACTTTTCTCTCTATAATCGTGCTCCTCGTGGTCGTGGCATAGGGTCCTAGGTTTATTAATTAATTAAAAATACAAAAACATATTTTAATAAAAACATTTAATGCAGACAAAGACCATAAAAAATTATAACTTAATCAACAAATGCAAGACAATACACCAAGCTAAAGCATTCCGCACTGGGACACTGCACAAAAACAAAGACAAAACGATTAAGCAAAATTTAAAAAAAAATTAAAAAAAAAACAAAATTCAATAAGAAACAAATATCAATGCAATCGTTAATGCTGGTGGAGTTTTAACAATTTGTTAATGTCGGGTTTCAATTTAGTTAACATCAGTCGCAAACCACCACGCTTAGTGATCTGCAGTCTATTCCTTTTCTTAGACAGTAAATTAGATACTGCACTGAACCCACGTTCAGCCAAATATGATGAAAGACACGCAATTAAAAATTTCTGTACTATTTCCCACAATCCAGGATGAAAAACTAATAATGATTTTTGAAGCCAGAACTCTTGGTATCCATTTCTGAATTTTACTTTTAATTCTTCATTAGTTGTGAGTTCTACCAGTTCTTCTCGTAAATTTGATGATACTGCTGTATCTGCATTTGCGAAAAGGTCTAAAACCCAGCTTGTTATATTCATATTTAAAATATCTTTGAATCGCTCTGTGAAATCAGTATAATAAGTGTCCAAGTGTTGACAATAAGTAAGTAAATTTTCTTGTTTTACCGATAATGCTGATAAGGTCGGAAAGTGGCTGTATTCACCTCTTCCTAGATTTTCTTCAAAAGCAGCTATGACGTTTTTTGTTTATATTAAATTTAACTCATCACTTTACAATTGTAAAGTAACATCATTAAATATTTTAAAAAAGTCTGTCAAATAAGCGATGTTATTTTTGGACGCTATCAACTTTTCGCGCAGCTCATCGTCTCTGTTTTCAAAGAAGTCCAATAAATTCAAAAAGCGATTTAAAACACTTTTCGAGAGCCATTCTATTTCTGTGTGCATCAGCAAGCGATTATAGTCTTTATCAGTTTCTCTACAAAGTTGGCGTAATAATCTATTATTTAATGAGTTGCTTCTTATCTTGTTGACTGCTCTGATAACGTAATGAAGCGATGTATGGAGGCGTTTATTAAGATTTTTGCAACCAAGTGCTGACTATGAATAACACAATGTACAGCGAAGACACTTGGTACTGCTTGTTTTAAATGCGCCATGAAACCCTTATGATGCCTCGTCAATGCTGGAGCACCATCCGTAGCAACTGATAAAGTATTTCGAATAGGAATTTCTTTCTCTTGGAAAAAAACGTGCATGGTATTAAATATGGATTCTCCTTGTGTATCAGTTTCCGAATTTTTTGCAAATAATAACTCTTGACAAGTTTGAGTTTCCCGCTTTTGCGATTAATAATGAAATATTATATGAAGCACGAAGTCCATCATCTTCTTGTTTAGAACACGATGCAAAAAAGTTTGAAATAGTAGCCTTTTTTAAATGTTTTTTTAAGTCCTTGAAAGTAGGATAAATTTTTGTCTTATTTATCAGCATGTATTCTATTCAAATACTTTTGGAGCCTCGAAGGCTTCATGGTAATAATCGGCTTGTTGGAGGTTGCGTAAATCCATATTTCAAATATAGTGGTGCCTCACACAACGAACTTAATTCGTTCCAGGAGCAAGTTTGTTATGCGAAAAGTTCGTTATGTGAAACGCGTTTTCCCATAATAATACATGTTAAAAAAAATAATTAGTTCTGTAGCATAAAATATGCTAAGATGACATAAAAAAAGATAAATTATTTGTTATTATTTTTATTTAGATACATCTAAAAACATAATTTAAAAAAAACACATACATTTTTTTAATTTTAAGACAGTCTAAGTAGAGTCTACCGAATCTGCACACCTTCATCCATTTTCTGCTTTTTGGCTGATAGTTTTATGAAAAATCTGTCCAAAGCCGTTTGTTTTTCTCTTTTCTCCAACATCTGTCGGAAATAACGGACAAGAGTATCGGAGTAAAGATCGTTAATCTTGTTTGCTTCACTTGAATCCGGATAGTGGGCATTGGTAAACTCCTGAACTGCTTTCCATTTGACCAGGATGTTCTTGATGTCAGCAGTTGGGATTGGTTGATTGTTTGATTGTTGCTCCTCGTTATCAGATGACGCTTCCCTTTGAGCATTGTCCTGTTGCTGGACCAGAAGTGCTTGGAGCGCTTCAGTTGTCAGCTCTTCTTCATATTCCTCAATAAGCTCCTCTACATCCTCTTCCTCTACCTCTAATTCCAACCTTTGGGCCAATGTGATGATGTCCTTCACCACTTTTGTGTCATCAAATACTGCTTCTTCCTGGTTCCGAAGGCACAAGCATCTTCCAAGCAGAAATAAGGGTCCTTTGTGACACTTTTTCCCAGGCCTTCTGTATAAGTAGTATTGCCATAAGGACATCAAATTTCTCCTTCAAAAACTTTCGGACAGTCATATTGTCTCCACCAAACTCGCATTCTTCAAACACCTTATTACAGAGGGCTCTAGTGTAAAGTTTTTTAAAGTTCGCAATAACTTGCTGATTCATTGGCTGAAGAACGGATGTGGTGTTTGGTGGCAAATACTGCACCTTGAAAAAAAGATAATTTTCCTGCAATATTTCCTGTATGTCTTTTGGGTGAGAAGGGGCATTGTTAAGTATCAGATGGGCTTTGAGCGGCAGTTCTTTTTCCAGCAAGAATTTTTTTACGGCAGGAGCAAAGGTTTCCCGAATCCATTCGTTGAAGATAACTTGGGTCACCCAGGCTTTTTGATAGAACTTTCAATGAACGGGCAGTTTGGACTTAATAACATTATTTTTCTTAAAAATTCTTGGATTTTCAGAGTGATAAACCAATAGAGGTTTGATCTTGAGGTCTCCGCTGGCATTAGACGAAAACATAAGGGTAAGTCTGTCCTTCATGGCTTTGTGTCCTGGCAATTTCTTCCTCTTTTGTAATGAAGGTTCTGCTCGGTATTCTTTTCCAGAAAAGACCCGTTTCATCGGTATTGAACACTTGTTGTGGGCAGTATCCTTCATCCTTAATACATTTTTGAGTGTTAATAGAGAACTTTTCTGCTTCTTTCTTGTCAGCACTGCCAGCCTCACCATGCATAGTAACGCTGTGGATTCCACACCTTTTCTTAAATCTAAAAAACTACTACCTGCTGGCTTTGAATTCTTCTTCATCATCTTGATTGCTGCTACTTCTAGAGACGTTTTTCTGTAGATCGTCATAAATTATCTTGGCTTTGTGACAGATAATATCTTGGGTTGTTACGTCACCTTTCACCTGTCCTTAATCCAAATCGCTAATAGCCTCTCCATTTTCTCATGGATTGAAGACCTATGTTTTTCATGAAATAGTTTTGATACTCCTTTGGCTACTTTGGCTGATTTGATTGCACCCTTTTTTGTCAAAATGGTGGTCTTGCTAAAGCCAAACTCTTTGACGATGTCACACTGTTTTACCCCACATTCACTCCTTCTAATTATTTCCTGTTTCATTTCAACAGAAATCACCTTCCTGTTTTTTTAGAAGCCATAATATAAAAAAAATATTGAGTTTAATTTAAAAGGACGACTGCCGTGATACGTGCGTGATTTAATTCGTAATGAAGAACGATTGCCGCGATACGTGCGTAAGTTAAGCGCAGTGACTAACGACTGCCTGCAGTGCCTGCGCGGGAGGATGCAATACATCGGTAGTGATCGTGGAAGCTCGGGCGACTTCGTGAATGAATGAACAAGAAGTTCGTTGTGTGCAGCGTTCGCTGTGCGAGGCGTTCTTTATGCAAGGCACCACTGTACTCAATATTGTACTGCCGACATTTCTTCTTAGTTTCAGACATTTTGGAATTCACAATTTGTTAACCGATTTATAAAACCTTTTTAACCGATTTATAAAAGTTATAAAACTAATGCCTATAATGCTTCTTTACACGAGTATGGATCACTGACGAAACACACAGAAACAATAAGATATTAGAAGAGCTATTCCTGCCTTTTAAATATTTGATTTCAAGCACGCAACAACTTGTATGCCTTTGTTTGTTTGCGGTGCCCCGGTGCACTTGCTTTGCAAACAGATTGTTACAAGTTTACGTATATTGCGTAAATCACGTCTTTGTTTATTCTTAATGCTTATTTAAATGTTTATTTACGCCATAATAATAAGATGAACATTTTAGACGGCTAGATAAAATGTTTTTTTCATAAAAATATAAGTATTTTCAAAATGTTTTATTATAATAAATTTTTAATTAGGTTGGTACGCCGCGACTATCATAACGCCTCCCATTTGCCTTTGGACCCGCTACCGCTGCAGCGCTCACTAGGGGACTTTACCGCCCCCGTTGGGAACCTATGGTGTAGACAAACTAAATTTGTCAATAAACCGATTTCATTACTGACTAATTTTTGTAATTGTAATAATTGTTAACAATTTCCAAATGATCGATGTAGTTGTATTTTCCAGTGCCTATTTTTATTTTTTTAAATTTTAGCTAAATTTACAAAAGATTTAAAGAATATTCAGTTCAAAAAAATAAAACTTAGTATAATCAATAATAAATCCTTGTGGTAACTAAAGCAATTTGTAATTGTTATCGCACATAAAAGACAAAAACTTTTTAACAATAACCGACTAAAGTTTCTAAATATATTATTTATAAAATTGTATTTAATCAATCAATACTGTTCCGTGTTAGAAACTATTAATTTAAATAGATTGCTTAAACAAAAAAATTTTAAAGTAACAATAAACATTATTTTAATTTATATTTCTTGAAAATAATATGTTTGTCGATTTTTACATGCAATTTTAATCACGAACTGAAAATAACAAAAGCTATGTTTTACGTGTCAATTTCAAATCAAAACTAATTGAAAAATTTATGTAGGCGTTTAACACAGTTTAATTTTTTTATATTGTTCTTTGTTTGTTGTTTTAAAAGAAAGTATCTGTGCTAATTATTGTTATTTTGTTTGTTTTCAAATACAAATTTAATAATATATTTGAACATGACAAATTTGTAATTAGTTTAATAAACTTTTGTTCTATTTATAAAGCCATTTATGTATAATTAAAATTAAATCACAAATTATTTTATGATTTAAAACAGATCCTGAAAACGCGGTTTTTTAAATTCTGTACTGTTTTAAAGTTTCTAACAGTTTTTACAGTCCGATATTTTTAATTTAACTTTCATAATTTAATAATAATAATAAAAAACTAGATGATGATTTTGGTATTTGATAATTTAACCTAATATTAATATTAGTAAATTTTCAGTATATGCAGTTTTCAGCATAGCAAAAAAGGGCGCATTAAAACATTTAAAAAACAATGGAGAATAGTTTTTTAACCTAAATAAATAAAACATGCTTTGAAAATTATAAGTTTTTGTTAAAAATTTCATGTTTAAACACAAATTAATGATATTTTTCATTCTAATGTTGCACCATAAGAAACGATTACTTAAAAAAATAATTTTTATTAATTAATTAAATAATTTATAAATAATAATAAAAAATATATTGATCAATTGTATCTGCTGAATGGTTGTAATGATATTTTTTTAAACAAAAGTGGCGTTCCTGTATCTGAAATTCTCTACAATTAATTTAATAACAGCAATAAACATTTATTATAATTAACATAACATTTTTAAAATTTATTAAATATAAAAGAATATGAAATTGTGCGGTTGACAATAATTGTCACTTCTTTTACACTATTTTACCAGACGTGTACTAAATTTTTGTATTCGTAAACTATGTGTGTAAGTAGGCTGAAAATAAATTTAAAAAAGCATTAAACCAAGATTTTAAAAATATTTCACGACAATGCACGACATAAACGGTAACTCGCATTGTTACTAAATGACAGGTTAAAAAAGCGTATAAAAGTATGTGACAGTAGAAATGAAACAGGTTTGCACTTTACGTTTTTATTTTGCGAGGGTGGTCATGATTGATGATGGCATTTATAAAGTTGAAGTAAATTAAGAATAAACAATTTTAGGCGCCTTGTATTGAATTCATCAAGTGAAAAAATGTTTGGTATTAAATTTATTATTGTTATAAATGTTGGTATCATTTTTCTTTCTCATTAATCTACATGGAAATAACGTAACGTATTAATCGTGTTGTTGCGAAAAAAAATCAAGAAGAAATAGCTTGTTTTCTTATCTAAAGGTTTTATAGTATACTGTTTATCGGCAGTTGGCAGTTTGATGCTTTAATAGCACTTTCAACTAGAAGACGGCTGTGCTTAAAGCTGCTTTGATGATAAAGAGCTCGAGTTCTAACAAGTTTGATTATCACGATCGTTCAATATATTGCAATTTTTTACGATCGGGTTAGGTATTCTGTGAATTATTATCTATAATTAAGAAAACCAACGTAACTTAAGTTAAAACATGAGTATTTAAAACTATTTACGATCGATAAAGTGAACCTGTCTCTTTTAGAAAAGTTTAATTAATCATTTTATCGGAATGAGAATGTTGGCGTTTGAACCGTTATGTACTTTACGGAAACAAACACGTTGATACATTAACTTCATATTGAGTTCATCACTAAGACATTTTCTAGGTCAAAATCATTTGTAAAGCTGAAATTTCAAATTTTGTTTTTGCTTTTCTCTCAGACTATAATTGCGTGTGCTATTAAAATTTTATTAAGTACTAAGTAGAAAAATTACTTTTTCCACAATTATTAAACGCCCGCAGTAAACTTTTTTATTTGAAATGCGTGTGAAATAATTTAGTAGACAGTTTTAAGTTGTTAACTTATTTCAACGTCAAAATAAATGTATTTAAAATAACTAAATTTACTCAGCCGAAGAACAATAGAAGCAAAATTATAAGCAACAAAGGTGTGTTAGATTTATCCTACTTCAATGAATTTAGTAAGTTTAATGTCAAGGCAAACCAAACAAGATGCTTTGCTCCATATTTGCAATGTTCGTCTGGCTTCACTTAATTGCAAGTTAATATCTCGTAAACCATTGACATTGTTAAGGTTAAAACGGATTATTTATGCTATTTTAAAATATATTTAGCGATTATTCATTATGTTTTATTTATTTTTTGTTGTTTTGTAGAAATTTAATGCACCTGGTACATGTTTCTGTTATTACTACTTAAAATCATTCAACTATTAATTTTTATCTAATTTTTACTGTATGACAAAGTATATGTGTTTTAAATTTCGGCTGCGCTTTGTCGATCTATGAATTAGTGAGCTTGTAAGTTCTTATTTTTGAACACAGTGTGGATATGCTAAAAACGTAGTATTTGTTAACTATGCTTTGAAATGAGCAAAATTTTTAGATTTTTTAAGATTTTGATATACGTAACTGTTGTTATGAAAGCAAGAAACTGATCAAAAAAGATTCTTTTAATTTAATCAACTTATTTTCAACATTCGTTTAGAAACATAGGTTATATTACAGAGCTCTCCATTACCATAATAGATGATGCAAGACATATTTTTTTAAATAAATAACTAAGTTAAAATAAAATCAGAGATATAGTTTTATGATTGTTTTTCAAATTACTATCAAAGGTAACTATTTTATGTTTTTCAAAAAATATTTTTCTAACCTAAAATTTTTTTTATAAAATCATTGTGTATGTGTAAAGTTTTGATGAGTATCAATTAATATGTAAAAAATACTTTAGCAAAGAAAGTTAAATAATGTTGTTATTCTAAATAATGTTAATAATTGACTATTGTTGTGTTTAAAGTTTATAAAAATGTGATAGAAAATTATGAAAATATTATTAAAATGTTAATTTTTTGAAAATAAATAAATTTAAAGAATTTGAAAAATTATAATTTTTTTACAATTACACTACAATAGTGAAAAATGTTCATTCAATTTTTTTTGTTTTTTCGTGCTTCAATTCCATTCTTTAGTATGTCCAATTCAAGAAAAAAAATATAAAGTTCGTTGATATTTATGTTCAGAAGTCGCTCGAAAAGATATAAAGTACTTAACTTGAAAACGTTCAAAAATTTGGAGCGACCTGTAAATATTAAAATTTTGACTTGAAATTTTCTGGATCGTTATTAGTTTACTTGTAGAAAAAAATTAAATAATGAGAAAAAAAAATTAAAAAAGAACAAAAAATCGGTTTTTGACGATTTTAGAAATCTTTAAAAATTTGGAGCGACCCTTTAAAATACACTAACATATATATTCAATAATTAGCTGTTTATAATTGACCAAACTTTTAACGAAATTATATTTGACGTCTACATGCTTGAGCCTCTTATGTTCCTACTTATCTACCAACTTCAAGCGGCCAGGGGCGGATGGGCAACATCTTAACGGCCCGGGAAATAATATTTGTCGGCCATTTTTTAATTTCCGGATATGGCTAAAATATACAATTACAGGGTGTCATTTTTCCTTTAAAATTTAATAGCGCATAAGTTTATTACAGATTTTTGAATCAGATTACATTTACTATCCACAAAACATCATTTTAGTTAAAAATACAGTCAAGTACATAATTATATAGAAACATTTAACAAAAAAAAACAAAATAAAAGGAAATTAAAGTTTAAAGTCTTTTTATCCCAAGTGTGGAAATTAGGTTTCATAAAACTTCTTTAAACACAAAAATTTAAGAAAAAATTATTATATAAAAACTTTAGTTTTTTAGCAATCTATTTAATAACTTGCTTTGCTGCATAAGCATGTCTATCATGTGATCAGAGTCAATATTATATAAAATATAATTTTCGCACTCCATTAACATAAAAGCATCCAAATTATTATTCGACATTGAATTCCGCAATCTATTTTTCATGTATTTCAATTTGGAAAAACTTCTTTCACATTGAACTTGATTTATTGATAAATTTTTGGAAGCATTTCCTAGTGCAGAATATGCCTCACTGTACATATTGTACTTTTGAATGACAGAATAACAGCAAATTGGACATTTAAGACAAGATTTACATTTTTTTATTATTAACATCAAAATCACCATCTCTTTCAAAATCATCGTTGTTTGCTTCATCAGTTTCATCTGTATCTATAACTGTAATATTACTATCAAATTGTTGATTACTCTCCGCATTTGTTGTTGCCGAAACTTTAAATTTATCTCAATTTTTAGCGAAACTAACCAAGTCTTCTTGCAGATTTTCTTTTGTAATATTTGGGTTATACTTTTCTAGCAGTTCACACAATTTTTTAAAGCTATTTGATGGTACTCCTTGTTTAACTTTATCAAAATTTGTTGGAGACAATAAAGCAATATCCTTATAAAGCTCACCATTATTCTTAAATCTACATTCTATAGAATTTATAATTTTATCTAAAATTCTATTGTGGATTTCAACTTCATAGTTTTTTCGACTATCTTTTATAGAATCATCTTCGGCCAATTCTCCAGCCATTTTCTTTCGTTTTCTTATTCTTTTTTCGGGAAAGGAAATTGGTATGTCGATGTCGATTTCTTCACGGCTGTCAATTTCATCTTGAGCCCATGCAATGAACGTTTGCGTAGATGTTTCAATATCAATCACGTCGCGACTTACGGCCTTTAATTGTGATGTACAATTCATAATTATTTCGTGGCATTTTAGTAAGTCTAATCCGCTAGTTTGCAAATATTGCGAGACAGGACCAATAATTGAAAATAATTTTGTAAAAATTTGAGCCGTTAGTAGCATTTCATAATCTATCAATTGTGTAAGCATGGTAGAGGCCTTCACACGACATCTGGAGTTTCTCCAATTACTTGTAATTTCTTTTTTTTGCCTCTAAGGATGTGCTTTTCCAAATATTCGTTCTTTGGTAGGATTCTTTGAAGAAAATTGCAATGGAATTTAATAAGATAAATAAAGACCCTGCATTTATTGTTATTTTGACGGTGTCAGACACAACTAGGTTCAAGATATGGCTGTAACACCACACATGTAATTGACTAGGTGTATTTTCAGACATCCATTTAGAGAAACCATTGTAAGCCCCTTACATATTAGCTGCACCATCAGTGCCATTAGAGACGCAATTTTTTAGTAGAATATTTAAAGATGAAAATTCTTTTTGAATGAGGTTAAACATACCTTTCCCGGTAGAGTCTGTACAACTTACAACGGAAACCAGTCTTTCATAGATTTCACAACCCAAAACATACCTTATTACAATCGAGCATTGATCTTGAACTGAAATATCCTGTGTAGTGTCCATTTACAGTTGTTTTAGATAATAAACTTACGAATGATCCAGATCTACGTTGTTGTCCTTTTTCATGAATTTTTTTGCTTTTTTCGATGACCTTATTTAAATGTTCTTTTAAGTGTACATCATATTTACTTACTAACAATATTAATTCCAAAAAGTTACCATGGTTCAATGTGGGATCAGCTAAAGTATATGCAGCTTCATATTTTTTTCCTCTATAACTTAATCCGCGTTTTCCAATAAGTTTTATAATGTCTTAATCATTTCTAACAATCGTCGTTTTTTCTTTATTTGCTGCTGTCTGATATTTAATGTAGATGAAAAAAGCAAATTGGAAATGTTCTTTTGATTCTTACACATAAAGTATGCTCTAACGGAATGTTCATGTTCACTGCTTACTTCATGCTCTTGAATTCGTTGATAAGTGTTGGAAAATTCATTCATACCAAGAACAAATCGATTTTCGTGCTTTGCGTATACCAGACATACAGTACAAAACAACTTAAAAGTTTTTTCATTGTATGTTAGCCAGTTCCTTACTGTGCCGTTTTTCATTTTGAAGGCTTTTTCGCGATTAAAAAACTCAATTAAAGTTGGTGGTCTTGGATGAAATGAAAAAAAATTTTGAATATAGTACAAATTTGACTTTTTAAAATAACTATCATAGTGACTATCAGTAATATTAATTGCGGACTGAAAGCTTGATTTTGTTTCGTTGGTTTTTGCAATGCTTTGAAAATTACAAGGAGTTGTTAAAGCGGTAGACGTGGACGCTTGGTTTTCACCTTCGTTTTGTATTCTTGTTTCAACTTGAGAACTTACGTATTTAGGAAACGAAACAATTTTTTCCGATAATTCTTGAGATGGTTGCGGTTGTTGACTAATAATAGAAGAAGGGGCTAGTTTTTCAAACATAAATTTAATGTTTTTTGACTTGTGTGCCTCAGCTTCCATTGCCTTCTTTCTCTTTTTGCGTAACTTCTCCGCTCCTCCTTTTAGTTTTTCTTTGTCCATTTTTTAATGATGTACTATATATGTATATAATTTATTAAATTATTACAATACGGCGATAATGGATAAACCTTTTCTAAACCATATTTTTATTAAATTCTTTTTAAAAATTTTGTTATTTTAATTAGGTACCTAAGTCCCTCAAGTCAGATTCGAATATTCAGGGTAAATACACGCAAAACACAAAGCACTTAGCCTGTTCTTAACACAGTTTTACACCTACGTTAAATTTCTGTGACCGAATAAAAACATTGAAAACTAAATATTTGTAATCGCTGATGCTGGTGGTACTTACTACTTTCTTCTTCAGTCAACTCTAATTTTATAAAATCGAATAGTAAGCAGCAATCCACAGCGCGTGACGTACACGTGCACTTCTTTTTCAGTCAACTCTCATTGCATAAAATCGAATAGTAAGTAATCCACAGCGCGTGACGCCTTACTTATCTTAATTATCACAAAATAAACAAAACATAAAAGTTTGAGAGTTACTTATGGGTAACCGGAAGAAGAAATATAAAAACTCAATTTTTTGCTGTAAATGTACAAAAATCCTACAAAAATTTGTTAAGAAAATGAAAAATTCATTGCGGTTCTTTATTTTGGGTAAGTACATGTTTATGAAGATACAGGTCATCCATCATTCCATCCTAACCTTAGAAAAAGTCGACGACCGCGCAGACAATTTAAAGAGTGGGAACGCGGTTAAACATCATTTTATCTTTGTCATACACGCATTCAAATTCTATGAACTGCTACGTTTCACCTGCGCGAAATTTCTAAGTTTACGATGGACGACCGGTAGGTTGGGAGATCACTTAGACGTACTTTCAGCCACCGGCACTGCGGGCCTCTAAACAGCCGGCCCAGCGGGAAATTTCCCGGTTCGTCTTATGGCCCATCCGCCCCTGAGCAAAACTGATTGTTTTCAAAAATTATGTAAACTTTAAGTTTGTATTAAAAATCGTTTAAAAGCCGTTGTAGCCATAAACCTTCTCGAGCTGCTTCGGAAAGAGATATAAATTCTGATTCCGTTGAAGATAGTGCAACAGCGGATTGCTTTTTAGTATTCCAGCTTACTGGGCAACCAAATGCTTTAAAGAAGTATCCTGATGTTGATTTTCTGTCCAGGTCATCGCCAACCCAATCTGCATCAGCATATCCAACAAGGATATCTTTTATATTATTAGGAAAGAACAGTTCCATATTTGTAGTTCCCTTTAGGTACCTTAAGTTTTTTTTAAATAATTTCCACAGTTCATTTGTTGGACAACTTCGAAATCTACTGCATAAGTTTACAGAAAAACATAGATCCGGACGAACAGACGATGTCAAATATATTAGACTTCTTATTAGTTCTCTGATCGGCAGATTATAACATGTTTCTGGATTTGAAAGATGCTTCAAATCTACTTTGGTTTCCATTGGAGTTTTGGCTTCTCATATTAAATTTTTTTAAGATATTGTTAATGTATTCGTTCGGATTTAGGTAAATTCCATCGTTTGTCGATCTCAAATTTATTCCCAGAAAGGTTTTAACCAAATCTAAATCTTGCATATCAAACTCCGTTTGCAGTTTGTTCTTTAATAATTGTGATGTTTCTTGATTTTTGCTTACGATCAATATATCATCGACATATATTAGAAGGTAAATTTCATCGTTATTACTTGATTTTATGTACGTCGAACTCCTATATAGTGATGTTCAAAATTCCCTTCAAAAACATCATTATATAGAAACTTCATTGTATAGAATTTATACTTAAAAAATAAAACACAAATTTAAACGTACATAAGAAATACATATTAATTATAAACACTTTCGTTTTGTCATTTTTAACCAACTTTACACTTAAACAACTTGAAACGAAAAAATTGCAAATGAAACGTGTTCAATAACATGACAATGCATTTCAAAACTCGAAGGAAATCCTATAATCCTCTAAACAATTCATGCATTTATGTCATTTACAAATGTACACAATTTTTAGTACTATTAGTTATAGCCTTTCTGTATTGTAAATTAAGAAGTCTTATAATCCGCTTATCCGTTTAACAATGCGGTATTGTAAAGGTAAAGTAAATTGTACGTGATTCCAAGAAAACTTTAAGTAGTTGGGTAACATTTTCTTTGAAAAAGATCATTATATAGAATTTGAACATCATATTTTAGAGGTGTTTTTACACGCATTTTAACCCGAAGGTCAATATCCTAAAGAAAACATCACTAAATAGAAAAAATCATTAAATAGGAGTTCATTGAATAGAAGTCCGAGTGTATTAACATTGATCATGTTCGGATTTTCTAAAATCTTGTTTAAACATAAATTTGTTAAACATCTTATTCCAGCAATAAGGTGCTTGCTTTAAGCCATAAAGCGACTTATTTAATTCACACACCACGTTTTCTTTTTTGCAGTTATATCCTTCAGGAATTTTCATGTAGATTTTTTCTTCCAGATATTCATGTAAGAAGGCACATTTCATGTCTTCTTGTAGTCTATGTCCTTTTCTTGCATAAAGCCTTTAACAACCAATCTTGCTTTATATTTAATTGGTTCACCTGCTTCATTTTCTTTGACACGAAATACCCATCTACAGCCAATTATGTTGGTATTTTCAGGCTTTTCTACTAAATTCCAAGTTTTATTTTTCTCAAGTGCCAAAAGTTCCTCGTTTACAGCTTTTAACCAACTTCTTTTATCGATTCGACTTTTTATTTCATTAATATTTTTTGGTACATCATCAATGAATGCCTGCACATTTAGAGCCATATGTTCGATTTCATCATCAATGATATAGAGTCATTTAGGTACTGAGGCTTTTTTCTCGTTCTTACTTCTTTTTGAGTTATTGGATTATTTAATTTATTTCTATTTTCATTCTTTTCATGTATATTTTCATTTTCTTTCTCCATTTCAACCATAACTTCATTTTGGTTTTGTATTTCATCTTCAGTTCCTACATTATTGTTATGATTAACATTTGCTTCTACTTCAATTTCGGTTTCTATGAACACATCTTCCCTTATACTAAAATATTTTTACTTTCATCAAATTTTATGCTTCTACTGAGAACTACTTTTTCTTCTCTTGGATCCCATACTCTATAACTATTTCCAGAGTATCCTATCATAATGTTAACATCGTTTCTTAAGTCAAATTTATTTTGTATTTTTTCCTGTAGAATGTGACAGTATGCTAAACATCCAAATGTCTTCAAGTTATTCGAATTTGGTTTTCGTCCATATAATAATTCAGCCGGCGTGGTACTTGACTTAAGACGACTTGTCAGATTTCGGTTTAATAGATAGCACATAAGATAGCTTTACCCCATAAATTTTTAGATAATTTTGACTCGAGTAGCATTCACCGTGATTTTTCTAATAAAGTTCAGTTTAGTCGCTCACCAGATCCATTTTTCTCAGGATTATATAGAATAGTGTAGTTTACATCAATACCATTATTACTACAAAAATTAATAAAATCTTTTGACCGATATTCACCTCCGTTATCGCAACGTATAGTTTTTATTTTACAATTCAATGAATTTGTGACATGCTTCATAATTTTTAAAACATGTAAATATTTCACTCTTTTTGCTTATGAGGTAAACAATACAAAAATGGTCTAAAAAAGTTAGAAAGCAATTTTTATTATCATACGTAGTTGGTGTTATAAGACCCCAAATATCCGTGTGAATTAATTCCAAAGGTCTTTTGCTGACATATGAAGTTTCTTTTAAAAATGGCAATTGTGACAATTTCGATTAAAGACAAATCAAACAGTTATTGTTTGTTTCAATTTTTGTTTTATTTAAATTTTAAGTTTAAGTTCGACAATATATAAATTATTAATTTGCTTTCCTTTGATAATTAACTGTGATTCATTATAAATAAATACATCACTTTTATTTAACATCACTTTTAACCCGGAATTTTGCATTTTCATATCAAATTTTGTCTTAAATTCGGTACTTACGAGACATCTCTAATTACACCTGTTTCATTTACCCAGTTTAAAACAACTCGAGTATCACAGATTTTATTTGTTTTAACTGATGTATTATTTTTTGCTACAAAAATATCAAGCGAATTATTTAAAATTTTTGAACTTACGAAATATTTATCTGAGTTCACCATATGATCGGTTGCCCCACTATCAACGATCCAGCAAATTGAATCTTCTCCAGAAGAAACATATGCCTCAATTTGGCCTGCAACAAACGATATCGGATTGCATTCAGTAACCTCCTCTTAATTTGCCTTTCTCAACCAACAATTTTTTTTGATATGACCAATTTTTCCACAACCATGACACTTAGGCTTGCTATACTGGTGCTTAAATGGTTTCTTGAAATTAGCTGCCTCGTGGAAAGCAGCTTGACGACCAATATCAGGACCTTTATTCAATCTTTTCATTTCAAAGTTTATTAACTTGCCTTTGACGAATTCAAGCGAAACATTTTTCGGATCCATTGTTTCGATCGCTGTTATTAATGAGTCATATGATTTAGGTAACGTTAACAATAGATGACATACTACATCACTTTCATCCATTCTTGCACCAGCAGATTTTAATTCTCTTATGGTTTCTTCAAATTTAAGTAAATAATTCTCCAATACTTCTTATTTAAACAATTGCATTGTTAATAACTTTGGTCTAAGATACAACTGGCTCGCTATTCCTTTTCGTTCAAAGACATTCTGAAGAGATTTTTACATTTCTAAAGCGTTGTCTTTTTCTTTTATATACTCTAAGTGTGAATTAGCAACACACTGCACAATAATGGATTTACACTTTTTATCTTTAGCAATTTCAGAGTCAGATTCAGCTGCATCATTTTAATCCAAGGTTGTTTCCAAATGAAATTTTCAATGGCTGTAGTTTTTACCATCAAAGTGCGTGACACCAAATTTTTCACTGCTACACTTAGTCATTATTATTTTTCAATTAGCAACAAAAAATTAGCACGCCGTTGTTCCTAACCTCAGGAACAATAATTCAATTTCTTTCACGAAAAAAAAATCTCGACTTAAACCAATCAGTATCCAAAGTAATGCTGGGTCCATAACCTGTTGTTATGAAAGCAAGAAACTGATCAAAAAAGATTCTTTTAATTTAAACAATTTATTTTTAACACTCGTGTAGAAACTTACATAAGTTATATTACAGAGCTCTCCATTACCATAATGGATGACGCAAGACATATTTTTTATATGCAAATGGCGCTAAAAATACAAATTTAAGTTTAATTAGATTATACTAAAGTATTGATTGTTTCAACAGTAACAACAGTTGCTGCTTTACCACAAAATGAAGAGGAGTACATTTGTAATCATTAAAAAAAACTTAAAAATTGTTATATGTAACGGTGTACTAATGATAATGATGAGTCAGTACTCATAAAGAGAATTTGCTTTGTAAAATTAAGATGATACAGATTTATGTGCGTTACTACTAACATAATAATGGTATCAGCTTCTAAGACCAAATATGACTACTTTGGAAATGTAATTTTATCAAACTTAACATTTTTGAATCAATATAATCAGCAGCGTCTTCTGTTTATCTTTTCAATCTTCTCTGTCCTATCAATTTCTTAATCTCATCAGTCTACCTGCTTTGCGGTCCTTCTTATTTTTCGGAGGAGTCCATTCTATAAATTTTTGTGTCCATTTATCCTCTTCTATACTACTTATGCGCCCCATTAAGTTCCATCTCAGGACACAAAGTCGTTCTACTACGTTTTTTACTCTAGATCTTTTGGGTGCTTTTGTGTTAGGGATATGGTCGCGTAATTGGATGTGTAGCATTCTTCTCTCCATAGCTCTTTGTGTTACTTAGAGCCTGTGTATAATGTCTATGTTTAGAGCTCACGTTTTAGTGCCGTTGGTTAGTACTGGCAACACATATTGTTGAAGCTTTCTGCTTTCAACGTATTTCGTTTCTCTGTCATAAACATGTATGTTGTTCAGTTTCCGAAACGCTGACCAAGTCAATGAGATTCTTCTATCTAGGTCAGCTGTGAAGTTATTTTTTGAGTTAAAGTTTTTACTCTAGATATGTAAATGTATTAATTTTTTTTTATTGCTTTGCTTTTTAAATCGATCTTTTGTTGTTGTGCTTGTATGTCATTTGTTAAGTATTTTGTTTTCTAAATGTTTATTTTTATTCCAATTTGTTTTGATTCGTTGTTCAGCTTTTCTAACATTTCTTGTTGTTTTTATTATTGCTTGCTAATTAGTGTTTCGTCATCGGCAAATTTTAGGTGGTTCAGTTTTTCTCCATGTATTGTCACTCTCCTTTCATCCCAGTCTAATCTTCTAAACATGTCATCTAAAGCTAACGCAAAAAATCTAAAAGTAATTGAGTCCCTTGGTCTTACTCGCCAAATTCTTTTAAAAATACTTTGTTTTGTACTGCTTTAATGTCTTTTAAATTCCGCTTGCTCGCGTGATTGATAATTATCTAGTTTATTTGTTAGTCTTTGAGTTATTATTTTTGTTAATAGTTTGAACATTACTGATGGAAGGATTTTTTGGTCTATAGTTTTTGATTTTGTACCTGTTTCCTTTCTTGAAGAATAGGGTTACTAATCAGGAGTTTAGTATGCGAGACTCTATTAGACATTTGTTGTAAATTTATTTTAGTTGTTTTAGGACAGATTTTCTTCTAAGGGCTGAATACAGTTCACAAATAATTAAGAAAATATAATGAATTGTGAATTAAAATAACTAAATTAAAATGAACGCATATGCATTAACAACTAAAACGAATGTGCGGTAAAGCATTACAGCAATTAGAAACACTAATAACTAATATTTACAAACTAACAATAAGTCACTAATAATTGATTTATTTCGACACTATTTATTTTTCACTATCGCGCATACGATAACGTAAAGCTCACTAAATTGCACTTGTTTTATTTATATGCGGAACGTTATCTTCTTTTCGCTTCCAGAAGTTTCCTTCATTTTCTTTAACCTTCAAACACTTTTCGGAAACAGAACGTAACAATTTGTTTGTACTGGGTTCTTTGTTTTCTTATTTCTTCTGAGTCTTTATTTTTTTTTGTCTTTGATATTTGTTTTCGTTTTGTAGATTTGTAAAGGAATGATCACTATTAACAATATGTGATGGCCACTTGTCACACCTAGATACTAACGCAATCAAAAAAGCAAAACTATATAACATAACCATTATAAAACTCTTTCCGCATGCTATCGATTTATTACAATACTTTGACAAAACTTGTTTCCGATCGTTAAAGATATTGCGGAATAAATAGCTAGTAGCGTGGTAGCGTAAATCTCGACAAAAATTGATCAAGTTCGACTTTGTTGATTTGTTGAGTAAAATGTAGAATGAAGGTATAACATCAAAATCTATTATAAATGAATGTGGTTCTGATGGAATGTATTCCATAAATAAAAACCCTCACGATAGACTCAATAGTAAAAAACAAATTAAATGATTAGTTCTATGGTACCCGGAAAAATGCAAAATTGGCAAATCAAATAATAGGTTATGTGACGTATGTTACAACACCCTTATAAAAACTTCAAAAATCCGGATACATAATTTAAAAATTTGTTGTTTAACAAAGTTGGTAAATCTATCTTTTCTACAAAAATTCAATGGAAAATCGAATCGTATGGAAAAGTTGTCATTAGTGTGGAATTTATTTCACACGTAAATGATAACATTAAAAAAAAGCTAGAACAAAAAATACAAAAAGAAACATAGTAGTTGAATCAGAATCTGAGATCATAAGTGAAATAAATGGTGCCGTAGATAGATACATGGAAATAGCAATCTTCCTCATCACAATACCATTGATTCGCCTCATGCCAATTGCTTTTCAGGATAAGACGCTTACTTCATTCTCTCTTTAAAGTGTTGTTGCACGCTTCTTAATTTGTGTAAGCAGTCATCGTAACCCAAATCGTCTTGGCTGGTAGGATTTTTGTAGACATGTAGACATCTTAGCATTAATCTCTTTCTACTCATGTTTTTCTGTAAATCAGGAATTGTCCTGTTTCCAACAATCTTAAATCTGGTGCATACGCAACATCTGTAACTATATTCTCAAAACAAATTGAGTTGAGAGGTTCACGTTTTAGATTTTTCTGTAGTAGAGTTCTGACCTTCTCTGGCATGTATACTACTTTGCTCAACAATTATAGACAAAAATTCATCAATGACTAGTAGACAAGAAGTTTATGTGGTCTAGTAGCAAGATACGCGTAAGCTAAGATTTCCAGGAAATAGAATTATTTCCATACTCAATATTTAATTAAACGCTTTAACAATATCCTTATTGTTCTCTTCACTGGAGTTGTTTTGTAAAACATCGCATATGTATAGGATGATCACTTCCACCATCAGAGTCATATGATCCGTCATCTGTTCCATGCCAGGAATCTTTGGAGTCTACAAATTAGTTAATAAATTAGCTAGTAATACTTGTGACACACGAGGTGTGCCGTCAACTCAGCACAGTAACAGGCGATGGTATGCTACTGACAGTGAATGTGTTAACTAAATTGGATCACTTTAAGTTTTCGTTTTTTTTTAAATCGTGTGATTTCTATTTGAGGAATCGCAAACAATATTTTACGTACAATAACTCAATTTCGGGTATGTACATATACTCCTACATCGGATGTTTATAAAGGTTCAAATCTTGGCCCATTGTTGTTCTTCTATTTATCAAAAACATAGTTGGTGTTATTAAATAGAAAAAACTGCTATTTGCTGATGATTTCAAATTATTAAAAAAGATAAATTATTGCATCTCCCTTCAAGAAGTCAACTCATAAACTATTTTTAAATATTGATAAATGTTGTTTTGTCTCATTTTCGAAACAACAGTTTTTAGTTTCACATCCCTACTACATTCGTAATCATAATTTACATTCCAGTATTAGTGTAACTGATTTAGGTGTTCCATTAGAAAAGAACCTTTTTTTTGCAAATCACATCATAGAAATTCTCAAAAAAACTTATAGGTCTCTTGGTTTTATCAGTAGGAATTACAAAAATTCTAGCGTACGTACAATAACCACTCTATAGTATACACTTATTAGATTACAACTGGAGTAGGCATCTCTAATTTAAGACGTGCATACTAATTGCATCGAAAAAGTGCAGAAAAAATTTATAGAGGTTTTGATTAGTTTATACTATTACGTTTTCTGTATCTAAATACCTGGAAAAACATTTTGGCGATTAAATTTTTGTATAATTTTGTTAATTCTAGCGTTGATTGCTCTTTGTTACTGTCCAAAATTGAATACACTGTTCCATTCTTTAATTTTCGACGTTCTCCTAGTTTTAATTGTGGTTTCCAGAAATTTACATTTTACACTATAAACAGTTGACAAATTGGTAAATTCTGCACAAATATGTTTGGTTTAAGATGTTATAAGAAATATTTAAAAAAAAAATGTATCACTAAAATGTTTTACAAATACGTAACAGGTGCTTTCCGCGGTATCGCCCCACTCGATGGAGTAATATCGCTCTGATAGTGGGGCAATATCGTGCATGTTATTTGAGCTTGTAAAGTTGTAAAAAACAACAATAATCAAAGAAAATTGTAATAAACTTTTTTTTTCAATATTATCTCAAAATAAACGTCGTTTTGATACTTCTGCTTTGTTAATATTTTTTTGCATCTATCGCATCGATAACCTACAGCTAAGTCTCAAGCTGCATGAGCCCAATCCATTTTTACAAATGATTCAAAATCATCTTCCAACTGATGGTCTTCAATCCTACTGCTTTTCTTTATCGAGATTTTATTATTCTGTTGTTTTTTGTTAACAATACCAACTTTTCCTTTGCATTTTTTACTTTGATATTCTGCTCTCTCCTCGCTTGATTCTCAGTTTTCGCATCTCGCTTAGCTTGTTTTTTTCAGGAAAATAGCTTTCACTAAGGTAGCAGTTAAAACTTCTGATTGTGGACAAACGTTACACTTACTTAGGAATCTTAGTTTGTTTTAAAATCACCACTTACTCTTTCTTATATTAGAACAGGACAAAATTATAAGCAAAGGTAATAACCTAACACTTTCATCTACTACGTGCAACTAAATGTTTTGAGCGGGCACTAGAGTTTTTCTAAATAGTTGCCAAGTTTCTCTCACACCGTACACATGATTGCATTTCTTATAACGCAATTTGTTGTTTGTTTTTTTTACCTGCACGATATTACCCACCGCGCGGTATTACCCCGCCTTCCTCTATTGCTACGCTCATTACTTTAATATGCGTAAATTTACCAAAATTAGTAATGTTTGCAATATTAATTATGATACTTATGATAAAACATTTGTTGGTTTGTTATTATAATGATTTTTAATTTCTATCTTTATTTTATGTTTTGCCTATTTTCAGTTAGGTTTTATTTTGATACAGGGTGCTGTTACAAGCTTTTTCGGTTTTACGAACCTTGCACGGCCAACTTACAATAGTCGGGATTAGGGAAGGTTCAAAGAAACAGTAAATATGCTTAAGGGCGCCAGAGCTGATCCAAAGTAACTTTTCTATCTTGCTCAGGACAGAACGGTTCACACTTGTAACATGATGTTAGGTTCGTAACCCTATACTCGGCTGTTCGAGTAGTCGACGTTGGTTATTAACTAAAGACGAGTCACAGAGGAAGGTATGTTGTCATAAAAGAGCAAATAACCACAATAACAACTTTAATTTAGAATAGTAGGATTATCACAGGTATATCGAATTCTCATTACAGAGATGCCAGTCGTATTGGCAACACACAATACATCAGTAAAGTACAGTGAAATAAATAGCGAAGAATAGTTCGTAGTAAATATGGTTCGTGTACAATATGCGAAACACACAAAATAATTAGTAATATGGCATTACAGACAATCACACAGTAATAATAAAACTACAGTAATATTAACCTATCGTAACAAGTCGTGGTAATACATCGTAGGCAAAGTATACAAAGAAAGTACTAATATGACCTTATTGATAATAAAACATCGAGACTAATTACGAAATTAATATAGCATTAACGTTAATTACTCGGTAGTACACAGCATGCGCAACTCAAAATAAGTAAAAAAAAATTACTACTTAACTGGTAAAACAACAGTATTAATAATTACCGCACAAATATTAGCAAGAGTTTCGTGAGTGACCTTTCTGACAACGAATAAAATACATCAAATCACTTACCCCTAAACAGGAACTTTCACTCGTACGAAGAAAGCGCGTTCCTCGGCAAGCAATCCTGTAAACACTTTTAAATAGCAAGTCGTGTCAAACTAATTCCTCACGAAAGTGAAATCTACAAAATGATTATTTATATTTAACGCAAGTACATAAAGCCTAACCCGGTCGTCGTATGCTGTTATACCCCGACGAAAACGGTGGTTACGCAGGTATCTGCCGCGTAGAATCTCGACAATTGTAGTTAGCTTCAGTACATTAAATTTTAGCCATATGTCGTATGCCTCGGATTATATTCGTCCGACGAAATAATTATTCGAAATTGATTCTTCATCAATAGTTATCGACTAGGAACAGATGCCCGCACGTGGCGGAACGGCTATCAAATTACGAGAAATTACAACAGAGTTTTAATAAATGACAGCTATTAGTTTACCCGGTGACGACTCAAATGTATTATAAGCTTAATACCCTTATAAATTGGTCCCCATTACGGTGGATGGTCTTAGAAAATTTAATTGCAAGCCTCACCGGCCATTTTATGCAGTTGTCAAGTTAAAGAATTCGTCGTAAATGACAGTCACGCGTAAAGATCGGTAGGGGGCGTCCAAACCGGAATCTAATTTCAAGTCAATATACATAGGCGTACGTAATGAAAATTTCGTCCGTAACAGTGCTTATACTAAATTGTAACACCCGAAAATGGCAGTTACATAGTAATTGACGTTTTTTGTTTTTTGAAAAATCGTCATTACGCTCTTATTTTAAGAAATAATTTAAAAAATACAAAAATTTTCAGCATTTGTTTTTGGTTCTTTAATACATTTGTATTTACAATTATTTTCTATATTATCAAAAAACAAAATCTAATCAAAAATTTCAAAACAAGATATTTTAAAAATCACTCGATCGATTTTTGGAAATAAAACATTTATTAAATTTTTAAACTATCTACTATAACATTTGTCTGAAACATTTTTTTTGATCTGTCCAAAATTTTTTTATTCAAATTGAAACACAAGATTAAATTTTATCAAACTATAACAATCATTTAAAACAAAGTAAGCTTACTGCCATTAAACAATGAACCAAAAGCCGAAAGACCTATTGCATCGTGTATAGGCGCTCCTAGATACCATCTTTCTAAATTTATATCAAACATAATACAGAATGCGTCATATATATTTCAATGTAATACAAAAGAATCTCTCTTCTTGATGTGTCGTCTCTATTTACAAATATTACTAAAAAACATACTTTAAAATGGATAGGTATGTACTGGAAGGACTTGAAAGATCATAGTACTCTTAATCTAGCTGAATTCACTAAAATTATTACATTTTTATTTGATGCTAGTTATTTTACTTGTAATAATATAGTGTATTTTCAACAGTTATGATCCACATTTAAAATTTACGTATGAAGTAGAGAGAGAAGGTTCTTAGACGTGCGATTAATTAAAGAACAAAATACTATAATGATACTGACAAAGGTGTACACAAAACTATTAAAACGCTAAACTTATTGAGATGTTTATGATTTTTGAAGAAGCAAGGCGTAATGCACTATAGAAGATCGTAGAATTTATCGGAAAAGATATCCAAATCGTCAGCAACAGCAACGAAGTTGCCGCATTTTTAGAAAAAGTAGTACGTTTGTCAGAGACTGGAAATTTCACTCAACAATTGGTGGGAATTTCAATACATTTTGTCGAATCTCTGCATTTAAAAAAGCTGTTAGACTAATACTAAATAGAATAGATGTAAATCACGTGAAAGTTTGGCAAGTTCTGAAAGAACAAGGTCTCCATCCATTTTTTAGACAAAAAGTGCAAACTTTGATTGTGGTTTTGTTGTTGGTTTTTAAACGCTGCAATCTTCAGAAGCGTTTTGAAAAGTTTACTTTATTTACAGAAGAAGCTTGTTTAACAAGGGACGGTGTATTTAAATTGCATAAAAATTCGATGAACGCAAAAATACTTCAAATTGGGCATTCTGCCCGCTTCCTTCAACTGTTATTACTTTTGTAGATAAAAACGTTACGTCGCATTCAGCACTTGCTTCAAGTCTGGTTGCATTACTATTATATTTAAATTATATTAATCATATAAGAGTGGCTGTTTTTTGCTCATCACACTTCAAAAACGGTTTCAAAAAAACACGTGCTTGCAGTTTACATTTGTTGAATATTAATCACTTGAAGTTTTTATGTTAGATTGTTATATTCTTAATTTTGGCAAGTTTATATAATTCTTAGTGTATAAATGGAAGATAACTAACGAAAACAATTTGTTATAAGGTGGAAAATAAAGGGAAGCGTCAATATGGAAACATCACCTAAAAAGTTGAAGCGGCTAATAAAATTTAATGATAGCTTGTTGCAAATTCTGACTAAAAGGTGGCTTAAGAACGCGTCTGAAAAGAAAGAAAGTTTTCTGCACATTATGTTGAAATAAGTGTTTCAAATAAAGGACTACGGGCTTGAGAAGAAATAACGAAATAACTCAGTTATTCAAAAAATTGCGCTGCCGCTTCTTGCAGCAAGGCAATAATTACAAAGGTTTTTAGTAAAACAATGCTTTAGATTGCAGTTTAAAAATTATTAAAGTGACACACTTTGATTCACAATTAGGCCAAAAAATATTTGGTGGAATAACAAAAGCAGAAATTATAGTGAAGCAGATTTTAGCGCCAACAGAAATTGAAAATGTTTTAATAACCGTACAATCAAATAATTTATGCCTAAAATAGTAAAAATAAAAAATTATTTCCCATAATTTTGCAGCACTATACTGTTTAAAATGGAATTGAAAATAAACTTGTTGATTTTATTGAAAATTTAAACGAAACGTCAGAAGGAATGTTTAATACTATTAATAAATATTTAAGTAACTTAAATCTGTGTTTGAATAGAGTATCCAGTTTTAGTGCAGATAACACCAATTCCAATTTTGGGAAAAAAAATTCTGTTTTCACTAGGCTTAAAAAAGAAATCCCGATTTGTTAAAAGGTAAGGTTATGTCCATACATTACATAATTATTTAAAGAAATGTATCAACGAATTACACTGGTCTGCATGAAAGTCGGCCCTGATACCATTCTTGCCGATTCTTATGTAAAATGACCTCCCGAATCCAAAAATGAGCTCCGTTTTTATCCATTACCCACCTATTTTGGGGGACCCCATTTTTATTTTATTTTTTGCATTTTTTTTTAGAATTTTAACTTGTAGCCGCTAAACATCCCAAAACAGGTAATTAAATTTGTACCAAAGTATATGGCAGAAGTTTTGCTATAAAATGTATATAGAAACAACAATAAAATACAACTATATAAGAACAGTAAAAAAATATCAATAAACAGTTAGGAAGATTCACTGCACGACGCTGGCAATCTGAATACTACATGCAGGTTTACTTTTGTATGACTTCCACCGTCGGGTTTTCGAGCAAAAGTAAGCATAAAATTTAGTATCCCAATATTCCGTCAGCTTTAAGACCTGTTCCTCATAACAATACTTTGCCAATCCCAGAACCCTCAAACACTTATACTCTAAAGCCGGAAATTGATTTAAAAGACTCTGAGCCACAACCTGGGGCTTCGAATGATACGTTTAATGATGATGAAGAGTATTCCGCAGATTTAGTTTCTCGGCAACCTCACCTCCTCACTCAATCGGAATTAAATGATCTTGTCAGGGATTTGCAGTTACCCAAGACTAAATCTCAGCTCCTAGGATCGCGACTTCAACAGTGGAATCTCTTAGAAAAAAGAGTAAAGATATCTTCTTACAGGACCAGACAAGCAACCCTGAAATGTCTTTTCTCAGAAGATAAAGGTTTAGTGTTCTGCCCTAATGCAAATTTACTGATGACAGAGCTAGACTCATCAAAAACAAGCTTAAAAGTTGTCCTGTTGGCAAATGGGAATGACTTTCCATCATTTCCAGTTGCATACTCTGTTGATATGAAGGAAACGTACGAAAACCTCTTCAGAATCCTTGATAAAATTAGTTATCATGATTATAAGTGAAAACTTTGCGCTGACTTAAAAGTTGTTGCTCTATTCACGGACCTGCAATCAGGATTCACAAAATATTGCTGCTTCCTTTGTGAATGGGATAGCCGAGCCCGAGATAAACATTACATCGTACTGGACTGGCCTCTGCGAGAAAATCTTATTCCTTGTTGGTCCCCAGATTAGACAACTCTTCCAAGATTCGACGTTTATTAAACACCTAAATCGAAAAGAAAAACGAGCTTGGCTTGCATTTCAAAACGTTTGTAAGAACTTCATGGGTAACCACAAAAGTAAAAATTATGTCGCTTACGTCGAGGAACTGCTTTTAGCGTACAAGGACACAGGATGTAACATGTCTCTTAAAGTTCACTTCCTTCACTCGCTTCTGGACTTTTTCCCTGAAAATTTAGGAGCAGTCTCGGATGAACACGGAGAACGGTTCCATCAAGACATCGCTAAGCTGGAAAAGAGATTTTCAGGGAAGTGAAATGCAAGCATGTTGGCGGAGTACAGCTGGTTTTTGAAACGAGAGAGCTGTACCTCAGGGTATAAAAGGAAAGCAAGCACCAAGTAACCATGAATATCTTTTTATTTATTACTGTTTATAGCTAAAATAGTTCTTTTTCCCATTTAAATTAAATTCATGTCCATATATTTATTATTATAATAATTATTATCGTTCGATAGATAAATTATAGGTAATTAATTTATCGAAAAGTGGTAAAATTAGAGATTTGGGGCTCCCTCGAAAATGGTGGGTGATGGAAGAAAACGGAAGACATATTTGGATTCAGGACGTCATTTTACATAAGAATCAGCCGGAATAGTGTCAGGGTTCGATAAAAAATATTTTTTTGCAGACCAGTGTTAGTAAATTTGGACAATATAATCCAAAAAAAAATTTTTGCTAAAACTGCAAAACGACGTAAAAATTTAAAAACAATTTTTGATTTCTGTGATTTAAAATTTAGGGAACTTTTAAAGCATTGTCTAACATGATGACTGTTGCTTCTACCAGCAGTCGACCAGATTGGCCTGCTTTAAAAAAGTACTTTGTGAACTTAGCAAAAATAACTAGTTGCCAGTGTATGTCTAACTTTTTAATATAAAAAATAATAAGATTGTATAAAAATTTACCTGTTATTTGTTCAACATTTTTCAGTTTTTTTTCACGACAGTACTAAACTACTGTTCTTAAATTGTTTAAAATTCTATCACGGACCCCCTTTTCCGGGGTCTGATGAAGACCTCTGTATATTAGACACCAGTAAACAATAAATTCGAGCTGTCGGTTAAAATAATAGCTGCAGCAGAAGATATAAAAGACAAGCAAGCAGCTCTTGCAAGTCTCTCTTCTAATATTAAAACACGTTACCGGGCTTGCGTTGCTACGAATAGTGGCTAGTTTGAAAATCAAATTTAGTCACTCCCTTGTTTCATTGTTTATTGTTTTATTCTTCTTGTTTCTTTCTTGTTTTTCTTATTGAATTTTTTTTAATGGCAGCAAACCTACTTTGTTTTAAACGATTGTTGCAGTTTGGTAAAAATCTATCTTGTAATTCAATTTGAATAAAGACTTTTTTTGATCAGATCGAGAAAAATATTTCAGACAAATATTATAGTAGATAATTTAAGGAATTTATAAATATTTTATTTTTAAAAATCCATTGAGTGATTTTCAAAATATCTTGTTTTGAAATTTTTGATTGGTGGCAATTTTGTTATTTGATAAAATAGAAATTAATTGTAAATACAAATGTTTTAGAAAACCAAAAACAATTGATGAAAATGTTTGTATTTTTCTTATATATATTTTAAAATAATACAAAAACGACGATTTTCGAAAAACAAAAAAAAGCTAATAACTGTGAATTGGGGCTCCGAATCAAAACCTTGAACTAAAAAAAGTTATTTGTTTCAATCAGTTTTAACTGCCATTTTCGGGTGTTACAACTTAGTATTAACACCTTGTATATAGTCATTTATTAACGTTAGTCTTATTTAATCTATTCTATAGTGTAAATTACACATATATTATTGTTACGAATTTATTTATTATTAACTAATTTATTTAAACGATTAAAAAATACGTTTACTTAATCTAGAAATATGTACACGTTTAAATTAACCGAACTAATTAAAATCTAATAATATTTAATAAAAACACTTACACTATAATTTATATCTGACCGTTGTATAACACTATCACTAACACGAGATAAGATAACGTCTTCGGGTAGCTTCACAATTGTTTGTTTACACTATAGGTCACGTTCACTCGATTATTCTCGATTTATTTATGTAGACACACGCGTGATATCACTTATTTATCTTCACTTGCACAATCTTCTTAATACTGCATGCATTCACATTCCAGCAATAACTGACCTACGATTTCTTTCTTACGTATTTATAGACATCGGCGAATCTTTCTCGAGCGTTCCTTACTTTTCGCTATATCTTCTAGAAAATGGAAAACAGATTCTAGAAGGCTCTTGCATTTGCAAGTAATTACTCGAACGTTTCATTATGTTAGGTTTAGTTTAGTTTATGTTTACGTTAAATACATTTCTTGGTATTGAATTTTACCTGTTGGAAATGAAATGAAACAAATTAAAATTTACATTTAATTAGTTCTTTAATTGAATTTGAAAATCTTAGGTACCCACACCAGTTCATATAAACATATTTTTATTTATCCAGATTATGTAATAACGCCAGTAATGTACTCAGTAGAAATAATTGCATCTTTTTATTGTAGTACGAATAATTTAGAAACCGTAGCAAATACGGTTACTACAATAATGTTTTGAAAAGTACGGCAAATTAATTAAAGGTCTGTTTAAATATGCGTAAGTAGATTTAGATAACTTTCTAGAGTTTTCTACTTTTAAAAATTATACAAGAATATAACAGTACGATAATTAGCTCACGTTTACATGTAGGTGTACTGACTAATATAAGTTTATGTATATTATGGAAATCAATTATCTTTAAATCAGCTTTGTTGGTTTACAAAGAATAGGACATAATTTCCAAACATGCAATAACTCATTTGGTACAAAAATTGTTTACATAATGTAACTTTTATGCATGTACGTATATGAAAAACCTAAAGTGGGCATATAATATCACGTTCGTGACTATAAACTGCGTTATTACTTGTACTTCCGAAAAGAGAAAAATTTTTCGTGTTTGTGCATTACAAGAAACAGGTGAAGTTAATAAATAACAACACCATATCTGTAAATTGTAACCTAATTTACTTGAAAATGTCATGAAACCATTTAAATGCATCTATTACCGCCAATATGGATGTTTAAAAAATGTAATGGCAATGTTTCCATCGCATCTAATTTATAAGGTCTGTAAAATCAGTTACGACGAAGGTGTTACGTTAAGGATTATCAAAGTCATATAAACAACTTAACATCTTATTAAATCCTTCTGCGGTTTATACTGATGTTTAACTAGTTTAGTGGGATTTTAAAAATATTTTCCAAATTTTTGCAATTATCAAAGAGTCTTGAATTTGTTTTATAAGTGTTGCGGTTGCGTGGTGGTCGATCATTTAGTTGGCGTTGTAAATAATTGTAACTGTGATTTATGTTGCTATTTGTTAAGAATATAAAACATTTACAACTCACGAACCGAATGAAGTTCTGCAAGTGAAATTCTCATATAACCTGCTGAATTGATTTATAAGTGAAATTACACAACTACGACGCCAAATTCATCATTCGTACTGATACTCGAAAAATACCAAAGGTTGCGCAATAAATTATATTTAACTAAGAAAGATATTAGGCTCTTAATTAAACGGTCTCTTTGAAATGTAATTAATAAGATATCGTCATATCTAACTAAGAGCGAATTTATCTGTGCAAAACCAAGTTAACAAGTACTAGAAATACCAACAATTTCTCTTTCCCACGCGTTTTTTCTTGCTGAAAATTTAAATCAGATAAGAACAATAGTTTTGTATAACTGTAAATATATTTTTTGTGCACCTGCAACGCATTTTTGATGGCCATTCGCTGACCTCTGCATCACGCGACCATAGAGCACGCAACTTGATTTAGTTCTCCGTGGGTTCTAGATGGATGATTTGCCCTCACAAGATGTTTTAGATTAATTAGTTGTTCTTTAATTTGGGTACACTATTCCGGATGTTTCCTTAAAACTTAAGTTACAACTCATAATGTAAGTCGCTTACGCAACGTACTCGTTCTAACATTATTATATTTATGTCGTCGAGGCGGATTTTAAGATTGTAAAAATTTCATCAAACCATTTTTTCTACTTTCTAACAAACATTTCTTTAAAATAACCTGTCAAATTAAGCCCGCTGGGTTGTATAAAATGCTTAAGTTCGTGACAGCTTTAGAATAAATTTATTTTAGCCATGCTCTTCTCATTTCAGATCGTAATCTTTTTTATATTCCGAAATAGATAAATGTTAATAATAATTAAACCATAAAAAATTAGTCTTAACTTTTACTATTTTAAACTAAACCCAACTTTATTCTACAAGTACATTTCTACGCTTACATAAATTATTAAATTCGATAAAATAATTTAATTTTTGTTTAAAATTACGTATCTGAAAATGTTAATTTATGATAATTTAATATTTTTATTATAAATTCTAATTTACTTTTATTTTTTAACAAAATTAATTAATAAACTACAACGTCTTTGATAATAAGCATTTCACATTACGAAGTTGTAGTAAATTTAGTTTTAATAATTACTTATATTTTACTGTGTTTATACAGAATTTTACCGGATGTTAATACAGGAAAAAACTCAAAGTAAACAATTTTTTAATTAAACGACAAAGTATCTACAAACCCGCGCGCCTAGCACTTTTGGCGCCCTTGTGCAAATTTAAAATAACGCCCCAAATTTGTATTAGGTTCATATGTGAGTACAGATACGGGTTAAGTATTATTATCCACTATTGAAAAATAATTTTAAAAAGTATTTTTATAAATTTATTTTCATTTTTATATTTTACAAGTACAAGCTTTAAGCCACAAGTATTTTTTCATTGAGGTACATAAACTTATAGAAAACTTAAATATATTTTAACAGTATTAAAACTCAAAATTTTTCTATTTTAGTTTCAAATGTAATATATAATACAAAAGCACAAGTGATAAAAAAAATATTTAAAACATTAAAAATACTCGTTTATATATCACAGGACGAAACTGATCGATAAATAAAAACAAAATAATCTATTATTTTAATAATGCAACATGTCACCTTTTAAAGGTTAATATCCAGGTATTGTTATTAATATTTTAGCTAAGTGAATTGAGCTTTCCGGGCTTTAATTTTTGCAAATTGTTTAATTAAATCTTCGGTGTCTAATTCTTTTAGCTGGTCCGTTTCTATTGAATTCTATTCTATTGATTACTTAGTCGGTTTTGCCCCATGGTCGATTTTAAATTATTTTTTGTTAGTTTGAGTTTTAAAAAAGATCGTTCTGCGGTAGCAACAGAAACCGGCATTGTTAATAAGACAAGAAGTATTATGCTCGTATTAGAAAAAGAATCCACCAAGTTGTTAATTGTTATATAATTTAAAGTTTCTTCTGGAGACGTTATAACTTTTTATAAAAATTTTGTAGATATTTAAATTTTTTAACAAGTTTCACGGCAGTTATCTCTCGTTCATTGCGAGTTTTGTCGTTTAATAAATTTTGAACTTTTTGACATAATTCTAACTGTTCGTTTTCAGAATAACTTTAAGGTTTATTAATATTCCATAAAAACGCAAAATTATTAGAATGAGAAGAAAGTAATTGGAATTTTTCATTCACTGATGTTATGATTACATCTAGAGCATTAAAAAAACTTTGAACTTTATAGTTTCGTCGTGAATCGGTTCATCGTAGCATTTATAATCAAAATGTTTTTTTTTAATTTTTCGCAGTCTTAGACCTCTTTGTTTTTTGAATTTAAGTTCTATGTCTAAGCTGAATACTATTCTTTAGCATCTATCAATAGATCATTAAAACCTTTATCGTAGCGATAAGCTTTCAAAAAATTTATTTAAATTATTTAAATGATTACAACACTGAGCAACATCAAAGTTCCGTTTCTGAATAATTTTACTAACAATGTTAACTTTTCTTAAAGTATTACACCACAACATAAGAATGCAAATGAACTCAAAATTTTGCAATTCTTTGGCCAACGATGCAGCCAATTTTTTTACGTTATTTTTAAAATTTTCTTCGCTTATTTCAAACAGAGCATCATAAACCTCCCCAAGTTGATACTTTAAAGGAGTTATTGCACCTATTCTACTAAACCATCGTATATCGGATAAAGGTTTTAAAGTTAAATTTGTTTCATTAGATAAATTTGATTTAAGAATTGACCAGCGTTTAGTAGAAGCTGAAAAAAATAGAAACAGTTCTTGAACTAAAGAAGAAAAATTGATGCTCAATGTATTCGATTTTGCGGCATCATTGACTACTAAATTTAGTGTATGATTGCAACAAGGAACAAAGAAAGCTCGCGGGTTGAAATCCAAAATTTTTTTGTAGACCATTATGCCTACGACGCATATTTGCCCCATTGTCGTAACCCTGACCCCGCAAATCGTTGATATATAAGCCTTCTTTCTTTAACGCCGACAAATGAAATTTTGTCAAGCCTTCACCCGACACATCATCTATAGAACACAAGAATAAAAAATGTTCTTCTGTACTCCCGTACTCTTTATATTAACAAATCTTATACAAACGGAAATTTGTTCTTGGTGACTAGAGTCAACAGTGCAGTCTATATTTTGCCTTTTTAGTTAGTCCTAAAATTTTGGATTTGATATTTTCACCGATCAAGTTGATTACTTCATTTTGTAATTTATCTCTGAGATAGTTTTTGTAATCTTTTATTTGAGAGCGTTGTGTATGTTTTGACATAGTCGGGTCGAATTTAGAATTCATTTTAAAAAGTTACCATTGTTTATCTCAAACAATTTATTACTACTTCCACGAAAAGCTAAATTTTGCTGGCCTAAAAACTGAATCACGTAGAAAATTCTTTCTATAATAGCTTGCCAGTATTGAGTTTCTCTGTTTATTAAATTTTGAATTTTAGAATCAATTATTTAATTTTTATTAAAACGGTTAGAAAGATCTATCAATTTTAGAACATTATAACTTGTTTTTTTCATGAATGTTTAAATGTTCAGTCATTGTAACCATATTTATCACTAAGGCGAACAGATTTCAAATCGCGGTCATTAAAAATTTTGCACAAGTAGCAGTAAAGTGAATTTTTTGTTTCGGAATACAACAATCAAAAACGCTCAATTTTTTCTTTGTTCGGTAAAATTCTAAAGAAGTATTGGAAAACTTACACCCCGACTCCAAACTATCTATCAGATAAATATCCTTTTTGTTTTGATAAGCAGAGCCACGTTCTACTTTGGCCATAATGCAGCATCTTTCGAAAGTTGACTCATTTTCCGTTTTGGTAATATTTGAAGGTGTTGATTTCTCGTTATCAGCGGAACTTGAAGATGTTGATGGATTGCTTTCTAGAAGATCAGTTTCTTGTCTGCTGCTGGTACTTGTTTCAAGTGCAGTTTCAGAATATTGTTGTTATTAATATTTGGCAAAGTAGACTCGTGTGTTTAAAAAAAATGCGTATTTTTGACATGGTTTTCTAGTTCTTCCTCTCTGAAAAAAAGCAAATTTTGGTATCCAGACAATTTCTTCTTTTTTTCTGACATTCTGTATACCGTGAAGAAATTAATAAGTAAGTAAACAAATTGACAAATAATTCATGAAAAATGGAAATGTTTCCACGTCTTAAACTCAGACTCGAAAGTATTTTCTCAACATTACTTATTTCAAGTTATTTCAAATTTTATGAATTTTTATAAATAGTGATATTAGTGTTTATCAATTATTCTGTTTGAATTTATTTCAATTAACAATGATGTTTATCTAATCAAATATAAAAGATTTTTGAGATGCAAGTTTTTGTTTTTAATGTTGTAATAAATCTAAAATAAAAAATAAATTTTAGATGAACTCACCTTAATTCACAACACAAAACACACCATAAAGTCTGTAAAACTACAAAAAACTCAAGTTTCAAAAGCAGATTTTACCCCATGCACCTTTTTACATTGCTAAGTTAATTATCGATCGGGCATCAGACAACAAATGAAATCGCGACTGATGCAGCGCTTAAATATATAAAGTTTTGTACATTGCAAGCACAGACAGAAAAAAAGCGCTTGTTTGCTCGTTGCAAGCCAAATTTCAAGCTTAAAAATGAATAAAATCAGATTTGTTTGAGTTCACACAATTCATGTTATCATATTACATATTAGATCGAATAAATGCTACTATTGCGTACTCTCATTTAGAAAAATATTATTTTGGGGAAGTAATTCGGTTCTCTAGTCTCAAAGGGTAAAAATAAAAAACAATGTAATAGCCAGCTAGCAATTCCTTACTGGTTTTTTTATCATTATAAATTTTGTTTGACAATGTTGTTTGTTGCTTCATCTTTTTTTTTTACTTTTGAGATTTTCGGCGCATTTGGCGCCTTCGTGCATTACACGACTTTGCCCTTATGTACAGCTCGGGCCTAAGTATGTATACCTACTACATATCCAAAAAACAGAAGTAATGTTTCGAATTTAAAAAAACAGTTTTTTACAGAGTTTATAAATTAATTAATTAAATCGTAAGTTAATTAAACATTTAAACAAAACTATAAATAAACAAAAATTAGAACAGAATATTGCCTGCATAGAAAATGTATAATTGATAACGTTTACTATTTACATAAATACTTTAACATAAGTACACACATAAATATAAATTAACCTATTAATGCTGAAGCGTGCATCAACACAATGCTATAAAACTGATCATAAATAGGTTTTTATAGTATAAATGCTTATGTAAATTAACTTTACTTGCAAATATTAATGATCGTTAGTTTGTTTAATGTTACGAATTTCAGACGATTTGATAATGTAGAACGCACAAAGTTCATGAGAAGAAAGCGTTTGGAAAAATCAATCATCACAAACGGTTTGAAAGATTATTAAATAAATAACAAAATCATTCCGACTTTTATTTATTCTGTCGATTACATTTAATATTTCAAACGTACATTAATGTATTATTAATATTGTGATCTAAAAAACATTTTAAATTAACCAAATTTATCACTAAGGCGAACAGATTTCAAATCGCTGTCATTAAAAATTTTGCTAACTATTTCTCGGATAAATATCCTTTTTGTTTTGATAATGAGCAGGGTTACGTTCTAGTAATTCTTGAATATTATTAGGACGTAGTAGTTTTGGCCATAGTGCAGCATCTTTCGACAGTTGACTCATATTTTCCGTTCTGGTAATTTTTAAAGGTGTTTTTCTTATTAACATTATCAGCAGAACTCGATGATGTTGATGAATTGCTTTCTAGAAGATCAGTTTCTTGTCTGCTGCTGATACTTGTTTGAAGTACAGGTTCGGGATATTGGGATTCAGCTGTTGGTAATTTATTGTTGACATAGTGGACTGTATAAAAAACTGCACTTGTTCATATTTAAACTTTAATAAACGTTAAGAAAATTGAACTTGTTACAACAAACGAAATGGAGTTGTCGCCATGTTCTTTACAACATTCTTTGCATCTGCGCATATCGAAATCACAAAAAATATGAAGTAATTTCTCCATGCCGCCCGCCTTGACAGACTGCCACGTCATCAAGATTAAACAATTCTTAACACTAACTTAACTTATGAAACAACATCAGCAACTAACATTAAATTCAGCGAAACAAAAAAAAATACAAGTACTAACTACAAATTATATAAGGAAATTATATTTCAAGTAAAATTGTCATTTTCGGGCTTACATGGAAGAGGACACAGTTTAACAACGGGACGTTTATACACTCCTTTGACTGTTTTAACACTAGCAACACGAACTCGGTTATCACTTCCAGGATGTAGCTTGACGATTTTTCCAAGAATCCATTTTGACGGAGGTAGATTATCCACCTTTATGATAACCATAGTGCCAACGGAAATATTAGTTGAATTATCAACCTATTTTCTTCTTTGTTGTAAAGAATTTAAATAATGGCGAGACCAACGTCGCCAAAAACTTTGATACAATTGCTGTAGCAGCTGATATCTTGATAACTTCTTTATTGGTATATTTAAAACATCTGGATCAGGTGGCGTTGTAATTATTTTGCTAATCAAAAAATGAGCAGGAGTTAGTGGAGTTAAATCATTAGGATCGGGTAATAAAGGATAATGCGGTCTGGAATTTAAAACTGCCTCAATTTGAGTTAAAACAGTGGCAAATTCTTCGTATGTTAAAATAGTTTCGCCCGAGGTTTCGCCTATAACATTATACAAATGTCTTTTAAAAGATTTAATATTGGCTTCCCAAATACCTCTAAAATGAGGTGAGTTTGAAGGCAAAAAATGCCACTTTATTTGATTTCTAACAGTATAATCCACATTTTCATGTTCATTTTGGCTCAAACATGTATGCATTTCATTTAAAATATTATTCGCGCCTACAAAATTTGTTCCGTTATCAGAGTACAACTCAGACGGAAAACCTCTACGAGCTGAAAATTTTTTGAGACAAGCAATGAAAGCTTCAGACGTCCAGTCTGAAATTAACTTAAGGCGAATCGGCTTAACACTTAAACAAATAAATAAACAAACATAAGTTTTACTAGTTTTGCTTCCACGAAACTTTCTGTCCTTAATATTAAAAGGGCCAGTGTAATCTACACCAGTGTGACAAAATGGCAAAACATTTGTAATTCTTTGCCTGGGTAAATCTCCCATTGTAACGTTCAAAGGCTTTGGATAAAACTTGAAGCACTACAATTTTTAGCAACAATCTTTGCAAGACTCATGCCTCTCAAAGGTCAATAAATCTGTCTGATACTGTTCAGTAATAATTGCGGACCTGCGTGCAACAACCTAATATGTTCAGATCGAAACAACAACCTTGTAAGAAAATGCTTAGAATCTAATATAATCGGATGCTTAGCGTTATATGGTAAATTAGAATGTTTGAGTCTACCTCCAACCCTTATTCAACCATCTTTATCGAGAAAAGCTGATAAACCAGTGAACCGATTTTTTAAACCTTTGTTATTATTATTTTTGGACAACCAATTTAATTCTTGTGAAAAGCTTTGCTGCAGTGATAACTTAATTAAACAAACGCGGATTTTACTTTTTCAAACTAAGAGCATTTAAACAAAATCTACGACAGTAGGCTATGACTCTCTGCAGTCTCAATAAAGAAGAAAACTTTGAAAATACGCCAAATTGTTGCATGGCGTAAAATATATGTGGATCGTCTTCTTGCTTTATTTCAGGTAAATCATTTAATGACGGAGTAAACTTAAAATCATAAATAGAAACATCAAAATTGCAAATCCAAGAAGGACCACACCACCACATCTCATTACTAAGAAGTTTGGAAGGAAAAAGACCTCTGGACGCGATATCAGCATAATTTTGCGCTGAAGAAACATAATTCCATTTAAACTTATACGTCAAACTTTGAATTTCACTAACTCGTGTACTTACAAACGTTTAGAATTTAAAGGGTTCTGTGTGAATCCAATGCAGAACAATTAAAGAATCTGACCAAAGATAACACTCAAAATCAAACATCATACATTCGGAAACGTTTGCGACTAATCTAGCTAACGTTAGAGCAGCTAAAAGTTCTAATCTTGGTATAGTAAGCTGTTTTAAAGGAGATACATTTGTTTTTGCACATAAAAGTGAAACCTTAGCTTCACCGTGGTCATTAACTGACCGGATATAAAGTACAGTTCTATATGATCCGTTACTAGCATCAGAAAACCCAAAAAGTTGAATCCTAGACGGCTTCGACACTAAAACATTTCTTGAAATTTTAAGGGAATTTAAATTAATCAAATCCTTTTGAAATAAACGGCATTTTGCTCGTAAAACATAAGGTAATTCATCATCCCAATCTATTCTAAGACTCCATAACTTTTGGATCAAACGCTTGGCAAGTATAACCGACGGAGAAAGTACTCCTAACGGGTCATAAATTTTTGAAATTTTAGATAAAACGACCAACAACAACCGAATCTGTAAACGCAAACGACAAATTATCAGAATCACAACTCCATTGAATACCTAAACACTTAGTGTCTTTATCACAAATTCTTAAAATGTTTGAATCATTATAATCATTTTTAAATGTGTCCAAAATTTTTTGACTATTTGACCTCCATTTCCTTAAACTAAAATTACCCGAATGTAAAATCTTAGAATTATCTGTACAAATTTTTATCGTTTCGGTCTCATTTTGAAATCCAACTATTAAATCGTCAACATAGAAATTTTTTAATATCATTTTAGAAGCGACGGGAAATTGTTCCTTTCCTGGTGCAAACATCTCATTGCCAAAAAAGGGGCGCTAGTCAATCCGTACGTAACAGTATTAAGGTCATATATCTCTAAATCATCCGTTTTATTAAATCTCCAAACTATTCTTTGAAATCCTCTATCGTCCGTATGTACTAAAACCTGTCTGTACATTTTAGATATATCAGACGAAACAACATAAGGAAACTGTCTAAACTTAATCAAAATCTGAAATAATCTACTTAAAATCTGGGGACCTGTAAACTGTAAATCATTCACAGAATATCCCGTACTAGCTGGCGACGAACCATTAAAAACAACTCTTACCTTAGTAGTAATACTATCTTCTTTTTTTTTTTTTTTTTTTTTTTTTTTTTATAAGTGAACGATTTATTAGCATAAATGCTACATTTGTACATATAAATATAAATAAACACACTACTACATAACCACATAATTACAAATATAAACTACAAAACTATAATTAACGCAATTAACATTATACGGTTGCAGCCACTTATTTATCTTTTGTAATCCTTATGTATGACAAATAATTTTTTTTAAACTCTTTTGTACTTTTAGATTTTTTTATGTTGTCTGGTAATGCGTTATATGTCAACACACCCTTGTAAAAAATGGAGTTTTGTGTAATAGTTTTTAATGCGCGTTGAGGTCTGATTTCATCTTTTGTACGAGTTGAGTACGAGTGAATATATCTGTTGCGTGTTAATATAAAATAGGTAGGCATTAAATTATTATTTATTTTATATATAAAAATCATACATCGCATATCTATAAAATCTTTTATGGACATCCATTGTAGTGTTTCGAGCATTACCTGTATCGGGGTGTATTTATCACATTTTAAAATAGCGCGCATTGCTTTATTTTGAAGTATCTGCAAAAAGTTTATTTGTTCTTTGCTAAAATAAAATAAAATTGTGCAACAATATTGAATGGAAGGTAAAACTAATGTATTGTATATTGTTATTCTAGTATTAATTGAGATAAATTGTGATAATCTTCTTAAATAGCCTATATTTTTATTTAGTTTATTTCGCAGCTGTTCAAAATATTTTGTAAATGTTAGATGCTCGTCTATTACAATTCCGAGATAAGTAATACTAGGTACTGTTTCAATAATTTTATTATAAATACAAATTTTTGTTCTTTTATAATTTATGTTTTTTTTATTAAATTTTGAGCAAAACACAATTACCTTAGTTTTTTCTACATTTAAGTATATTTGATTTTCTTGTAACCAAATCTCAATATTTTTAATGTCCGCTACTAAATTATTAAATGCCCATTCATAATTTGGACTTGCTGTGTAAACAAGAGTGTCGTCGGCAAATAGGTTAATCTGAGAATATTTGAGTATATGACAAATGTCGTTTATATAAATGATAAACAATAAAGGACCTAGTACACTACCTTGTGGAACGCCAACGTTATTCTCAATAAGCGATGATTCAATATTATCGTACATTACGTATTGAAAACGATCTTTTAGATAGTTTTTAAACCATTTGTACGCAAGACCTTTCACGCCATAATATTGAAGTTTTTTTAATAAAATTTGTCTACTAATTGTTTCGAAAGCTCGTTTAAAGTCTAAAAATAGTGAAATTACATATTTATTATCATCTAAGTATCTTTTCCATTCATTTACTACTAACTGTAACGCTGTTTCACAAGAATATTTTTTCCGAAATGCAGACTGTCGTGAATAAAGTAATTGATTAGAATCAAAATAATTAAGTGTTTGATCATAAACTATTACTTCAATAATTTTCTCAACCGTCGGCAGCACATGAATAGCTCTGTACTGTTCGGGATGCACGGACTGTTTATGTTTTGGAATTGGTATTATTTTGCTGACTTTTAGTATTGTCGGTAATGTACCAGTCGAGAGAGAACAATTAACAATTTCAAGTAGCTGATACCCTATAACGTAAAATAATTTTTTTAACATTGTTGAACTTAAAAGATCCTTCGTTTTCTTATTCTTCATCTTAAATAGAGAAGTTTTAAGTTCGTGTATAGTTAGGTTTTGAAACGATTCTAAACTACTAGTAATAATTGGTAGTTTCTTTGGATTCCCGCTATTTTTGTTTTTATTTTCAATTAATTTTGTTATGCTGTTTATAAAGTATTCATTAAAATTTTCCGATAAATTTGATAAGTTAGAATCAAAAGAAACTGAGCAACGGCGATCGATTATTTTATTGTTTATTAGCTTTTTTAAAGTTTTCCACATTTCAGTAGGATTATTCTTATTGCTATCAATTTTTTGTTTAAAATATAATGTTTTTGATTTGGTATAGTTGCTATTACTTGATTTCTTTTTATCTTGTAGTACAACCAATTTTCATGTAACTTATTATCTTTTTTAAATGATTTATACGCATCATCTCGTTCTCTGCGTGCTTTAATCACATTTAAATTAAATCAAGGAGGTTTAGAATAATTTTTTTGCTTAAATGTTTGTAACGGACAATATTTATTAATTGCAATTAAAATGTTTGTTTTAAATATTTTATACATTTTGTTTATATCTGATGAAATTAACCACCGCGCATTAAGTAACTCTAGGTTAATTTGATGTACGGTAGCGTCTGTAATGTTTCTTTTTTTAATTATTTTATTATTCAAGTATTTTTGAGGTTTAGAGCAAAGAAAATTGATAGAAATAATTTCGTGGTCAGATATTTTTTCATTATTGTATATGTTACCAGAGATGTGAAAATTATTTGTAATAATTAAATCGATAGTCGTTGCACTTTGGTTAGTAATACGCGTATGGCTGTTTATTAACTGCTTTAAACAACATCGGTTTGTTATATCTATTAGTCTATTAGTAAACTTGTTGAGTTTGTTATTCCAATTAATATTAAAATCACCTATTATGATAAATTGTTTTGAATTATCGCAATAAAGATCACAAATTTCTTCTACACAATCCAAAAATAGATCGTGATTAGAATTAGGTGAGTGATATACTGTAACAATATAATGTTTTTTTTTGAACAAAGTCACAACAACAGTAACAATCCAATAATTCTTAGATACACTAGATAAGCTGACAATTTGGAATTTTATATCGCTTCTTATATAAACTAATACTCCACCTGTATGTCTGCTATCAGAGTTGCATCTTATACAGTGATAATTATTGATGTCTAGTTCTAAGTCTAGAATATTTTCAGTAACACGGCTTTCTGACAAACATAGTAAATACGGTTTATTTTCATTAAGAAGTAGTTGAACTTCGGTTTTGTGTGCAAGAAAACTTTGTATATTTACGTGCATTATAACATTTGAATTAATTACAATATTTTGAAACTCGTCGTCGTTCTTATTAAAAAAAATTGTTTAATTGAGTTTGACTAACATTATTTGCGTATTCTACACATACGCTTAAGTCATTCAAACCGTTGCACTTATAATATGTATCATTTGATTGCTTACCATTACTAGTAGCCAATGAAGGAACTATTGTTTTTAGATTATTATAATTTATATGTTCACACTGTTTATAATATTTTTCGTCGTATAGTTGAAGTTGCTGTAGAATTACGCCACTTACATATTTGCAGATTTTTTCTTTACCATTTACATTTAAGTGCAGTCCATGTCTAACGTAATCTTTTGGAGAAATTATATCATTTACGTCGATAAAAACATTACTGTATTCGTTGCTTAAGTGATAAAAATTTAAATTTAAATTGTAAATTAACTGATTTAAAACTGGTTTTCCTTGCCATATTGGTATAGAAACTAAAAATAAGTTAGTAAAATTGGAGCACTTCATTACGTTTTCAATTGAATTTTTGTTTATTTTATTTCCTTTAAGTGCGTTATTTCCTCCTGCCATCATTATGATAACAAAATCATTTTTAGTAAAACCATTTGTAAGTGGAATAATGCTTTCGGTAACTTTTTCAAAATTACTGTTTGGTTTGAACCAGCACTGTATTTGGAAATTGTTTCCTAAATGTTCTTGCATTTTCTCTGCACAACCTCGACCATGGCTATCTGATAAAATTAAAACGTTGCGACGAGTATTGGATATTTTATTTGTTGGCATAATTTTGTTTAAAATGTTATTGCAGGTATTTTTCGATAGGAAACTTGAAGTGTCTATATCTTTACCTTGATTGCTCGTATCAGAAGTATGCGTATTTATTCCGTATCCTATTTCTTTACATTTTTTAGTTACAATATTATGTTTTAATTCACTGGAGTATTTTTTAAGACCGATTTCTTGTTTCACCGCATTTTTTACGTTTTGTTGAATGCACTTTTTATTTACTGTTAATACATTTTTAAGTTTTTTTTCAAGTTTTAACACTTTTTGTTCGAGAAATTTTAATTTTTGATTTAAACAGTCAATATACTTGTACTTTTTTTTCGTAGAAGCAGGTTTTACACGTTGATCTTCACTCAATGAATCTATATCTACATACGACGAATTTAATGCATGTTTTAGTCTATCCACTAATTCACTTTTTTTACCAGTACTTAAAATTCGCATTTTGTTTAAACTACATTTTAAATCGTTCACTTTTAATTTTGATATTTTTGTTTTTGTCATTTTAATAATTTTACAACAATATTAACTAAATTAACACTAGTCTGGCACCTACGTTAAAATCGGCGTGGTGCGGAAGAAAATAAGAAATCTCATTCTTCTGAAAATCTTTAACTAAACTCATATGACCTAAATCTAGGTATTCCTTCATAAAACTCACGTAATCATTTCTTAAACTAGGAATTTTTTCAAACTTTCTTTCCAAAGCTAAAAACCGCTTAACAGCTAAATCCTTTGAATCGCCAAGTTTTGAAACTTCATCTTTAAAAAGTATCCTGACGACAAAACGACCATTTAAATCGCGCGAAAAAGTAGTTCTAAAGAACTGCTCACATCTCTTATCGTTAGTGGACAGTAATCGTTCGAAACTGACTTCCTCAATTAACCAAAATTGTTGTAAAGATTCATTTAAATCCAAATCTTGTCTAAATGACGAAAAAAAACATGAAGTTCTAGACCCTAAAGATCCAGTTGTAAAACAACCCGATACAGTGTAACCAAAAACTGTTTTTTGTAACGTTGGTAAACCTTTTCCCAAAACAAATTGACGAGGCCTTAAACAATCCCAGAAACTAAAAGCACCAATAAGTAAATCTATGGTTTTTGGTTCGTGAAAATCCGGGTTACATTTTTTTGAAACTTAAGTTCCGAAACATTTATAGGACAGCTAGGCAAATCAGAAATCTTTGGCAATATAAAACATTTGAGGTTTAAACTGAAATCATTAATCATAGATTGAACATTAACATTACAACCTTTTTTTAAATGCGTAGTAGAAGAAGTAATGCCAGTTATATGTACACCTATACTAGATTGGGTTAAACCAAGTCTAGAAACTAAATCCGTTGTAATAAAATTAGCTTGCGACCCTGAATCTAAAATCGCATAACAAGTATGCTTATTTCCATGTAAATCAAAAACATAAACTTTTGCAGTACACAACATGACCTGTGACTCTATTAAACTTGTAAGTACAACTTGCTCTTTAGGAGCATGCAATAATCGGCTGTGCTTTTCTTTGCACTGAAAACACGAATCTGATTTGCAAGAGTCAACCGTATGGCCTTTGCATAAACAATTTAAACACAACCTTAGAGATTTAACTTGTGCTAATCTTTCAGGAACGCTTAGGTCACAAAATCGATTACATTTGTAAATGTTGTGATCATTAGCTCCACAATAATTACATTGTGCCAACCTTGTAGTATTATCGGTTTTATTGATAAAACTTTTAACATTTTTGTGCCTAGCATTAGCGTTCTCAAAAAACTTGCTTTTAAAACTGTTATCACGATCCAATTTAATATTCAAATCCAAACATTCAAGCAAATCGGCTCTGCCTTTTAGAAAATCAGTAAATTGGTTTAACGTGGGTAAATCTGTATCTTTCTTAACTTTCTCCCATTTACCGGCTGTTGATTTGTCCAACTTTGTGCTAACTAAAAAGATCAATAGTGGATCCCAAGAATCTGTATCTAAACCTAAATTGGTAAGGGCTCTTAAATGTTTTAACAAAGAATCAACTAAATTCCGTAATGAAGAAGATGACTCCTTTAAAATGGTAGGATGATTAAAAAAACTTTTTATATGACTTGTAATTAACAACTTTCGGTTGTCAAACCTCTGACATAAGAGATCCCATGCAACTTAATAATTTTCTTGAGAAAACTCCTAAGACTGAATAATCTTTAATGCAGTACTATTTAAACTAGCACGTAAATAATGAAACTTCTGAATGTCATTAATTAACGTATTTTTATTTATCAATGAATCAAAAATGTCTTTAAAAATTAACTAACCCTCATAAGTTGCATCAAATTTTGGTAGATCTATAAGTGGTAACTTAATACTCGATTTAGACAAATCTGTTTGTCTTATATTTTGAGACATCGGCGAAGAATCAGCAGAATGAATCGACCTATTTTCACACTCAGAAACATTCAAACGCTTTAACATTTTTTTTTGCAATAGCTAAATGTTTGTTATATTTATTTTCAAACTAATCCTGTTCTTTGTACTGGCCATCCAGTTGACCTTCATCGCATGAAGCCTCCACTAAAGCCTGAACTTCATCCAATTCGCTAAAAATTAGTGTTAATTTATGTAATCTTTCTTCTAACTCAATAATTGTTTCTTCACTTAACGAAGATGAATCTCGATTAAACTGTTCAAAAATCGGTTTTAAAAAATTAATAAAAGAAGTAAGTTTATGTTTAACTCCACCTCTTTTTCTAATTAAGCCAAACATGTCCATAATTGAAATCTTATTTAAATCTTTAAATCTAATTAATCTTTAATCCGTGTGCAAATTTGCAAATCTATAATCTTAAATAATCGTAAGTAATTGGAATACCAATATACCTAAATTTTAATCTTTAACATCGTTAATCCATAAAACAAAATAATTTTTTAACGTTAAACACGCTACTTTGACTCAAAATAAAACAAACAGGAAAGGAATGGAACGTACTCACTTTTGATCGTATTCATGTATAAATCTTCTAATAAATAATTTAATAATCCAATCCATGCGATCTCAAGTGCCGGGTTCAATGACGTTCATCCAACGATAAGTGCATCGAACAATGGGGCGCTTGTGCATCACTTCTACAAACGTTTAACGGTGTAAAACAATCCAAATCCGGTTCGAAGGACCAATTTTATGGTAATTTATTGTTGATATAGTGGACTGTATAAAAAACTGCACTTGCTCATATTTAAATTTTAAAGACGTTAAGAAAATTGAACTTGTTACAACAAACGAACTGGAGTTGTCGTCATGTTTTTTACAACCCCCATTCTTCGCATCTGCGCATATCGAAATCACAAAAAATATGAAATTATTTCTCCAGCTCTATTATTGTAGTTATTAATATTTGGCAAAGTAGACTAGGGTTTGGAAAAAAAATGCGTAATTTTGACATGGTTTTCCAATTCTTCCTCTCTTTTTCTTTTATACAGCAAATTTTGGTATCCATACAATTTCTTCTTTTTTTTGCCATCCTGTATACTGTAAAGAAATAAAATACGTAAGTAAACAAATTGACGAAATATTTATAAAAAATGGAAATGTTTCGACGTCTCAAACTCGAAAGTATTTTCTCAACGCTACTTATTTCAAGCTATTTCAAAATGTATTTATTTTTATAAATAGTAATGATAGTGCTTATCAATTATTCTGTTTGAATTTACTTCAATTAACAATGATGTTTATATAATCAAATATAAAAGATTTTTGAGGTGCAAGTTTTAGGTTTTTAATGTTTTAATAAATCTAAAATAAAAAATAAATTTTAGATGAACTCACCTTGATTTACAACACAAAACACATCATTATAAGCTCTGTACAACTACAAAAAACTAAAGTTTCAAAAGCAAATATCTTTTACCCTATGCACCTTTTTACTTCGCTAAGTTAATTATTGATCGGGCATCAGACAACAAATGAAACCGCGACCGATGCATCGCTTAAATATATATAGTTTCGTACATTGCAAGTGTTGAAGCGATTGTAAGACGGCCGTTAGGACAGATTATTTTATCTGTTTTTACAATTTTGTGAACTGGCGGATGATTTATATTAAACCATCTACTGTACATAATTCTTGTAAACTTATATTAGTAATAGTTTGTTCTGTATAACTCGTTTTACTGTGAATTCATTTTGGAAACCTTTTTCATGTTAAACCATCTATTATACATAATTCTTGTAAACGTTTAGTAATACTTTGATGTGTATAACACCTTTTGGTTTGTACCTTTTAGTCAGTATGAATTCGGAACTCGTATAGTAAACTTATAAATTACATAATAACGAATTTAATATACTCAAGTTTAATTTCAATACATTCTTTTATTTAACAAGTTGCAGTACGCAACATTTTGGTCCTTCGAGCCGGATTGAATCAGTGTTGTTCATAAATAAACAATTAAAATTGCATCACTTAGTGATTAAATATCGTGACGCAAAAAATCGTAAGAAATTAGAAGACTACGCAGAAACACACTTCAAGCCATCAACAAGGTCAGTAATCCTTTACATTTATCCATAAATCGCACTTTCCTTGTGGCATGCTTCGGTAATTGTGTTACTATTAATTTCTAAATTAAATAAAATTATATACATTTGGTAACAATAACTAGGCTACTGCAGACTAGATATGTTTATAGTTACGTATTAATAAATCTATTTGTTTTCTTTATATATTATCGTAAAAAATCAAATCAAAATCATGATTTCGCTTAAAGATTTACGTACAAAACGGGGTATTATTAAAGGTAGTTTAACTCGTTTTAAATCATACTATGATAAATTGGACAGCAATCAAATTGATGTAATTCAGTTAGAAATTCGTGTGCAAGAATTTGAAACTCTTAAAAATAAATTCGAAATTATTCAAACAGAAATAGAATTAATAGAAACAGATACTTCGTGTGAAAATCAAATACTTGAGCGCGAATTATTTGAAAATGATTTTTTTTGAATATTTGGCCCGAGCAAAAGGTTTAATAAAGCAATTAAATATAAATCATGCACTAACGTCAGATCCGCTACCGAGTTCAGTGTGTAACAATAATACTAAACTTGTTAAATTACCGCCTATTCCGTTACCTACCTTTGACGGTTCTTATGACCAATGGATGTATTTTAAAGATACATTTGAGTCAATCATCCATAATGATAGTAACCTATCAGATATACAAAAATTTCATTATTTGCGGTTATCTCTTAAAGGCGAAGCCTCAGAATTATTAAAATCGTTAGAAATTTCTACTGAAAACTACAAAATTGCATGGGAAATGTTAATTAATCGATTCGAAAACAAACAACTTCTAGTAAATAATCACATTAAAGCGTTTTTTCAATTACCAGAGTTGACAAAAGAATCGCAAAAATTACTACAACAATTACATGATGGTCTAAATAAGCATTTACGTGCACTAAAAGCACTAGAACAACCTGTTAGGCATTGGGATACCATCATTATTTATTTGATAGTAAATAAGCTAGATTCTATCACTCGTAGAGAATGGGAGGTACCCGCTATTAGAATTAAACAAAAGTCATTTCCGACAATAAATGAACTTTTAAATTTTCTTGAGGATAAATGTAGATTACTAGAAACATTAAGCTCAGATAATAAAAACTGTAAAACTACGATTAAATCAAAAATAAACGCGTACGTATCAACTGATCAATTAAAATGTTCATTTTGTACAAAACATCACACTATTAACGATTGTGTAGAATTCTTAAAGCTTTCACCAGACAGTAGATTTAAGGAAGTGAAACAAAAAAAATTATGCGTAAATTGTTTACGAGAAAATCACACAACAAAACGTTGTAAAATATTAGCAAAATGCAAAACTTGTCAAAAACGACATCATTCGTTGCTACATTTAACAGAACCTCAAGATCCACAAACTGTGTCGATACAAAATCAACAAAATAATGAAACAGCTGTAATTCCAATAGTTAATGCTCATATTAATAACTTATCAAATCAAGTATTACTATCAACCGCAGTTGTAAAGACTCCGGATACAACCGGAAATTTTCATTCATGTCGAGTTTTGTAGACAGTGGGTCCCAGAGTAACTTCATTACAACGAAATTTGCTAAAAAACTAAACTTACCTCAAAAGGAAATAAAAATTGCAGTTTCTGGATTAAACAGTAAATTAAGTAAAATTAAGTTTTGTATGCAAGTAAACATAAGGTCTACTTACAATCGTTTTAATTCAAATATAAATTGCTTAATTATTCCAAAAATAACTGATAATTTGCCATCGAATAACTTTGATAAATCGGTTTTAAATATACCTCAGAATATCAATCTAACAGACCCTGAATTCAACATATCCAGCAATTTGGATATGTTAATTGGGGCAGAAACATTTTGGCAGTTATTAAAATCGGGACAGTTAAGTTTAGGAAAACATAAACCTATACTACAGGAAACTTTATTAGGCTGGGTCGGATCGGGTCAAATCTCTCAAAAATTGTATAATTCAACAATCCAGTGTAATCTTGTATGCTCAAACGAGATTGATAGGGCCTTGCAAAAGTTTTGGGAGTTAGAAAATATTGATAATGATTTACCTCAATCAGAAGATAATAAACAGGTAGAATTATTTTATCAAGCTACTACTCAACGGGATCCCACAGGCAGATTTATTGTAAAACTACCCTTAAAAAAATCAGCTAGTAGTTTAGGAGAATCAAAACACATTGCATTAAGACGATTTTATTCAATTGAAAAGAAACTTAATAAAGATCCTAAACTTAAGGAAGAATACACTCAATTTATGGAGGAATATATAATTCTAAATCATATGTCAAATATAACTCATGATAATGATAAAAATTCATATTATATTCCGCATCATTTCGTAAAAAAGGACAACAGTCTCACCACAAAACTGCGCGTAGTGTTTGATGCATCGTGCAAATCTGATAATGGTATTTCATTAAATGATTTACAATACATAGGTCCCAAATTACAAACTGATCTAATATCAGTTATTTTACGCTTTCGAATGCACAAGTATGTTTTGACGGGAGATAGTACTAAAATGTATCGACAAATTTTAATCAATCTAGACGATAGGAAATTACAAAAAATATTGTGGAGGTCAAATTCGAACAAACCAGTCGATACTTATACATTAAATACTGTCACTTATGGTACTGCTAGTGCCCCGTTTTTAGCGATACGATGTTTACAGCAACTTGCATATGAACATCAATCAAAATTTCCCATATCTAGTAAGATCATTCAAGATGACTTTTATGTCAATGACCTATTAACCGGGTCAGATGATGTTCAACAATTAGAATCGTTCTATAATGAGATATCAACTATACTTAAATCCGGGGGCTTCTCACTAAATAAATGGGCATCAAATAATCCTTATGTATTATCAAAAATTTCGGGTTCTAATTCAAACGTAATTTTAAATATAGGGGACAATAATGAAACACATGCATTAGGTCTTCTGTGGCATTCTAATTGTGATCAATTAAGTTACCAAATTCGAGATGTACTAGATAATCGTCCCGTAACCAAACATACAATATTGTCTGTAATATCTCAAATTTATGATCCATTAGGGCTTTTAGGACCAGTCATAATTGTTACAAAAATATTGCTGCAAAAACTGTGGCAACTACAAATATCCTGGGATGATAACATTCCACAAAATCTCTCTACAGACTGGAAGAAATTTTATAATAATTTATCAAAATTAAACAATTTAAAAATACCAAGATATATTAAAAGTGACAACTCAATTATTATCGACCTTATTGGATTTGCAGATGCATCCCAAGTAGCATATGGGGCATGTGTGTACATTCGAAGCGTAAATAACCGCAAGGAAGCAAACATAAACCTCTTATGCGCGAAATCAAAAGTTGCACCAATAAAGTCTATTTCTATTCCCAGATTAGAGTTATGTGCCGCTCTGCTATTATCAAAACTTATGAAAAGGGTTAAAACCGCGCTTAATATTATTGTAAATCGAACGTACTTGTGCAGTGACTCTACTGTAACATTATCATGGTTAAATGCCGAAGCAAGTACATGGAAGGTTTTTGTAGCGAATAGGGTTTCACAAATTCAGAGCTTAACTTCAGATGCAGAGTGGTATTATGTCAAATCTGATCAAAATCCTGCCGATTTTATATCACGGGGAGTATGTCCTACTATATTAATTAATTTAAAAACTTGGTGGCATGGTTCTCCCTGGTTAAAATTGTCTTACAAAGAATGGGCAGTCAAAGACATAAATGAAATTAACTCGTCTTCTGAGTGCAGTAAAGAAATTCGGAAGTCAAAACTGACTGTATTAGTAACAAACGTAGAGTTTAACTTGTTTGACAAATATTCGTCATACATAAAGCTCCAACGCGTTATCGCATACGTTAATCGATTCAAACAAAATTCTCTTACAAAAACAAAACAATACGGTCATCTCACCGTGACTGAATTGAACGATGCAACAAATACAGTAGTGAAGATTGCACAATCACAAATGTTCGGGCTTGAAATCGACAATATAAAGAAAAATAATTGTGTTCAACAGGGTAGTAAGTTCCTACAATTGAATCCTTTTATAGATTCTGAAGGTGTTCTAAGAGTAGGTGGTAGGTTGAACAAATCTGCATATAGTTTTCATAAGAAACATCCCATAGTTCTAAACAGTAATCATCCTTTGTCACTTTTACTTGCCAGATCGGAACATTTGCGACTATTACATGCAGGTTCTCAATTGTTACTAGCGTCATTACGTGAAAAATTTTGAATACTTTCAGGTAGAAATTTAACTAGAAAGGTAATACATGAATGTATAAAATGTTTTCGTACAAAACCCACAGATACAAATTATATCATGGCAGATCTGCCAAGTTATCGTATAATGCCTGAAAGACCATTTATCAATTGCGGAATAGATTACTGCGGACCTTTTAAGTTACGTGACCGCGCAACCAGAAATTACAAAATTACCAAAGCATACGTTTGTATTTTTGTTTGCATGGTTACTAAAGCAATACATATAGAACTCGTTAGCGATTTGACGTCAGAAAAATTTTTAGCTGCAGGATTTATAGCACGCAGAGGCAAAGTCAAAAATGTATTTTCAGATAATGCTAGCAATTTTAAAGGAGCACAGTCGGAATTATATACTTTTCTTAATTTAATAAACAATACTATTTTAACTGAACTGCATCAAGAAGGTATTTGTTGGAAATTTATTCCTAGTCGGTCTCCTCACATGGGAGGCCTTTGGGAGGCGGGGGTTAAAAGTTTTAAATCTCATTTTAAAAGAGTTGTGGGTGAATCAATCCTTACGTTTGAGGAGTTCAATACAATAGTTACTCAAATCGAAGCATGCTTAAACTCCAGACCGTTATCGCCTTTATCCAATGACCCTAATGATCTTCTCCCTCTCACTCCCGGTCATTTTCTTATTGGCCATAGTTTGATGGCACTACCAGAGCCAATGGTGTACAATGTCAACGACAATAGGCTCAGTAGATTCCAGCGCTTAGAAAAGATGAAACAACATTTTTGGAAACGTTGGTCTAAAGAGTATATATCGGAATTACAAGTTAGAAAAAAGTGGCATATAAAAAATGCTAACGTGATCAAACAAGGGCAAATGGTGGTCATCAAAGAAGAAAATCTACCTCTTCTAAAATGGTGTCTTGGAAGGATTGTTCAAGTGCACCCAGGTAGTGACAGTGTTGTTCGTGTTGTGAGTGTGAAAACAAATAACGGAGTGTATAAACGACCGGTAACAAAAATTTGTGTCTTACCGATTAGTGATAACTACGATAACCATAGTGATAATCGCACTGCATGAGCTAAATGTAATTGTTCAATCATTTACTTGTACGATTGTTGAAACTTTCAGTGGATTGTTTCAAAGGTGGCGGCATGTTGAAGCGATTGTAAGACGGCCGTTAGGACAGATTATTTTATCTGTTTTTACAATTTTGTGAACTGGCGGATGATTCATATTAAACCATCTACTGTACATAATTCTTGTAAACTTATATTAGTAATAGTTTGTTCTGTATAACTCGTTTTACTGTGAATTCTTTTGGAAACCTTTTTCATGTTAAACCATCTATTATACATAATTCTTGTAAACGTTTAGTAATACTTTGATGTGTATAACACCTTTTGGTTTGTACCTTTTAGTCAGTATGAATTCGGAACTCGTATAGTAAACTTGTACATTACATAATAACGAATTTAATATACTCAAGTTTAATTTCAATACATTCTTTTATTTAACAAGTTGCAGTACGCAACAGCAAGCTCAGACAGGAAAAAACGCTTGTTGGCTTGTTGCAAGTCAAATTTCAAACTCAAACGTGAATAAAATCAGATTTGTTTGAGTTCACACAATTCACGTTATCATGTTACCTATTCGATCGAATAAATGCTATTATTGCGTACTCTCATTTGGAAAATATATTATTTTCCAAAAAGTAATTCGGTTCCTTCGTCTTATGGAGTAAAAATAAAAAACCAAAAAAAAAACAATGTGATAGCTAGCAATTCCTTACTGGTTTTTTTATCGTTATAAATTTTGTTTTAACAATGTTGTTTGTTGCTTTATCTGTTTTTTATTTTTGAGTTTTGAGGCTTTGCCCTTATGTACTGGTTAGATAAACATTAAAGCTAAAAATCAGAGTAAAAATGAGTGTATTATGAAGACTATTTTAACAAAGTTGTTATTCCAATGGCATATGATTAGTACTTGTGTAATTATTTACGACGTAAGCAAGAAAGTTAATTATAAATAATAAGGTTTGAGTATGCCGATGTATCACTTTTAGCAAATTTGATGAGTGTATGTACATAAAGTCATTATTTATGCAAACTAAGGCAATTGTTTGTATCAATTAATTACATATATCTTGGTCATTTCTAAATAAATTTGAATACTGCAATCATGATTGTGTCAGCAATTCTAGGTCAAATCTGTATTTTCTTAGAATAAAATAATACTTTTTCACCATATCCGTTTTTTGTCATTAATCGCACAAGAATCATTTAAATATCAATCGCCGTGACTGATAATATACATACATATTGTAATGTTTTAGTTCAGTGAGTTAGGCAACACAAACAGCATATAAATCAAAATCAAGTAATCTTTGATAATGGGAATTGTCACGTCAAAATTAATCGTAATAGTAATACAAAAGGTAATAATAAATAAAAGAAGTTACTAGTTTTGATCCTAGATTAAATAATAAATGTTTTGATCTAACCAAATGTTGTCGTTTCTGGAAAAGTAAGGAATGTTATTTTTGTTATTATAATCAATTGTACTCACTTTAGTTATAAGTTTGTATTTAGTTTGTAAGGTGTAATAAAAAAAAACTGCAACATAAAACAAGTTAATTAAAAAAACAGAAATAAGGATTAAGTAAGGTTATGTAAGAAATGAAAAATTAACAGTATTTAATAATTAAAAAAGTGAAAGATGTGCAAAAGGGCATAAGGAAGACAATTAGAGGGAAATCGTCGAAAAATTAATAATAATAAAATAAAAATGTAATGTTATGACTGCCAACTGTAAAAGGTGAATATTACTAAACATTCGCGCCAAAAACTAGTATGTTGTGCTATTTACCATGATGGAAGGGTGAAGGGGTGGTAAAACCCGATAAATAGGAGTGACGGTAGCGATAAGAATCATCTTGATCGACATCGCCAGCTTTTCCGTATTCCTCGAAAATGGCAATGAAGCCACACATTGCATTATATACTAAAATGTAAAAGAACAATAAAAATTTATATTTAACAATAAAGTGTACTTACAAGTTACAATAGTTTTGCGTCGTGAACTGGTGAACGATGAAGTTAAACTGAGAGCTAATTAACAAAAGTGCAAATGATGCAAAACAACGCGATAACGAGTGCGATTCGTTTATGTATATCAGCAGCTGACGTTAGATAAGGTATCGTTTAAGTTTCTGTAGTTTGTTTTAAGTTTTTTTTTTCTTTTGTTTGTTTGAATGTAATATAATAGTAGCATGTCATTTATTTAACAGTTTCTTTTGTTTTATTTATTTTTACTGATTGTAATGTTCAACTAAATTTATATTAAATAACAATCAAAACTAGTTGATTCTTACTTTTCGAACCAAAAAGAACTGAGTTAGCGGACTATGCGGTTAACGATTTTATTTGGTTTATCGGTGAGAATTCCCATCGATCAAATTATTTTTAATGGTTATCAATTTAATAACACCGCATAAATTAAATGGCGCCTAACTAGGGAGCTCAGCCAAAGTGCTGGTAGGAATTTGCTTGTTGATAGGAATTAATAGAATTGGTTAAACATAAATAGATTAAAATAAAATCAGTGCATGATAGAATGATACCTTGAATAATTAAGAAGCAATTTAATAAAATTGGTATAGATTAAGGATTGATTTTGAAATGACAGGATTTATTCGATATACCAATAATCATTTTATGTATGTGTTTTCTTGAAATTGTATGCTTTGTTTATTTAGATTTAATGCTAATTTGCAGAAAATTCTATAATATTTTTGATTGGCTTTAAAAGGGAGTTTATGATTTATTGTTTTCGTATTAGTTCGAATATAAAAGAATTAAAAATGGAAACACGTAATAGGAAAATATTTATTTGTTCAGAGGAAAGACAGGAAAAAAGTGAAAATACACAAACAATAGAGGAAGACACTGAGAAGTTAATGGAAATGGAAGAACAAAAAGAAGCAAAGAAAGAAATTGAAATAAAAAGTTACTTCGAAGCGATGATTCAGTGGATGAAAGAAGAAAAAGAAAAAGATAAAAAAGTTATAAAAGAAGAAAAAGAACAAGATAAAAAGGAAATGCAGGAGATGATTAAACAAATAATGGAAGAACATGATAAAAAATTTCAAGAATTTAAAGAGGAAAATAATTGCAAAATTAGAGTAGTTGATGACAAGGTAGAACAAATTAAACAAAAGGTTGAAGGGTCGTTGAATAGAGTTGAACAGATGGATATAAATATTAGAAGAAATGATAAGCAATATGGAAAGATATTTATGGAATTTGATCAAAGAATCGTGGAACAAAATGAGAAAATAAAAGGAAATAACATTGAAATAATGGAAATAAAAGATGAAATTAGAAGAAATAGTCAAGAAAGATTTCAAGGAACGACGAAGTTACCAGAAATAAATGATATTAACAAGGAAGTGAAGAAGACAGAAACTAACGACATGAGTAAGGAGTTGATTATGAATATGGAAATGATGTGCCAGAATATTCATGGGCCATGCGATGGAATGAAATTTTATGGTGATTCACGAGTCAATCCAAATATGTTTGTGAAAAACTTGGAACAAGGAATAGGAAAAATAAAGGATATCAATAGGGTCAAAGGAATAATAAGAAAAACGATGAATGAAGAAGCGGAGATATGGTTTTCGATGATAGAACAAGACATTCAGTCATTTGAGGAATTTAAATTTGCTTTTTTAAATAGATATTGGGGTAGAATTGAACAGAGTAAAGTCAGGAGGATGATCATGCACGGAAAGTATAAGGGATACGAGAGGTCAAGGGAATGTTATGCGACGAAAATAATTAGTCAGGTTAAGCAATTGTCTCCACCCATGGAAGAAGAGGAAATAATTTATTATATCGGGGAACATTTCGAGGAAGATATCAATAGAAGAATTGGGTTGGAAAACATAAGAACGATTGAAGAACTAATGGTATTATTAAAACATTTAGATCAAACAGTTAAATTTATTAAAGATGGATATGTTCAATATGGTAGTTACGGTGATGGATGGAAAAAGTATGATTATCAACGGCAGGAGCCATTTAGAAATAATTATCGACCAGAGCAAGATAATGGGAGGAGAAATAACAGCTATAGAGACAGAGATGGAAGATATCAAGAGGGAAGACAAGTTAACTACGGTAACAATTATAATAAACCTAATCAGAATCTTGATTGGCACAAGCGAAGAGAAGTACATGATGAAAACAATAAAAAAGAATGGGAACGAACTGAAAAGGATGATAAGTATGAAAGAAAAATGTACCAGAATTATAATATCAATAGAGGCCGTGGAACATTTCGAGGAAGAGGTGCGTTATCGGCAGGTCGAGAGAGAAAGTATGAAAGACACATAAATAATGTCAATGTAGAGATTAAAGAAGGAAATGAGGAGTTGAGTGCCGAGTCGGATCAGGAGGAAATAAAGGTAGATAATACGAAATATGAAGAAAAAGAGACTAGACGCAGCAGAGTAGAGGGAAATCAGGATTTTTGTTAGAGGACAAACCAAGAGAAGTAAATAGCTACGTACATCCGAGAGATTTTATTGAGATAGATAATAATCATAGTATTTTAGAAGAAATAGTTTATTTGCCAAAAATTAATATTAAGTTTGCTAGTTTGAATTTAAAGGTTTTGTTAGATACTGGAGCAGAGGTTTCATTGATTAGCTACGATTGGATACAACGGCATACAGATTATTTTAAAAATAAATTAATAAATGTTAAGAATGTCAATTTAATTACCGCTAATAAGAAGAAAATTTCTATCGTAAGTGCAATGGTAACGGATAATATTAAAGTGGGGAATAGCGAAATTGAGCATGGTTTGTTAGTTATGAAAAATATGAACATTGAGGGACTACTAGGAATGGATGTGTTAGGCAAGTTAAAAATGAAATTAGATCTAAAGGATGGCAAGATTTATGTGGATAATGAGGAAGTTAAGTGGGAACGGGCTGAAGAAGATGAATTTTATGAAGAAACTGTAAAAAACGTAAACAAGTTGAGTTTAAAGAATGAAATAAAGGCAGAAATAGGTTATAGATGTCCTGAAGAATATCAGGAGGAAATTGAGATATTGTTGGAAGAAAGAAAAAGATTATTTAATGATGAACAAAGATTTATTAAGAAATATGAACATAAACTTCATACGTTTGATGAAAAGTCATTTAAAGCTCGTACTTACCCAATACCACAGGCCCTCAAGGAGAAAGTTTTGAAAGAAATAGATGAGATGTTAAAGAAAGGGATAATTGAAAAAGCTAGCACCCCATTTATTAACCCATTAGTTGTAGTGCCGAAAAAAGATAGTACCATTAGATTATGTTTAGATGCAAGAAGAATAAATTCAATCACAAAACCTCAACATGAAACCCCAGAAAATATAGATGCACTTATGAGTAAAATAGGAAAAGGAACAATTTTTAGCAAACTAGATTTACGTAATTCATTTTGGTTGATTCCATTACATAAGGACTCTCGGAAGTATACTGGTTTTAGTATAGACGGGCATATTTATCAATTTAAGGTTGTGCCATTTGGTTTGTCTACATCGGCCGCTGCATTGGTCAAAGTAATGCAGACAATTTTGGATAGATATTCTGATTTTTGTATTCACTACATCGACGACATTTTAATTTACAGTAAAAATAAAGAAGATAATTTAAAGTACATACGAATAATTTTGCAAGCGTTAGAAGAAGCGGGGATGAAACTGAATAAAGAAAAATGTGAATTTTTACAAAGGGAAACAAAATTTTTAGGTTTGTGCATAAATGCAGAAGGAGTAAAAGTAGATGAAGGAAGACTGGAGGAAATAAAAGGATATGAAAGACCAAAGAATATCAGACAGTTACGAGCATTTCTAGGATTACTGAATTATTATAAGAAATTTATGCCGGATCATAGTAATAAAATTTATGGTTTGTTAGAGTTATTAAAAAAGGAAAAGAAATGGAAATGGGAACAGAAACATGAAGTAGTATTTGAAGAAATAAAGAGAAGTTTTTATGGAGAATTAAAATTGGTTCATCCAGATTTTGGTGAATCTTTTACCTTATTTACAGATGCATCAGATCATGCGATAGGAGGAGTGTTGACCCAGATCAAGAATGGGGTAGAACAGCCAATTTACTTTGTTTCTAGAACTTTAAAGAATGCCGAATTAAAATATACGGTGACAGAAAAAGAAATGTTGGCGGTGGTATATGCAGTGAACAAATTAAGATTCTACTTATACAGAAGACCATTTATTATAAAGACTGATCATTCAGCACTAACATTCATGATGAAGACTAAATTTAATAACAACAGAATCTATCGATGGGTATTGCTTTTACAAAAACACCAGTTCAAAATTGTACATATTTCGGGAAACGAGAATTTAGTAGCTGACTTTATTAGCAAAAAATATGAACCAGAAAAGGGATGTTCACAGGATAGAATGATTGCTATTAATAGGTTGATTGACAATGACTTGATACCGATGATAATGTGTTCGAATCCCAAGCGACGAATGAATTCAATCAAATAAGGAGACAGTTGGACGATGAAGATTAATATAAAAGATGTTTTTGGAAAGATGGATTTATTGTTAAAAGAATAGAAGACTTAGAAATCTATGTGATACGAGAGGAATTATTAAAGAAATTCATTATAGATTTACACATTAGATACAGACACATAGGGATTAGAAAGATATGGTGCTTAATGAGAGAAAGTTTTTATGGGAATAATGTTTATGTTATAACTAAACATGTAATTAATAGATGTCAGAAATGTTGTTTGGCAAAGAATAGGAATCACACGAACAATAACATTGTTAAAAGTATAAGAGTGTCCGAACCTGGTGAATTAATAGCCATAGACTATCTAAGCAATTTAGTACCAACAACTGATCGTTTTACTAATATTTTGGTTACATACGACATATTTTCAAAATTTACTAGATTATTTCCTACAAGAAAATGTACAACCGATGAAACAATACGTTATATGGAGCAGTTAATTAGCGTGGATGGGAAGCCAAAAGGAATTTTAGCTGATAATGCTACATACTTTAATAATGCAAGATTTAAAGAGCATTTTGAGGAGCAAGGTATAAAAGTTAAGTTTTGTTCTATACGTCACCCGCAAGGAAACCCTGCAGAAAGGAATATCCAAGAGGTAATAAAATATTTAATAATTTTAGTGAGCGAAAATCATCGACTATGGAAGAATAAGTTAGAAGAAGTAGAAAATTACATAAACTGGACACCAAACATTAGAACTGGATATTCGCCCATTTATTTAAGGAAGAAAATTGAACCACCAAGACCGTGGGAATGTGAAGAGAAAGATTACTACCAAAGTTTAGAAAAAGCTAGAATACGTGTAGAAAGAAGTTTAAGAAGATATGAAGAAAAGGCAAATAGAAAAATTAAGAAAAGAGTAATATTTGAAATAGGAGATTTAGTTATTATGAAGAATTTAAGAGTGGGAAGAAGAGATAAATTTATGTGTGCAAAACTACAAAATCCATATGTGGGACCTTATAGAGTTGAGAGAATTATAAACGAAACTACATATGAGTTAGTGAATCCAGAGGATGGTAGCATTAGAGGAAAATTTCACATAAATCTTTTGTATCCCTATGTCAGCCAGGAATAAAATATGCGTTGAGTAATAAGATTAATCAAATAATAGATGAAATTTAAGATGTAGCACAGAAATACATGTACATAAAATAATATTTAGTTCATTTCAAGTTTAGAGTAGTTTTGGTCATAAAGAAAAAATAGCTAAAAGATAAGTAAGGAATAGGAGGGGAGGTTAGATAGGTTAAAAATAATGATGAAAAAAAAGAAACAAAGTCATATAGGAATAAGTATAGGTGTAGTTAGAAAATAGTGATGAGTAACCATATTGGTTAAAGCTTAAAAGAAATATCAATAGGACATATTTATTTCTTTTTCACTTTAAAGGAGGGGTAAAGATGTAATGTTTTAGTTCAGTGAGTTAGGCAACACAAACAGCATATAAATCAAAATCAAGTAATCTTTGATAATGGGAATTGTCACGTCAAAATTAATCGTAATAGTAATACAAAAGGTAATAATAAATAAAAGAAGTTACTAGTTTTGATCCTAGATTAAATAATAAATGTTTTGATCTAACCAAATGTTGTCGTTTCTGGAAAAGTAAGGAATGTTATTTTTGTTATTATAATCAATTGTACTCACTTTAGTTATAAGTTTGTATTTAGTTTGTAAGGTGTAATAAAAAAAAACTGCAACATAAAACAAGTTAATTAAAAAAACAGAAATAAGGATTAAGTAAGGTTATGTAAGAAATGAAAAATTAACAGTATTTAATAATTAAAAAAGTGAAAGATGTGCAAAAGGGCATAAGGAAGACAATTAGAGGGAAATCGTCGAAAATTAATAATAATAAAATAAAATGTAATGTTATGACTGCCAACTGTAAAAGGTGAATATTACTAAACATTCGCGCCAAAACTAGTATGTTGTGCTATTTACCATGATGGAAGGGTGAAGGGGTGGTAAAACCCGATAAATAGGAGTGACGGTAGCGATAAGAATCATCTTGATCGACATCGCCAGCTTTTCCGTATTCCTCGAAAATGGCAATGAAGCCACACATTGCATTATATACTAAAATGTAAAAGAACAATAAAAATTTATATTTAACAATAAAGTGTACTTACAAGTTACAATAGTTTTGCGTCGTGAACTGGTGAACGATGAAGTTAAACTGAGAGCTAATTAACAAAAGTGCAAATGATGCAAAACAACGCGATAACGAGTGCGATTCGTTTATGTATATCAGCAGCTGACGTTAGATAAGGTATCGTTTAAGTTTCTGTAGTTTGTTTTAAGTTTTTTTTTTCTTTTGTTTGTTTGAATGTAATATAATAGTAGCATGTCATTTATTTAACAGTTTCTTTTGTTTTATTTATTTTTACTGATTGTAATGTTCAACTAAATTTATATTAAATAACAATCAAAACTAGTTGATTCTTACTTTTCGAACCAAAAAGAACTGAGTTAGCGGACTATGCGGTTAACGATTTTATTTGGTTTATCGGTGAGAATTCCCATCGATCAAATTATTTTTAATGGTTATCAATTTAATAACACCGCAATATATTGTTCATGTATGTTCATCGTTTTGTAAATTAGAACCTTGATGAAATCTTATTTAGTACAATCTTATTATCCCACGCTCTAAATACACTTGTACACACAGATATGGGAAACTAATTTGTCGTTTAAAACCGCATACGTAGGTCTAATATCGACAGATTCTATTAATAAATAACTATTAATACAGTATTTTAAACTGATCAAATCAAAAAGCAATTTAAATACCTGTCAAAATTCTTAATCTATAATCTTCTATCTAAAAATATGAATTTTGTGTATTAAGAAATAACAATGGTATAGTTTTTAAGAACTACTTTTCAAACAAACAGAAGCTAATAACAAAAAAGAAAAAGAAGACACAGGTTGACTACCAAATAATTAGTATCATCTGTTCCACACCTACAACCCAAAAAAAATTGAAATTCCTTTAGCTTGTGCTAAATTTAAAATACAACAGGTGTCTACCAATTACAAAGCTACTTTTCGAATCTTCAGGTAAAACCGAAAGTAAAACAAAGCGACCGAAAACAATAAACTACAAGTGACCGTCGCTTTTGGGTGCAACAACTGTTATGTTTTCAAATTGGATCGCAGATGGCTAAGCGCACGTAAGGCACGTGACGTTTCATCATAAATTACTGCGACCAATTACTGGGGCGGTTAATTAAATGATACATCGAAGATTTTTAACTTTTTTTCAGTCCGGACCGACCCCACGAACGTTTGTCGTCGTTTTTACGTAATTACATTTATAAGATGAACAGAGATGGTGATAGTTATATTTTTAGAAAATTAGTGGAACATGTTCTGAGCGGTATTGAATGAGAAATGGGCATCATTAATTATTTTTAACGAATTTATAACATTTAAAAGTGTTTTCGTTTATTGGGGTATGACATAAAAATTTTTGACTGTAACAGATGCGAAAGAGTTACCATCAATTCGTTATTCAGAACCAGAAGGCAGACAGATCAAGCTTTTGATAATAATTAAACTCAATATTAATTTATAAATAATGCAAAAACTTGTTTCATACGAGAAGTTAAATCATTTCAAGCAATATTTCAACGTTTCAGTTGCAATTGTTTCTTATTAATCCATTTTGTTTTTATTTTGTTTTATATCTTATTTATTGCAGATTTCTGGTTTCTTTAAAATGTTGTTGTTGATATGTAGACACCAAGTATATTATAAACATAAACTTTATAACTTATACATTATTTAAATAATTAAATAGTCTCTTACAAATACTTTCTTGTAAATCACACAGAGAATGTGTTCTAGAACCGTTATAAGATTATTTTAGAGAAGACATTTAAAATTGAGGTGAGTCAAACAACAGAACTTATTTTGTTGTCTTTCATTCTTTGTTTTGTTACTAATAAATGCCTTAGCTTTGTTGAACAGATTTTGTGAAAAATTGTTCATACAAGCTCTCTATTTGGTATCTGGGTAATCATTGAATGTATACAAAGCGTTTGACGAACAACAAAGTTCACAATTTTTGTATTGTACAATTAACAATGTCGCGTTTGAATGTGAGGATTATATGACTGACGAAAACGTGCAGAGTGGATTAAGCGAACACAAAAAAAAACACAGTTTTTAACAATGTAACAGCGTTTGTCAATTTCATAGATAATTTTATTAAAGAAAACTTAAGTTTTTACTAAAACGTTCTAGCTCTAGTAACGTTGCTTTTTACATTTAGCAAAAAATCGAAAATAGTGATTTGTTTTATTAATACAACAAAATCTTAGATTTTGGGACAAGTAAGATTTGTCTATAAGGTCTATAAACTCTTTTTGTGCAAATTTAACATAAATAACAATAGAGGAAAACCGTGTAATGACGTATCTAGATTTAGACGTATTTTGGTAATTTAAAATTAAATCAAATTTTGCTTCTAGCACAAAACAACTATTAACTTCTGGTACAGTTATAACTAAACAGCGAACAGTCAGGCAAATGACTGGAGCCTGCCTATTTTGCTTTTTTGTGTAACTTTTTGTCTTTTTTGCCTTTTTAAAGAGTATTGTTTTATATTGCTTTTTTACATATAAATTTTGAAAAGTTTGTGTAAAAAGTGTTTTAATAAATTACGTACAATAATATAATTAACATTTTTTGCTCAAAAGGTCTTACCACGATCCTATAAATAACAACAGGGATTTTCATGTTTTGTTAAACAATGGTTTCCAGAAAACATTATATACAAAAGCCGCTTATAGAGAAGAACTATTGTAAGAATTTATACTAGGATTATGTACAATGACAGGCTTAACAGAACACTATTTACAAAACCGGAAGGATTTCGGAATGAACTATATTTGATAGGTCCATTCAGTACCAAGTAAAGCAAACAAATATAGATAATTTTAATTCTGTTCGGTGGGATTCCTTTAATGACTGAAACACATGACTAAAATTGTTACGTTTTCTTTTTAATTAGTAACGTTCTCGAATGAACGCACCAGTTAATAATTTATTTACTAATGTTCTGCAATGTAAATATAAAATGTGCCTCTACAGTGAGATACGGGTTTGGACTCAGTCTAAAGGTTTGCAAATGTTTAATCGCATTTGGCCGGTTCTTGTAAATTTTTCACTGCGTTACTATGCACACGTAGTTTTACTACTGCGATAAAAGTTAGATTTAAATGGTTAATTCTTAGCTTGGTAAGTTTTCTAATCCAAATTTTATTGTTGCTAACCTAGATAAATTATTACAGAGGGTTTTTTTGTTTTCTTTCTTTATCTTGGCTGCTTTCTTCCTGGATGTAACCGTTTCCAAAGAATAAAAGGGTGAAAAATGTCGGGTGAAACTCAAGGATTCGTACATCTTTCTTCCTTCGATGCTAAAGGGCCGACAAGGGCCGTTATGTGATGTAATACAACCATTGCGATTGTAATTATGATTTCTGATTGAGACAATTTGTCTAATTTTCTGCTGTTTGATTTGGAATAATTACTGCGTAGGATTGTTATCTACAAGATTTCTTTGGAGGCAGCTCATGGAAAATTTACGATGCTAGTTTTTTTTAAGTTAAGTAAACGTAACGTCAATTATCAGATTGTATAAGTAAGCTAATGTATTGTTGTAATTTTGATTATGTTCTAACCTACATTAAGTGTGAAGTGTGGTACTGTTTTACTTTTGTGTTTTAGCTAATTTCTTTTCTGATGACTAAGGACTAAGACTTGGGCAGAGCTCTGGACAAGTCGATCGATCTACAGGGATATGTAAACCATTGTTACTCGAGAAAGGAAGTATCCTACTTTTTTTACATTTTATGTAGCGTTATTTGCTTTAAAAATTCATTTTTGGTCATGCTATTTTGACTAGGTCAAGTTTGCTTAGACCTCTTGATTGAGTACACGTTTACTTAATCGTTGGGAAATTTTTCCCTCTTATTTAATTTGTTTTGATTACTCTACGAGTAATTACTGAAAATTTGTTTCTACGATTATTGCACCGAGGGAAACTAATCCCTAACGGTAGAAATTACTAACGTTATTTAGTTTGTGTTATTGACTCTTATGTATTTAGAGTCCATATTAACTTCAATTCAAAATAAACTACCTGGCGCCTATATCTTTGGGTATTTACTAAATCTTTTATGTTTATGTGGGATTTATTTTTAGATTATATAAGCTACCTCCAAATTCGGCTGCATTATTATTTCTTACCTACTTCCCCTCTCCTGAACTTGGGCAATATTTCTTTACAAATAATTCCAATTAGAATTCTCCTGCATTTATAGTTACTACCCCACTCCAGCTGGTAGGGGTTGGTAATAAAATATTCTTTGTTTGTTATAAATACCTGTGATATTGTCACACTGTGATAGTCTATTGCTGTTGTGCTGTGAGTAAGTTTTAAAATAGGCCACCTAATAAACAATCAAAATTTGAAAATAATTACAAGTGCAGTACATTGGACAATAATTTAACAACCGACGGAGAAAACCTTTTTTGTCAAGTTTGTTCAAAATCAGTAAGTTTGTATTATATTAATTTAAATGCTTTTAATTACAAGTATATGTATTATTTTAGATCGGTGCTACTAAAAAGTACCATGCAAAACAACCCTTAGTTAGTGGTTTACATTTAAAAAATATTAAAAAAATTATGAAACAACCATTGTTAAAAAACATTATAGAAGATCAACAGAATAAACCTGGCCCATCAAAAATAACTTTTGCTCTAGATTTGTGCGAAGCATTGGTGTCGGCTCAAATTCCTCTTAAAAAACTTGATAATATCAATTTTCGCAATTTCCTCAAAAAATACACCGAACAAGTTGTTCCAGATGAATCAACTTTAAGAAAAAATTATTTAGACATATATTTCCAATCGGTAAGCAGTTTAATTAAAGTATTTGTTTTCAAAATGCTGGTTTAGCTTTTATAGAAAATACAGACAATAGGGAATGACATTGGGACCATTACATTGGGACTTCGGTTGATGAAACAACCGATTGCAGAGGTCGATATATAGCAAATTTTGTAGTTGGTAAATTGTCTGAACTAAAACCAGGAAATGCTAATTTGCTAGCATCCAAAGAAATTCTACAGAGCAATCACAAAATAGTTGGAAATTTTTTCGATGATTGTTTACCTAAGTTTTTTTTAATGATTGATTAATATAATACAATCTATTAATTACAATTATATAATGTTAAGTTTTGTAGGACATTCTGTATGCCAATGGCGTAAAAAAAGAAAAGGATCTTTTATTCGTAACCGATGCAGCACCTTATATGATCAAATCCGCTCAGGCATTAGAAATATTTTATCCGAATTTAAAACATTTAACTTGTCTAGCACATGGAATACATAGGGTATGTGCATTTATTAGAGACCATTTTGCAATAAGTTCATTTCTGCCACCAAAAATAAAAATCTCTAACATATTAGATTCTCTTTTTGATTATTGGACCTTGTTTCAGGTTTTTGTGAAAGTACTATTACGGGTAAGGGGCTATAAAGAAAAACTTCCAGATGTTAAACTTCCACCGGAACTTATCATAACAAGATGGGGAACTTGGTTATCTGCTTGAATTTTAAAAAAAAAATTAAAGAGGTATAGTTCATACTATAATCTGACATTTTCTTATACATTAATTGAATTGTCTTACTTCAGGTGGTTGAATTATTTGACGAGACGGCCTCTGCAACAATTGCTACATCTCAGAAAGCTTTTAATGACGAAGCTGTTAAGTTGTTATACATTATTCTCCCGTATGTCAAGGTAAAGTTGGCAACATTGTAACCAGCCGACAGAAGCGAGGCACGAGACACAACCCAAGCGCAGACTCATTGTAACGTAATGTTAGATCATGTTTTTTATTGGATGCCCAGCTCTCTGGCTTAGCCGAGCCTGTCTCAAATAACGTTGCCTAGTTTTTATAAAAACATTTTGGTAAGTCTGACCTCACAAGCCGCTAGTAATATTAAGTATTAAAAACAGTAACTCTTTGACTACCAGTACTTTTTTTTATAATAATTTAGTTTTTTATTTAATTGGAGCATATAGAAGAGGGTTAAAAACAGCTTCTAGATTGAGAGTCCTTAAATTTGCTGGTATTTTTAGTACCTGAACCTATAAAATTTATTATTCCAGTGGTACATTTCCTTGGGATATATTCGTCCCAAGTGGTATATAATAGCGTCTCACACTCCCTTCTACATAGAAGATAAGGTAACAGAAACATAAAAATTACGTACTATGATATAAACTAAAACATAATTTGCATAAAAGTATTTTGCACGCCGAGCAAAGTGTAGTTATTCTTTTTTCCTTTTTGTTAGAAGAACATTTTAGGGATCTTCTTCTTGAGGGCTCTTCAGTAAACAAGTTGTTCTATATTGATGATTGTTTTTAAATTTTTTTTCACTCCTCCCATATACTTACTGTAAAAAAACAATAAAAGAATGACAATCTACCAATTCTTTAGTGCTATCTTTTTTTTTACGTTGTGTTTGTTCAACATTTAAGTTATGGCAGTTGCTAGTAACTAACCTTGCTATCTAGCTGCAACGATGCTATTGTTACTATTTTTAAACGAGCACTCCTTTTTTTTTCAATTTATTAGAACCAAATTTGGGCATACTTTGTCTGTTAGCTTGACATGTATCAACCGAAATAAAACCAATATTTTTAATAAGTTTACGAAAGTAACGAATCGGTTAAAAATTAGTGATAATTCTTTGATACGAATTGTGCTTGCTAGCTTCATTACGACTCTTTTTTCTAGTGTAGTACTCAACTCAATGTCAGCATCTTTGCCGGCATACACGGTCATGTCATATGTATACCCACTTTCTGGGTCACATCACTTCCATATTTTGACGCCTTTTTTATGGGATTTATGTGAATGTATTGCTTTAGACAAAACCTTCCTTTGAAATTAGCCATCGATTCGTCTATACTTTGGAACGGGTTTTTATCTCTGGACCGTAAAAAACTGTATTTGAGACATGAAATTAATTCGTCTGTGTAAAAAGTTTTTGGTGGATTTTTTGGTTTTTCTGAAGTGTTAAAAAAGAACTTTGAAATCAATAACTAAAATCTGTTACGAAATGTAACATTTTTTATTGCCTGATTTTTCAGTTGTAACGTGTAAATTCGTATTTGGGCATAAATTCGCCTAATACCCAGTAAACACGGATTGAAACTGTTACAGTCACAAAATTAAAACAATTGTTTCAATACGTTGTTTCGTGTTAGTTCCATTTTTATATCATTTACATGTAACTGACAGTGAATAAATTGAAAGAGTTCCGATTTTTCACAATCAGTTTTAAACCGTTTCAGTACTTGCAATTCTTTTCCCATAATCAGCAACCGTCTAAAAACTGATTTATTAAAACCGAAAATTTTTTGAATAACTAGAATTGCTTGAAGATCGATTAAATAAGATTGAATTATTTTCAAAACAGTGGAATCGTTCTAGGAAAAACGAATACTTTGTCATTAGTCAGCATTAGTCGTTGCTATATCTTTGATTACTGTCGTCAACGCTTGCGCTGCAAATTGATATCTTTTCACTTGTTCGGTTGTAGTTTGATAAGTGATGCTGTGTGTACAATTACGAAATGGAACAATAAACGGTAAGTCGAAACATTTTATTATAATCCATAAATCTAATCAATATTATTATCATTTCTGTTCTTTATGTATTTTAATTTGTATTAAAAAAATGTAAATTAACACACATGGTTGCGTTAAGGTAGATTATTGCGTAAACCTTATGATACTTTAGGATTTATAATTACAGTTCAATTCTTCAAGTTTTCTATACGATTATGTACAGCTAAAGGTATTCACAGTGTTTTTATAACTTTCCTATGATTGCTAAAGTGATATTTATATTAAGTTTGTGTTGTTTTTGATTAAAAAAATGTAATTAATTTTGTGTAACTCTATGATTATGTATGTATATAAATGAAATATTTATTTCTATGTTACAGATGCGGTTAAAAGTTGTTACCCAACAGTAACTGATGCAGTTTTCGAGACTTCCGTGAAAAGACCACATCAAAGAAAGTTGCAATATGTAAAAAACTCAATGTGATATTGTATTTAAAAATATTTATTGTGCAATAAAATTTGAAACGTGCATTCGAAAATGTATAATTATATTATTGAAAAAATTGTTTTAGTTCATTATTGAAACACAAAAATCATACATGTATCGATCATTTAGTATCAGTTCAAGAACGAAGCTTTTAAAACGTAAACTGAATGCAACATTTAGTTTGCAACAGATTTGAATTTAAAATACCGAAACTATACTGATATAAATAAGTGAAACAGCGATGGACTTATAGCTATTTTATTGCAGTTAGGTTTCTTTTATGTTTGAAACAAGAGTGAATCATAAATTTTTTGTTTTGAAACTGTTACTAAACATTATCAATTTTGTGTTTACTGGGTAGTTAGACAACCTTGCCTTTAACCGTGTGAAATACTTGACCTCAAGCTATATTCTTCAAGTTATGCTCATCGAGGGCTCTCGAGAGTAGTCGGCCATCTACGAAATTCACTTTATTTGGTGGTTTGCGGTGTAATGGACGTGGCAGAGACGGATGGGTAAGAAAAATGAGGTTTTATTTCATCGATCAACATCTAACGCAACGACGTTTTATTTTAGAAATCCTTGATGAATCCGATCAAATGTCATATTCATCAAACAAAATATCCACGTATTTCGACGTAAAATCGTAAAGTAGGTTAGTATTCGCACGTGGTTGATGGTGGAGACGTACCAACTAATATTCGCTGTTTTAGCTCTTTTGTTTTTTTCGTGTCTGTCGGAGTTTTCTTCCGAGCTCTTTCGAAGCTTTCTGGCTGGTTATTTTTTTAATTCTTGCGCGCGATCACGGGTGGATATGCTACCGGTTACGGTAGCCGCGGAAATATAATTTAAACTTTAGCGCATAATTGTTTGCTTCCAGAGTCTATTTTAAACCTGCTTTATCCTTATATTCTATTTTTTTTGTAAGTTATTTGATATTGTGATTTATACCAGTGGCGTAACCGTCGAATGGCTCTTTCCGTTCCGGAATTTGCTGTTAATATATATATATACTCAATAAATGATTATTGTTTTAGATTCTTTTCCTGTCGATTTTTTTTTTACCCGACGACCATCTACGGTGAGGCTAGCCGAAAGGTAAGCGTGACATCTTGGTAATTAACTTAATAAATTTTTTTTTCTTTCTTTTTCTCCACCTCCCCCATTGGAACATAACACAGTGATAAGTGTTGCAACCAATAATTAAAAATACTCGGTAACCCATTATAGCTCATTACAAACATGCACCCCAACAACGTCATAATTTCAAATTGATCAGTCTTTTCAATTTTTTGCTATATAAGAGCGTTTAGTTTTGTTCTTCTTTTGTTTTTTCACACTACAAAAGGTCGAGATAAAAAGAAACAGTAAATGCAATAGGTAGTCATAAAATTAATTATATTTTTTCTAATGTTTAAGATTATTTAATTATTTACGATTAAAAATATCACGTTAAATATTTTTTATTTAACGTCAAAAAATACCATTAACAAATGTGGAAATACATTAGAGTGTGTCTCCTACTGTTGATGATTTCCAAAAAAGAGAAACGTTAGTCTAGTAGTTTACTCTGGTGGCTTTTGCACAATTGCATTGACATTGCTTTACCTCCAATGTTTTTTACGTTGTGGTTTTAACCCGCATTTTTATTTAAAATTATTATGGATTACGCGGGCTTAAAATCAGTTTACAATATTTTTCGCTATTTACAATTTTTAAAAATTAAATAAAATTATAGAATATCGCACGTAAAAATTTACTTTTTTGGTTAGGATAACTAAAGTAATAATTTGCAATGTTTTTTTATTACAAAAAATGTCAATTCATAGAAAAAAACATACTATAAAGAAGAAAAAGAATGTTGCTCAACAACGTTTTCCCTGTCTATGATGATGTTGATGAAGCTTTGATTAAATAGATAACTATGGCACCTACCTCTTTTGGAAAACGTAATTACGATTTTTTATCAAGCATTGGATGGTTGCACAAAATTTCAAATTAGGCAATATCTTATTCAAAAAGTAATAAACGGGAAAAGCGCATCGGTCAACATGCAAACGATTGGCGATTTGAAGAACAATGATTTAACTAATTTATTTTGAGGGTATGTTAAAGATGACATTTTTAATGACGATGAGAACATAACTGGCTAACATAGAATCACTTAAAGCAGACTATAAAAGTAACAAAAAAGAATGGATAATAAGTGAAATTTACGAAACGTGGTTTTTGAAGTTAGACAGTCGTTTTTTCGTCGATGTTTCAAGATTTTGTACTTAACTTTGTAAAAGAAAAAAAATTGAAAATCAGCGATAGAGTAAAAGTATTTGAACAGGACGTTACCATCCCAACATTTCAAGTAATCTTCTTGTATACTAAGAAATTTAAAACTTGCATTAAAACAAGAGAAAATGTGCCTACATAACTTTAAATCAAATGACAAACTTCAAAAAAAAAGAAAAGTGGTGTAACGAAACAGAAGAAAATAACAATATTTTTTCATACGTGTTTTTTTATTATAGCTTTTCTAGTACTAAATGAATAACAATTAGTAGTTTTTTTTAGTTTCTTGAAGATTCGTCTAAATGTTTTGTTTAAGATTGTAATTATTTTTTTACTATGAAGGGCGTTTAAAAATAAAAGAGAGCTTTTATTTCTTTCACTAAATGTCAATAAGTATTTATTTCTCAAGAAAACTTATATAGTAAAAGTCTATTTTTTCGAGTTTTTCAATAATTAAAACAACTTGAATGCGTTTGTGTAATCAGGTGAATGCTGCGGCTTATATCAGATGTTAAGTATAAAATAAGTGTAAAATCATTACACAGTGTAACATAATATATTAATATGGTCAGTGCTCTGGTCATTGACATAAATCGAATATTTTCTAATTGTGAGTACATATAAGAAAATAAACAATTTGTTTATAAACATACAACATATTTTAAACATGGTAATCACAATGCCGATTTAGGAAGATTAACCGTTTCAAATTTCTTTTAAACAACAGGTTTTATTATGCAAGAATCGATCAAAAATAATAGCTACAATTTCTATTAGTCAAAAGTAGGATAAATTTGTATAAATTCCAATCGCTTGTAATTATCTAAGTTATAATTACAGAATTAGAATATGTGCCGGAACTTGTATGTACATATAAGCTGCATTGTCAGATAGTTTTAAATAAATTTAAAATGTAAACAATAAGCTTATTGTTCAGTTAATTAAATTTCACGGAGATTGATTTTTAATAGTATAAACAAAGCGTTTCATAAACGTAGTTTGTAATGGTTATGGTTTGTGAAAGCGCCACCCACCTAAAAAGGTGCCTCGTCCGTCTTTCTTTCAAAAAAATAACAAGAGAACAAGTGAACTAGAGCTCAGGTGCAGCTTCGTTGAATATAATTCTCTGGAGAAAAATGCATTTATAGAAAAAATGCGTTGTTGGTAAAAACGACTATTATAATGGTTGGGTTTCGGGTTACGCACAAGGCTATCCATTGTTAATCTTGTATTTAAAACATGTGAACTTATTTTTGAATGTCTTTGTTATCAAGAGAAAACCATTCAGTTTTTAAACACTTGCCGTTCATGGACTCTATAAGATTTCTGTTTGCCGAAAAGGCATTCGCGTTTATTAAAACGAGTTGAGAAACTTTAATTTGTTGAAAAACCTACTGTTATTGACAATAATAAAACTTAGTCAAGAATTTAGTTATGTTAATAAAAGTAGTATACACGTTTGTCGACAGTGCACTGAGCACTAATAAGAGTAAGTAAATTAGTAGTGACTTAGCATTGCTAATTAACGTTGTAATAAGATCAATTAATAAAAGTGTCATTGATCGCATTCAGAATCCGCTGATTAATTTACTTTGTCTTAAGCATTAGAATGCTTAGAATCAAGTTTTGAAAAAATCTTCTATTGCGTATGCAAAATATTGACAACAATATTCGCAATTTTTCCAATTCAAGAACGAAATTTTCACCATTGTTCACTTTCAATGTCAGGAATTTAAACAGTGTTTCCATGAAAATTGATTTGATTTTCCTTGCTGTAAATCCATCAAACCAACAATAGATCTCTATAACATTTATAATTATTTTACTTAACGCTATATCAGCTTATAAAAGAACGTTTGTAGAAAATTTTAGCAAAGGTGACTCATTTAATAATTTTAATTATAACTAAAAACTATTATCTATATCAGGCATGGGCAACCACCGGCCCGCGGGCCGCATCCGGCCCGCGAGGTTGTTGGGTCCGGCCCGCGAAATAAATGCATAGATGAGTCATGTGACATTAACAATATTAGTCAACTTTTAAATTTTATTCGAAGTATAAACCATAAATTTGAAATAACAGAAGAATTACTTTCTATATATCCTATGAAAGACACAACGACTGGCGAAGATTTTTTTATGGCTCTTCAAGAAGTGTTGAAGAAAAACACAATATAAAATGGGACAAAATTGTTAACATTACAACCGATGGATGTCCTAGCTTGACAGGGAAAAACATCGGATTGTTAAAAAAAATAAGCGACGAAATAAAAAAGATTCTAGAAAAAGAAATAATTTTTATACATTGTATGATTCACTAGGAAACCCTTTGTACAAGAGTTTTAAATCTTAAACATGTAGTATCGGTTGTAACAAAGGTGGTTAATTTCATTCGTGGAAGAGCTTTAAACCACCGGCAATTCGTAACATTTTTGCAAGACATTGACTGTGAGTTTACTAATATTCCTTACCACACCGAAATACGGTGGCTTAGTCTTGCAAAAGTGCTAAAGCGATTCTACGAATTGTTGGATGAAATTATTAATTTTTTAAGTGCTAAAGACAAACTGAATGAATTTTTCGAACTACAAGATAAAGACTGGCTGAACGACTTTTTCTTCTCGGTTGATATGTTTTCACATCAGAATCAATTAATTAAACTTGTCATTACAAGGAAAGGGACAATTTGTTTTTGACATGTTCACTAATGTTACATCATTTACCACTAAACTAAAACTATTTTTACAACAATTTCAGAGTAAACAATTGACCATATTCAAGCGTTTTTTTGGACTTCAGGTTTAACATTTTTGGGTTGGTAAAACTGATGAATTTTAAATCGCCCTCAAAAAATAAAAACTTTTATTGGTTGTCAACAACGACCTCTCTGACTGATGGGTCATAATGAATTCCAGTGATTTGTCAAATCGGGTTGGTAGCAAATATGGACAAAAAAATTTGGTTGTTATCATGAGGTTATTGTTGCTACTTAAAATTCATCAGTTTTACCAACCCAAAAATGTTAAACCTGAAGTACAAAAAAACGCTTGAATATGGTCAATTAACCAGTCCCATTTTGCAAGAAAGAGAGAAATACTTGAAGGGTAGTGATTTTAAAAAGTATGAAGCTATAGTAAGTAATTTGTACAATGAATTTATAAGAAGGTTTGATAATTTTAAAAAGATTGCCAAAGATTTATCGTTAGTAAGCCAACCGTTTAATTTTAATGTCGCCGATGCACCATCTTGCATTCAGTTGGAATTGATCAATTTACAATCAAATCAGATACTTAAAAAGAAATTTACAGAAAAAACGGTAATAGAATTTTATGCTTCTTTAAATCCAGACATTTTTAAAAATATGTTGGATAATGCTCAAAAATATTTAGCATTCTTCGGATCTACTTACATATGTGAAGCTGCATTTTCTTTAATGAAAAATGCAAAAAGCAAAACTAGATCACGAATTACAGATGAAAATTTAGGGGCTATTTTACTAATAGCCACGAGTGATTTAAATCCTAATTTCGAAGAAATTATGAATCACGAACATACTAATTTTAATCGTCATTAGAGTTTTTGTTTTTTTTCCTAAATTTTTTTCTTTGTATTCAATTTGATATCACAATAAAAACATTTGTTCCAAATTGTGCTTCTTTTACCCTAAATCTACAACATATGTATAAGCGATAACACTAGATATTTTATTTTTAGTATTAAACACATTAAGAATTTGGTATACCTAGAAATTAATTTATTTAATATATATCCTCTTTTATTACGTTCTTTAATCTAATCCGGCCCGCGTCATGATACGATAAATTTTATTTGGCCCGATGAGGAAAAAAGTTGCCCACCCCTGATCTATATGTTGCTTTTATAGTTCGCTGTAAGGTAACATACATAAGTACGCAATTTTATTAAATATCGAAAACGTGTAGTTATATCATTGATGTATTGTGTACTTTGGTTATTATACAAATATTTTTAATTTTTTTTTAATAAATGGAAATAACAGTTTTTTTTTTAAATTATGTTTATTAGTCTTATAACAGCAATTTGTTTTTTTATTTTTGTTAAATAAAAAAAAATTTAATTACTAATTTTTTTATTTTCAAACTTACTGGTTTACGTTCGCCTAACATGTAGGCTTTTTTAAAAACTACACTTTATTCTGTAAAAAAAATATTAAAATTACCATTTCTTACAATTATAAAAATTGATTAAAATAACGAACAAATTTAAGCTTAAAAGTTAAAAAGATTATAAATATATTTGTTTAAAGCTCAGTGTGATATTGGATTATATAATTAATAAATAAAGTGAAATACTTACCAAATTTTATAATAAATAACATTAATCAATTAATTATATTTTAGTTATATAACAATTTTCTTTTGTTAAACATAATAACTTGCATCTGCTTACGTTTTTTATAAAACATAGTTAAAAAAATTATTGCCGCTATCGCCACGATCCTTTCTACCGATGTCGCATCCAGTCTTCTGTTCTGGGACAGAACAGTCCCAAGGAGGGGGCAGTGAAACATTCTCAAATTCAAGAGACTTCTCGAAATTGTTATCCATCTTCTAGAACGTATACCGAAAGATATGGAACACTCGAGAAGGATTTCCAAAATGTGTATATATACGGAACAAACAAATCGTAGGTCAGTTATTTCCGTAATGCGAAGACAGTGTTAGGAAGATTATTCAAGTCTAAATAAATAAGTCGTTAGCACGTGTGTGTTGATAAATATACGGAGAATAATCTTGTACGTGACTTTAGTGTAAACAAGTGTGTGAAGCTATCCGCGGACTTTATCTTATCTTCGTGTAAGTGATATAAATTAGTGTAAGTGTTTTTATTTAATATTATTAGATTTAATTATTTCGGTTAATTTAAAAGTGTACATATTTTTAGTATAAGTAAAAATATTTTTAGTAGTTTAAATAAATTAGTTTTAATAATAAAATACGTAACAAGTGGTGTCAGGTGTGGGGTATCGTTCCGAATTTTATTGTAAATATCATTAAGAAATATCGCTCCCGTAATAAAAACATTGATTGCGTAAATAACTGTTAACTTCGCGATACGCGTGTTTATTTATAAAGTGTAATCATAGCTATATCAGTTTTTTAAAGTAGTGTTATTAAACTTTTTTTATTATTCGTGGTTAAATTTATGCCGGTGACGCATTCGCAAGCAGTTAAAATAGATGCAAATCTATTTGAATTTCTTGAATCAATAAAAAATGGTTAAGAATCGATGAATAGAAAAATGGAAGAAAATTCTCAGAAAATGGAAGAAAATTCTAGAAAAATAAAAAAAAATTGTTGGAAAATTCTAGAAGTTTGAAAGAAGAAATACGAACCAGCATAAAAACCCAACTTAAAATTGTTCAAGAGGAAACTCAAACAGATATGTTAAATCTAAAAGAAGAAATTTTCGAATCTGTGAATGACAAAATAGAAGAAGTACAATACAAATTAGAACAGAAGTTAAAAGAAAATTCAAGAACCATAGAAGACAAGTTAGAGAAAAAAATGAGAGAAAGAATACAACTGCTTGAAGAAAAAATGACCCAAATGAATTGCTACGGTGAAGGAAGCGTCACGAGTGAAAATTTAATAATGGACCATCGTGAAGAAACCACTCACAAGTTTAAAGTTGCTGCAGCTACAACTAATGGTTCGAGCAACAAGCAGAAAGCGACGTCTTTAATAGTGTCCCTAAGTGGAGAAGCACTTGGAATTTTACAAAGTGTTCCTGACCACTTATAAGAAAATTACGAACTCTTAATTTCACGATTACAAATAAGATATGGAGATGCTCATCTTCAACAAGTGTATCAAACTCAAATTAAAAGTCGGGTTCAAAAAGCTGCCGAAAGTCTTCAAGAGTTTGAGGCTGATATCGCCAGATTAACAGGGCTTGCGTATCCTACAGTACCAGATACCTTCTTGGAGCAGTTGGCGATTCAAACCTTAGTAGACGGCCTCCGAGACAACGAAACACAGCAGACTCTCCGGTTAGCACAACTGAAAACGTTAGATAACGTCTTAACCCATGCTTTCGAGTTCGAAGCACCAAAACAGGCGTCGCACCGAGGCAGCCATTTGCTCCGTTGTGCTGCAGAAATAACCTCGCACACAGAAGAAAGCATTGAAGACATAGTGCGACGTGTATTTCGGAAACAAGTAGCTTGAGGAAAAGAATTGACGTCCTGGAACTGCGGGGATGTGGGCCACGTACGATGACGCTGTACTAAGCCCCGAAGAAAACCAGAAGAACGTCCGGAAAACTAGAACGGGTCGACCGAATGGGGCAAAATTCGACCTCAACGAGCCATGCCGCGGAGATTACCATTCAAATGGCATCGCCGGTGGAGCAATTGCATAGCATTTATCTCGATGGCAAAATCAATGGAAGAAGTGTTTAGTTACTGGTTGACACTGGAGCGACGAAGACCATCATTCGTCCTGACATGTTAGAAGAAAACGAGAAGACATCACCAGTAACAGTACGACTTCAAACGGCGACTGGCGAGAAAATACCTACTCACGGACAAGTCAAAGTAACCATTGGTTTAGGAAATGGAGTTTTAACGTCCCGTTAGAGTTCATTACAATTAAAATTCAATTTTGCATTCATTTATTTTCTGCAACTAATATTGCACGTAAATTTATTCAGTTTGGCAACGTCGCGTGGTGTCAAAATTACTGAGTAATAGCTTAAGCTTGCACTTCCGTTTAGGCCACCCTTGGCCGTGCGTGTCGTAGTGATGAGGGGAAGACAAATTTTCTTGATTATGGCGTAAAAACGCATACAATTTAATTTTTATTCATTCCATCTAATTTTTGTGATTTCACAATGTTACGCAATATATTTAGACAAAGGAATTTATTTTGAAGGCCGTTGCTAAGCAGCGGTCTTTTCTTTTATTCCGGTCTTTTCTTTTTACTGGATCTATTATTTTGGTTTTGTCTTTTAATTACTGGATTTTCCGTCATTGGATTTATACATTGGTTTTATGCTTGGCTGTTGTGTTTGAAAATCTACATTCTTTTAGAAGAATTTTATCACTTCAACAAAGTATGTGCTAAAAATAGAAGATATCCGATAACGTCATATTAAATATGGTGAGTCAACTGGAATTAAGTTACTACATTTTACATTCACATTAATTAAATTGAGTTTTTAAAACTTTTCGGGAAACATACTCGATAACAAATTAAACGTTTACTACTTTTAAATTCAATATCAATTAATAATTAGGTATAAGATTTTATGCTTTTTATTCATCACCAATTTAAAGGTGGTTGGCGCCCTAATATTTTATTTTAAATCCTGTTTTATTCTAAATATTGTTTAGATTCAAATAATGTTCATTTTTCTTTAATGTAAATGGTGTATTATGTTATAGTTAATAAATTAAAGGAATTCACGTCTTTGTATTTACTTGCATTCAGACTCGCACCCAGAGGTCTGTGTCTCCGATTGCTGCCGTGGTTAAATTATTATTTTTGCTTTTATTAAATGTATGTTTCACATTTTTTATTATACGTTCTTTATTCGGTGTATTTTTTATTACAGAGTACTCGACCATTAATTACTAGTAGCCGACATCACGGAAAAAGTTATCCTGGGAATGGACGTGATAAAGAAGTATGGGTTCCAGTTAGATATAAAGAACGATGTCTTGTAGATCGACAATAAAGAAATTCCTTTTTATTAGTCAGAGAAGGCAGCCGTGCGAGTGTTATTGAGTGAAGACGTGACTCTGCCTGCAAGGACTCACAGTGTGGTGATGGCACGCCTGGATGGAAGCCTCCGGGAATGCTACATACGCGCGATTGAACCAATGGAGGGCGGTTTAGTTGAAAAGGGGCTTCTCGTTGGCAGAACTTTAGTACGAGTAAAAAACACGATGCCAGTAAGGATCTTAAACATCAACTCAGATCCTGTAACGTTGAAAAAGAAAAGCGTGGTAGGCCAATGCACGCCAGTATCACAAATTGTGAGATGCGTGAAGTCGAACAAATATACGTCGTCCACAACATCTATTGGACATTCTTACTACCAAATGCCAAAACCTCAGCCAATCTTAGCTGGCTAAATTTGAAGTGTTGATCCAAGAGTATCAAGATGTGTTCGCACTGGAGAGTGGCTCTACAGGAAAAACTAACGTGGTGAAACATAAAATTAATACCAGAGACGCTCGACCGATATGATAACATCCACGCAGACTTCCTTTGGCGAAAAGAGAAGAAGCCGAACAAATAATTACGGATATGGAGAGAGAAGGCATAATTAAACCTTCAAGTAGCCCATGGGCATCCCCAGTGGTACTCGTAAAGAAGACGGATGGATCAACGAGGTTTTGCGTAGACTACAGGCCGCTAAACGACGTGACCAAAAAGGACAGTTACCATTTACCCAGAATTGACGATACGCTAGACACCCTATCAGAATCCCAGTGGTTTTCTACGTTAGATTTAAAAAGTGGTTACTGGCAGGTAGAATTAGAACCCAAGGATCGTGAAAAAACAGCTTTTACGATCGGAACTGGTTTGTGGCAGTTCTCTGTAATGCATTTTGGCCTGTGTAACGCTCCTGCAACATTCGAGCGTTTAATGGAGACCATCTTGCGCGGATTTTCTTGGAAGACGTGCTTGGTTTACCTGGACGACGTGATCGTGGTTGGAATGTCGTTTAAAAACACTTGAACAACTTGAAAAAAGTGTTCCAGCGACTACGTGGGGCTAACCTCAAACTGAGCTCAAAGAAGTGCCACGTATTTAAGAACGAAGTGCAATACCTTGGGCACGTGGTATCTAGAGATGGAGTAAAGGCTGACCCAGACAAAATCCGAGCAGTGCAAGCATGGCCAAGACCAATCGACAAACATCAGGTCCGAAATTTCCTTGGGTTGTGCACCTATTATAGACGATTCGTACCCGGATTTGCTAATATTGCCAAACCTTTGACAAAATTGACGGAAGAAAGAGCAGAATTTAGATGGAATGAAGACTGCGAAAATTCTTTCCATCAACTAAAACAGGCCCTAGTCACTTCGCCGATTCTGAGTTATCCAAGAGAGGATGGAAAATTTGTTTTGGATACCGACGCAAGCAATCTGGCCATAGGCGCGGTTCTTTCGCAGGTTCAAGATGGACAAGAAAAAATTATCGCGTATTTTAGCAAGGTTTTGTCTAGGCCAGAAAAAAATTATTGCGTGACTAGGAGGGAGCTGTTAGCAGTCGTCAAGTCCATCGAACATTTCTACAAATACTTGTATGGACGAAAATTTTTACTGAGAACGCCGCTTTAAAATGGCTACTGCAGTTCCGTAACCCAGAAAGACAAGTGGCAAGATGGATCGAAAGACTGCAAGAGTATGACTATGACACAGAACACCGTGCCGGAAGCAGTCATCGGAACGCTGACGCCCAGTCTAGAAGACCATGTCCGGCGGACTGTAGTCATTGTTCGCGACTGGAAGAAAAAGTTGAATGTCTCCGGAGAACTGCTATGGTTGATGATGAGTGGGAACATGAGCAGTTACGTGGCCAACAAGAAGATGATCCTGAAATAAGAATACTCCTGGACTGGAAAAAAAGCGGCTGACGACCAACCTGGGAAGAAGTGAGTGCTTTGGGCAGAAACAACAAAGCGTACTGGGCGCAGTGTTACTCCTTGATAGTAGAAGACGGTCTTCTTAAACAATCCCTAGACAATGACTTTAATAATAATTCAACTCAAATTAAACAATATATCAGTTTACCATACATTCCAAATTTATCTGAAAAATTAAAACAAAATTTAACAAATTACAATTTTACTATCAGTTTTAAAAACACAAACATTTTAAAAAAACATACCTACACTAGACTAAAATACCGTACTGATACAAGTTACAACTCAAATTTAATCTACGAATTATTCTACTAAAATTGCTTAGCAATTTACATTGGACAAACAAAACAATACCAATACAGAATCCAATAACACAGAAACTTTGTCATAAACCAACATTTAAATCTGGACAACACAAGAACAGCTTTAACAGAACACTCCATAAATCACTTTTACAACTTTGATTATCAAAATCCAAAAATATTACATTTCGAAAAAAAATACATTTAACAGATCAATTCTAGAAATGATTGAAATAATAGGTAATAAAAACTCAATTAATTACCGCAATAATATACAAAACTTAAATAAAAATTATTTCAAACTTATTAACTATTAATACATTTTACAAACTTAATATTTACTTTCATTTCTTCCGAAATACTTAATAATACCTTCACCTAGAAAACAACACACAATACATGCGCAATAAACGTTTACACTTTAGGAAAATTTTCAATAAGGAAATAATTAAAAATTTAAAAATAATTTTCAGCTATATTTTATAAAAACGTAAGGAGATGCAAGGTATTCTCTCCAACAAAAAAAATGTTATTTATTAAAATTTAATTAATTGATTAATGTTATTTATTATAAAATTTAGTAAGTACTTCACTTTATTTATTAATTATATAATCCAATTTGACACTCAGCTTTAAGCAAATACATTTATAATCTTTTTAACTTTTAAGCTTAAATTTGTTCATGTTAGTTTAATCAATTTTTATAATTGTAACAATAAATGTTAATTTTAATATTATTTTACAGAATAAAGTGTAATAATGGTTTTGAAAAAGTTTACATGCTAGGCGAAACGTAAATTAGTAATTTTGAAAATAAAAAAATTAGTAATTAAAATTTTTTTTTATTAAACAAAAACAAAAAAACAAATTACTGTTTTATACATAAATAAAATTCTTTATTGATAATACTGATATAAATATTTTTATTTTGGCTGAAATTATAAAAAATCAAAATAGGTTAGTGTATAGAAATCTTTTATAAAGGGCGAATTACTAGTACATAAAAAGCTAATGTAAAAGCATTAAAACTTCTATAGCTCCTAGTGTTTTTGGCGCTTACGTCAACATAATTTTAAGTTGGCAGTGTAAGAAGCATTTAGTAACATTCTCAAAAATCATTCTGACGTTTTGTTTACATCGAATGTCATTTATATTTTGTTGTCGTTTTCCTTAAACTCTATTTTCATATTTCAAAACAATTATTAGCATAACTATTCAGTAACATTTATGTTTCTTTTTGGCAAGTACCACTAAATAATAGCTGTAATTTTGAGGTTATCTAATTTTTGTTACTTAATAGCATTTTTCAATATTTACTCCTGTACAAGATACAGTTATTGTAACAACGTATTTTCGAAATGGTACCCACAATTCCAATGAAACTTAGAATATTTCCCAGAAGCATACTTTAATTAAGATTCCTTCATCGTTTTTACTTTCCTGTAAGGAAAGTATAGCGATCGCAAATTAAAAAAAATTTTTTTTTGCATAATTTTACGTTTCAAGGTCTCCTAAATCAAAAAAAAATTTTTTTGACAAAAAGTTTTGGGTGTGTGTGTGTCTGTAACGATGTACGCACGATAACTATCGAACCAAAATTCCTAGTAACTTTAAATTTGGTATGGAGCTGGCTTTTTATATTTTCTCAGTTTTATTAAAAGATGGGTCTGATAAAGAAACCGGAGTTGGTGTATCCGCCATTTTTAACAGTTTTTCTTATATAATTTTATACGTATGTAAATTATCCGAATTATTTTTACATTTTCTAATAGAGATAATCTTTTCTTGTAACACGCTGAAACTTTAAAAAGCAAAAAATTGAGTTATACTGGCGCCATCTGTATTTTGTTGGTACAAACACTATATTCCGATCTTTTCCGCCGTATTTTTGGGGCAAAAAAAGGGCCTAATCGAACGCGATTTTTTTTTGAATTGAGAAAGGGAAAGAATTTCCTTTTTGGTTGGGTTTTTTTGGTGGAAAAGAAAGTGCTGCACGAGGTGAAGAATTAGTACGTCGTCCTCTGGGATTTTTAATTTTTGGTCGATTGCTGCTGTAATGCAGGATTAACCAGCAAAAGACGATCAAGGGTCTCAATCTATTACCTTCTGGCTACAACATCTCCGACGTCAATCTACACAGGAAACCTGCCGGGACCTCTAACCTATCCAGTGTACTAGGCGTAACCCTCTAACAACCATATGCCCGTACTGAACTAGATAAGTGGTTTTATTATATGCGTTTGATTTTATTTATAAGAGTTATAATTACTTACGTCAGCCGATTCAACGGTGAGGTTAGGACTCGACCTCTGATGTTTTTTTATTTGAAGTTTTTTTAATTACCTAAAAATGAATCACCATTATGTTAAGTTATCTTGCTCTACTTACTGTATATATTCATACTCGTTCATTTACTCTGTGTAATTAAAAATCACATTTTACATTTTTTTGTGGTTATAATTCAATTATAAGTAGTCGTAGACGTGTGTTATCTGAACTACTGTCACAATGTATCTACTGTGCTACCGATGCAATTACCAGTGGCGCACGATTATAATCAGAATTTGGGTCCGGTTTTAGAATAATCCGTTCATTAGTTGTTTTATGTACAGGTATGTTGGGTAAACAGGTACTTGGGTGCGCTAACTTCTAAGGTTTTAATTTGTTAGACAAGAGCGCTGTGAGAGGATCTAGCCCTGATTGTGGTTGGCGATTGCTTTTATTTACTTTGTTAACTAAATTATTACTTGACATTTACCGGTACTTTTATCTTTTTTTTTGCGGTAATTGAACGAAACTAAGAAAACCTTAGCATTTAGTATTTTTTGGTTATGGTATATTCATTATAAATGTTTTTAATTTGTCTTTTTATATTTTATGTTAGAAATAAACACATTTGTTGCGGATTATTCGTCTACTCGTTTCTTTCTTCCATTTGATGCCATTTAGGTGGAACTTGAATGCATTAGAGCAGGTCCTATTGCGTTAAGGTATGTGTGCGTCGCTGGGGTAAACTTGCTGGAGCCCTATAAAATAATTGTTTTACCCGCTCTCGTTTTACTCCTCTACTTGAGTCGGCCAGAGTCACATACGTTATCGATAGTAGAAAGCGTTTCATTGACGCCCAACGTGAGGCATAGACCTGTCTTCTTTAGCCTTGATGGCGTCTAGAATAGTTTGTTTGTGATAAAGTATGGTAGCGCTTAGGTTAACTATCAACTATTTGTCAAAGAAAGAGTTGAGTTACGGAATGGTTATTAGGGGAGAAGAAATTGGGACGGTAGAAGAAATGAGAAAGACATGGACCGCATGTATTGCGCGAGCATCGTAGAGAACTATCCGGATAATCCGTTCACGCATTAAAAAGAATTATGTAACCTATCAGGACAAAATGCGTTAGTTGTCGAAAGCTGCAGATGTAGAAGCGTTGAAATACCTAACAAATACGAGTTTGAATATTTCTGTACATACGCCAAGTGCCAATAGCTGTTTCAACCGCATTAACCAGAAGTGTTCCAGTTCATAAGTGCCATCTTACATTCTTAGGAAAATCAGATGTATCTTTGGGCGTTTTAAGAATGGGTAGACAAATTGTCGGAAGTACGAAGCGTTTCGAAAGAGCAAATATTTCAATATTTACATTTATAGATAACAGCAGATTACAAGAACATTTAAATAAATTAATGATATATTTTTTTTAATTGTAATAGGATACAATTCTGCCGTATGTGCAAATGTAAGCGAGTTTATTTAGTCTACCCTAAGTATTCGTATTGGTTTACAAAGAAAAATGTTCTAAGCTTCAATGATTTGAATGATTGTTAGAGTTTGCCTAATTTTTAAAGGACTTGTGGTCAAAGTTTTTTGCGTGATCTTCTAAAGACAGTGTCGTACCAAATTGCAATTATTGTATTACGAAAAAAAAACAGTGGTAAATAGCAAATAACACAAATTCTACACCGAAAGCAATAATAACCGTGAATTAACTATTGGATCAGAACATTCCTTATTTGATAAGAATGGATGTGTCTTGTCAATTTTGTGTACTGCGCATATCACGTGACTAGTTTTTTTACAAATTACGTCAATTTTAAATATTATTTTTTACTTTTTACTGCATCTTATTTGACACTTGATTTAATGCATTCAATTTTTTTAAAGTCAAGCAGCATTAAAAACCAAATTGCAAAATTAAAAAATCTTTTAGAATTAATGCTCATTTTCAATTGAATATCAAAAAAATGCTACCACCTAACATTTTTACACCAAATGTCTGCCGATGTTTTAATATGCAGCACTAACAAAGCACCAATTGTTTGCAAATTTTTAGAATTAGTGCAAAACATTTTTTGTTAAGCGTGTAGTTGTCAGAAAACTTTAATCACATATAACTTTTAAACTAAATGTTTTTTGATGCTGTGATATAAAGCACGATTTCCTAACAAACTTTCAAAATTAGTGCTTAAAATATTTTGGTGATGCGTGAAGTTAGTAGAAAACGTTTTCCTTGTATAACTTTCAAATGAAATGTTTACCGATGATCTAATATGAAGCACTAATTCATTACAAATTTTCAAAATTAGTGCCCAAAATAGTTTGCTAAATTTACGAACCTAAACAAAAGCTACATAAATCGATAGCAAAATTATCTGCCGTAAACGTATTCTAAGTTCAATTTTTAATTTATAAGCATTTAGTTTCTACGATTGTCGGTAAGAATTTGCCACAAACCAATAAAAAAAGAAATGTTACGGTTCATTAAGAACTGCGCACTTTTAACTTTTTGCAGTGTGTACAATTTTGTGAATGATTGAATCAACATTTAAATACCGATAACATGTTGGATTCAATTTTTTTACGAACTATGGTTTCATTAAGCGGATAAATAAAAAGTCAAATTTATCAAGCACCTGAAAATCTACATACTTTTGTGAAAATTATTATTACATTGGTATATGGATTGCAATGTTAAGGTGTAAGATAATCCGTTTAATATTTTCTTACAAGCCTATAAACGCGGAACGTTATGTTGATATTTTGTATCAATTTTTTAAGCAGCTAGATGACAACGAACTTAAATTTGTTTACTTTCAGCAAGACAATGCAAACGCCCATATCACTCAAGCTATAATTAAATTTATTCAACAATTCAACAATCAAAGTGTGATAAATCGAGGGTTATATTCTACATGATTCTTAGATCTTATGCTATTAGGGGAAGTCCGTGGAATTTGGACCACCTAAGGAAAAATGTCCATATTTTTGTAAAAAAAAATTTAACAATTCTATTTACATTTACAAGTAAACACACTACCCTTTTATTTTACGCTGTAAAAGTTCAAAAAAACTTTATTTTAGAAAAATATAAGAGAAAAAAATGTTTACATTTGTTCGTGTAAATTGGACTTCGCCCGTGTAAATTGGTTTGTCATTTCGTGTAAATTGGCCCATATGCTTAAGACCGAGGTTAAGACCGTCTTGTTTACACTAAATTAATGTTTTCACTTAAAGATAAAAAATAAACTTTATTTTCTAATAAAGATTATAAAGAAGTCATTAAAAAAATATATATAGTTAGTTCCTTGCAAAATCACAAGTAGAGGCAAACAAAAAAAGTTATGTATTGCAATCGTCGCAGTAATAATATTCTTCATCAGAAAGATTGGCGCATTTTTCATGCACCCATCTCTCACCCTTTTCGCATTTGATCATGTTTTTCTCGTAATCATATGCACAACAAACACACTCTGCTCTTTCAAAAGATTGACTTTTTGATTTTTTGGTTTCTTGGGTAGATTGTAATTCTTGTTTTCCTTTTTCTTTCACTTAAGTTGTTCCAAAAACTTTTTTTATGACATTCTGCGTTTTGTCTGGTTTTAGAGTTTTGGAGATCTCAAGATCTGTTTTGTATGGTGTTCCCGTTAGTATCACTCCCGAGGTATTCAATCTTTGTCGTTTTCTTCGAGGAGCTGAAGAAGCGCCATCTTTTCTATATGGCGAAAATTTAACATTGACTACCGGAATGTAAGTGGTCGTCTTGCTGCAACATGGTTGCGGAGTTAGGGGCCTCTCTGGGTGTTCTGAAAGTTGTGTCGTTTGAGTTTCCAGTAGATTATCTGATGACTTTTCATTAAGAGGAGTTGTTTCTCATGGATTTGATGAGGTTGATGCGGGTGTTGTGGCCGTAGCATCTGGATGTTGCTCTTCAATTTCTGGCTGATTGATAGGACGATCGGTTACGGTTGCAGAAGCAAAGTCCGCATCGGTGTAAACGTGTCGATCTGGAAGCCGCAGATCCGCTTTCCGAAATCCGTTTATGGCAACCTGCATTGCTCGAGGAAATGCAGTTCCGACCAAACTGCTGACATGTGAAATGTTTAATGGTATTCTAGGATTTTCATGCATTTTTGTGGTAATAGCTGCAGAAAAATATGTTTTTAATGGTTTAAAAAATGCAAGGTCGAGAGGTTGCATTTTATGAGTGCAGTGGGTCGGAAATAATAGCATTATAAAGCCATTTTCACGAGCTAAATCTATAGCCTTGATACTCTGTGTGTTACTAACATGGCAATCAAGTTACAGCAACACTTTATTGTTTTAACTGGGCTTAACATGGTATATAAAGTGATTCAACCAGGAGAAGAAGCCTTCAGTGTCCATCCTTTATCTTGACACCTAAATGTGGTTCCAGGTGGTGCCCCAGTCACCAAGCTGTCTTTTATGCGTTTTTTGGCAAAAATAAGCAATGGTGGCATATAAAATTCACTGGCACTCATGGCGTACATTCCGGTCACATTTTGGCTTCTTTCAGCTGAAGTATTTGATATTGAATATTTAAGTTGATGAGGTTCGTAATTTTTTAAAAAGTTTAAAGAGGAGATTTTACACATTTATATCAAAACTGAAAAACAATTTTTTTTTCAAATAATCAGGTATGTTAAAAATATTCTGATATAGGTCGTGCGCTGTTAAAATTTTGTCCCGGACTGCTCCCCTGCTACATACTTAGTGTTGGCTGTCATTTCTTGTTTTTTCTTGACGTATAGAATTAATAAAAAACGTCCAGTGAGACCTTCATTTCATTAGTTTTACTTCATATGTGAGGGTTTCTTTGGGGTTAGAATTACTTTTTATTTTTGTGGCATAATTTGATTTTCCCGTAATTATAAATATATAGTAGATGTTAAATAAATACATACCGCTGTAATCAATAACTTGAAACACGTACTAAAGGGGACTTTGTTTACTAACACCAATTTCTCAAAATCATCTGGGGTCAAGTCGTTGACGTACTTTGTGTGACGTTCTACTAAACTTGGAGGCACACCTGCGATAGGAATAGTGAAAATCACTCGGAAGTTTGATGCACTTACAAGCAACTTACTTGTGATCATCTTATATCCAATTATTTCTGTCCTCTCTGTTTCGTTGTTAAAAAGAAATATATTCATTATTATAACCTGTTTTTTGATATTCGTTTTCTTTCAGTCTTTGACAGATTTAAACGGTATCCGTTAGTAATAGTTTTTCGTTCTGGCCCTTTTTTAATCATTTTATGATTAGCATCATTAGTACAAAGGCTGATAACATAGATATTAGTAATAGCGTGTTATCGTTTTGTATTACTTTAATTGTGTATGTGAGAAACAGGTATTTATGAAGTTCCTATAATATTATTTAAACTTTTTCTGTAATTTTTTAAGTTATCAATATATAATTTGAGCTATTTAATATTAATAATACATTTAATAGTATAGCGAATTTGATTTGTGGTAAAATTTTATTGTATTTAGACATTTTTTTCTTAACTACAATTTAAGAACATGGGCAAATTAAAGTTATTGGCAAAATAAATAATTATGTAAAAATTATGAAATTGATTTCTTGTGTTTATCAACAATAACTTTAAGTTAAATATATAAAACACGTAATTAGTAATTATATATGCTGTACCTTTGTTTTTTTCTATTTTGAAAAGTGATTTGCTAAAGTTGTAAATTACTTTTCCGCAGAATGGCTTTCAATAGCTTAAATGTCAACTTTCTTTTTGTAGATAACAATAATTTAATTGGCCCACGATTATTTATATCATTTGTAAATCATTTACTTTTTTCATCGCCTTTTACAAGTTGTTTATATTTTACTTACGTTTTAATACCAGTTATACCTCGTCATAAATCTAAATTCAAACTTTCTTTTAAAAAGAATGTTTTCAAAAATACTTATCTACCTGTTGGCTTGAGGGTACTTAACGAACACCTGTGTTTTGCTACTGATTTAAGGGTAGGTAGTTGCTTTTACTTTTTACATTCTTTTTAAGTACACAACCTTGAGCTTTGTATGTTTGACAAGCCGGATACATGTAAGCTTATGATCCTATTTTCTTGTTCCACGATTTCGATTTAAAATTTTGTCTCTTGCAGAAATAATTGGCTTACTTAAAACCGACAGAAAATATTTTGTAAACGACGAACTTGTGTTATGTACGTTGTTGAATAAATTCAATTAGATAAAAAACTTTTTTTTTAATAACTTGTGATATATTTAAGTGTGACTTAATGTAAACTACAAGATGACAGTACCGTTAGCGCAGAGTTTTAGTCGAACATATGCGGTTCTGAAATCGACCCAAGCGTAGAAAATTGCCCTTCTTGTGTAATGACGTTTTGTGCATTCATTCTCGCAGATGATTTAATAAATATCCGTTTTTCTTTATATTGAAGCAGGTTGTTTCGTAAAAGTGCAGATTTATTATATAAAATAACGTTGTGTGGTCTTTTCCCGTTAATGTAAGGAATAGCTGAGTTGAAAGTATAGCGACATTTACACCTGACTTAGTGGTTACTGGTTTAAACTTGAATGATTAGATTAATCGCAATCGGCATTTTATCTGACATTAATTATGTTTAATTTAAAGTAACAAATAAAAACAGATTGGATTGTAGTAATATTCCTTAATTGAATTTCAATCAAACAATGTAATACAATTTAATGAAAAAATTTAAACATAATGAAGTGAAATTGTACCTTCTCTTTAGGCACTCTTAAAGGTGTGTTATTAACAATGCAAAATGTTACAGCAGTTATTTTGTTTCTATAATTGATACAATAATAACATTACCTTAATAACAAACTCATTCGCTGGGAAAAAGTCGTTAAAAAATTAAAATTTAAAATTATTACTATAGCTTAAAAATGTAAAATCGTTAGGTAAGTTAACCATATCGCAAGCATTTGTACGTTATGTAAACTATTTCTTTATATCAAACGTGCATAAGTATGCATATTGGGGTTGGAGGACTCGTAAGGTGGGTGCACGTGCAGGTGTCACCTGGCACACGACTGCGCGTTGACACCACGTGCTTTCATAACATTAAAAGTATAACCGTGACTGATACATGCTAACAGATAACACTGATGGTGTTGATCAGCCAAGGGTGAAACGTTTAATTTTTATTTTTATATCAGATCGGGTGCAAACCATTAAAAGGCACTGAAGCGATACTCTTAAAGTAATTGCTCAAAATTTCTATATTAACAACTTTCTTTTTCTAAACCACTTAAACTAATACCATAATTAAACACGTGATTATTATTAATTTAAAACTAAAACTGTGCATGGAAACAAAATAAACAAATATTAACAAAATAAAAAGTAACCAAAATGTCATTTTTTTTTGTAAAATATGTATGTATAATGTATTCTTAAAACTGGTAACAGTCAAAAACTTCTATTTTCGTCAGTCAAATTTCCAACAAGTTAATCTGTTAAGAAACTTTCTAAAAAAAATTTACAAATTACACTAACAGAAATGCCTTCTTGCTTAAACAAATAAATAATGTAATAAAAAAAAATATATTATTTGTTATTTAAAAATATTATTACGTTTATAAGTAGAAATGTACAATCGCATAGTAAATTTGTCAGAAGTTTATGCTGGCACTAATTTAAAAATATTTAGTTGTTTCAAAACACTTTTTACAATTTTACTGATTTTTTAGGTATTTAAAAATTTGAATTGTAAGCGATAAATCAATGTAGTACTTATTAACAACGTGCTGATTTTGATGTAATCAATAAAGTGTTTACTTTTTACTTTTACAACTGTATATAAAAAGTTATCTTCTCACATCTACAAACTCGTTAATTAATTTGCATTTCTCATTTTAAATTTATTGTATACTATTGTACAAAAAATAACGATTAATTGACTAGTGTTTCTAATTGGTACGGTTTTTTCAAATGTCAAGAAAAGTTTACAGTTTCTAAAATAACATTTTCTAAGTGTAGAAACCATTTTTTTATAATTAACCTTCAATTGTAAAAGTTTTTAAATTTTTTTTAAATAATGAACATTTTTAATTGTAAAATATGTGTTAATTGGCTTCTTCGTCAAGTAACAAAGTAATAAAACATAACTTTTTGTTTTACTTTTTAATTTGGTTTTAAATTGTTTACCTTTATTTCAAAATTATAGCTACTTTAAATTATAGAAGCAAATTAATTTATTAAATGAAAATAAAATTAAACATTTATCAATATACGAAGTGAAATTCTAAGTAACATTTTAATGTTTAAAAAATATTGTGTTGATGTATCAGCTTATATTTTAAAAATGCGCGTGTTATGACTCGAAGCACTTGAAGTGAATCAAGCAAGTACAATCAGCAAACAGTAAGATTCTAAGTTTGATCTAAATTGGCGTATCTAATTAGCTACTTCAAAACTCGTGTGCAATTATTACAACAAGTCGCATACAATTTATTCTTGTAATAAATTCTTAAAATTAGATCCAAGCAGGTTGGCTAGTGTTATAAATTGAAACTTTGTCAAAACTGTCTATGGTCAGGCCATCAAACCGAAACTTGTAAGTCACGTCACACTTGTAAAACATGTCATCAAAAACACAATTCGCTTCTTCACTTAATGCAGGAAAATTCCAAACCTCCAGTAGTGGAAACTTTTGATGAAGCCAGTACGAACAACAATGTTCAACTGTCTCTTTCGTCTTTTGTTGACGAGAACTATGTTTTGTCTACGGCGGTAGTCAAAGCCTTTGATAGTTGTTTGCAGTCTAATTTAATATCAGAAATTCTGTCGTAAATTGAATCTTTATCAATATGATGCAGACATTTCCATTATAAGAAATCTTCAAATATAAAAGCAAAGACTATTAAATTGCAGTCGCGTTTTAACAATTTTTTTTATTCAAGCAACATGTCGTATCTTTTGTACCAAGCCATTACTTTGATGTTAGCAATTGGAACATTCCCAACAATATAAATCTAGCCGATCCTTCAATGAACCAAATGAAGTTGATGTTGTCATAGGTGCAGGGTTCTTTTAAAGTCTTCTACGAAATCAGTCATTGAAATTAAAGAAGGATTTACCAGTTCTTTACGACACTGTAACGTGTAAATTTCAACTGCGAGTCAAAATCCGCCTGAGAGTTAGGCAACTTACAGTAATACCTTCGGCCTCGAGTCGTAGTTCGAAATCACACTTATGAGGGCGCGCGAAGGTTGTTAGTCGTCGACAAATTAATTCATTTCTATGCTGTCTTTGGGTCGATTAACAACAGGGGAAGATCGGAGAGGTGAGATAAATGGAATTTCTTTTCATCTGGTAACATCTACTACACCGACGTTTATTTTAGCATTCTGAAAATAAATCCGATTGAACCTCCGGTGCAAATAAAATCAGCACGATGTATTGTGGGCGGCCAAACGCATAAAGCGGGTTAGTATCCTCACACGTGTTAGTAATGGAGGCAAACCAACTAATCTTCACAATTTTTAGCTTCTTTGTGTCTCTTCTTTTCCTTTTACGTTGCGGTTGATGTTAAAGTGGATTCTGGATGCTCGATCTTTGCTTCTGACGTCTTCGTCCGTCGTTCTGAATTACATCTTCGTATACTTATATCTATAATTCGATGGAAATGGTGGACGCACTAAAACATTTCGGATTGTCGACAAAATAAGGAGAACTACAGGTAGAAGGGTCCTAGCGGATCGTCGGCGCGGTGTACTCGAGGTATTTATGACACCTTTATCTTGGAGTCGCGGGAGACTCGCTGTCGACCTTATTTCGGCCAGGCGCCATAGCCTTCGATTATCAGCAGCCGCGGTACGTGCTTAATGAACGCGGGATCGTGTTCGTGTCGACATTTTGTGATGTATTTAGAATAAGATTGATATTACTGATATATAAACGAATGCGAAAGTGAGAGGCGAAGTCGAGTGAATTTGTTTAATTGCTTACTTTAATTACCGGCTTTAAGAAAAATTAAAATTGTATAAAAGTATCTTATCAGCGTAATGTTAATGTCACCTAACGTAAAATTTATTGTGTGTAATATTTTGATAGTAATTTATTCAATGCTTTATCTTGTAATGGTCGAGTCATTACGATTATTTATTGTAACTTCCCAGTCATATCTGCGTCATATACAGTAGTTATAAATTTTATCAAGGGTAGAATTTTGGGAGCTATCCGTCTCTCTGAAACTAATTTATTATTATTGTGATTACCGGTTATTCGACGCTTGATCAAGTTGTCACCTGGCGGTACTTTAATTATCGGGAACGCGATTATCTATTAATCATAGCTACCGTAGCCGCGGTAATAATTAGCTACGTAATCTGATTTAGCTTCTGTGGCTTCCAAACTCTATTTTTGGGACTTTTGTATTTATATGTAATGTATATATGTACTTAATAATTTTTTTCTTGTTGGGGGTTATATAAATAATTGCTAGGATTTTACCAGTGGCGTAACCGTCGAGGAGTTTGTGTTTCTTCCGTTCGGAAGGAGGTTGTGAATCATTTATTAAAATAAATGGTTATTGTTAATACGAAATATGTTTTCTTTTGGGGGACTTCGGGTCTAGGCTTTCCTTTTCTCTTACCTAGACCATAATTTCTGCGATACAACAGTTCGAGAGAAGGTGGCGCACTTGGGCATTTAGCTTACCGGAACTAATTGAGTATCTTACGATTTTCTTTAACCCGACGACCATCTGCGGCGAGGCTAGCCAAAAAGGTAAGCGATAACATTTGGTGATTTACGTTGAAGTGATACTATTCTTCATTCTTTATTTCTTTCTCCACCTTTCCCCATTAGATCACAATAAATATTGTAACAACACTAGTTTTGGATAGATTATACCAGGATACGCAAATCAATATTTTCAAAATAATCAGTGTTTTTTTTCAAAAACCATAGACGAAAGTGTAAGAAAGTTTTGGAAAGTGAAGAAGGTTCATGGTGTTCGGAAGATGAGATTCAATGCAGAAAACATTTTTGTGAAAATTTTCAAAGAACTAGTGATGGCGAATTATCGTTCGTATTCAATTGCGACACTCTTCTTCGCTGTTAGGAGATTCGCAAAAATTGAGCAGTTAAACGTTTTATCAATCTGAAACGTAAATTTGAAACAAATAAAGAATTTAAAGGTCAATATACATCTTTCATGAAATAATACCAAGAGTTGAATCACATGTCTCTTCATGATTCACAAGCAGATGACTAAGACAGGAGAATATTACAACCAAACTTTGCGTGGTTTTTGATGGTTTCTTTGCTTCAAGTTCAGGTTGGTCACTAAACGACATACAGTTTGTCGGACCTATTATAAATGACATTTTTGAAATTCTCTTAAGTTTTAGACAACATACATATATAGTATCATCTGACATTGCTAAAATGTACAGACAAATTTTGATTGAGAAGCGAGATAGACCTTTGCAGAAAATTGTGTGGAGAGAAGCTTGTGATCAACTCATTAAAATATTTAATCTAAATAGTCACTTATTAGACATCCTCAGCCAAATACTTGGTAATGAGATGTCTAAGACAACTTGCTTTAGAAAATAAGTAAAAAATAAGTTTCGAAACTCTGCTTCAACAATACAACGCGACTTTTACGTTGATGATCTAATAACGGGCTTTTCAGATGAATTAAAAGTGATTGAAGAAGCATGCAAAGAGCTATCTACACTTTTGCAAACTAGTCAGTTCACATTAAGAAAATGGCATTCTAATAGTTAATTTATTCTAGATATATCTTAATAGGCGACAAAACCATTAAAACTCTTGATGTAGTGTGGAATAGCAAATATGATACACTTACTTATCAAGTTCCTGAATTCTCTATTCATGCAATAACAAAAAGAGGCATTTTGTCAGATAGCTCAAAAATCTATCATCCCTTACGTGTGGTAGGTTCTTGTATAATTCTGATAAAAATTATCCTAAATAAATTGTGTATGTTGAAATTGGGTTGGGATAATCCAATACCTGGAGATATAGAAAGGGAATGGTGTGCATTTACAAATGAATTAGTTCTTTTAAATCAAGTGTTTGTTGAGCGACATGCATTTTTTTCTAATAGTATTTCTGTGGAACTCCATGCGTTCTGTGACGCTTCAGAAACCGCATACGTTGCTTGTCTGTACTTGCGAAGCGTAGATCTTACTAATCTTCTGTCTTCTAGCATTACTATTCTATTTACTTTGTAGTATTGGACAGACTCACAAATAGTTCTTACGTGGTTACATTCTACGCCAAATAGGTTGCAAACTTTTGTGGCTAATCGAGTCTCACAAATATAATCTCTCTTTTAGACGAAGATGGATTGCTGCTTGTCGGCGGAAGACTAAGACATTCTTAGTTAAATTATAATGCTAAACATCCCTTAATATCGGAGGTTAAACACGCACTGTCAGTTTTAATTTTGGAGCTTGACCATTTACTTTTATTACACGTTGACCCTCAACTAATGGTTTCTCATGGACCTTTTGGATTACTCACGGTATTCAGTGTGCCAAAAAGATAATAAGAAGTTGTGTCAGATGTTTTAGGTTTCCTCCGCACAACGTGGCGCCTTTAATGTTCGATTTGCCCAAAGAAAAAGTTCTCCACCCTTTTTCAATTGAAGGCATCGATTATGCTAGTCCATTCGTAATAAAGGATAAAAAGGATAGAGGGTTTAAACGCAATAAGGCTTATATTTGTTTGTTTGTATGTTTCGTTAGAAAGACTATACACATTAAATTAACGACGTTTCGCTGGCCGACGTGAAAAACCTTGTCATATTTATTCGGACAATGGCACAAATTTCGTTGGTGCTTACAACGAGCTCAAAGTTTTACAACAATTTTTAAAAAATTTAGTGAAAAAAATGCTAATCATTGCAAAAAAGAAAACATCTATTGGCCTTTTATACTTCCTCAATCACCACACTTTGGTGGATTGTGGGAAGCGGAAGTAAAAAGTGTAAAAACGCACTTAAGTAAAACTGTTGGCAATTTTATAATGTTAAGATAAGAACGTCTTCCGGGTTTAGACCGTGTCAATGTTGTAACCGAAGTTGTCAACGTTTCGCCCACTTTCGTAAGGGGCTTCATTAGGGCGTAAGAGAAATCGAAGAACTCAAACAAGCAACCGAAATCTAACTAATCGTCACGGCTAGTTAAGCTCGACTCTGATTGGGTTACGGTTGAACGAGGGCGTGTTTTTGATAAAGGACTAATGAACGGGAACCAAAGAGGGGATAGATCGAAACCATGATCACGATTGAAGTTATTGGGGTGTTTGATGATTTCTATGCTCTCTCGAAATTTCCTGTTAAAAAAGAATGGAGATTTGGCAATCACCGAAACGTTATCAAAATCTATCTTGTGACTTGTAGTGAAATGATGTTCAGCAACCGCTGACTTAGAAATATGCCTTTTCCTTATACAACGATCATGTTCTGAAATGCGAGTAATGACAGAACCAATGTAGACTAAACCACATGAACAAGGAATTTGGTATACACCTTGAGATGAAAGTGTAAGAAATTTGTCCTTGGGAGAAGGAAGAATCTGAGAGATTTTGCCTGTCGAGTTGAAAATAGGTTTGATACCATTCTTACGAAGAAGTTTACCTATTTGATCTGTAACCTTGTGAATGTAGGGTAAAAAGGCCAATTTCGGATTGGATTTGGGAGTAGAAATGTCCTTAGGTAATCGAGTACCTTGATGTAGACGACGATTAATAACTCTATTCTAATCTATCTATAAATCAATCTGTATACTGTATACGTTGTTTACGTATTTGCTATAAATTATAATTCGTAGTGAAATTTACGCCGGTACTGGTTTTATTGACGGCATTTGTGTCGATAAGGATTGAAATTGAAAGTTTTGGTGGAAGAAATTTTTGTTTGTCGCTACAACCGTTGGATTGCTCATACGTTTTTCACTAAGTCGTAAGTAATTCGTTTATGTTTAGATTTTATCGTTGATTGTTCCTTTTACCTTTTAGAAATAATGGTGTAATAGGATTAGGATATGCTTGCAGAATTTAAGCGATTTAGTAATTTATATCAGCGGTTGCTGGTAAAATTTGTTAAAATAACGTCTGTCATGTTGCTTCAATACTATAACATTTTTTTAACAAGTTTGCTAAGGCTGAGACAACTTTCTCTCTCAACAAATAGTTAATTAGAGGGGATCTGCTTCTGATTGTTCATGCAGCTAACAATTCAACAATTTCGAAACGCTTTTGAAAAAATTTCTATATGGCGATTACGACATTGAACCTGTATAAAACTATTGTGCAAGTATCGTATTGGGAAATCACCTGCTTATTCGAAATTTTACCTACCATAGCTTTAAGCATGCGTTAATTATGTTTATTGTTCTTAACTGTCATAAATTTTAATTTTTTGCTATTGTAAACCGTGTTTGACAGTTTTTGCGCACTTGTCAACATAAACGTAAAATTATTTTTGAGAGATTTTGAGACTTTAGTCTCTTAGTCTCTGTACGAGCAATAAAATTTTGTATTCAACTAGTTTCTGTCTAAATTGGACGTTTTTTCCTTCGAGGACTTTTTAAACCCTCGTTTCACTAGGGTTTAAAAATGCCCTCATGAAAAAAAAGCGTCCAATTTACACAGGATCTTGTTAAATAAGCAACTATTAATGTGTTAATTAAAGTTTTTAATATGTAACGTTCAATATAAAAAAATCGTAACTCATACAACATTTTTTTTAGTCGTACCCTTTAAAGTATCGTAATTATGTAATACAGTTGTGTGTACACTGACCTAATACCCGTCGAGTTACTTTGAATTTTGATTATAAAAAGTCCAGATTAGGCACACAATCGTCGTACGTAAGCTTACCTATGACGCATTTTGTTGACTACAGCTACATAAGAGGTAGTGATTATTACTATTTGATCTCAAGGAACTGCGGTAATATGTCTTTTTTTTGCTGTTAAAACTAAACGAACAAAGGACAAAATGATAGCTTGTTGATTATCTTGTTTTTTTATGAAATTATTTAAACTTATAATTTCTATCAAACTAAACGCAGTAGTTCACCAACAAAAAAAGTGACAGCTTCTTGATTATTTTGTTTACTATCAAATTCTTAAATTGTTATAATTACTGTTACAATAACGTTTGTTCATTATGGTATTTGTTATTAAATACATTAGTATAGTACATGTTATTGTTGAGAGAATATATATATTGCACTTGTTACATTGTTTTTGCTCGCTTTTTTTCTCTATCCTATTCGCTTCATAGTGAGTCTCGACGTACCCTTGGTTTCTCTAAGCCAAAATTTTTTATAAGCACCTGGAGTGGCGCCTAAGTAATTTGATAGCTTTATTATAGTTTTTTAACCACGCCCACTCACGGATATTGTAGCTAGCCGTGGTGACATGGTTGTTACCAACGGAGCTCACTGCAGAAAAAGGTTGGTAACAACATGCTATGTGTATGGAAAATTTTATAATTTTTTTTTCTAAAAAATATTCTGATCCGGCGTATTGTTTGCTTCGTTAGCAATCTACCGTATTTTTATTATTAATTAAAGTATTTAATCTGTTCACTCTAAAGTGTTTTGTAAATTATACGTAGTTTGAATTATATAAAATATTGTCGAACAATAGGTTAAATTTGAGGAAACAATTTGATTATGGTTCATAGTTTGTAAAAATATTTTTGAACAATATTCAGTTTAAGTTCGGTTTGAAGAAGCAAGAGTTTGCACATCACTAATTGAAACATCAATTTAACAATTTATTGTCCGAATCTAGTTACCACAAAACAAAAAATGAAAAGAAACTATAACAACTCAATAAAATTATATGAATTGTTCAAAATGTTTTCCCATATGTTCTATACAAAGCAATGTTCTTTAATCCATGTTTCTTACTGCATTTTTAATGCTTGCTGATGTAATGGTCTGAAAAACTTGTGTAATTTGTACTTGTAAGTGTTTTACATTCTTTATTGGTCTATCGTACACTATATTCTTTTTCTAAACTCTTCAGGAAATAATCAAGAAGGTATAAACAAGGTGATCGTACTGACCAGCGCACGGGGCTATTAATTTCTACCTAAAAACTTAGAAAACTTTCGTTCAAATCCAAGGTACAAATTCTATCATTATGAGACGGTGATTCATCCAGCTAAAACCACCTCAAATTTTACAATATTGCGATAGGTAAATTATCTAGTATCTCTTTAAAATGATTCTGAAGAAGTTCTAGGTTGGCCAGTTAAACGAGCTGGAATTTAAAATAAAGAAACGAATTTGCAGATTTACTTCCTAGGTTAAGTGAGGATTATCAGTGGCATAAAAAAAAATAAAAATGTTTATTTTGGCAGAAAACTCAGCATCTTCCATAACTAACGACAGAATTCGAGTCTTCTGGGAGCGTCTCCTATTTGCAAGTTTTGTACTCGTTTGAACTTGAAGTCGTGGTATTTATATTAATTAATTTTTTGAACTTCAAATTTTGATAAATTGCATTCCAAAGCTATTTTTCTTTGTGAAAATTCGAGATTTATATAAATTTGTGCCAACACAGTTATTTCATTTGCAGCGTCAATCACTTTACGTTGTATAGAATACCAAACTTATTTAGGCAAATATTCAAACGTTGAAACATGGTTCTGTTGGGTTGCCTTCTTTCGTGATGCAATTCTGCGTAACTCTACAAAGCAGTCACTGAATTTACAATGGCATCGAATATAAATATTACACATATGTATCTAGTTTTTCATTAACTGAATATCTTGGCACTATGAGTAAACACCAATACCAAACGTTATGTTTAACAACAATTATAAATAAGCAATAATGAAGTTTATTTATAGCACTGAACAACAATTACTACTATTTTGAGATATTTGACAGTTCTGCTAGCAAGAACTCTAACGCATTCATTTGTTATTTTGTAGCAACTACACAGTCCCGGATTATCCAATAAGCCAAGTTAGGCACCGGTTTATGAGCCCCGCATCTTTTTGGAGCCATACGACAAAGAATTAAAATAATAATACATTTGATTTTGAAAGAAAATCAGATTGTTAGCACGACTCTTTCTTCGCCTTGAGGAAAATTGATTTGGTTTTAATGCTTATGACTTGACCTTAACTACCAAGTGTGAATGTTTAGTTTATAAAATGTTTAATGTGTATTTGTTATTATAACAATATATTGTTTATTAATGTTTGTTTTGTTTAATATAATTAGTTTATTGAGATTTAGTTGTTCAAAACGTATTAGGATATAATAAAATGCAAATGACCTCTACATGGGCTAATCCGATACTCCAACTACATTTAGACAATAAATTGTTAAATTAATCTTTTAATGTAGTTAATAAAGTTGGATAACCCATGTGTGTTGCATCTTTGAATTTGCGTTTTTTTCTCTATTCAAGTAACAGTATAAAAATACAAAACGGCGGCTACAAATCAAAAGTTGGCTATGAAAACATGAAGATATAGTAGGCTTAGAAAATTATTGAAACGTTCAGAAAATATCCGATATCGGCTTATGTAAATTTGCTAGATATCATCTAATGCAATGACGTAATAACAAAGACATGAGTTAAATAAGAAGAAAGCAAGAAACCACACTATTTCAGATTAAAAAAAAACTTTGAAAATAATAAAAACGTACAACGTTTTTTGTAACTTAAGAAACTGTGTATCTCTACCGGTTTAGGATATCCCAATGGTATGCAATAATTTTTTTATACCAAGTAAACTGATTTTTTATAATCATTAAAAGCGTGTTTATAAGAATGTCAGTTCCATAAGCAACAATTTTATAAGCGGTACGTTTATGTTTCTCTTACACTATCTTGAGTTTTTTTTCTATGAACACAACAGCGTGTGGCAAATGGCCAACATCCTAAAAAACAGGAACAAGCCACCCATGCCCGCTATTCACGGGCCCTGAGGTCTAGTGTACATCGACTAAGACAAAGCCGAAGCTTTCGCCGACACGCTCGAACTCACAGAAAATCATCGACGAAGACTTCCGTCGCACGAACGCCATTTACCGCGAAGTCAGAAGCATCCTGACGGCCAACCCAATCAAGCCCATCAGGCACACCACTCCGAAGGAAATCGAAGAAGTGATTAAAAATCTCAAACCGCGCAAAGCTCCCGGGAACGACGGCATTTCCAACAAAGCCCTCAAACTTCTTCCCAGAAAGGGTATAACCACCCTAACTGCAATTTTCAACGCATGTCTACGACTTCGACACTTTCCACGTCAATGGAAAACCGCGAACGTCATATTATGCATTAAACTAGGAAAGGATCACGTCATGCCCCAAAACTACCGTCCAATCAGCTTACTTCCGACGCTGAGTAAGTTATTGGAACGAATAATTCTCACTAGATTACAGGAACAGGTCGATACCAACCAAATCATTCCCCAAGAACAGTTCGGTTTTCGCAAGAAACACTCCACTGTCCATCAAGCCTTACGCGTCGTTGAGTAGATCACCCTCTTTCTTGACATCGAGAAAGCATTCGATAACGTCTGGCATCGCGGGCTACTTGTGTATGTATGTATGGTCTAGGCATCAACCACTCAATGGTCCAGCTCATCGGATCCTTCCTAAATCGACGCTCGTTTGCGATCAAACTTTTCACCACCAAGTCCACTCCACGACACATAGAAGCCGGCGACCCTCAAGGATCAACGCTATCCCCACTCTTATACAACATTTTCACGGCAGACGTCCCAAAAATCGACGGACTCACTTACACATTCTACGCCGACGACACCGCCGTTTTGGCAACATCCCGCTCACCCGCTCAAACCGAGAGAAATCTTCAAATGACCCTCACGTCAGTGGACAACTGGTACGACGACTGGAGAATAGAAGTCAATCCCATCAAAAGCGCCGCCATCCTCTTCAACCGAAGGAACATCGCCTCCACACGCCGCCTCCACATCAAAGGCAACGACGTCCCCTGGGTAGACAAGACTAAATACCTCGGTCTCACCCTAAACAAAAAACTTTTCTGGAGATCCCACATCACCCAAAAGCTGGCCTCTTCCAACGGCCTGCTGGTAAAATTATACCCCATGTTGTGCCGCAACAGCCGCCTCGACATTGACAACAAGCTTCTCATCTACAAGATGATCATCCGCCCTTCCATGACCTACGCCGTCAATCCGCAGCTGCGCTCCATGCAAACCTCGCGGCCCACCCCAACCCACTCGTCCGAAGGCTTTGGGACTACGATCGAGATGACATGCCTAGGCACAAGCGGCCGAAGTGTTTCATCCTAAATTAAGTTAGAATGAAATGTACAACCCAGCGGAAAAGTTTGTAATCAAAGAGGCAACTCGGAGGTGGAAAACCGATTCAACGGGGTTATTTAAACAGACTATATTACCATTTATGATTAAGCTTTAAAAATGCATCATTGAAAAAGCAATAAACATGTATGTAATTGAATTGAATTGAATTCTATGAATATCTTTGTGGTAGTAGTAGAAATTGTTTTGATTATTAGGATTAAAACTTCGTTAGTGTCACATTGCAATAAGGATTGTTTGATCAAAAATAAATTGTCAAGTTTTGATAATGCATCGAACGTGTTCTGCAGTTGCAATCAAGCATAGTTTGTAAAATATATAATTTAAGTTTGTTATAAAAAAACTAAGTCAACTCCACGTTTGTTTGAGTAACACGTAAGCACATTTTCCTATGTTGCAACAGTAAATATAGAACTAATTAATATACTACTATGAAAACCCATTTGTAAAAATGGAGTTTTTTGGAAAATCATCTTTAATGAAATAAATCCAGTAAGCGAAGACGACACTTTTTTAAAAATTTTTTCAGCAATAAAGCGTCAGGTCAACATGTGACCTTGCTTACGCAAAGCGCCTTGACCTCTTGAAGAAAATATAACTTACAAACGTACAGACAGACGAGCGTTCAGATGGAAAATACTATATACAGGGTTAATCCCGAAACAGTAGAATAGTAAACTGTGCTATTTGTGAATAATTTTTTTAAATTTTACACACATGTATAATCAAATACGAAGCATTCACTGATGACATCGTCAATTTATTTGCATTTTTGGTTTAACCGGAAATAACGTAAATTTTCTTTTTCCTAATGAATCACTTTGTATATTGTTACATTTTCTAGATGCAGAATTTAAAAAAAACCTATAGATATATTAACATGTTTCTGGTTATTGTTTAGAAAGCAGTACCAAAAATTAAAAGGTATCGAGATAGTACAGTCCAGATAACTATGAAAATTTGAAGTGATCCCACAAGAAAAAAATTTAGTAAACGGACAATGGGCTGGCCATTCAATTCGTACTCTCTGTTGTATTTAGCGTGCAGGAAACATTTTGTTTATATAGTAACAAACATTACGCACAAAATGTAGCGGAGCTCTATCCTGTTGAAACTAAATATTTTCGTTTAGATTATTAAGACTGTTACACTTTAGAAAACGAACTGTACGTGCTAGTATAATGTTGTTTCTCAATAATTTAAATAGCCATCACTATTTAAATTTCCTCTGGTAGTAGCATCAATAAATTGTGAGAACAACGTGACAGGCAAAACTTATGTTTACAAAGATATCTAGATTCTATGTTATTGGTAGCTTTTTATTTTTGATACTTATCAATAATACTTCTGAATGTAGTTTTTTATTTTGCATTGGAAAACGTAACAATATTCATGGTGAACCATTACAAAAAAGTAATTTGACGTTGTTTCCGGTTAAAACAAAAGTGTAAAAAAAAGTGAATATTTTCTTTATATTTGGTTATATATATGTGCAAAATGAGAAAAAAATCGCTTTACAAATAACAGTTGTTCAACCGATTTGAAACCTTCTACTAAGACTGTATATATTCTTTGTTTTCACAAATCTTGTGCCTGTGTGTAAATTTTTTATAAAATCCTGTAATAATCATTTTAAATTAGTCATAAACGACTATTGCAAACTTTTTCAAAAAAATATATAATTGTTTTCTTTAGTTTTGAACTTGTTTTTTTTTCTTGTTTTTGGTGTCATATTTTGTAAATTATTTTGCCTACTTAGTTTTATATTAAAAAAACTTTACTAAATGATAATTTTTTTTACTAGTTCTACATTATCTTTATATTTGAAAACTCGGAAACTTTATAGTTTGGAATTGTTTTTTGTTTTGCTATGCACTTTAACTTTTTGTGAATATTCGTAATCAGATAGATCTCATTTTTAAAAACTTGTTGCTTTAGATAATTTTTGTACTTTCCAGTTTTTATTTTTTATATTTTTCTGACAGCTTTTTGGTTTTTTATCGGTTGTATTTTTAATACTTTCAACGTGTGTGTTCTCTTTGTTTTTATAATTTTTTTTGTTAGTGTAACTTTTTTGGTTGTCGCTTTTATCTAGTATTCTTTTGCAGATTTTTTTTTATTTGACACCTAGTGTGGCAGGTAAGTTTGACATTTTTTCAATTTATCAATAAGTTATTGAAATTGTAATATCGTAAATCCAACGGTAATATAACAAGAACGTGATCGACTATTTTTGTTGCATTTAAATTTCAAGTGTATTTTAGAATCAATTCGCTGAGACGTAATTTTGACTTTAATCTCTGATTATTTATTAACGCCAAAATTACGTCAAAAGAAATAGTAAGATATAGGAAAAGTATAGTAACAGTAAAAATAATATATAATTTATCAAAGTCGTGTTATAATTAATATGATTAATTCCTGAGCTAAAATAATCTTTAGACGTGTAAGAAAATATTGTTTTATCAAACTGCTGGTTTTATGTATTAATCATAATTCATTAAGTATATATAGGTAACTTTATCACACGATTAATATTAGTTTTTATTTAAAAATTTAAAATTCACTGGTAGATTCTTCTTATTGCTGGATATAATTGTTCGGTGAATATTGAGGAACGTGATCAAATAGCCGACTATTTAGCATCAAGTTGCTTTATTTTGTTTTGATTAGTAATTTCAAAACAATTGTCAAGCACGTGATTGGTTAAAAATTCAAATTTGACATGCTAGAAAATAATCACTCCTATAACTACTTAATTAAAAATAAATTTAATAAAACATTAGAAGGAAAATGTAATTATTCTACCAAAAATTTATAGAAAAAACAAATCCTTATTTTTAAAACACTTAAATGTTTAGTTTAAACTTTTTCTCCGTCTTCTTGATCCAATGGTCTAACTAATCAAATAATTAAAAAAGTCACAATTAAATTTTGTATTTTTGTTGTTTATTAATATTTATACACATTACGTTACTGCTTTACATAAATCTAATATACAGATTCGATATGTCTATACTACATACAACGTAAACATGTTTTTATATTAAATATGGAATCCACCTGTCTATATATGTAACAAATGCATGAATGATTGTGTGATTGGTATGTAAGTTCACCTGTTTCCTTACATGTCCACTTTATTGTTTAATAAGTGTACAGCTGACAAATTCTATTGCCCTTCAATTATTATACAGTACTGTTGTTACAAAACCTAGATTATTATTCAAAATTTTTACGTTACTTTCAAAGGTGCGTAACACGAATTTTTCATCGTAATAAATATGTAGTTAATAACCTATGTATAAATAACCGTCATTTTACAGTATTGTGAGCATGGAATCTGCACACGCGTCTCACCTGTCGTATTCATGACTACCATTAGTTAATGGTGTGCTACTACCAGGACATTGCTACTAGTACATTACTGTAAGGTGTTGTATTAGAACCCTCTAAAATCGGCGAAGCAGAAATTTTGGATACTTCATTACTACATTTCCGATATCAACTTCCGTAGTGGACATTACGCACCTGTCATTGTGGCTTAATTATTTTATTCGGGACAAGATGATCTTGGTAAAAATTTTCTAACAAAGTTACCTGAGCTTTAAAAATGTATACAGTTTCTATATATTTGGATTTGGGTATGACCATTGACTACACGTTGTATTGTTGTGTCAGATAACTAATGATAAAGTATTATCAAGCAGATATTAATGTAAGAAACTTTGAAACATTAATTTATTATTTTGCTTTTTATGTATGTATGATTAAAAACCCAAAATTTAAGGAAAACACTGTGATTGTCATTATTTGTGTGTAAAAATTCTATTTACTTACTTATACAAAAATAAATGTTGAAATCATTAATATGTGTTTATATGTAAAAACGTATTTAAGAATCAATTCTCAAACATATTAATGAAATGTATTTATGAAATTAATAAATAATTATCTCAAATTTGTTAAACAATTTAACAAAAATTTTAATAGGATGCTATAAATTATGATAAAAAATGTACCTAACTTGCTGTTTAAAATATGCGTACATTAAAATACATGTTTTATAATGTAATATTTATTTAAATTAATTTTCAATGTATATTTGATAAATACTACTACTAACGTTTTGATTCCACTTTTAAACATTTTTTTTTTAAATTTTTGTGTTAGTAGTAATTGGACCAGTTTAATATTACACACATATAAAAATTTTTCTTATACAGAGTACATATTAACACAGTTAACACTAAATTAATTACTACTATTACATATATTTGTATGTTTTTAAAATAGGTGTATTATAATTGAAGATTCTATTCAAAAAAATTAAAAAAATATTGTAATGTTCAATTAATAAGACAAGAACACTTACATAATACAGAGCAACTTACTGTTATTTCTTGCAAAAATCGACAAAAATTGTTGTTTAGGGCTGTAAAAAAATTTTTATTAACTAGATGGATACTAACATTATTTATTTGTTTATTGAAAACCAACATACAATATGTGTGCGAAAATAACTCTCACTGTACATAGTTCCTATAACTTAAGATTAACCCATTTTACATAAAATAATTTCAATTGTACAAAAAAATTAACTAAAGTAGTACTATAATATATTTTTTGTGCTTCCGTCCGTTTTGACGTATTTTACAGGCATTATAATCGGCCGGAAATTTTACTATTCTGGCCTAAGCCGGTAAAATGTAGTAAAATTTTATAACTAAAAGTTGGCACTAGTAATCATTAATTAATTAAACGTCATCTGTCAATTTGTCAGATTTATTAACATACACTATTATCCGTGTTATTGTTTAGAGTAGCACTAAACAAATTTTATTACACAAATATAATGAATTTGTTTATATCTGACAATAATAATTTTATTTTCATATAAGTTAAATTGTAATAAAATTATGTAATTGTCAAATTCATTTCAAAAACATTTGAATTTCGTCATTATACCAGTTTCAGTATTATCAACATTGTTGTTAAATTTCATTAAAAATCAATACTTAAATAATTATTTTAAACAAATTTATACTATAAAAATAAGCAGAAAAAATCACGTTCTAACAGTATTTTGCGAGTATTATATGTTCATACTCGCAAAATAGTACTTTCTGGACTAGGGATACAAATAACTATTTCCGTCGATCGTCTGTTAATAGCAATATTAACGTATAATAATGTAATTATACATAATTTAATTTATGCCTTTTCCATATACATATATTTCATTTATTAATTATTTATGGCTACATGTTTCGACCATTATAGTCATCGTCAGTCCTTTAAAATTATTAACTTAATAGTTCAATCTAAACCTTAAAATATACTTACAATAAATAAATAAATAAATTTGAAATATACAAGTTATGTCAAAATGACAATATAAATTAAACAAATTTTAAACAAGGTAGGTACATAAAAAATTATTTTAATAAGATTAACAAGATAATTAAAATAATAATTTAAAATAAAACAAAAAAAATTAGTTAAGAAAAAGAAAACAATTATCAAAATTAACAACTTTATTTAAACACGCATCTGGGTCTAAATTATAAAGTTTAACAATTACTTTTATTTTTTAAAAATTTAATTTAGGGCTTTTATTGCAAATACGAAGAATTTTATAGTTACTTTTGTAATCAAAAGAGTGGTTTACTCTAATATGTCATTAGCGAAAGAAGATTTGTTAGATAAACACCAACATTATTGTTTTTAATGTAAGAAAAATGTTCAGATATTTTTGTTTGAAATTTACGACCGGTTTGTATAATATGAAAATAATTACAGCTACTACAATTTAATTTGTAAACACCAGATGTATTTAAAATATCTATTTACTATTAACAAGTAAAGATTTTAAATTAAATTTAGATAAAAAAGAAATGTTAATATTAAGCTTTTGAAATAAATTTTAAAATTGAAAAGAAGAGCGAACAATACTTTTTTTTAATATTATCAGAAAGTGGAGTAAGAGTTTAAAGGTTTTTAATATAATCAAAACAATAATCAAAAGTCAAATTAGTAGGTCTTATATAATATAACTCCACTATTTGATGGTATTGTGAATGACCAAATTTATTTTGAATTTATGCAAATTCGCTTGTTTCAATTGCGTAGTTTATCAAACATCACCCACAAGAGATGATATGAAAAATAGAAGTACACAAATTTTTTAAAAATATTTAATCGAACATATTGAGAAATGTTAGTGATTTTCTTAGAGATCAATTACAGAGATGTATCAATTCTGGTGGGGAGCACTTTGAAAACGATTATTAGTTTAAGAGTTTAATTTTGTTTTTAAGTTTCTTTGTTCTTATTAGAACTATTGTTGTTCGTTTTAATATTAGTTTTGTACCATGTAATTTTTTTTTGTTGCTTATACTAAGTGTGTATTTATTTATTTTTAGAGAAACACTTATTTTATTTGTTTGTCAGAATTCGCAAGATATTTTTAAAACCATTGCCTTGGAGATAGTTACACGCTATATCATTCTATTGCTTCTGAATCTAAAAAGTATTGCTTTGTTGCGTTCATAGACATAAAGCAAACATTCGACAAAGTGTGGCATAAAAGTCTAAAATATAAACTGAAGCTGACACTACCGTATTACCACTACAAAATCATCACCTCCTATCTGGAAGGATTTATGGTCAAACTAAACTAATAACTGACGAACCAATACTCCATTGCGTCTGTAAATGTTCCACAAGGCATCGTACTCGGACAAATCCTCTACACAATCTATAGAGTTAATTTGCCAACAACGAACGCAGCAACCACAGCTACCTATGTCGATGACACAGTCATATTAGCTTTAGACAGCAACCCGAATGTGGCAACTGAAATACTCCAAACCACCCTAAGCCTAGTTGAAAACTGAATGAGAAAGTGGAACATTCAAACTAACACGCTCAAAGTCATTGCATGTCACATTTACAACGAGGCGAAGTACATGTCCAGCGGTAACATTTAACAACATTATGACCTGCCAATATCAAGAAGTTAAATATCTAGGCTTGCACCTGGACCGGCGGTTGACCTGGCGGAATCACATATTTAAGAAAATACTTGGCATCAAATTCCAGTTAATGGCCAATAATTTCAACTGAAGCTAGAAAATAAATTTTTATTATATAAATCTATTCGCTGTTTTTCTGGACGAGTAGAGTTATCACTAGAAACTAGAGGAAACATTATTGCTTTATGCGAATTTGGTTTTTGTATCAGACTAATTGCTGCACGTATGGGTTTATCAGTAAGATATTTTTTTTTGTTTTTGATAGTGTTCTTTAATATTAGCAGTCTTTTCAATTTTAAACATGGGTATATAGGTATTATATGATGTATAATTCAGATTGCACAATTATTCACCTACATCACAGAAAATTGTTTATAATGAAATTATAAAAGCTTCAGTCACATAGCAATTGGGTATTAAGTTTTTCACGTCCCTTAAGTTAGCAATAGAAAGTTAGCAAATTATAGAAAACATAATTAAGAATTTGCTACTAATTTCTTGCGAAAGAAAAAAACTAGTAGTTTTCTTAGTTTTTTAATTGGGTATTGGCATGATTTTTTTATTTCTTAACTTTTGATGTTTTTAGATTCTATATAATTTTTTAGAATTTTTGAAAAAAAAAATTTGTTTTTGTTCATAAACATTTAAATAATGTAATAAATAAAAAAAGGCGATATTTAAAAGAATAAGTAGCTTCATCTCGTGTGTATGACGTCATAATGCTGAATTTATTTGAAATCTTTAGCGCCAATCTTTCCTTTAAGCACGTAGCAAATGTAATCAGCTGTTGCACAGTGTTGTAATTGATTTAAAAAACGTCTGGTTGTTTTTTATTAATGTTCCATCAAATGCTTTAAAACGCAAAAATTGGTTGGATGCATGTGCAAATAAAACTTATTAGGCAGCATCAAATCGGCTTTATTGTTTAGCGTTCTGTATGAGAAATTAGACTTGATTTTATAAAGGAAGATATGTATCCTTTAATTTTTTATACGAATAATTTAAAATGAGTGTTGCAATTGTTCGACCACGAATTAAGTTTTAATTGGGCTAATATTTTCTTTGCAAAGAATCGGAATGTTGACTTTAATTTAATCCAGATATATTAGAATTTTTAGGCTAATTAGTACAATAGTTTTATATTTGAGCATACAGTTTACCATTATTCAAGTTATAGATGGAACTTATTTAATCATAACAATTAAATTTTTTTAATTACTTAACCAGAGACCATAAATAAATAGAAAACTCGGCGAAGAAGAATTTAAAACTTTTACAATTTAGATAAATATTTGCAGGTAAAAAACATGTTCGTTGAAGGCTTGAGATAGTGCTTATAAAGAATGGTTAGTAGCCTCGTAATATCGCTTCAATGTTGTCAAATTTAACTAGGCGTTTTGTTATAACGTTATATCGTAAGTCTGTCTGTTCTAAGCACATCCATATGCAGTTAGTTAATTATGTTAGACTAATGTCATATCTTTTACTTATTGTTTATAAGCAACATATTGTAAATTTGCTAAGTACTAAATTAAAAAAAATTTAGTTGTTTAAATGATAATAAATGTTACTCATCCAAACATTCAGTTATTCTTTAACATTTTAAGTCTATTATCAATTATAAAATAATCTTTTTATTAATGTACAAATAAAGTACTTTCAAATAGTTTTTTTTTAATATAATTTTTTGCGTAAAAAAAGTGAACAACACCTATCACTATGTGTAGTTATGTTTTCGTGAAATTATTTTTGATTATACCACAATAAAAACATATGTATTTTGTACTTGTTTACGTGCTATGAAAGGTCATTTTTCTCGTGCACCATTGTTACCAACTTTTAAAAATAACATTACACTAGTGACTTTAATTGTAGGTAACAATACTAACGACTAATTTTATCACAATAATTTTTAGATACTTCAGCCTGAGTTAATTCTTTCCTAAAGTATAGTTTCAATGTAATTTAATAGTTTTCGGTCTTATTCGGGTCTTATAATAATATTTTTATTGAAGTCAAATTTTCGCGCCATGAAATTAATGTTGGCGATCTGCATTTTTACACAAAATTTTTGACATCCGGCAAAATCTTTATTTGTATTCAAAGTTGAACTACATTCTTTATTGTGAAATTTTTGTAGTAAATTCTATTTCAAGTTTTCCTTGTAAACAGCCAATTATGGTACATTGCTTTTTAGGAATGTATATAGTAGAAGAAGAACTAACCGAACAGCATTTATTTTTAACAATAAATTAATTAAATGTAACATTACTGGTACAATTTGAATTATTAATGATATTTACAGTCTTAGTCGAACTCTCCGATTTGCTTTTGTCCGACGTGTCGACATGCTTCATAAATACCAAAAGTACCTGTACGTAAATGGTTAGTATTACTATCGGAAGGAACATTTTTTACAACATATAAGTCAAACACAAACCTTTGTCAATAACCATTTCTGACCTGAAGCTTCACAAATGAATTTAGTTACTTGTTCTTTTGGTAATACTATGTGTTTCGGCCACACGGAAGTCGAGCAGCGGACTGTATTTAATGTTTAAGAAAAGAGGGGATTTCCGGTAGCAACCCACCGTAATTATTAGTAAACCAAATTGAAAATTACTTACGTAACGTTCCTGGGTCTTCTGGAAAATCGGGAGCGCACAACCACCCAAACCCGTAATAAATCAAGGCCTCGATTCACCCAGAAATGAGCAATTGCTCGACTTACCCTAATCTTACTTTTCCCTGGTTGGTGGAGTTAAGTCTTTAACACGCACAAAAGGGCGCACGGTTTACTCACTAAACAGCACAATTAACATTTAAGAAAAATTAACGAAATAGAATTCAAGAAAGGAGACGTAATAATCGGGTCAAAACTAAGTAAAGCTCACCAATAAGAAAATAGCCCGGACTCAAATAGTCTGCAGCTTCAGCAGAATCAGATGAAAGAGCGCACAACGGACGGATATTTAATACCGCTTCAATCTGAGAAAATATAGTACAAAACTCTTCAAATGTAAAGAGCGTGTTACCAATTTTGCGATATAACAGACGCTTAGCGGCTTCCCAAAGTCCTCCAAAATGAGGAGCATATGGAAGATTAAAGACCCATTGAATACTACGAAGTGAGAGACGTTCGCACAATGAATGATTGTTTTTGCGCAAAAAATCATACAGCTCAGCAAGCTGCGCTAACAAAATTGCGGCCACAGTCCGATCTGAGGCAAGATGGTATTCCCCGACGCGCGATGAACCTGTCTAAACAGGCAGAGAAAGCTTCTGTAGATAAAAGCAAAGCAAACTCTAGATGTACAGTTTTGGTTGCGGTGCAGGCAAACAATCATAGATATCCTTTTGCAGTACGAGACGAACGAAGAGTATAAACCTTAACAGTAAAAGGTCTGGCATAATCTACGCCTGTTACGGTGAAAGCCCTTTGCGGGTTGACGTGATCCGCTAGCAAAGGGGCCATCGCTGGCTTGAACGTGTTAGCTCTAAAACGATGACACGTCATGTATTGACGGATGCGCTTTCTCAGCAGACTACTCAGCGAAATGATCCAAAATTTAGTTTGTAATAAATCTTGAACAGTCTGAAGACCAGGATGAAGATAGACGACATGATAGTATAAACACAAAAGAGTGGAGAGATGAGCTTGCTGAGGTAATAGCAGCGGATGACGAGAAGAAGACGGCAAAGCAGAGTGGCTCTGCCTTCCGCCCACCCTAAAGAGACCCTCCTCATCCATAATCGGAGACAACAACAAAGTGTGCGTGCGTGCGTGCGTGCGTGCGTGCGTGCGTGCGTGCGTGCGTGCGTGCGTGCGTGCGTGCGTGCGTGCGTGCGTGCGTGTGTGTGTAAGAGATTTTACTGACGTGTTTTTAATTTTTCCGAAAAAAAAGAAGTTTCAAATTTTGTTTTTAAGTCTTTACAGTACTTGTCCGGAAAATTCAATTTTCTTGTGCGTTAGTCAACATGCCCATTTCAACTAAAATATTTTGAAGCTTCTAGTACCTCCGGTTACACTGGAAGTAGACTATGCTTGTCTTATTTTAAATGGAATTCTCTGTAAATTATTGGAAATTTCGATCCTACAGAACATTTAGTTTTATTTATAATGTTTTGTAGTTATAACTTTAAACGTTAAACAAATATTAACAGTTTTCAATAAAAAATGACAGTTGCACCTAATGGCGGCGTATTTTTACTTAATAAAAAATTATTATTTAAAATCAATTGATCTATCTTTAGAATAAGCAAAATGATTATTATTGTTTACAATCTTTCTAATATAAAGTAGCATAATTTTTAGTGTTTTTTTTTTGGAGGTTCATTGACCAAATGACCTAACGGAGAAACCGTCACTGGTTGCACTTCGTATCATAGTTGTCGATACTGTCACTTATTTTCAAATAAGAAAGGTTTATTTTAAATACGTAAGCACGTTACATGGCGATTTTTGTGATTTGAAAAAAATATCTAAACTGCCGCTCAAAAAATGTGAAAATCACAATTAGATAGAAACAGAAACCCTTATTTCTTACAGTAAGATTGTATTTAACACTAGAAACAACTATAACTTTCAATTTACATGTCTATACCTAAACTCAATCGTTTTGATTTTATTTGAAGAAAACTATTTTTGAATGCTAAATATTTGGTTGCATGTATTATTAGTGTATTTTTCCTAGTTGTACTCAAACCTTAATGGTATTTAGTATTTTTTTATTTGCTGATACGTGGTTAAAGATGTAAATAGTATTTGTTTGCTGAAGTTTCTGCTTTTGATCTAAATTTGAGATGATTTAGCTTCACGAAAAACGTTGATTCTTAGATATTCTGTAAGCGCTATATAGAATTGGATAATTGTTACATCTTTAGAACAAAAAGTTTACTAACTATCGACATAATGGTAATATTCTTTTACATAAAAGTAAGGAAAATCTTACGTTACTGAAGAGGAGCTAAATTGAAATACGAGGCTTACTGTGCCGAGTATTTTAAAGCTAAGTCAAGTAAGAGATTTTAGTGACGTGTTTTGTACTAAACTTTTTTGGAAATCAAAAATAAACAAAATTTACAAATTTTTGAAATTTTTTTTACAAAATCTACAAAAATCAAGCTTGTCAATGTCAACATCAAAAAAATTTCATCAATTTTGTGCGTGTGTAGTGAAGATCATAAAATAATGATAAAAAAAGACGAAAATCATTGCAAGGGCATTCTCTTTGATGTGAGTGAAGCTGCGGCTGCTGTTACTGACGATCTGTTACCAGATAAATCAAAAGAGCGGTATGAAAAAGCATTCCAAATTTTCGAAGATTGGGTAATTGTTGATGAAAGGAATGTTGTCTTGTATAGGCGTTATGTGGCATTACGCCCGGTTCGTACCCCACACCGGCGCCTATTTGTAAATTACAAGCAAGGGAAATGTATTGTCAAACCAATGGGCCTACATTAATTTGGAATATTTTCTTCTAAAATTGCAACGTATATTTAAAAATTTTCTTTCCATTTAAAATTAATAAATATTTCAAAACAATGAGAAAATTGCTAATTATTAATAATCTTAATTAAAAAACGTACAAAAACTATAGTTTTTTTTGCGTCGTGCGCTGAATTGTTTAGTATTGCATTAAAAATTAAGAATTTTGTTTAATTTTTAATAAGTATTCATTTTAAGTTTCTAAAATGATTTATCAGTTACTGTCTGTATATTAAACTCAATCTTGTCGAATTTTATAACATGTTGATTAAGACTGTAACTTTTTTAGGGAATATTTAATATAAAAAATTTAAATCTTATTAGATACAAGTTATTGTTTTGATTATAGAGACAAGGAAACAACCGTTAAAGGATGTTATCAAGTATAGGGGTGTCACCTCACCTGTACCCGCATTTTGGGCAACCTTTGTGATACAACCTGCTACTTAAAAATATACAAAAAAATAGCGACAAAAAATTTGATAATTATGTAATAAGTCTAAACCAATTTTTTTACAAAAATAAAAACTTTTAAGTTATTGTACCGAAAAGTACGCTAGTTCAAGGTTTGTACCGGAAGGAAGTCTTGCTCGAATAATCACTTAAGCACAAGCTGCAACTTTAAGTCGGAAGTGTTTAAGCAAGTGGCGCACCTTGCACTGTTTCGGTCAATGGTCAAACAAACTATTTCACATTTTTTTATAAATTTAATTTTACGCGCACAGTTTGAAGTGTATGAAAACGATTAAATAAATTTAAAAATCATGATTACATCTTTTATGATATTCTTGCATTTTTCTAATTAAAACAAAGTGTGTTTGTTTTGATATTTTTGGTATTTTACGTTTTATTTTAGTTTTACTTGCCTGTTTAGTTTGATTTTTGCGGTAGTAGATTACACTATCCTTGGTTGGTAACTGCACCGCCTTAAGTTAATTTTAATTTAGTGTTAGTAAATAATATAAATAAGTTTGATCAGAAAGAAAATGTTTGTAAACGTCTGAACTTTAATACTAAGTTATTATGAACACATTTTTATTAGCAATTTTAAATTGTCCCGATGACTGCATAGATAACATATTTGAATAATAAATTAAATAACTGATGATAAACTAACAACCAAATAAGAATAATAATATTTTGAAACGTCAACTATATATAAGTATGTAGACGAAAAAAGAATAATAAAGTTTTTAAGCATACGATTGCACAAAAATTAAAAAATGATTTTTGTTTACAAATCTTTAGTAAAATCTTAGACGAGTGGTTTTTAATGTTTATCAAGGTACATTAATCATTTTCCATTTTCTCCGAACACCTGTATTTAAATTAAAAATGCACAAAAACGTAGGCAGTTTTATTCTTAGAAGAATCTTGGTCTTGGTAGTTAAAATACGATATAGTACTTTATATATGGTATTATAAATAACGTAACAAAGAAAAGTAGGCGTCTCTTAGAATCGGTTGAGCTTGATCTCGGCGCCACTTTGCATCTCGGTATTATAATGTTCTTGCGGTAGTTCTACTTATTAGTATTCGTACGGTGCTCATTTAAATATAATAACTTACGCAATTTCACACTTACAGTATCAGCAGCATTCTAATGATTTTCAGACATGTTAAAAGAATCACTGGTTTATTTATTTGTAAAGTTTGACGTTTCCATATTTGGACGGCATCAGACAGACACACATTTATTAATATAATGTTTATGAATACAAATTTTAATGCATTTGACCAAATCAAATTAACGTAACATAATTAATGATATAACGGAGAGTACCAACTCAGTCAGCAAAAATATAAGTTTTAATACATAAAAATATAGACAAAGTAAATTAACTACTGATAAATTTACCATTAAATTGTTGACATAAATTATACAATAATTGCTTGAAAGTAATTGGCCAATAGTAAACGCAAATATTTTGGTTTCGATAGAAGAAATTCGAAAATCAATGTATTAAACGCCTTGATAAAGTCATGGAATATGATTACAATACGGAAACAGCAAGTACTCTAGATGTACTGAATACACAATCTCATAAATTTAGGAATGATACTTGAAAACAATATTGACAGAAAATAGTAAACAGATAAACACAGTGCACGCCGCTTAATAGAATCACATTGGGACTTGAGGTTTTTTGATATCCGATTTTCAAAAAATAAATTGGTTAGAAAGCAGTAAATACTTACAGTGTGTATCTGATTAACAAGTTATTACTTTAAAAAATGAAATTATAGCATCGATAAAAGCAAAAAATATCAAAATAAAAGTTTTAATAAAACATTTAAAAAATAAAATTTTGAACTGAATAAATAGAAAATTATGGAACTGTTACATTAAATAGTTTGTTAATACCATTAACAAAAAGACATCGAAAACAATGTAATGATGTTTAATTTACTGTTCTAAGAATTACACATTTCATCTCACTAATTTACTGACACTAAAAATAAAAATAAATACAAACTAATGTTATCACATGAAACCTAGTTAAATTAAGTTGTTATTCTAAAAACTCGACACTTTTTCCAAGTACACTGAAAATATTTACAGATATTTAAATGAGGTAACGTTACGTAAGTGAGTCAAAATACTTGAGTAAATAAATCACACTTCAAAAATAAAAGCTAAATATTCAAAACAAGTAGAGTACAATCATTAAATTTTTTACAATTTTACAAGCATATTGTGAAAAAACTGTTGCAAAATAAGTTATTGTTCATTTATAAAAACAAACCTGAAAAGAAAATTGATAACATAAAACAAAATTATGATTACTATAAACAATGTTTTTTTCTATGTATATAGCATATATACGTGCGACCAGTTTTTTAATACAGTGATAACATTACCTGACTAATAACTTTATCTGCGATTCCTGCACTAAAATTTGAAAAGTTATTTGAGGCCCAACTGATTAATTTTGGACGGTTCATCTAATAAAAAAAACTTTAGAAGAATTGGAAATAAAATTATTAATTAGACTTAAAAAACTGAAAATTGTAGATTTATCTTTTTAGGATATTGTAGGGCAATATCATAGACCTGGATTTTTGGTTAACAAAATTGAGTAAAAAAAATTTAAAATTGTAATAACTGAATTATATAACGAAGCTAAACAACAGTTTCCAAAAAATAGCGTATGGAGATCTGAGACTGCTGAAAGGTGAACTACTGTCTGTAAATACTATAAATAGTTTTTGGGGTCAGAACCGGATTTGTTTATGGTACAGAATTTTATTAAATTATTTTTGTGGGTTTTTACGTATACGCATTCTTTAAGATTTCTTATTATTGACTTTAATTTTGAGATTTCTTAACGAATTGTTTGCAAAATTAATTTGAGTTCAATATTATATTAGCAATCATTTTTTAAATTTTGTTTTTAGATATGTATTCGTTTTAAAGAGACACTGCAAGTCAGCTTTATTTAATGAAAATCATTTTTTTAGTTATGACATTTCTTGCGTTTTCAAAACTTGTCAGCTCAGAGTGGGCCAACTCGCTGCAAAACCTGAACATAGACAGAAAATGCATACAAAAACCTACAAAACTGTGTACATATAGGTTTTTAGGGTCGCTAATTACAAATTTGATGTCAAAATTGTAAAATTAAAAATGGCGGATTCAAAATGGCGGATCAAAAAATATAAATTTAGCGGATTTGGATGAAGGTTTTAATATGAAGCATTTTAAGGATTACGAATTAAATGTACGAATTGTAAAATTCAAAATAGCGGATCAAAAAAATAAATTTAGCAAATTTGTGTTAAACTTTGGATTTCTAAGTCACTGGTTATGAATTAGAAGTCGGCGTTAAGTATTAGAATGTTTTATTAAAGATTTACAGAAGTTAATGAAATTCATAATCTCATTCGTCTATTTCGCTGTCATTAGTGTCGCTATCGGATTGTTTGCTGGGAGACAGTTCAACGAGGAGGTCTTTTACCTCAAGTGGAATCTTTCTTTCTTTGTCGTACAACGTTTATTTTTGGGAATATTTACGTGTAAAATCTTCTCGGTAACGCCGGATGTCCTTATTCCGAGCTTTCTGCGCATCTTCAAATACCCTACCAATTGGCAGTGGAACAACTTTAACAATAACATGTCCATGCAGCAGAACAATTGTTACTCGCCCCTTTTTTTTCCACGCCAAATAACTAATCTCTAAGGACAAAAAAAATAGCACAAAAAAAAAGAAAAATAGTTAAATAATCAGATATAGATATACAGTTGTAAACCCACTAACCAGGCGATGTTTAAAGAGGTGCCGCTAGTAGTCGGCTGAAGGGAAGGTCCTTAACTTAATTATTTAATGGGCGCCAGATCCTAAATTTTTCACCGAAAATTTGATTGTCTAAGGATCAACTGACAATAAGTACATGCCATGGGTAACAGCTTGTTTAAAAAAAACAAACTTAGAGATTGACTGATTATAATTATTTTATCAAAACAGAGAACATAATATAAATTGTTTTTTTTTGTTTTCAACCGCAAGAAAAGAAAAAAGCGCCTAGCAGTATTACCATCATTACCATCATTGGTAGTGCCTGATCCCTGTTTGCGAATGTCAATTAGCAAACCCACACCGCGTTTAAAATCGCTCCGAATTTTTGGTTTACGAATCGCAACACGCTGTTTTTGTTCTATAGACCGAGCCTGCCACTTTTTTTCCGTTTTTTTCATCGCCGTTCTTGTAAGCTAAATGTACGAACCACTCCATAAACCTTATCCAGGCATGGAGTGAAGATACACCTAGAGTAAAGTTTGTGCTGTCGATATGTACAAGTAAATCAATGCTATTAAACTGTTTCGATGTCGTTTTACAAATATAACAACGTTGAGTCGATTTAGTATCCGTTACGGCATTTTTACTTTGCCGTCTACCATTGTAAAAACCAACTGATATTTAACCACTACGTTTCTGTCATTGACGACAGTATGGAACGGAAAAAAAGTTTTAATCTGGTAGTGTTTTTTAACGCAAATATTGCCAGAACACTCTTTCAAAAATTGCAGTCTAAGCGGTCTGTAAAAACGCGTGAAGATGGCTTTTGATTTCTCCAAATAGCAACGTCGTCGTGCTTTTCAGAAACAGCCGTAAGCTCCAAAGGTACCACCGAAGTGAAGAATACATCTGTATCACTTGAGTTCTCCTCGCCGAATTTTTGTTTGTACATTTGACCGCTTGATCCATCACAGCCGTATTTACAAATTAAGAGACAATTATCAAGAAAGTCATTACCTATCGCGTTAAGCTACATCAGCAGATATCTTGGATAGCGCTTGTTTCTCCGCATCTTTGTATGCCTCTTGGCATTTGGCCGCTCGCACCGGTGAATTCGATGTGACCGTTTTTAATAAACTGGAAGCTGCAGGGGCACCATACGCACGAAGGTTTTACTTACTAAAATAGCAAAACTTTAGTAAGCAAATCTGCAATCTGCTTTTTGCTTGGTACAAACTTTAAATCGATTTCTTTATTAGTGTACTTTTCTCTTATAAAATGGTAACATACATCAATCTGTTTTGTATGATAATGAAACACTGGGTTTCTTTAAAGAATTTGATTATCAACACACAAGGTTATTGGTTTGACATTTTTACCTAGTTCAAGTAACAGTTGATTGAGGCACATTGCTTCTTTCCATGCTTTTGATGCTACTTTGTATGTGGTTTCTACTGTTGAGCATGTAGCACATTTTGGTCTTTTGGTTTTCCAAGTAATTACACTGTTGTTGAAATTAAAAATGTATCTTGTTATTGATCTTTGTCCCACTAGGTCACCAACAAACTCATCACCTGTGTAACCAGTTACTCCAAAGTTGTCCCCTGGGCTGTGCTTAAGACAGTAATTCTTTGTTTCTTTTAGATACCGTAAAGCACGTTTTCCTGCATTCCAATGAATTTTTCCATCATTTTAAAGGTTTTTACTGAAAACATTTACTATATAGGCTACATCTAGACGAGCTGTTGTAGCAGCAAATATAAGAGACTCTGCCAATTTACAATATGGTGCTTCTTCATTTAGAGACTGTATTTCAGGATTAATCAAGCATACATTTGGATCACTTAGGATTTTATACCCAACACAATCTGTAAGTTTGAAACAATTTAGAATACGTTAAATAAACGTATTTACATTTATTGAGATTAATTGATTTTCTTTGTCGCATTTAATTTGTAGTCCCACAAAAATATTTAGTTCACAAACAATTATTTTGGACGCCGATTCCAGTTGTACTAATATCTTGTCTAATACATTTTTATTTTTAGCAAATATTAATCCGTCGTCAACATATAAAACTAATATCACCTGTTCGTTTTCAAATTTACCCAAATAAACATATTTGTCTGTTTCACATTGTTTTAAACCCACACTGTTTAAATAATTAGTAAATTTAGAGTTCCAACGCCTTAGGGCTGGCTATAATCCGTATAAAGCTTTGTTTAGTTTGCACACTGTTCCTGATAGTAGTAGAAGTTATGCTAGGTGGCAGTTTCATTTATTTTTTTTATTTTCTCACAGAAGAATGCTGTTTTAACATCAAACTGCATTAATTCTAATTGTTTTTGCGCTGCTAATGCTAATAATACTCGGATGGCGTCGTACCTTGCTGTTAAAGCGAATGTCTTATCATAATCAATAACCTTGATTTGTGAGAAACCTTTTGCACGCAATCAAGTTTTGAATTGCACGTTTTCTTCTTTTGATGAATTGACCTTAAACACCCACTTTGAACCTATTGTCGTCTTGTCATTTGGTAAAGTCGAGATCTCTCTTGTTTCGTTTGCTTCCAAAAAATCTAGTTCTTCTGCAATTGCCATTTTCCAATTGTTTTTTTCTGAAATTTTCATAGCTTCTTCATAGTTTGAAGAAATACTGATTTCAGTAAGATCGATAGTTTCTGTATGGTCTTCACCTACATTATGATTTTCTTGATTTATTACTTCCGGTACTTGGTCTACATCTTCATTTTCTTCTTTAGTGTTTGTATTTACCATCATTTTATTTTGCATTGGTAAACTGAATGTACTACTTTCAGTAAAGAGAACATGACGTGAGATTTTGATTTTACTTGTTATCCGATTGTACAACCTGTAATTTATGGAGTTGTTTTTATATCATGCAAAAATTAACTTTTCTCTTTTTTTTCAAGTTTCTTTCGCAGGCAATTTGTCCCATGTAAATAAACTTTGCAATCAAGAATTCTTGTTTGTCTTTCCTGTCTACAATTCAAATAGCGTTTAAATTTTTGTTTGTGTACTCGATGTTCTATTCTATTCTGTCCATAGTTTTGAAGGTATATCTGTTGTGTACAGCATGGCTCTGCACTTTCAATTACAGTGCCATTTTCCCTTCCACCGTTTCCAATAATCTGCTTTGGTGTATAAATTCTATTAGTTTTTAAAATAATATCATTATTATGTAAAAGATCCTTTGTTCGCTTATTTATGTATTCAGTTCTATTGTCCATACGAACACGCCACACATCAAATTTATTTTGATACATTTGAATAAAGTTACAGAAAGCACCGTGAACATCACTTTTGTGTTTGATGAATTTTACTTCTAGGTAGCCACTAGAATCATCTTTATCAGAAGATAACTTAAACCTCCAATTCATTCTACACTCATTGGTCCACATAAGTCACTGTAAACCAGTTCACCGGGTGTTGTCTCTTTTCGTGTAGTTTTATTGAATTTAGTGAGTGGAACTTTCACAAAAAATTATTTATCGTTTGTTAATGTTATGTCATCAACAAGGTCTTTTCTAAATAATTCCTTTGTGTATCTTGAAATTATATGTTTTAATCTATTTATGATTTTAGTAACTCTGCTGTTGTGTCATTCGTTTCTATTACGACGGTTTTCGCTGCTGAACTCTTTACGACAAAAGCAGTTCCAGTTTCAAAATTGCTGCTATCAAAGTTAGACTCTTCATCTATTAATCAAGTGGTGAGATTTTCTATCGTACACTTCTTTGATTGATCTGCGTTACTTCGTGTTGCTGTACATCCATTGGCTAGGTTATATACTGTTTTAGCACGTGAAGCACATTTTATTTAAAGTTTCCATTGTTAGTAATTTATGCCGTTTGATAAAACCGTTTGGATTTTTGAAGAAACGGAAAAATGCGTGTAAATAAACACTACAGATGTAGTAGTCAGCAATCATGGAATACATGCTAGAAACAAAAAAAGAATACAATATTTGGTTTGCACAATTGCATTGACCACCATGTCATTTACGTTGTGGTTTTATCCCGCAAATTGACTTACAACGCTTACTACCATTATAGCTATTTACAGCTTTGCTATCAATTGTCTGCCAAATATTTAGTTTACAAACTATACTTTTTTACTCTATACGTTCCGTTAAAACTAATGAAATAGCATCCACACGGTTCTAAATGATTTAGTTTTATAATTTTATAATCGTAATGCAGAGAATATTTGTACAAGTTTTCTTAATTATGCTTTCATAATTAGTATCCTGTATGATAATAACTTTGACTTTAACCTGCAACGAAATAGAATTGGTCAAACACAATGCACAACGTTGCCTAATTGCAAATAAATATAAAATGTATCGACTTGTTAGTAGTAGAAACAATTTTTTTAATAGTGTTCTTTAATGCAAATTTAAATATTGAGAATTGATTTGATTTGGGAGGTTGTAGTAGAGTGGTTAAGAACTTTATAAATTCAACCTGTAAATTGATTCAATGTACAAAAATTTAAACCTGTATTTTTTAAATTAACAGAAGAAAAAATATTCTTTGTTAGAGCATTTCATTACAAAATTAGAATAATTACTTGATTTTTCTATAATTTAAAAGTGAATGTAAACAATTACAGTGGATTTTATAAATTTAAAGTAGTGCAAATCTAAATAAAAATTTAAAAAAAAGAAACAATGCGCATAATAAAACTAAAAGAAGAAAACACTAAGTAATTTAAAATTGGTCCTTTATTTGCATATAAATTATATACCGGGTGTAGAATCGAACAGGGATTTCAATGCTAAATACTTAATTGGCTCCTTTAATTGTTTTAGAGAAAAATCTTATTTAAGTATTTTGTAAAGAAAAAAATTCTACGTCTATTTTTACTTTTTGATATTCTGGGACAGAAAATAATATAAACAATAAATGCTTGTTTTACAAAAATTAGATAGTCATGAAACTATTAAAAAATTATTGTACTTCATCTAATCTTGTCAAATATTATAATTTGTTTTTTTTGTTGTTTGAAAATACATTTTATTAAATTATCAGAAAACTCAAAAAAATTCTTTTTTAATAAAGATGTTTTGAAAATTATACCATGTAAAACAATAATTTTAAAGTTAGAAATTTTAGGCAGTCAGCCTGCAAAATGTCGATTAAAAAAATAATCAAACAATAACAATAAAAATTAACAAATTGTAATAAATGTTCAAAAAAAATCACTATTTGCCCTTAAACAAAAATTCGCTTCTCTCGTATGCAAATTGGCAAAAACTTATTTTTCGGAATTCAGTTCGTATTTTATTTTTATTAATTCTTTTATATTTTTAAAAGAATGTCCAGAATAAACTTTTTATCTTAAATATTTTAAAATATAAAAAGATCTAGCTGGCTAAATAATTAAAGAACTTAAACCAACAAATTTATTTGCAAAACTGTTATTGAAAAATTCTCGCATGTCGGGGCTCTTGTACACAGGGCAACCATCCATTTGAAACAAAATTTTTCTTGATCGACTAATGTCCTCTAATGCCGGAGTTACTTCATCTGGCAACAGATGTACAAATCTCTTGGTTACATGTGTTTATCATATCAAAACGAAACCTATTTTTTTTCTAAATCATTTTCAAGCAATTCTTAATAGAACTGATATTTATAAAAATGAAATTTGAGTTGTTCAATATTTTTGGCACTCCGATGAAATGCATTTCTACGTTAGTTAAATTTTTTCATTGTTTTGTTTTTATTTTCTATTATTTCATAGCAATCTTATTTTTTGTAAATATTTCTCTATTTTTTTTCCGTTACTATAATTTCAAAACTGAAAATCAGTGGTGTACGTAGATGCAATTTTTTTTTCTCTACAATAAACCTAAATAACATTTTCCTCTAAAATAATTATAGGGACCAATCATTAGACATTAAATATTTAGCATTGTAATTTCTATGTTGCGTTGTTGGATTCTACACTCGGTATATTTTTCTATAAATTTATTTACCCTACAATTTTTTAAATAAAATTAATATGATAAATTCCTTTATTTGTCAAATTTGCAACCTAAATATGTGTCGACCTGTGAGAAAATTGCAAAAGGTTTTCATAATTACATTACAAATCATGTGTAAATTAATCTTTCAAAATCAAGGTTATACAAAGTGATTAAACAAATATTATACTTTTACTCTTAATTAACACTATAGAACTTTGTATGGTTAACGGAGATTATTTTTGCAACAGCGACTATTATATGGATTAAGAGATTTACTTTATTGCAAAATTATAATTTAAGCACTAATAACTTAAAAAATGTAATGTAATTTCTTATTAACAAATGATTTGGGTTAATGATGTTTATAATTATACTAATCTTAATTTGGTCTAATAATTTTTTTTCATTTTGTTATAAAAAATTGTATTTTTTATAATCGTACGTAATCTTTTTCTCAGCTAGGTACAATTGTTACTATTTTTAACAACAAAGTGTTTGGCTTTTTGATTTCATTTGTCATAATTTTGTCTTATTAAATTTACCGTTTACTGTTACTCTACCTTAATTTCGTACATTAAAATCTAGCGCTTCCGTTAAAATCTTCTGCTGTAACTATAAAATTATCTTAAATCGATTGCAACATTTAAGACACAATTTTGATAATTGTTAATTGGATACATGTAAGTTGTTTTTTAATTTCATTATGTTCGATTTATCATTTCATATAATCAACGTAGACTAATTTTTGCGAAATGTAAAACATATTTTGCAAGCTTAAAAATTAAAAAAGCAGATATACGTTTGATAAATGTGAAAGTCAATAAACTAAACAAGATTAAACTTACTTTCCTTTTTGAAGCAATTAATACAAAGACGTGCATTTCAAATTAGTTACAGATATTAAATTTTACCGACTGTTTAATAAGCCACACAAACATGATCGTTTAGATTTCATTATATTATCAAAATATTAAATTTTAAACGTGCGTAAATTATAATAAGTTGCTAAATATAACAAAACGAAATTCTGATAAAATAGTTTTGAGATAAATTTTCGAATAAAACTATTTTGTATTGAAATATTTACATTCAAAAAACATAACTTAGTGAAAATAGAAATTAAAGAAAATTAAGATAATAGAAAGACAAGCGGCTTAAAAAACAACGTTTGTTTTTTTTTACAAACAATTTTATACAAAAGTTAAAGGTTACTGGGTAGTTTTTGTGCTTCCGTCCGTTTTGATATATTTTACAGATAGCATAGTCAACCGGAAAATTAACTTTTCTGAACTAGGGCGGTAAAATTTAGTAGAATTTTAAAACTAGAAGTTAGCACTAATATTTTATATTAATTTTTTACATCATCTGTCATTTGTGAAAATTTATTATTACTAACATCAACTATTATATGTGTTATTATTTAAAATAACACTAATAATTTCTTTAAAAACAATGTATCTAATTAAATTCTGTAATTGTTAAATACACGCATCACACGTCCCGAAAGTATTTTGCAAGTATTCGCATTTTGTAAAAAATATAACTTTCTGAACTAATGATACAAATAATTATTGTTTTGAGGAATAGTCTACAAGTGGTAAAACATTAAATTGCATGTTAAATATATTTAAACAATGCTCACACGTAAAATGTTTTATTGTTAGTAATTTGTAAACACTACTTTTCTGAAACAGTTTATTAACTATGTTATCATATATGTTAAAAACTATGGTAAGAGAATTTAAGTTTCTAGGTGTTGCATTATTAAAACAATTTTCCATTCTGGATAATTCTCGTGTTGTTCTTACACAAGCTAAACTTTCGTCACACGTCACAGTGGACATCTTCAGAGCACAGACACTTGATTGCTTTTATAGACCGACTCTGATCGATTAAACTAGTTTCCAAATCTTCTTAGACAACAATCTCAATGTTCTAGTATCGCACTTTCCATTAGAAGTTTAGCTATAGTTAACACCCCTGCTTCTTCTAATAATAGTGTTCCGCAATTATGTTGGAATTTTAGGAAGTCTAATCATCGTGCTACTTCTTGCATAGAACCTAAGAATGATTTATTTTGTTATCGTTGAAAAAGACTTAACTTTACCGTTCGAACTTGTTCTAAATGTTCGGAAGACAAGTAAAAGACGTACCAAGAAGCCGTTTAGTTACGTTCGAAGTTAGAGTAAAATTGGCTGTGTAATAGTTTCCTTTGTCAAAAAGAAAAGGGTTTCGTAAAGAATAAGGTTTTATTACATTATGTTTTTGAGTTTGCTGATTCTGAGCGACGTTTCGTTCATGTCAAGATTTTTGGTCATAAACTTTTGAGTTTACTTGATAATGGCGCTTCAGGCACTATTGTTGGTTCTAAAGGTTGGGAAATTTTAAATCAGTTAGGTTTAAAGTTAAATAGATCTGTTAAAGTAAATTGTACAGTTGCTAATGGAAAATCATTACAAAGTTTAGGATCACTTCTCGTTCCTGTTAAACTTAAAAGAAAATTATTGTTTTGGAAATTTTAGTCGTTCCCGATGTTCCGCACAATTTGATTTTAACTGTTGACTTTTGGAAACAAGCAGACATCCTTCCTGATGTTAAAAAAGGCGAATGGCGTTTCGAAAGTTTGGGCATCATTTCAAGTTTAGAAAATAAGGATTCAGCTATTTATTCTAGTTATGATTCCTCGTCAGAACAACTTAAGCAATTGGAGACTTTAAGTGATGATCACTTTTCTTCTTTGGATGAAACTTTTGGGTAAACCAACTTGATTGAGCATTAAATTAAGACATCTTCTAAACCTATTAAACAAAGGTACTACCGAATTTTGCCATTTATCCAAAAACAAATCAATCTAAAGTTAAAAAAAAATGTTGAAGAAAAATCTAGTAGAGCTTGGTTGAGTCCAATCTTATTCGTAAAGAAGGACAACTTTTACCGCTTTTGTGTAAACTTTAGGAAAGTCAATAAAGTGACCGAAAAGGATGCTTATCCATAACCTTACCTCTCGTCCATTTTGGATCGTTTTAGTGACGCAAAATTTATTTTATCTGTTGATATTAAGTCCACTTATTAGCAAATACCGTTAAGCGAAGACTCTAAACAGTACACAGTTTTTACAGTTCCAAACCGTTGATTATTTTAGTTCACGCGACTACTGTTTGGTTTATATAATGTTCCAGGTTCTTGGCAATGATTGATTGATCGTGTTTTAGATCCTAAATTACAGCCTTATGTCTTTGTTTATTTAGATGATGTTATCATTTGTGCTCCTTCTTTCGAAAAATATATGAAAATCTTGATTGAAGTTATTCGTCGCCTTCTTCTTCTTCTCTTCTTCTTGTCTTAAGCCTTTGGCTTGCTCTACCCATTCTGCTCCGCTTCCTGAGATGTGGACGTCCAGCACTCCTTTCACCGTTTAGGGGGGCGCCCTGGCAGACGTCTTGATAGTGGTTTTCCATTTTTAGCGATCTTAGCCAACCTGCTGTCATCCATCCTGGATACATATTTGTTCCAACCACGCCTTCTCGTTCGCACCCAACGTACTATATCCATGGCGTCGCATTCTTTTCTAATTTCGCTGCTTCTGCGGTAGTCCAGTAAAGTATTACCTGTTATTGTTCTTAGGATTTTCATTTCGTGTGTTTGATACATTATTTTTGTCACTGCCGTCGCTGCTCTTGTTTCTGCAGCATAAGTCAACACAGGTCTAACGCACGCTTTATATATTCTAGTTTTTGTTTTTGTCGATATGCAATTATTTTTCCAGATGGTATGTCTTAAAGCACCCGCGATTCTAGATGCTTTATTAGCTTGTTGTCTTACAATGCTGTTTAAGTTCCCAAGGGCTAAAATGGTAGTTCCCAAATAGTTAAGTTCAGATACTTGTTTGATAATTTCGTCATTAATCACTATTTTGCATCTCCGCGGCTCTCTTGCTATCGTCAGGGTTTTGGTTTTTTTTATTGAAATTTGCATATTTACTTTTTCTGCTGCGTCGTTGTAAGCCATCCTCAGTTTCAGCCAGGAGAATAGCATCATCTGCATTGCTCACAATTTTAACCTTTTGTCCACCCATGCTGTAACCGTGATTCACCTTGCGTACTTCTTCTATTAAATTGTCCATTAAAAGGTTGAATAGCAATGGACTAAGGCTGTTTCCTTGTCGTATGCCTGCATTTACGTGTAAGGGATCTGATGTTTGTGTGTTACTTTCAATTACTGTCGTGTTGTTACTGTTGAGTTGAACTATGGTTTTTATAATATTCGTATGTATATTGTGGCGTTGTAGTTCTTTTATAGCATCTGTAATCCGTGCCCTATCAAATGCTTTCGTTAGGTCAATGAAGCATAGAAAAGCAGGTTTATTGTACTCTATGGACTTTTCGGCAATCCGTCTAACGATAAAGATGGCATCGACAGTAGAACGGTTTTTTCTGAAGCCTTGTTGTTCTTCGCTCATTTGGACTTTATTAGCAATATGTTGATTCAAGAGTCTGGTGAAGAGCTTCAGCGAGCTATTTAAAAGCGTAATTCCGCGGTAGTTCTCCGGGTTACATAGGCTTCCCTTTTGGTGTAACGGTATAGTCGTACTGTCCCTCCAACTGGTTGGTATAGCTGTATTCTCTAATATGTTGTTGTATAAGTCAGCAAGTTGACCTGCTAAGTTTTCACCTCCGTGTTTTAACAGCTCGTTGGATATGTTGTCCGGGCCAGGTGACTTCCTATTTTTCAATTTTCTCATCTCATCTAGCACTTTTTCGGTAGTTAGTATTTCTAATCCATCGGTGTTCAATGGTGTCTTGCGGATAAGTTTTGAGATTATTTTGCCTTAATATATCGTTGCTCGTGTATAGTGTTCTGAAATGGTCGGTCCATTATTTTAAGGATATTTTGTCTGTTTGTACGGCTTCATTAACTTCTCTCTTTGACGCTCTCAATATCTTCCAGATTCGTTTTTGGGATCCATACATATCGTTCTCCATTTCTCTACTGAAGTTCTCCCAATACTTCCTCTTTATTCATCGGATTCTGTCGTTTGCTCTGTTTCTAATTTCGACGTACTGAATGTAGTCTCGAGGTGTCTTGCTTGATTTATATCGGAGATGTGCTTTTTTCTTTTCTTGTGCCAGCTCTTTAATTTTAGGTGTAAACCATGGTTTTCCATTCTTTCTATTGTTTGATTTTTTTAAAATGCGTATTCCAATTGTTTCTTTGGCTGCATTTGTTATATTAGTTTTTAGTTTTTCTCACATGATGTCGGGGGATTCACTATGTATAATTATGTTGAACTTTTCTTGGTTTGCTAATTGACTATGTTTCTTTGGTGGTGGTTTCATCATAGTTACTTTTCCCAATATAAGGCTATGGTCTGAGCCCATGTTTGTCGATGTTAAGGATCTTACATCTGTGATCTGCTCTGGTCTTATATTTCTTATAGTTATTATGTAATCTATAGTTGAGTTGGCTTTACTTCCACAGAATGACACTTTATGTTGACTTTTGTGCTCAAAAAAAGTATTGTTTATTCGTAACTCATCCGAGCATTAAAGTCGCCTAATATTATGATAGGAGTCTGGTTTGAAACTCTGTCAGTTGTTTGCTGAAGTTGGTCAAAAAATTCATGCGCTTGTTGTTGTGGTCTTTCCGTATCTGGGGCGTATACTGATAATATATGGAGCATATCTTTTACCAGTTTAATTTTGATTACAATTATTCTGTCGCTCCTGTAGTCGATATCCATTATGTTATGTGCAATCGTCGGGTTAATCAGTACCCCTACTCCGGAAGCTGCTCTTTCGTCTTTTGGTTTTCTAGAGTAAGCTAGTAGATAGTCTCCATAATCTGTTGTCTGTTCCCCTTTCTTCTTCTTTGTCTCAGATATAGCACAATTATCCACTCCATGTTCCACCAACTCTTCAATGATCTCTTGGTCCTTGCCATTGAATGATCTCACATTCCAACACCCTATCCGCAGCTGGTTCTTCTTCCTTTTATTTCGCCATTTCCTTAATCGTGTCCTGTTCCTTGCGTGAGTCGTTGCCGTATTTCCATCCTGTTCCGAGACAGTCTTCCTGGGTCTGTGAGCAGGTTGCCACATCCTTTTATATGTAAAAGTTGCAAGGTGGAGATTTCACCTTTGGAAATGTGCATCCACAGTTTAAAAACTAAATTATTTTCAACAGTTTGTCGCGTTCGCAATTTCCTGTCATATCTGAAAAAGACTTACAGCAGATTGGACTTGCAATAAAAACATTTCGCCAAGCAAAATAATTGACATGTCAATGTCAATTTATTAACTTCTCTAGGTGTTCCTAGCGTGATCTTTTAGCGCAAAAAAAGTCAAACTAACCTTATAAGCGACTTGTTAATTGCCAAAGACAAAGAAACGATAATGTTTTTATCCTGTAACGATCTTAAAATTTGTCGTTCATTTTATAAATTTTGTTACCTTTGGTTTTGTTAATTCTTCTCGTGTTTCTAAACACTGAAATCTTGTTCCTATAAGCTTTAATAAACTGTCTAACGTTTATATTTCCCGTGGTGCTGTTAGCAATTGTTCATAAAGTTGATGCGTTTCTCTGTCTAGTTTTCTTGTAAGTACATGAGCTACAATGCTTCCCCAATTGTCAGTATTAAGCCCCATGTTCGTTATGGCTTTTAAACACTCCTCTGTCGTATCATGTAATTTCTTTAATCCGTTGACATTCTCGTTTGTCAACTTAGGTAAATTTATAATGCTGTCTAAGTATTTTGCATATAAGATTCTTGTATCATACCTGCTTGTTATTATTTCTCACGCGGATCTGTAGTTTGCTTCATTCGACTCAAAGTGTTGTATTAGTCTGCTAGCTTTTCTTCGTGTGTGTTTTTAAGTAGCATTTTCTCTGTGTTACTTATTCGAGAGTTGTCGTGTATAACTCTCTTAAATATGTCGTGCAAGGTAGAGCATGTGTCATATGTGCCTTCAAAAACTGGTATTTTTATTCTGGGTAGTACAACATGACCACTCTCTTAATTTTTTTGTGTATTTTTATCTTCTTTTAACTCTTGTAATTGTATTAGTAACAATTTCATGCAGGAATACTTATCCATAGGTCATATGAAACCAGATGGAAGAAAAACCTAACCTAAGGCAAAAAACATATTACATTCCACATCAAGCCGTAATAAAAGTAAACAGCGAAACGACAAAGTTAGGTAAAACTACATCAGGTATCAGTTTGAACCAATTAATGCATTTTGGACCAAGATTGCAACTTAGTTTGTAAAATTTAGAGGTTCAGATTAAATTTAAATGTTATGATCGAAAACGATTGTTCATGCTTGAACAGAGATAAACTTTACTTAACATGAATCTTTTCTTTAATCTTAACAGATTTATAACGCTAGTAATCTTTACAATTTCCTGACGGTTAGTACAATTTCAACATTCAAAATTTACTCAAATTTTATTTGACATACTTTCTTCCTATGTTGATAACTTTATAGTGAAATTGTTTATGACTTAAACTAGTAATTATGGATAGTTTCTATTATAAAACTTAAATCAGGTTTATGTAAGTATTACTTCGTTTATGCATTTTAAAATTTGAACATAAATCATCAGTCAGAACATGTGTGTTTCGGTCGAGTTGCTTTTGGTGACCACAACGGCTTTTTTTGCGACTTAGGGTAGCTTTGTCGGTATAATATTACACCAGGTATCTAGAGTTGTTTTTCTGGTAAATCATGACTGCATTGAAACCCGCCACAATTTTTGTATTGAAATGATTTGCTTTACCTTCCTATTGCCCTCAATACTAGAACACACTTTTTACTCTTTGGGTCGTATCGACCCTTTTCAACTGAAAAACTTTTTCGCGTGTATTATTTATAACTTTATTACAACTTAACACATAAATATACATACCAGTAATTAAAATTGTTAAAAATTAATACAAAATCACTTATTGGCAGTTATTACATAAATTTATGGTATGGTCCTTGCAAATATAATATTGGCACTTATTGCACTTTGTTGTTGTTTTTCTATCTTTTCCGTTATCGCACAACTTACACCTACCTCTTTTATTAGATCTAAAAACTTCAGTTTTGTTATCTATTTGCACCGTTGATATTCCTTTTGCTTTACTTTCCTTCACAATTGCTGCACTATGGGCTGCTCTAGGATGACGTTGTCGCGCATCTATAAATGGTCTAACTAGTTCATAACCCAGTTCTTCCAGAAATAGCCGTCGTTTATGTAGTTTTTTCGCGTTCCAACTTGGGTTGATTGCTTTCCATAGAACATACGCATTGTATGCACTTACATCCAGTATGTTATAAAAAACAGTAACAGGCCAACGAGCAGTCATTCTTTTGCAGGAGTAAGCAGCCACAAGTTTATCTAATGTATCTACTGCCCCTTTTGTTTTGTTATAGTCCAATATTATATCCGGCTTTTGATGATCTTCATTGGAGATTGCCTTATCATGATTCATGGTACTCAAGAGAAAAACTATTTTAATTTTTTTCAAAAAATACGATACAATCAGTGTATCTTCAGTAAAACAAAACTTTGAGTATAGTGCTGGTACCGATTTTGTTGCAACCATGGTATTTCTGGTTTATTCTTCCTCAGAGTTCCGAGTAGAGTAATTTTTCTTTTTAGCAAAAGTTGGCCTAGAGGTAAGAAAGTTGTCACAAGTTACATTATGGCGTGGCAGCCCGTACGTCAAATCCATCACTACCCTTGTCCTTGATTTTTTCGGGTTTCTTACCTGCTAATTTTCTAGTGTATACTTGCATATTCCAAGCGTAACTAGTGTTACTGTCACATGCTACCCAGACTTTGATACCGTATCTCACACGTTTGCTGGGCATATACTGTCTAAAAAAACAGCGTCCCCGAAATGCCAGTAGTTGCTCATCTATAGTGATGTTTTCGTCAGGATTTTAAAAGTTGGGTACATTTGTTGCCCATATGTTCCATAACTCTCTTATAGCTGCTAGTTTATCACTTGCTTGTCTTTCTTCTCTGGTAGATTTATTATCGAATTGTAAAACTCGCAAAATTGTATTGAATTTTTTCAAAGACATTGTAGCCCTAAATATTAGACGTCCAGTTTTTTCATCCCACAAACTGGAAGTTGCTTCTCCATTAGATTTGTACACGCAAGCAAGCAATAGCAAACCAATATACGCTTGTAGATCTATCGAAGTTATGTGAGCTCATTCTTTTCCATAAACTCTCGTTTCCTCCAAGTTAGTCCTATTCAGCACAATAGTCTCCATATCACTTGAAAATAATAGTTCCAAACATGATGATTTTATACCTTTCACTTATTTTACAGCGTAAGTTGTAGGCCCTGGAGTTAACTTTATTATTTATTATATTTTTACTTGAAAATCGGTTTTTTCTTTAGAGGTATACTTTTCCAAATAATTAACTCGTTTCTTGAGATTAATTTGCCTTCTTTCTCCTTTAATGTCACGTTAACTCTGTTAGTATGATGTGCACCTTCACAATCTCTTTCAGAAGAATCTTCAGTATCGGAATTCGGTTTATAAGTGTCGTTTTCTTCGTCTATGTCAGAAAAATCTGCTAGCTCTTCTAACTCTTCCCTCGATGAAAACTTTTTAGACATTGCATTAAAATGATAATAAAGTTTTTGCCTTTGCTGAACAACAAGCAAATAAAAGTTATAACGTAATTTCAATTATATATAGAAGTCTATTATGAAAAACCAATTAGATTGACTGATAAATCTAATTGAAGGATTAAGTCTTTAGTTGTAATTAGCATTATAATGTAATGATTTTCCCTAAATACCTTGAAAAAATTTGTTGTTATCACAAGAATTCTTTAATGGGTCGGAATGACCCTAAAGACAATTGTTGTACAGTTACATTTTTCTGCTAATTTGAATTATAAAAATTATGTAATAGCATTTAGGAGTAGGTATCTGATTAGAGTGTAAACAATGATTCATAATTTTAAGGAGCCTAAACAATAATTACGGAAGTAATGTAAAATTAAAGTTTAAATAAATCGACCTTAAGGTAATAGAAAGGTTAATAACTTATAAATTATTACCCTAAAACGGTAAAAGATAGAGGAAAGTTGCACATAAACATTTTTATAGAGAACAAAATTTACTATAAAAAACTCCCCGGAAGGATACAATTACCTTCAATGGTTTAGAAGATACAAGTGTGCAAAGTTGCAGAAAAATGTCTCACATACATTAAAATTTTGTAACTCTTAAACTATTAGTTATAATTATACACTTCCGCGGACTTTTTTGTAGTAAATTTTGTGCTCAATAAATTGTGTATGTGCAATTTTAATCTATATTGTATTTTGCAGCGTACAAGGCGGAAGCTCGCGCGGATCTAATTCTACAATTACTGCAAATCATAAGAAATACCTTGTTTAATAATAATAAACATTGCATCCAAAAAATACAAAAAATTAAGTGAATTTGGGCACCACCGCAAGTTCCAGCTTTGCTTCATCTAAGCGTTTCATCGTTTCGTTACATGAACCTTCGAATCAAGCATCTTATAATTTACTTTCAACACTAAAAAAAACTCTTTTTGTGCTGCTAATATCGTAACGTCAATATTTGTTCGTCAGTGTAGTTACAAAAAAACTGTAGAGCGGCAAAATGAAAAGTAGAAATCCACACGAAACTGAATGTTCAAAGTCAATTATTATATTAGAACTAGTATGCTACGGATGAAAAAATTATTAAATAAACTTGAAATTTAGTTAAATTTAAAAAAATGACGTTAAAGCTAATGTCAAATTTGACAGATTTACTAATAAATGTAGTACCAACATTATATATCTGGAAATTTCAAGTTTTTTTTTATTTTTTACGTTACATAATTTACTATTATTTTAATACATTTATTTTTAGAATTCATTTTCAGAATGTAACAACAAATTAACTTTTTTAAACAATATATTAAATTACCGTTAAAATTATTTAGTTTTGTCTATATAATTGTTAAAAAATATATAACAGTAGTTATACTAATTTATCCTTACAAATTAAAAAGAATGATTGAATTATAAAAAAATAACATAACATAGTTTTGTTTTATAACGTAAATTTTTTACTTAAAAAAATAGTTTTCAAAGCATTAGATTTAAATTTTACAACTGACACTTAAATATTAGTTGACTGGCATGAACATCTAAATGAATTAAGAAGTATGTAGGTAGTTATCTATCTTATAACTGCATCTTTTTACTAACGTATGCTGTTTCTAAAATAATGCTAAAAAATGTAAGTTTCTTTATTTAAATATGTTGATAATAAACATAATTGTTGTAATTCTTCATATATTCGATTTCAAACTTGACGCATACTTTTGTACTGCGCAAATACAAATCGTTTATTGTACTGAACTTTATTATGTCATCTGTTGAGAGAATCAGCACGTGGCTATCGGCGGGGTACCAAAGCAACAATCAATTACTATTAGTAATTAAAACATCTAAAGGTAATGAGCGAATCGTGACATAGCCTTTTGCTAACAATTCCCAATGCAACATGTGCTTTGCGTTGTGTTCAAGCTTTCAACAGATCGGTTTTTCATTTAAAGCATTGCATTATTCGATATCCCTCGATTACAAGATTAAAAACCCATACAATTAATTTATACATATCCGGTCGCATATTATTATAATGTTAAAAAGAATTATGTTTAAAATATGAAGCCGTTTACAAATTACCAAATAGAATATTTGATCAAAATCTATTAATCTTCCAATAAATGTTAATTAATTAATATTTTATAGTTTGATATCTAGGACCACCTAGTCCTGATTCACTAGATGAGACTGCTCCTGAACGAATCATGCTGAGATATTTATGGTGTTCCACTAGTTTTTAGATGGGTTTCAAATTTATGACATAATTCCAGTTTTTAATTACATTTCGGTAGGTACGCCATTAGAAGAAATAACTATTAAAATTTCCTAACTGTATAAATTGCCAAAAATGTTTTCTTTTTAACACACACTTTTAATTAGGAATTAATTTAGAATACTATAATTGCTACAACGGTGTTAACGATTCACTAAACTAATTTATTCAATACCTGTATAACATTAACTAAATATAACTTAATTAAAGATTGTAGACATAAAAAATTACGATAATCAAGTGTTTTTATTTTGCTCAACGCAACATGTTGTTTTAAGCGTTCGTAATATTTTATATAACACAATCAACAGTTAATTTATACACCAATAAAAAGCATTTAATATCTTCGGCGAGTTATATAAGTACTTATAATACGAATGCACTACACAGGAATTTCATGTAATACATTTTTATGAAAGCTTCTTAAATGGTATAAATTTATTATTTGTCTGTTTAAAGGCAGAAATGATATTTTACTTTTATTGTCAAATTGAACAAAATATTGTTAGTAATTTTTTTGTCAATAACGGATTCTGCTAGAAACAGTTGATATTAAGGATCACAAACAAGTGCACAAAATTACTGGTATTATTTTCTACAAAATTTTGTAGATACTTAGTATTTCTAATAGTATTTAATATACAGTTTTCTTGTTTTTATACGTTTTAACACGTTTTATTTAATTTAATGTTTTGAAGTGTATATAAAATCAATAGTAAATTGTTAAAGGAGTAAAAAAATTCTATAAATTGAATTAGGATCAATTATACAAAATAATTCATATACGTGTCAAAAATATATGGAATTCCTAAAATAAAAATTCACAGATATGGCAAATCTTGCAACTATCGGAAGGTGTTGAAAACAAACACAATATTACATACGTAATATAATGAACAAGGTTTATTGCGATTTTCAAAAATAAGAATGCATACATAAATAATAAAAAAATTAAAAAACAGAAATAACTAGTATTCTAGGTGCATATTGAAACGTCCGAGAAATTGCTTGCAAATGCAAGAGCCTTCTAGAACTGTTATCTAGTTTCTAGAAAATATAGCGAAAAGTGAGGAACGATCGAGAAGAATTCGCTGATGTCTATAAAAGCCGAAGATGGAAATCGTAGGTCAGTTATTGCTGGAATGTGAATGCATGCAGTATTAAATAAATAAGCAAGTGAAGATAAATAAATCGTTAACACGTGTTTGTCTACATAAATAAATCGAGAATAATAGTGTATGTGATAATTAGTGTAAACAAGAGTGATATCCGAGGACGTTATCTTATCTCGTGTTAGTTATCTTAAGTGTTATACAACGGTCATACATAAATTAGTGTAAGTGTTTTTATTATTAGATTTAATTAAGTTCGGTTAATTTAAAAGTGCATATTTTTCTATAATAAGTAAACGTAGTTTTAATCGTTTTAAATAAATTAGTTTTTAAGTAATAAATTCGTTACAAATTGGTATCAGGTGTTCGGTTTTAAACCCGTGGAAATCGTGTAAATAGATAAAGCTGTTCGCGATTTTTATTAGTGTAAATACCATTAAGTAATTTATTATCGCTCGAGATACGATACGCGTGTTTGTTTATAAAGTAGTGTATTTAAAAACTTTATATTCGTGTTATATTTAAATTTATGCCGGTGACGCGTTCGCAAGCAGTTAAAATGGATGCAAAACTATTTGAATTTCTTGAATCGATAAAAATGGTCAAGAACCGATGGATAGAAAAATGGAAGAAAAGTTTCACGAAAATTCGCAGAAAATGGAAGAAAATTCCCAGAAAATGGAAGAAAATTCTAGAAAAATGGAAGAAAAACTTTCCGAACATTCTCAGAAAATGGAAGAAAATTCTAGAAGTTTAAAAGAAGAAATACGAACGAGCATAAAAAAATTCAAGAAGAAACCCAAGCAGATATGCTAAATTTGAAAGAAGAAATTTGCGAATCTGTGAATGAGAAAATAGAAGCAATAGAGGACAAATTAGAAGACAGAATAAAACTGATTGAAGAAAAAATGAAGCAAATGAGTTGCCACGGTGAAGAAAGCGTCACGAGTGAAGATTTAATAATGGACCATCGAGAAGAAAACACTCACAAGTTCAAAGTTGTACCACCGAATTTTGATGGTAAAGTTCCATGGTCAACCTACTACAAACAGTTTGAAGCCGCAGCTACTGCTAATGGTTGGAGCAACAAGCAGAAAGCGACGTCTTTAATAGTGTCCTTACGTGGAGAAGCGCTTGGAATTTTACAAACTGTTCCGGACCACCTGCAAGAAAATTACGAACTCTTAATATCACGACTAGAAATGAGATATGGGGATGCTCATCTTCAACAAGTTTACCAGGCTCAAATTAAAAGTCGGGTTCAGAAAGCGGCCGAAAGTCTTCAAGAGTTTGAGGCTGACATCGCCAGACTAACACGGCTTGCGTATCCTACAGCGCCAGATACCTTCTTGGAGCAATTGGCTATTCAAACCTTTGTAGACGGCCTTCGAGACAGCGAAACACAGCAGACTCTCCGGTTAGCTCGACCGAAGACGTTGGATGACGCATTAACCCATGCTTTGGAGTTCGAGGCGGCGAAACAAGCGTCGCACCGAGGCAGCCATAAGCTCCGCTGTGCTGCAGAAGTATCCTCGCACACAGAAGAAAGCATTGAAGACATAGTGCGACGGGTACTTCGGGAACGAGAAGCTCGAGGAAGAGAACTGACGTGCTGGAACTGCGGAGAAGTGGGCCACGTACGACGCCGTTGTACTAAGCCCAAAAGAAGACCAGAAGAGCGTCCGGAAAACTAGAACGGGTCGACCGAATGGGGCGAAAGTCGACCTCAACGAGCCATGCCCCGGAGATTACCATCCAAATGGCATCGCCTAGGGAGCAATTGCATAGCATTTATCTCGATGGCAACATCAATGGGAGAAGCGTCCAGTTACTGGTTGACACGGGAGCGACGAAGACCATCATTCGTCCTGACATGTTATTGGAAAACGAGAAGACATCACCAGTAACAGTACGACTTCGAACGGCGACGGGCGACGAAATACCTACTCACGGACAAGTCAAAGTAACCATTGGTTTGGGAAATGGAGTACTCGACCATCAAGTACTGGTAGCCGACATCACGGAAGAAGTTATCCTGGGAATGGACGTGATAAAGAAGTATGGGTTCCATTTGGATATGAAGAACGATGTCCTGAAGATCGACAATGAAGAAATTCCTTTTCATTCGTCAGAGAAGGCAGCCGTGCGAGTCTTGTTGAGTGAAGACGTGATTCTGCCTGCAAGGACGGAAAGTGTGGTGATGGCACGCCTGGATGGAAATCTCCGGGAAGGCTACATACGCGCGATTGAACCAATGGAAGGCGGTTTAGTTGAAAAGGGACTACTCGTTGCCAGAACCTTAGTACGAGTAAAGAAGACGATGCCAGTAAGGATCTTAAACATCAACTCAGATCCTGTAACGTTGAAAAAGAAGACCGTGGTAGGCCAATGCACGCCAGTATCACAAATTGTGAGATGCGTGAAGTCGAACGAAGATACGTCGCCGAAGAAGTGTCCGCAACATCTATTGGACATTCTTACCACCAAATGCGAAAACCTCAGCCAAGACCAGCTGGCTAAAGTTAAAGTGTTGATCCAAGAGTACCAAGATGTGTTCGCGCTGGAGAGTGGCTCCAAAGGAAGAACTAACGTGGTGAAACATAAAATTAATACCGGAGACGCTCGGCCGATACGACAACATCCACGCAGACTTCCTTTGGCGAAAAGAGAAGAAGCCGAACAAATAATTACGGATATGGAGAGGGAAGGCGTGATTGAACCTTCAAGTAGTCCATGGGCATCCCCAGTAGTACTCGTAAAGAAGAAGGATGGATCAACGAGGTTTTGCGTAGACTACAGGCAACTAAACGACGTGACCAAAAAGGACAGCTACCCTTTACCCAGAATTGACGATACGCTAGACACCCTGTCAGGATCCCAGTGGTTTTCTACGTTAGATTTAAAGAGTGGATACTGGCAGGTAGAATTAGAACCCAAGGATCGTGAAAAACAGCTTTTACGATCGGAACTGGTTTGTGGCAGTTCACCGTAATGCCCTTCGGCCTGTGTAACGCTCCTGCAACGTTCGAGCGTTTGATGGAGACCATCTTGCGCGGATTGTCTTGGAAGACGTGCTTGGTTTACTTGGACGACGTGATCGTTGTTGGAAGGTCGTTTGAAGAGCACTTGAACAACTTGAAGGAAGTGTTCCAGCGATTACGTGGGGCTAACCTCAAACTGAGCCCAAAGAAGTGCCACGTATTTAAGAAGGAAGTCCAATACCTTGGCCACGTCGTATCTAGAGATGGAGTAAGGGCTGACCCAGACAAAATCCGAGCAGTGCAAGCATGGCCAAGACCGATCGACAAACATCAGGTCCGAAGTTTCCTTGGGTTGTGCACTTATTATAGAAGATTTGTCCCCGGATTTGCCAATATTGCCAAACCATTGACAAAACTAACCGAAGAAAAAGCAGAATTTAGATGGGATGAAGACTGCGAAAATTCTTTTAATCAACTAAAACAGGCCCTAGTCACTTCGCCGATTTTGAGTTATCCACGAGAAGATGGAAAGTTTGTTTTGGATACCGACGCAAGCAATATGGCCATAGGCGCGGTCCTTTCGCAGGTTCAAGATGGACAAGAAAAGGTTATCGCGTACTTTAGCAAGGTTTTGTCCAGGCCAGAAAGGAATTATTGCGTGACTAGGAGGGAGCTGTTAGCAGTCGTTAAGTCCATCGAACATTTCTACAAGTATTTGTATGGACGAAAATTTTTACTGAGAACAGACCACGCCGCTTTAAAATGGCTACTACAGTTCCGTAACCCAGAAGGACAAGTGGCAAGATGGATCGAGAGACTGCAAGAGTATGACTACGACACAGAACACCGTGCCGGAAGCAGTCATCGGAACGCTGATGCCTTGTCCAGAAGACCATGTCCGGCGGACTGCAGCCATTGTTCGCGACTGGAAGAAAAAGTCGAATGCCTCCGGAGAACTGCTATGGTTGATGATGAGTGGGAACCTGAGCAGTTACGTCGCGAACAAAAAGACGATCCTGAAATAAGACTACTCCTCGACTGGAAAGAAAGCGGCCGACGACCAACCTGGGAAGAAGTGAGTGCTTTGGGCAAAAATATCAAAGCGTACTGGGCGCAGTGGGACTCCTTGATAGTAGAAGACGGTCTTCTTAAGCGATCCTAGAAAGTGCCGAGGGCACGGGAAACAGACTACAGCTGGTAGTGCCAAAGAGCAGGGTGACCGAAGTGTTGAAGCATCTCCACGATGGGACATCGGGAGGACACTTTGGCATTAAGAAGACGTTGGGTAAAGTGCGAGAACGATTCTACTGGATGAACTGCAAAGAGGACGTCATGAAATGGTGCCGTAAATGCACAGTCTGCGCATCAGGAAATGGTCCAGCGAGAAAGCGCAAAGCACCCATGAAACAATATAACGTAGGAAGCCCGTTGGAAAGAGTTGCGATTGACATCGCAGGGCCGTTCCCAGAATCCGATTCGGGAAATAAATACATCCTGGTGGCGATGGATTATTTCACGAAATGGACGGAGGCTTACGCCATACCCAACCAGGAAGCAGCTACAGTCGCAGACGTATTGGTAAAAGAATTTTTCTGCCGGTTTGGAGTTCCGTTGGAATTACACTCCGATCAAGGCCGCAATTTTGAGTCTGGGCTGTTTCAAGAAGTTTGCCGACTGTTAGGAATTAAAAAGACTAGGACAACGCCTCTCCATCCTCAGTCTGATGGCATGGTTGAACGGATGAATCGAACAATGGGCAAGTACTTAGCCAAGGTAGTGTCCGAACATCAAAGAGACTGGGATCAGTACTTGCACCTCTTCTTAATGGCGTACCGATCATCCGTTCACGAAAGCACAGGCCAAACACCATCCTGTGTCATGCTCGGTCGTGAGATAAGATTACCATGCGATCTTCAATTTGGACGAAGGCCGGAAGAAGAAGTCGCTGGAGAAGATTACGTCAGCAAGCTGGCAAAGAGGCTAGACGAAGTACATGAAGAGGTTCGTAAAAACACACAAATTGCCAGCGACAGGATGAAAACAAGATATGACGTCAAGGCGCAAAATGGTGGGTTTCAACCTGGCGATATGGTTTGGTTGTATAACCCTCAAAGGAGACGTGGTTTGTCGCCGAAGCTGCAAAGGCAATGGGAGGGCCCCTATGAAGTCGTGCAGCGTATTAACGACGTTATATACCGCATCCGAAAACCGACCAGAGGCAAGCCAAAAGTGGTCCACGTCGATCGTCTAGCCCCGTTTGCTGGCGATAACCACAATCCGCAAGTTCAGGTCCGAACCAGAGTAATAAGTAGCAGAACCAGGAATCCAATCGAAGAAATGGGGTTCGAAAAGTTTATGAACTTATACGGAGGTTCTGGAAAAGCTAGGTTCGGAGTTACCACCGAGGAACAACAAGACCTGTTCCAGACACAAAAAGATTACGCCATCGCACATTGCGTGAGCGAGGAGCTTGACATGTCCAAAGGGGTTGCAGTCGTGTTTAAAAAGAAGTTTGGACAGCTAGATGAATTACGAAGACAGCAACCGGCAGTCGGAAAGGTTTTAGGACTACGTGGTGACGGACGCTTCGTTTTCTATCTGGTCACCAAGAAATACTCACGTGTCAAGCCGTTATACAAAGATCTGTGGCGAACATTATGGAGTCTCAAGAGACAAATGGAGTTCCATCATGTTAAGAAATTGGCAGTACCCAAGCTTGGTTGTGGCTTAGACCAACTGAATTGGAGGACAGTTCGAAACATGTTGGAGGTCGTCTTCCGAGGAACAGGCATTCAAGTGTTGGTCTGTAGTTACCAACCGAGGAGAGTATTGGGTCAGGAAAAGTCCATTGACTGTTACTTTTATGGTCAAGGAAGTTGCCGAAATGGAGGAAGCTGCCGCTATCGCCACGATCCCTTTTACCGGTGTCGCATCCAGTCTCCTGTTCTGGGACAGAACAGTCCTAAGAAGGGGGCAGTGAAACGTCCGAGAAATTGCTTGCAAATGCAAGAGCCTTCTAGAACTGTTATCTAGTTTCTAGAAAATATAGCGAAAAGTGAGGAACGATCGAGAAGAATTCGCTGATGTCTATAAAAGCCGAAGATGGAAATCGTAGGTCAGTTATTGCTGGAATGTGAATGCATGCAGTATTAAATAAATAAGCAAGTGAAGATAAATAAATCGTTAACACGTGTTTGTCTACATAAATAAATCGAGAATAATAGTGTATGTGATAATTAGTGTAAACAAGAGTGATATCCGAGGACGTTATCTTATCTCGTGTTAGTTATCTTAAGTGTTATACAACGGTCATACATAAATTAGTGTAAGTGTTTTTATTATTAGATTTAATTAAGTTCGGTTAATTTAAAAGTGCATATTTTTCTATAATAAGTAAACGTAGTTTTAATCGTTTTAAATAAATTAGTTTTTAAGTAATAAATTCGTTACAATATTAAACGAGAATAGAGACGTATGATAATTCACTAATTGTTTGTATTAAACATTTGTCCATGAAATGGCTGAGAATTGTTTCTCATAACCTCTTCATCGCGGGAAGATGATGAATCAGCATCACCAATGACATATGGAGAATTTTTTGTGATAACAAATGATGAGAGAGACCGCTTATTATCAAGAATTGTTGCGTGCTGATAAAACGTAGTTTCCAGTGACATATCTAAGGAGAAACCCAATCGCGTTATCTTAAATCCATGCACTTGTACAAACATCATAGCATGTAAATGGACCGGCCTCATAATTAGTTTTAAAAACTCTAAATCCAAACACTTCCGGCTGTTGTTTCCCATTTATAGTTTTAGTAGTATGTAATAGTTTAGTGCTAATTGATTGCAAACTGGAGGGAATATCTTTTATATAAAATTATTTTAGGGAAGCACAAAAATGAGTATTTTGGGCTAATCTTTTTAAATTAAAATGCTTAATAAACTGTTATAAATCCGCAGTTTTTTTCCACCAGTATTCCATTGTTGGCATCAACATTGAGACGCGATGTTTTGGTTGTAAAGCTTTAATGTCGTGAATGGCCGTACTTATTTATTTTCTATTTTCTATCTATGCCTTGTTTAGGCAACGGATATTAGGAAATATTTGGGTTGTGTTAGTAACGCTTAGGTTCTTTTTTCCAAGCGATGTTACGGTAAGAAACACAACAAAAGCAACAAAATCTCAAAATATCGAACTTTATTTGACACAATATATTTTCAAGACAAAAAATCACTTTCGCAAAGCTCAAATAGTCATATTGCATTGACAAGCATGTTATGCGAGAAACGGTCGAACAAATTGAGCCTCACGTTTACTGACTGCCATTTTCTGCTGGCTTAGATACGGTTAAAAGCATTCTGATAACTGTAAAATGTAAAACTACAAATTTTCTCTGAACACAATCAATTTTAAAGCCAAAGTGGAACTTTCAGAAATTTTACCAGACTTTGATTGAATATAGTCGGATTAAATAAACAATTTATATAGCGTGATCCCTGGCAATTGTTTCACCACACTCTAATTAGTTGACACGCGTTAAAAAAAAACAAAACTAAATGATTACTGGGCTTTACCAGAGTTTTATAACGGTTCACGATTCACTAGCTTCTAAGATTATGGCACGATTTGAGCTACGTTGTCACATCAGATGTAAAAGTTTCGAAGTGGAGATTTCGCTTTTGGAAATGTGCATCCACAGTTTAAAAACTGTTTTCTTTTCAACAGTTTGTCGCGCTCTGTCATATCTAAGGAAGACTTACAGCAGACTGGACATGCAATAAAAACATTAACGACGTGAAATAATCGACATGCATTTTTATTACATTCTCTAGGTGTTCTTAGCGTGATCTTTCGGCGCAAAAAAAGTAAAACTAATCTTATAAGCGACCCGTCAATTGCCAAAGACAAAGAAAAGAAAATATTAAATTTTCTTTCTCTGTTTACAACAAAAAAACAAACAAAAAACCTCGCTAAACGATAGAATTAAATTTCAATAGCTATTCTCAATTTTCTCGCGTTAGACAGTATCTCAATTCATCCTATCTTTTGTACAACAATCAAATGAAAAACCGCGTTAGGGTTTTTAAAACATTCGTTTAAAACTCTCCTCTTTTTTTGTATGCAATTTTGACTTTATATCCTAAAACGTTTTTTTCTGATTGGGCAAGTTCACGAACGCTCTCAGTATATATCTGCCAATTGGGTTTTCCTTTTTTTACTCAATATGTTAAAAGCGGCGTTGTGTCCCTTTCTACCCTTAAAATGTTACTACGTTTTGTTATTGGGCGGCGCTGCATGCTACAAATAGAATAAAAATTTACCGATACTACTGTTTTTTTTAAATTTATTAATATTAAACAAATGCGCTACTGATTATAAAAAAGCATTAAAGAGATGAACTTTACTTTAACATGATTCTTTTCTCTAATCTTGACAGATTTATAACTCTAATAATAGTAATAATCTTTACAATTGCCTGACTGTTGATACAATTTCAACATTCAAAATTTACCCAAAATTTATTTTACATACTTTCGTTCTATGCTGATAACTTTACAATAAAATCGTTTATGACTCAAACTAGTAATGCCTGATAGTTTTTACTGTAAAACTTTATAAATCAGTTTTATTAAATTACTACTTCGTTTGCGCATTTCAAAATTTGAACTTAAATTATCGGTTTAGTCAATCATGTGTGTTTCGGTCTAGTTGATTTTGGTGACCACCGCGGTTTTTTTTGCGGGTAAAGATACCTCTGTCAGTGTGGTAATATCTGGAGTTGTTGTTACAAGCTTCTAGTATTTTACGAACCTGCACGGCCAACTCACTGTAGGATCGAAACCATACTTGTCGGAGAGAGGGGAGGTTCAAGAGACTTTATTTTAAAGGGCGCCAGATCTTTTGTTCTTTGCAGAAATAGCTCCTGTTAGATCAGCACAGGAGGCTCGAAGCTTGTACAAAATTGTTAAGGTTCGTAAGGCTGGAAGAAACGAAAAAAAGAAACTAAATCGTTAACAACAATTGCACTTTAATTACTCTATAAGGATAAATAGATTAAAATTTAAATCGATAACAATTGGATAGCATGACAAAGAATAATTTTAGTCCGAGTACAAATATAAGCAGGTACTAGAATATCAGAAGTATCGGCAACCTACATTACACGTAAAACAAAAGTGTAACCACCAGAACATATATAAATCTTCATACGTAAATTACATTAATAATGATAATTGATCGTTGATATAATCAGTAAGCGATAAGTCATTTACTTAAACTAATTGGGTAACAATAATAATCAACAAATCAATTTGAACGTACGATCAGTAAATATAGTAAGTCGTGAGTATCACCGTAGCAACAACGAATAATAAAGTAAAAAGTGACTTACCAAATTCAGGGTTACTTTTAGAAAACGTTTTCCTACTGGATTCCTGTAATTAAACTTCCTGAAAATAATCGCGTCTACCTGGCGACTCACAAACTACAAGTAAAAGAAACATTTAAAGGAAAGTAATCGAACCGACACTTATCGTATACTGTTACACTATATTTTCGTCTACGATGGTATTAATTTATTGCCTCCGAAGAGAATTCAATCGTATCCGGTACTTGGGATCTTCCGAACAAGGTGATATTCATTAATGGTATTAATTGCCTCCGAAGAGAATTCAATCGTATCCGGTACTTAGAATCTTCCGAACAAGGTGATATTCATTAATGGTATTAATTGCCTCCGCATCGAAATTCTGCACTTGTATCGCAACGTTCTTAGCTCTACAGCTTCCGATTATAATTTTCCCTTGAAGATTTTAAATTACGACAAGAATACCCATATTTAGGAGGTAGCACATGGCGCTAACGAAAAGACATAAAAATTACCTTTAATCAAAGAAAGAACAAAAGCCACTTACCCTGCGTGGATTAAATAAGAAGACTTTTATTACCCATCGTGTCCCAACACGTGGATGTTTTGAGAAAACGATTTTTAATTTACGCAGACATAGGTTATAACATGAACGATGTTTAAGTCAAAATGCCGGTATCTCACCGGATATCGTCTACTCAATACAAAGAGACCAACGAGCCCGATAGATGGCGTCGAGAAATAGAAAAGTAATTTTTAATTAAACCAATATACAGGGTAGGACATTATTTAGATTTATGCACGTAACATTGTGTTCCGACAGCGAAAGAACAAATCAACGTACTAGAAGGACACCTGCTTACTATGGTGAATTTTTGCTAGTAGATTAATCTGTGACCCCTTTTTCGCTTCTGCTGCGTTTTATAGAGTTTTCACACTGTCGAGCCGTCGCCCACAAGATTCACATGGGTTCAATTATGTTCTCAGAGAATCAGCTTGTTGCTATATCACTCTCCTTATGAATAGCGATGTCGTTATGTAGCCGAATCGTTATTTTTGTAAAATCGGTATACTGTATAACGGTTCCACTCATATCGACCCTCGTTTTCCATTTTCGTTATTTTGAACCATAACGATTATGATATAACGGCGGCGTTCTGGTAGCCGTTATAAACATAACGATTGTGATGTATAGACTTGAGAGTTTTTTTTGTATAAAGAATGAATGTTGGAGATGCTTTGCGCATTGCATTATAGGAGAAACTAAAAAGTGCAATCAGAAAAAAGTCTTTTCAGTTTTACCGTGTATTTAAGAAAGTGAGGTTAGAAACGTATTCTTTCATACAGGCAAAGGAGCATTTTACGCAAAAACAGCGACCCGTTTGAAATAACTACGTAAACAAAATGTATAAAAAAGATGTAAGTCATGTAACGGTGTGTTTTGCAACTCACTTTATTTGGAATTAATATAAGATGCTTATACTTTTACGTATTAATTAAAGCCATTATTCAATAGAAAATTGGGGCTATCGAGAGATGATGTGCGTCACTTAATGGAAGTCGTAGCAAAAATTTGAATTTTATTTTATACCAGGTGGTTTTAGTCTGAATTTTTTGTATTTTAAAATTGACCAGCCAGATGTTTTACGACGGCACGGCGCATGCCTTATATCCTATTCACTCTTATATGTTCGTCGGTCAACTTCAGCGTTGATATAAAATGGAACCTCAATTTTCACTAACAATGCAAATGCTTCCTGCTCTTGCAGTCAATGTGGTCAACGTTTTCGAACAATTGTGTGAAGAAAATCTAATTCCACCAGAAACACAAAACGTGTTAGATTATTTCGAGTACACGTGGATTGGACGTTGTCAACGACGTCAGCGTCATCTTCCTCGCATTCCTCACGATATGTGGAATTGTTTTAATGGGGTTAATAAAGATTTGCTCAAAACCAAAGGATGACATCGAGGTTTCGACCAACAAATCTCTTCAACACAACCGAACATTTGAAAGTTCATAGAAGCATTGCAAAGAGAACCAACTACAAATAGAGCAATATATCAGTAGAAAAGAACCCCGAAGAAACCGTAGAAAGTGTAGAGATTGTGCTGTGAGAATAAAACGTCTTGATGAACAATTTGACATTGCAGGAAATACTATCGATTATCTACGTAGAATTGTCTATAATTTAAGTTTTTGATATCGTATATAAAGTAAATATGTGGAAGGCAACTGGTGCGATGATGGGTTTTATTAGGGTTTTATACTTGCATCAAAAACAAACATCGCGCATTAAAAAAAACTGTTAAAACTATCTTGCATAATTAACTAAAATTAAAAAAAAGAACAAGAAAATGTTCTAAATACGTCCAATACAAATAAACGGTGATGCGTTTTGTGAGGGTTTTATACGTCAAATACAAAAGAAAACAACAAAAAACAAAAAAATCTTTTAAAAACGCTCGTAATTAATATGCTGGCAGTCCTAAGCCTGGATAAAGTGTGAAGGGAAGATGCAATAAACAAAAAATGACGTTTTCATAAGGCGTGTGAATGTTTTGCAAAAGTCTCCAGTTGCTTTTCGGTAAATACAAAGAATGTTTTGGTCAAACTTTTTTCGGTAAATTGCGAGTTCGGCCGATTGTAGTTTTGATTAACTGATTTTCGATTAATTGTGTTTGGTCCGTTGATTTCGGTAAATTGATTTCGGTCAATTTATCTAGAACCGTAATAAACTGTTATCATTTACGGTGTTGTTAAAACGATCTACCCGTATCAGTTTCTAACTTACAACAAAATATGTTCGATAAAGGAAAAGTGATAAAATTTGCTTATTGACGGAAATACTGCGAATTTATATTCCAACATACAAAAATGTCTATTAGGCTACAACAATACGACTTTTCGATAATCCATTAAAAAGGTAAAGATCATGTCGCTATCTCGCTCAGTTACTGTACTAGAAGCTGTTCATCTGTCCAAAATTTCTTCTGTCTTCATGCTTAAGTTGCGGACTACTGATCTTTGTATAATAATCTTCTTAAACGTGTCTTCGATGCTCTTCATAAGTTTGTGAAATTGTCTGTTAAGGCTAATGTTTTTTATCGTCGTGTTGTTACTCCTTTTTCATATGATTCTTTTGGAAAATAGTAGTTTCTACAGAATAACGTACGGGGATGATTTGTAACTATCACTATGCTCCTATCGCTGGCCATTGTGGTGTTTTGAAAACTACGACTAGGATTTTGCAACGTTATTATTGGCCCTGTTTACGTGCAGATGTTGCTCGCTATATTCGGCGTTGTCGTGTGTGTGCTGCGCATAGTGTCGAACAAGTTGCTCCGCTTGTTATATTCGCTTCTCATGCTAAGCCATTACACCCTTAGTAAGTTCTTTGCCGTGACATTGTAGATTCTTTGCCTCGATCTTCGAAAAGCCATGGTTATGTATTGGTGATTGCTGATTATTTTACTGGTTCTTTTCGTTACGTTTAGCTCTTGCTACCTCTATTTGTAAAATCATCGTAAAACACATCTTTTTACTTTTTGGTGCTCCGCAGTATCTTATTACTGACAATGGTTTCCAGTTTCGTAGTAAAGAATTTGGTAAACTTTGCGCCACTTATGGGCAACGATACTTTATATGGCTAAATATCGTCCTAGGGCTAATCCCGTCGAACAAATTAATCGTGTCTTAAAAACCATGATTTCTTCATATGTCAAAGAAAATCATCGGCATTGGGATGTAAATCTCTCAAAGATTGACTGCGCTATTTGTACTGCGGAACACGAGGTCATTGACTGTTCTCATTTCTTTGCATTTTTTGAACGTGAACACATTCTTTCAGGGAATTTCTTTGGTCCATCTTCTTTTGATATTCTTATTTCAGAACTTAAGGTTACTCGCTTAGTGACTCAGTATGAAGCTATTTGTACGCATATTTTAAACAACTTTTGCAAGCGTACAGGAAAACGCAAAATAGGTATAATCTTTGTCGTTGACATGTGCCATATAAAGTTGGAGATTTGGTATGGCTTCCTGACGCCACTAGACATTTTAATGCCAAGTTACCACCTAAAGTTCTTGTTTTTTATTATTAAATCGGTTAAATCTCCTTGAACGTATAAGTCATCACTACTGGACAAACACCTTAAACCAGACGGCTTTTCGGACTCTGATTAGAATGGGACTCAACACCAGGTAAACCGTCGGTCGGTCAACGTGTCGTTATTATATCCTCGTCGGCATAAACAACGTAAACTACGTTCTAGATTATCTATAGTTTCTTTGGACGAATAACTTTACTTTCGATTAGGGTTATTTTTCTTTGGTTTTTTTACTTTCTACAGTTAACTGTTAGGTAAATGTATTATCCGTCGTTGTTAATGTATATTGGGTTTAAGTGATTTCACAGTAGAAAAGTAGGTTCTTATGATCATTCTAATCATTGGCTCGAGGTTTGGACTGATCAGATTGCTGGTTAATTTCTTTACTCAGTTAATATGATATGACTATAAACAGATTCTTTATTAGCGATATTCGTTTATTGGTTTTAGTTTGAGCACTTAGTGTTCTTGTTTGGACTTCTTATGATTTTCGTTTTTCTTTGGAATTGTTTACTGCTTTTAAGTTAGTTTACTTAAAAAGGACTACACGTCATGGGTTATTGTTATTCTGATTTTGTTTCTATTTTTGAGAAGGATATTATGCCGTCTTTGGACGACTAAACAGCGCTATATCTCTACTCAAAACTAGCGTGAATGGGTTTTCTCTACTATGACTTAAAGTTGCATTTTTTTGTGTTTCTGGTTGAATTTTGGGCGGTTATGGGCAGTAGAAAAAGTCACTCGGAGTCGGATATCTAAGGAGAGGTAGTTGAGTGGTACAACACTATCGTACTTTCTTTTCGACTCGTGTCTTCCTGTTTTTCTTTGTGTTTTTTCAAAGTGTCACCATGACTAGGCGAGAAAGGTGCTTGTTGTAGGAACTAGACGGCTACGCGTTTGAGAAGGTTGGTTGTCTCCAACCCGGTAGCTTTAAATTCTGAAGCGGGCATAATACCTTCCGGAGGGCATAACGGCGGAATTGATGAAACTTGGCGGGAGTGACCATTTTTTCTTAACTGGTGCGTAGGATGTTGTGTTTGTACAGAAAGCACCGTTTCTGGCTACAGCCTAGCAATTAGAGGCTGTAATCCTTTTTATTTTGAATTTTAAGGCAAAAAATGTTTTTTTTTTTAATCAACTTTTAGTGTAGAGAGATTTCCTGGGTGTTGTTCCTTCTGGTCGTAGATCGGATTCTTTCCTGAGTGAGAGAAAGACTATTTTTGTCAAGCGAGTAATGGTTGCGGTGACGTGCGCTTGTGTAGACTAACATATGGGGACTCAACGACGTTTGAGGTGTGGTTAAGACTCCGACGCCACACAATCGTCTAGCACTCCAACCTTAAACTGCGATAAAATTTTTGAGGCATTTTCTAGTCTTGTAGGTATTGTTTTTTTCCCGTCTTTCTATAGTAGGCTTTGTTCTTTTCCTGAGGGGTTTTCTGAAATTTATATTCAAGGAGGGACTTGTATCTGTGTGCTGGTGTTTTATAGAATTTTAGAGCGTTGTCCTTAACCTAGGTCTAAACTTCTTTGTTTCTTACATTTTTTTTTCTTTTGGTTTACTTAGAATTATCCGTCAGTGAGATCTGAGAGACTGCGTTTTTTTCTTGTTTTATAGCGTAGCGACTAATATCAACTTTCAACTAGTACCTTTTCTGATAATTCGTTTTGTTGGTCGTAGGTTTCGGTTCTTTGCAGTATCTTTTCACTCCATGCAACTTTTGAACACATCTGGTTGGTGATATTTGGCGAACTGGAAAAACATCTTTCATTTAAATTTCTATACCTGATTTTAACTAGTATCCACTTCTTAGGTTTTTATGCTGCTGTGAGTGAATTTGTTATGTTAAAAATATTTTAGTAGATATTTGTATTCTGTTTAACATTTGTTTTTGTTTTTGATAGATGTCAAGGGGTAAGATAGCCATTCTTCCGGTAATATTCGAATAGCACGAATATCACCTAAAGTTAAGTGCGCTTAAAAAGAAGACTTTTATGGTCATTTATTTCAAACGCATCCATGCGAGTTTGGACAGAATAGTTTTGTGACTTTGTGAAAGTGTTTATTGGGCTAAGCGTTTGTTCCCGATTCTTGCGATTTAATTTAATTCTTCCGTAATTGTCTGCAGTGGGCTCTCATACTCTCGCTCGTGTATTGTGTTCTAAAGATAAAGCAATAAAACGATTCAGTAAAATTTCTATGGGGACGTGACTGTACCATAATTAATCAATATCGACATCTTCGATTGTTGCGAATGGATAGAAAGCCACTTACCTTACCTCTATATCTGATTTGTGAACAGTCGGCGCATTCTATTGTTATTAGAAATTGTATGATGTTGTGTAGATTGTATTTGTGACAGCAGCACATGTACGGTTAATTCTCTTTTTAAAATTTTAGGAAATATTGCGACGATTGCGCTAGCTAGCTAGTAACAAGTTGTTATGTTAAAAAGTTAGTAAGTTAAAATTATTCGAGTATAAAATTTTTCCTCGACACGCCTACTTTTCGTGGACCGTATGTATGTTATCTCTGTTACATCTTTGAATGTAAAAGTAAGACCGACTAGGTTTGTTTTCTGTACGACGTGTTGTCCAGTATAGTGCGTAACTTATATTTGTCCGACACATGTATATTAGCGTTGGAAAAATTTACGTAATGATACTTATGTACCTTTTTCGTCCTCTTTGGAACTACTTTCTGTAATATTTAAATATGTATTCTGTGTTATCACTTCTGCCGTGTTATTTGTTCGTTTTTAGCTGCGGGTAGATTTAAACAATGACTTTAAAAGTCATAAATTCACCGCTTAAGGGCGTAACTGCTAAGAAAAAACATTAAGGGCACGGTATGCTGGAAGGTTGACCGATAAGCCATAATAACCTTTGAAGATTTAATTTGAGAAGTGATAGAGTTTCATTTTACTTTATATTTTTTGTTTCTGTCATAATAAAGGAGAAACAAGCCAATGCATTTTTCAATATTTACATTTTAATATCTTCTAAACCCAACTAACTTTTAAGCTATTTTGTTTATCGCAAATTCACACATACAAATAGATATCTTCTTGCTTTGTCGCATCATCATTCAACACAGAAACGTTCTGTTATTAAATCTTTGGTTCATCACGCTTTATATATTTGTCAACCCGATCATCTAAATTTGGAATTCCGTCATCTTACTGAACGTTTAGTAAATAATAGTTATATGAAGCTAGATATTTAGGCAGTTATAAATCGTCGTCTACATCTCCGTACTCGACTACCTAAAAACATTTCTACTTTCGATTCCAATCCAAAACCGCCATTTTTAGTTTACATTCATAAGGTCACAGATTAAATAAGAAAACTTCTTCGTAAGAATAGTGTTAAACCCATATTCAACTTGACAAATAAAATTTCTCAAATTTTTCTCTTTCTTAAAAACAATTTTTTTACACTTTCAGCTCAATGTACAGGTATATAAAATTTCTTGTCTATTTAGTTTGGCCTATTATAGGTGGAACTGGTCGTTCTGTTACACGTATTTCAGAACATAATCGTTTGCTTTTGCTGAACATTATTTTACTACAGGTTTCAATATAGATTTTGATAACGACACGGTTATTGCGAAATCTCTATTTGTCTTTAATAGGAAAACCTGAAAAATCATAGTGACCATCAAACACACCAATAACTTCAATCATGACAATGGTTTTAAAATATATTTTTTTTTGGTTCCTGGTTGTTGCTGGTTTACTAAAGACATGCTCCTTTTCGAACGTAATCCAATCAGAGCCAAACTCATCCAACCGCGACGATACTTCTTCTATTATTACGCTTTTTCTTAAGTCATTTTTATGGAGGTAGGAATCTGGCTTGGTTCACAAGTTGATTAGCTAACTCTGCAGTGATTCTTTGTTAGTTTATCGGTTATTTCTTTAAGTTTTCTATTACTGCACTGATAACTGTGATATATAATTTTTGAAATCAATTTAAACAAAAATATAACTTTGTATAAATGAATTTAATTTAAAATAAGATATCAATTTTATCCAAATATGCTTACGTTACGAAAGTACGCTATCTGCGTAACAATACAAAAAATTATACTCTTTTTTGTCTAAGACTAAGAAAATTTGTTGTAGGCACTTCGCATTACGCATAACACAGATCTACATTTTTTATTAGATGCACAACTCTTTTATAGTTTATATTATAGACTAGTTGGTGCAGGCTCTATTGTGTTTCTGTATAAACCTGTATACATAAGCCTGTATTAGTTGTATTTTATGCACTTGCCTATAATTATATTTTGCTTAAGACGTAAAGATTGCTAATAATTAGTTTATTGTTAATTATTTTTACTTCAATATTAATAAAAATATGTCACAACGTTTTTAATTTTATATTAAATCTGAAAGTCCGTAGCGATCACTTTGGAAGCCACTGCTTTAAAGTAACGTACATCTTAAAACGGTATTTTTGACTAAACTCGACCAGAGTATCATAATATTAAAACTTGATTCTGGCTTCTAATTGGTTCAAGAGATTAAAGAAGCAAAGAAAACAGTACTAAATAAATTAAAATTTAATACATCAACAGTTAAAGAAGTACGAATTAATAAAGGTAGTCCTGCCAGGAACTTTTAAAACAGAAAAACATTGTGATAATACAACATAAATGAAGAAACTAAGAAATTTAACGATTTTGTTCCCCAAACTTTAAAGTTGAGTTTAACGTAACACTGTTAAAATACCGTTCTTTGCAATCCTTATCTATTGTAAAAAAATTATAAGGCTGGTAACTCAAATAATTATATGGTTTTTATTTCGAACATTCGCATTGCATAATTGATAAGTTCATTTAAAACACAATTTTTTAAGTGTTAAATTTGTTTGAGTCGAGAGAACCTAAAGACAGAAGACTTAAGCTTAAGTATAAAGTTTGGCATTGGGATTATACCAAGAAAATATAGAAAACCTAGTAGCTTTGTGTCTCCATTAGTAAAAATTTAATCAAACAAATTAATTTAAATTGAAGAAATAAAAAGTTTAGTTAGAAAGTTTTTAAAACGATAATTTTTTTATAATAAATGATAAAGTGGAAAAGTTACGATTGCAAATAATAAGTTTGTAGACGCCACGTCCGGAAAGTGCTTTTACTGGACTTGATATGAGTATAATAATAACTATTACAAAACTATTCCAAAAGCAAAACATATAAAATTAACAATAGTAATTAAAATTATAGTAACAATACAATGGTTGTTACATAAAAACTAAAAATAGTTTTTTTATAGTTGAATTTTTGGTAAAAAAAATTATAGTTAGTATCGATTTAATTATCTACATCGGTGGTTTTGTTTGTTTTGTATATATCCTTTGTAATAACCGAATCATAGTCGAACCAAATCAAGGAATTGATTGATAAATAACAAAAAAAAATATATTCTAATTAAGTCAAGTACTATTTTTTTGCTATCTAAAATAGTAATAGTTCACTAATAACATGAAACGTGACCTACATTACAATAAAAATTAAACATAAGGTACTGTAAGAGTAAAATGGTAACAATCAGTCAATGTCATCAAAACACTAATATGCCTATAGTATCCTCACACCGATTGATTGTTATGTAGCATATGTGGGGCATCAGTAGGTGTCGATGTATGACTAAAATAATTTGTAACACCAACCATACGGTCAAGTTTTACTCATTTGTTGTTTTTAATTTGTGTAACCTTTTTTTCTTTTAGGTTTGCATATTTTTTATAAACATTTTCAGTTTGCATTGTGTGTTCTTTTAGGAAAGAACTTTTTTATTGTACTATTTTTTTTACTTTTAAATATCCATAGTACATATCAGGATTTATGTAGTAAGAAAATTATCAGATTTAGTTGAAAACAACTTAATGACTCAATTATTCTGTTATCAAGTAACAAATCTTGTTACTTTTATTAAAAAGTCCTGTAAAACTTAGAATTAAAAACATCTAAAAATAATGCTGTGAAGTGACTATTTAGTAGTAATTGGCTGATACGGGTGTTTTAATAAGATAATACATTATAATTGGTTATAGTATACCTAAACATAATTCAATTAAAACTAAATTATTTAATATATGGAAATTACTGTATAATTATTTATGCCACAACGATTGTAACGATAAAACAATAAAATAAACTAATTTATAAATAAAATTAACAAGAAAATAAAAATTAAAATTAAGGACGCAATTGTTTAAACTTAGAAATTATGTTAGGTTTAAATTAAAATTTCAATGCAACTCTATGCTACTATACTACTTTTCTATTTCTTATGTTGGTTTTTGTAATCAAAAATAGTCTTGCATTTTTGTTGTTGTTAAACCAGTTTAAAAAAAATTCTCAGTTTTATTTGCAGGTGCTATTACTATTACGAAACTGATCGACAAATTAAAGCAAAACAATGTATTATTTTTATAATGCAACATGTCACTTTTTAAAGGTTAATATCCAGGTATTAGGTGTTGTTATTAATATTTTAGCTAAGTGAATTGAGCTTTCTGTGTTTTAATTTTTGCAAATTGTTTAATTAAATCTTCGGTGTCTAAATCTTTTAGCTGGTCCGTTTCTATTAAAATGATAGCAAGATTACTTAGTCGGTTTTGCCCCATGGTCGATCTTAAATAATTTTTTATTATTTGGAATTTTGAAAAAGATCGTTCTGCGGTAGCAACAGAAACCGGCATTGTTAATAAAATTCAGAGTTTTTCAACTTTTTGACATAATTCTAATTGTTCGTTTTCACAATAATTTTTAAATTTATCAATATTCTATAAAAACGCAAAATTGTTATAGTAAGAAGAAAGTAATTGGAATCTCACTGATGTTATGATTACATCTAGAGCAAAAATTAATCAACTTTAAACTTTAAAGTTTCGTCGTGGATCGGTTCATCGCCACATTCATAATAAAAATGTTTTTTTTTAATTTTCGCGGTCTTAAACCTCTTTGTTTTTTGAATTTTTACAGTTCAATTTGTTACATTAGATAAATTAGATTTTAAAATTGACCAGCGTTTAGTTGAAGCTGAAAAAAATACAAACAGTTCTTAAACTAAAGAAAAAAATTTATGCTCCAAGTATTCGATTTTGGGCATCATTGACGACTAAATTTAGAGTATGATTGCAACAAGAAACAAAGAAAGCTCGCGTATTGAAATCCACATTTTTTTTGTAGACCATTATGTCTACCACACATATTTGCCTCATTGTCGCAACCCTGACCCCTCAAATCGTTGATATTTAAGCCTTCTTTCTCTAACGCCGACAAAAGAAATTTTGTCAAGCCTTTACCCGACACATGATCTAAAAGAGAAAATAATAAAAAATGTTCTTGTATACTAATTCCCGTGCTCTTTAAATGAACAAATCTTATACAAACTGAAATTTGTTCTTGGTGACTAGAGTCAGGAGTGCAGTCTAATAATATGGAATAATATATTGCCTTTTTAGTTAGTTCTAAAATTTTGGATTTGATATTTTCACCGATCAAGTTGATTACTTCATTTTGTATTTTATCTCCGAGATAGTTTTTGTGATCTTTTATTTGAGAGCGTTTTTGTAGGGTTTTCTACAAATAAAGAACTTTAATAATTAAGTTTTATTAAGAGATTTCGGAGATTAAATACTGCGAAAACAAAAATGTTGCACACTACAGTTCATTAACATTATTCAGATGTCACTACTTATACATAGCGAACCTAAAAAGAATTATACAGATTGGGGCGCGTTCAATTTCCATCACCTACCCCAGAACGCAATCCCATCTTTAATATACAATACAAATGTTTATCTAAAGTTGTACCCTTAGTTAGAATATCAGAAACATTCCTTTTACCTTGTACATAACAAAATTTTAACTTTAAATTATTGACATGTTCTTTCAAAAAATGATATCTTATATCTATATGTTTGGACCTGGGTAAGTAACAATCATTAAATGTAATTTTAATAGCACTTTGGTTATCGCTGTAGATGACTAGAGTGTGATCACGTTGTCCCCCAATCTCTTCTTGCAGCTGCCGCAGCCATAGTGCCTCCTGCGCTGCTGCTGACATAGCCATATATTCCGCCTCTACACGATTCACGGTCGCACATGTCACTCGCCCAATCCGCATTACAAAAACCTGTTAGTTCACTTTGTCCATTTTTAGTGTAAGTAAGTTTATAATGTTTAGTGCCCTGTAAATATCTCATTACCCTTTTCACTGCAACCCAATGCTCAGATTTAGGTTCCTTATTATTTCGACTGAAAGCATTCACAGCGTATGAGATGTCCAGTCTCGTTCCTTGAGCTACAAATAATAGGCACCCTATGGCATGCTGATAGGGACAATCGTATGAAACTTCATTGCTATTATCAAATTTCAAACCAACTTCTACAGGTGTTTTTGCTGGTTTACAATCCGTCATGCTGAATCTTGAGAGAATTTCGTTTATATACTTCTCCTGGTCTAATGTAATTGTATCCTTTTCTCTATTTATACTTAAGCCCATGCATTGTTTTGCTTGGCCAAGATCTTTCATACCCAATTTCGAATATAGGTTTTTCTTCACTTCTTCAGTAATTGCTGATTGAAAGCTGAAAATTATTACATCATCAACCCAAACGGCAATGTAAATTCCTCTTTTAATGTCGTAATAGACACAGGGATCGGTCTTTAACTGCTCAATTCCCATTTCCTTCAAGACTTTGTTTAACTTAATATTCCACAATCTGCTCGCCTGCTTGAGCCCATATATAGACTTCAGTAAGTGACATACTTGATCTCCTTCACTATACATCTCTGGCTGTAGCATGTATATGTCAGTATCTATCTTGTAGAAAAACTGATACAGCATCTGTTTGTTTAATGTGTAGATTGTGCTTTGCTGCTATAGCAAACAAATAGCGAAGAGAGGTGTATCTTACCACTGGAGAGTAAACTTCTTGGTAATCTATTTCTCTCTTTTGTGCAAAACCCTTTATAACAAGTCTTGCCTTATATCGAATAATACTTCCCTGTTGGTCAGTTTTTGTTTTAAATGCCCATTTGCTTGGTAATACCTTTTTGTTTTTGGGTAAGTCAACAAGTTGCCAAGTTTTATTTTCGATCAAGGAGTTAAATTCCTCATCCATCGCCTTTTTCCACTCACTAGCATGCGGGGATGACAAAGCTTCTTCCACACTTTGTGGATCTAAAACCTTGTGTATAAACAAAATAATCCCATTTTGTCTTTATGATTTCTATTACGTGGCCTTAGTGTGATATTACTTAGCTGTTGGTTCTGCAGTGGTAATGACCTCGGAGGACGGTAACTATCATCAGGATCGCCCGAGTCAATTTCCTGGTCACTAGAATCTTCACCTTCGGATCCTCTCAGAGTTAATGGATTCATTATGCGGTATCCTTTCGTATTTTCACAGTAACCAACAAAAATCATCTGTGATGATTTCCTGTCCCATTTTAGTCTTCTTTCCTTTGGAACATGAACCATCAACTTTGAACCAAATATCCTGATGTGATTCAGTTTAGGTTCTTTTCCCGTCCACATTTTATATGGTGTAGTATTTCCTAATGCTTTAGTTGGTGATCTATTTACAGTATATGCAGCTGTGGCTATAGCTTCAGCCCAGATAGGATCCTCTAAATTTTGCATGAAACATCATGCACCTAGCTTTTTCTACTAAAGTACGATTCATTCGTTCAGCAAAACCATTTTGCTGAGGGGTATATGGGGTGATCTGATAAATAATTCCACAACTTGCCAAATATTGCTCAAAATTGGAGTTGCAATACTCTTTACCATTATCGGTTCTTATAACTTTAATTGTATGATCCAATTGATTTTCTACTTTCCGCTTATAATCCTTAAAAACTTGTAATATGTTTTGTTTATCTCTTAGAAAGTGGACATGAACCATTCTAGTGCAATCGTTAATGAAAGTAATAAAATATTTCATACCTCCGTATGATGCATTCTCCATCGGTCCACACAAGTCGGAGTGTATTGTTTCTAATGGCTTCGTTGCTCTGGTTCCTGCCTGCTTGAAAGGCAACCTATTTGTTTTCCTTCGCAACAGGTGGAACACTAAATATTATCTTCCTGCGGATCCAGCGACAGCATAACCCCCTCAGCACAATCAGGCATTTTTTTAAGAGCTGAAACATTTAGATGGCGAAGAAGATGCCACAAATTAATATCATTTAAATTAACTTTATTAGACACCAAATGTGCACTTTCATCATCATTTGCATAAGTGTCTAAAACATATAATTTATTTATTAAGGTAGCTGAGCACAACAATTTTTCATCTGCATTTTTTATGTGACAACCTTTCTCATAAAATGACACCATATATCCATTCTTTGTAATTGTGCTCACTGACAATAAATTGGCCGCTAATCCAGGTACATGAAGAACATTTCTTACCTGGATTTTTTCCTGTTGTGTAATTTGAATATTGATATCTCCAATACATTCCACAGACAATGGCTCTCTGTTGTCTACTGTGATGGTTTTTACTGGTGCTTCTCGAATATTGTACATCAAATCTTTGGTTACTAACAATGTGCGCCGAACACCCACTATCGATGTACTATTTCTCGTTTTCTTTATTTGGAAAAACTGAGAAAACTGGAAAAGCTGCAACAAAACTTTCTTGCTTATTATTTTCTTTGGTCGTTGTTTTCTTTGGATGTTTACAAAACTTTGCAAAGTGTCCAAAGCCATTACAATTATAACATCGGGGACCCTTATTTTTTACAGATAGTTTCGGCTTTTGTTGGTTATTCTGTTGACGACCCTTTTTTAGGTTAGAATAAAATGCGCTGCTCGAATCTTCGGTTTTCACTTCTTGAAGGAATTTTGTTTTTATAAAGTCTGCACTGATTATTCCACCTGAGTTTTCTAACCCCATTATCATGGGTTTGTATTCATCAGATAAGACTGCTAGCATTAGCATGCCATGCCACTCATCGTTCACTACGAAACCAATGTTTCTTAGTTTATGAGTTGCAGTCATAATTCTGCTTACATAATCTTCTACACCGGTGCTTGATTCAAGTGACGTATTGATCAACTCCTTCAACAAGCTCACTTTTCTAGTTAACCCTTTGTCATCGAAAGCTTTATGTAAACCGTCCCACACTTCTTTAGCAGTCTTACACTCCTGAATATGTACATAGTTTTGAGTGTTTATCAGCAAAATAAGTTTAGATTTGACCTTCACGTCCTTCACTGGGTCAACGATGCTTTCTGCGCTATATTCTATGCACTCCCATAAACCCTCGTGCTCCAGATATGTTTTAATACAGAATTTCCACGTAGCGAAATTGTCTCGTCCATTCAACTTCTCGATATTAAACACATTTAAGGTCATCTTGATAATTTTTACACGTGCTATGCGTTCCCGCCGATCGTTTAACCTCGCTTTTACTATTCGGTAAAACTTCAGAATTATTTCAAATTTCTTTATAGAGAACCACGCTCTGCTACCATGTAGGGTTTTCTACAAATAAAGAACTTTAATAATTAAGTTTTATTAAGAGATTAACTCGGAGAATTAATACTGCGAAAACAAAAATGTTGCACACTACAGTTTATTAACATTATTCAGATGTCACTACTTATACATAGCGAACCTAAAAAGTGCGATCAATTTCCATCAGTTTTGTATGTTCTGACATAATCTGGTCGAATTTGGAAATCATTTCTATGCATTTTAAAAAGTGATCATTGTTTTTCTCAAACAACTTATTGGTACTTCCACGAAAAGCTAAATTTTGCTGACCTAAAAACTGAATCACGTAATATATTTTTTCTATAACAGCTTGCCAGTATTTAGTTTCTCTGTTTATTACATTTTGAATTTCAGAATCAATTATTTCATGTTTATTAAAACGGTTAGAAAGATGTACAAGTTTTAGAACATTTTCGGTATGCAGCTTGCTCTTTTCATGAATGTTTAAATGTTCACTTAAATGCTGCCAGTCATTGTAACCAGATTCATCACTAAGGCGAACAGATATCAAATCGCTGTTATTAAAAAATTTGTAACAGAAGCAGAAAAGTGAATTTTTTGTTTCGGAATATTCGGTTCGGTTCGGTAAAATTCTAAAGAAGTAACTATTAGAAAGCTTACGCCCCGACTCCGAAGTATCCCTCGGATAAATATCCTTTTTGTTTTGGCAATGAGCAGGTCCACGTTCTATTAATTCTTGAATATTATTAGAACGTAATTTCTTTGACCATAGTACAGCATCTTTCGAAAGTTGACTCATATTTTCAGTTCTGGTAATTTTTGAAGGTGTTGATTTATCATTATCAACGGAACTTGAAGATGTTGATGGATTGCTTTCTAAAAGATCAGTTTTTGCTGCTGATACTTGTTTTAAGTACAGATTCAGCATATTGGCATTTTGTATTATTGTTGTTATTAATATTTGGCAAAGTAGACTCGGGTTTTAAAAAATAAATGCGTAATTTTGACGTGGTTTTCCAGTTCTTCCTCTTTTTTTCTTTTACTTAGCAAATTTTTGTATCCAGACAATTTCTTCTTTTTGACATCCTGTATACTGTAAAGAAATTAATACGTAAGTAAACAAATTCACAAATTATTCATAAAAAACGAAAATGTTTCGACGTCTCAAACTCAAAAGTATTTTCTCAACATTACTTATTTTAAGTTAATTCAAAATTTATAAATTTTTATAATTAGTAATAATAGTAACGATATCAATATCGTTGTACGTTCTTCAAAGTGCACAATGTACGTGAAACATCCTGTTTTTTAACTAAATGTTTTTATTTTATTTATATCAAAAATTACTTGATTCAGTATAAGCGAGCCTGATGAAGTGTTCATCCTGAGCACGAAACGTCGCAAAATTACTGAAGTAGTTGCTTATGTCCAACCTCCTAAAATAAGGGGTCATTAATTTGGCCAAACTTCAGAATAACCGTTACCAGGAGGCGAACCGTTCTATTAGTAATATTACTGCTTATCAATTATTCTGTTTGAATTTACTTCAATTAATGATGAAGTCTATATATTCAAATATAAAAAGATTTTTGAGATGCAAGTTTTTAGCTTTTAATGTTTTAATAAATCTAAAATAAAAAATAAATTTTAGATGAACTCACCTTAATTCACAACACAAAACGCATCACTATAAAGTCTGTAAAACTACAAAAACGAAAGTTTTAAAAGCAGATATCTTTTACCTCATGCACCTTTTCACTTCGCTAAGTTAATTATCGATCGGGCATCAGGCAACAAATGAAATCGCGACCAATGCAGCGCTTAAATATATAAAGTTTCGTATATTGCAAGCTCAGACAAGAAAACAACGCTTGTTCGCTCGTTGCAAGCCCAATTTCAAGCTTAAACATGAATAAAATCAGATTTGTTCGAGTTCACACAATTTATGTTATCATGTTACGTATTACGTATTCGATCGAATAAATGCTATTATTGCATACTCTCATTTGGAAAATATATTATTTTCGAGAAGTAATTCGGTTCCCTTGTCTCAAAAAGTTAACATAAAAAAATAAACAAATAAAAAACAATGTAATAGCTAGCAATTCCTTACTGGTTTTTTTTAACATTATAAATTTTGTTTTGACAATGTTGCTTTATCTTTTTTTTACTTTTGAGTTTTGAGGCTTTTCGGCGCCCCGGCGCCGTCGTTCATCACACGACTTTGCCCTTATGTACGGCGCGGGACTAAGTGTCTAACTAAATGTTTATCAAAACCAAGGATGTTTATCCCTACTACCTATAATGCTGGATCACTAACTCAAACATCAATACTATATAGAAAAATGATATTGGCCATTTCTAAGATAGGCAAAATGTTATTATTGGCCAGATTAAATGTTGTGATAGCAACACATAATGGTTAATTAATTTCATTTATATAGTTTTCTGTATTAGTAGTTTTTAAGATATTCACAAGATGATAATCATTACTATATTTCGATATAATCACACAACAATATTTTGCCTACCTCATTAGTTAGCTTTCTAGTATATTGTAAGGAATGTAGAGGTAAACATCCTTGCTCAAAAGATACAACATGACCTTTAATAACTTATTAGTTTAGGTATTCTTAAATACACTGCTAGTAACTTAAGATAAGAAGATTTAATTAATTTTCTAACGGGCAATTTTACTTGATCCCAATCATTTTGGGTAACTCCGTACATAGATGTTGCACATTATATTACTTTAAATTCACAGAAAAAAATAATCTAACGACTGCTTATTATATGTGAGAAATTTTTTAATAAAATTTTGATAGCAATTTTTTTAAAATTTTTGTATCTACTTTGTAGATTGCGATTAAGTTAAGGATTTGATTTCTTCTTCATCATCATCACCCCCATCCAAATTTTGAGGCAATTGTTCTTTGTTTCTTTGTCATTTTTCTTCAAAATTGTTTACAATTCTTTTTTTCAGTGTTCGGTTGTAACAGTTTTAGTTTGCCGTCAATATTTATTCAGTCGTCAAATTTCCTACATGTTTGCTTATGCCAATTTGTAGTTGTAAACACTCCTTGCAGAATTTTTTTTAAATTGTTTATACTGCAATTTTTTCAGACAACTTATTTAACAAGTGCAGAGCTTCCAGAACGTTGTTTTTTTTTGCTAGTTCACTAGCGGTTATTCCATTATTTTCGTTTTAATTTTTATCAATACCTGAATGAAATTTTTGAACGTATCTTATGCCGATAATATGCACTGAATGTTCTTGTTACGCTTTTATTAGAAAGTTGTGTAGTGAGACCGTCTCAGCTCCTTTAATTTATAGAGGATTAGTTAATTTAAGAAATTACGCAAAGACTCTAAAATCTGTGAACTTACCTCTGCGCTACTTAAAGACAATCTCATCTTTGTGAAGAATCAACCAAAACAGCGATCGGTACATAAGCAGGCACCGCCGATGTCTAAAGCCTACTCGATTTTGAGATACAGTTATTCCCGAGCTTTTTCTTAAACCGATTCTTTTGCTATTCACATTCACCGATCTAATTCACACTGCAACAACCAACCTGGTCATTCCCTTTGATATTCTCACCGATCTTGTGTCAGTGAGTTTGTTTTAAGTAGTAAGTTATAGTTTCGTTATTATATGTGTGCAAGGCAATATAATATCCTAAACGTTTTATGTTGCAAAGCGTTTAGTTCTGGCTAAACCTTTGTAAAATATTGTGTAACTGACTTTGTGTAGCACTTAGGTTGTAACAGCTACTTACCAATGCTAAAAACAATACAGTCGTTACATGCACTCTGAAATAAGCACGAACGTGTAAATATATTTTAGTGAATCAGTTACCGGTTTGGAGAAATGAATTGTTTTACTGAAAGGAAATTAATTTTGCATATATGTACCGTCGGTTATTACTCCCGGCTAAATTTCTAGTGTTCCCGAGTATCTCCGTCACTATTCGTAGATCCAAACACCCAATAACATCTACTTTTAACTTCTAATTGTCAATACAGTCGTTTTTAGACGTAGTAAGTATCGCAATTTTTACGTTAATGTTTGCTTGTAGATTAACGCCGAAACCGACAGGAAGAACTAAGAAGTTTCTCAGAGCGGGAAAATTAAAAGTCTGTGCCAACAACAATTATAATAATATATGTATTTATGAAATACATTGTTTAGTTTGCATTGTAAATATACTTATTAATTATTTGTTATAATTTCTATAATAAATACAGTGCACGTAGCATAATAGAATCACATTGGAACTTGAGGTTTTTGATAATTAAATAAATCAATAATTACAGTCAGTTCCATTAAATAGTTTGTTTACACAAAAACAATGTTATGTTTAATTCACTGATCTAAGAACGACACGTTTCTTCTCAGTAATTTGCTGACACTAAAAATAAGAATAAACACAAAAAGATGTGATTACATAAGACGTAGTAAAATCAAGTTGTTATTCTAAAAACGTATTTACGAATTTTATTATTGGTCATGTAAAAAATCACTTGACTGACAACATTATCCGTGATTCCAATAAGCTGCGTGCACTGTATTACATTTATTATATTGTACAATTCTATCCCTACGACAGCTACTCGAGATTAGTAAAGTAAATTTACGAAACAGACGGTTCGTGTTAATTTTTTATCCCAATTTGTTAGCCATTCACTGAAGATCGATAATGCTATCCAAACATTTTTATTGGTCTTGTATTGCACCACTAAAGCCTGTAAAGCATCGTAAATATTTACTTTTTCCTAATACCAAAAATTTTCTTGTAATATTTACGATGCAAAGAAGCGTTAATTCGTTTTTGGAAATTTTACAAACGTTTGTGGACTTTTTTTTAACATAAAAGTGTGTTCGGCCAATATTTTAAAGTAAATTCCGGACTCGTCAACGTAGATTGGAGAGGGATAACATTTCAACAATGTATTCAACCTTTGGACGCCACAAACCCTCCTTTTCTCATTTTTTAGCCTAATATTTCTGTTTTTTGCCTGAGAAAAGGTTCATTTACTATCGCATCTTTGTCTAGGACTTTGGTAAACCAACCTTTCAGAACAGCTTCAACTTGTGTTTTTTTTTCATTTGGTTTGCGGCTACAAAACAACAATCTTCAAACATAACTTAGTTGACACATTTTTTTTAATAAACAAAATTACTACAGTATCTATTGTTATTGCTTGTCCATACTACTTCCAAAAAGCTAGAAACATCGGTTCTATACCGACCGAAATCGGAAAGTTTACAGAGTTAGTTGAAGGTACTCTGCAAGAACTATTGTAAAAAAACAACTTAGCATTTTTGCATATACGAAACACCTAGTGAATTGTTAAAGTAGTAGATTTACGTACGCCCAGGCAAAATCTTACAGAACAATCAACTTAACTTTATTTATCTTCAAATTACTTAAAAAAGTAGTCGACAAGTATGTATTGGCCGGAGCTAAAGGCTTCGTCCCTGCACCAAATCCAGTGTGCATAGCAGTTCGTAATTTTGCAAGCTAGCAATTTACCAATTAGCAAGCAGATATAAAAATGTAATACAATATAATGACATTGCACTGGGTGTTTTTCTAGATATTAAAGGGGTTTTTGACAATACTACCTTTCTCTCAATTGCAAGCGCAATGGAGAAAAATAGCATCGCATCTCTAATGCAAAAGTGGGTCAACTCAACGCCTAGAAATCGAACGGCAACAGCTACTTTGCACGGTAGCGCTGTAGAAGTCAAAGTGGCTAGCAGGTGTCTACAAAGCAGGGTGTTGTCATCCCTGCTGTGGGGTTTTGTCATAAACGGTCTACTATAAGAACCAAAAGACGGAGAGATATTCGCTTTAGCATACGCTAACGATCTCACACAATGCAGAGTGCACTAAACACCGTTGACAAATTGTGCAAAAAAGACACTATCAGTGAATCCAACCAAGACGGCAATCGTTTTGTTTAGCAAACGACGGAAAGCAAATGACATAAACCTATTTACAATGTACAGAGTCATGCTCTCCATTACAAAAGAAGTTAAACATTTTGGACTCGCCAAAAATTTACACCAAAAGCCATTAGGGTTTTTAATGGAACCAAACGGATAGTTGGTCACACATGGAAATTAAAACCTACAATGACTAAATGGTTATATACTGTGGTGACAAGACCCATCATTACATAAACTGCACTTGTGTAAAGTAAGCGAACCAACCTAAAAAGCACAGATTCCAAGCTAGACAAAGTACAGAAAATAGCATGTCTGCTAAGAACAAGAGTGATGAGAAACACGCCCACAGCTGCATTACTTTTACTTCCGTTATTACACCTCGTTGTAATGATGGAAGCAAGGCAAGCAGCATACGGACTGGAGATTAATGAACACACGTTAATTACCGGGAAATACAAAGCAAGATTATACAATGTGCTGCGTAAAGAAACAATTTTAACTATGAGATCCACCTTCACAAAAGATTATGACATTTTTAGGAAATTTAAAGTGATAATATTGTTACGAGACAAAAACGACAAACATCATTTACCTGGGAAGCGGTTAAAAGAAGTATCTGATTGGAGGCAGGCACCATGGAAAGCAATTTTTGCTGAACTTGGGTAAGTTGTAGTTATCAACTGGTGCGTCAGGAACTGGAAAGTAGCCCTTTAAGCCTTTATGCTACGCACTACGATTTTTGCCAGGGCTAACCGAAGATAAGTTGAAAAAACTCCTTGGAATAAGCTTCTGAACTTTATAGACGAAACAGAACTGCTAAGAAAATTAAAAAAATAGTCGTGTACAAAATGATCATGGAGACCACAGTGCAGAGGCGTTAGACGACATTGAGATTTTTTTTGTATCTGTTTCTGCTTGTTACGTTACGTTTTTACCATAGATCGCAACTGAAATTTTGTACTAAATATTATTGCAAGATCGTCTACTTCACTACAGTCATTTTCTATTTTTTTTGAATTTTTTTTTTACTCAAATTAGTTTAATAAGTTTGAGTTTTATAACTCCGTTGCTGTATTTTATTAACTCTCTGGTTATGTTTTCTACTCTATAGGTTTAATAGTTTTCAGTTTATTTTTTTTAAAATTTCTTAATGTTAGTAATTATTTTTTTTATTTTTGTTGTTCTTATTGTTTAATTTTGCTTTTGTCGTCGATGTTAAATGTTAAAAAATAAATATGTTCTCTTAATCTAGTTTTGAACTTTCTACCAGTTTGTCCTACATAAAAACAATTGCAAGAAGAACAAGAAATTTTATACACACCAGATTTATCTAAAGAAAAAATGGAACTTTTATTATTAACAATGAAATATTTTAAATTAGGATTAGTAGAAAAAAAAATAAAAATGTGAAATTTAAAAAAAAGAACAAGAATTAACATAACGATAGATAGGAGCATTATCCGATTTATTTTTAGATAAATTTTTGAAGAAATGGTAAGAACAAATTTTATAAAAAACATTGTTAAAATATTAAAAAGATAACCATTATTATAAGTTAATTGTTTAATAATATCTTTTTTTTTTAAAACTACACATAGAAAAGAGACGGTTAAATAAAGAACGAGTAGAAGCAATTTTATAATTATAAAGATTTAATATAAATGAGTACGATGGATTTCAAAACTAAATTTTCCATTATTTCGTAAAAGAAGAACATCTAAATAAGGAAGAGAATTGTTACGTTCAATTTCATAAGTAAAATCAATATTGCGATGACAAAAACTATTGAATCTGTTAAAATTAGCTTTTCCTATTTCTTTAATGTTCTTCTACTTTTGTTTGGGTTTTGATTGATTTTTTTTTAATTTGTTGCAATTTTTTTTTACAAAAAATTAAGATGAATGCAAAATAATTACACAAATTTGGGAAATACATAACTAACAATGTAAATGATTTTTGTAGAAAAGTAAAATTATGAAAATGTGTAATCCAGAAAAGTCTTCCAATTAAAGGATAATACCAAAGATATGGTTTTGCAGTTAGTTAGTTTTCTAATAAGTTTTTGTTAACATTTTAAATTCATTTTTATAACAAAATATTAATTTTATTAAATCTGTTTTTTTGTAGTGACTGTATTTAAAATAAAATCAGTTAAATATTCATTTGCAAAACAAATGCAACTATTAAAATATCTGTTTAAACATATTTTTTATAAACTTGAAAGCTTGTTTATCGTTTCTGTTTAAATAATGATTTTTTTTTATTAATAATTTTTATTTAATACCATCATTATTTTTACATAAAAACTTTAACTTGAAATATAGAATGAAATCACGGATATATTATTATTGAGAACATGTTATTAATTAAAATCTTGCTTAATAAATCAAACATCATGCATTAATAAGAGCTAATAAAGCACTAAGAAAAAAGATTCTATTCAGTTTCAAGTGACCCAGTTCAGTCTTTAAATCGTTGCAGTAATCGTTGGTTAAAGAGGTCAAACGGTACCTGAAGAACTTCTTTGTTCTTTTCTACAACGATATATTTTTGAAACTGTTATACAACACACGTTATAAATCATACTCTAATGCGTTATTTTATTAATAATTTTACTGTACATAAATACAAGTGTTTTTAATACTTTTTGCAATATCACCACTTAAAAATCTATTTGCTGAGTTTTGTTGTTTTATTTTAACGTTGGAGGCCTAATTACAATTTTGCTAAGAATATTAACTGCGTAGTTTATATTCTTGAATTTGCTTCAACATTCCGTATTGCAGTTTTTTCTAAAAGTTTAAATTTGTAAAGTTTGCATTTTATTATTGTGGGGGCGCATACCAAACACAAGTGGTCGGATCGCATTCCATATTCACTTGCTGGTCTGTATTAACTTTTGATTTTATCGTCATACCGCACTAACAGGTCAATATTCTGTTTTAATAACGTTTAAACAAGATTTATTGGGTTTGTTTTAAAATTTCGTGTTTTTAAAACTTTTAAAAATTACCAACACGAGCCTGTAACTTGTAGGATTTCCTGATGTTAAAGTACCTGCTGAGTACGTGAGCGTTATCTACGAGAATTTATGATGATATAACATTTTGCGGTTTTACTAATTTACTCGAATGCAATCTTGAAAAAAATTACAGCTATTCCTTTTAACAGGTATGATTATAAAGTAAACGATTGCAAAAACGTCAATAAATTCTGTGTTAGGTTAGCGTAATATGCATTAATCCCACCTAATTGTCTAATAACTCAGTTTAAACGTGAGAGTTCGTGTCTTGTTGGAACGTTGATGTCTCCATCGCATTTTTCGATTTATTTTACACCCACGTTTACTAAACCAATTTCTTTGTTTGTTACGTTTATAACAAAAAAGGTGGAACGCAAAAAACTCTGTAAGTTGTTTAAACGCCATGTTGATTTATTTTCTGCTATTAGACTTGATTACAGTTGTGTTGTATGATTTTACAGGATAATATACCCTTTAAACGTAAGCATATCTAAAATTATTATAGAGGAATTTAGTAACGTATTATCAACACCAAAACGTGTACTTGAAACACTCTTGGTAGATACATCGTGAGTAAATTAGTCGTTCTAGCACATTGTAATTTTAATGTTTACTTTTATAGAATGAATGTGTTTGATATCGTGTTACTTGAATAGAGTTAATTTATTATATATTGATTTTTATACTACTATGATAGTTAGAATGAATAAATGTGATCAAAGCACTGTTCTTGTTAATATTAACTTTATAATTAAATAAAAAATTTTTATGTAATTTTTTTTATACGTTATGCTAATTGATTTTTGGACCAACTACTATTATATGCAATTGAAAACCCATTCATGAAGCATGAAGAAAACGAAGAGCAATAATAATTAATAGTTTATTTTACTGGCATTTGTTGTTTTGCTTTTGATCGGAGCGTGAAGCTTAATTTAGCAATACTGTTTCCTTTTTCATCTTTGGATGGACAAAAACATGGTTGGGTTATTTAGTTTGGTAGTTACCACAATTCTAATTTATTTAATAATTTGTTTTTGCTACTGTTTTGTCTAGTAGATTTTAATCTACTCACAATTGCTTTTTATACCGAATATTGCATTAGTTTAAAGTCTAATAAAGAAAAACGTTCAGCAAGTAGATATTAAACATTTATTTTAATTAGTACTAAAAGTGTTTTTTTGTTTATGATATTACAGATTTATTTTTAGTGATATTATTTGTCTTGTAATACAACCATTTAATGTTAGTTTCATTTACCTAATTTACATCAGACTGAAGTAAATGATATTTATATATTGCCTCTTATATATCTTATATCTTACTTAAAGAAATAACATTTTACGTTTTATTACACAGAAACTGAAAAAATTAACCTGTAAATTTAGATATAATCGATAAGTATTTACTTTTAAGTGCTATTCTGACATGTTTAAATTGGTGATTAAGTGCTCGATTCTTAACCAGTTAACCTTGAAGGTCGTGCAAGATACTTTTTTGTTATTGTTAATCTTATACTGTCAGTAAAGTACATTTTGAAAACCTAATTATTTCTTATAGAGAATGGTAAACTTTCACTTTATTTAGATTTTTTCTGATACATTACCAGATTGGTTGTGAATGTGAACTACACTACGTAAAACACCCACATCTGAATATAAATTTTTTATATTTATTTACATTTGCGTGCTAAATAGACACTTGTTTTCATACAATAACGGTTACAATAATTATTTTAACATTTAACCTTAAGTTTCTTTTTAATGCGCTTTTAAAACTCGATAAATGATTTCCTGCGACCATATATTTGCAAACCGCTTTAATATTTTCAAATAATTCTGATAAACGATTGTAGAAAAACTTTAAATTATTTATTAACTTGTAATTATTCGAGTATGCATAAAGTTTATTTCTGCTTTTAGTGAAGAACAAAGTATTTTAAATAATTTAAAAAAAAATTTTATAATTTGCTAAGCTTAGCATAAATTACAGTTACAAGAAACAGGCACTGGTATTTATTATTCTTTATTTCGACATAAGAGTTAGGGCGGGTTTATGCAACTTCTTTGTGGTTTATGCTTAATTCTTAATCCTTAATTCATTAAGCATAATTCTTAAGTTTTAAAGCATTCTCCTAAACATGTTTATGCAAATACGTAATTCTTAACCTTAAATACAAAACAACAAATAACCTCACTTTATAGTGTGGTTACGACCTATACTCTTATGTCAGCTAGACTGTTTTTGATTTAAAAGATGAAAATTTTGGAAGTTAAAAAAAAACGGTTGGCCCGATTATTCGTAAACATGATTACCTGTGTTACTTCTATTATAAAGTTTAAACGTTGCACCAGAATTAGGCGCTTTGCAGTGAGACCCATGAATAGGAACAGAGACTTAGAGGGCAATTATGCCACACTAGTAAAAGATATGTTAATGATCGAGTGGGATCAAGAGCAATTTGTCAAGTATACTCGCATGTCCAAAGAACAATTTTCATACCTACATACTTTAATAAAACCTTATTTGAAAAAGGATCCAAAGAAAAAACACATTGCCTCTGATCAGCGTCTGATAATGACTTTGCAGTAAGTACCTCATGATACAAATTATTAAAAATTAAATGTCGAATAATAATAATTGCATTACACAATTTGTTTCTTTTTTCAGTTACTTGCCTGAAGGCTGTTCTATGCAGGAAATAGCATGGGGATATCGTGTAGGTAAAACTACTGCAAGAAACATAATAAAAGAAACCTGTGAAGTGTTGTGGGATGTCCTTAGCCCAACACAACTACCTGAGCCTTCCCTAAATACTTTTACAAATATTGCAGCAGAATATTTCAAAATCTGGAATGTATTGGTGCTGTTGATGGCAAGCATGTTGTAATTAGGGCCCCTCGAAACTCAGGCAGCGAATTCTACAGTTATGAGAAATGCTTTAGCATAGTTTTAATGGCAACTTGTGATGCATATATGCGATTTATCATGGTTGACATAGGATCTTCAGGATCTAATCATGATTATGCAGTATTTAGAAACAGTGGAATGGGATCAGCAATTCTAAATGGAACTTTATCTATTCCTCCACCAAAGAAATTTCCTCAAACGAATATTGTAATGCCACATTATATAATAGGAGATGCAGCTTTTCCACTTCATACTAACATTATACGCCCTTACCCAGGATCTAACTTGGATGAAAAGAAAAACACCTTTAATTACAGAATAAGTAAGGCACGACGCACAATAGAGAGTGCTTTCAGAATATTAAGTCAGCGCTGGCTTATATTGCGGAAACCAATATTAGCCAGTGTCGAAGTATGCGAACTTATAGTACAAGCAACGGTAATTCTTCACAATTTTTTACAACCAAGTGAAAAAGACATGCTACCTTCTCAAAGGAAATATTGCCCTACCGGCTTTTGTGATTATATAAGTAAAACTGGAAATTTACATATGGGGACTTGGAGAGAAGCAGGAAACAATTTAAGATTGGTGAATAGATTGGGTTCTAATAACTCTTTTTATTCAGCTAAAAATCAGCGAGATGTACTAGCTGATTACTTTGTGTCTTCTGAAGGCTGGGTATCTTGGCAGGAAGCATACGTGAATAGAGGTGCTGTGCCATTACCTTAACATTGCTTGGTATTTTGATAAGCAACATTTTTTCATTAGCCATTTTATTACCTCCACTTTTTAATGTTTTTTTATTATGTTATGCATGAAATAAAACAAAAAAACCTTTTCTCTATTTCGACATGAGAATTAGCCATTCTTACACTAAAATCCGTGTAAGAATAAGCAAATTCTTACACGAATTTTAGTAATGTTAGTTTTTTCAAAGTTGGTATCTCTGCATCGTAAGTTGACGTTACATGAAAAAGAAATCAAAATTATTGGAATTGAACAATTGAAATTCCAATTTTGATGCCAAAATAAAATAAACACGTTTTATTAATTCAAATTTATTTACTTATAAAGGTATAAAGAGATAATTTCGTATGATTTTAGGTTAACACATAAATTTCAATATGTCAAAGTGTAAGTGTTGCCAATTCAATAAAATAATAAAGTTTCCAAATGTTGTTTTAAAATTAAAATTATACGAAAAATATTAATTATTGTATCAAAATAGAGAAAATAGTATAAAACACACGTCATAAAATACGTTTCAATCACTCGACCGCTTCATAAACTCACCGCTGCGCGGTTCGTGTATGAGACCCGGTCTCGTGCTTGAAGCGCGTTCATTCTGTAACTTGTGTTTTAATATACTATTTTTTTAATTTCATAACAAAACTAATCTATATTATGAATGAAAATCAACTTTGTTGATTTTTAATTTCATTTGCTATTTGCAATAGAAAATTTGCTTTTAGTCTAAGTTTTACATTATCGGGCAATGTTGACATTGATTCCAACATAGACATCAAGAAGTGATAGTCCCCTTTGTTTAAATTTTGTTCTTCTTCTTGTAATAAATTATTTATATTTTTCCCAATGCTTGTGCATGTTACTATCAACGTGTCTATGTCTTCACTTTTTCTTTTACGAGTCTCATGTCGTGTTGCATTTCGTTTAAGTCGTAGACGTTGAATCTTTTGACTTGTCTCGCTATCTGCAGGTGATATTATTGGGCTATCCAAATACTCTTCAGTTTCTGGTCCTTGTTCACTTGTCAGGCTGTGGTCTGATGGGGTTACTGCATCTGATGTAGATGCTTCGACGCTTATACTTCCATCGGGAGGTATAATTGCATCTTGCCATGTTTGGATGTCGTTAAATCTGATGTTGCTGTCTGATTTAACATTACCACGAGACCTAGAATGGTTAACAATATTATACTGATAACAAACTAACTGAACACTTACATTCTTTATTGAATAACCCGATCTAAGAATCCTAAACGCTCAAATAATACCCATGTGCCCGTGTACGCTCCAGATCCTGAAGGTATGTTTTTATACAATCTCCTTTCTCGTACATATTTAGAACGAATGTATTCCTAAACTTCCTTGCACTCTTTTACTAAAAATCACAAAAGCTACTTTAATTGTTTATTATTAAAAGTAAATATTTTTACTTGGTCGTCCCATTATAGGTGAAATAGTTTTCCAGGAGTTTTCAATAGCAATGCTATCTTTATATTTAGGATGTTTTTTATCCCATAGATGAGGAAATTTTTCTACTAAATCAATCAGTGTAGATTGATCTACTGTTTCCATTGTAGGGAAATTTTAGTTTTTCCAATTAAATACACGATATAACTGCAGCTGTCAAGTGTGAAAATATTGAAAATATGCACTCAGGTTCCAGCTGATAGTAAATACGCTCTACGCATGCGTTTATGTAAAAATTTCATAATTCTTAATTCTTAAAACTTAAAAGTTGAAAGTTGGGAACTTTCAAGGTTATGTAATAAGAATTATGACAACGAATTAGGAATTAAGGAAGTACATAAACGCTTTCATTAAAATATTCCACTTTTATCTTTTTATTTTTTAAGAATTATGAATTAAGATTTAGCTATTAAGCATAAAGAAGTTGCATAAACCCGCCCTTACACTAAAATCTGTGTAAGAATTAGCAAATTCTTACACGAATCTTTGCATCGTAATTTGACGTTACATGAAAAATATTTCAAAATTATTGTAACTTAACAATTAAAAAAACGTTGCTGCCAAGATAAAATAAAGACGTTCTATTAATTCAAATATATTTACTTTTAAAAGTATAAAGAGATCATTTCGCATGAGATTTGAGGTTAACACATAAATTTCAATATGTTAAAGTGTAAGTGTTGCCAATTCAATAAAACAAACGTTTCCCAATGTTGTTTTGAAATTAAAATTATAGGAAAAATATTAAAATTGAATCAAATAGAGAAAATATAAAAAATTCATAGATATCGCAAATCTTGCAATTATCGGAAGGTGTTGAAAACAAACACAACATTACCTACGTAATATAATGAACAAGGTTTATTACAATTTTCAAAAGTATGAATGCATACATAAATAATAAAAAATAAAAAAACACAAATAACTAGTATTCTAGATACATATTAAACAAGAATATGGTCGTATGATAATTCACCAATTGTTTGTATTCATCATTATGTCCATGAAATGCCTGAGAATTGTTCCTAATAAACTCTTCATCGCTGGAAGATGATGAATCAGCAACACCAATGACTTATAGAGAATTTTATGTCATAATAAATTATGAGCAAGACCGTTCATTATCAAGAATTGCTGCGCGCTGATAAAACATGGCTTCCAGTGAAATATCTGTAGAGAAACCCGATCGCGTTAGCTTTAATCCATGCACTTGAACAAACATGTAAATAGGCCGGCGTCACTGAATTTTTTCTATTTTTGTAGTTCAATTTGTTTGCCCTTTATCTCTCCAAGAGGAACGGAAATTGTGCTCGGCATTGAATTCGTATTAAAAACTCTAAATCCAAAAAATTATAGCTTTAGCAGTATGTAATAGTTTAGTGCGAAATGATTGCAAACTGGAGGGTACATCTTTTATAAAAAAAATTTCTAGAGAAGCACAAAAATGGGTATTTGGGCTGTGTTGGTAACGCTTAGCTTTTCTTTTCCAAGTGATGTACGGTAAGAAACACAAAGCAAGCAACAAAAAGCTAAAATAATAATATTGCGCTCACAAGCATGTTGTTAATTTCTAGTTTGCTTCTGGTTTCTGGTATCTGTTGTCTACTATTATAATTATAGACTGTACTCGCGAACTACATTAATTATGTAGAAACATTTATTAATTATATTCATTTACTTAAATAACATATTTATTCGTTTTTATTATAACGCCAATGTGATTAATTAATATAAAATTGTATCGTAACAACCATAACAAAAAAAAATAAATTAACTTACTATAAAATAACATAAGCTTTTAACATAATTGCCACTACTCAAAGAATAACAAAATATAAATGAATTATTTATATTAGGACAATACTAAATTTTTGTTTTTGGCAACACGCAAATTTTATTAATTGCTCTTTTTATTGTACTAGAGCTAGTTTTAGACAAGGAGCTAAGTTGTCGTCAATCAATATTACCATATCACCAATTTCTATATTTGTTGATTTTTTAACCATTTACTTCGCATTTGCAATTGGTGCAAATATTCTTTATGCCATCGTCTCCAAAAATGCTGAGTCGTATTTGAATATGTTAATATTGTGATAATCGATTAATTGGTGTATTAATTACATTTTTATCGGGTACTGTTATAAGTGTTCTGTCTATTAGAAAATGGGCTGGAGTAATTGGAATAAGATTGTTTGGATCATCACTTAGAGGAAATAAAGGTCTTGAATTCAGGATGGCTTCAACTTGTGTTAAAAGTGTCATGTATTGTTCAAATGTCAATGTTGTGTCTCCTATATTTTTTCTTAAGTTGGATTAAACAGATTTTACACCCGTTTCCCAAATACCCCCAAAGTGTGGAGATTTAGCTGTAATAAATTTCCAGTTTATATCTTGTTCAGTAATTTGAACACTTATTTCTAAAGCGTTTAACTTAAAAAATAATACTAATTCTTTTAATTCACAATTCGCAGCCACAAAGTTTGTACCATTATCTGAATAGATATTATAAGGTTTTCCGCGACGAGGAACAAAACATTGCAACGCTGCCAAAAAACATTCAGCAGTTAACTCACTAACTCTAAATGCATGGTTTTTGTACTAAGACAGATAAAAAAACATGTAACTTTTATAAATTTTATATCAACCAACACGTCTATCACGAATTTTAAATGGTCCAGCGTAATCGACGCCGGTGTTATAAAATGGAGGAGACGGATTTACTCGAAAACTTGGTAAATTGCCCATGTAAATGTTTCCCGGAGTAGAATTTGCTTTGAAACACTGAATACAACTATGTATAATTTTTTTTGTTAAATTTTTGCCTGATAACGGCCAATATTTTTGACGTAATGAATATAACAGTGTTTGGTGACCACAATGTAGTAATAGTATATGCTCATATTGAGCTATTAATACCGTTAGTTTATGGTTCTTTGGCAATATAATTTGATGTTTTTATTCATAATTTAAACAAGAAAATTGTAATCTTCCCCCTATGCGCAGTAAACCATTACAATCTAAAAATGGATTTAAACCTAACAAATTTGAGTTATATTTTATTACTTTATTTTGGACTAGTGCTTTCATTTCTTCATAAAATTCAGATAATTGTGCTATTTTAATTAATTTAAAAAGGGTATTTTCCTTTTCATTTTTTGTGATAAATGGTGAAATAACATATACCTTTTTATTTTTGATTCTATAATAAAACTTATAGATATATGATAAACATTAACTAGAGTTCCTAATTTTGAAAATCTAGAAAATATATCTAACTGAAAACATGTTACTAGTACTATTCTTTTACTTTCCGGTAACTTGTTACGTGCGAAATTTTCACAACGGAGTACCCTGTATATCGACTTAAAAATTAGTTTCTGGTTTTGACGCCCTCTGCCGACCTGGTTGGTTACTGAGAGGCCATTTTGAAGCTGTCAACTACGTGAGCCGGTCGGTATCGAAAATTTTGACCGGATTCCTAGGATTTTAAGTGCATTCATTGTGATGAGTACGAATTTATAAGTCAATTACAAATTTATTGCAATTTGTTCGGCACAGGGTAAGATATTTTGCCTCCAGTTTATTAAGATTCCTTCGTAATTTCTGTATTAATTTGATAGCCGGTTTTGCCACGTTTCAATCACCTGTTCGATTCAACAAAGAACAATGATGTATAATTACGATTGATAAATACCGTTACCGAACGTGTAAGATTTTGGAAGGGCATACTACCCCTACGAAAACGAAATCTCGACAAGCATTACGTTGGGGATGTTCATTCTTGTATACCAGTCGATTGCGTTACCATCCACATGTTCGTAATTACAACCAACAGCATTTGATACAACGGGTTTTATATCGCATTTAATTTATTATTAATAATGATTTTGTAGCTTCCTATCTTCGTGAGTTATTGTGTGACACGATTTGCTGTTCAATATCTATTCCAGGCTGCTAACGGGGAAAACGTTTTCTTCGCGCAAGTGAACACTGGATTTTGGGTAAGTTGTTTGAGTATTTTTTTTTGTTGTCATAAAAGTCACTCACGGAACTTTGATTAATGTTAATGTCCGAAATTACGTTTACTGTTTACATACCAATAAGGTAATTTCAATTATCATTTAGAGTGTATCGCATGCTGTGGACAGACAATATTAATTACGAACTTTTCTTCGCTGTTTCGATGTAACTTAATCTATGTATGGTGTGTTGCCGATATGTCTGGCATTTATAAATCGAGAAATTAAACATTCTCCTGTTAATCTTTTACGTTGCTAAGTTAAAGTTTTTACACCTGTTAATCATACTTGTTAGTCGCTCTAGCATTTATGAATTGAGAAACTAAACATCTTCCTGTTAATCTTCTACGTTGCTAAATTAAAGTTTCTATACCTGTTAATTATACTTGTTAATCTTTCTAGCATTTATGAATTGAGGAATTAAAAATACTCCTGTTAATTTTGTACGTTACTACATTACTACATAAAAAAAAGATTGTTAATCTTTTTTTTATGGTAACATACCTCTCTCTTTTAAATTGTGGTTACCCAAACACCAGAGTAACAAGTATTACGAATTTAAAAATTAGTTACGAGTTTGGAGCGTCTGTCGTGATCGAGGCAGAAGTGTTAATTAAGATTGATCTGGCGCCCTTAAGTATAATTTCCTTGAACCTCCCCTACCTCCGACTGTATGAGTTGGCCGTGCAAGGTTCGTAAGACCTAAAGCTTGTAACAAACTCCGTTAATAGTTTAAATTGATAAATATTTAATAATTCTTTTTCTAAACTTAAAAATCCCGGCCTTTCCACCATAACTTAGATGATATTAATAATTGTGGCAAAACGCCTCGCGAAATTAAATCCGCTGGGTTTTCATCTGATTTTATGTAATGCCAATTCCAAGATCCGTTAATGATTGAATTTCACTAACTCTGTTTGCTACAAATTTTTTCCATTTTGATGGACATGCTCTTAACCAACTTAAAGTAATAGTGGAGTCACACCACAAATATTCTTTATTAATTTTTACATCAATCATATTTCTAAGTTTATTAACTAATTGCGCCAAAAGTACGGCTGCATTTAACTCTAATTTTGCTAATGTAATTCTTAAAGGAGCCACTCTTGATTTAGCCGCTAGTAAACATATTAAAATTTTATTATTAGCAATTGTGCAAATATATACATTTGCACCGTAACCTCGCTCAGAGGCATCTGAAAAACCATGGAGTTCTATTACCATAGTTTCTTTTAGTAACGTATATCTAGGTACTTGAATATTGTTTAAATGCTTTAAAAATCTAACCATTTCGTATGTAAGTTCATAGGAATTGACTCATCCCAACTTAAATGCCATAATTCTTGTAGTATTAATTTTGCTATAATAATAGTAGGTGCTAACAAACCTAAAGGGTCAAACAACTGTGCAGTAGTTGCTAGTATTGTACGTTTTGTTATAGGATTATATACGTTTACATTATTAAATTGATAATATAAAATGTTTAAACGTGAATCCCAACAAATTCCTAATGTTTTTATAGTTTTATTTCCTAACTCTACATATTCATGATTAATTGTGACGTCTTTATCTTCAAATAATTGCGACGCTACATTACTACACCACTTGCGTAATATAAACCCTAATGTTAATTTCTAGTTCGCTTCTGGTTTCTGGTATCTGGTGTCTACTATTATAATTATGGACTGTACTCGCGTAGTGTGGTATCTTTAAAAAACTGTTCACAATATTTTTCTTCTAAGCTTAAGCGTTTACTAGGTTCTAAAATTTTATTTATTTCCCAAAATTTCGACACTCGATCGTGTAAATTGTTTATTGTTAAATAAGTTAATGTTTCTTGAGTTTCAGTATTATTAAGCATTAAGTTTCCTGCAATTATCCAACCCAATTTTGTCTTATGTAAAGTTGGTTTATTTATCCCTAATTGAAGCTGCCCTACACTTAATAAGTTCCAAAATTTACTGGAACCAACAAGTAAATCAATTTTACTAGTTTCATTATACGTTGGATCAGCCAGTATTAAATTTGTGAGAATATTTAGTAAGTTAGAATCAAAACTTTCAGAAGGTATTTTATCAGTAATTTTAGGAATATCCAAACATTCCAAGTTACAAGTATAATTATTGCAGCATGACTTAATTTCTACGTTAACACGCGACAAAACTGCAGATGCGCTTTGATTAATTCCTACTACCGACATATTTATTTTATAACGTTTTACATTAAGTTTGTTGCATAACTCTTCGGTTATAAAATTTGATTGAGATTCTGAGTCAAGAATAGCTTTAACAATTAATACTTTACCAAATTTATCATTTAACTTAACACATGCCGTTGATAATAATATTTGATTCAAATGTTTAACTTTAGAAATAAAAGCGAAATTTGATATAGTAGAAGTTAATGGTTGCGAATTTATATCTTCTAACAAAAATGTATCTGGATGATCTGAATTAGTTATTTCAGTTTTTAAATTCAACGGGTTATTTAAGTGCAATAAAGTATTATGTTTACGATGGCAAATTTTACAAAAAAATTTTGGTTTACATTGAAATGAAAAATGTCCTTTTTTAAGACAATTACTACATAACTGCAGTTCTTTAACCCTATCTATTCTTTGATTTACTGGTAGGTTTAAAAAACTTTTGCAGTGAAATAATGGATGATTATCTTTACAATGGAAACAAATTTGATCAGTATTTATTGATAAAGATTCTAATACGCTTTGCCTGTTATTTAAAAATTGAAGAAATTCTTTTATTGTAGGTATGTCATCTTTTGATTCATATTGTTTATTTAAAAATATTTCCCACTTTTTAATTGTGTTAAAATCTAACTTTGAAATAATGAAGGGAGTTAAAAGTGCATCCCAACTAGTAACTGGTTGTTTCATAGCTTCAGGGCAATTTAAATGCTTTTGAATGGTATCAACTAATTGTAATGAAAAATGCGATTCTTTTGTTACATTTGGTATGTCAATGATTTTTCTAACATGATTATAAATGATTCGTCTTTTATTATTATATCTATCTTGTAACATTTTCCATGCAACTAGATAATTATCATCAGTGGTATCTGAAGAAGTAATAATATTTAAAGATTCTACTTTTAATGAAGACCTTAAATAACAAAGTTTTTGTACATTTGAGAGACCGAAATTATTATGTATAATGGTACAAAAGGTATCGTAAAAACTGCGCCAATTTATAAAATTTCCATCAAATGTAGGAATACAAATTCGCGGTAATTTAACATTATTTGACTTGGGTGTTTGGGAAACGCGAATTTTCAAATATAAAGGATTATTTTTATTTTTATTCGATTCAAGTAAAATCTTTGCTTGCGCAGTTAAAGTAAAATATAAATTTTGAAAATCTTCACGTTTTTTTTCATTTTCATCGTCAAATTCTAATAACTCTAACTCGGTCTGTATTTCGTCATATTTGTCAAACGACTTTTCTATATTTTTTCTAAACGTTGTTGTACATTCTGTGCAATTACAAATGTCAAAATTGTTAAGAAACTTTTCAAAAATTGTTAATTGTGACTTAATGCCACCCCGCCTATAATGTAATTGTTTAATGTTACTGTCAATGTCAGTCATTGTTAAACCCAAATAATGCAAATGGAACAATAGAATTTCTTACTTGTAGCAATTACTGATTTTTCACGATGTTCAATTTTTCTCCTTTCAATACACTGTATGTTTGATATTTTCTACCGGTTGCAATGGAGCAGAAAAAATAGTGTCTATATTTTCTATCCGTTACGAAGGACCAATGTTAATTTCTAGTTCGCTTCTGGTTTCTGGTATCTGGTGTTTACTATTATAATTATGGACTGTACTGGCGAACTATATTAATTATTTAGAAACATTTATTAATTATTTTCATTTACTTAAATAACATATTTATTCGTTTTTATTAAAACGTCAATGTGATTAATTAATATAAAATTGTATCTTAACAACTATAACAAAAAAAAATAAATTAACTTGTTATAAAATAACATAAGCCTTAAACACATGTTATGCGAGAAAAGGTCGAAAAATTGTGATTCACGTCCACTGACTCATTTTCTGCTGACTTAGATACGTTTGAAAGCATTTGGATAAATGTAAAATTTTCTCTAGACACAATCAATTTTAGAGCCAAAGTATAACTTTCAGAAATTTTGCCAGATTTTGATTGAATACGTTTGGATTAAATAAATCATTCAATGATTAAATAAACAATTCATATCGCGTGAGTCTTGACAATTGCTTTACCACACTCTAACTAATGCGCATTTTAAAAAAACAACAAAACTAAATGATTACTGGATTTTACCCGAATTTTATGGCGGGTTTACAGTTCTACAGCTACTAAGATTATGACACGATTCGAGCTACGTTGCCACATCTTTTCAGATGTAAAAGTGGAGATTTCATCTTTGGAAATGTGCATCCACAGTTTAAAAATGGTTTTTTTTTCAACAGTTTGTCGCGTTCGCGATATCTTGTCATATCTAAAGAAAACTTACAGCAGATTGGACTCGCAATAAAAACATTTTGCGACGCGAAATAATCGACATGCCTTTTTATTAAATTCTCAATTTTTTACCGATTTTACAATTTTTTCTTCTATTAATTCGCTACTAACTATAAAAAAGCATGAAAAGAGATGAACTTTACTTTAACATGAATCCTTTCTCTAGTCTTAACAAATTTATAACGCTAATAATCTTTACAATTGTTTGACTGTTTTTACAATTTCGACATTCAAAATTTACTAAAATTTTATTCTACCTACTTTTGTCCTATGTTGATAACTTCACAGTGAAATCGTTTTTGATTTAAACTAGTAATTACTGATAGTTTTTATTATAAAACTTTATAAATCAGATTTATTAAATTATTTCGTTAATGCATTTTAAAATTTGAACATAAATTATCGGTTTAGTAGAGCATGTGTGTTTCGATCGAGTTGCTTTTGTATTGAAATGATTTGCTTAATAATTTAAAATAACCAATCAACTATTACCCTAAAACGGTGCAAGATAGAAAAAAGTTCGACATAAACATTTTTATAGAAGACAAAATTTACTATAAAAAAGGCAGCAGAACGGTACAATTACGTTCAATAGTTTATAAGAAATAAGTGTGCAAAGTTGCACAAAAATTACATTAAAATTCTGTTACTCTTAAACTATTAGGTATAATTATACACTGCCGCGGACTTTTTTGTAGTAAATTTTGTGCTCAATAAATTCTTTATGTGCAATTTTCATCTATATTCTACCGTTTTTGCAGCGTACAAGGCGGAAGCTTGCGCGGATCTAATTCTGCAATTGTTATAATCATTTTTCATCACTGCTGAGTGAAATTAAGACTTACATTTTTAAAACATAAAACGAATCATAAGGAATATCTTTTTTAATAATAATAAACACTGCATCCGAAAAATACAAACAGTAAAGTAAAATTAGGCACCACCGCAATTTCCAGATTTGTTTCATCTGAGCGTTTCATCGTTTCGTTACACGAGCCTTCGAACAAAGCTCCCTATAAGTGTTTTCAACACTAACACACGTCATAGAATACGTTTCAATCATTCTAAGGTTTCAAAAACTCGCCGCTGCACGGCTCGTGTATAAAACCCGATCTCGTGATTGAAGCGCGTTCATTCTGCAACTTGTGTTTTAATAAACTGTTATATGAATCAAAAACTGCAGATTTGTGGGCATCAATAACTAGTAAAGAAAATTCTTGAATGTCAAATAATGTAACTTTTTTTAACATTGTTTTTTAATTGAAAACAAATTACTTTTCTTCTATGAAAATTGCATTAAAATCATACAAATTTAGTAATTTGTTTCAATAAATAATTCAGTATATAAAATGTCACTTTTTAAATATATTATTTGGTGCCAATGTAGTGTGCGCTCTATCTATAGTCACCGTGATTACAAACACTAATAAAATTCAATTATTTACATATATACAGTACGTATATCTCTTAGGAAGCTTACGAACAAATCTTCCTCATTCGTTCTGATGTACTTCCACGCCAAATAATCCAGATGCGACTGTAGATGCTGCCTAGGAACACCCCTCATGTTTCTCATAATTTTCATTTTCCCTTCCAGCCACGATTTCTTAATGCCTTGTGTTTGTGCACCGCTTTCAGGATCCACATAGTTATGTTGGTGGTTGACTGTTAAATGAGTATATCCCAAATTTGCCAAGTTAGCATAAGCTGACCACTCGTCTGAATGGATTGTAGAACCATGCTGCACCTCACGTTGTTTAATTGAAATCAATGTATTGCGGTCTCTGCGTTCCACAACGAAATATCGAAGTTCTTGACTGTTCAGCAACCCAAATACCCAAGGTCCATCAATCCGTTGACCATGATTACGGGCATTATCAATTTCAGTATTACTATCCTCTGATAGTGCCGGATGGTCCCCAACCAATAAACGACCTCTGTTGTACTTCCTCCGGCCTGCAAATCTCGCTTCATCAATTTGCACTGGATTTTCATTAGTTCCAACTAAAGGTCCACGTCGTTGCACACTAACAATTAAAGAGCAAACTTCTCGGCACATATTAAACCAATCACAAACAGTATGTGATGATTTGCCCGTTAATTTCATTGTTGTCTCATTTGGAATCTCATGAACAAACATAAAAATCAATTCTAGAATTTCGCATAGTTTCAAGTTGCAGCGCGCTTTGCCATTTAAATCTGTAAAGTGGAAAAAATCATTTCCTTTCCGCACCGATCTGGTTACTTGGCAATTCTTTCTTGGGCACCTCAGCCTCAGCCTTGTCTGTCACGACGTCTCTTCATTGCTATTTCCGCTCCGCAACTGTCACATAGATGAGCTTGATTTTTGTTCACCAATAACTCGTTGTGCAATAAATAATTCGTCGCAGCTTCTTCAGTTGGGATGACGGTGTTGTAAAATTCTTTTATTAGCATTTTTAAAACTGTCGGCAATTGTAGATAAGAAAAATGCAAACTGAACCACTGCTGCATTTTGTCGCTCAATTTATATTAGATATTGTCATTAAGTGATCATTGTGGCAGAGAAAGTTAATTACAATTCTTGTCATAATTGTCTTGTGTACATCATTACCAAAATTAGTTATTATATGATGGTGATGAATCATTAGGTCATATCAATCGATTAGAAATTATCCGAATAATTTACTTAATCTACAATTAATAACCCTACAACGATTTCAAAAGGTAGATCGTAAACTACATCCCATCCCTGCATTGTTACTATAGTAGACCTCACACTACATTGGCACCGATTATTTTTTCTACAAACGTTGTTAAATAGCGTGTTCATTTTGTTTACAACTATTTAATAGAACAATGTTTTTTAACATGGTGTTAAAAACAAACAGCTAGTGCAAGCTGATGAATCTCGTCATTTGAAAAGTATATTAATCTCTACTGTATTTTTCTATTCTATGTGGAAAGAACATAACATTTTCTATCAAAAACTTTTTGTAATGCATATGCGTTTAGTTAATGATTAAATAGTAATAAAAAATTTTCTGTGAAACCTCTTTCTTATTTTAGTAGGCCATACTTTTAAAAGCAATGTATTGTATATTCCGGCACATAATTGTTTCTTAATGTTCATTTCAGAACCTGAAAGATCATGTTTTTTCTGCCTTGTGCTTTACATAAAAATAGAAAGTTTTAATATCAGTAATAATACAGACATATTTGATTCATCTAGTAAGTAAGTCTAAATAAAGTTGTTTGAAACCATATTCTCAATATGAAAAAGTGAATAGGATGTTTATTCTGGGTGAATGTTTTAATCTTTTCGTATCAAGGATATACGCACACAAGTATCCCAATCGACCACATGCAGATAAAAAAAAGGGAAAGAAAAATTTGTTCTAAATAATAAGGACAGTGAGTTTTTGGTTTTACAATCAGTGTTGAAAACGCAAATGTAAGTTCAAGTGAAATTTCTAAACAAACTAGAATTAGTCAATTAAAATTTTGAAAAAACACAAGTATTATCTTTATCATATACCTACAACTTCATTGATAGTTTTATGGATGAGACTTTTAATGGAGATTGGATTTTTGCTGATAAGGGCTTGAAAAAGTTATGGAAGAAGATGATTTCTTTATATATGTTTTAACCAACAAATCAGCTTTTTATAATAACGGCCTGGTAAACCGATTTTTATTATATACTAAAAACGATCACCTGTATCACACTGTTGACTGCCAAAATTGGTGGAGTGTCAATGTTTTCAGTGGAATTGTAGGAGCCACACGTAATTGGTTTTAATTTTTTTATGGGAACGGCACAAAGTTTTTACGTTCTGTAGAACAAGAATTTTTGACTTTTCTGGATGACTTTTAAAAGAATATTTTTTGTCTTTTTAGCGAATCTGCAATGTGCTTTTTGGCCACAGTCAAGCTTCTTTACCACCCATGCCTTTTTATTGTGGATAAACTTGAAAAAAATCAGCTAATAACCTTTTTGATGATTTTAGAGAGCAATGTTTGGTATACAGATGAGTTTTTCTCAATTGCGGAAATTCCAGATATCATTTGACAGAGTTCTTCTCTGCGCCAAGCGTCAGATACCTCCATTATTACAGCTATCTTCAATTTCACCACGTGTTAAAAGATTTTACTTTTGGACGACATCCTTTTTTTCGTTTCAAAAAAGCAATTAATTTGTAATATTTGCTAATATGTACCCAAAGAGTCGAGAATTCCCAAATATTTGATCGATTTTTAAAATAAGTCAAAACTACATTTTTATTCTATTTTCCTTCTACAGCCTTACGTTTGCACCAATTAATAAAGTTACTGTATGCTATATCATACTCTCGTTTTAATTTTCTAGGAAAGAAACCCATAGTTGTTCTGTTTACATATTATTCAATATATATTAAAAGTGTTTTAAGTTATCTACAGGTTCGTAGAAAAGAAGAAGATGCCACTGAAAAACAGAAGAGAAAAACAGGTCTTCCAGCTGGAAAATCGGTTTCATTAGTCGACTTGGATCCAATACAAATCATTGAAACTTCCGTCGCTGCTGAAAATCAGTCAGGACCTAGTGGGCTGCAAAACATTGAGCGTCTGATAAATGAAGTGAGAGGAAATGATAGTGATAGTAATACCAACACGGATGGAGAAGAAATATCTTTACATGATATTTACATTTTTTCTTTACATGATATAAGTTGACACCCGGTTTAACTTACAAAGAGAACTTATTTCATCAATTTTATTTTAAAATTAGTTTGAGAAAGTAACTCACTAAAAAAACATGATTTCTTAAACTGAAACTCGTTTTCTGAAAATACGGAAATTAGATTGTAGCCGCTTTAATTTTTTGTTACTGGAAAACAATTTATAATGGAACTGTTTTTCTTCTTTTATTGATGCGACTGTAAACACAAATAATGGTCAAAATCGCTATGTTGTACTTGTTGGACGTTTCTAGAGCTTTCGTGGGTCGTGTGCTTTTAAAATGGAGACGACCGTTGGTAATGGTAGGCCACAAATTTCTACTGCATATGGCTTTGATTGTGCATACCAGAGAAAATTTTCTACGTTTACAAGTGTCATAAAAGAAACCTTTTTTTCTACGGTTTTGTTAGGAATTCGTGATAGCGGTCTAAGAAAATGTACGACGGTATTTAAAAGATTCTTACCAAGAAAAACAAAAGAAGTTGTATAGAATTCGCCAAACGCTATATTAATAAACTTTTTTAGTTTTGGCAAAATGTCATTTTCAGCGACAAAAAATCGTTTAATAGTTCAAACTACGAACCTATAAAAAATTGTTGGCAAAGAGGAATCCGTTACCAACAAAAAAAAACACTGATAAAATTTTGGTACTTTTAGTAGCGGTTTTCCAGAAGTGTTTAAGCGAGAATTTTGGGAATTACTTTAATTGGACCGTTTATTTTACCAGAAAGACTTACGGGTGATTTGTACTTAACTTCTTTTCAAAAAATTTTTTTGCGAGAATTTGATGAATTACTTCTTGAAACTTACATAACAATGTGGTGTATTTACGATGTACAAGTATTTATGCAAATAACAAACAATTTTTGGTGACGTATGTAGGGTTACATTTTAGCCAATGGAGGACATTATGAATATTTATTATAACTTCAAGGTAACAAAACCTGGTTTTACTTATTTTTTTTATTAATTTAATAGAACGCTGTTGCTGGTAGCCAAAAATTGCAAAAATATTGTTTTTGACTACTTAGTTTTTTTTTGCAGTATTTTTGATTTATTCAAGTATGATGACTAACCTACGTAACATTACCTACATTTAATCATTTGTAAATACATTACCTTTAGGTATTATTTAGTGTTCTTAAAAAGAACGTGCAGTTGTTAGAATAGCAACTATGTCTTATCCAATATTGTTTAGTATTTATTTATATTTTTCGTGTCAGCAAATTAGTGAGAAGAAATTTGCATTTTTTAGAACAGTTTCTTTTTATTCAAATATCAACAAAAATAGGAGATTATTTAAATCAACAGGTTCGCAATTTACGATTTATTTAGCTAAAAATTTTGATTTTTTTAATTGTTTTAACGGAAGTATATTTTGACATTATTTGCTTGTATTTATACTTTAATTTTGCCTTCTAAAATAACCTGTAATAAGATACATATTTACCTAAAAAATCATAAATTTTCTAAACAGTTTGGGTATTTTTATCGGTAATTATTTTCTTACGAAAAATGAGATTAAATTTAATTCAAAAAGATTTAAACTTTTATTTGCACAAAAGAGCCTAGTAAGGCCGACAAGTAAACAAAAATTTAATAAAAAAAATACAATTTGACCTAATTGTTTCCAAAATTCTTCTACAATGGTATTTGCTAATTACTTCTCAAGAAGTTATGAAATTTATTTTGCTAATAATAATTGTATCGGGTTATTTCAATTAAATTAAATTAAAACGGTCAACGTCTTTATATTATTTGTAGATTAAAATGATTTAATCAGGTATCAACATAATTACATTATTCTTTGTGTAAAAGTATTCAGACAAAATTATTAGATTTACCATAAAAAAATACAAAAACTATTTCTATTTACTTGAAATTTATTATTAACTTCTAATAAATGATTTTTTTAAAGCGTTATTTACATAAATATATAAATGCAAAACCCTCACATTATAAACAATTCGAAAATTGACAATTAATGACCACATTAGAAGACACCGATTACAAACAAATACGTATGTAGAATTAGATAGAAGAAGCATATTTTTAATAGAATTAGTTTTCTCTTTTTATGCTATTATTTAAAAGTTTTCGATTACAGATATTGATACCTGCTGTGTTGAGTAGAACCACTTAAGAAACCGAGCGGTTTCTACGGTCAAACCGCGTTTACACTATTAAAACTTCCGTTTGTTGCAAACAGTTTGTCTCGATTTTTTTGAAAACGAATGTACATTTTACAGTACTATTAGAAAAAATGTTATTTTAAAATTTGGAAAAGACTGTTGTTGCAAAATAGATACGTACATAGAATGTTTAACTTTTTTATTTACTGCAAAATTAGTTCTGTATTATATTTCTATATTTTATATTACTATTTTAATGGTTTTAGCAATTGTTAATTATTAAGTAATATAAACAAGTTTATTAATATAAAAGAATTTTTTTCATATTTATAACCTACTAGACAATTGCGCTATAATTACGTCATAGATGAGACTATTAAAAAAAACTACATTCCATTGCTTTACAAATCATACACTCATTGAAATCATCACACAATAATCACTTCACAGATGTGCCGCACATAATAGAGATCATCTCGATTTAAATACCTTCAATACGCACCCACGCATATTTTACAAAATAAACAGGATGAGCGCATCTAATTGTAACACGCAATTTAAGAAGTAATGAGTCTTCTAATTATTATAATTACCTTCTAAGACTGCTTCTTTGTTTGAACTAAACTTGGATTGTTTAAGAATGAAAGTGCGCCGTAATCAATGCAACAATTTACGTTATGTTATATTACAGAACAAATTATTATTAAACACAATGTATATGTATATAATAATTATAAAATATAACGAAAGCTTTGTATATTCTAGACACATTTATTTTTTATACTGTGGTTGATAAAATGTAAACTTTTCTTGTATACGTGAACATTGCATTAAACTCGATTTGCTTTGTTTTATTTGTACAAAATTCGTAAAAAATAAGTAAATAATTTAACATATAGTTTTTTCGTATATACAGGTTAACTACTGTTTGCTTACAAAATAGTTTTGATGTTTTTTTAATTGACAAGGGCGAAAGCGGGAGCTGCACAACCAACTTTTTTTTTAAATAGGAGGCTGCGCCAAATCGCAGACCGTTTGAAAAGTATTTTCAAGTAGAATTGTTTTATGGTATTGGTAAAGTAGTTCATCACTCAAAGTAGAGTATTGTTTAAGATAAAATTTTGCATATCCTTATCTCCACAATTTTATGTATTTTTTAATATTTTATTTTAAGAAATTAATTAGACATGTTTCCCTAATAACAATTAGCATCATCAGTATATCTAAAAACTAAAATTAAAACATTAGAATATAAATAAAGCATACTAACCAAACAAAATTGTAAACAAATTATAAATTAATATGCCAATTAAACGTGTTTGACAATTTTATACAGTCTACTATATTTAAAAAATTATTTTAAATAAAGAAAATAGAAAAATAAAAAATAGAAAAAAATAGAAAAATGAAAAGAATAAAACTATAACTTTGAACTGAGAATTAATTTCAAGAGTCTCTAATGAGTTAAAAAGAGATCCTTTATTACAAACATCTAAAATTTTGGTATTCAAATCTGAATAAAATGAATGTCTTGAACATAAAATATGGTAGGCAAAAGCATAGTTAGTATTAAGAATATTTGTTTTTAAATATCTATTTATTAAATATAAATGCTTATTTAGTTTAGTTTTGAATTTTCTATCTGTTTGACCAATATATGAAGAATGGCAAAAAGAACAAGTAAGTTTATACACTCCAGGTTTATGTAAAATTGGTATTTGATCTTTATTATTAACTACAAATAATTTAAGTGTGTTATGTGTCGAAAATGAAATGTTGATATTATGTTTTTTAAAAAGTTTTTGCAAAAATTGTAAACAGTGACCAAAGTATGGAAGAGATCTAAAAACGATTTCATTATTAGTAAGAAAATTGATCAAATTATTGAATAAATGTTTTATACGAACTCTGTTAAAAATACTATTAATTAATTGAATAGGATAACCATTATTTAAAGCAATTTGATTTATAGTTTTGTGTTCCTTGGCAAAATTAGAAGGAGACAAAGGTATAGAAAATAGTCTACGAATTAAAAGGAAGTACGCAATCTGTATGAGAAGTTTTGCAAAAAATATCAAAATTAAATTTATTGTTAAACCGTGAAATTTTAAAATATACATAAGACAAAGAGTTGTTTGATTCAATATCTAAAGTAAATTTTATTTTTGGATGAATAGAATTAATTAAATTACTAAAATTATTTAATTCTTCAATGGTACCATTAAAAAGAACTAAGCAAGCATCAACGTATACCAAAAAGAAATTTTGTTTTATATAGGAGAGTTTGAAAAAATTGTGTTTTATAAATTGTTTAAAAAAAATTTCAGCTGCTACAGGTGAGATATTGGATCCCAACGCTAAGCCTTATACATACTTTAAAAAAACTTTATCGTCAAATTTAAAATAAATTTGTTTAAAAACTAAATCTAATAATATACAAAAATCTAAAATTTGAAATGTATATAGAGAGTTGTTAGAAAAAAGAAGATTACGTATAAGATTAGTACATTCATCTAAAGGTATTGACGGAAAAAGATTAACTACATCAAAAGAAACTAAAATTGATGATGAACGAAAAGGTACGTTAATAATTTTTTGAGAGTTAGTAATAACATATTTATTATTAAAATTTGTATGTGTTCGTATCATACTATTTAACTATTTCTTATAAAACTGCTACTTTTCGTTCGTACTTTCATATACTATTTTCTATACTTTTGTCTCCTTCTAATGTTGGTAAAGAACACAAAATTAGAAATCAAATTGGTTTAAATAATTGTTATCCTATTTAATTAATTAATAGTATCTTTCACAGAGTTCGTATAAACATTTATTCAAAAATTTGATCAATTTTCCTACTAATAATGAAATGGTTTTTAGATCTGTTCTATACTTTGGTCACTGTTTTCAATTTTTGCAAAAACTTTGTAAAAAACATAATATCAACATTTTATTTTCGACACATAACGCACCTAAATTATTATTAGTTAATAATAAAGATCAAGTACCAATTTTACATAAACCTAGAGTGATATGTATTTTTGTGGGTTTTTCCTACGTTGCACGCTGCGCAACGTAGTAAGTGGGGAATGTAGAACTCATGCGGTATGAATTGCTAATAAACGCGTAAAATATTTTTCCGGTGTTTAATTAAAAATCATCCAGAGTATTAACATATGTAACAAGGAGTGTATAAACTTACTTGTTTTTGTAATTCTTCATATATTGGTCAAACAGGTAGAAAATTCAAAACTAGACTAAAATAACATTTATATTTAATAAATAGATATTTAAATACAAATACTTATAACACTAACTCTGCTTTTGCCTACCATATTTTATGTTTAAGACATTTATTTTCTTCAGATTTAAATATCAAAATTTTACATGTTTGTAATAAAGGATCTCTTCTTAACTCATTAGAGACTCTTCCCACATAACCAAAGTTAACCTTAATTGTCTAAAAAGTGATCATACTTTAACCTGAAAAGTTGACAAGCATGTGGTATCTTTATTGTGCCTTTTAGTCATTCATAAAAGTTAGTTCTACCGCGTGTCCTTAATGGTTAACTTATTTACAACAAATAGTTATTCCTAATAATAAGCCAAATTGTAAACGTAATGGTTACTTTTTGTATAAGCTTAAAGTATAAAATATGGCGACCTATCCCGTTTCTTACCCACAGAGGTTGACTTTTGGATAACTTTTCAATAGACAACTTTAATTGTTACTCAAAAGCCGTTTTAAAAGTTAACTTGGGGGTAACCATAAAAATTAACCTATTAAGAGCTTTCAAGTATAAAATGAGACTACTTGTTTGTTACTAACCCTATAAGTTAACTTTTCGATATCTTTTCAGAGATTTCTAATTAATGTCTTGAAAAAGTTATACAACTGACATCCTACAAAATTAATTTAATGTTAATCCTAAAAATTAAGTTTTTAGTAGCCTTATAGTACAGAATGAGACTACATGTCTTTTTAGTAACCACATAAATGTTATTTTCGGTGAGTTTTATAATCAAGGTCTATAAAAGTTGTGAAACAGACATTCTAAAAAGTTAATTTTATGTTAATCCTAAAAATTAACCTTTTAGTAGAATGTTTTTGTGTAGAATAAGACTGTATCGCGGAAAAACGTCCTCGGAAGAAAAATCACCCTAAACCAAAATTACTTTTCTATATTCTAATAGTTACCTCTTACTATTATTACGACTTACAAGGAGGAACTAAGAAATGAGTTAACCAATTGCGTTTCTGATTTTTGGTGATTCTCATGGCAAAAAAGTACCTTTATTTTGGTTTTTTTGTGCATTCCCGCTTAGTTTTCAGATTATGAATTTTTAAAGAATTGATCAAAATCGTCAGAAGTTAGTTAGTCGCACCGTGAGCTCCAATTACAACAAATTCAAGGGTATGTTTTTTTAAATAGACAAACACTTATTTTAAAAATATTTAAAAGCACTGCAGATGGAACCTGCAGTCATTGTTTCGCTAATTATTTGTTGTAATTCTTATAAGTATATAGGATCCGTAGTTGTATACGCTGAGACTAATTATCTTAGAAAAACTTGTATTTGAAAAAAAACATTTTAGTGGAGTTGTAAGTGTAATTGATTATTATTAATTAGTGTTTGTAGGTTTAGTTACTGCTTACATTTATAATAAAAATCTAATTGGCTAACAATGAAATCCTTAGAAGTAAACTTTATTTAAGTTCCACCATTACCCTCGCACAACAGTTTTCTGGAATGTACTATTTTAATCCGATTATCGTCATAAACATTGTTCTTTTTTGTTTGTAGCCTAATGATTTTTTAAATTTAATTTCAACCTAAAAATTATTTTTTTTAAACAAACTTTTTTATAATTTGTAATGTGGATCGATACAAAATCGTATTGACAATAGTTCAAATTATCGCCGTTAAATCGATAAAAAATATCAAATTTTTCTTCAAAGGCGTTTAGCAGGTTCAAGAGAAAGTATTAATAAACGCGATGGCATCTTAATGTTGATTGTAAAAACTTTTTTGTCGTTTTTGTTTCATCCGTTACGGTAAATGATTAATTTAAGAACTTGTTTTGCATTGCGACTGTGTGTCAACTGGGCACCAAACAATAGCCTTTGTGGATAATCCCTGTGTCGGTCTCTTCGACCATTCAAGGTCTTTTTCTTAGATATTGCAGTTTTAACGGAAATTTCATTTAAAGAATCTCATTCTGTCAATGCTGCCAAATTTTTTTAAAACAAATCGTTATTACTTTGAGCAGAGTTTAATATTCATTTCTGCTTTAACAAATCCGTTAAACAATTACAATATAAACTTGGCCTCTTGATAGCAAATAAGAAAAATGAATTTTTCCAAACAGACATACCGAACAAGTTTTGTATTTAAGCTTCTTTAATATTGTGACTCATAAAGGAGCTATATGCGCATCAATACCCAATTTTAAAAACGTAATACAGGCAAATTTTAGTGTTTCTTATTAAAGGATAGTTTATTTGCGATAAACGGTAAAAAAGTATTATTAATGTCGAAAGTGACAATACAATAATTGATCTAGTGCTTCAAATGAACTTTCTGGAATTAATTCAACAGTTTTTTATTATGTAGCCATCATTAAAAAAAAATTAAATTTCGTAAAAAAAATTGTAACTTAAGTTTTCATGTCGCAGTTAACAATAAGGATATGACATTTGTACTGATTATTCTCAACTTCTTATTTAACCTCTTAAAGCACTTTTTTTTAAAAAAAACCACAAAAGAATCTTTCTTTTAAATTTAAGAAAATACATTTTTGAACTTTATTTTGGCTAAAAGTAATAACTAAACACAAAATAACTGTCTATAAACACTTATCTTTGCAGTTTTATAATTTTTACATATTACATTACAAAAAAAGTCTTTCACTACTAAATCAATAATAATTTTCAAAAAAAACGTTTCTTTGTTTTACAACTGGACGAAAAGTAATATTACTCTAACATTTTATAGCTTACAAGACAGATGTAAATAAAAAAAATCAAAAAGACCATTTTTTTCTTATGTTTCCTATAGCGATAGCGCTCGAATTAATTCAAGCGTGCCTATTTTGGCCCATTTGGCGTAATAGAATTAACTCGAGCATGCACGTTACGGGGTTAATTTAAACTTAACAAAAATAGATTTCAAGAATCATTGAATTAACATTAAACAAACGCCCACCGTTTTTAAAATTTAAAATTATGTTGTTGAAGTGGGGGAGAATGGGTATAGTAATTTAAATAACCACCGGGTTCTTTTAAGACTAGTTTAAAATTGAACGTCGTTTTTTTTACCTGCTAGACAATCGTTCAAGTTTTGTTGATGTGCGTGTTGTACAAATCGAGTGTTAACTTCCTGTAATTGTGTTATACTAAAAGTTCCAGTTATAAAGGTAAAACATCTTTATACATATTTTTAACAGACACAAAAGAACACATAATTCATAATTGCAGATGAACGGTCAGTATACAAAAAGACATAGAAACAGGCTTTCTCTAAATTTTACATGTTTGCCCTGATTTTAAAATACCCAGATTTTTTACAATTTTCTAGATTGCTGGGAACCCTGTAAAATATCAAATCTAATATAAATATTAGTGGTTTAGTTAAGTATTTTTTCTAATTTCAGCTTCCGTAAAATGAATAGTTCTCACAACTACAGAAATGGACGTTTTAGTGGCGACAAAGGTGTGGATTAGAAAATCGAGAAAAAGTGTGAAAAAGGGTTAAAGGCGATGACATTTATTTTAGATATTTTTAAATTTGTAAATAAATAATAAATATATATGTATTATATCGTATCGTATAAAATCTGTTTTTCAAGACTTGCACCTTTACTTTAATGTGTTTTATTTTCAAATGTTAACTATAAGATATCTGTTAAGCAGCCATTAATCGTTGAGCAACTGAAAAAATAGTATTTTTAAGCAGTTTTAAAATCCAACAATTATACATCTTTTACAGTTAACTTCAGGTTGATTCTTGAATAAGTGCAAAAATTGTATATTTTAAACAGCTTTAAAATTAAATAGTAAAATACCCATTTAGATTAACTTTAAGTTATCCTAACGGGTTGAACGTTAAGCAAACAAAAATTAGTATCTTTTAGGCAGTTTTAAATACCAACCATTAACAATCACTTTCGATTAACTTTAGATTACCCTAACAGGTTGAACGTTGAGCAAACAAAAAATGGTATCGTTTGAGGAGTTTTAAAATTCAACTATGCACCGGGCATTTCGATTAACTTTAGGTTAGCCCAACAAGTTGACCAATGAATAACTAAAAAGAAGTATCTTTAGAGTAGCTTTAAAAGTGGACAATAAGTTGTCCGTTTCGGTTAATTTCGGGTTATCCTAAAAGGTTGACCGTTGCACCGACGCAAGGTCAGTATAAGAGTATCCTATGGAGGGATTAAGTGGGACATAGTTCACCATTGGGTGTACTTTTGGGTACTCTATGATCACATTTGCCAATCCAAAGCGGTTACCTTTATTACGACTTTTGGTTACTTTTGGCTGTGTGGGTTGAAATTAATAGAATTTCTAACGATGTTTCTGTAAATTGTCTAAACTAAATGTTAAATTTAAATACCTCAATTCCCTCAGTTCAAAGTTATAGTTTTATTCTTTTCCTTTTTCTATTTTTTGATATTTTTTATTTTTCTATTTTCTTTATTTAAAATAATTTTTTTAAATATAGTAGACTGTATAAAATTGTCAAACACGTTTAATTGGCAAAATAATTTATAATTTGTTTACAATTTTGTTTGGTTAGTATGCTTTGTTTATATTCCAATGTTTTAATTTTAGTTTTTAGATATACTGATGATGCTAATTGTTATTAGCGAAACATGTCTAACTAATTTCTTAAAATAAAATATTAAAAAAATACATAAAATTGTAGAGAAGGCTAAGAATATTAAAATATTATTGTTTTATGGCGTTTAACGTAATATTAGATTATTAAAACTGTGTTTTAAGTTTGGAAGTTCATATAGTACAAGAATCATTTATAAGCAATGCTCAAACTGTTCCCCATTTACCTTTTGACATTAATAAATTCTATTAAAAAATCATTCAACTAAATTCAAAATGTACTCGCGAAAAATTTGCTGCTTTTTCTCGAACTCGGTGCACTAATTCATTCAGGTTATTTGCTTGATTAGAGATAATGTTTTCTTGCAGTAGTTGCAGATATTTAGTCGCAGTAAGAGTACCTTCAATAAAAAAGGAACCTATAATGTTCTGTTCAACAATATCTGCGAAAGATAAAAGTATTTTAGTATGTTAGTAGTTATTTTGGGCCAGTAGATAAACTTAAATTGTTTAAGCGCAAAATTAAAAAGACTATTTAGTAAAATTTATTGTTACGTACCTACCTAAACATTAACCTTTTTTGGAAACTCGTCCATCTAATGGGGATTACTGTCTGTCCAGTATCTGCATTTTTGCTTAGGTACTTTGCTATTTAGCAGAAATATAGCTTCATCAGAAAGAGCTTCATCTATTTTTGAGACTTTGAAACCTAAAGACTTTTAGAAAGTGTTATTTTGTTGTTTGTTTCTTAAACGTTGCAACCCTTAGAGGCGTTTTAAAAAGTTTATTTTATTTACAAAAAAGTTTTTTTTACAAGAGACGGTGTTTTTATTTTTTGTAATAATCACCTGTAGTGTGATGAAAATCCCAATGCAAGATTTATTCGTGCGCATCAAAGACGTTTTTTTCCCAAACCGATTAACTCTTACAGGTACAGGAAAACTTCATTTTTTTTACCCAGGTTAATATATAATAATATGGTTGCCAAATGATATATATAAATGTTAAATTAACATATTTCCTCGGTATGCCAGGAAGCTTCTGGTGAGGTGGTATAGCTTATGTACCACTAGCCCTGTAATAAAAAGTTTTTAATTATTTAGTTATTTTTGCTGAATTATTATCTTTTATGTTACCCTATTGTGATAGTCCTGAAAGCATGACTTTGTTTTCGATAAGCAATGCGGTACTTTGCAGACTGTTCAAATCTATTTTGTGCGAATTTGCTTATCTTTAGTACTCAATTTTGCAGATCTTCTTCGTGTAGTACGAATAGGTTGGTGGGCAGAATTTGTAGTTCTTACCTCATGGGACACTGTAGGTTTATGCTTTTTTATTACAATTGGATTTGTATTAACGGGGCGCTTCAGTGACACCAATTTTGCTGCCACTAAACCGCCAAACACTTGTCTTCGGAAATTTTTATGACTTATGGTATTGCCTTGAAGTTTAAAAAGGATGTAAGCATTCACAATAGCAACATTAAGAAATTGAAAAAATATACAATGCCACCATTTGTGGCTATTTCCGTCTAGTTCATAATTTGACTTTAGTTGGTCAAATTTATCGACATATAACATATTAGCATTATAATCAACTAGGGCTTGAGGGCAAGTCACATCTATAACCTAGCCATTCTTTTGTATTCTACGCACATTTAAAATTACTGTAGGATCGTGAAAATTAGATAATAGGTAGATGAACACAATATTGAAATTCCCGCATCGCTTATTCTCCAATCTATCTCATCATGTTTTATTAACTTATAGCTTTTGGAATGTTTTTTTTTTGATGGATTTATTGTACCGCAAGCGTAAATAACTTTATTTTTTAATTCTTCTAGTAGTTGGAACGATGTAAAATGATTATCAAAAAATAAACTATGTTTCTTTCTTTCTAAATCTTCCATTAACATTTTCACTACTCTTACTTCTAAATCTTTTTCTACAGTTTCTCTTTTTTTACCAGTATGTATTTCAAATTTATATAAATAGCTTGATTTATCTGCCAAAGACCAAGTTTTGTAGCCTCTTTTATTTGGCTTTTTTGGCATATATTGCTTCAAAGTGCTTCTACCTTTAAATCTAATCATCGATTTATCAATAGCCAGAAACTGAACTGCTTTTAAACATTTAAAAATCTAATTTGATAATTCATATAGGAATGGTCGCAGTTTATATAATTTGTCAATGTGTAGGCGAATTTTTTTCAGGTTGAAGCAAATTGTCATTTAAATGTGCGTGATTTAGAAATCAACTAAATCTACTGATAGACATACATTGACTAATATAACAATCGTGAAGATCAGGACTTGAACTCCGAATAATCTCTGTAACTTGGCAAAAGTGTTATACCCATTAGAAAATTTATTCCAAAAAAAGTATTCGTTTCAGTTACATCCGTTGATTTGTATTTTTTGTTGGTTTTTAGTTCCATTTGAGCGGCATAAAGCTTTGTTTGAAAAACTATATTTTTTATCATTCCATGTGTTATCAAAAAACTAAAGATTTTATAAGGCGTAGAGTTGGTTACCTGATTAACCATACCTGCTACTCCAGAAGAATTTGTAAAATTACCAATATCATAGTTCATAAAATTTATTCTCTGTGCTTTTTGAATATTATTTCTTATATGTAACTGGCTGAAAGGAATATTGTTTTCGGGATCTGACAAATCAGATTCTTCTCCAATAATTTCTGCATCAATTTCCAGTTCTTGGTTGTCATTTAGATCCAATTCATCAATTATTGACTTGATCAGTAGGAAGAGTTTCATATGCAGCGTAAAACTCTTCCATTGTCATATCTACTAAATTAAAGGGTTAACACATTGTAACGTACCTTAATCTTAACCAGGCTGAGCTCAAATATTAGTGTTGAGACTGCTAATGGTAAGTGGGAACCTTATGTGATGGTTTATGTTTTGTTGCTTGTTTGCTAAAAAAATTAAAATCGACGAACAAAGTCAATAAAACATAGATGAGCGCTAATGAATTTATTTAAGAAAAAAATTCACAAAACCTTGAAGGTAAATAGAAATTAAATACAGATAAAAACAAAATCAATAATAAATTATAAAAAATTATAAAGCAAACACTTAAAACTAAACACAAATATACAACAATAAATAAATACAAAGAAAATGGTTAAATACCCTAAAATTATTACTACTTACATTTAATTTGGCTTTATGATCCTTCACAATGCCAATAACTAAACTGTAAACCAACATAAGTACAATTGTCAATTATGCAAACTTCTGCTAAATACTTAAACTCTAATAATCATAAATTTTGAAAAATCGGTAAAGTTTTTCCAAATATTTAATTTACATACAAACGAACGGTATTGATGTAATTAACAGTGTTTACATATTATCCATAAAATAACATTGTTGTTTGAAGCACATATAACCGACAGGTACTTAATCGGTTCAAAATAAATGGTACAAAAAAAAACTTTCATAACCTACAGTAATCACCGCTCTTCAAATTCACAAGCAACGCAACAGCCGCAGAATTGAAATGACAATCCAACTCAAAATTTAACAACCAATCGAAACTGTCTATTTTTTGAATTTGAGTCAATTGGGATCTGATTACACTGGGAATCTTTCTATACTAAGGAGCAAATGATTACAGCGATAATACAGGTGAGTATAAAGGTAAAAAAATCAACAAAAACTTTATTAATAATAATTATTATTTATAACACAATTATTATAAACAATTTTTGGTCTTTCTTGGTTTTGAATGCATTGTTTTTAAAGTGAAATCTTTGTAATCCTCCCCATCGCATGTTTTCATGTTGAATGCGTAATCTTCTAATATACTTCTTATTTTTCAGATAGGTGATACTTCCGTCAGGGAAATTTTTTAAACTGCTCCCACACAGAATTAGACTACGCTTTGTATTCTCTGGAATAGTCATCACTCTGTCCGTATTTCTTTTAAAATTGTTTTACCGAACCGCAATTCTACCATTTCGCCAACACTGGTAAAATTTTGTTACTATTTACACAGTTTTTGTTACGTTGCCGTGGTGACATTTCATGAATTCCTGTATTTAAAAAAAAACTCATATTCCCGTCATTTTTTTTATTGTTCCGACGAATACAACTCGTGGTAGGAATCTTTTGGTAATTTTTGTCAGTCAGTACCACTTATAGTTGTTATCTTTAGAAAATCGCCACGAGTGCTTTAGCTTTTTGTCACAACAATGATTCGTGATCTGACTGACAAAAATTATTACCGGCAAGATTCCTACCATTATATATAAAGCAGACATGATATATTCAAATGTCAAATTAAATGTCAGATAGTAAATCAATTCACAATAATAATACAAAGATTTTTTGATATTTTTAAGAACAAAATTAACAAAATTCTTTTAGAAAATACACCATAAAACACAATTAATTTGTAATAATTGATTAAAATACTTGGAAAGTAGTAAAAAATTATCTTGCCGAATACACCTCGAGCATTAATAAATACTCAAAATTTTGTTGTAGAGAATGTTTCAAGCGTGTTTCTTTAAGGTAAGAAACACGCTTCCAACAGTCTCTATGACATAATTATCTCGGTATAATCAATGCTCTAGGGTTTTAATACCTGATATTTTTTCCCGTGCGCTGATCATCCCACATCATAAACTAATATAATTATTATTCTCATCAAAACGCAGCGCAGTATTTAAGGAATAACAAAAGATAGTCCTCAACTAACAATTTTTATTAAACTGTACATACAACACCATAATCTCTTCATATATAATACTTTTTTTTCAAAACCAAGAACGTGTGATAAACGAGCACGTTACACAATCCTACTTTCTTTGATTCATGTTTATGAACAGTAACCTACTATCAATTATAAAATTATTTAAGTTTCGGAAAATATTCTCCATATTTCCACTGGTACTTATAATGTACCACCAAATGAGGGGTCTAGTTCCAAAGTGTACAAACTCCGGTATTGCTAATTATTCAATAAAAAAAAAACGCATAATTTAAACAAAGAACTTACATACTGAACCTTAAGACATTTAACATGTTTGGGTTGCTATAAGAAGCTATTGTACTAATTTTTTGCTTAAAAAAATTATTGATAACGGAAATATTCGCCAAAAAAGAACGGAGATTGTACTTTATGAAACCAACCAATAGAGATTGTTCGCTTTGAAATTAAAATTGTACATTATCCATTTCTCAAAATTTTTATTAAAATTCCTATCACAAAATATATTATATTTTTTGTATTTAACAAAAAGTTTTGGCTTTTTTAACATTTAAATTGAAACATTAGCTTCTTCTGAAACTTCTTCACAAAGTATTTCTTGTTCTTCGTCCTCTAGATTTGCTTCCCCTTCAACAACATTTTTGTAAAATTTTAAATGAGGATTATTTTTCCACTCAGCTCCATAATGGGAAATAAGAAGATTATTCACGTCCACTTTCTTACTATCGCTTACAATGTTTTGTCTAACAATTTTGGTAGGATTCATGTCATGAATATTTTTCCCTTTTTTTGCAATCCCCTTTCCTACTCCTAAATCTGAGTTGTATAAATTTTCGCCGCGTACTAAAGCTATGCCTTTTGTGTTTTTAGTTATAATCATTCTTTTCATTTTTGAAAAAGCAAAATGCCACTGGCCAGGAGGTTTAATGTATTTGCTGGCTTCATTTCTCCAGTCATATACGTGAACGTCACTTCCTAGTTTCACTACAGTACCATAACGTGAAAATATTTCTAAATATTTTTTCAGTTCTAAAATTATTTCTTTTTTTGCGTCACTCCTTTTCAATAAGACCAAAGATTCGATCAGGGGGAATAAAAGAGTGCCCTTTAACTGGAAACACCACTTTTTTTAGATACAAGATTTTGTTTAGTGAGCCAGTAACAACACATTGTTATTAACGTAGTGTTTTTATTCTGGCATCCAGATCTATTATACATAAGCATAATAGTATAAATACCTGTAAAATCTGGCATGTAAAGAATGTGGTAAATGCAGGAGGCAATTTCGCTAGAACCTTTTCGATACTCGTTTTTAGTCCAACAAAAACAAATAACTGTAGACGGATTTCATTTAGATTTTGAAAACTTTTGTACAACAGTAAAGTTATACATGTAAAATTGCCGAGAATAATAAACCTCTTGGTCAGGAACTTTAGGCATTACCTGATTTTTTGACAGTCAAACGAAAACAATGCCACAGTTTCTTCCACTTCTCTTAACATTTTAAAGTACGCTTGTGTTTGTATCTGATGCATACATTTTTCTGTTATTAACTTTGTCTTTACGTTGTGGTCATTACAAGTCTTTATTTTTGATGGTAACTGCAAGCAAGTCGTGTAAGCGTCACTCTTAGGTTTGCCAAAACCTGAGTTATATTTGGTGTTGAAAATATGTCGAATATAACTCTCTTTTACAGGCGCGTTTTTTAATATACAATGGCCACATTTTTTTAATATTTAAAGTTGTGTCAATGTATAAACGCACACTTGGGCCTCTGCAATAGTGAGACTCGATCACTTTAAATTTATTTATAAAGTTCATAACGGAATCTTTTTTTGTTTTGTATATATTTAGTTTTCTATCACCTCCACGGTTTTCTGTCGCTGGTAGAGAAGTTTTAAAGTAGTTTTTTGCAACCGTGTCAATTCTTTTTCTCGTTACACACAGAATTTCCATAAACGCCTTCTTACAAACTGGCAATAACTTTTTTTTCTGCGTAAGAATATAGAAGCGAGTTTGAAATAATTTTTGACTATGGCGAGAATTCTTTGGCCTTTTACGGTTTACGGGAACTGTTTTGCAATATTTTAAAATAAAGTTGTCTTGAAATATTTTTTCTTTTTTTTCATAAAATTTGTGAAATTTTTGTATTTCAGCCATTGTAAGGGACGTACATTGAAATGCAATCGTTTAATGTTTACAAGTTTCTACAGATCTACTTACAACTAAAATTTGAAACACTACTTACCTCACTGATTTTTGTTTGTTTTTGTTCCATTCTGCTGGATTGCGTTTCTTTTTTCGGGCTTTATTATTAGTCACAGGAGTTACATTAACTTCCATTATTAAATTGGTATTACTAAGTTCTCAAAAAACGAAACAACAATATAAACAAATGAACTTCACTGCTTAGTACTCATTACACAAATGCAACACAAATCCTGTAATAACCTGTCAGACGTTGTTTCTATAACGCGGGAGTAGAATCAAAGACTTTGTACGTTGTGAAAATATATTTTAACACATTAAGCACAAAACGCGTTGGAGATTGTACACTTTGCTATTATTTACGAATCAGGAGATTGTACGGTTTGCTTCTGGTATGTCAAAGGAGATTGTACGTTTTGGAATTAAGTCTAATTTTATACATAAAAAATGTAATGGAGATTGATCGTTTTAAACAAAAATAATCATTTATTTGCATTTGGCGCCCATAGCCCGTAGTCCATATAGATGCGGCGGTTTGATGTAGTGTGGTGCTAGCATCGTTCTCATCCTTGGTGTTAGATGCCTTTCGTAGAGTTTTAGGACTTGATAGATCTTCCTCTCCAAGCTTGCTGTCGGATCTTTCTTCAGTCTGCGGTAATTCCCTTGATTTAAGACGTCTTCAATTTTTTGGTCGTAGGTGGTGGCATCCATGATGACAGTTGCGGCCCCTTTGTCGGCTGGAAGTATTTTAATGCATTTGTTCTTCCGTAAGTTTGTGAGAGCTTTTTCCTCATGTTTAGTGATGTTGGTGTGTTGTTTTCTTTTCTTCTCTAGAGCACTTCTGATTTTCCACTTAAATTCTTCTGCATGTGTTGGATTCAAACGTGTTGTCTCGACGGCACCAATGATGTCTAATACAGGCACGTGCTTTGGTGTTACCGAAAAATTGAACCCTTTCTCTAATAGAGTCGTTTCTGTAGCAGACAGTGGATGTGTCGATATGTTGACTATAGTTCTCCTTGCGTTCTTTTGGTTGTCGGCTGCTTTCTGTTGGTTTCGTGTGAGTTTAGCCCATTTTCTAACGTGTGTTTCTTGGTGTAGTTGTCCTACCTTCTTGCAAGTAGCGTCTATTTTGCGGAATATTGGTGTGTAATCTTCTTCCAATGTGAACTCTTTTATCTCCTCGAATCTTTGTGTGGCGTCTTGGAGTAATAAAGTTTTCTTCCATCGATGGTGGTTGATTTGTGCCCGGATAAGCGCAAAACTTGCTCGTTCCAGTATCTTGAGGGGTCTTGTTCTTGGTATCGGAGATTTCACTCGGAAGCCATCTGGTATAACTTGGTTGTTTCTTGCCCTCCGTAACAATTTAATGTGTGTCTCTTCCTTCGTAATCTTGATCATTGTCTTCTCGTAGTCTCGAAATTTGTTGCTGATTCCGGCTCCATACCGGTCTTCCAACGTTTGTTTGAATGTATTAAACAATGTTGCTTGATGCGAAGTAATAACATTCTGCTGAACTTTCATTGTTTTTAATTTTGAAATGAATATACACAACGTTTCGATTGCTGTGGTATCTGCAATCGTCATCAGGTGAATACTAACAAACTTAGAAACTGCTGGAGCTTATATACTAAAGACATGTTCGATGAAGCGTTCGATGAAGCGTCTTTATACTAATTTACCAGTTGAAGAAGCATTGAAAATCATCCAAACGAAACTCCGAGAAGATAAAAAACTCCAGGAAATAACCACGCTGCCGGTAGAAAGAATAATGAAGCTCCTAGAATGTTGCCTCAAGAACTCGTACTTTCAGGAGATAAACAGATTCTTCAGTCAAGACGAAGGACTACCAATGGGTTCATCTCTATCACCAGTAGTCGCCAACATATACATAAACTGGTTTGAATCCCAGGCCATAGAGAAATCAAAATTCAAACCCAAAACATGGCTTAGATATGTTAACAATACCTTCATAATTTGGAACCACAGTAATCGGCAACTAGACCTTTTTCTACAACATCTAAACAACATCAAACCATCCATCAAATTCACTATGGAAAAGGAAAAGGAGAACTCACTTCCTTTTTTAGACGTTCAAGTAACAAAGAACAAGAAAATTATGGAAACGACTGTCTACAGGAAACCGACACACACCGGTCGATATCTCAACTTTGAATCCAACCATTCCACATCTACGAAGAGGGGAGTAGTAAAATCTCTAATCGGCAGAGCATACAGGTTGTGCAACACAGAGAAAGGGCTACGAGAACAAATCAAAAACATTAGAAACGATCTAAGGCAGAATGGTTATCCAGAAAAGATTGTAGAAGAGCTTTTACAGAAAAAGCAATTGAACACCATGGGACATCCTCAAACAGAGGAACTGCCCAATTCACTGCTGAGCATCCCATATGTCAAAGGTTTATCAGAATCAATAAAACGTATAGGGAAAAGCTACAACTTTAATACAGTGTTCAAATCATCGATCACCATTAGGAGTATAATTTCCAACACAAAGCCACAAACAAGTCGAGATTCCCAAAACTATATTTACCAAGTTCCATGTGAATGTGGCAAATCATACGTGGGGGAAACCAAAAGACCACTTGACATCAGACTGAAAGAACATCAGACGCACACACAGAGAGGAGAGACTTCTAAGTCCGGCATCGCGCAACATTCGTGGGATAACCAACATCGAATGAAATGGTCGGAAGCAAAAATCATACACAGAGAGAAACATTGGTACAAACGAACGTTGTGTATATTCATTTCAAAATAATAAACAATGAAAGTTAAGCAGAATGTTATTACTTCGCATCAAGCAACATTGTTTAATACATTCAAACAAACAAGTATTTTTCATTAAAATACAATAAAACTATGTAATGTTTTCTTTTATACGCACAAGTCGGTACACTAAGAACAACTAATTGTCAATAATTGTTGAAACTAAATAAATTTGAGCATGTCCAAACCTGCAGCCGTGCGAATATGAATCATAAGTCTTATATTATATGAAGCGGTACATAATCTGAGCGTTCGTGTAGCAAAGGAGAAACGTTTAATAAATGATACATTGCATGCACCATCATGCAGTACTGGGATCAAAAAAGGTGGTACAAAACGTGTACCACTAAGCCTGTATGAGTTAATTAGTAAAAATTAATTCAATTTCTTAAATAACGTTCTGCCAGAGTTTCTTGATGACTTGGCGCTAAACAAAACTTTGGTTTTAGCATGATAGAGCACCGGCTCTATTAAATAGAGAATATCGGAATAGATACATTGGAAGAGGAGGTCCTGTTGCGCGGTCAGCCGGGAGCTCTGAACTAACTTTCTTAAATTTCTTTTTCTGGAGTCAAATGAAGCCCTCTGTATATGAGTTGGCTAGAATAGTAGCTACAGCAAAAGATATAAAAGACAAGCGATCAGCTTTTGCAAGTGTTTTTTCTAATATTAAAACACGCTACCAGGATTGCGTTGTTGCAAATGGTGACCATTTTAAAAATCAAATTTGATCTCTTCCTTGTTGTTTTATTGTTTTGTTTTTCTTGTTTAATTTTTTTGTTTAATGGCAGCAAACCTACTTTGTTTTAAATGCAACACAGTTTTTTTACATTTATCTTGTTATTCAATTTTAATGAACACTTTTTTGGATAAGGCAAAACAAATGTTTCAGACAAATGTTGTAGTAGATAATTTAAAAATATTATAAAAGTATTATTTTTAAAAATCGATCAAGTGGTTTTCAAAATATCTTATTTTGAAATTTTTGATCGATCGCCAAAAGCAAATGCTGAAAGTATTTGTATTTTTTAAATACTTTTCAAAATAAGAGAGTAATGACGATTTTTCAAAAAACAAAAAAACACTAGTAACTATGAACTGGGGCTCTAAATCAAAAATTTGAACTAATAAAATTTGTTTGTTTAATTGAGTTCTGTTATTTTTGAGTGTTAGGATCAACACGCTGTATACCGGTTAACTACTGTTGCCTTGTTTAAAATTTTGTTATATCGGTAACATATATATATATAACACTTTGTTTACTGACACTGCTGTATTGATTGCGCATTTTCCGGACTTTCAATGACTATTTTTTTTTTCATCTACATTTTCTGCTTGTTATTGATAACAATGTCGAAAAAAAACGTTTGAAAAAAATCTTTAACAACCAAATCCTAAACGTCAACGAATTCTGTTTTTCTATTTCATGCACTCCTAGAGGCATACATTTTTGTGAATTATAGTAGAAAACATTTTTTTGCTGTACTACATTATATGATGTATGTAATGCTTTTGTTATTTCTTACTTTAACGATTTTCAGTTGTTGACTGTTTTCTTTTCGGTTTAATTATCAGCTATAATACCCCTAGAGCATTGATAATATCAAGATAATTTTGTCATAGAGATTGTTGAAAGCGTGTTTCTTTTTACTACTTTTTTGGTGTATTTTCTAAAAGAATTTTGTTAATTTTCTTGTTAAAAATATCAGAAAATCTTTGTATGATTATTATGAATTGATTTACTATCTGACATTTAATTTGACATTTGAATATATCATGTCTGCTTTGCCCGATAACACCACACCCGTGGTGTTATCGCTGTAATCCGTTGATGATTGGTTGAATTTTAAAAAATGCAATAAAATAAAAAATTTTTATTGGTTAATTGATACAGTAAAAAATTATCAGCTATAATACCCCTAGAGCATTGATAATACCGAGATAATTTTGTCATAGAGATTGTTGAAAGCGTGTTTCTTGGTACCTCAAAGAAACACGCTTGAAACATTCTCTACGACAAAATTTTGAGTATTTATCAACGTTCGAGGGGTATTCGGTAAGATAATTTTTTACTGCTTTCCAAGTTTTTTAATCAATTAATACCAATTAATTGTGTTTTATGGTGTATTTTCTAAAGGAATTAGTTAATTTTGTACTTACAAATATCATCAAATCTGTGTATCATCATTATGAATTAATTTACTATCTGACATTTAATTTGACATTTCAATATATCATGTCTGCTTTGCCTGATAACACCACGCCCGTGGTGTTATCGCTGTAATCCGTTGATGCGAAAATTTTTCTATTGGTTAATTGATACAGTAAAAAATTATCATGCTAAGTATATTTTTTTTTACTTTTTATAAACATTATTTATCATTTTTAATTATACTACTATATAATTCATCATTTACTCTATTTTGCTATTTACTTTCGCACGTATACATGACATCTATGCCAATATTAACATATATTAGAAATTGTTAATTTTTTACACGACTTTCAATACAAAACTTTTTGTTATTGTTTGCTAACAATAATAATTTTTTATAATAATTGTTGTGTAGGTATATACTGAATGTGTAGTTTAATGTACTTTTTTTTATAAAAAAATTTATTAAAACAAATTTATTTAGATATTAGTGAAAAGTCATAACCTTCATCAATATTTATTATTAATTATAAGATTAGTGTTTATTTGTTTTTAAAAATATTTTTCTTTGCATAACATTAATCAGTTTATAATAAATGAAGTACAAGCTATTGTTGAATATTTAACCACCTAACATAGGAATATACAATTCAAAAATATAATAAATTACCTTATTAATGCTATAACGGCAAATGTGTGCGAGTTTATGTATAAACAAAGAATTGAAAACGTATTAGTTACGTAGGAAGATACAAACAATATCTCTACAAAGCTCATTTGGTATAAATAACGCTGTTGAAAAGTCAGCGGTAGCTTGCTAGTAATGTACAAGACGCACCTTCTACAATCTACACCTTCTTATTATTGTAACACCTCCAAGAAGTGAAAAGGGTGTTACAGGTCATCGCAAATCGGTTATTTTAACTGGCATAACGTAGCTTAATTTCTTAAATTCGTTTTTAGGCATGACTTGCGCACCTCTTTTTAACACACTATGTAAATTTAAGATAATTCAATTCTGTGTCTAAATACGCCTTTAATCATCGAATTGGGTTAAATGCATACAAAGTTCTATTATATTTATTTAAATTTTAAAAAAATATTCGAAATAAAAACTTTAGAGGAAATACAATTAAGTTGCGCAGCTTAATAGGGGTTTCTCGAAAAGTGCTGCAAAAAAATTTTTTTTGTGAGTTGCTTTATAACTAGGGTGGTTTCAACTAACTAAGCGGAAGTGTTAATTTTAATACATTTTAACTATACGTGAGATATTGATATGTTATATGAGAAATTGTTAGTTATTTGTATAGTCATTAATTAAATAATTCTTATAACAAGTTGCGAGTTTAAAGTAACAAATACATAAATATACGCCTAGAATTATATAAACACCAGGAAGCTTGCGATTAACGCTTATCTCTTTATTTTAGTTACATTAGTATCTTACGTAAACTATAAATAATTTTTTGGGCGGCTATATGATACGTTATTTTATGCGCGAACTGATGTATATCGCTATAATTACAAATATCTATGTCAGATGATATGTCTACAGGTAAATTTTGTTATTCTAATCTGAAAGCTCAGGAAACATGTGCACATGTGTGGGTGATACAAATGAAGCTGTATAGAGGGGCAAAAACCGGAAGTAACAGTAGCACACACGTGCTCTTTTTGCGAACTATTTCATACCTGTCATCTACCGCTACATCTACCCACATGTTCAACTTTACCCGCTTATGTTATTAAAATACAAACGTCTAGACTAGTATTTAACTTAAGTATAGATTTAATTACATTTAATCGTATACGATTGCGATTACGTTTAATGATTGTACAATGTTATTTGTACCACAACAGAAATGCAATTTTAATATGCAAAAATTTAGTGCCTATCGGCAGCTATTTAGTACGAAGATCATTCTAACTAAACGTAGTTTTTACTGTTATAAAATTGTTTTTGCTACTGTTTCAATTGCGGCTATTATGATTTTATGTCGTACTTGCAGCATACACCTTCAATAGATTTACATAACATCAACTACAAAATTACACATGCATTTGTATGCTTTTATTTATTCTTAATCCAACTTTTATAAATAAACTTTTTTTGTAACAATTTTCAGTATTTTTCGAGATTGCGTATTGAAACTAGAATATTTACCGTAATGTGTGTAAAGCAATTTTCTTTATAACAGGATATAGAACAAAATTTTGTACTATACACAAATCTTTTAACACGTTGCATACGTAATTTATAAATCAATTATGTTAAAAAGTTTTGCACTAAATTTATTGTAAACAAATTGTTACAAACTAAAGATTTCTATGAAAACCTAAAGCTTGAAGAAAAATCATGCAACATTTATTTCAAGCTTTTTTAAATATTGACTAGTCATTGTTCTATCTAGGATCATTTTGGGTGGTCAATGAAAAATTAAAATATACATAAAACAAAAAAATCGTGACAGATTTTTATTAATAAGAAGTTACAATAAATAAACTAGTCTATAGTATGAACTTAAAAGAGTTGTTCATCTAATCAACAATTTAGTTCTGTGTTATGCGTGAGTGAAGTGCATACAACAAATTTTCCTAGTCTTAGATAAAAGGATGTATAATTTTTTGTATTCTTACGCAGATAGCGTACTTTCGTTACGTAAGTAATTTGAATAACATTGATATTTTTTTTAATTTAAATTTATTTAAGCAAAATTATACTCTTGTTTAAGTTGACTCAAAAAATTATATATCACAGTTATCAGTACAGTATCTTGCAGTTTGAATAGGAAAAATAAACGATTTTCAACGCAATTATAACAAGTTTCAATTATATATTTTTATATTTTTTAAAACTAACACTAATAACAAAAAATTATTACTCATTAATTATAATAATCAAATACAACTACTACTATTTAGTATACCTAAATAATGCACGTTCAATATTGTACTCAGTGGCGTATTGTAGCAGAAGAAAAACCCGGGCTTGCGGCGCAAAATTTACAAGAGGCGCAAAGGTTCGGGGAGAAGTTTATTCTATTCTGTTTTCTGTTACGTTTCTATTCCTGTTTTGTTACTCTTTACGTGATAAAAACTATTTCATTTTGTAGTGCATCGTGCATCATTATACTATTACATTATAAATATTATGATATGACATTCTTTAGATGAAATTTTGTTCCAACTGAGTCGTTTGAAAAATTGTTATAGTATTACTCCTTAAACAATTTTGAGTACTCATTCTCATTACAGATTCTCACGCACCGTATTAAATCTTATAAGACGAATTTACAGCGATTGCAGTATCGCAATTTTGTTTTGATGAATGTACATTATATACTGAAGTTTATGCTGATTCGTATGATTCTGAAAGTGGACTGTATTGCAGTTCTTTATGATTTAATTTAATCTTTCTTGTAGATGAATAAATAAATAACATACTATCGGAATTTTAAGTATATCTTATAGATAATGTGGGTCTAGATATAAAATTTTACTTATATTTTACCGCAGGGTTGCTTATGATAGATACCTATGAAATTAATAATTTATTATGGTTTGTTACGTTTTGCGTTACTTTTCTGGCGATATTTGTTATTTTGCAAGATAATTTTCTAGCAACACTAATTCCATTTCAGATACCACATTGTCTTTAAATTGCAATTGTCATCATGCCATCCCATGTAGACAATTTTTGTATTTAATTCTATAGCTGTGCTTTTGTTGGTAAATCACAAGAGCTACTCTTCAATTAGATTAGGAATCTAAATGTTATGTCTTTGCATAATCAAATGGTACAGCGCCGGCGGCAACACGAAGAAAAAAAGATTATTTTCTTTTATAGAATAGACAACATGTACACGATCCGTTCCGATACTTCGTTTCTGGAGATAAATTATATTATTGTTTTATTAGATTGCGACAATTAGGGAAAATCTGTGCTGTTGAAATTTAATATTTTTTAAGACTTTCATTCAACAATGCGATATCGCAACCAAAATAATGTTTACATGAGAAATGGAACTTTTAGCTTATTAAGGATCGAGTTCGAGTAGGTAGTTAAATTCTGAACCTTAAGATTTTGTCAATTTTATCAGTTTTACCTTTTACTTTAAGTGTGTAAGAATGAGTGGAAAACAAAAACCAAAATTGAGCGGTTCTCAATTTAAAAAATATGCCAAAGAAAAAAGTGAGAAAGAACAAAAGTTTCTAGAGAAAATTCCGAAACTAAACACCTTTTTTAAGTGTACCGCAAATGCTCAACCCTCTTCAAGTGCTACTGCGTTATCATTCATTGATACTTCAAGTATTAGAATCGTAGATGTTCTTAGTACTAGTGACTTTAAAACTCAAGTTGCGTCTAGTACCAGTACTAGTACTAGTACTGATCCAATTGAATCTATGAGTCATGTAGACTGTCCAGTAGTGGTTGTTCCTCATCTTGGCTTTCATATGAACGTAAGCTATTGACTTCGAATGTGTAAAGGCAGCGTTACTTTGTATTTTTTTTAAAGTTTGTTGAATCAGATCCTAAGTGGCATGTTAACGATAGTCTGCGCGACAATATTGCTACTCATGGTATAAGACAGAATCTCGATTGCGATTTTTCCAATTCAATGAGACAATATACTGACAAGAAGCGTTCATGTACCAAAAACTATTCTCCAGACAACTTGCAAACGGAGAAGTTGTTAATCGGTTTTGGTTAGTGTATTCTCTCTCGACCGGAGCTGTGTTTTGTGCCGTTTGTAAACTGTTTGGTGGTAAAACACAGCTTGCAACAACTGGTTTTTCCGATTGGCGAAATAGAAAAGAATTGAAGAGCACGAAGGGAATCAGGAACATCGAAATTCTGCAAGTAATCTAATTAGAAGATCAAATCTTTTAGAAAGAGTAGATAAACAACTAATGATTCATCTAAGTAAGGAAATCAATTATTGGAGAAACGTACTTCTTAGAGTTGTTGAAACCATCAAGTTCATAGCTTCACGTGGACTTGCAATACGGGGCCATACCGAAGTTTTTGATTTATCATAAAATTGAAATTTTATGGGAATAATTGAGCTCATTGCAAAGTTTGATTCATTTGTGGCAGATCATATAGGACGTTTTGGTAACGTGGGAAACGGAACACAATTGTTGATGAACTGATAATACAAATGTGAAAGCAAGTTCAATTAAATATCATTGCTGAGCTGAAAATAGCAAAATATTTTTCAATTATTGTTGATTCCACTCCGGATATCAGCCATATAGATCAGCTCACATTAATTATTCGCTATGTTCTTTCTGATAGGGTACCCGTCAAGCGTTTTATCACATTTATTGCCAACACTGGGCATAAGTCTGAACAATTAACTGACATAATTTTGGCCCAGTTAAGTGCTTTGGACATAAACATAATGGACTGTCGGGGACAAAGCTACGACAATGCCACAAATATGTCTGGCCAATATTTAGGTTTACAAGCAATCTTTTAACATATTATAATCCATGTGCTGGCCAGTCACTTAATCTATTGGGAACTTCGGCGGTTGGCTTCTGCATGGAGTCTGTGATCTTCTTCGGAGTAGTACAAGAGTTTTATAATTTTTTTTCTATTTCAACGCATCGATGGGAGATTTTGAAATGTAAATTGGAAGCAAAACCTTCCATAAAAAGTTTGTCTGTTACCCGTTGGAGCGCCTGTGCGGATGCCAGTAAAACATTATATTCGTGTTATACTGAAATCGTGGAAGTTCTCCATACAATATTAGACGATATAACTGAAAAATCAAATACAAGGTTAGAAGCCAAAAGATTGATTGATAAATTAAGCTCTCTATATTAAATTGAGTAAAAGTTATAGATATGATGAAAAAAATTTATGCCATATTTAATTTGTCGCATATAAATTTGAACTTCTTACAACTTAAAGATTTAGTGAGCATGTCTGCCACCAGTTCTGTAGTTGACATATACAGTAACTTTACATCACTATTTTCTCATGAATAAAGTGATATTTCACATGTTTTGTTCGTTTGTGAAAAGTTTAATTCTCAGATAATTTTATTGCACTCTGATTATCGTTGTAAATAGTCATAGGAATATCTTTAGTTAAAAGATTAAAACTCTTATTATTAGTAAAAATTTGGGAATACAGAAATTTTAAGTATAATGATTATTTTACTGCTTCGCAAATACCGATATATTCAGCATTAGTTGAACTTAACGCCAAGATATAGAACCTCCAGCTAAGGTAAATATAAAACCATAAAATGATTTTCTATCTGTGACACTATTAGCCCAATCTGAATCTACAAAACCAATTATAGGACTATCCGATTTATTAAAAGTTATTCCTATATTTTTGCACCTTTTAAATTTAAGTACTCTCTTAGCAGTTAATCATTGTTCTTTTGAAAGATTAATGTAAGTACATTATTGATCCAATCAATTGCTGATAAGGACAATCATAAAATTTTGCATCAATACTAAATCTTTAATTTTGTTCTAAAGGAGTACCAATAACATTACAGTCTGACATTTGAAATCAGTCAAAAAATTTTAGTATATACTGCTCTTGACTTATTTTTAATTCGTATTTAGAATGGTTTCTTTCAATTTGCATTCCTAAACAATATGTAATTGGTCCTAGGTCTTTAACGTGAAAATTTGCATTTAATTCCTTTTTTAGTGATTTAACTTCACTAAAATTATTGTGAAAAATAAAGAAATTATCAACATATAGGGCAACTATTACAATAGTATTTGTTGAATTTATATAAAAGATGCAAGGTTCAATTTCCGATTGCTTCAAATTGATATTTAAAAGCACTTTATGAGCTTTCTCATAGTCTTGAAGATTGTTTGAGGCTATAAATGGCCTTTCTGAACAAACTTTCCCGGAATTTGGTTTTTCGAAACCATCCGTTTGATACACATATATTTGCTTCTCAATGTCACCATTCAGAAACGCATTCTCCACTTCTAAATACTCTACTTCAGAATTTAACTCAGCAGTAATTGCAAGCAATGAAACGAATTACTGGTGAATATGCTTCTGAATAGTCAACATCACATTTTTGAATAAAACCTTTTGCAACTAATCGGCTTTGTATGTTGCTATCTCGCCATTTTGATCTTTTTTAATTTTAAACACCTATTTATTTTTCACAATGTTTCTGTCTTTTGGGTTGTCAACTAATTCCCAGACATTATTTGCTTTAAATGCGTCTAGCTCTGTTTTTATAGTTAGTTGCCATCTATCATCAATCATCATAAAAATTGGTTTACGTTACGCTTACGATACGTTCTCGGTTCTTTATCACTTTATTGTGTCTCGTAACAGCCATGTTGTTGATCATTTTCCATTTCAGTCTCACTTTCAACCACATTATTGTTTTCTTGTGCACTGACCACACTATTTTCTTCTGAATTATTTTGTTCATTTGTCACTGAAGAAGTATCCAAATTCACAGAATCATGTTTTACGTCTCTAAGATCACTAAGAACTGATCGTGTTAACGGAATAATATTGTCGCAATCTAATAACAGTTCCGGTGGTTTTATTTGGTGTGGTGTTGATAATTAATTGGATTTTCCATAATCTGTTCGTCCATTCTGACTTTCTTGTACCTTCAACTCGAAGCAAGTTTGCAATTGTACGCATGTAACGTTCTACTTGACCGTTGGCGTGATGTACATACGGCTCCTCCACTGACTACTATAAGACTTGTAGGTGTTCCAAACAAAAAAAAGACCGTTTGAGAATGTCCCTTAAATTCTTCTGCAGATGTGCCAATGCAAGAAAACAGCTAGCAATATTTTAAGTAAGCATCGACGAACACTAGAATAAACTGATCGCTAACTGTTGTAGTAGCCAGTGGGCCAAAATAGTCTGCGTGTAACGTATGAAAAGGCATTGATTTTTTATCTATTAAAAATATTGCAGGATGTTTTTGATGAAGCCGTTTTTTATGAATATTGCAAATCAAACAGTGTTTCAAATATTTCTTCACAAATTGTGACAAATGTGGGAACCAGAAATATTTTCTTATCATTTCGTAAGTTTTGTCGTAACCGATGCGCATTTGTTCGTCATGAAAAATACGAAGCAGACCAAGACGACTTTGCTTAATGTTTTAACGCGTTGTAAACAGCTATAGCGTTTTTAATTGATACGAATGGTAATTTCGTTCGGATCCTTGGGTAGCGCGACTGTAGTAAGCGACTTCGTAAATAACTTTATCCTGTTTTTGAAATAGGATAGCACCATAACCAACTGCAGACGCGTCAGAATGCAGCTCAGTTTCCAAGGTCGGGTCAAATATTCGTAACACTGGCGAAGAAGTTAAAATACTAACGACTTGTTTACGCACACTTTCTTGTTCTTTTCCACATTTGAACAGTTCATTTTGACGCGTTAATTTAGTAATACAAAAAAATTCTTCTTGCGTAAGCATGTATAATAAGCCGAAAATATCCGGTAAAGTCAAGAAATTATCGCACTTGTTACATGAGCATCTCGCAAGGCTATGACTTTGGAAGGACTAGGTTGCACGTCATTTTTTGACATAACACGTCCCTAATACTCAATGCTAGACATAGAAAATTTGCACTTTTTAATGTTGATCGAAAAACCTGCCTTCCGAAGCTGAATCAAGACTTCATTTGATAATTTAATTTCGGTCTTTACATCGGTTGATGGAATTAAAACATCGTCAATGTATACGAGAACTTTTCCGTCATTAACAAAAGGTGCCAAAGCCTTATTAATAGCACGTTGATATACCGGGGGCCCGTTGCAAAGACCATACGGCACTTTTACATATTCGTATTGGCCAACGGGAGTAACAAAAGCAGACTTTTCGATTGACTCAAGATCAATAGGTATCTGGTGAAACACTGAAGTCATCTCTAAACTTGTAAAATATTTTCCTTGTCCGTGGTAATGGATAGCGATCTTTTATTGCTATTTTATTTTATGCGCGATAGTCCACAACCATGCGATTTAAGTAATCTTTCTTTTTAACGAGCAAAATAGGGCTGGCATAAGCAGATGATGATTTGCGTGTTACACCATTTTTTGTTAAGTCCGAAACAATCGATTTTACAATTTCGCGCTCAGCGAACAAAAGACAATATGGCTGATAAGGAATTTCGTCCCTTTTTAAACGTATTTTTAAAACACCCGTGTTGACGGAACTAACTGCGTTTCCTTTAGTAATAATATCTGAAAGGTTATCTAACATTTTCAACAACACTTCACGGTCGCGACCCGTAAGTTTGGTTAATAGAATTAGTGGATTAGAAGTAAGCTCTGAGATCACGTTTATGCGGCTCGTGTTATTTTCATCTCTTAATCGTATAACGCCCAACTTTTGTTTATACAATTCCAGGGCGATTTAAAACATCAGTTCCAAGGACTCCAGGCACGTGCAAAACTTCGTTTGAAACGACTCGAAAAAGTGATTTCAACGTCACATCTGGAAGTTCAAGAAAAAATGTTGCAGCAGCAGTAGATAAGACGACCTTGCGTCATAATCCCGTTAAGCGAGTGATTAACGGTCTTGTCTGATAATTTGTTTTGCGTAGCATATCTTCAGTTATCAGTGATACTTGCGCTCTCATGTCTATTAAAACATTTACCGCGATACCTTTTATTACACCCACTATCACGTCAGGTTTCACTGTTCAAGTCTTTGATAAGCAAAACGTTTGTCAATGTTGAGGTTTGTTTTCTTACAGAAGGTACAAAACATATCGTTCCTAGCTCTTTTTGCAGGGTTGGTTAACTCCCTAGTATTATTGTAAACAGTTTTACGGGGACAACTAGCTTGTAAAAGTTCAAAAGACCCACCCTTAAAAGACGATTTGCGATTATTCGGAACACGGCATGAATCGTTTACGTTACTGGCTGTACGCATAGAGATATTGCCGTCTAATTTTCGCGTTTTACGAAAACCGATTAATAAATCTATTAATTGGTCAATTTTTGTACAACGACTATTCATTACAGCTGTTTTCACGGTAGGATCTGCAATACCATCGCATACACACTCAATCATAACATGATCTGGCCAAATCCACGATCGGTCGATTCTTGTTAACTTAGTAATCTTTTGGCAAGCGGATTCATCGTACGTAGCTTCGGATCCAGAAGTATATAATACAGCTTCTTTTAACAACTTTCCGGAATTTCGTCGACGCGGAAAAGCTGTTGTAATTGCAATTTTAAACTCAGACCAATTACGTTTTGCAGTGGTCTCCAAGTGTTGTACCAGCGTTTAGCAAAACCTGTTAAATAACTATAAACAAGAAGTTTTCGGTCGTCCCAACTCAGTTGAGTACCGACATCCTCTACCCCTTTCATCCGCTGATTTACATAATCTACCAACGGATCTAGTGACGGCAAAGCAAATTGAGTATGAACATTTTCAGGAAACGGCACAGCAGAAACGTTTTTATTAACATTTGCTACGGCTGTCAAAAGGGTTGCAAGCTATGGCGGTGATTCCGAGTTTTCAGTAGCTGTAGGCGATGGCAGATCCCCGGATGCTGCGCAATTTATATGACTAACATTAAACGGTAGTTTCGTCATATTGTTACACAACACTTCTTTAATTTAACTCCATTAATCTCCATTGCGATGTCAGTTTGCCACATTCTTTCTTCTTCAGTTTGTACATGACGAGTAGCATTTTTTCAATTTTTTGCAGATACATTGCCAACAGCTTACGGAAATAATGAGTGAAGGTTTTTTAAAGGTTGTATTGTTTCTTCGACTTCTAGTTTTTATTTGACTCCATATCAACTCAATAGGATTGAATTCACAGTGATACGAAGGCAATAGTAAAACAGTATGACCCTGTTCTTGTACTATTTTATCAGTTACATACTTTGGCATGATGGCAGCCTATCTAACAAGAAGCAGGAGTTCCGCTTTTACTATACTTGATAAATAAACACTTGACTTGCTTTCCAACCAAACTTGTATGTTTGCTTTTTTCGTTCCTGACTTTGGAATTTTCTTTGTTTTTCTGTTATGATTGCATGCATTATCCATCTCAGAAAACTTCTACAGTCATTTTTTCATGATAATCTTTAGTTTTCTTTGATTCCAAACGTTGCAAACCATTTTTAACAAAACCGTATTCAGATCCTATGTGGACTATAATTATAAAACGTTTTCCCTTGCCGGAAGGGTCTTTCTACCCTGTCGTTAATCCTTCGATGAAAGCCTGCCTCGGAGTCACGATTGTTGTGTTTAACCTTACTTTGCTTATAGAATGACCAGCGTCACCGAGGTTTCATCTAAAAAATGCAATTTCTTGCCCTTTTCTCTGTACTTTCGGATTTCTCGCAGAAAACGTCGTCTCCGGGCAATGGTCTCGTTTTTTTCTTTAAGAATACTATTGCATAAGCGTTTTGAGAATCTATAACGCAAAACCACATACACATTAAAAGGTGTTTAAATAAAGAATTTGTTTACCCACCGAAATCCAATTTAAGGTAGATTTTCGTTTTCCTGTAATGCCGCTAACATTTTATTCAGAGTTGTTAGCTCATTTCTTTCAAAAAAACTATGTGTTAAACGTCGAATAGCATTTCTAGCTGCATCATCAATGTTGTCCATAATTGATCGTGGTCTGTGATACACTTTTGGTGCCTAAAACTCATGTTTTTTTTTATATTCACAAATAATAATAAAAACATTCAAGACACACACACCTAAAATTGAAATTGATATAGATAACATTAATAACTTAATTAAAACTACCTGCGGCTTTTGCAGTCAACTCGATAATTTGGGTCTTGGCTCCAGCGGAGTGTTCCTCGGCACTAGCTTTAAAGATATTAACAATGCGTTCCTTGTCATCAATTGAAAAAAGCCGGACTGTTTGTTTTTTAGATGGAGATAGGGCCATAGCTTGATTCATAGTTAAATAAATGAATAACCTAAAACACAAAATGTAACTTTAACATTAATCATTAACCCTTTCAGTACGGATGACCGATATATCTCCCACATACAAATTTGGCACACAGACGGCTGACCGATATATGTGACATCGAGTTATTCATGCTCCATGGACTAATGTCATATATTTCAGACAAATTTAAAAAATCGATTTGCCGCACAGACGACTGAGCAAAATATCGGTCGGATATAATCCGTGCCATACCGACAAACGACCGATATATCTGCCGACGGCAAATATACACGACAGTCGTTGACGTGGCACGGTCAGTGGGTAGCCAGCGTAACTAGTGGTTAGTATCGTTTAAAATGTCGACAGAGGAACAGCCAGGGCCTTCAAAAAAGTGTGTTAGGGTAGAGAGTGATTTTAACAATAGTTATTGCGGATTGGATGAACGTGAGGTTCGCCATATCAATGGTTTGCTTGAAAACAATGATATATTCGGCTCTGATAGTGACGAGGAGCCGTTTATTGATAGCCGCAGCGAATATCTACCAAGTGAAAATGACATGGGCCATCAGGAAAGTGACGAAAGTGAGGTAAATGAAATAAGCTTCGAAGACAGAGATGTGCCAGTACCATATGTTGACATTAACGACGATAATCTTGACGCCGACGTAACAGACTACAGAGACCTAATTTTTACATGGACAAAACACGACTTTGTGCCAAAAGTACATGCATTTGATGACAGTAATAGTGGATTGACGAACGAAAATCTGACTGAAGATTCACTGGAGATTGAATTTTTCTTAGATCTTTTCACTGAAGATATTGTTCGGTATATAGTAGTAGAAACTAACCGATATGCAATTCAACAATAATGAGGAGGCAGAAGCTAATAACCGTCTGCACAAGGTCCAGTATGTACTAGAAGAAATCAAGCGAAGATTCAAATCAAAGTTCTATCCATTTCAAAATTTGGTGATTGATGAGAGCATGGTACTGTTCAAGGGTAGACTCAGCTTCAAACAGTACATAAAGACTAAACGTCATCGTTTCGGCATAAAGCTGTATGTTCTATGTGATTGTCAGAGTGGTATTGTGTAGAATTTCATTGTGTATATTGGCAAAGACACCTTCGTTGAACAAGAAAATATAACTGACCTGAAAGCCTCGGGGAATATTGTGGCTATGCTTATGGAGCCGTATCTAAACAAAGGGCATTCGCTATACACTGACAATTTTTATAGTAGTCCAATACTGTCACACTATGTATTTGAAAAAATGACTAATTCGTGTGGGACCCTTAGGTCTAATAGGCTCCATATGGCCAAACTTGAAGAAAAACTCAAAAAAAGAGAAACTGCTTTGAGAAGCTCAGATATTTGTTTAGTGACGAAATGGAAAGATAGAAGGGATGTCACGATAATCACCATTATGCACGAAAACAAAATTGTAACTTTGAACAAGATCAACCGTGCAACAAACGAGAGTGCCAAGAAACCATTGTGTGTAGTTGACTATAATGAGAAAATGGGCGTGGATCGATCGGACATGATGATGAGTAGCATCGACAGCCTGCGTAAATCTATCAAATGGTATGAGAAATTGCTTGTGCACACCCTGGATATCTGTGTACTGAATACCCATGGTATGTTCTCTACAAAACATTTTATGAAATATCCACTTGCGAAGTTTCAAATGAACCTTATACGTTAACTTTTGGAAAGGTTTGTGTTTTTTTGATGCCTATTGTACATAATTTGATAATGGTATTATATCTATTTTAGATACGGACATGTGAATAAACCCACACCTATGTCTGCTGCAACAACCTCAAGATTGACTGAAAAGCACTTTCCATCCTTTGTACCTGCGACTGAGAAGTCCAAAAATGCTTCAAGAAGGTGCACTGTCTGTTCCCAGACAAAACTACGACAAAAGAAGAGAAGCACTTCCAGATACATGTGCAAAGAATGTAACGTAGGCTTATGCGTGTTTCCATGTTTCCAAGAATTTCAAACTAAAGTGATATTTTGAGTATTTTCAATTAATTAGTACTTAGCTTTGATGCAATATTAGCTTGAGTTGTTATTTTTGGACATCGATATGCATTATCTGTTAATTTTCGTTGACTTTCTATTTCATTTTCGTCAAAAAATCTTTTTATTTTGTGCTAAATACTAGGTGGCCGATATATATGACACCCGTCCATCCGACATGAAAAAAATCTGTTGTCCACACAGCAAAACAAGTGAAAATGCAGCCGTCTTGAAAGGGTTAACAGATTATTTCAGTACGCACGTGACTATACGCAAATGTACACCATTAGAAAATACTATTTTGTCAAGTGAATGGAAATAGCAGAAACTTAAAACTGCGAATAAGTTAACCAAAATGTTAAACATTAAACTGAAGTATGTCATTAAAGTACAGGTGTCAGTAAAAAAAATTATTCAAACTTAGCGCGGATTAGTTAGGAGGGACTTAACTCTATTTGTTCACCGTACAGAGAATAGTAACTAATTTAAATATCTGAAATAACATACTGATCAGTTTATGGTTTTTAAGATTCGCAGGATCCGTATCTTTCTGTTATGTATTAAATAATATTACTAGTTTTTCTTTTGTCTTCGTGTCACTTTCTTTGAGCATTTTACGTACTATATTGTCGTTTTCTGCCCTCTTGTCGTTTTTCATCTGGGATATAGCTTTTTCTAGCTCTTCTACGTATTATTTTATCGCTTTAACCCAGCACTTGACGCGTGTCTGTTTTTGCTCTTTTGCCAAATTGCGAGAAAACGACTGGAACGCTTCCTGCTTCCTTTGTTTTGCCGCAGTGCCTAAAGGTGACTCTATTTCAGTGTATGTCATATGTCAATCTAATAAAATTATTTCACGCACAGCAACAGAAGTACATGAACGCGAAGATCGTCATCATACCACCTCCAGCTACGATGTCGGTGAGTAAGCGTGGTTGAATAACTATAATAAAGATAGAAAATTACCTAAGCGCCACTCCACGTACTGATAAAAATCCTCGGCTTGCAGAGACCAAGGATACTTTTAAACCCACTACGAAGCGAACAAGATAAGGAAGAAAAAACAAACTATAAATGTTACGTCGTTATAAAATTTGCGACTGAAAGTAAAGTTTTAATATGAGTTATGATTTAATATGTTGAATTTTACAAATTATATTAAATAATTACTATAGTAAGCAAAAGAAACACACGCTGAAAGCTGAATAGATTAAGTTACAAATTACAGCAAGTGGTTTCCTACTACGATGCTTGTACATTAGTTTGATTCAGGCCTAAGACTGTAATTGCCATATAGAAATTTTCCCAAAAATTATCTCCATGAACAGCCAGAAGCAGAATCTCTTCTAATTAATAACGTGTTGAGAGACAGAGTATAGTATTGAAGCAACATGGCAGACGTTATCTTAACAAATTTTACCTGCAACCACTGATGTAAACTACCAAATTGCCTAAATTCTGTTATAATATCCCAATCTACTACAGCAGTGTCGCCAAAACGTAAAGGAAATAACCAACGATACAATTTAAACATAAAAAAATTACTTAGGATTTAGCGGAAAACGTATGAACAATCTAGCCATTGTAGAGACACACCAAGCACAACTGAGCGAGTAAGATTTCTTCTACCAAAACTGTTAATTTTAATCCTCATCGGCAACCGTGCCGTCGAAAAACCAGTGCCGTCGCGAGTTTTACTTTAAATTATTATTTATAGAAATTACGCAAATAATGGCATGTAACAACACTGATTTTTATTGTTTTATCATTAATAACTTGAAAAATATTGCTTGTCGTGGCTTTTTTAACGTTTTTTGCATTATTGGTTTTCTGACTTAGCAGTGAAATGTTAAGTAAATACCAAATAACTTAGGTATATGTTTTTCTACCTTGGCTTCTAAATCTGATGTAAGTTCTTGTCAGTCTTCAAAAAGAAATCGCTGTAATTTAACAACAATGTCAAAAACAAAATATTTATATTGAAACTGTTGTTGATGCAAAATACAATTATGAATGAACCTTTTTTTTGAATATTTGCACTCTTTCGAGACAAAAGATACATAAACACAATAAAACTCCTACTTAAAAAAAGTCTATAGAAACTTAAATATTTATGAATGTGCTTGTGTAGGACGATACTTATTAAAACAATTATTTTAATTAAATTCATTAGATTAAATTAAAATTAATATGAAACTTGATACCTCCTAATTTACATTGAACAGAAAATGAAAATAGACAGTGCAATCAAAGCTGTAGTGAGCCAGCACTTTTTTCTAACTATTATTCTTTTACTGTATACACATAGCGTACATACAAATAGGAAATTTGCAAAACACGATGTGAAGAGAATGTAACTTACTACAATGTTATTATCAAAATCTGATATGGGTAACGAGCAAACTTCACACTGTTCGGAATAATGAACCTGTCAGAAGTTCACGACTTTGTTACTTTAGTAGATTAATTCTTTGTTGTTGTAATCTATGAGGTTTTCGTAACACTTTCCATTTAATCATGTCAATGCGAAGTGAATTTATTTTATTGAAGATATACATACAATAGACTGCCATATGGATAATATGACAGCCATCAAGAATATCTAAAGATATTAAATATTGTATTTATAATTATTATTTTAATATTATAATACTAAAAAAACAACACCAATAAATAAAATTAGAAAATGTGTTGTGTAATTTTCTTATAGAAACAAATTGAATACTGTTAAGTTGAGAAACAATTAGAATTAGGCAGCAGTAATGCTATTTGGTTTTGTAGAAAAGTTATGGTCTACTGTCATTAAAAAATGTTGATATAACAGAAACAATCGCAAAATTATGTACGGATGTAAGTAATTTAATACAAAAAGCTTTAACTGTACTTCTTCAAAGAAGAATCAGTAAATTTACACTATTAACTGCATACACACGAAACAATAACAGAGGTTTACTAGAAAAAAATTATTTCTAAATTTAATGTATTATTTTATTTGTTATACAAACTAAGTTTTTTTGATTAAATTTTTGCAATAAACGCTAAATAAATAGGTGTATATGTACTTAAATTATATTACACAGATCGTCATTTTAAAAAGTCAATATATTAAGTATTTTACGACTATAACGTTAATGATCGCTTATATAATTATTTAAATGCCTATTAATCCGTATAAGACGTAGGTAGAACATTTTATGTCATATATAGAAAGAGGTCAGCGCGCCACCGTCTTCAGGAGCGGCTTCTCAGAAACATGAAGTCCTACGTCAATCGTGTACCTGATTTTTGCAACACGATCTCTGCGAAAGCTTTTCATAAAGTTCAATATTAAGTTTTATTTTCATCTTTTTATGGTATATATATTGAGATTTCTAAACGTTAAGTGCTTGTATGATTGGCTATATGAAGATATTATTGCACTATTATTGCCTTTCCCGTTTGCATTAATTTAGTTGTTTAAATTTTATATGTTTATAATAACGCGTAACTTACAATAGTATAAACACTTATTTTAAATAAAAAACTTTACGTCAGTTTACATTTTTTTTATATAACGCAACGCGTTTTTTTTTATTTTGGTATTACATTAATGTTTGACTGTGAGACCCAGCTAAAACGCATACCTACATTTAAAAAAAACCTTAAAAGAAAATTATTTCAAAAAACGCTCACATGCCTCAAACATTTTTTTTACACATACTTATAATGAAATTTGAAATGCAAAATTACATTTTTTTGCTGATTTAATATAACTGATTCAAAATATGTGTTATAAATAAAGAGCGGACAGTCAGGCAAATGCCAGGAGCCTACCTATTTAGCCTTTTTGTCTAACTTTTTGTTTTTTTTTGCCTTTTTAAAGAGTATTATTTTATATTGCCTTTTTGCATATAAATTTTGAAAAGTTTGTGTAAACAGTGTTTTAATAAGTGGATGACAATAACGCATTTCAGAATTTTACTTAAATTATGTACAATAATATAATTACCATTTTTTACTCAAAAGGTCTTACCACGAACCTAAAAATAACAACAGAGATTTTCATGTTTTGTTAAACAATAGTTTCCAGAAAACATTAAATACAAAAGCCGCTTATAGAGAAGAACTTTTGTAAGAATTTATACTAGGATTATCTACAATGACAGGTTTAACAGAACACTATTTACAAAACCGGAAGAATTTCAGTACCTAAATAAAGCAAACAAACATAGATAATTTTAATTCTGTCCGGTGGGATTCTTTTAATGACTGAAACACATTACTAAAATATTCTCTGTTTGTTATAAATACCTGTGATATTGTCACACTGTGATAGTCTATTGCTGTTGTGCTGTGAGTAAGTTTTAAAAAATGCCACCTACCCAAGTAGCAAAAATCAGTTACAAAACGGTTGTAAAACTCTCTTGCAACTATGGTTTCAGTAAGGTATTTAGTTACAGAATAGTTGCTGAGTCTTTCCTGACACGTTGTCAATACCGGATTTGGTCAGTTGCAAGGCAACTGCAGTAATATTGTAACCGTTTTATAAGGTGTCTGAAACCGTTGCAATTACTACTTTGTAACTGTTTTGCAGCGTTGCTATAACGGTTTTTTACAAATCATGTTTACCTATTCTGAATCGTTTCTGTAATGGTTTATCATCACGGTTTTGTAATTGATTTGTAACATTGTAGTTACCGTTTACAGCAACTGCTATGTAACTGTTTTGAAAACATGCTTATTACTATTATTTGAAACTACTTTATAACCGCGTTGTTAAGCAACTTATCCAAGATTTTAGTTACTAACTGCATCATAAAGATTAAAACAAAAGTAGAGATAAAAATATATTAATAAAAAGATACAGATATATAAAAAGTTATAATAAATGTACATTATTTAAATTTTTATAGTTTCTTATAGAACTAAATTCAAACAAAAAAGATATAATACCTAAAAGAATTTTTACATCTGTTGCAGGTAGGTACGAGTAAACAGGTTTTTACTGCAAATTTTCAAGAAAAGCGGATTATGTCTATTATTTATAAATTTTGTAAATAGTAAATGCATAAATTTTGTTAAGAGAAAAATGTCTTTGTGTTAAAAGACCATGGCGGATTAAGATATCCCTCACATGTTATAGTTTAATGCGTCTACGTAATTCTTAGTTAAATATTTGTATTAGGCTACAAATGCACATGTGCAATGATCAATAATCTCGACTGGTTTTTTAAAGATTATAGGTGTTCGCAATGGCGATCTAATTTACACGTTCTGATCACTGTGTGTAATATTGTAATGTCCTTGCAATCAAATTCTATTTTATCCTAGAAGAAAATAAAATCAATTTAAAATTTGCTTACTTATAATTGGCAACTAATTCTTCAACGTTGATTAAATTAGAAACAGTAGTTTAAATGCACGATTAAAATTATAGTAATATAATATACCAATAATTGTACTTACGTAGTTTTGAATTAGAAACACTTTCGGTACTGTTTATTGGATAATGATAATGGACTATGTGTCTTATAAAAATCTCGTAAAATGCACTTCTTCTGTTGCTGTTTGAACGTATAGATTAACACTGTAGTGTAGTTTTAGAAATTTACACTTGTAACCATAGTTTCAAGACTGTTACACTCGAAACCGAAATGAAGGTTTTAATGCCACTAAATTGACACTGTAGTTACATAAGGGTATAAGAAAAACTTAGTTATAACCATAGTTGTAAAATGGTTATTTCTGTAATAGATTTGAAACCTCAGTAAATTACGAAAGTTGCTGCTACGTTGCTGCAACGGTTTATTTACCATGGTGCTAATGTTACTAATTTGCAACTGGTTACAACGTAACCACGGTTACAAAATGTTGCTTGGGTAATAAACAATCAAAGTTTAAAAATTATTACATGTTGAGTAAATTGGACAATAATTTAACAATATTATTTAAATTATCAGTCTACCAATAATAAATTCAAACTTAGAAAATTTATTTTACATAGGTTTTGAGCTTGCAATTATGAAGCTCATCTTCAGAAAATTTACATTTAACATTTTTTAAAATTTACATTTTTTATTCTTTAAATATCTTGTTACAAATTCTCATATTTGACATTTTTTAAAAAATGTAACTTTAAAAATTTTTGTTATCTTAACTTTTTATGAGTGGTTAATATTTTTTATAGTTTTCTGAAGATGAGCTTCATAATTGCAAGCTCAAAACGTATGTAAAATACATTTTGTAAGTTTGAATTTATTATTATTGGTGGACTGGTAATTTAAATAATATTAATAAATACCCAATAACAATGTATCTCCTTAACAATTTAATAATTTAACAACCGACGGGGAAAACCTTTTTTGTCAAGTTTGTTCAAAATAAGTTTGTATTATCCTAATTTAAATGCTTTTAATTACTAGTATATGTATTATTTTAGATCGGTGCTACTAAAAAATACCATGTAAAACAACACTTGGGTAGTGGTTTACATTTAAAAAATATTAAAAAAATTATGAAACAACCATTGTTAAAAAAGGTTATAGAAGATCAACAGAATAAACCTGGCCCATCAAAAATAACTTTTGCTCTAGATTTGTGCGGAGCATTAGTGTCGGCTCAAATACCTCTTAAAAAACTTGATAATATCAATTTTCGCAATTTCCTCGAAAAATACACCGAGCAAGTTGTTCCAGATGAATCAACTTTGAGAAAAAATTATTTAGACATATGCTACCAATCGGTAACCAGTTTAATTAAAGTATTAATAGTTTTCAAAATGCTGGTTTACCTTTTATAGAAAATACAGACAATAAGGAATGACATTGGGGACCATTACATTTTGACTTCGGTTGATGAAACAACCCATTGCACCGGTCGATATATAGCAAATTTTGTAGTTGGTAAATTGTCTAAACTAGAACCAGGAAAAGCTCATTTGCTAGCATTCAAAGAAATTCCACAGTCCAATCACAAAACAGTTGCAAATTTTTTCGATGATTTTTTCCGTAATTTTTTTTAATGATTGGTTAATATAATCCAATCGATTAATTACAATTATATAATTTTATGTTTGTAGGACTTCTGTATCCCAATGGCGTAAAAAAAGAAAAGGTTCTCTTATTCGTAACCGATGCAGCACCTTATATGATCAAATCCGCTCAGGCATTAGAAATATTTTATCCAAATTTAAAACATTTAACTTGTCTAGCACATGGAATACATAGGGTGTGTGAACTCATTAGAGACAAGTTTGCAATAGTAAACAAGTTAATTTCTGCCACCAAAAAGGTAAAAATCTCTAACATATTAGATTCTCTTTTTAATTATTGGATCTTGTTTCAGGTTTTTGTGAAAGCACCATTACGCGTAAGGGCCTATAAAGAAAAACTTCCAAATGTTAAACTTCCACCGAAACCTATCATAACAAGATGGGTAACTTGGTTATCTGCTTGCATTTTTAATGCCACACATTTTGAAAAAATTAAAGTACAGTTCATACTATAATCTGACATTGTCTTATACATTAATTGAATTGTCTTACTTCATATGGTTGAATTATTCGACGAGACGGCCTCTGCAGCAATTGCTAAATCTCAAAAAGCTTTTAATGACGAAGCTGTTAAGAGAGGACTAGTTCTTATAAAAACACACTTTTCCGGCATTCCTGACGAATTAAAGAAGCTAGAAAAAAGCGAAACCGCAATGACCAAATCTTTCGCTACATTCGAAAGAATAAGAGCATGTCCAGGGACTATAGGAAGAAAAATTAATCAAAAATTGGATTCTGTCACATCAAAAAACCCTTCCTTTGACCTCTTTAAACAACTGACTGAAATTCAGAAAGGGGAGGTCATGAAGCATTAACAAAAAATATCTTTAACCATAATAGAAACATCGTCATTAAAATTTGTTCCACTAACATCTTGTGATGTCGAAAGAACTTTTTCTTTCTATAAAAATATTTTAAATAATAAAAGGCAACAGCTTCTTGGTCAAAATATTGAAAAGTATTTGATTTGTGCTTGGAAAAATAATAGCACCTAATAAACATTGTAAAAGAAAAAAATAAACTGTAGATTTTAATAGATATTTGTGCTTTTTTGAGAGGTTTTATAAAATGGAGAAGCCATCAATGTTTAGTTGTTTTGTATTTGGTTTTGTTTTCGCAACATTTTAATGTTATTGTTAACGGTATTAAAAATCCGACTGAAAGAAACAAAACGAATTGAAATTTTAATAATTATTGAACATGGAGGCAGAACACAAACACAAGAAATCCGAGTTTTGTTTAATAAAACTCATTTAAGTCGTCCGCCAACATCGCAGTCAAAATTATACCAAATTAAAAATAAATTTCGCAATTTCGGAATTGTGCGAAGTAAACTTAGGAATAGGCGTAGATGATGCCAGGCAACCGAAATTCAATCTTTAGAAGTGTCGCGGTCACTTTATATGTAAAGAAAATTACAAACTAAAAAAATATTTTACAAAAAAAATGGATAAATAAGTCCACTGACGATTTTGACTGATAAATACAATATTGCGAAGTAAATGGTTAAAAATTGGTATGAACATTTTTTCGAACATTTTTACATTAATATAGAAAAATAAACCTAATTACTCTAGTATTTTTTCCAACTTTTTCTTCATAAAACACGATCCACAAGTTTTCTAAGGATGAGTTCCGTAAAAGTCTTATGAACAAGTTTTTTATACTATTTTCTAGAAGTTTTGCCTTTTTGGGTCAATTTTAAACAAAAATTTGAAATTATAAAAAGCTTATTAAATTTTGTAGAGATTGGTACCAAGTACTATATATTTTCAAATTATCTGTCAATTAATTAATATTAAGTCACCAATACCAATCTTGTAAACAACATTTAAACCAATTTTATTAAAACAGACAAAAATTTCTATTAAAACGCTCAAATCACGTCATTTGGGTGCTTTAATAAGATTTATTAAATACGCAAATTCTAAAAATACCTTTTTTAACAATTTTATCGAATTTATTTGTTTTCGATAGGACACACGGTAAAAACCGTCAGTAAAACAGTATTTTTAAACATATTTAATGACATCTACAATACAAAAAGGTTTTGTTTAATAGATACTTTACTACAATAGTTGTTTGTATAATTACTCCAGAAAGTGCAAAATGTGAATACTCAAAAAATACTTTCACAAGTTCTGATATAATTATATACCGGGTGGTGACTTAAAAAATGCAGCAAATTATTTCAATGCTAAATCTTAATTCCTGAATTATTTGTTTTCTTAACTATTTCATAAAAAAATGTAAACTAAAATTCTGCATAGAAAATAAAATACATCATCTATCTATTGTTTACAATTTTCCATTTCCCAGATTCGAAATAATGAAAAAAAAATTATAATTTAAAAAAATCTGAGATGCTATGAAATTATAAAACAAACATGAGCATTTATTTACATACGATGTCATTTCTGTTTTACGTTTATGATTCATTATTAAATTCTGTTCCTTAAAATATATTCAACGCAAAAAAAAAGTAGAAATGATAAAGTGGTTTTATACCGGAAATAGTGCTTCTCAAGTGAGTTCCTGGTTTAGTGTAAAATACCCAAATAGGTAGGTTCCATGTACAGCTCAACTCTGCAAACAAGATAGTCGGAAAATATTTGTGAATTTGAAGTTGGTACATTTGTTACGTGCGAAATTTTCACAACGGAGTACCCTGTATGTCGACTTAAAAATTAGATTCCGGTTTTGACGCCCTCTGCCGATCTTTTCTTGTGACTGTCATTTTACGACAAAATCGTTAAGCTGTCAACTGTATAAAATGGCCTGTGTAACTTAAACAAAATTTCGAATGACATCCTCAATAATAGAAATCAAATTATAATTTCATTACGCTTGTAAAATAATTGAGTCGTCACAGGGTAAGATAGTTACTTCCGTTTTATTAGAATTCTTTTGTAATTTCTCCTTAATTTGATAGCCGTTTCCCCACGCTTTGAGTACATGTTCGTTTCAATAAAGAATAATTATTATTGAGAAATACCGTTACCGAACCCTTAAGATTTTGGGATGGCATATTATCCCCAACGAAAACGAAGTCTCGACAAGCATTATTGTGGGAGATGTTATTTCGTGTATACCAGTCGATTGTGTTATCACCCACCTGTTCATAATTACAACCAACAGCATTCGATACAACAGGTTCTTATTTTACATTTAATGTATTATTATTAACTATTATGTAGCTTCTTATTCTTCGTGAGTTATTGCGTGACACGATTTGCTATTCAATATCTATTCCAGTCTGCTAGCGGGGAAAACGTTTTCTTCGTGCAAGTGGACACTAGATTTTGGGTAAGTTTATTTGATTAAATTTTCTTCGTTGTCATAAAAGTTACTCACAGAACTTTGGTTAATGTTAATGTCCGTAATTGCGTTTACTGTTTACATACCAATAAGGTAATTATCATTTAAAGTGTATCGCATGCTGTGGACAGACAATATTTATTACGAAATTTGTTTCTGTATCTCGATGACTAGTCTACTAAATCTTTCGCCCAACGATATTTTTTTGGAGACATTTAAAATCTAAGATTTTTTCTAGACGAACATTTCAAAATTTAGAAGAACTAAAAAACTCGTATATGACAAAATATCGTTTAGCAGTAAATAGTGGTTTGTTTGAACATTTGCTATGATTTTCTATTTTTGCTTTAATTTCGTGTTTTTTTTGTTAAAATAAATAAAATCCCATTTCCTATTACTCGTTTTATAGTGTTTATAATTACTGATAAAATAAGTGGAATTTAAAGACACTTAAAATGTAAGGGCACTCTTTTAGTTTTATAATTTTTTTACATTAGCGATTTTTTTAATACAATTTTATTTCTTTTATATTTCCGGATCTGGAAAATGGAAAATTATAAACAATAATATTGATGGATGCAGTATTTTTTTTCTTTATAAAATATTGGTTTACACGTATTCTTTAAAATAATTATGGAAGCAAATAATTTAACATTAAACATTTAGCATTGAAAACCATATGCTGCGTTTTCGAAGCTACCACTGTGTATATATAGCAGTTGTTTAAGTATTTGCTTCAAGACTGAATCCTATAATAAGGAAATTTAATTGTTTTTGAAATATATTTTACAATTGCATAAATTCATTACATTTAACTTATATTAAAATGAAACTATTATTGTTTTAGCAATTGTAAAATACAAGCAAAATTATTATATTTGTTTAAAAAAAATTGTTAGTGTTATTCTAAACAATAACACAGATAATGCTATGTATTAAAAAATTTGAAAGAATGACAGATGACGTAAAACGTTAATTATTAGTGCCAACTGCTACCTATCAAATTCTTCTGCACTTTACCGGCCTATCCAACAATTTTTCGAATGATTATGTTGCCTTTAAAATACACCAAACCGGACGGAAACACAAAACAGTTATTTGTATCACTAGTCCAGAAAGTGCTATTTTGCGAGTATGAGCATTCACCTCGGCTTATAAAAAGCAAATACTCGCAAAATACTTTCGGGACGTGTGATACACAAATTTTTTGTGCTGACCTTTATAGTATAAATTAACATACACATGTAGGATATAGTACAATTTAATAAAAAGCAGTTATTTAAGTATTAATTTTTAATAAAATTTAATAACATATGTTGATAAAACTGAAACCTGTAATGACGAAATACAGTTGTTTTTGAAATTAATTTGACAATTACATATTAATATTACAATTGTTGTTTTTAGCAATTGTAAGACATAAGCAAATTTGTTATATTTGTTTAAAACAATTTTTGTTAATGCTACTCTAAACAACAACACAGATAATGGTGTACGTTAATAAATTTGTCATATTGACAGATGACGTTTAATTAATTAATGATTACTAGTGCCAACTTTTACTTATAAAATTCTGCTATACTTTACCTAGGCCGGAAAATTTCCGGCCGATTATGATGCCTGTAAAATACGTCAAAACGGACGAAAACACAAAAAATAGTTTATACTACAACTCGTTAAATTAGCACGTAGAAATATGTGTATGTCTTCATTCTTAATTATTTTTATTTTGAGAATATTTGAAATACCGATATTAGAAATGAATGCGTTAATGTTAAGTCTAATCTTAAGACTTAACGTGCAAATTTTGTGTAAATTTTAAAAATTTTAAATCTGTGAAACAGTGCATAGTCGTCAACGTATTGTGGGTCTGCTGCAGATAAATTAAATTTTTAATTGACAAAGATAAATACTGTAATCTACCGTAGCGTCCTACCTAAATATAACCCCAAAAACTGTATTCGTTAATTGCTTGTTACTGTTATTAATATTGAAATTAAATCAAAGTAAGTTAAACTACAGCTAAATTTTTACTGAAAATTTAAATTTTAATAGAAGAATTACTCAAAAATAATTTTTGACCAATTATAACAAAAAACCATTGATATGGTTGAACTCTCTCGGTAACGTGAATAAAGAATCAGATTTTGATGGTAATAATTTAGAAGACACCCTCTTGCAGGAGTGTCAATTAAAAGTATATTTTTAGAAGAGAATCTATTATCTACGTAAGCTATAGGCGAAGAATGACTGGTAAAAACATAACATGCATTTTTTATCTATATCTGAATTGAATTTAAAAATGACTGAATTTAAAAAAATAATTTTCTGTTGCTATTTGTAAAGAATTTTTTGATGAAGCTTTAAGTACATAGTAACCGAAAGTATAAATTATGCTAGACTAAACAACATACATACATACATCAATTGGTAAAATATTATAGGACACCACTTTTAGAAACAATTTATAAGAGGAACGTAACTGAGAGCAAAAAAGAATATTAAAATTAATAATGTTTTTTCCAATCCAAATATTTTAAATCGCGATTCAAATTCGTTAAGTACTAATATTTGTATTTGCTGAGTATAATTTTGTGTGGTTTCGAGTTCTTTTTCTTTATGAAACATGGGACGTGTTGTTAGACAACAGATGTTTCTTTCAAATCAAACAACATAAATATATGAATGTATTTAAAAACTCAAAAACCAAAACAAAACCTGCATTCGGAGTTACTCGACTAGTATTTCTACAACCAAGAGTTGAACCCATCAAACAGAGATATTATTCTTGAACCATAGCGATGCAACAAATAATGGACCAGGAGATTAACCGAATGCTACTAGAAGAGATTATCAAAGTTCAGAAAATATTGATTTTGTATCGACCTTAGGCAAGTAAACAAGCTCACAGTCAAATGTGCCTAGCCGATTTCAGATTTCACATTTAAAGAACGTTTTTCAACGTGTACGAGCTGGAGAGTTTCAAGAAGACCAGTGTTCCTCTTGTCAATCCGAATGGAAATACCTGGGCCACATTGTTAATCGCAAAGGTATTTACTGAGACAAAAAAAGACGCTATTTTAGGTAATCAGTAATCACTGTATCCGGAAGTGGCTAAGAATCATAGAAAATCCGATAAGTAGCCTTGCACATTGAATTCTAAAGCTGCAGCAATTTCATTTTGAGATCATATACTACCCTGAAAAGCAGAACGTCGTTGCAGTTACCTTGTTTGGTCTCTATGAGAAAGAGATTCGAAATTCCATAGCTATCTTAACTGAATTTTCAACCCCTTGTCGCTAGTATCAACAAATGTTTGTCCGAACCCAAGAGAAACTCGACGAATAACAATACAACATAGATAACTACTACCTAAACGAGAAGTTTTCGGTGGTTAATTTAGAGGTCGGTGAACAATCTAGCTGGAAATTGTGTGTACTAAAATCCCAACAACGTCAAGTCGTGGAAGAATGCCACGACGCCTCTCTCTAGAGATGTCCGCCAATGCCAGAAATACAAAGGACAAATTAGAATGCTAACAAAAAAGATGCATTTCTATTTGAGTCATTAACCCTAGTAGATACCCAATGGTGCCTTGATGGGACCGTTTCTCAGATCAAAAAAGGTAACTGTTATTTAATAATGTTGCAGGACAAAGTCACTAAGCATACTGAATTACAACCACTGAAAGTCGTCACCACAGCCGCAATAAAGAATGCCCTGAAAACACAAGATGTTTATTAATTTGGTAATTCAAAAATAATACTCACCGATAATGGGCCTTAGTTTACGAGTTTTCAAGAAGAATTAGCTTCCTTGGGCATCTAATCTCACATTACACATTTGTACACTCCAGTTGTGTAGAGCTAATGAACAAATACGATCTACTTGGTAAAATTCTTAATTCTCCTTTATATCTATTGCAAAATATATATTTGCTCTTCACTTAGAAGAGGCAAGAAAACCACTTCATCAGGCCACTAAAAATTTATCAAAATTTATAAGTCTAAAATAATATAAGATTCAAACAAACTAACGAATACACTATCTTTCTAGCATAAAAGAACTTACACAAATAGATTACAGTAGCACTATCCAACAAATCCTGAACATAGCAACTACGTACTAACTTATACACGAAAAAAACAATAAAATGAAACATGAAATTGTCAATTAATAAAAATTTAAATATAACGTGAAACGTTCAACAAACACTTGACAAGTAATGTATAATCAGAAATTATTGAATGTGAAGGCAACAAAAGATAAGCATTAAAAAGATAAACATGAAAGATTGAACAGCGATTGAAATCTACATGGCTATCTCATGATAGAAATTAAATTATTATGTACACTATTTAGATTATTCGTATTATTATTGAAGTTAATATTATTTTTATGTATGTTGATATGTATCATTTCAGAAACTAAACGTTTAAATTATTCTCCACATCTAAAATTATGGGAATGTTAAAATCAAAATTGTGGCCTGTGTTTATATGATGAACTGCTAACGCTGTATCGCCTTTTTTTGTGTTGCAGTCGTATTTGTGATTGTTAATCCGATTTTTAATCTTTTGTTTGGTTTTTCCAACATAACACACATTACAATCCGTATAGTCTAGCTTGTACACAACGTCATGTTTTTCTATTGTATTAGTTCTATATTTAATGTTGCTGTACAGTATGTTGTAAATAGTGTTAGTGTTGTACAAGATTTTCTTAATATTATCTGTTTTTAAAATCGCAATGATCCTTTGTGTTAGATTTGGGACGTTTATGATTTTGGTGCACATGATGTTAGTATTAGGGTTAGTGTTAAGAGTAGTGATAAAATTAGTAATAGATGGGTTTACTGGTGGTGGGTTAGCATTAGTTATGTTAGTATGAAGCAGTATTTTATTAATTATGTTATTAGGGTATATGTTATTCCTCATTATTTTCTTTAAAATGTTAAAGTTCTTTTCATGGAATTGATCACTGCTCAAACGTATAATCTTATTGTTCATAGCTTTAATCAAATTAATTTCTTGGTGGTGTAGATGCTTAGATAAATAATTGATTGTTCTATTTGAGGCTATCGGCTTAGTGTACCAATCAGTAACTATCATATTATTGCTAACATCCCTAATAAATGTAACATCTTGAAATGGTTGGGATCCTTTTTTTTCCATTTCAAAGTAAATTTTAGATGTGGAGTGTAATTATTGGAAACGTTTAAGGTGTTGCTAATTTCTGTTTCGGGAATACATGTAACGATATTATCAACATAACTTAATTAAAATGTCGGTGTGTAAGGCAAATTGTTTTTAACATATTCTAGTAGGTTATGCATTGTGAGATTAGCTAATATAGGAGACGCTGGATTGCCCATGGCAGTACCATATTTTTGATTATACATTTGATTATTGAATGTAAAATAACTGGACTCAAACAAAAATTTGGACAACTTCGACTAATTCTAATGTGATATGACTTCTTAGCTCTACCCAATATTCTTTTACTAGTTTAACTATGTTATTTAGTAATATTCGTGAATAAAGATGTAACATCGAATGGTACGATCTAATAATTAGTAGGTATCAATGTATTTCTAGTTCTATCAATTAATTCATGAGTTTTTTATATTGCGAATACATATGTATGAGATATTTTGTAATAAGTTTGAAAATTCACAAACTGAATATAGAAAATTGAATTTAAAAAAAATTAAGCGTTAACTAGTTTTTCAAAAACATAAAATTCATATACAAAAACAAAAAAAAAGTCAAAGCCTTGTCCGCATAACTTACTTAATCCGCAAATAAAAAAAAACAAATAACAAAAGACATAAAATAAACGTCCGAAACTTTGTTTCCGAACTCAGCGTTAAAAAAAACATTACATTTTACATTTAGTTACATTATCTTTCATGCACAAATATGACTTACTTTTACAAAACACAAAAAAAATTAATAAAATAAAGCGAAATTCACGCAAACTTAACACCTTCAAGTGTTTCTTGAAATATTTAAAATTAGCCGTAAATAAGTCGGCTCAAAATTCAAAGCTTTTAAATCATATCGATCGCGGTTCACTTCACGATAATATCAAATTTAATAAATACCTTGACTCAATTATTTGTACCAGAAAATCTGCTGGGCACAGCGGTTCCAGAAGCTTTTGAGTTTAGGCGATAAAGCGACCCCGGGACGGTCTAAGTGTTCTGTAGTCGATCAAGATTTGGTGGGACCCCCAAACAATGGAATGACGGCGGAAGATTTCTTTTAATTCTGAATTGAAATCCGCACAAAAGCGAAAACTGGATTTTTATCACAACACATCGATATTAAATCCAACTCGAAACGTGAGCTTTATTTTGGATACTATGAAGTTCATTAAACCGTAAAATTACGAATTTGGAAAACCAATATTTCCACCACACCACTTAACTTTCACGGTACCATTTATTTAACTTCCGTGGTATTGCATAACGCTAGGGTAAAGGTACCCCGAACACTTGACTACATTTCGATACCCGTTATTCTTAATTGCCACTAAAAATCTCCCTCAAAATCAAAATTTTACTCCTTATAACACCTCGTAATCCTACTTAATTCAATAAACTTGCGCCGTAAAATCTTTGTAAAAGATGGAACACTAAACAAAGTAAATTAACAAAGATGAAAAATTTTGTCACCACATGCGTCACGTCACGTACGCACACGAAAAGGAAGAAAATGTTCTCACGAAAACTGCTTACTCTGTTAAATTATCAAATGCGCTCGAAAATGACTTTAAAATAAACAAAAGTAGATACTAAGAAATATTGATCAAATTACATTCCAGAAAGAAAATCATAAATTAGATAAAGTTATTATTCCAATGAAATAACCAGAATTAAAACACTAAATCAAAATGAAGACCACTGAACTTTATGAGTTTAAAAAAAAAACAATAACAATTGTGAAATAACTAATAAATACAAATCAACTTAAATTGACGTACTAAAATTAATCGAGTGAAACGTTTTCGAAGCTTGCACGGAACTACTCAATTGCTTAAAAAAATTAATTAAGCAAAATAAATCTGAATACGGGGTCTTTTACAGAAGATTCACGACCAAATTTCAACGCCGGTTACAAGGTATATTATTATAGTAATTAAACATAAATTTCGGGGACAACGCCATACATTGAGCCACGTTGTCAGGTAACTGTACATCCGTTAGATTTTAGATAGATCCATGTTTAGTATTATTAACGTTGTAGTTTTGTCACGTGTACAACGTCTGGTATTTGTTTTGTAGTTTAGTTTTATCGTTAGATGATGTTAATGTATGTTTATTATCTACTACTTTCATTAAAATTTGAAAATCTACTTGGCGGAGTACACTGTATAAGTTGACCTTTAGATCGTTAATAAGTCTTTTAAGGTTATGTATTTGCCAATATGTTATATCGATTTCTATGTTTATTATCGATGTTTTAAAATGATTGATTAATCTATGTAACTTATTACTAAATGGAGTATGTTCCGCTTGTATTAAGTATGTACATTTAAAAAACTGCTGTATATGTATCAGATTAATGTGATTGAACTTACACCGTTTTAGATATATCTTTCGGTTATTTAATTTTGTTAATTTGATGTACTTGCACAAATAGATTACAGTTGCACTATTCAACAATCACTAGGGACGTAAAACGTTCAACATACACTTAACAAGTAATGTATAATCAGACATTATTGAATATTAAGACAATAAAAGATAAGCATTAAAAAGTTAAACAATGAAAATTGAACAGCGATTGAAACCTACATGGCTATCTCATAAATTGAAATGGAAAAAAATGGATCCCTAACATTTTTAGATGTTACTCTTATTAGGGATGTTAGCACTAATATGATAGTTACTGATTGGTACACTAAGCTGATAGCCTCAAATAGAACAATCAAATATTTATCTAAGCATCCACACCACCAAAAAAATAATTTAATTAAAGCTATGAAAAATAAGATTATACGTTTGAGCAGTCATCAATTCCATGAAAAGAACTTTAACATTTTAAAGAAGATATTGAGGAATAACAACTACTCTTATAACATAATTAATAAAATACTGCTTTATAATAACATAACTAATGCTAACCCACCACCAGTAAACCTATCTATTACTAATTTTAACACTACTTTTAACACTAATCCTAATACTAACATCATGTGCACCAAAATCATAAACGTCCCAAATATAACACAAAGGATCATTCTGATTTTAAAAACAAATAATATTAAGATAACTATGTAGAACACTAACACTATTTGCAACATACTGTACAGCAACATTAAAGATAGAACTAATACTATAGAAAAACATGACGTCGTGTACAAGCTTGACTGTATAGATTGTAATGTGTGTTATGTTGGACAAACCAAACAGAAGATAAAAAATCGGATTAACAATCACAAATACGACTACAAAACAAAAAAAGGTGAGACAGTGTTAGCAGTTCATCATATAGACACGGGTCACAATTTTGATTTTAACAATCCCATAATTTTAGATGTGGAGAATAACTTAAAAAAACGATTAGTTTCTGGAATGATACATATCAACATACATAAAAATAATATCAACTTCAATAATGATACGAATAATCTAAATAGTGTTTATAATAATTTAATTTCTATCATGATATAGGTTTCAATCACTGTTCAATTTTTCATGTTTATCTTTTTAATGCTTATCTTTTGTTGCCTTGACATTCAATAATTTTTGATTATACATTACTCGTCAAGGGTTTGTTGAACGTTTCACGTCTTTAGTTATATTTAAATTTTTATTGATTGACAATTTCATGTTTCATTTTATTGTTTTTTTCGTGTATAAGTTAGTGCGTAGTTGCTTATGTTCAGGATTTGTTGGATAGTGCCACTGTAATCTATTTGTGTAAGTTCTTTTATGTTAGAAAGATAGTGTATTAGTTAGTTTGTTTAAATCTTATATAATCTTAGACGTATAAATTTTAATAAATTGTTAGTGACCTGATGAAGTGCTCACTTGTAGCACGAAACGTAGCCTTATAAATAGTATAAAGAGGTTTTCTTGCCTCTCCTAAGTGAAGAACAAGTATATATTTTCTAATGAACAAAGTTTTGGCAATTATAATCGCTCGAACGACAGAACCTGACGAACAAGACTGAGACCAACACCAACCGATAGCGGCAGATTTAGATACCCTAAATTTATTGAGAAAATTTGTAATTAAAAAAATAACAAAAGTTTATGTAAACGTACATAGGACGCTGTTGTAGTCTTCCTACTTTTTAGTATACTTTTGTTTATATACTAAAGCTATACAATGAACTTGTTTGTATGTTTACTGATAGTAAATAAAATTTTAAGCATCTATGTAAATTAGCGCAAGTTGAAGGCATTAAAGCTATGTATGTATGTGAAAACTTAAACAAAATAAATTTTAATGATTATCCGAATCACGGAGCACCTCAGGGTGCGACTGGATAATATTCCTAGTGTGAACTTTTAATAGCATTGTCATTAAAGCAAACTTTTTTAGGCAAAGTAACAGTATTTAAAGCAACCAAAAATATTTGCATAATGAATACTTTTCTTTAAATGATTGAACACCGTTAAGTTATTATTCTCAATGAACTAGATCGTTGAACACTACCGTATTAACAGAATGCACAAATACAGCGAGACTAATCAAGCAGTCGTGAAATTATAATTTTCCCCATATACATAATGTAACCTACAATATAAAGACCAATATGCCGTTAAATAACTCGTCGTGACTAGAAATTTCCTAATAGATTTTAAAGTAGCAGCTCCACCTAATACTCTCTGACAGGTTCATGTTATATTGAATTATATATAAACGTATGTAAAAGCACATGACATCCAGAAAACTAATCAATTAGAAGAATTCTAAGTTGAAAAACGTACACGTACTGAAGTCATTGTTGATATGTGGTAGCTTACGATATGATTGCACTTCAACAATCGTTTCACAACAATAATCTCTTAATCATATTTATCATTGCAACTTTTACAACCACTTAAATTACTTGCTCTATTTGTCTATTACGTGACAGTTAAGACTATAAAGCTGCAGATTATTCGCGTACTAATGTGTATTTATTGCATACTTATAATCCATTAACAGTTTTGTCATATAAAGGCATTTAAAAATATCACAAATAAGTGATAATTGTTAAATTGTACTGGTTTAAACACAATTTAATCTAATCCATTATCACATCAATAATTACAACAACAAAAATCGATAAAGTTTCTCTTCTAACCTAAATAAAGTCGTAAATTTCGAACAGCTACTGACAAAAACTGTATTAGCATATTACGTAAAATAAAAAATTGTCGAATTAATATTCCACTTGTTTCAATTTTAATCTTTAGGGATTATTTCTATACTTGACTATTATACTTATATTCAAAGTAATTTTTTAATGGACGTGTCAGTTATTAATTTTTTTTATATTTTTGAAGTGTTCCACAAATTACTTACAGGTTGGAGACGGAATGTATTTTACAAGATACATAACTGTTATCTGCAAATTTTGAATGTTTAAGTTTCAATACCTAAGTAATTTGCAAAATACTTTTTTTTTATTAATTTTTGGTACAAACAATGTCAACAAAAAATTTTGATACATTTATTACTTTATTTATTATTATTAAATACAAATGTTTTTATAAAATTAATAATAAAATTTAAAAGAATTATATACCTACCAGTCTATTTTGCCAATTTTAAGTGATCTTATTTGAAAGCTAAGTTTTAGAAAATTAATAATGTTATATAAATCAGTTCTATTAAAAATTTGTATTACATTAGATAATCGTTTACTTTCATGGCAGCTGTCTTCAATTTATTGTAGTTTAATAATAATAACAACAACAATAATTAAATTAAATAAAAAAATTAAATAACTGAAAAGCATTCTATTGATCTATTATTAATCATCAAATTGAATAATAATATAAATAGTATTCACGCGGTTTATTGTTAATGTACTTTATGTAGGTACCTAACAGCAACTTATGTACGACGCTATTTTCTATATTAATTTTAATAAATGGAGTCGAGTAAGATTAAAGTCGGAAATAACTCCGATTGTGATCTTTGGATGTTAAGTGCAAGGTAAGGTGTAGCTTACTGTTTGTGCCATTAAAGGCTTGATGAAGATTGATGATAGATACCATTGAACGTCAAGTTTAAAATAACGTTTAAACAAGGTTTGAGATATTATGTAACCGTTTTGTAAAAGAAATATTACTTAACAGTGACCTTTACAATATTATTAAAATACATAATGCCAAATCTTATTTCGAAAAAAAGAAACAATGTTTATTGACGTTTGTTTTTCACTTTATGTGTAATCAATAACTTTCTTAATGTTTAATGATTCTTAATGTATAATTTCATCTTTATTTAAAGTCAATCTCTCTTCACAATAACAATACTTACTTAATTAACTTAATTAATGTCGCACAAAAAAAGTTTATATTATTGATTAAAAAATAAATGCTGTTGGTTTATATATTTTTATCTAATTTGTTTGGAGCAATAAAATTACAGCCACTGGTTAAATTTTTTTTTAATTAGTTTATGATGACATGTTGAATTTACGTTCTGTAAAAATACAATTTATACTATTATTTAGATGATATTAAATATTTAGGTTAATATAAGAAATTTAAACCTACATTGCGGTATTTTAAAATTTTTTTTGCATAACTGTATGACGACTTACCAAATTTTTTTGTGATCAATAATTAGTGATTAAATACAATAACATTACTTTTTTCGTTTTACATGTTAATGATATTGCAGTAAAATTGATTTACATTTATAATGTCGGTACGGTAATTAATTGAGCTTTTATTTTTTTTATTTCAAACATTTCTAAAAAGTATATTTTTTAAATTTGATTTATTATGTAGAGTTTTTGAATTATTGCATATTGTTGCAAACGTTTTTTAGTAATTGGTTAGTTTGTCCAATGTAAACGTTAGAACAAGATAAACATGATATACTATAAATAACATTAGATTGATAAAGTAACGTAGTCGCATCTTTTAGTTTTGTAAATATTGTTGTTTTTAAAGGGTTAAGGCCGTCTGACACGATCACCTTTTTCAATGAAACTTTGAATGAGAATTTGAACGAAAAATATTGTATAAAGAAAAGTGCTACAAATTCGTAAATAAAATACATCGTGAATGACGCTAATTTATATTCTTCATGAAATTACAGATGAAAGCATGCGCATTGCTTGTATAATCTAAAAGATTATAACTGATTATAACCTCATTTTATTTGTTTCGTACGTATTTTTTAGAACATCCGTCGTTGCACTGCGATAATAATATAACGGGTGTTTCATTTTATACATGCATTGATATTTCCATGATATTTCTGATACTCCTGATACTCGTCGTATTTGAGGTTACAAAACACAAAATTCATTACGAAAAGAAAATAAACAAAACCAACTTCGCATGCGCGGATATATTTTTAGATGAAAAATAGAACAGGTTCTATTTTTCGTCATGAATTTCCTTCAAGTGTGTCTGACACGATCGAAGAAATTTTAATTCAAATTCTCATTCAAAATTTGGTTGAAAAAGTTGATCGTGTCAGACAGCCTTTACTGTTCTTAAATGAAATTGTAAAATTGTAATTATTGAGAAATTTTTTGATTTTTTTATTAATTTTTTGACATATGGTAAACAAATATAAAATTTTGACTAGATTATTAGCAAATTCATTTCCTAAACAGTTAGGCTGTAAGTTAGTTGTTGTTTCTATGGAATGTTCTTTGATGTAATTAAAATGTTTTTTTAAAGCGTGAATTGATTTCTTTGTCTATAAAATTAATTGGGTAGTTGTTATTAATTAGTATGTTTCTAACAATATTAATATTATTATGATAAAATTGTTTTGAAGATAATTTTATAGCACGATCAACTAAACTATATATTACTACCTTTTTATAAGAAATAGGTGTGCTTAAATTATAATTTATGTATCTATCTGTTTGAATTTCTTTTTTATACCAAGTGGTATCAATAGTACCATTAGTATTATCCTTGTTTATATACATTATAGTTAGACAATGAGATAACTTTATATGGAAACAGATTTTTTAGTCATGTTAGATGGCGATAGTGAAAACAAGATAATAATTAGTTGCAAAGCCTCAAACCGTTTTTTGTTATTAAAAGATTGCAAACGATGGCAGCACAAGTAAGCTACTTACACACGCTATTAGTTTCGACATACGTGCAAAGCAATGTTTTACCAGTTAACTTGCTTTGATTCTTAAAACTCTTAGTTTGCAAAAATAATTCCTACACTTGAATTTCTGTTTATAAACAAAATATAGAATGAATAAAATCCTGCAAACGTATCGATAAAATTATAATCGGTTGAGTGGTTTGTTTCATTTACTTTGTTTAATTTTCTTTTCAAGCCGGAAGCCAACGAAGATGTGCTAATTTAATTTTATTTAAATTTTTGTACTACTCAAAAGGCACATAAAATATAAATATACAAGCTTATTAGCACTTTCGATGTATCTTTAGCAATAAATTGAGGGCGATGCTTCCAAGAATCGGACTTCAGAACCAAATTAATGATTTAAATTTTCGTATGAATTACTTACAGCGCTCGCCGCTTATCGGAATCACGGATAATGTTTTTAATCGGGTAATGTTATCACTTTACTAAAGTAACAATCCGGACGCATGCTACTACATAGAAAAAACGCCGCTTATAATAATCATAATTTAGGTTTATGTTATCAATTTTTAACTTTAATAATCTAAAAATTCTAGATAATGGACCAAACTTAAACAATAGACTTTTTTTTAGAAATGTTTGAAATAAAAAAAATAGTTCAATTAATTAACATACCGACATTCTAAATCTAAATCAACCCACACAGCCAAAAGTAACCAAAAGTCGTAATAAAGGTAACCGCTTTGGATTGGCAAATGTGATCATAGAGTACCCAAAAGTACACCCAATGGTGAACTATGTCCCACTTAATCCCTCCATAGGATACTCTTATACTGACCTTGCGTCGGTGCAACGGTCAACCTTTTAGGATAACCCGAAATTAACCGAAACGGACAACTTATTGTCCACTTTTAAAGCTACTCTAAAGATACTTCTTTTTAGTTATTCATTGGTCAACTTGTTGGGCTAACCTAAAGTTAATCGAAATGCCCGGTGCATAGTTGAATTTTAAAACTACTAAAAAGATACCATTTTTTGTTTGCTCAACGTTCAACCTGTTAGGGTAATCTAAAGTTAATCGAAAGTGATTGTTAATGGTTGGTATTTAAAACTGCCTAAAAGATACTAATTTTTGTTTGCTTAACGTTCAACCCGTTAGGATAACTTAAAGTTAATCTAAATGGGTATTTTACTATTTAATTTTAAAGCTGTTTAAAATATACAATTTTTGCACTTATTCAAGAATCAACCTGAAGTTAACTGTAAAAGATGTATAATTGTTGGATTTTAAAACTGCTTAAAAATACTATTTTTTCAGTTGCTCAACGATTAATGGCTGCTTAACAGATATCTTATAGTTAACATTTGAAAATAAAACACATTAAAGTAAAGGTGCAAGTCTTGAAAAACAGATTTTATACGATACGATATAATACATATATATTTATTATTTATTTACAAATTTAAAAATATCTAAAATAAATGTCATCGCCTTTAACCCTTTTTCACACTTTTTCTCGATTTTCTAATCCACACCTTTGTCGCCACTAAAACGTCCATTTCTGTAGTTGTGGAAACTATTCATTTTACGGAAGCTGAAATTAGAAAAAATACTTAACTAAACCACTAATATTTATATTAGATTTGATATTTTACAGGGTTCCCAGCAATCTAGAAAATTGTAAAAAATCTGGGTATTTTAAAATCAGGGCAAACATGTAAAATTTAGAGAAAGCCTGTTTCTATGTCTTTTTGTATACTGACCGTTCATCTGCAATTATGAATTATGTGTTCTTTTGTGTCTGTTAAAAATATGTATAAAGATGTTTTACCTTTATAACTGGAACTTTTAGTATAACACAATTACAGGAAGTTAACACTCGATTTGTACAACACGCACATCAACAAAACTTGAACGATTGTCTAGCAGGTAAAAAAAACGACGTTCAATTTTAAACTAGTCTTAAAAGAACCCGGTGGTTATTTAAATTACTATACCCATTCTCCCCCACTTCAACAACATAATTTTAAATTTTAAAAACGGTGGGCGTTTGTTTAATGTTAATTCAATGATTCTTGAAATCTATTTTTGTTAAGTTTAAATTAACCCCGTAACGTGCATGCTCGAGTTAATTCTATTACGCCAAATGGGCCAAAATAGGCACGCTTGAATTAATTCGAGCGCTATCGCTATAGGAAACATAAGAAAAAAATGGTCTTTTTGATTTTTTTTATTTACATCTGTCTTGTAAGCTATAAAATGTTAGAGTAATATTACTTTTCGTCCAGTTGTAAAACAAAGAAACGATTTTTGAAAATTATTATTGATTTAGTAGTGAAAGACTTTTTTGTAATGTAATATGTAAAAATTATAAAACTGCAAAGATAAGTGTTTATAGACAGTTATTTTGTGTTTAGTTATTACTTTTAGCCAAAATAAAGTTCAAAGATGTATTTTCTTAAATTTAAAAAAAGATTCTTTTGTGGTTTTTAAAAAAAGTGCTTTAAGAGGTTAAATAAGAAGTTGGGAATAATCAGTACAAATGTCATATCCTTATTGTTAACTGCGACATGAAAACTTAAGTTACAATTTTTTTACGAAATTTAATTTTTTTAATGATGGCTACATAATAAAAAACTGTTGAATTAATTCCAGAAAGTTCATTTGAAGCACTAGATCAATTATTGTATTGTCACTTTCGACATTAATAATACTTTTTACCGTTTATCGCAAATAAACTATCCTTTAATAAGAAACACTAAAATTTGCCTGTATTACGTTTTTAAAATTGGGTATTGATGCGCATATAGCTCCTTTATGAGTCACAATATTAAAGAAGCTTAAATACAAAACTTGTTCGGTATGTCTGTTTGGAAAAATTCATTTTTCTTATTTGCTATCAAGAGGCCAAGTTTATATTGTAATTGTTTAACGGATTTGTTAAAGCAGAAATGAATATTAAACTCTGCTCAAAGTAATAACGATTTGTTTTAAAAAAATTTGGCAGCATTGACAGAATGAGATTCTTTAAATGAAATTTCCGTTAAAACTGCAATATCTAAGAAAAAGACCTTGAATGGTCGAAGAGACCGACACAGGGATTATCCACAAAGGCTATTGTTTGGTGCCCAGTTGACACACAGTCGCAATGCAAAACAAGTTCTTAAATTAATCATTTACCGTAACGGATGAAACAAAAACGACAAAAAAAGTTTTTACAATCAACATTAAGATGCCATCGCGTTTATTAATACTTTCTCTTGAACCTGCTAAACGCCTTTGAAGAAAAATTTGATATTTTTATCGATTTAACGGCGATAATTTGAACTATTGTCAATACGATTTTTGTATCGATCCACATTACAAATTATAAAAAAGTTTGTTTAAAAAAAATAATTTTTAGGTTGAAATTAAATTTAAAAAATCATTAGGCTACAAACAAAAGAACAATGTTTATGACGATAATCGGATTAAAATAGTACATTCCAGAAAACTGTTGTGCGAGGGTAATGGTGGAACTTAAATAAAGTTTACTTCTAAGGATTTCATTGTTAGCCAATTAGATTTTTATTATAAATGTAAGCAGTAACTAAACCTACAAACACTAATTAATAATAATCAATTACACTTACAACTCCACTAAAATGTTTTTTTTTCAAATACAAGTTTTTCTAAGATAATTAGTCTCAGCGTATACAACTACGGATCCTATATACTTATAAGAATTACAACAAATAATTAGCGAAACAATGACTGCAGGTTCCATCTGCAGTGCTTTTAAATATTTTTAAAATAAGTGTTTGTCTATTTAAAAAAACATACCCTTGAATTTGTTGTAATTGGAGCTCACGGTGCGACTAACTAACTTCTGACGATTTTGATCAATTCTTTAAAAATTCATAATCTGAAAACTAAGCGGGAATGCACAAAAAAACCAAAATAAAGGTACTTTTTTGCCATGAGAATCACCAAAAATCAGAAACGCAATTGGTTAACTCATTTCTTAGTTCCTCCTTGTAAGTCGTAATAATAGTAAGAGGTAACTATTAGAATATAGAAAAGTAATTTTGGTTTAGGGTGATTTTTCTTCCGAGGACGTTTTTCCGCGATACAGTCTTATTCTACACAAAAACATTCTACTAAAAGGTTAATTTTTAGGATTAACATAAAATTAACTTTTTAGAATGTCTGTTTCACAACTTTTATAGACCTTGATTATAAAACTCACCGAAAATAACATTTATGTGGTTACTAAAAAGACATGTAGTCTCATTCTGTACTATAAGGCTACTAAAAACTTAATTTTTAGGATTAACATTAAATTAATTTTGTAGGATGTCAGTTGTATAACTTTTTCAAGACATTAATTAGAAATCTCTGAAAAGATATCGAAAAGTTAACTTATAGGGTTAGTAAAAAACAAGTAGTCTCATTTTATACTTGAAAGCTCTTAATAGGTTAATTTTTATGGTTACCATCAAGTTAACTTTTTAAAACGGCTTTTGAGTAACAATTAAAGTTGTCTATTGAAAAGTTATCCAAAAGTCAACCTCTGTGGGTAAGAAACGGGATAGGTCGCCATATTTTATACTTTAAGCTTATACAAAAAGTAACCATTACGTTTACAATTTGGCTTATTATTAGGAATAACTATTTGTTGTAAATAAGTTAACCATTAAGGACACGCGGTAGAACTAACTTTTATGAATGACTAAAAGGCACAATAAAGATACCACATGCTTGTCAACTTTTCAGGTTAAAGTATGATCACTTTTTAGACAATTAAGGTTAACTTTGGTTATGTGGGAAGTTTACTGCAATATCATTAACATGTAAAACAAAACAAAATTATTAAAACACAAATAAATAACATTAAAATAACTAGTACTTTCTTCTTTATAATTTTAATATTTGTTTTAAGTGTTATCAATTTCAACATAGTTAGTTTTATACGATTTAATAAAAAAAGTTTAATAATTTTAATTTAAAATGTTAAATTAATGGACGGAGGTGAAAAATTCTCTCCTTTATATTTAATCACAACATAGCATCATAAACTAATTAAAAACATTTTTTAACCAATGACTGTAATTTAATTAGTTAATATTATTGTAATGCCATTACTGTCTGTAGTTAATGTTCATTTTATATTTTGTCATTAAAATTATTGAAACAAAATGTGAGCGTTTTATATTTCTGGGAAAATAAATGTAGCAGACAAACAAAAAAACCACTGCTACTGAATAGTAGTTGTTATAACTACTAGTTACACCGTTTCGATAACTGAATGTTGTGCACATTACGACTAAATAGTAGTAATCCTATTGTATTGTAATTGATACAATAAGATTCATTGTATCAATTTAAAGTTATCGTAGATTTGGAAACACTGATCTCTAGATTAACTTAACGGATTAAATAAATCACTAAAAAGTAGTAGCAAAAATTAAACGCGTTTGCGTTGCAGTATAATTACCAATCAAAAATTTCCTCCAGACCGCTTGACATCAAGTGTACGAGCAAGAATAAATAATTTGGGGTTTTATTTACCCTTTGAACACCTATAAATATCGCGCCGCTTCTAATTCCATTTCATAAAGATGTTATCGCAGTATAATAGTAACCGACTAAATAATTACTTAATCTTTAAAAGTAATAAAACAGTAATAAACAGTTTGAATTTACAAGATATTAACAATATTCGAAATTTAATGTAGGTAAATTAAAAATTAGCACAAATTGTGTTTATTCAGCAAACAAACTTCAACTTGTTGAAGGAAAACTCAATGCTACGCTAAAACACGCCGTCGTAGTGACATACGTTCACGCGTGTGCCCGCTTGAATTACCATAATATTAATAGTAAGTAATAAATACTTTACGCAGAAAAGTATCCCTCGGTGTTAGCATCTCGTTTTGATTAAGTATCATACCGCTTTTGCGGGTAGTTACGGTTTAAATGATTACCTACATCAATGCCAAAAACCTCGTAATTAGATAAACATAAGTGTAACAAACAAGAGGTAAAAGAAACAACAAATTTGAGAATTGCAACCGCGTGTGAATCAATTAAGCAATAACCTCCAAAGCAATATTCAAACAGATACCTCAAAAAATATGTTTCCGTCGCACCTTTAACTGCTTAAATGCGATGCGTGCACAAAAACTCTCTAAAAAAAACTTATCCGTAAGGTAGATGTTGATAGATGACAAAAATTGTATCCCTGACTAATGATTTGCGTTTTACCGCTAATAACACAAGACTACGTTTGCGAAGTTATCTAAACGGCAGTTGAAATGTAGCAAAATAATTTGAAATCGTTACAGACTTTTAGCTATTTATCTCTATTTAGAAAAACCGAAAGTATTATTTACATACATGCCATTAACTACTTTAAGTTTTTTAATACATTAATTTCAAGTAAAACTATATGAATGAGCTAGATCAGCATCAATTATTTACAAAATTTAGCTTCAATCAGTAAATAAAAGTAATCAATTTATGCCGAAGCCTGAATCGTTAAGAATGTCTTCAAGTTCTTCCGACAAATACGATGTTAGTATGTGAACATTGATTTCTTAGAAATTGCAACAGAATAACATGTAAATGTGACTTACAAACCAAATAGAGTAAATTTGTAAATATTTAAAGATAATTTGTAATTGTTAATGGGTGTAATAGGTAATAAAAAAGTTGCCGTTAAAGAATTAATTGTTTTACTGCCAATGTTTTGAAGTAGAAACGATTTTAATCTTTTTATAACAAACACTTACGTTTAGAAAATGCAAGATAAAGTTAATTAATCACGATGAATCTAATATGTTAGAACAATCTTTACTACATAAATTCAAAATTGATCGAATGTCAAAAGATCATTGGTCTTTTCTGAATTATCATGCAGTTTAAAAAACTGATCGATGTTAATAAATACTAACTTCTCTAAGTTAATTTGAGCATGTTGTTATTGCAAATTGAGTAATTTTGTTCTATGATGGATTCGATTATTCTTATTTCTAATTTAAACAGCTGATCTTTACAACTCTTATAATTATAATTACTTTGAACTTAGTTTTTCTACAATATATTGAGAATTAATTGCCAGAAACTCACCACTAAATAGCAACGTTTGCAAATATAACCTAAAATATTAAATTTACTAACCAAACTCTTTTTACTCTATACGTATCGTCGAAACTAATAGAATAGCATCCACACGAGCTTAAATGGTTTCGTTTCCAAAGTTTATAATTGTGGTAAGTTGTATATTATTCTCCTCCTTTATAATTGTGGTGCACGAAATATTCTGTACAAGTCTTATTGTCTTCTTTTTCCAAATGAAATGAAAATAGTAGTGGTAACTCCGATATTTAAAAATGGAAACGCAAAAAAATATCAAATATCAATGCTTTCAAGTTTTTCTAAAATAGCTGAAAAAATTATAAATAACAAAATCATAAAATATCTAAGTAACCTCAAGCGGCAGTAACTGATATAATAAACCAAATTTATCAAAGAATAAATAACAACAAAAAACCTGTAGTTCTTTTTATAGATTTTCAAAAGGTTATCGATACAGTTCATCATTTTATATTATTACAAAAAATAAAAAAAATTGGTATGCCTAGTATAGCTAAATCTTTAATACAAGATTATTTAAATAAAAGATTTCAGGTAGTAAAGTTTATAATAACAAAATTTGCGTATCATACGTGCTGCAAGTATTTTGCCAGTATTTGAACTAGGGATACAAACAACTATTGTATACACAATTTTTTTAAGTTGTGATGTTTGTTGTAATAGTCTTGTGTTTAAAATATAGCATAGATGATGAAAGCTTAAAAAGTATAAAGCATACTGCCGCGTATTTGGTTGCCACATTGCCTGAGTCAATTTCTAGAATTTTTATAATTTTTGGACACTTGAAAAGTTGTTAGCTGTATAACTAGACAAATTTTTTACTAAAGGTTGTCGATCTAATGCTATGTTTGTTACAAAAAAGCTATAACGTATGTTATAAGCTTTTAAAAGTACCATCGTTTTGTTCGATCAAAGTTTTACTTTTCTAAAGTTCTTTTTCTAGTTTTTTTACCTTACAGCAAATTATATTGCTGTTTTGCCAAACTTTTTGCAAATTCTGAAAAATTAATGAGTGTGAGTCATTATTATAACCTGACTTTCAGCGCGTTCATACGTGTTCTGCAAACTTAATTTAATTTAATTAATAAGAATTAATTGCTTTTAAATTTTGTTAGTCAAATGTTGAATTTATCATCGTAGTAAATACTGCTTTTATGACCAAGTTCAAGCCGCCTGAAAACTGTTCCTGGTAGAAACTCTCTCTTTTACAACTTAGTCTTGGTAGAACCGTTTACCTGATGCCTGTGTTTGCCCGAATAATATTTTGCTTTTGTACCCGGTCAACTCTTTCTCGAACCGATCTTGTTAATGTAAATTTGTATAAACCGACTAACCAAGACCTGCTTTGGTATCCCGACATTCTTGACTCCGACCGAATAACAAAATCCGGCTTTCGAATCCTGCTACTCTCACGATTTTTGGATTTAATTTTCTGTTGTGTATAGGAACCCCCTGTTACGTCAAAACGCCTTCCCTCAGTATTGACCACAAGCTTCCGTTTTATCAAGCGCTGTTTGCTATCACCGAACCTCAATCGATAAATGATGGTTGGCGTAGAATTTGTTGAACGTAAACCAAATCTACATGCACATACACGTTTTCAACCCTTAACGTAGTTGAGGCTGACGCATTGAAAGATCACTCAAGCCAGGTTGGCTCAGGATCATTTTATATGTGCAGCATCGCTACGCTTTGGTTTCTAACTGAGATCTAAAATCAATAATTCAAATTATAAGTCAGTTTCGATATACTCACCTGAACTTCCGTTCGCTATTTGAATTAATCAGCAATAACCCGTATAATATTAATAACGTAATTGAATTCCACCGTATTTCATTTGTGAAAAGCATCGTTGTTAAGAGATACCAGTGGTCAACCCGTCGTAAATTAGAAATTAAACCCAGTTAACCCGATAATAGTACACGTGTATTACCTGACTACCTCGAATTATTTATACCGAAGTCATTAACGTTTATTAACATACCTAAAAAAATGTCCAGCATTTTTCTTTTCTTTTAGGCAAATTATTGGTTTTTTAAGGTAAGATACGAATCGTAGACAGCGTTCGCTTAATCACGATTCCACTGGATTGGTAGGCCGCATTCAACAGAAGCTCGAAACTCATAATTTTATTATAAATAAGTCATTCATTATACAAGGGGAATAAAACTACCTCAACTGTACAGATTTATTGTAATAAATACATGTTTAGTTTATAGAATAAATTTATGTTAATTGTGTTCGAATTAATAACGTTTTAAATCCAACGCCGAGACTTTGAGCTACCAAAGTCGTTACAGCACCCGGGTGCAAAAGGAATGCATCGTACCAAGTGCAATCGCTTATATGCAGTCATTTTATTGCACCGGTGCAAAAGCGTACCATCACCGGGTTTGCAATAATCGTATTTGAGTTTTCGTGAATAAGCGCTCTTCTTGTATTTATTGTGAATGTTGTTGATGAGGCTATGAAGAGTTGTTTTTAATCTAACTTTTATATTTAAATATTAGTATATACGTAATAGTAGTTGTTATTAAATTTTTTAAAATTTTATGACAATATTTTTTTATTTTTTTCAGATCAGCAATATTGTGAAGTTTTATACAAGGTGTTCAAAATGAGATAGTATACCATAGCTATCTCGCTAACAGTTATAAATAGAATAAGGCATCAATTGTTTAAAAGTTGCGTAATTACATGGCTTTTAATAAGACATTTGAAGATTGCCAAAGAAATCAACGCTTCTCAACATGTTTGAGAAAAGTAAAAATTTTTATAACTTTTTTATTTAAAGGAATTTTTAAGAATTAAAAAAATCACATAAAAACATACACAATTACCTACATTTTCATCCAACCTGTGTATTTTTACGCCTACTAAATTTTCAGATACAGTTACTACCTTTAGTTTTTTCTATAGACGCCATATTGGATTTTTGCATGGAAGAATTGGTACTTTAGGTAAAAATAAACCCCTAAAATCAACTTTTTATTACTAACGCACTGTCAAGTTGCAATGAAAAGAAACAATTGACTATCCAATCTAATCCAAATGACGTTTACGCTTGTCAACACAGTGTTGAATTATTTCCATAAAGTGTATGAAAATGTTATCTAATGAAGAAAAATCCGATATGTTTTTTGAGTACTCATGAGCATTTTGCAATGCAACAAATGCTGCGGAAAGATATACGAACTTGTATCCGAAAACATAAGTTCCTGACCAGAATATATGTTCAGTTATAAAAAAATTTGCGCAAACTGGGAACGTTTGAAAAACCGAAAAAAAATTAAGTGTTGCAGCAGAAGAAGGTGACGAAGAAACTAATGTCTTGGATAATATTTTATAAAGATCTTTTTTATAATGTACGTTATAATTTTTTTTTGGCTAAATGCATTTTTAAAAATTTCAATCGTAGTGAGCTATTTCTGAGGGAAGTCGAAAAGGAAACTGGTGTTCAAAAAATGTCGACAAGAAAAATATTGAAAGACATAAGTACAGACATTACCACTACAGACAAGTACATTTGAAATCGTTGGACTACAATAAACAAAACATTTTTTGCCGGTGGTTATTGAGAAAAAAGAGACAGAATTCAAATTTTCTCAAAAAATTTTTTTGGAGCAACGAAAGCAGATTCTGCAATAACCGCTGGTTTAACAGAAACATCCACTATCGTTAAACCCATGAAAATAAACACTTACACCGAGAAACTTCATTTCAAGAGAGGTTTGGTGTAAATGTTTTCTTCGGGGTATTGGACTCAAGGGTAGTGAGCCTTATCTTTTTTGAGAAACATTTAACAGGAGAATGGTATTTGTATATGATGAGAAACACTTTACAAGATCTCTTAAATTATATTCCCTTAAGTGTCTTAAGCAATTTCACATACTTCCAACACCATGGTGCACCAGCACATCGGGATATGCCTATTACAAAATTTTTAAACAATTTTAAACTCAATTGTTGGATTGCTAATAATGGACCCAAAAATTGGCTGGCCTGGTCTCCAGACATAACCCTTATGGATTTTTTCCTATGGGGAATTATTAAACATAATGTTTATAAGACGACGCCCTGTGATGTAAATAATATAAAAAAAGTTGTATAATAAAATAACCCTAACTATTTTAAACAATGTTCAAAAAAATTTGACCGTAAGAGCACACAGATGTGTACTAAACAATGGTAGTCATTTTGAACATTTATTTTAGTTAATTTGTTGTTATTTATTAATTGTTTACGTTTTTGTTGATTTTTATATTTTCGTTGTTTATTGATTTATTGTTTCTTTTTATGGCAACTTGACAGTTAGTGTGTTAATAATGAAAAGTTGATTTTATGGGTTTACTCTTAGCTAAAGTACCATCTGTGATACATGGTTGAAGTAGTTGATTTTTTTTCCAATTTTTCCATGCAAAAATCCAACATGGCGGCCATAGGGAAAACTAAAGATAGTAGCCGTATTTCAAAATCTAGTAGGCGTAAAAATACTCAGAATGGATGAAAATGTAGGCAATTGTATATGTTTTCATGTGAATCTTTTAGTTTTTTAAAATGTCTTTAAATAAAAAAGTTATTTTAAATTTTGACCTATTTTTTTGTTTTGATAATAGCTGATTCTTTTGGCAATCTTCAAATTTCATATTAAAACCTATGTACTTAATTACGCAACTTTTGAACATTTGATGCCGTATTCGGTTTATAACCGTTTTCGAGATAGCAATGATAATTTATCACATTTTGGACACTCTGTATATATTAACAATAGCGTCTTTAAATTGGAAATCTGTAAAGCAACATCTAAAAAGATTTATTTAATGTATTAAAATAAAATAAACAGTAATTTTATTAGCAAACACAAGTTTAAAAAAAATTTTTAATAAAATCTTGTTGCCAAATTTATTTTACAATTATCATTTTTGTTCTTGTTTTTGTTATAATAAAAAATGCAGCACAGTGAAAATAATTTAACTCTGCTAATTTTAACATATTGATTCTAATTGCTTAATTTTATTTTATATTTATTAAAAAATAAGTTTACACCTTGTATAAAGACATAGAAGATAAGAAAACAAAATAAAATCTGCAATTGCAAATGTAAACACTTGTTGCTGGCATTTATTACTAATTCGTGTCCAAACGCTAGTTTTAGATAACATTATCTAATTTATAGATTTATTCAAATAGGTTTTGTGTATTTTTAAAATTATTGTTTTTTTAAGTTTTATTACGTATTAAATCTCTAATAACTCAGACATAACGTATGTATTACATTGTTACTAAATGTAAGTGTTTAGATAAATTTCAATATTTCAATACAAACACACGTCTTTACTCTATTAAGGTGTAATTATGTACTTTAAGTTTTGAGTTATTAATTATGAAGACCAGTTATTGAATGAAGTAACATAAAAATTAGTGCTCTCTCACTATTTGTATTCATCGCATATAAAATTAATTTTCTATTCATATTTCATAGTACCTGCTTGTCCACAATAAATGTTAACGATTTTATGCAATATTATAAAGATACAAGTGGTAAAGAAAACACACAATGAGTTTTATTCTATCTATTCATATGCAGAAATATTCATTTGTTTGATGGTGGATACATCATTGTTAATATATTGTACGTATGATTTAAGTTATACTGTTGAATGTTCACAAATGGATAGGTAGGTGTTGTTTATCATATGTTATTATTTACTTGTATTCTAAGTTGTCTTTTTTATTTGTTATAAATAAAATAAGCAATTAGAGCCTACACTAACAGAAAAAAAAACTTACACAATGTTTTTAATTTGCTGCAATCGTTTCTCGTAGAAATTCTATTGATTTTACATGCATGTAAAGTTAAAATTTATTTTATATATTTGCACATATTTTGTTATTTAATAAGTAATGCATGAAGGTGCGATTGATTTTAAAATTATAACCTAGTATCGATAAATTTAAATTTCAATCTTTAATGCATAAACAACCCAGTGTCTATTTTTATCATAAAAAAAGTTTAGTTCACAGGATGTAAAGATGTCTCTCACCTTTTACCTCTGATTATGTATGTAGATGCGTTCACCTGCCGGGGGGCAGGGTCGGGTCAAGCTCCCGCGCGTGTGGGCGCCACAATAGACAATCACTCACCATCTTAAGACACGCCATATAACCTATATCACATGTTGCAATATTATACTGACGTACAGGTCTCATAAACTTACCACATTAAAATCCTTATTTTCCAAATTTTTCTTGTCCTTAAAAAACAACCATAAAATTTTTTATAGTAATAGAATTTATTTGCGCACATAAAATGGATTAGATATCTTCATCTCTTCGTACTAAAACATATTTTATTTATTATAACTTTCTCGGAGAAGATTTTAATGTTTCTTCGAAGATTGAATCAACATTAAGTTTGCGTACTGCTTAAAACAAACATAAATATTATCGACTAAGTACCGTAAAAACTTTCTTGGTCAAAGTTCTTATTCATATAAAAAATGTTATAACTTATTTTATTTTTTGTGAATTTCTTAGTCGAAGATACAACACTTTATATGCATCCCATAAATTTTACATCAACTTTGCTTTCTACAGATGAAAATGAATAGATTAGAAAATAATTGTTTTTCACTTTAATACTGAAAGTATAGCCAATTGTTTCGTTGACGTTTTTATTTTTTTTAGTTTTTGTTTTTCGTAACTTTTTTCTTTTGTTTTTATGTTGAATTCGTTATTTTTTTCCTGTTTTTTATATTTTTTTTTATTTGTTTTTTTAGCGTAAAGCTTGAATTGGTTTTCTATGTCTAATTATCTTTTTATATTTTCTTTGAACGTTATATTATTTTTTTAGTTTGTTTTGTTGGCATATTATTTTTAGTTTGTTTCTAGTTTATGTGATTTATATTTTTAATGTTTTTTTTGTGTTGTTTGAATCATAAATTGTTTTACTTTATAATTTCATTTATACTATTTTTTCTTTTTGTTGCATATGCTATAGATTCTAGTAAAAATATAGTAAACATATTTAAGTAATTCTGTAATATATTTAAATATATAACGTATTTTAATTTACTTGTTTTTAGTTACATAAATTAGGTGTAAACATCATATTTAGTCTCTTTAAATTAAAAGTGGCACTTTAGTCTTCAAACATAAGATTAAAATAACACTTTTAAATTAGAGTGCAAAAATTGTTTTTAAATTTAAATTTCATTTGCCCTATGATTCAAGTAAAGTATTTGAAGAAGTCATTAATTTCCACTTGTCATGAATATATTAATAACGTTAAAAAAATAATTATAAATTTAAATTAAATTAAAACAATTTGAATCATACTTCTAACGTGGATAAAAAATGAACTGCTAAGACATGCAGCCGCATCCCAAATATAAAAAAATTATCATTGTAGATTCAGAATATAAGTTATTTATTGTATGATAATTATTGAAAGTCAATACTTAAAAAACAGATATTATAGATAGATTTGTAACTGCACGTGATAACGATCGATACACAAGTATCTCGTACAAGTAAACACATAAATATTAAAACAAATTATTTCTAAAGTTAAAATAAATGTCAGAATATTATTTCTTTTCATAACAAACGAGAAATGTATTAAAACTAACCACGTTTGTGTAACAGGTTTCGTTAATTATCATATAAAACGTATTATTGTTCCAATACAAATCAGAACGTAAATGTTTATAAACTCATATATTATTCCATCCTTATCAAGTGTATCTCAAAAATCTTAAAGGAAAACTAACGTCAACTTAACATCAAATAAAAAAGATTTATATACTTAGCCCTTATACTTTAAAAAAAACATTATTATTCTTATGTATTACCGGTATTCAAATTTATGTCTAAACATAAATTTAAATAGTTTTAAATTTAGGTGCATTGTTTGAAGATCGATAAGTTTAGATGTAAAAAAACTTCTAAACCTTTAGGCTGCATTCAAATTCTTATTTCTGGTTTTTATGAATAGACTTGTATTTGCATAAGGTCATGGTTACTACATGAACCAAAGAAATAAACTTGGCATATGTATGTGTATACAAGTCATTTAACAAGCAAGTGACAGTAATAGATGTAACTGTAATACTTAAGCAGCGATCAAAAGCGTGTCGAATACAGTAATTAATACACGGGACAACAAAAATTATTTACATAAACACTGTTTTAAAACAACTGAGATTTTTTCTTTTTTTCATTAACATACAAATTTTATTATTGATGGTCTTTATTAATTTTGATACGCTGATTTAGTTATGTTTATAGTAACAAAGTTTTAGTACTTTTTAATTTAACATAATTATATTTTAATATACCTAATAAAACTCCTACGTCGTGTCTATTATTTTTATTACTATTATTATTACTACTGCTAATCATCAAATTTTATAAATTTTTAAAAAGGATAAATAGTATATATTTTTTTTAAATTACTACAATAATCGTTTTACACTTTAAGTGTATATAAGTGGTAAACTTTACATTTGATAGTATAACAATAATTGTTATTATATAGTACATATTTTTTTTTAAGATTAAGTGTAATAATTAAACTTTAACTTTAAGCTTAAATTGAGTTTATCGAATGACATGTTAATAACGCGGAACAAATTTTAATCAATTTTATGTAGATGATGTATAAATAAATTATAACAAATATTTTATTTATACATTAGCTTTCGACAACAATGACTTTTTAACTAGTATATTAGGATAAGCAAGAATAATTTAAACAATCTTGAAAAAATTTGATTTATAATTTTATTTTATTTATAATTCACTGAAGCATAAAGCAGTTAAAATAGCAATACATTGCTAACACTTGCGATATATTTACTGCTGCTAAGTAATAAATATTTATGATTGATGTAATTGTTTGTCAAGTGGATTGTAAACATTAATAATTACATAAAGCACTTTTAAATGTAGTAAACTTAATTACAAATAACTGTTTCTCAAAAAACAAAACCATTATTTCTAATCAATAAACATTTTTATAGTCTGCTAGTACTTTACTTTTAACAGGTTTATGTATTAACAGTTTTTGAAAAAGAAAATACTTTTATTTAGTTGCGGTTTTTAAAATCATTTTAGGTAATTATTGTTACTATTTAGATATACTTGATGTATACAGAAAAATTTCTAAGAAAAAGTACCAAAAAAGGGTGTCTGTGAAGTTAGCACGACATTCTATCAATACAAAAAAAATGATAAGAGTTCCAATATAATAAAAAAAGTTCCGCATTTCTTACCTTAAAAAAACGAAATTGTAAAAATGTCGTGCTAACTTCGCAAATCTAGCACGACACCCTGCTCTCTTATATTATATGCATTAGAAACATTTTAAAGAAAAGTTCCAACTGATTACTATTTTTTAAACAATTTTCAAAAATTACGTCTGTTACGACATTTTGTGAAAATGTGTCGTGCTGATGATTTTCCGCAGTTTTAATAGAAATTTTACACAGCTCTATAAGAGTTCTATGCATTAGAAACATTTTAAAGTAAAGTTTCAACTGATTACTATTTTTTAAACAATTAGAGAGGAGAGTGTTGTGCTGTATTTGCGAAGTTAGCACGACATTAATACAATTTCGTTTATTAAGGTAAGAAAAGCGGAAATTTTTTTAATTTTTATCAGGAACTGTAGAACTATGAAAAGTGCTATTAGAACTCTTATTAATTAAAAAAAAATTTTTTTTTACAAAATGTGCTGAGCGTGAATATAGGAAATTTATTAAAAATTGTTAGTTGTTAAAATAGTGATCTAAAATTACACATATATACTTAACTTGACCGGAACTATTCAGAACTCTTGTCAAAAATAGTAATATTCAACGCGTTTTAGTTCTTTAGAGAGGAGGGTGTCGTGCTAGATTTTCGAAGTTATCACGACATTTTTACAAATTTCGTTTTTTAAGGTAAGAAATGCGGAAATTTTTTAAACTTTAATGAGGAACTGTAGAACTATGAAAAGTGCGATTACAAAGAACTCGTATTAATTTAAAAAAAAATTTTTTTACAAAATGTGCTGAACGTAAACATTAGAAATTTATTAAAAATTGTTAATTTTTAAAATAGTGATCTAAAATTACACATGTATACTTAAATTGATCAGAACTATTTAGAACTCTTGTCAAAAATAGTAATATTCAATGCGTTTTAGTACTTTAGAGAGAAGGGTGTCAATAAAAGAGGCACAAATATCTATTAAAATTTACATTTAAATATTTTTATAGAAGGAAAAAGTCCTTTCGACATCACAAAATGTTAGTAGAGCAAATTTTAATGCCGATGTTTTTGTTATTGTTAAACATTTTTTCTGTTGATGTTTCATGACCTCCCCTTTTTAAATTTCAGTCAGTTGTTTAAAGAGGTCAAAGGAAAGGTTTTTTGATGTGACGGAATCCAATTTTTGATTAATTATCCTTTCTATAGTACCTGGACATACTCTTATAATTGTTCTTATTCTTTCGAATGTAGCGAAAGATTCGCTTATTGCGGTATTGCTTTTTTCTAGCTTCTTTAATTCGTCAGGAATGCCGGAAAAGTGTGTTTTTATACAAACTGGTCCTCTCTTAACAGCTTCGTCATTTAAAAGTTTTTTGAGATTTAGCAATTGCTGTAAAGGCCGCTTTGTCAAATAATTCAACCACCTGAAGTAATACAATTCAATTAATGTACAAGACAATGTCAAATTATAGTATGAACTGTACCTCTTTAATTTTTTCAAAATGTGTAGCATAAAAAATGCAAGCAGATAACTAAGTTCCCCATCTTGTTATAATAGGTTTCAGTGAAAGTTTAACATCTGGAAGTTTTTCTTTATAGGCCCTTACCCGTCATGGTGCTTTCCCAAAAACCTGAAACAAGATCCAATAATTAAAAGAGAATCTAATATGTTAGAGATTTTTAACTTTTTGGTGGCAGAAATTAACTTGTTTAGTATTGCAAACTCGTCTCTACTGAATTCACACACCCTATGCATTCCATGTGCTAGACAAGTTAAATTCGGATAAAATATTTCTAATGCCTGAGCGGATTGAATCATATAAGGTGCTGCATCGGTTACGAATAGGAGAACCTTTTCTTTTTTTACGCCATTGGGATACAGAAGAGTAGGAAACTCGACACTTGTCCCCCACCACTTTCACTGTTGTGACCTCGGTGGAAACGTGCATAATGTATTTTTTGGGAAATTTTATTTTCCTTCTCACATTTTTTTCTCTCTCACTTTCACGGACGTTACTAATGACCTCGGAAGGAACGTGAGTAACTGTATTTTTGGGAAAGTTTTTTTCTCTCTCTCACACATTTTTTTTCTCTCTCACACATTTTTTCTCTCTCTCTTACAGCGATTTTTTTTTCTCCCTCTTACATTGTTACATCATCGTATAATTGGTAATTTTGATTGCGTCGTGCGTCATCGCGTAACTGGTAATTTTTTATGCGTCATAAAGTCTCATGATTCGAGCGAGAAAGAAAATATTTTTATTTAAAAAAAGCTTGGGTGTACCTGGATTTGAACCCGGGTTTCTTGATTACAAAGCGGCGAACTTAACAGCTGAGCTACCAAACAGTTGAATCGAAACTGTCAATTGTAAAATATTATCCATGATTGTAAATAACATCGTCAAATAAGAAAAATTGCAGTAAATAATTTCTTATAAAAGTTTAGTACTAAAATGGCAAAATAATTTTTAGATAAATGTGAAACTACTACGTTACTCGTATATTTACTCAAAAGGCAAAATTGCTGAATAATGAATTTGTTTTTCTAATGTGTCACGTGTCAAACATTTGACTAGAAATACTTTTATGTATACAATTATGTTTTTTTAATTATTGAATAACAAGATGGAATAAAAAAGAAAACTAATTTTAATAGCATTGTTTTTAATTTGTATTTCACACGCATTTTTCAACTTTAGTTTGAAAATTAACAAAACTGGAATGTTTTAAACCATTAGCAGAGTTTTTTTTTTTTAAGAAAAAGCAGATAACTTTAAAACGTTGCAGAAAGCAAAATATGTAAAATTGTAGGTCATTAACTAAATTAATTGAAAGTTATAAATTTTTACTATAAAAGTTTTATATTTTGAAAATATTTTCCAAGTTGTATATATTTTTCTAGATAAACTGTAGTTTAAATGTAATATGCTAAAATTTATAGTTACTGTTAAAAATACAAAGACATAGATGAACTTGGATATAAAAAGAAACAGTTTTTTAAAATTTGCTTTTAATTTTTTTAGTTCTTTACAAAAGCATAACAACCATTAATGTAAAATTCCAAAACTATCGCTGTTTTATAATTGTTTGCTTTTAACTTACAAGTCAAAGACATTTATAGAATTTACGTATAAAAACTTAAAATATAAATTTCCACAGTTTTAAAAAATTATATCAAAGAAAATATGTGAATATTTCCATCCAATTATTACTATTAACATTATAATTATTGTGACAAATCAGATAATAAAAATGTAATTTTATTGTTGATGAGTAACAGCTTAACTTGTAATTATTACAGCTATTGGTAATGACAATGCAATTAAGGTGACAAACTGCAGAAATTATGTAAAAACATTGAAAAGTTTTTTTATCTTATTAAAGATTAAGATGCTGATAACCAAAAAAAAAGTAAAAACGTAAAAGCTTTACCATATATTGAACAGAACAGAAAACAAGACATATAAGTAAATATTTTACAAAAACGTTTAGTCGAGTACTTTTGTTTTGTTTAAAAATTATTAAGAATCGTTTACGCAGAAGCAATTACTGAAAACAAATGTAAGCTGTTCTGTAGGTGGGAAATTAGTATAAAAGTAAATAAGTTTCAATGCAAAATTTATTGTTTTTCAATTCTTGAACAAACAATTTGTTAATAATGTCTCTTTCGACAATTTTAAATTTATACTCATGTGGTGTATTCAACGATTCGGAATTGTTGCAAGTGTACCATGATATTTGCGACCGTCTTGTGTTGCAAGGAGAGCGTCTTGAACCGGAAGATGAAGGGATCCTTCTACAATTAAGCAACAAAGTCATCGAGATTATGGTAAGATCAATTTTAATTAAATTATCTATTATTATTATTATTATTAAATGTATTTATTGCAGAATACAAAGGCCTTACTTGATTCGTCGCAAATTACCTCTTTCATCGACCCCCAACCGTCTACATCGCACTTAAATGTAAGTTACTTCTAAGTAGGTATACTTAACAAATTTTGAACTTTAAATCATTACAGATGCTTGTCGGGCAAGGCTTACCAGCTAATGAAGAGTTTAAGCATTTAAAGATAATCGGCGAAAGAAGTAAAGTAATAAAAAAATTTAATACTTTAGCAAAAACTATTGATTTTAAATTTAAATCGGCGGATAGCTTAAGCAACCCCATTGTCTGGCTACGTGTAAGTTTAGATTTATTAATTTTAACGTTGCTATAAAACTAATACATAATATATGTTTTAGAACGCTTTTGACGAATTACTCGAGCATCTTTTAGTTGATGCTTTACCGACGGATCGTGTTGGATTGGTCTTACGGAACGCCTCATTCCCAGAAAAACCAGTCGGCATCTCCTTCAGGCGTGTGAACCAGCTGTCATCGAGCGTTATTATGACAACGTTAGAAAAGATCTTGCAAAGTAATGCCCAATTCTTTGCAAGCGACCTTCTAACATTACATATGGATCGGGTAACGCTACCTGTGGGATACGGTCGACAGCGGCTTACGGGTGTCTCATTTGAAGAGTTTTGCAGACGGAGACATGGAATTTTGACGGTCGAAAACGCCGACACCCTGTGTTTAGCACGAGCTTTGGTGTTAGCCGTGGCCTGGAAGCGCAACGATTCAGACTTGCCTGTACTAAAAAACAAGCTGTATTCGGAATGTACTAGAAGAGCTGTCTCGTTGTGTACTAACGCCAATGTTAATTTATCTAACGGAGGTACTCGGGAGCATATACAACAATTCCAGGACTACTTGACGGACTACACCATTGTTGTTTACAACAATCGACTTGGACAGACCGTATACTATGAAGGCCCTCGATCCTCAAATAGGCAAGTATTAAATTTGATATTTGAGGATAACCACTACAATGTTATAACTAGTCTGACTTCTGCTTTTGCTGCAAAATACTTTTGCGAACTTTGTCGTACCCGCTTTAGTAAAAAATCACAGCATAAGTCATGTAAATATATCTGTCCCTGTTGTCACTCTTCACCTCCGTGTAACAAAACTGCGACCCTTATTGTTTGTGATAATTGCAATCGTGATTTCCGAGGCCAAGTATGTTTTTCAGAACATCAAAAATCTTTATGCAAGACCTTGGTGCGTTGCAAAACATGTCTTTTAAGTGTATGGGTGGATAAACGTAACAAGCATAAATGTGGTTACAAATATTGCGTCAACTGTGGAGATCAGAAACAAATTAGGCATCTGTGTTTTATGACTCCAAATAAAGTTAACATGAAGCAGTATAAAAAACCATGTATCTTTGTCTTTTACGACCTTGAGTGTCGTCAAGATACACTGTTGGATGGTTCCACCAACAAATACAAACATATCCCAACCTTATGTGTGGCTCAAAATGTTTGTACCGTGTGTATTGATATCGAAGATATTAATCACACGTGCAACTTTTGTGGTGTTCGTCAACACATCTTTAAATCAAAACCCGTCGATGAATTTCTAGACTACATTTCAAAAATCCGCCCAGGTAGCGATGCTGACAAATCCGAAGTCGTAGCTCTTGCACATAATGCAAAGGGCTACGACAGCGTATTTGTTTTGGAAAAACTGGTTCAACAGAGAGGTAGATGGAATCCGAAGATAATTTCAAATGGAACCAAGCACATGTCGATTGAATGCTCAGGAATAAAATTTATTGATTCTTTAAATTATTTACCGCTACCTCTCGCAAAACTACCTAAAACTTTTAACTTCCCCGGTTCTAAAGGTTTCTTTCCGCATTTCTTCAATACACTAGCTAATCAAGATTACGTAGGTCCAATGCCACCCATGCACTATTATGGGGTTGATGAAATGTCTTCTGCTTCCCGTGACGAGTTTATTTCTTGGTATGCAGGTGAAGTCGAGAAAGGTACGGTTTTTAATTTTCAAGATGAAATTTTAAAATACTGTATCGATGACGTCAGTATACTTAGAAAAGCTTGTATTGAATTTTGGAAAAGATTTAAGTCTTCTAACGCTGTTGATCCCTTCCGTGAAGCTTGTACGATTGCAGGTGCTTGCAACAAAGTCTTTAGACGCAACTTCTTATCTAAAGACGTTATTGGGCTCGTGCCACCGTCGGGTTACAGAATGGCGGATAATCAATCAAAAATTGCTTTACAATGGTTAATGTGGGTTGAACATTCATCTAAAACTCAAATTCAACACGCTAGAAATGGTCGTGAAGTCAGGTTACCCGAAGGTCATCTAGTAGACGGATTTGATGCAGCCTCGAACACCGTCTATCAATTCCATGGTTGTTATTACCACGGCTGTGAAGATTGTTTCCCGGACCAAACAGCCATGCTTGCTGACGATAAGATGGATACAATGTTTATGCGTCGAGAGAAAACGGAGGCTGTAAACACGCGCATCCGATCCTTTGGGTACAATTTGATTGTAATGAAAGAATGTCTTTTTAAATTGCTCATAAACTCTCACACGGAGATTCAAGATTTTTTTAAGAATCACCCGATAATTGAAAAGAAACCCCTTAACCCACGCGATAGCTTTTTTGGGGGACGAACAAACGCCGTCAAATTGTATCACAAGGCTGAAGGTGAGGAGAAGATACGGTACCTTGACGTATGTTCGTTGTATCCGTTCGTCAACAAATATGGCAAGTATCCTGTTGGTCATCCCAAACTTCACATAGGTGCCGACACTTGTAATAAACTAAATGTACAAACAATTGAGGGGATTATTAAGTGTACGGTTCTTCCACCAACAAATCTGTACCATCCGGTTCTCCCCACAAAAATGCATAATAAACTAATGTTTATCTTGTGCAGAACTTGTGGGGAGAGTTTGAATAAAGATGTGTGCAACCACGACTCTGAGCAACGTCAGTTTCAAGGAACTTTTGTTGCTGACGAGTTAAGGAAAGCTATATCTTTAGGATACAAGGTGGTACAGGTTGATGAAGTTTGGGAATATGAAACTACTCAGTATAACCCCAAGCAGAAGTCAGGCGGTTTGTTTACTTCTTACGTTAACAACTTCCTCAAAATGAAGCAAGAATGTAGTGGTTGGCCTTCATGGTGTTCTGACAACAAACAAAAGGACAAGTATATGACCGAGTACCTCGAAAAGGAGGGTGTGGAGTTAGATAAATCCAACGTTGGTGTTAATCCAGGTCTTAGGTACATATCTAAGCTTTGCCTTAACTCTTTCTGGGGTAAGTTCGGTCAACGGGAGAACTTGATGCAATCGTCCATCATTACCGATCCTGCAGAACTCTTTAAAAAACTGACTGATCCGTCTGTAGACGTACACGCACTAACCACCATTGACGAAGACTGCATACTCCTGAACTGGAACCGGCCGGAGGGTAGTATACAGCCGCTAAAGACCGTTAATGTAGTGTTAGCGGCATACACCACAGCTAACGCGCGGTTAGTACTATACAATTACCTGGAACGTCTCGGGGATAGAGTGCTTTATTTCGACACGGATTCCGTCATATTCACCCAGAAACCGGGAGAGTGGACACCGACCACAGGTGACTTTCTAGGTGATATGACTGACGAAGTAGAGTGCTACGGGGTAGGCAGTTACATAATGGAATACGTCAGTGGTGGACCCAAAAACTACGCATTAAAAATTTTTTCTACAAATGCGAATAGTGTAGTGTACGTCTGCAAGGTAAAGGGGATTACCTTAAATTACAAAATTGCGAGGTGGTCAACTTCGAAAGTCTACGGCGGATGGTACTCGAAGGGGCAGAGATCACGTACGTTGAGACAGATCGTAAGATCTGTCGCAGCTCAACATTTGACGTAATCTCTAAACCTGAGAAAAACGTTACCAAGTAACGTACACCAAACGCCGTAGACTTGAAGACAGCATGGACACTGTGCCTTACGGTTTTAGATTTTAGTTTTAAAGTATTTATTTATTTATTTTATTTATTTAATTATTTATTTTTATGTATATATATTTTTATCTTTGTATTTTATGTAAATTTTTGATATTGTTAATAGTTTATTATTATTATTGTTTTATATTATTTCTAAATAACTAATGTTTATGTATTTTTTTTTTACTGTGATAGTATTTATAAAATTTCTTTTAGTCTTTGTAAATACTTAATCTTTATTATATCATATAGTAAACTTTATCATTCTATTTGTATATGGTTAAACATTCGTCTTTCAATAAAACACTTGAATTTTATTTTACTGTCTTTTATTTATTTATGTACAATAAATATTATAAAACATCTAATACATTGATTTTTTTAAAATAAAAATTATACAATAAACTACCGCATACATCATTTTTATTAAATCATTATCAAATATTTCTAAAAATTCTATCATGTTTGTGTTACAAAGTTTAAAATATAAATATACAAGACAATATTGACCGCAAAACATAGAATGAAAATCTTGTAAAATTTTACAATTAAAAGTCCAAGTACAACAATTTTGTTCTAAAAACTTTTTATGATATCCTACGAGTGGTCTTCCAAAAGAATCAAAATATTCTCCATGTCCATATTCATTAATGTAAAACGCTGCCCAATGTTCACCAGGTTTATATGAGGGGTCGGTGTTTGCAATAATAGCACAAGGTCTCTGTATACGCCATGGTAGTTGATTAGAAGCACATACAAGTCGATGTACATTCTTGGTGGTCGGGATATTCTTCAAACATTGTTGAATTTGTACCGCATTCATCTCTGCTATTTTTCTTTGACCATTCACATAAAATTAAAGCGTGTTCCAGAGCACACGAAGGGTTTTCAATGTGGTGATGTAGACATTTGATTGCTTGCATCTCTTTTTTTAGTTCTTTAAAGGTTGGACAACTGAGCCCCTCCATGTTAACTACCGGTTTATTTAAAAATTTTAAAGTGTTTTGCTTTTCACAGCCTTTAACAAAAATACCGTTAAAAGGTATCAATAATTTTCTAAGTTCGTTTTCAAAATCTTCATAATTTATGTATCCAGTGCTCCATCGTAAACCATGAAAATAATTTTCCAGGTAATAAATTTCGTTTTTCACTGATTTTGGCAAAGTAGAATAAGGCATTGGTGGCTTTATGAGTAAAACTTCGCAATAGTCACCATCTGACGAAACAACTGCAACTTCTTTAGGAATAAATTTTTTGTCTTCTCCACGAAAACCTTGCAAATCAACAAACGCGTCCATTCTGCTCGAGTGTTAATTAATAACTAAGTTGAGTAAAATGTCGAGTATTCTTAACTACTAAAATCCACCATTACATTTCTATGTTTATCAATTTCTATGACGTTGTCAAATTCTGCGTAAACTAAACAGTTTATAGTTTCACTTAACGCATCTTCAAATCCAACTTCTATGCGCAACGAACCATTTTTTACAAGATTCCAATGTGTATTTGCATTTGCCGATAAATCCGGTGTTAAATCAAAAGCCATTAAACAGAAACCTTTAGGGTAATCTTCTCGAGATATATCATTTCCTTCATTTAAGAAATGAATGCCGGTTCCGGAGTATAAAGTATGGTATGCTCGCACGTACAGGCCTGATTTTGTAAAATCCGGTTGAAGTGGTTTTGAAGGAATTTGCTGACCATCAATATACAAAGACAGATAATTAATTTTATAATGATGAAAATTAAACGGGTTTGTAGCGTAATCTCCATTGAACGCTTTATTTGACACAAATCCAATAATACAACGTTTAGGTAATTGGCCTAAGAAAACGTTGTCTAAAGACTTTCGTTGTATACCTGATGGAATAGTCAATACTTTAACATCGGCTTTGGTTATTGGATATTTTGCGGAAGTAGATTCTAACGCTTTTGTGTGTGCAATTAGAATTGTAGGATTGATTTTCATTCTTCTTACTAAAAGACTGGCTTCTAAAATTTTCACCTTGTATGTAGACCCGGATTTAGCCATTAAACTAAACGAATCTCTTGAACGAACAAATTTTATCTTCATTTCGACGCCGTTAACAAGAAATTTTTCTTGATTAAATATGTCAGAGTGGACATGTCCTATCATCTCGATTTGGTTATTTTCGGAAGTAAAAGATTTTCTTTTAATGAATCCCACATTGTCTTCCGTCAAATTATCCATTTTCCTGGTGTATCACTATGCCATAAACTACACGATAAATGTGAAGATTTGGCTTCTGATCCATAGTTTAGTAAAGTTTCAATATAAGAACGGTATGCATACGTATTATTAGGCGGAGATACAAGTTTTTGATTTAAATAAATCTCAACTTGACTAAATAGAGAATGTAACCAGTTATTTACGGGTCCTACAACATCCTCAACGTTTAACGAAGTATCGTCTTGTTTCACGATTTTGGCTGTTACGTACAGTATTGTTTGACTTAAGTCTAAGTAATCATTGCCGTTGCCAGGTATAACAAATTCAATCGGTGCGTCGTCAGTTAACGAAGATAGCGGCTTATAGAAAATCCATTCGCCAGATTCTATACTTGTTTGAGTTGATGGGAGGGCAAATAAATCTAATTCAGATTTAATGCATTCGCAAGATTGAGCATGAAGAAAAGCCATTACTAATTTCTGTCAAAAATATCGTTGTAATTAACTTTTGACTTAGCAGGCTTACGTCTAGAAGTTGACGTCTTCTTGTTAATTACAGACAGAGAATGACTGGTTGTTTTTTGACGCGGTTTTTTATATCCAGAACCCTGCATCAGATTTTCAATTTTAGTGTCTGCTTTGCGTTTCAAACTCTGACCGGCTTCGCGCATTCTATCTTGAAACGATTCTTTGATTGGCCGGTTTTCCACAATATCTCCTAAAATATTACTTCCCGTTCTCAACGCTTCTTTTCCTACTGCTTTCACGCCTGACTTAAACAATGGTAAAATTGAACGAAATATACCCCCTAACCAACTTCCAATTCCATGACCTCTTTGATATGGGGCTCCTCGGTAAATAACACCAATTCCACTACCGGCTTGATTAATGTAATATTGTTGATATGGACACGCCATTTTAATTAAGTTTTTTGAAATGAAGTTTCAAATTCAGCGTACCAAACTCGAATGGCATAGAAGCTGCCGTGACATCCGTAATTGTAGTTGTCAGAAGTGACATTAACAATTCGCAATAAAGGCGCTAAGACATCTCCTACTAGTTGTGGTTCTACAATATCACAATAAATAAACATTTGAGATGGTATACCTGTCCATATGTTTGCTGGATGAGCTGAAGTTTTTTCTTTTGCTAAATTTTGATCGGGTTGAAAACCTAGCTGAAGCGCTAATCTTCTTGAAAAACCCAGTACAGATAATGTTGTGTTTACTTTTAAGAAAACTCGTTTTGTTATTCTGTTGTATTTAAAGTTAATCAGTTTCTTTATTATTTCGTGGTTATTAATTTCAGTAATAACGTCTTCGATTGATTCGTAGTTTCCTGGAGAAATTTTTACAATATGCCATTCTTGATAAGAAAAATGAATTGAATCTTTACTGTCAAGAAAATGTATCGTTGCAAGATTTAACACTTTTTCGAGATTTAATTCGTGTTCTTCCGGCGGTTCAGTCCTATAGTACATTAAGTTATCAGTTTCTCCAACTGCTAAAAACGAACACGGATATTGAATTTCAGAAATTCCAACAACCCATTCTCCAGTCAATCTTACTCGTTTAGGTAATTGTGTAATAAAATTTGCAGTTGTATTGCTGGGGTAGTAATTCATAGAACTATTACTTAGTAATGTTAAATAAAACTCATTCTCGGTATTCATAATTGTTGCAATTCGTTTGATGATACCCAAGAATTAAATTTATCGCTATATCCTTGCCACTTTACAAAATACTGTTTATTTATTCCGCGGCCCTTTTCTTTTAACACTTTTTCAATTTTATATCTAGTGTCACTATTAACTGTAATAAGTTGTAATTCTTCTTCATAAAACGTTCCTTCAATTGGCTCGCTATTTAAATCAACAACTCGGTAAACAGGAGGTTTGCGATTAATAACTTCACTTATTTTAAACACTTCTTCGCTCCAATTTGTTGTATAACCCTTCTCAAAGATCTGTTTAGTTCTACTAATCCTTACATGTTGACCGACTTTATATTTGGGCATTCGTTCTAGACCAACTCCACTGCTGTACAGGTTTTGCCAAACTTGTAAAATATTAGACTCATTTACATCATTGGGTGCCATTTTAATGCTTCGATGATATCTATTATTATAAAACGATAATAAATTTTGTAACACGTCAATGTATCGGTACGAATTGGAATATGTAAAGTAGCGCCACATTCTTGTTTTAAGAGTTCTATTAAATCGCTCAACTACAGCGGCTTTAACATCCGGATTATTCGTAACGTAAAAATTAGTGTTGTGTTCTTTAAAAAAACTTTGCACAGTTTTTGCCACAAATTCTTTCCCTTTATCCGTTTGAATGTTTAGAGGTTTATTTTGACATTCTTTAAAAATATCTGCAAACGCATCAATAACGTTTTTAGCTGTTTTAGTTTTTAGTGGTCTAGCCCAAGCCTTTTTACTGAATACGTCAATTACGGTTAAAATGTAATTATAATTATCGTTATATTTTTTCAAACTTTGCATATCACATAAATCAGCCTGCCATAATTCAAACATATTGTTTACGATGTATTTGTTTCTTGGAAACCGTTTTTTATTAGGTTTATGTATAGTATACGATTCTTGTTGTTTGTAACCATTTTTCAACACTGGGGCGATTATGTTTATACTTTACTGATTGAAATAAGTCATTTGCACCCGCAAAGCCGCTAACGTGACCTGGGTCGTAATATACGGTGTCCATCATCAAAGTTTGAAAGATTCCCAGTTTAAAACTCTTGACCTGCGGTTTGATCTTCTCGGGGTTTCAGTTACTGTCTGCCTTAACTCGTCATCGCCATCATAGTTTGGCGCAAAACTTTGATCACTTCTAAGTGGCGAACTTGCCGCTAGTTGTTCATTTCTAGTTTGTGAAATACCTCGACGTTTTAAATTTCCAATAAGTTCTTGCGGAAAATTAATTTCTTTCATATAAGATGCAAGCTGTTGCCAGCCTTTAGGACTGCTAGTTTTTCTCGGTCTTATAGCGTCATGCACCAAATCAATAATATTTGAAGATGGTATATTTTCTCCTTTTATTGTTACAACTCCATTCTTATCCCATACTATGTCTCCTGAAGTGTTCAAAATCCGCAAAAAGTTTTCTGCTTTTTTCTTATATGTAGGAGGTAGCGTGTTTATTATATCAACATCCGCCACCTTCGTCATCTTTTCATCTTCAACTGAAATGCTAACAGGCTGTCGAATTTCGCCGACAAAATGTAAATACCTTTGAAGAATCTGATTATACATATTCCATTTATCGTGGTCTGACAGTTTTGAATTTAAAACTTTGTTCATTTCGATGTCCAGCTCTGACAACACATTGTTTTGCGTAGGTTCGGGATTAGTTTTTAACCGCTGTATTAATTCCGGGGGAACAATGATCATCTTTTTAGCGTGTTCCATATTAGTTAAAAAGACTTCCTAACACACCGCTAATTAAGGGTGCTAAGAGAAACGGTAGAAATGCGCCTCCTTGTTGTAATAAAATCTGTTTTTTCTTTTTAATGGATTCTCCCTGTTTTACTATTCGTCTCAACGTGTTTTTATGACGAGAGAGCCGTCTCTTCTGCGTTCCTGACAATGGAACTTTTCCTTTTAAGGTATTGTAGATGCATTCACAGATACAATGTATTTGCTTATCGCTGGCACACTTTAGCAAAGCTTGTCGCTCATTAGGTCCTAATTTTGTCAAAGCGCGTAGAAGTTCCGCATGCTTAGTGAGTACGTTAGTCATTATGATTGAATGATGTCAAATTTATCTGAACTTGTGTATTTAAACCCTTTTTTAGGAATGTAAATGTAGCATGCGCCGTCTTCGTTAAAAATTGATGTTCTAAAACGTACAATGTCAGGCGTACCCTGTTTTAAATCAAAAAGTAAATATCCATGTGGATTCGATGTTGCATCGTTATAAGCTTCTTCTAAAAACTTGGGGTTTTCCGGGTATACTTGCCTCGTTAAATGTTTTATTTGTGCTTTATCTCGTGGATTTTTAAATAGAATTATGTAATGGGCATTTAATGATATGTCGCGTTGTCCTTTACCTTGGTGAAAGACGTTTTGAGTTAGGAAAAATACGCTGAGGTTTCTATGATGACAACCTTTAGTAAATATATCCACAACAGCACTGTTGGTTTCGCGCATTAAATCGTCAATGATTATTAAGTTAGGTTCTCTTCCATCAAATGCATCCATAGACGGTAATCCTTCTTGAAATTTTATTTTTGGCAAATCTTTGTACAACGGCTGCCACTCATCATAAAACCATATGACGTTTTCAAATTTAGTCTCACAAACATTCATATTTTTTATAAAGTTTACAATAAAGTAAGATTTACCACAACCAGAGGGTCCTGCAACAATTGCTGAAAAAGGATGTTGAAATTGATACATGTTAATGGTCGTTATCTTAACGAAGACTAACTGCGTTCAAAATAAAACAAGTTTTATATACGAGAAAAAATCTTTATTTTTTATTAGTTATATTTATTGTATTACCTACATGTTATTATAGTTAAATACTAAATTATCTGTACAAAAAACGGTCGTCATATCTTTCCATATAATCCTTTACCGTAATGTTCATAAAATTTGGAAATTTGTGAACTAATTCGAATAACATAAAATTTTTGTTATACTTTTCTTCGAGAACTTCTACGAAATCTTCATAACAGGCTTCTTGTTTTTTCTTTGCATCTACAAAATTTACCACATCGTGTATAAATTCTTGAAAAAGATAATCACAGTTTTCTCGGTCGCTCAGTAGTGACGTAAAATAAGATTTCATTTTTCTAATAGCTTGTAACGAACTAAGGCCTACATACAATTGAAATTTTTCTTCCACATTTTTAGGCACAAATCGAACAGCGTTCACATCAGTTGTGTGCACTATGTAATTTTCAAGATCATATTTTCCCACATCTTTGTGATGCTGGTCTTCTATCATGTTATCCAATACACTTACGAACTCGGTAAATTGTGGTAGCGTGAAGTAAACCCCCGAATTAAAACCGGACTTTATTATTTTTAGACACGGTCTGAAACCATTGTAAACATCTATTCCTAGACGCGCAATTTTTGAATAACTGTGATTTAATGGAATAGATACCTCATTAAACAATTCGTGTTTTTCGCGTACTTCTAATTTTGATTTATCTTCTGTGTTGCTGATACCGTATGATTTTTTGGCTTCTTCAAACAGGGTGTAATCTTTAGCGGTAGGTACGTACACCGGCGATGCTGGTGATCTATAATTTTTCTTCCAATCTTCCCTTTTAGAATAAGGTGAAAACTTCTTTACATCACGTTGTGGTGTTTTAGCTGCCATCACAACTTTTAAAATGAAGCACTGGTTAGTATCGTTAACGAAAACTAAACAATGTTTATTATAGACGTGCTTTTATATCTTTAGCGGGGGAAAAATGTTAAAAAGTATTTCCTGTAAAAATGTTTGACACGTGATTCATTAGAAAAAACAGGTTAATGATTCAATTATTTTGCCTTTCGGGTAACTATATAAGTAATCTAGTAGTTTTACATTCACTCTAAAAATTATTTTACCATTCTTGTACTAATCTTTTCTAAAAAAAATTATTGCGTTTTTTAATATATCAGTATATTATTTACAAGTGACCGTTTCGATTCAACTGTTTGGTAGCTCAGCTGTTAAGTTCGCCGCTTTGTAATCAAGAAACCCGGGTTCAAATCCAGGTACACCCAAGCTTTTTTTAAATAAAAATATTTTCTTTCTCGCTCGAATCATGAGACTTTATGACGCATAAAAAATTACCAGTTACGCGATGACGCACGACGCAATCAAAATTACCAATTATACGATGATGTAATGTAATGTAATGTAAGAGAGAGAAAAAAAAATCGCTGTAAGAGAGAGAGAGAAAAAATGTGTGAGAGAGAAAAAAAATGTGTGAGAGAGAGAAAAAAACTTTCCCAAAAATACAGTTACTCACGTTCCTTCCGAGGTCATTAGTAACGTCCGTGAAAGTGAGAGAGAAAAAAATGTGAGAAGGAAAATAAAATTTCCCAAAAAATACATTATGCACGTTTCCACCGAGGTCACAACAGTGAAAGTGGTGGGGGACAAGTGTCGAGTTTCCTACTCAGAAGTCCTACAAACAAAAATTTATATAATTGTAATTAATAGATTGGATTATATTAATGAATTATTAAAAAAAAACTTACGTAAACAATAATCGAAAAAATTTGCAACTGTTTTGTGATTGGTCTGTGGAATTTCTTTGGATGCTAGCAAATGAGCTTTTCCTGGTTCTAGTTCAGACAATTTACCAACTACAAAATTTGCTATATATCGACCTCTGCAATCGGTTGTTTCATCAACCGAAGTCCAAATGTAATGTCCCCAATGTCATTCCTTATTGTCTGTATTTTCTATAAAAGGTAAACCAGCATTTTGAAAACTATTAATACTTTAATTAAACTGCTTACCGATTGGTAACATATGTCTAAATAATTTTTTCTCAAAGTTGATTCATCTGGAACAACTTGTTCGGTGTATTTTTTGAGGAGATTGCGAAAATTGATATTATCAAGTTTTTTAAGAGGAATTTGAGCCGACACCAATGCTTCGTACAACTCTAGAGCAAGAGATGTTTTTGATGAGCCAGGTTTATTCTGTTAATCTTCTATAACGTTTTTTAACAATAGTTGTTTCATAGTTTTTTTAATGTTTTTTAAATGTAACCCACTACCCAAGTGTAAATTTACATGGTACTTTTTAGTAGCACCGATCTAAAGTAATACATAAAGTAACTTATGCAGTTACAGACAATAGCGCTAATATGGTTGCCGTGATCAAAAAAATTCTTGGTAATGCAAAACATTTGCCGTGTTTGGCACATACAATAAATATGATAGTAGATTTATCTTATACAATCAGACAAACTAAGAAAAATCCAGATTGATAGTGCAGTTCCTGAAAGATGTAATAAAAAATTTATTCTAGACGTTAAAACGCGCTGGAATTAATTATATTATATGGTTGATAGATTTTTAGATACGTCCAAAATTGCTGTACAACTATTACTCGTTGCTACAAACAGTTCTGAATGGGTACTGGATAGGAAATTGAAATATTGAAACAGTTGATACCGTTTTTACAAGTCAGAATTACGTTACCTTATCTAAAATCATAACCATGATTAATTGTCTCAAATCGCAACTAACATCAACAATGTAATGTGTTACTCCGTTGCAAACAAAGCTACTGGCTGAATGTAAAACTAGGTCTGAAGATGAAACCGCCAACAAAGATTTTGATTTTTGGTCACATCACAAACAACTCGCAATTGGCCAGAAGCAGAGGCGTGCTTCTTCAAAAACCGATAAAGTGTCAATTTATTTGGCTAATCCAGTCTACGCTTTAAAAGCCAACCCATTGCAGGCATGGGCAACCGCCGGCCCGCGGGCCGCATCCGGCCCGCGAGGTTGTTGAGTCCGGCCCGCGAAATAAGTGCATACATATTTTAATAATATTTAAATAATTGTTACAAATAAAAATATTTTAATTGAGATTTAGCACTATTTCAAGAGTTTTTGTCACACTTGAATTACGCTTGATGTATTATTATTATTATTATTATTATTATTAATTGCGAGTGTTGTATTTCACTTTCAAAAATTGTAAAATTTTGCGAATTTGCACATTTTGCGATAAACGTTATCCCTACTACACAAGTTCTATATTTATAATTTTCTTTGAGATTACATATACCTAGTGCCATGAATATCTATTTTTCGTAATCAAACCATTGATCAAACGAAGTTTTGTTAATGAACAACTTTTATCAAAAAAATATTGTAAGTACTTAGGTATAAATCTTTTTAATTATTATTATAAGTTTTAATTTAAAATAGATAGATATAATCGGTAGCCCATAAGATGGCCGATTTAAAAATAAGGAAAATTGATGCGGAATGTCGCATTTTTAACGATAATTGGACATTTAAATATTTAATTGCAAATATAGACGATAAAGCTGTTTGTTTGGTGTGTAATGAAACTATTTCTGTTTTTCAAGAATCCACGGCATTTTCCACAAAACATTTGGTTAAATATAAACCGGAACAAATGAAAATTGAAGCCGAAAAACTAAAATCTGCTTTACGAAAGCAACAAAATGTTTTAAAAACTTTATGAAACACAGATAAAGTTCTTACAAAAGCTAGTTATATTGTTGCATATAAGGTTGCAAAACAGTGCAAATCTTTTTCTGACGGAGAATTTGTGAAAGAGTGTTTGATAGATATTGTTGAATTATTAAGTCCTGAAAAGAAACAAACGTTTGAAAAAATTTCTTTATCAAGAAGAACTCTTGTGAGACGAATTGGTAATATTTCAAATAATTTATGTGATCAATTAAAATTAAAGTTGGGAAATTGTACTTACCATGCACTGGCTTTAGATGAGTCATGTGACATTAACAATATTAGTCAACTTTTAATTTTTATTCGAAGTATAAACAATAAATTTGAAATAACAGAAGAATTACTTTCTATATATCCTATGAAAAACACAACGACTGGCGAAGATTTTTTTATGGTTCTTCAAGAAGTGTTGAAGAAACACAATATAAAATGGGACAAAATTGTTAACACTACAACCGATGGATGTCCTAGTTTGACAGGGAACAACATCGGGTTGTTAAAAAGAATAAGCGACGAAATAAAGAAGATTCCAGAAAAAGAAATATTTTTTCTACATTGTATGATTCACCAGGAAACCCTTTGTACAAGAGTTTTAAATCTTAAACATGTAGTATCGGTTGTAACAAAGGTGGTTAATTTTATTCGTGGAAGAGCTTTAAACCACCGGCAATTCGTAACATTTTTGCAAGACGTTGACTGTGAGTTTACTAATATTCCTTACCACACCGAAATACGGTGGCTTAGTCTTACAAAAGTGCTAAAGCGGTTCTACGAATTGTTGGATGAAATTATTAACTTTTTAAGTGCTAAAGACAAACTGAATGAATTTTTCGAACTACAAGATAAAGACTGGCTGAACGACTTTTTCTTCTCGGTTGATATGTTTTCACATCAGAATCAATTAAACTTGTCATAACAAGGGAAGGGAAAATTTGTTTTTGACATGTTTACTAATGTTACATCATTTACCACTAAACTAAACCTATTTTCACAACAATTTCAGAGTAAACAATTAACCCACTTTCCCATTTTGCAAGAAAAAGAGAAATACTTAAAGGGTAGTGATTTTAAAAAGTATAAAGCTATAGTAAGTAATTTGTTCAATGAATTTATAAGTAGATTTGATGATTTTAAAAAGATTGCCAAAGATTTATCGTTAGTAAGCTAACCGTTTAATTTTAATGTCGCCGATGCACCATCTTGCATTCAGCTGGAATTGATCAATTTACAATCAAATCAGATACTTAAAAACCAATTTACAGAAAAAACGGTAATAGAATTTTATGCTTCTTTAAATCCAAAAATGTTTAAAAATATGTTGGAAAATGCTCAAAAATATTTAGCATTCTTCGGATCTACTTACATATGTGAAGCTGCATTTTCTTTAATGGAAAATGCAAAAAACAAAACTAGGTCGCGAATTACAGATGAAAATTTAGAGGCTATTTTACGAATAGCCACGAGTGATTTAAATCCTAATTTCGAAGAAATTATGAATCACGAACATACTAATTTTAATCCTTCTCATTAGAGTTTTTGTCTTTTTTTTCCTAAATTTTTTTCTTTGTATTCAATTTGATATCACAATAAAAACATTTGTTCCAAATTGTGCTTCTTTTACCCGAAATCTACAACATATGTACAAGCGATAGCACTAGATATTTTATTTTTAGTACTAAACATATTAAGAATTTGGTATACCTATAAATTAATTTATTTAGTATATATTTTTTTTATTACTTTCTTTAATCTAATCCGGCCGCGTCACGATACGAAAAATTTTATTTGGCCCGATGAGGAAAAAAGTTGCCCACCTCTGCGATTAGAGGAATAGCAGTTACTGCTTCCAGGCAAACATTTTGAAAAATTAATATTTTTGGGAAGCGTTACAAAAACAGACTTTTTTTAATAAATTCTTATAATTTTGTATTTATCAATAAAGAATACAAATACTTGTTACAGTTTTTACTCTAAATTTTCCAAAAACGATTCGATACGGGTAACCCAGTAAACACAAAATTGATAATGTTTAGTAACAGTTTCAAAACAAAAAAAATATGTTTCATCCATATATGTTCATCGCTGTTTCACTTATTTAAATCAGTATAGTTTCGGTATTTTAAATTCAAAACTGTTTCAAAATCAATGTTGCGTTTGGTTTACGTTTTAAAAACTTCATTCTTGAACTGATAATAAATGATCGATAAATATATGATTTTCTTGTTTCAATAATGAACTAAAACAATTTTTTTAATAATACATACATGCATACATTAGTTTTGGTTTAAAATAAAACAATTAAAACGATATTTCAAATTTTATTGTACTATAAATATTTTTATTCGGTGGGTTTGGGTTTTCCAAATAACCAGATTATTTATTAATTATTTTTTACATATATTGCAACTTTCTTTAATGTGGTCTTTTCACGGAAGCCTCGAAAACTGCATCAGTTACTGTTGGTTAGCAACTTTTAACCGCTCTGTAACATAGAAATAAATATTTCATTTATATACATAATCATTAAAGAGCGGAAGTTGTGGCAGTAAAAATCTTCAAAAATTGCGCCATAAATTGCATATAAAATTTACCAAAATTGCATTAAAAACTAGAAAAATTGCAGTATAAAAGATAATAAAATGAAATCAATTGGTGTATGTGTTTTGTATTCGTATACATTATTTTCCAATTATTTACATAAATTTCACTGTTAGTGCTATATGTTTTAATTTACGTATTTACTTGTAATTGATGCAGTTAACTTAAGCATCTTAATTAGTGCAAAATGTCTCAAAACTATCAAAAACTTTATAGAATTGAAAATTAAAAATGCCGATAAATAACATAATATCTCATTTGTAAGTTACGATATGGTAACGCGCATTAAAAGCATAACAAAACTTTAAGATCAGGTGATTATGATCTTACCACCGTTCGTTTGAATGAGTTAGACAATGTTGCATTTGATAAAACTGCACAATTCTGGAGTTCCATTGTTTTTATTTATTCCTCGAAACATAGTGTATATTCAGTTATTGTAGAATCAGTAGTATTCACCTGATGACCATTGTAGATACTCTAGTAATCGAAACGTAGTGTATACTGCATATTTATTTATTTAAAAAAAAATAACTACAATGGAAGTCCAGAATTGTGCTCTTTATTACCGTTGTTGCTAAGAAACCCGGGAAAAAACTTAAAGTTAAAATATGTCTAAATGTAGAATTTAGTTGTAATTTAATTTTTTTTTATTAAATTGCAAGAAATTTGCATTATTGTTGAAAATTGCTGAAAAATTGCAATAACACCCAAAATTGCAAAAATTGCAAAAAATTGCAAATGCCACAACTTCCGCTCTTTAATAATCATAGAGTTACACAAAATTTATTAAACTTTTTTAACCAAAAAAAAAAAATTGAAACTGAATATAAATATTACTTTAGCAATTAGAAGAAAATTATAAGAACACTGTGAATAGCTTTAGCTGTACATACTCGTATAGAAATCTTGAAAAATTGAACTGTAATTAATGACACTGGAACCTTAAATAATCCTAAAGTATTATCAGATTTACGCAATAATCTACCTTAACGCAACCCTGTGTGTTATATTGCATTTTTTTTATAAAAATTGAGACATGATGCATAAAGAAATGACGATAATATTGACTATATTTATGGATTATAATAAACTTATCGTTTATTGTTGCATTTCGTAATTGTACAACAGCTTCACTTATCAAACTACAACCGAACAAGTGAAAAAAATCTCAATTTGCAGCGTAAGAGTTGACGACACTAATCAAAAAGATAGCAAAGACTAATCACGAAGTATTCGTTTTTACTAAAACGATTCCACAGTTTTGAAAATAATTCAATCTTATTTAATCGACCTTCATACAATTCTAGTTATTCAAAAAATATTCGGTTTTAACTAATCAGTTTTTAAACGATGGCTGATTATTGGAAAGAAATTGCAATGTAATGAAACAACTGTTTTAATTTTGTGACTGTAACAGTTTCAATCCGTGTTTACTGGGAAGTATTGATACATTTCAATTGGTACCGAGTAAGTATCGATACTTGATGACCGATACAGTATCGAGTAAAAGTAACCTCGATGGTATCGTTTTATCCCTAATTGAAACTATCGCGAGCTACAAACGCGAGAACCCTTTCACATATTAAAACTGCATATGAAATTTTGAAGCTCAAATAATTGTAGCCCAACATAAAAAAATTTTCATAAATTATGTTAACTTTTACCCTCGTTTTAAGTGAGCAAAAATTCAGTTTATATAATATTGTTATTATTTTACACAAAATAAATAAGGTTTTGAATGCAGTGTACAAAAACGTCAGTCTAAATTTAATCACTGAAAACGTATACCTATTTACTTTTAATACATAAAATAATTAAATAATTATAAAATTACATTACCTAAAATAAACTGAATTTGAGCTAATTCTTAGGGTTTAAAATTAATATCAAAATTAAAATGTATTATAACCTAATTGAAGAACCACACTTCAAATTATTTAGTCACCAGAGTAACTGCTTTTTAGGAACTAATAGTGAATACAGCATATTTAGAATATTATATATATATATTATTTTTACAACATAATAATTTTTTTTCCGCGAGGGTACTTTAGTAAGAGTAGTAACGTATGTATGTATTTGCCGGAACCAGATAAATTTTCCGCTTTATACAAGATTCTGTATTGAAAAATTTGAATTAAATTATGAAACAATTACTTTTAATACGAACACTTTTTAAAATAAAACGGTAAAACTCGAAAACATTTATTTAATAAATACATAGATAAATGTTATGCATTTTTAAATGTGTCGTTTGTTGACTATTTTTATTTTAATAGGTTCTACGGTTTTTCTAACTTTTCTTTAATTAAAAATTTTTATAAAACAGTAGCTCTTAGCTTTTAAACCCTGACAAAAAAATTAAATGTGTTTTAAGTAATTTATAAAATCACCAAAGCTATAACAATCAAAATGTTTTTGAATTTTTATTGATTTTGTAATAACGAAAGATTTATTCGTAAACGCAAAAACAAGTTTCAAGTTTCTTTTTATTAATGTGTTATTAAAACATTAAACCAGACGTACTTACCGCGCGGTATTATATTGTTAATACAATATATTAGTTGTTCTTGTTTGTTTGCTTTTGTTACTACACAAATTGGCTACAAAGGAAATTACTTTTATTTTAGCTTTCTTTGTAATTAATTGTGCTTTAAATATTTTCGATGCTTTTATACGTTCCCAGCTTAATTTTGGATTTTGATTTTCGGTTTGTTTTAATATTTACGGTATACGGCAAATACTTGATCTTTTTTGCAATTTTGAATCCGTAATATAATTTTGACTTTTTATTTTGATTTTTTAAATTAATTTGATGTCTGCTATTTTTCGGTTACAGTCTTTACAACTAATTTTATATATTACCGATTTATCGCACATATCAATTTGATCTTTTGAGTTACCTAAAAAGTTTTTTGTGTTACTATTAGTGGTTGTTACTAATTTGTAATCAAATTTTAAGAAGATTGTTTAAAGCCTTCTAGTGTATGTAAGATCAGAGCTGGGCAAGTTACTTTGTAAAAGTAATTAACTACTAACTAAAGTTACTAGTTTTTAAAAGTAGTGTAAGTTACTAACTACTAACTACCGTAAATCGAAAAGTAGTTAGGTTACTAACTACTCAACAGTTGTATTCTAAAATATAAGTTTTTTTTTCAACTACTTGTAGAAAAAGGAGTTTTGAGACTATTTATGTTATACCACTTTTAGTCATATAAACATAAGTACACTGAATTATTATTACATTAAAGAAGACAAAGTAAATCAATCACGCTCACACGAAAACAGTAAAACAATTTTAACGTAACTAGGTACTATTATTCTATTATCATGTATATCTATTTTATTAGAAATTCTCAAAAAAAAATTAATAAAATAAACCTAAACCTAAAAACAGAACTTAAAGTAATAAACGTATTGTGGTATTTAATATTCATTTCCTTTTCATAAAAGTAACTTTTCAAAAAGAGCATCAGCCAATGCATTTCTTTTGAGCGAATTTATGAGTGAAAAACGAAAATAATCGCTCGACAGCAGCTGATGGTAAAGGTAAAATTGTACTATATCTAATGAACATTTTTTTAATAATAATCTCAAATAGATATATGAATTCTGTTATCTTCCAGGTGTTTTAACAATTCTAGTTCTATTCTTCTGGTTTTGTGAGCATGTTCATTCTCAGTATCAGAAGAAATGTGTAACTTTTTAGACAAAGCAGGTTCATCAATATCAAAAAACTTTTGTTGAAGTAATACTTTGTTTACGTTTAGATCAGAGGCATTTAACATTTCGAAACAAATTAGGTTTGCTGCATTTATACAATGTTTTTGAATAATCTTTACATCCATGTTTACTTCTGCGTTACTGTTCATTACTTGAAGGACACGTTTTAACCCTCGAAACTGCAATGCAAGCTGAATAATTGTAGCCATTGTATGTAATTGAAGCCGCTAATAAAGTAGTTTAATTACTAGTAAAGTAGTTAAGCTATTAACAAAGTAGTTTAACTATTTTTGTAGTTAAAATAGGGTAGCTAACTACTTTTTAAATACGATTACACAAAAAAAGTAATTTATTCCAACTACAGTTACATTATTAAATTAAAGTAACTTGAATATATAGAATACAACTATCGTCAACAATAAAGTAGTTAGATTAGTAGCTTAACTACTTTGTAGTTAACTACTGCCCAGCTCTGTGTAAGATTATACGGAAGTTTTACAAATTTATTTTTTGATGCTGTAAATATTTGTAATATAGTCACATTTTTAATATTTAACTTATGTTTCTGCTTTCTAATGATATTGTTGACTATTGATTCTGAAAATCCGTTATATGTTGCAATATGTTTAAAACATTTTAATTATTTGTTAAAAGTATCTTTTGACTATGGGAAATTCCATAATTGTTGAATCAATAATTGAGAAGCAGTAAGTTTATGTGGCAAGCTATGTTTCGAATAATTTGCTACAAGTCACATAGTGTTAGTATCTTTGCAATAGATATCAATAGTTAATTTTGTGCCTTTTTTGGTCACTAAAGTGTCCAGGAATGTTAACTTTTCGTAGTTTTTTATTTCATGGGTAAACTTTAAAACGTCATCCACATACCTAAGCCAAATTTTCGGGAAGTAATTTAAATTTTGTTCTAGACGGTTTTAAATCTACTCATAAACTAATTAGCCATAAATGGAAACAAGCTAATGCTTATCGTTTTTCAGTTTTTTTGGTGGTAAATATTATAGTTAAATTGAAAATAGATGTATAATTTCGCAAATTTTACAAAAATGTTCAAAAATATTAATGTTGTGTCTTTATCGTACAAAGCGTATAAAAATATTACTGTGTTAGAATTAGTCCGTCTATATGTTAAAAAATGATTTAATTTATTAATAGAATAGAAAAGGAATAACGTCGTAATCCAATACAATGTTATATTGGATATTAACTAATTACATGTTTCCGTCCACTAAATAAACAAGAGCATTTACTAACTGATTTGTTTTTGTATATTAGATTAAAAAAAACATTTACGTTGTATCAATAAATCATCAAAATATTTAAATAATCCATCTTGTATAATATCAAACGTCGCCAAATATGTTCTTAATTTTAATCACTCCGTTTTGTCTACAACTCTTATTTAATCAGTTCATAATAATGTTTGTCATTTTTTTGATTTGCTCAAAATTATTTATATAAACAGCGCTTTTAAGTCGTCACTGTTAAATAGATTAGTTTAACTACAAAGATTTATTTTTAAATTATTCATAATTTTAATGTGAAAATATGCTACTTTCGCCATCTGGTTTTAGTCAAAATGTTCCAAAGTATTTTACCTTCAATCTTTAATTTTATATTTTTTTTAATAGATTTTTAATCCCATGGCATCAACATGACGATAATGTACAGGTCCTGGAAGTGGTTTCATAAGAATGTCAGCTGGCATTATTGTTGTTGGAACATGCTTCAATTGTATCTCTTTATTTTTTACCAACTGACGAACAAAATGATATCTTGTAGCAATATGCTTAGTACGTGAGTGACATGTAGCATTTTCTGCAATGTACTTTGCTCCACGATTATCAGTTCCAAGATCTATCATTGGTAAATCATTTAATTTAAATTCTAGCATTAAATTTCGTAAATATAATGCTTCGCGAGATGTTTCTGATAGAGCTACATATTCTGACTTCGTTGATGAGATTGTGACTGATTGTTGTTTCTTTGAACGCCATGATATTGCAGCTCCACTTAATATAAATACATATTCTATACATGAAATTTGGTCGTTCTCATCATTAGCATGATCAGCATCAGAATATCCTTGAATTCCAAATTTATCATTTTTAAATACTAGCCCATAATTTTGCGTACCTTGTAGATAATGTAACACACGTTTCGCTGCTGACCAATGAATTTCTTGATATTATTCATTAAACTGTGATAATTTATTAACAGTAAATGTGATGTCTGGACGAGTAGCATTTGCTAAATACATTAGTGATCCAATTAATTGTCTGAATGGTTTTTTTCATCTTTTCTTCGATATGAATTTCCCGTCGGTAATTTTGCTTGAGAGTCACTTGGAGTTTTTACTGGATTGCATTCTTCCATTTCCTTTTTAAAAGATCTTTTACATATTTTTGTTGACTTAATTCAATTTCTTCATTAATTTGATTGATTTCGATTCCTTAACAATGTCGTGCTAAACCAAGGTCTTTTATCTCAAATCTCTTTGCAAGTCCAGCTCTAATTCTCTCAACATCTTGCTTATTTCTTGATATATATATAAGATATCATCGACATTTACCACCAAAATTGTATATTGATCCTCACTCATGTTGTAATAAAAACAGGTATCACTAGCTGCTGGAGTTAATCCAAGACTTTCTAATTCTTCATTGAATATTTTATTCCATTGATGACCAGCTTGTCGTAAACCATACAATCCTTTTTTAAGTTTGCAAACTTCATTATTTTGGGATAATGTTTGAAACATCTTATAAACAATTTTTCCTAAATTACTATTTTTGCCATCTTTTTTAATAATTTCGTTTAACGCTTCTTTAATATACTCTGGTAGTTCCATAAATATCTCTTCTTCCAAGTATCCATTCAAATAAGCTGATACAACATCCATTTGAAAAACTGCCAAATTTTCTCGCACAGCCAATGCCATCAAAAGTCTGATAGAGTCCACCCTAGCTACAGGTGCAAAAGTATCAGTGAAATCTATTCCTTGTCGTTGTGTAAATCCACGAGCAGCAACTCGAGCTTTCATCCGTTCAAGTATTCCATCAGGTTTGAATTTGTTCCTTAGAACAATTTTACAAGTGACAACATTTCTATCATTTGGCCGTTCAACTATTTCCCACGTGTTATTTTTAATCAAACTACGAATCTCTTCAGTAATAGCTTCCATCCATTTAGTTGCTTCGTCTCCAGTCATTGCTTCCTTTAATGTTATATCGGCAAAATTTACTTCTTCAATTGTTTCATTTTCATTTTCTGATGCATCAACATATATTTCATCGTCACTTAAATCTTCTTGAATTTCATCTTCATCATCATATTCCTCTTGGTCTTCATTCATATTTGCTGTCTGTCCAGTGTTGTAGATTTTTCGTGGTCTTCCTCTTCTGCCTGATTTTTCTATCCGTGGTCTTCTTGGTATTCGATGTAAACTTTGTCCTGGTACGCAATCTTTGTTTATTCGATCATTTTCAATTTCTTCATTTTCATTTTGAGCTTTAATTGGTATATGAACGCATTTAATATTTTCTTCATTTTTATCAGAAACTTTCTCTTCTTTTAAAAATTGATTTTCAAGGATTTGTACATCTCTTGCTACAATAACCGTTTTTTAATTTGAATCCATATTCGATAAGCTTTTGATTCTTCTGAATAACCAACTAGAATACCTTCTTTTGAACACGGATCAAACTTTGATTTTCCTTGTTGTTTTTCTAAGACCAACGATTTTGCTCCGAAAACTTTTAAATTATTCAAATCAGGTACTTCCTTGTTCCAGATTTTAAATGGAGAATGATTATCTAAGCTAGACGTTGGACACCTATTTCTTAAATAATTTGAAGTAGCCACCGCATCAACCCAGAATCCATGACTTAATCCAGATTGGATTAAAAGACATCGTGCCATTTCAATTAATGTGCTGTTTTCCGCTCTGCTACTCCGTTTTGCTGTGGTGTATAGGGAACAGTCAGATGTCGAGATATACCATTTTTCTTCAGACTTCAGTCAAACTCTTTATTACAATATTCTGTTCTATTATCGGACATCAAACATTTAATTTTACAGTTTGTCTGGGTTTCAACACGTGCTTTATATTCTTTGAAAGCTTGAAAAACACCACTTTTGTCATGTAAAAATCGAACTTCACACCGTCGTGCGCCATCATCAATGAATGTTACAAAATACCGAGCACGTCCCAATGATTCTACTCTTGACGGTCCCCAAACATCAGTGTGTATCAATTCTAATGTCTTTGTGCATTTTTCAGACTTCTTAGGAAACGGTAATGCAGTCATTTTTCCTTGTAAACAAATATCACACGGTTCCAATTTTTTTTTTCATTAATCTTAATTCCAACAACTAATCCTTTTCTTGAAATTTCTAACAAATCTTCTTTATTCAAATGACCTAGACGATGATGCCATAACTTTCAACCCAATCAGAGTCGAGCTTAACTAGCCGTGACGATACTTCTTCTTTATATACGGAGACTATTTCTTTTTAAGTCACTTCTATGGAGTTTAGAATCTGGCTTAGTTCACAAGTTGTTTACCTAACTCTGTAGTGGTTCTTTGTTAGATTTTCGTTTGCTTTTCCAAGTTTATCGTTTTCTTTCTTACCTTTTCTGAGTTTAGAATCTGACTTGGTTCACAAGTTGATTACCTAACTTTTGAGAAGTGTTTAGTTAGATTTCGGTTGCTTGTTTGGGTTTTTCGATTTCTCTCACGCCCTGATGAAGCCCCTTACGAAAGTGGGCGAAACGTTGCCAACTTCGGTTACAACATTGACACGGTCCAAACTCGGAAGACGTTCTTATCTTAGTATAGATTAGTTTTTGATATAAAAAAGCAAAAAAAAGGTAAAACGATGAACAGCGATGTACATATATTTTTTTGGTTTTGTTAAGCATGTCTTCATGTTTAATACTGTATTCATTGATATTATGTGACTTATAAATGTTGAACCGCATTCTAAGATAAAAACTAAATGTTTTTTTGGTACACATTGCTTTTGAATTTCTTTGCTATTAATTGAACACTTCTCAAAATAAGTCTACGTATTTTTGTAATTTCTGTAATTATAAAAAACTGTGAAACTAACGCCAACATTACATGTATTTTTTCTATTATGAAAATAAATTTAAATGACTTTTTAATAACATTAAAATATGTCTAAACGTCTGGGCCACGAAAAATCTATTTTTTTTTCAGGTAATATTTCTCTTAATAAAAAATTTAAAATTCAAATAGATGACAGGTAACAAAGTTTAGTGCGAACACGAATAAATAGTTCAGTGTGGGTTAATGCGACCCACTTATTATTAATAAGTGTTTTTTATTATTGTTATGCTATGTTATTTATTTATCGGTCAACTTTTTTTACATTTATTGTATAGCATTATGATTTATTTTTGTGGTCGTCCAAATTAGGTAATTTTTATGTATTTTTTTAAATGCTACATTACTGTGATTTGAACGTTAAATTCAAGATCTTTTAGGTAATGTTTTAATATTAAAATAAAACAGTACTTAAGATATTGGCATTTTCATATTTTCTGTAACAAAAAATTTTTTTGATGAAAATATTCAAATTTGATGATGATTTTTAACGTAAATTGTAAGATTACGCGATTTAATTGTTTTTTTATTCCTTAATTTGCTTACTTTGCAAACACCCCATTTTGGCTTCATGTTGATTTTATTTATCAATTATCCAATATATTAGTAGTAAGCGTTAAAATCTTTGATATACCTACTCAAAAGAAATTTATTTTGTATTAAAAATTAATTAACGATCTTTTAAAATCTTGATTTTTTGCGTTTTTTAACTCTCGAATAACGTTTTATGACCTAGGAAATACTAATAATACAAAAAATAACCAGAACAATTCCGCTTGTAGAAGTCATTGGGTGGATTGAGTAGCTCAATAACTGCCGGTCACAAACCCGAAAAAAGGAGGAGGGTTGGTGAGACAGATCAGTAATGTACCCACCGTAAAAGAAACAAATTACTCACAGAACCAGCCAGCACGAAAGAATATGAAACAAGAATAGAAAAAAGATTATGAGAATAAAAAAGTTGGAAACAAAATGATAATGAAATCTTACTGGAGATAGAACCAAATAAAATTTACATATGTGCCCTGCAGGAAACAAAAAAGAAAGGAAAAGGGACACTTGTTCAGCATAATCTCCGAAGAAAAAAAACTTAAACAAGTAAGAAAACAGTTTTATGAAGATCTGGATAAAAAATTTTAACATACCTAAAGACACAGTGTTGCTCCTACTGGGGAATATAAATGCCCGAATAAGCAACGAAATAATAGCATGAATCAAGCAGAGATTCATTGAAGAAACACTTAACAAAAATGGAGAACTACTTACACAAATTGGCATTTAAAAATTTAAGAATACGTAATACATACTTCAATCTAAATTCACGATAAAAATACACATAGTACAACACTACAGGTCTAAAATCTACGATGGACTATGTTATATGTAACAGCACAATCATACCAGAGCAGGAAATAACTGTAAACACTCTTATTTCTGCAGATGTTAGTATCGACCATCGATTAGTATTAGCAAAAGTCAGATTACAAGTCACTATTAATAAACAACCGACGAAGATACCCTTCCAACCAAAAAAAATGATAATTATGTTAATGGAATATAAAACCATTAAACAATCTTATAAAAGTAGACTTAAATTAAAAAATAAAACCGATACATATAACAGCAAAAGATGAACTGAATACGGAATGGTAAAAGTTACAAAGTAATATAATAGAAAGTGCAAAAGAAGTTTTAGGAACCAAAACAGTAACAAATAGGAAAAAAATTACAAAACACCAAGCTTCACAAATGAGGTAAAAAAACTATTAAAGAAAAAAGACAAGCGTTTGTAATATGGACAGATCATCCACAACTTATGCAGTATATCGAGTAATACGTAGCAAAATAAATAATAGAATAAGAAGAATACAAAAATAATACTGGGAGGGTATTTTTAAAGAATGTAGAAAATTATTTCTATGAAACCTAGAAACAAGTTTGGAGAGTAATACAAAACAGTAAACCGGACATGAAATAATATGTCGTGATAAATAATATAAACTCAGAAGTATGGCTAAACTTTTTCAAAAAATTGTACCAGACAATGCAACAGGAAGAGGACGATGAATTACAAATGAGTCAAAATATTTTAATGAAGGAAGATCAAAAAATACAAAATAAAAAATTGAAGCGGTTGTCAAAACATTGAAAACTAGGAAGTCACCGGGCTATAATGGAATATATAATAAATTATTAAAATATAGAGGGGATGTATTAGATGAACTGACAAAATTAATACAAAAAGTCTTTGAATATAAGAAAGTCTTCGTAGACTGGAGAAAAAGTATTGTCATACCAATATTTAAAGATGACTTTAAAATACCCGACAATTACCGTCGGATAACTCAGTTATATACTACATTTAAGATAACAACAAAAATAATAATTCAAAAATAAACCAGATAATAAAACTGTCAGGCAAACAACAGGGCTTCGGTAAGGAAGATCCTATAATGATGCAATTTGTGTAATATATCAGTTAATTAAAAAAAAATAGAATTTAACGTTTTGTGCAACACAGACCTCCGTTTAGCGGTGTCTACGCCCAACAAGGCTTTTGTCATTAAGTTATTTTACGCAATTCTACGTGAATATGCAGTCGATTTTGTGTCTATTTGATTGAAAGCTTATTTGGAATAAGTCGTTAGATTTTCTTTGAACTGATGGTTTAAATTGATTTTTAGCGTGTCTCCACACCTGCACCTGTGTCCTTATTTGTGGAGTTGATAAGCATCTTTTACAATTGAAAAATTTTTAGAATGCCACGTCGCTGAAATTCAAGAGGTTGAATATTAGAATTAATTAGAAGGAAGCTCGGCGCATTTGCTTATTTCAATGATCGTATAAATTAAAGACAAGATTTACTTGTGATAATGGCGTAAGTACGTTTTTTTTGTGTTAGGTTTTAATGGAGTTTTTGGTAATACTAATACGGAATTAGCTAATCTTCTATTGGATGAAACATAACTGTAAGTATTACATTTCTTACTGTAATTCTTAATAGTTTAGTGGTCAGTCGACCATACCTACATACTAGGTTGTAATCACAATTATATAATGTTAAAATCTTTTTTGTGTTATATTATAATCTGGTGCGCCACTTCTGTTTTGTTACGAGAAAATCAGCGTAACAAGGAATAAAGCAGGGAGATTTGCTAAACCTTTTCTTATTTAATTTAATGATGGACGAGATAATTTAAGAAATAACAACCAAAAAAGGATACAGATTGCGAGATGCAAAGATTAATATAATTTGTTATGCCGATGACTCAGTATTGATTGCTGCAACAAAAGATCAATTACAAGATTATTTATATAAATGACACAAGCTTGCAAAAAGTATAACATAAAAATAGCCTCAAAAAAAACCAAATGCATCAGAATTTGTAAAAAAACCTCTGAGGTGTAAATTAGAAATTATTGAGCATGTCTCTACTATCAATTACCAAGGAATAAATATCACAGGTTAAGGTGTTGCTAAACATCGAGTAAAACATCAGAACTAAAAGCGGCTAAACGATCGGGAACGTTGAACTGAATTATCTAGAAAAATAAATCAGGAGATCAAAGCGAGAGTCTACAAATCCGTTGTGCGACCAGTGCTCACGTATGCAGCGGAGGCACGTGCGGAAACTAAGAAAATGGAGCAGATTTTAGAAACTGAAGAGATGAGAACACTAATAAGAATAATGGGAAGGAGCGAATACCCAGCCAACAAATAAGAGAAGAACTAAATATTCAGCCAATAAATGAATGGACAAAGACGAGAAGACAAGAATGAGATAAAACAGTATCGTAACAATTGCAAGTTGCAAGAGACAAATCACCAATAGGAAAACGATCAAGGAGCAGGTCAGCAAAAAGATAGAAAGAGTCCTTGTAAAATTTGGATTAAACAGGCAATAGCCTATAACAAAAAAGATGAAGATAACTAGAACTTCTAATAGTCTCACAACAACATTAATACTAACTTTAAACTGAAAATTTACAAAAAAATGTTTATAAAAATACTCTTTTGATTTAATAGTATATATTGCAAAAAACTAGCTGAAAGCGGTAGGAATATAACGGGTAATTTTTTTCTAATTTAACCAAATCTGAAGTACCTAAATGAAATCTTATAAATGATACGTTGTATTTAAAAAAATTAAAATGCATCAACTGTTGCTTAGAATACAAACTAAAGCGTGTCGATGTTCTAGTTAATAATTTATAGTGTTGTTTAATTACTTAATTACTTATATTGTATGATTCTTTTGCCTTACGTGTATTTAAGTTGTTATAAAGTCAGCATTGTAAAATTCTAGTTCTTGATTATCAATTTACTACAGTTAAAATATAAATTTTAATAATAGCTTTTGGCATAGACAATGATACATCGCATTGTGGTTTTAAATTAATGCACCTGGTACACAACAGGTGTATTGTTTACGTTATACGGTACCGAAAATACACTATCAATCACAGCGTAATTATTGCATTTAAATAACATAAAATTCGCCGTATGGAACCGTTCGTTTTTACATCGTGCTGAGTTTGTGCAGGAAAAGATAAAGATAAAGTACATTGACAAATCGCAAACACATTAAAACTTTCAACAATTGTCCGTTAAATAACAATCTAATTCTAACGCAAAATTTTGTTTTCCGATAACACTGTTGCGAGTAGAGGAAAAACAAAACTTCTTTGTTCAATAAAAGATTTATTAACGCAATGTTACTTAGATCATTATAAGATAATTTAGAACAACCGTAGCAAAGGATTAAAACCGGTAGATAGAAACGGTAGCATAAGGAGCACCAGGACGTTGATCCTCACAGAAAGACGCGATCAGGTACAGACCCACACCTCTTGAATCCGATTTGTTTAAATCACCCACCCACTTCGGAATTTACGTGGGTCTCTATATCCTGTCCTATTCAGCAATACAGCACTTGATGAGGCACCTTACAATATTAGCTATTAATAAAAACACAGTTGCTAACGCGAAAAAAACTCATTCATATTGTTTTTCCACTACAGGTTGATACTTTCCATAAAAATTCCTTAAATGTTTATACTGATTTTATAATTTTTTTTTTGGTGCGTAGGACGTGGTTGAGTAATTTCGACCGCACTTTTTTAGCCGGCTCTGATTCAGAAAAAGAAAATATGTATTTTTGCGAAACTGTAGCTGTGTTTGTAATTAATCTTGTAACAACCGTTTGACACTATTTAACTACTACTTTTCCACGCATGTATAATTTTACTAAAGTTCATCAATATCTGATTACCAGGCGATTACGTTTACTGCGTTGTGTCTGTATTGACTTATTTACAAGTACATTGCAATCTCTAATCTATTCTTAAAGAAACTGTCTGGTAAATGTGAACGTGTATTGCAATCTATCGTACGCATGGTATATTTGCCAACACAGTGAATTTTGAACGGAAATCCGATGTGTAGAATCGGGATAAGTGAATAAGTAATTTAAAGCACAAAAAATACGTTTGTTATGCACGAGATATTATTACAAAATTACAAAATTTTTACTTTTTCACAAACATTTATAATAACAATAACTTTCAAACTGTGATTTTATAATACCGATTGTTAATTAAGACTGTAGTTTTTTAGTTATAGTTATAACAAGATTGAAATCGTAACATTTTTTCCATTTATTTCATTTCATTTATTTCAATCGTTTATTATTAAAGAGCGGACAATCAGCAAATGCCTGGAGCCTGCCTATTTTGCCTTTTTGTGTAACTTTTTGTCTTTTTTGCCTTTTTAAAGAATATTATTTTATATTGCCTTTTTACATATAAATTTTGAAAAGTTTGTGTAAACAGTGTTTTTTAATAGGTAGATGACAATAACGCATTACAGAATTTTACTTAAATTACGTACAATAATATAATCAACATTTTTTGCTCAAAAGGTCTTACCACGAACCTATAAATAACAACAGGAACACATAACCGGAAGGATTTCGGAATGAATCATATTTTATAGGTGGGCTTTCTTTAATGACTGAAACACATAACTAAAATATTCTTTGTTTTTTATAAATACTTGTGATATTGCCACAATGTAATATTCTATTGCTGTTATGCTGTGAGTAAGTTTTAAAAAATGCCACCTAATAAAGAAACAAAATTTGAAAATTATTACAAGTGGAGTAAATTAGACAACAATTTAACAACCGACGGGGAAAACCTTTTTTGTCAAGTTTGTTCAAAATCAGTAAGTTTGTATTATATTAATTTAAATGCTTTTAATTACTAGTAGATGTATTATTTTAGATCGGTGCTACTAAAAAGTACCATGTAAAACAACACTTGGGTAGTGGTTTACATTTCAAAAATATTAAAAAAACTATGAAACAACCATTGTTAAAAAACGTTATAGAAGATCAACAGAATAAACCTGGTCCATCAAAAACAACTTTTGCTCTAGATTTGTGTGAAGCATTGGTGTTGGCTCAAATTCCTTTTAAAAAACTTAATAATATCAATTTTCGCAATTTCCTCGAAAAATACACCGAACAAGTTGTTCCAGATGAATCAACTTTGAGAAAAAATTATTTAGACATATGTTACCAATTAATAGTTTTCAAAATGCTGGTTTACCTTTTATAGAAAATACAAACAACAAGGAATGACATTAGGGACCATTACATTTGGACTTCGGTTGATGAAACAACCGATTGCAGAGGTCGATATATAGCAAACTTTGTAGTTGGTAAATTGTCTGAACTAGAACCAGGAAAAGCTCATTTGCCAGCATCCAAAGAAATTCCATAGACCAATTACAAAACAGTTGCAAATTTTTTCGATGATTGTTTACGTAAGTTTTTTTCAAATGATTGATTAATATAATCCAATCTATTAATTACAATTATATAATTTTATTTTTTATATGATAAGAAGGTTAAGGCTGTTTTTTGAAAATGTATTTGTAATTAATATTGTTTTTGATGATTTTTAATAAAACAGCGTTTTGGTTAGAAAACCATTTTTTTTTCTTTATTTTAAAATCTGACTTTTTTGTGACGACGTTTCGCTTATCTTGTAAGCTTTTTCAAACCTTTGTTGTACATTGTTCTGCAAAAAATTCCTTAACATTAACATATGTTATAATTGTAAAAAAATTTTTTTTGAATAATTTAAATGAACTATTTTATATTTAAAGTTAACATGATTATATTTATGTGATGAGTGTCAAATTGGATTAATTATTAATAATGAAAAAGAATTACTTACCAAATTTTTACAATTTTGTGATTGTCATTTGACTAACTTTTTTATTTTTATAAATTTTTATTACTTGGTTTTGGTTATATTAATTATTCGCAACTTATTACTTTAGTTATAAATAACATAGTTGAATATAAATTTTCACGTTTTTAATATTTCTTTTATTGAAAAATTTGTCAATCGTATATATTGTGTCTTCTCCTACCTGTTGATATGTGTATAAGGTAATGTACAATTTATTGCGCATGCATTGTGTGTTGTTTTCTATTAGAAGATTAAGTTACATGTTTGGGAATAAGTTTTGATTTTGAAAAGAAGCAAATATTTATTTTGTGATTGTTTTAATAATTTATTAGTTTGTAGTAAATTTTACTTAGACTTTGTATGTCGTTACGGTAATTTATTGAGTTTTTGTTGCGTTTTATTTCTATCATTTCTAGAATTGATCTTTTGAAATAGTTTTTTCGCGAAGTGTAATATTTTTGGATGTTGATAATTGAAAATATGGAGATCTTTTATGGAGTGTTCAGTTAGAGCTGTTTTTGTTTTTTCCTGATTTAAATGTTGGTTTTTGATACTGTTTTTGTGTTGTTGTATTCTGTTTTTTAGTAGTTGTTTTGTTTGTCCTATGTAGATTGCTGAACAATTTTGGCAAGATAATTCGTATATTTTGATTTCTAAATTGTTTCTGTACGGTCTTTTAGTTTAGTAAAGATATGTTTTTTTAAAATATTAGTGTTTTTGAAACTGATTGTTAATTTGTAATTTTTTAAAAAAAATTTTTATTTTTGAGATAAATTTGGAATGTATGGTAAACTGATGTATTGATTAATTTGAGTTAAATTATTATTAAATTCATTGCTTAAGCAATTAGGTTGTAATTCTATGTTCTTATTATTTGATGTATTGTTAAATTTAATATGTTTTAAGCGTGTTTTAATGTTTTGTAAATAAATTCTATTGGATAATTATTATTAATGAGTATTTTTTTCGTTTTTATTAAGTTTTGTGAATGGAATTTTTTTGATGATAAACTTATTGCACGATCGACTAGTCGATATATAACTGCTTTTTTGTATGATTTAGGTGTGCATGAGTTGTAATGTATGTAACGGTCTGTTTTTGTCTTTTTTCTGTACCAATTAGTGTGTATTTTGCCATCATTGTTGTGTATGAGCGTTAAATCTAAAAAGTTTATGTGTTTGTTTTTTTCTGTTTCATAAGTGAATTTTAGTAATGGATGAATGTTGTTAAATTTTAAAAGTAAGTTTTTGTATAATTTTTTGTGAATAATTATTAATATATCATCAACATATCTTTGATAGAGTGTGTTTCCTTAAATTCTTTAATTATTTCTGATTTGTGATCACCTATTACTAAGTCATTGCGAGTCCTTGTGTTTGTGAATAAATTTTATTTTGAAATGTAAAAACTGTAGAGTTTAGTATTAATTTTATTGCTTTAATAAATTCTGTTTCAGGGATATTAGTGTGTTTTTTATGTTATTCCATTTTTTAAAAATGGATAAGTTAACTAGTTCTTGTGGTATGTTTGTGTACATTGATGTGATGTCGAATGATACAAAAATATGGTTTTGCGGTATTATTATATTGCGAATTTTTTGTTTGAAAATCCAAGAATTTTTAATAATATTTTTGTTTAAATTAGTAACGTTTTTTAATATGTTTGATAGGTATTTTGAAATGTTATAAATCGGACTAGTGTATGTAGCAATGATTGGTCGTAATGGGTAATTGTCTTTATGTAGTTTCGGGAGGCCATAAATTTTGGATGGAGTTCCATTATAAGTTATTAATTTTTTATATGTGATATTGTCTATCCAGTTGTTTTTATACCATAGTTTTAACATGTTATTGCAATTTGTTTGAATTAAAGAAGTTGGGTCTTTTTTTAAAATTTTGTATATGTTATTGTCATTTAGAATAACCAAAACCAAGTAATTTATAAAATTTATAAAAATAAAAAAGTTTAAATAAATGACAATCACAAAATTATAAAAATTTGGTAAGTAATTCTTTTTCATTATTAATAACACTGGTCTGCATGAAAATCGGCCCTGATACCATTCTTGACGATGCTTATGTAAAATCCCATACAGGAAACCCCAGAGTTAGACAACGGGGCCAGACCTGGGCCAGTACTGGGAAACTTAAGTTTGGCGTACCTGTATTGACTCAGACTTGGCCCAGGACTGGGTAGCTCAGCCTCGGCCATTCCATGAAGACCCAAGCTTGAGCCTAGACTGGTTGACCCAGCTTCGGCCATGCAAATTATTAGCTAAACTTGGCCCAAGCTTGGATAACCCATCCTTGGCCATTCTATGAGAATCCAAGTTTGGCCCAAGCCTGGATAACCTAGCCTTGGCCATTCCATAGAGACCCAAGCTTGGTCCTACACTGGTTGACCCATCCTCGGCCATGTCAATTCTTACCCAAGCTTGGCCCAAGTTTGCATAACCCATCTTTGGCTATTCCATGGAAACCCAAGCTTAGAACGAGACTGGTTGACCCAGCTTCGGCCATGCAAATTATTAGCCAAGCTTGGCCCAAGTTTGTATAACCCATCCTTGGCCATTCCATGAGAATCCAAGTTTGGCCCAAGCCTGGATAACCCAGCCTTGGCCATTCCATGGGGACCCAAGCTTGGTCCTACACTGGTTGACCCATCCTCAGCCATGCAAATTATTAGCCAAGCTTGGCCCAAGCTTGTATAACCTATCCTTGGCCATTCCATGAGAATCCAAGTTTGGCCCAAGCCTGGATAACCCAGCCTTCCTATTCCATAGGGACCCAAGCTTAGTTCAAGACTGGTTGACCCAGCCTTGGCCAAGACTGCATTATCCAAGAAAATAGCAATAATTTTTTTTTTCAATGTTAAAAATTTTAAAAAATTGCTTAATAAGTTGAGTTATGATAATATCGAAAGTGTAGAATTGAAACTTGAGCCGTTCGGTTACGTTTGGCGAGATTCGGGTATTTTCGTTTAGCGCAGCCGCCATCCTTGTTTATATCATCTGTTAGTTAAATGTAAGATTTTTCTCATTGCTAGAGTAGTAAAGGTGATGAATCAAATCTCCGAGATTCAGTTATACAGTCATTGAATGTTAGTACGTTTTAACTAGAAGGAAAAAACTTTCAAATATAATTTCTTTTGTTTACTCCGCAATTATCACGAGCGAGGATACTAAAAGTAATTATGTCTGATTCTTACCTTAGAGTTTAAAGATGGCGTGCGTTAAATAAACCAAAAAAGTTTTGAATAAAAAAACTAATTTAGATGTTAACCGGCAAAGTTTAAATAATCGAAGTGTAAACATCAGCTGTGCGAGTAACGTTAATGACCCTAGTGATACAGAAAACCAAAAACTTGTATTACTCTTCTCATTATAGTATATTACATTGTTTGCTTAACTGTTTCGATTGGTACGTCTATAGCTGTTGCAGAGTTAACTTGTCGACGTTTTAAACGTGCTGGATTTTGTGTTCATAAATGTGATTTGTGGTTAATGTCGGGCGTTGAATTACTGTTTAATTATGCCACACGAGTGTAAAAATCATCCCGATAGCTTCTGCTATATCTGCGGGGAATTAACTTTAAAAGCGCTACGAAAACCCCTTTCTCCGCTTGTTAAAACAGTTTATAAATTGTACTTTGATTGTCAAGTTGGCGACTAGGACAAGACTTGAGCTCCATCAGTTTGCTGTACGACTTGTTACAGTAGTTTGACCAAATGGCTCAAAGGTACCCGTAAACCAATGCCATTTGCTGTGCCCATGGTTTGGCATAAACCTCGCTGTCATCTTACAGATTGTTACTTTTGTATGACTTCCACCGTCGGGTTTTCGAGCTAAAGTAAGCATACAATTCAGTATCCCAATATTCCGTCAGCTCTAAGACTTGTTTCTCATAACGATACTTTGCCAATCCCAGAGCCTCCAAACACTTATACTCTAGAGCCGGAAATGATGATGAAGAATATTCCGCAGATTTAGTTTCTCGGCAACCTCACCTCCTCACTCAATCGGAATTAAATGATCTTGTCAGGAATTTGCAGTTACCTAAGACTAAATCTCAGCTCCTAGGATAGCGACTTTAACAGTGGAATCTCTTAGGAAAGGGAGTAAAAATATCTTCTTACAGGACCAGACAAGCAACCCTGAAATGTTTTTTCTTAGAAGATAAAGGTTTAGTGTTCTGCCCTAATGCAAATTTATTGATGACAGAGCTACAGATGCCATGTGACCCAGAAAAATGGAGACTGTTTATAGACTCATCAAAAACAAGCTTAAAAGTTGTCCTGTTGGCAAATGGGAATGACTTCTCATCAGTTCCAGTTGCATACTCTGTTGATATGAAGGAAACGTACGAAAGCATCTTCAGAATCCTTGAAAAAATTAGTTATCATGATTATAAGTGAAAACTTTGCGCTGACTCACGGGCCTGCAATCAGGATTCACAAAATATTGCTGCTTCCTGTGTGCATGGGATAGCCGAGCCCGAGATAAACATTACATCGTACGGGACTGGCCTCTGCGAGAAAATCTTATTCCTGGTCAAAAAAATGTCGCCCACAATCCTTTGGTTCCGAAGAAAAATATTTACTTACCACCTTTACACATAAAACTTAGATTGATCAAGCAGTTTGTGAAAGCAGTGGACAAGACAGGTGGCGCATTTCAATTTTTGAAAACTAAATTTTTTCGTCTTAGCGAAGCTAAAATCAAAGAAGGCGTTTTTGTTGGTCTCCAGATTAGACAACTCTTCCAAGATTCGACGTTTATTGAACACCTAAATCGAAAAGAAAAACGAGCTTGGCTTGCATTTCAAAACGTTTGTAAGAACTTCCTGGGTAACCACAAAAGTGAAGATTATGTCGCTCACGTCTAGAAACTGCTTTTAGCGTACAAGGACATAGGATGTAACATGTCTCTTAAAGTTCACTTCCTTCACTCGCATCTGGACCTTTTCGCTGAAAATTTAGGAGCAGTTTCGGATGAACACGGGGAACGGTTCCATCAAGACATCGCTAAGCTGGAGAAGAGATTTTCAGGGAAGCGGAATGCAAGCATGTTGGCGGAGTACTGCTGGTTTTTAAAACGAGAGATCTGTACCTCAGGGTATAAAAGGAAAGCAAGCACCAAGTAACGATGAATATCTTTTCATTTATTACTGTTTATAGCTAAAATAGTTCTTTTTCCCATTTATATTAAATTCCTGTCCATATATTTATTATTATAATTAATTTATCAAAAAGTATTAAAATTAGAGATTTGGGGCTCCCTCGAAAATGGTGGGTGATGGAAGACATATTTGGATTTAGGACGTCATTTTACATAGGAATCACCCGGGATAGTGTCAGGGCTCGATAAAAAATATTTTTTTGCAGACCAGTGTAATTAATCCAATTTGACACTCATCACATAAATATAATCATGTTAACTTTAAATATAAAATAGTTCATTTAAATTAATAAAAAAAAATTTTACAATTATAACATATGTTAATGTTAAGGAATTTTTTGCAGAACAATGTACAACAAAGGTTTGAAAAAGTTTACAATATAAGCGAAACGTCGTCACCAAGAAGTCAGATTTTAAAACAAAGAAAAAAAAATGGTTTTCTAACCAAAACGCTGTTTTATTAAAAATCTTCAAAAACAATATTAATATAATTTTATGTTTGTAGGACATTCTGTATCTCAATGGCGTAAAAAAAGAAAAGGTTTTCTTATTCGTATCCGATGCAGCACCTTATATGATCAAATCCGCTCAGGCATTAGAAATATTTTATCCGAATTTAAAACATTTAACTTATCTAGCACATGGAATACATAGGTTGTGTAAATTCATTAGCGACAAGTTTGCAATAGTAAACAAGTTAATTTCTGCCACCAAAAAAGTAAAAATCTCTAACATATTAAATTCTCTTTTTTATTATTGGATCTTGTTTCAGGTTTTTGTGAAAGCACCATTACGGGTAAGGGCCTATAAAGAAAAACTTCCAGATGTAAAACTTCCACCGGAACCTATCATAACAAGATGGGAGATCTGACATTGTCTTATACATTAATTGAATTGTTATACTTCAAGTGGTTGAATTATTTGACGAGACGGCCTCTGCAGCAATTGCTAAATATCAAAAAGCTTTTAATGACGAAGCTGCTAAGAGAAGACTAGTTTTTATAAAAACACACTTTTCCGGCATTCCTGACGAATGAAAGAAGCTAGAAAAAAACCTGATAGCACTTAATAAACATTGTAAAACAAAAAAATAAACTGTAAATTTTAATAGATATTTGTGCCTTTTTGGCAGGTTTAATATGCCTTTTATGCCACCTTTTTTGGTATTTTTTCTTGCCTTACTAACCACTTTTTATTTATTATACTGTTAGTTGTAGTGCTGCTATTATTTATTTGTATGTTTATATAAACATACGTTTGAAGCAGTAACTACCGAAGTGCGGAATTTGGTTGTAGCAAAAAACAACCGCACGGTTTAATGAGATCTTTAATACCGTAAGTAATAATAAAGTTTGTAGGTTTGAATCGATCGTAAAATTTTAACATCCAAAAAATACAAATGCAGTGCACGCCGCTTATTGGAATCACAGATAATGTTATCAGTAGGGTAATTTTATCACTTTATTAAAAAACGGGTCCGACGTATGCTACTACATAGAAAAACCATCGTTTATAGTAACCATAATTTCGGCTTATATTATCAATTTTCTGCTCAGGTTTGTTTAGTATACATGAATAATAATTTTTACAATACGTTTGTTTAGAGTGAAAGATTTAATCACTGTACTGTCAAAATACTTGTTTTGCATATTTAGCCTTATTTTCGCAGTGTTATTTATTTAAGTTTTTTTACTGACTTACGTAACATTATATAATTTAAACATCTGTAAATAATGACGTCTTATGTGATAACGTTATTTTGTATTTATTTTAGTGCCAACAAATTACTGAAAAAAAATAGGTAGTTCTTAGAACAGTGACTTAAAGATCATATCATTATTTTTGATTTCTTTTTATTACCGCTGTCAACAAACCATTTAATATTACAGATCCCTAATTTTCTATTTATTTGGTACAAAATTTTTATTTTTTTCAACGTTTTTTCTTGTATTGATGCTATGATTTTGCCCTCTAAATTAACAATCCGTTAATCAGATACACGCTGTATGTATTTACTGCTTTCTAATCATTTATTTGTTTTTTAAAAATTTTGGATATTGTTATCATTTAGTTATTGTTATCAAAAACGTCCCAAAGTGACTCCTATTAAGCGGCGTGCACTGTATAAAAATTAGATGCGAAAATCAAAAAATATTATTAAGAAAATGCTATTTAAGAAATCTTTATTTCAATTATTATAACTGATTACTGTTACTAATCTAATAGGTTTTAATCCAAACTATATTAAAATTTGTAATAAAACAATATAATTTAATCTATGTTTTTATTATTTTCTGCCGTTTATGTTTTTTTTGTCATAAATTTGTCTTTGGTATTTAATCTACTTCTAAGTTAACACTAATAAATTTTTTTTTTAAAATTCATTACTACGAAAGTGTTCTGCAAAATGATCCAACGTTTATTGTATAGTAGTAGCTTTTACTAAAGGCAAAAATGTATTTTGTGTATGTCAAATAATTGCGTATAATTCATAAAATTAAATCGAAAAACATCACTCTGCCTGCTCAAGTTTTCAACTTCGCATAAAAAACAAACCACAGGTACATAAATAGTAGATTATTCTTAGTAACGTCACAACTAAAATAAAAAAAATTTACATATATCAGTACTTATGCACTAAATATTAACACAACAAAGCAAGAAACTGAAGAATTCTATCGTACCTACAAGAAACCATGGATTTTGTTAATATTTTATGAAAGATTTTGACCTCAAAATTGATAAACGGCGTCAAACAAAGTTTGAGCGAAGACTTTTTTTTTAAATACTCAAAACAAAACTCTATTATCGACTACATTATTTGTTACAAGCTTTATGTCTTACGAACCTTGCACGGCCAACTCACACAGTCGGAGGTAGGGGAGGTTCACAGAAAGTATGCTTAAGGGCGCCAGATCTGATCCAAGATAACACTTCTGCCTCGATCACGACAGACGATCCAAACTTGTAACTCAATTTGAGGTTCGTAATCCTTATTACTCTGATGTTCGAGTAGCCAAAATTAGTTAATAGATAACGATAATCACAGGAAAAAGAAAAATAACAAGAGAGATTAACAATTATAATCACTTTAATGTATTAACGTTGGATACTAATAAAAATATATGAAATTTCTGCACCTATCGATGCTCGAATGGTTTCTACGTAGAATTAACAAATATCACAGTTTTAATATAGTAGCGCAGGAAATTGACAATTATACGCTAAATGCGCAATCCTTAAATATTAGCATGACTAACAATTTTCGTTAACAAGTGTAGAAAACTTTGATTTCATAATACATAAGATTTACTAGATTATATCGAAGTTCTAATACATGAATGCCCGCAGTATCGGCAACACACACTACACATTGAAGTTATGTCGAAATGAACAGCACAAAAAATCTCGTAGTAAATATGCTTTTTCCTCACAGCATGCCATACAGTTACGTATATGATTAAGATTATCTTATTGGTATATAAGCGATAACGTAATTACGGTCGTTAACATTAATTACAATTTTGTGAGTAACTTTCGTGATCACGATATAAAAGTTAAACAAATAACTCACCCCAAAATCCAGTATCCACTTTCGCGAAGAAAACGTTTTCCCGCTAGCGGCCTGTAATAAATAGTGAAAAGCAAATCGTATCACACACTAACTCATAAAGAACCAGAAGCTAAAAAAATAGTATTAATATATCATTAAATGTTATATAAAAACCCGTTGTATCGTATACTGTAGGTAACAATTTAGCACAGGTGGCTGATAACACAATCGACTAGTATACACGAAGTAACATCTTCCACGGTAAGGCTTGTCGAGACCCCGTTTTCGTGGCGGAGAATATGCCTTCCAAAATCGTACGTGTTCGGTAACGGTATTCCTTAATAAGAATTAATCCTTAACACTCCTTTATTGAAACGAACATGTGCTCGAGCATGGAAAAACGGCTATCAAATTAAGGAGAAATTACAAACGAATTTTAATAAAACGGCAGTAATTATCTTACCCTGTGACGACTCAAATATTTCACGAACGTAATTTAATTACAATTTGATTTCCATTAGTACGATGTTTCTTGAAATTATTTTTTTAAGTCATACAGGCCATTTTAGGCAATCGACAGCTTCACGATTCTGTCGCAAAATGACAGCCACGAGAAAAGATCGGTAGAGGGCGTCCAACCCGGAATCTAATTTCAATTACATATACAGGGTATTCCGTAATGAAAATTTCGTACGTAACATATTTCTAACAGAGGTGTTGATTCTTTACAGATCTTAGACCTAAAAATACTCAAACTTGCAAACGTGCAAACTGAGAAAGGAGATTACTAATATATATGGAAAAGTTAAATATTTAATCTTTATCATAAAACTTCACATCTTACATTTAGGGTTGTGCTTCACTTTCATGAGATTTTTTATAAATAGGTAATCTTTCGAGAAAAGTTTCATCTCAGGTGATTCTTTAATTAATTCGTTTGTCTTTTACATTATTTATTGTTTTAGTTCTAAAAATACCAACTAGTATAATGGTGCGTATGGACTAGACGAGCGTGCCTTATATACGTTTGCTTAGACTATGTGGTTTCATGATCCCATAAGAACTGTGGACTTTTACGCTAAAGACTTTCACTGCCCAGAACAAAAATTGTTGAACTTCTAGAAATTAGATCCACTAAATTGTATTGTGTAGAAACGTGATTCCACATACCTACTGTCGTCTGTTCTTATATTACTGCGATTCTATTTGCTATAAAAGCTTTAAATATGTTTGGTACCAAGTTTATTCAAACAAGAACGATTTGGGAATCAGACCACAGAAAAGATTGATTTATTTTCAAATTGATAGAACGGCAAACACTCAAATATAATTATGCTAATAGGACAGTGGCGCATAATTTTAATTTGGGTATAGTAGATGTGTGTTTGAGTAGAACGACTCTAGATTTAAAACACAATAGTGAGACTCGCACTGCGTGTGAATTGATGAAACGAACGAAAATACAAACACAGTAGGCTACAGAACTAGCGTCTGCAAAGCTGTGCAGTTAGATGTCGAACGGATTTACCAACAAGAGTGTCTCAGCAAAGCTCATTAATTTGTTGCAATTTTTTTGTTAATAAAACAAACTGTATTTGAAAAAGCTCCAAGCTCAAATCTAACCGTTCTTTTCAAAGTTTCTGTAGAGATCATTTCACGACTAAAGAACCGTGAGGTGCGCGTCGGATAAATTCGGAGTTTGACGATCATGCGAAATAAATTCTAACTAAAAACATCTGCTGTAAACAATGTACATTAACTGTAATGGTTGATCTTTAATTTAATTAAAAAATGAATGCATACAAGACGATGAATATGATATAAAAAATATAAAACACAAAGATGAAAAAGAGTTTGTAACAACTTGTGGAATAAATGTGGACACCTCAAACGCCGTATAAAAAGTACAAACGTTTTTGGTTAGCTAGTGTGCTGACATTCGGAACAAAATTGGTTTCTGCGCAGCGGTTCTTTAGTCTTGAAATGAACTCTACGAGAATCTTTCCGCGCACAATTAATGAAGAAACCAAGTCAAGAAAATGAATGAGAAATAAAAGGTATTAGAATTTGTATACCACTTCACACCTTAAATTATTAAATAGCCTTTATTTGTCGTAAAAAAGATTTTTTTGACAAAGAATTCGTATTATAAACTAAACGCAAAAATATCCTACTACATAGAACAAATAAAAACAAAATGAAAGTAAAAAATAAATAAATAATAAAGAAAAAAAAATAATAAGCCTAAACCCTCCACTGATAATTAATTCTCTATATACATTTATTACACTACTTGTAGTCTTTTTCTCCTTTTTATAACTTCTTCCATCCATCTTACTCCTTCTCCTCCTTCTTCCAATATCTCCAACCTTCTTCTCTCCTGTTTTCTTAGCTCTATACATTCTGCTCTATATTTTCCCACCCCTCCCCACATAGTCTACATCTCCTATCTTTATCTTCCTTTCAGTACTTATTCTCTTGCTCTTTATTCCCGCATCTAAACCTTGCTACCATTCTTTTTAATCTTAAGCTTTTTTTGCCTTTTATGTACCTTGGAATATTATCTATCACTATATTTGTATATCTCTCATTATATTTTCCCTCTCGTATTCTTGTTCTTCTTTCTTGTCTCTATATATCCTTATCTCTCCTTATTATCTCATCTTTTATTTCCGTTCCTGTTCCCTTATTTTCTCTACCTATTCTCTCGCGTATCCAACTCTTTCATAATACCTTTTTCTTTCATCTTGCTTATATTTAATTTTTCCGTTCTTTACCTCTCTCCAGCACATTTGAAGCAATTTACATTCTTCTCTTTCTTTCATTTGTTCTAACGCTTTCGTGTTTTTGAGGTTTTGAATCAGTACGGCAACTCGAATCGAATCTCGAATTAACTTTATTTCATAATCGTATTGTATCAGTAGCAGAATTAGCTCCGCCGAGAAAATCATCCATATTCATTTGAACTGTTGAACAGCTTCCGGATATTGAAAAATGTTTTCAAAAGCTAAGCGTTGCAAACATTTAGTGGTAAGCTACAAAAAACTTTTTAATCCATAAGTCACGGTATTAAGTTTGTAAATTTGCATCGTAAGTATTTTTTCTCCACAAGATACATTGATAATACAATTAAACAGGGTTAACAAAAATTCGTCTGTACATTTTTTTGCAATCAGTTATTACTGCTACTTAGAAATTTCTAATAAGAATAGAAAATAAAAAATCTTAAATAAAAGTTGGCAATCATCTAAGGTTTATAACTACCGTCCAATGTCACTCTTAATTTTGTAGTTACCAAGTTTTCGCAAACAGCTCTAAAGTGATTTAAGAAATATTGACATATGACATAATTTTTATTGGCTATGGGCAGAGGCCTCATATGTTGGAGACAAATTTACTTTGTCATAAAATCTGAATAAAGATTTTTAATTTGCGGATGCTTTAGTAGACGACGTTCTAAAGAAGTAAAACTAGAAAATGCACTATCAAACGAGTTATCAAGATTAGCAATGTTTTCATTAAACGAAATAGACATTATAAAATCTCTAGCTACATTATCGTAGAAATGCTGCTCGCAGAATTGCTCTTCAATCTATAAAAAAAAATTTTAAACTGTTGGACTAAACTTGATCTAATTAAAAAAAAGTTGCTTACGCGTTTATGTAATTGGTTGTTCAAAAAACAAAGATTTATCAATGAGATTTTGTCGTTCATTTTTGCTGTACGGATTGGATTAATGCAAGCTGTCACTTAATATCCTAAGTTTGTTTTCTGCAAGACTGGAAGATTAGTAACCAGTAAGATTTATTTGCTGATTAGAAGATGATAAAAATAAGCAACTCCTATTAATAGGTCGAGGTTATCTAGTACAATAACTTCATCATCAGCTAGGTTTGTTTACGTTTGACGGAGTTTTTAAATTGGATATGTCAAATGGAATAGTAGAAATTTTAGAGGTAATATCAGAAATAACTTAACAATTTAAATGATTGCAACTCTAAACGTACTGTATCAGTTAGTTTATGAGAGCAGAGTTGAACCCAGCAATTTGAAGAGAAATGCTTTTTTTGGCAAATTTAATTTTAACGCTACCTTTTAGAAAGTAAGTTTTGCACAACGCCTAAATTTTACAGTTGATCATAACGTCCAGCTCAAACATAGATAATGATTATAGTATACTTATTTCACTTATTTTTTGCAGTTAAAAAAAGGTAGCTAAGCTTTAAAAAGTTATAAACTTTTTAAAGCTAATCTCTATAATGTTGAGTTATTTATAACGCAAGCATACGCTGATAAGTAAACTTATATATATATATTTCAATTTTAACTTTAGGAAAAAGTACACATGATAGGACCGCAGTACATTAATCTTAGATGATCCATTTTATAGCCATGGTCATTCAATGGGTCAAGTTACATACCTGTAACTTAGAAAATACATGAAAGTTGCGATATTTTGATTAAAACAATTATTTGTAAATACATAAGTTGACAGCTGTTTTCAAAATCTCAATATTTTATTTAATCGGTATTACAGGTATCACTTCCTATGCGCGTGCTAGTCCATAAGGACATACGTTTCAAAAATCTTAAACCTTACGTTGCCTACCAATAAATCAGAAGACACTTTTCACGATTACGACTAGTAATTGATTTTGGCAATCGCAATGCATTATCGTTTTAGCTTAATTATCAATTTTTCATTAAAAGATAATTACACGCGTTGTGATCTAGTGAACGTTCCGATCACCGAAAATTTGAGCGATACGAGATTGGATGTTATGATCTAGTACATTGTAATATGATCGTATTACGCTTACATTAAGATATTTTTTAAATGATAAATTAAGTCTTTTATTAGCACAGAATGACATGTTTATTCTATAGTTATTTATTAGTTTAGGTGATAAAAAAACTTTTGATTTTAGAACATAAAGCTAATAAAAGAAGTAAACAGTGAATTCAGTATTAACGGAAACGCTTTACACCAAATTACTTAGAAAAAATTCAAATAAAAACGAGATTTACAAGCAAACAATATAGTGACAGTGATTTGAACCATTTTCATGTAACTATAGAATCTGAAAGCAGAACAGAAGATAGCGACGGCCAAAGTGATAGTGTTAGTAACAATATTTTAAAAATACCAAAAAAGAAAAGGAAACAAAACGAACCGCAGTTGCTTTAGCGGCGCGACTCATTTTGGCTAAACGTTCGACATTTTGATACAATTCGAGAATTAGTGTTGAAACACCAGAAAATCTAACGGTTATTTTATTTATATTTTACGCTTAAAATTATGCAAAAAATGTAAAGAAACAAATAAATATTATGGATTTGTTATAAATGCGCAACGAACATCTTCAAAGCTAAGATTAGAAAAATGGCAAGAAACAACACCTGCAAAATTTTATGTATTGTTGGCACTAATAATACTGAAAGAGTTGAGTGTTAACAAATACTGGTTTATAGATTCTTTTCTTGTCACACCGCAACTTTCTGATTACATATCCAGGGACCGATATTTGCTTAAATTGCGTCTGCTTTACTTTAATAATAATTAAAATCAGTCTTCAGGTGTGTACAAAATACATCCAATTGTGGATTTTAAGAAGTATTTCATCCCTTTAAAAATGTCTGCATCGACAGAAGTTTAGTGCTCTTCAAAAGTCGATTAGCTTTTCAGCATTATATTCTTTCAAAAAAGCTTCGCTTTGGAATAACACTATTCGTTATTTACTATTCCAATGTTGTAAAAGATAGAACATTTGGATTTTCTAGGCATGATGGCTTGATAATTGGTACTCCGGCCCGCAGATTTTTGAATTCATCAAAACGGTACTAATGCATGTGGAACTGTGACTTATAAAAAAAAATGAATGAAATAGAAGTTTAACGAACAAAATAATAGCTCTAAAATGACTTTATAAGAGAGAGAAGTTATGCTTACAAGTTTTCATAAACATGAAATAAAGCAAACTGGTAAACGAGATCTAAGAATAAATCAACAAAAACTGAAACTAAGTTGCATAATTCAGTACAATTTTAACATGGAATGGTACAGAACCTACTACTAAACCATGTACAATATCAAGACTCAGAAAAACATAAGCAAAGCAGATTTTGGATTGACTGTCCTTAAAGATATTTTGGGAAAATATTATAAACCAAAACAAACACTCAAAAAAAGTCGTCCATTAAGTCGTGACACAACGTCACTACTACACCAAAATACAAAATCCCACTAGATATTGCCACCTTTGCGTTGACAAATATCACACTGTAGTTAAGTTTTGAAAAAAAAGTTTTATATGGTAGCGCTGTTTTTTGGGTGTTGTCGCGTCACGAAACTTTCACTTAAGGTTTCTAAAGACTTTAGAAGTCTTTGAAAAGCTTCTGAAGAAGCTGACAGCATGATCAACGAAACTTTAAGTGAAAGCTTTGTGACGCGGCAACACCCGAAAAACAGTGCTACATTAAACAACGACCGTGAAAGATTGCATTTTAAGTTTTATATTGCAGTATTAAAAAATCTTTTTAAATTTTTTATTTTCTGTTTATTATCTTTCTTTTTATTGTTACTATTAATTTTTATGATTAATATATTTTTCTTTTTTTAAGTTTTTGTTTAGTTGTAACCGTCATTTAAAGTTGTTTGATCACTTTCGTGGAAAGCCCGGTATTTGTATTGACGTTAATCATTTCATGTATTTTGAATTTGTTTTATTGAGTTTAGATTGATTTTAAGAACTTATTTTACGTATTTCTTTTAAATTCAACTTTGTAATTTAAAGTTGTGGATAAAATTTTGTATTGATTTATTTCAAAATTTATTAAGCTGTTGAATCATCCGTCTTTGTGTTTATTTGGCATTTTTCTTTGTTCAATCAAAATTCCAGTGGTAATTTATGTTTTCCTTCCGAGGTATAATTATAATTAAAGTTATTTTAACAGTTTGTTTATTTTAAGTTGGTGTAAAAGTTCTTTGTTTTAAGTGCATTCTAGGTGCAGTTGTACTTGGTTTCTATGTGTGAGTTAAATCAAATAACGTGGGAATTAAGTCTTTATTTAATTTGTTTTATGATCCAAGTCTAAACAACTAATCGTTGTGATAGTAATGGAATATGATATTTTGTCAATTTGATATTTTTACGCAGAAACAAACACCGTGGTCCAGCACTATGTTTGTGGCGTTATTTAATCTGTTTGCATTCTCTTTGCGCTTCTTGGTGGTATGGTTTTTTTTTCATGGATTTTTGAACACAGCCATTGTGCAAATGGTAGACGAATAAGTTATTATGTATAAGTTATATAAATGATTTTGGTAATAGAAAGGACGCCAGTCGGTTAACAGTCGTCGAAATGTTTTAATAAGATAGTTTGTTAGTTGGTTTTGGAGTAGTAAACTCATCTCTTTTAGATGAAGTAACGCCGCGGAAGTAATATGCAGAAAACGTGAATTTTTAGTGCAGTTAGTGGAGTTTTGTTTCTCCTAATTCGTAAAATCTACGGCTTTTAAGAAAATGTCACGCGCTTTCAATTTTATTTTACGTAATGTAGAACCGTGTTCGTCGAGTGGTACGATGCGGTTATATCTTCGCCTTGGTGGCGGTTATTGAGAACCTTCCGACGGTAAATAGTCTTTTGGGGACACCCTTTAACGTTTCTTCCTGATTATATCTGGCAACCCAGGATCAACCACAAGTTCTTTGCTGGATGTATGATGACGATGATTTAAGGTATTTATTTTGTACCGATTACTTAAAGTTTGTGAATTTTATTTAAGCGTTTAAGTGTATCAAAAGCTTTGGTTTTTAAGACTAATGAGTGTTGCAAATTAACGATTTCATTGATAATGTAATTAATAAATAATTATTGTTCGTATTTGTTAAAACTATGTGACAAAATTTCGTTGTGTTAAAAATTTGTTTGACGTTAACCGGAAAATTTTTTATTAAAATTTTCATCTTGTTTTTAAAACATATTAATTTATTTCATTTTGTATTTAATTCATATTTATTTAATGCGCACACAGCCGTGCTTTGGTTAATTAAGATTTTTGTATTGTTTTTTTTTGTGATTTTACTTTTGTTTCATTTCTTCAAAAATTTTGTTTATTTTGATACGATTATTCAATTTACTTTAATTTATTTTTTTTAACTTTTATGTTTACTTTATTTTTTTTTATTTTGCGCTAATTTAAATAGTTTTTTTGTTTGTTCTATTTTCTTGTTTTTAAATTTTAAACAAGTTTTTAATTCCGTCGGCTTTCGCGAGTGTATCCTTCAGGAGCGGGCTTGTGGTTGCCAAGGGCCAGAAGTCCATTAAGCTATACTCCTTCCTGGCGCCTTTTGATTTTGACTTTTGATTTTGTTTTTGTTCGAGTTTTCCAAAACAATCACGGAATTTTGGAATATAACCCACCCCGTATTCACTGAGCACCGTCAAAACTTTATTTATGTTACTTTATTTCAGGCAAGTGTCATTGTTTCATATTATGCACGTAACATAGTTTTAATATTCCTGTACTTCAAAAACATAAATTAAAATTAAACAAACAAAATTTTAAAAAAAGTTTTAGATTTTTCAGAATTAATATTTACTTTTTTATTTTTATTTATATGCCCTTAACACATTAACAAAAATTTACATGATAAATACATTCCTATTTATTATGAAGACACCGTATAATAAAAGTTCTACTAGCATGCATTAAATATTTCCTTTAAAAAAATGTTTACTTTAATATTTTAACATCTTAAGACTCAGCAACAAAGAAAAATTTTACATATCATCTTTTTATTTAAATAACTTCGAGAATGATCTATAAAAATTTAACATAAGTGAAACACATTGTATGTTAAGTAAAATAATTGCGCTGTTGCAAAAGTGGGCGATAAGTAATTTTCATGAAGGACTGTCGTAAAAAGCATTTTGGCAAAAATTTCAATTTTCAAATGATGTTTACTACTTATTATTACTAATAACAATTTGAGTAATGTTCCATTTCATAAACTTTATCATAAATTACTTATCTGTTTTATAGTCTGGCAATTTTATTTCCAAAAATTGAGTCTTACATAGTCATAGACAAACAAAATTTGACAATAAACTGCAAAAAACTTTTATAATTCAGTTATAATTCTTGCATTTAAATTAGATAGATTTTAGAAATAAATTTACTGCGGAGAAGACACTCAAAGTCTTCACAGTAACTTTAAATAATAAACAAAACGTTTACATATAAAAACTTTTAGGGAACAAAGTAATATAGCTAGTGTAAAACAAATAAACAATAAAAAATATATATACAAAGTTAGTATGTTACCAACATCCCTAACAAAAGAATTTTAGTGAATACTGAATCTTTATATAATTTTTTTTAAAGTTTTTATTTACAGCTTTGGTTTCCAAATAAATTATTAAATTTTTAGAAAAATGAATTATGTGTATTGTACTACGACTTTTATTCTAATGTGACAAAGAACAAATTAAATGTTAATTTGTTTATAAATTTCCATATTATAAAAACTGACTAACATGTAATATTAAAGCTAAGATTTATTTTACGTTTTAAACAAGAGACCACCTCGTGATATTATTAAAGTTTATATTTATATTGGGTGTTACTGAAAAACAAAGAATTTTTTAAATTACAATATTTTGTTTATGTAAATTAATAGTTAACGGCTATATTATAAAACGTTATTTTTACATAACAAGTTAGATTTAACAGATCATAAGACCTTCAAGAAGCTAAAACAATTTAATTTACTAGATTTATTATACCTATCCGATCTTTTGTAGGCGTAAGTTTTGTATCGAGTATAGAAGAGCTGCTTTACTATGAATCAATCTGAAAAATACTGAACAGTTAAAATTATATAATACTTTTTAGTTTTAATTAGTAAAATAAGTACACTGATGGTATCTAATCTAACTATAAGATTGATCAAAGTAAACTATAATCTTGTAGGTTACAGGTCATTTTACTTAAAAAATTCTTGTTTACTTTCTACTACTAGTAACTCGAATTATTAGATTTTTTTTAAATAATTTTAATTTTAAACTCACTAATACGTACATGTCGCAATTAACATTTTTGCACTTAAAATGGTAATTACTTTAAATTTATTAAGTTTGACGTGATTTTTATTTTAATGAACATCTCTTAATAAAACCTTCAATTTAATGGTAATTAGTATCTACAAGATTTAACCGATTATGTTTTACTATTTAATTGCCAATAACAGTAATTTTAAACAGTGTTAAAAAAAGAAAGTTTTTTTTATTGTTTTTAGAACTTTGTGTAATTGGAGATTTTAAGAAGAACCCGTCCATATTTAGAAAAAAAAATCCATAAGCTGAATGAGGTTAATTACCAATAACGGCAATACCGTAAAGTTCCAAATTTGAACTTTGTAAAAAGAACAACAGAATCAGTTTATAGGTCCATAAAACAACACTTAAAATTTATTAACAGATTTTCAACAAAGATAATAGTATTTTTTTACATTTACTGACCATTATAGATTTAATGTTGAAGAAAGTGGTTGTCAGTGCAGTATTCTTAAAAGAAATTGCTTTAAAAATACAAAACCATAATTTATTGTTTTAAACTGCAGAACGTATTCAAATATTAATTACGGTCTCTTTAAGACGATAAAATAAGACAGATTTTTTTTGTAAAATAGGTTGAGAACTGCATATAAAATGTGGCATGGCATTGTAATCTTATTTCAACAGATTTTTAGTTGGCATTCTTAAAGGGAAAGCGTACTTCAAACAGTTTTGAGTGAGTGATACTTAAGTTAATAATGTGTCTTTGCATA